>JALAZF010000137.1:9868333-11176666 GCA_022829125.1 Lathyrus tuberosus | reverse complement strand
GGAGGGGAGGAGAGGGAATATTTAATAGGCTATATATTTAGTTCAAATTTTAAGAGTGGAAGAGAGGTGGATGGAGGGGACCAAAATCCCTCCTGAACCATTTTTTGATTCCCTCCGATTTTGGGGATTTGGAGGGGATGAGAGGTATTTCATTTTAATTATAATTATATTTACATATTTATCCTTATTTATTTAAATATAAATTTAACTTATTAAAATGTCAAAAGTTTTATTTTGAACAAATTTTATCTTCCTTTTATATTTCTTGTATTTTTATATCTTCATTTTATTATCATTATATGTGTTTAAATTATTTTATTTTATTGTTTATATTTTAAAGTTACTAGTTATCATAATGTTCTTGTTTATAGTAATTTTTGTTAAATTTTATTGTATTTGATAATAATTTTAAAATTATATATTATAGTTGTTACAGTTTTATAAAATCTTTCATTATATTCTCTGATTGAATACTTATATTTCGTCAATGATTTTGTATTTGAAGTATAAATGTTAAATATCATGATTTTTATGGTAAAATTAGAAAGATAAAAAGTAAATTAGTTTTAAAATACCTCTCTTATCCTTGTGAAACAAACATATTTATAAATAAAATATCTCTCATCCCCTCCTCTTTTATATTTTGAACCAAACATATATATATATATATAGTTAAAATCATCACGTTCATTTCCAAATATATAAGAAAAACCATATACATGATAGTTAAACACTTTTCATTCTCTATATGCGTCTATTTTATAGTAGTTAAACAATTAATTTTTTATATGCTTTTAGCTATGGTAGGTTACCTTTCATTCTTTAATTCTCTTTATCTATCCAGTATTATTCAAACATTGTTTTTCAAATTTGGCATTTAATGGTCTAGGATTTAAATAATTGATTTTATTAAACTTAGTATCATAGAGAGATTTGATTTTTCAAAAAACCCTAAAGTAGGTCGATATATCTTTTTTTTTGGAATTATACATTTCGTTGACTACTGATTTCTTCATAATTTTTCTTAATAAGTCTATGAAATTACAATATATATTTTTCTTATAATTTTCATTAATTGATATATATATATATATATATATATATATATATATATATATACTTAAATTAAGTTAAAAATGCTAATCCACACTTCCAATACAAATACTATGAGAAATTTATTAGATGCTATTAGAGTTCATTAAATATAATTAAAATTTGTTAATTTTAGTTATAAATTAGTTAATGTTTGTTTCTTTCTACAACCTACTATTGAATAATTTATCATTATAATTGTATAACAACCCCCTCTCCCAAAAAAAACAAACATCCATTATATCATGTCACTTTTATTTTTTGCCACGATGTATATATAGATATACATTATTGATACCTTTATTTTTCTTATATGAAATAAGAAAATTGCAGAAAAGCAAATAAGAAAAAGGTGTTGTAGGAAGATACTAAGAACATTCACATCCATATCACCCAATTTGGTGGTATAAATAACTTTATTTAATATAATATATTATTTTACATGTTCCAATTAATTAAACCACTCAACTATATTTTTTAAATATCCATATTACTCATCTAAAATTCTAAAATGGGTCTCACTAAATTTATAATATATTTCAAATTTATATTTTATATTAACATATAAATATATAATTTAAACAAATTTATTTAATTATATTAAAATTTATTAAAAAAGAAATAGCATATATTTAAAATAAATTAAAATATCCAAAAATAAGAGCTGTCATACACTTATTATTAATATTATATACTTTTTATTATATTTATTATTTAAAAATTATCTTCTAATTTGTAATGCTACGGTGCCAAATAAAACACTTTTTTGTAATGTTTTACTATGCATGAACAATATATATTCTGCTTTTACTGTTTTGTGTAGCACTCCCGATGTGGGTGCTCTAACATTACAATGGTGGAAGTGACAGAAGATAAGAATGCCAGTGGTGAACGTACACCATCCTACATTGTGCTAAAAATAGCCAAACGGTTCTTAACACCTTAAAGTTGAGGCCACTCCATTAACTTCCAACTGATTTTTGTTTTTTAATAAACCATTAATTTATTATTTAAAAAAATTGATATATTTTTAATATAGGATGCACTTTGTTCCCGTTTGCGTCAATGTGATTAATAGTCTGTTTGCTTCCGCGTTTGAAATAGTTACAAACGCACATATACCAAAAGCTACACTTTGTAGCTTCTTATTTCCACGTTTGAAAGTGCATTGGGACGTGATGATAATGCTTCCAACGCCAATCCAAACATAGCTTAAGTGGTATTATTCGCTGGTATTATTCGCTTTAAGTGTGAGAATTCAATTCACCTCAAGTTTGCATCAATGTGACTATGTTATTATTCGCTTTGAGCGTGACAATTCTTACATTTTGTCATTTAAAAAAGTCATATATTGTTTGATTGAAGTGTATCGGTGTGGTATAAAAAACATCTTTAGTCTCGACTCTCAAGTAAGAGACTATTTTGGCTATCTCGAAACAGTTGTCCTCCAGTAGAGACTAAGGGGTAGGATGCGAACATGTGGACATAACCCCTCATTTTAGCGTGAGTGTTCCATTTAACTTCAAGTCCGCGCTAATGCTACTACGAGATATTATCTGTTTTTGGTGTGAAAAGACTCATGTTTTTCTCTTTTAAAAAAGACGTTTAGTTGGATTGAAATATATAAATATAATATATAAACTATCTTTAGTTTTGATTCTCAAGGAATTTCGAATCATTTGGCTACCTTAAAACACAATTTTTAATGATATTACTAAACGTGTAAAAATTTATTAGAGTTTATTAAATATAGTTGACGACTCTGTCATATTATTTTTTTATTATATTTTTATTAGTATTTTAATTATATTTTTAAGTTAACATTATATGAAATAGAGTAAAAATATTATAGGATTCAAAGTATTGCAGAAAATACCGATTCAAATAAAAATTATTCTAACAAACAAAATTCTACAATATTTTAATGGTGGAAGTTATAGTGAAAAAACAGAGCAAGTCTGATATATAAAATTGGAGTAAATATCAAAACAGTTATGTTATGCTTACACCAATTTATACACCTACACCGTATACATTGCTCACAAATACGGTGAACAGTGTCGCGAACAGTAAAACCGTACATGAATAGTGACGTGAACAATGTCATGTGAACAGTACCCGTAAACAGTACTTTTTATAGTAAATCAATGTTGGTTAATGAAATGTAAAAAGTTAGTTAATTAAGTGATGAAGTTGGTTAACAAACGCTCAGATATTAAAAATAATTTTTACAAGTAAAACAAAGTTGATTAATGCAATATAAAATGTTGGTTAATGAAGCTATGAAATTTGTTAATAAACGTCCAGATATAAAAATAATTTTTAGTACTAAAATAAAATTGGTTAATACAATGTAAAAAGTTGGTTAATAAAGTTATGAAATTGGTTAATAAATGTCCAGATATAAAAAAAATAATTAATTTTTATATATTTTTTAAAAAAAAATTTATTATTATAATATTTCACTATTCACTGTATTGGTGAACAGTGAAATACAGTGTAAGTGTATAAATAGGTGTAAGAATAACATTTCTCATATCCAAATTGCAAAAAGACTATCAAACGTGACACACAATATACTATACACTAAAAGCGCACTACAATACCTATTTAATAATAAGTAAATCAAGGGTTCAAAAGTTTCAATTTTGTTTCACAATTTTGATTGTAACTAGGTTCAAATTTTTACGACCATTGATGCATATCTACCATATAAGAAAGGTAAATGCTCTGGAAAAGACGCATTTACCCTTCTGCTTCATAAAGCTTCCACGTGTTACATCTGCTGGAACAACACATGCTTCCTACATTGCTCCCACGTTATAATAACTTTTCTACACTTCCTTGCCTTTGGATTTGTTTTGCTTGCTATGCTTTGAAACTTTTTTGCTTGCTATGGTTTCTATATTTCTGCCACGTATTTGTTTTGCTTTTCTACATTGCATCTATTACACAAATCCTTTCTATGCTTTTTATTACCTTTCCAATGCAAGTGTAGCAGGTATTCTCTCTCCCATCCTTTCTCAAAACGTCTTATCAACTCTTTCTTTTCCAATGATCAAATGGAGTCATGTATACTCAATATCTTCTCACCGTTTCATTTTACCACAAACCACCTTCGTTTCACACGCTCTCGCTTTCTTCCACGGTCTGGCTATTTTCAACGCAGCACGGGAACAAAACAATACTCAACAATGGCGAGACCCTTTGAGAAACTCCCTGACCTCAACGACTCAAAGGATCTTTGGAAGGTTGCTGTCAGGATTCACCATAAATGGGTGGTCGTCACTAACAACAAACATCACGTTGAAATGATCGTCGTGGATGCGCAGGTGAGTATCGTAACTGAACGTCTTCCATTGAATGCATTTTGTATAAGGTTTTTTGCTGTTCTGAGTTTGTTTGTGTCTGTTTTATGATATTGCCCTAAATGGTGGGCCTTTGTTCTTTTATGTTACATTGCCTCCCAGACGTCATGAACCGTTAAATTTTTTACTACATTTGGTATGAAGTATTTATTTCTGTTGTGTATTTGAAACATGTTTCATGTTATGTTGACGTTAACAGGGGAATGATATTCACGTTGTTTTCCCAGCAAACGTTATGTCGGGTTATGATGAAAGGTTGACCGTTGACCAGACATATACTTTTTCAAATTTCAAGGTTATTGCGAATGATTTGGTATTCAAGCCTTCCACCCACCGTTATATGATCAAGTTCACCGGTGGTACTTCTGTTACTGATGTTAACAAGCATGAAATCCCACCAAAACCGACCAACTTCACAAGTTTCTCAGATATTCTTACTGGCCAGTTTGGAAAAGATTTACTTATAGGTGAGTTTTGTCGTGAATAATCTACTACTGTTATGCTTTTAATGTTATCTGCGAATTAATGCATTACCTGTTTCTTTGCTCAGATGTTATTGGAGTCGTTGAAAGTATAGGTTACATTCAGGCACAGTCAGGTGCGAAGAAACAACAAGTGAACTTCGTACTCAGGGACATTGGGTAAGTTTTTCCCCAACTTATGATACTCTAAATTCCTACTGATTTAGTCCCTTTGTTGTTTAAATTATTGTTGTATTTTCAAAAACAATACCGTCAACTGTACACTGTGGGAGTCTTATGCCTCCTAGTTTGTGAAATTCAACCAGGATCCTGTAAACATTGTAGGACCAACGGTGGTTTTGCTTCGGTACGCAAAGGTCAAAGAAGAAGGTTTGAAGCTTTACGTTCATATCCACGTTTTTTATTCAACATCTTCACAGTAATATGTTTCATTATATCATTTCATAATGTTCAACTATTTTTTATAACAACTAGGTAAATATCCACTTTCTGTTACAAATACTTACAATGTCACTAAAATGTTCATCAATGCTGATATGACATCTATCAAGGACTTTATGGAAAGGTTCGATCAATTTAATTTGATTTTGCGCCGCTATTAATATCATCTTCATCACATTGTATGTTACATCTAATTTGGGTTATTTCCATGTAGTCTGCCCAAGGAATCTTTGGCTAATGTTTCAGGCCAGCTTAGCTCTCAGTCTCAGCTCTATTCACAAAGTTCTAGAAGCTCTCAACAGACCCATTTCCAAAAGTTACTCTCAAAGGCTATTGTTCTTCCAGTTCGTGAGATTGTTAATCTTCGTGCGGTATATAACCAAACAATCTGTTATACACAATATGTACACAACGTTATTTACGGTCAACACTAACATGTATGTATGTTGTAAACACCTAAACAGGCTATTTTCTGAGCCACGGTAGCGGAGACCAAGAAACTAATTGCTTCCCCATTTGGCTGGTATTACCTTGCCTGTCACCAATGCCCCAAAGTCGCTCGCGGTGACAAGCCTCCTTACATTTGTGAGGATGGTCATTCAACTGAAACATAAATCTTTAGGTTCGTCCGTTAATTTATTATATAGTACATTTCAATTCTACCTCTGTATTATGCAAGACCGCCTCACCGAAATAACATACGTGAATGTTAGGTATGAAATTGAGATAGAGGTGGTTCATGATTCCAAATGATGTAAGCTTGTTTTCTAGGACCGGGAATGTGTTCAGCTATTGGGTATCTCTGCTGGTCACATGCGTGAAACAATGGTTAAGGTTTGTTATGAAAATTATACTTTCCCTTGCAATGTCAAGTGTATGCTTTCTTGAACAATAACTTTTAGTTTCTAATCATGTAATGACATTTTTTTAAGGCTGGCATTGATGATCCTTTGGAATTTCCTCTAGCCTTGGATGTGTTGTTGAATTTAGAACTCGCTTTCAAGGTCAAGTGGCAACCCCGGCGGGAGAGTTGCTCTGTGGTCATGTTGCTTAGTTATAAAGCTTTTATAAAAAAACTTAAGGCTCCTTGGGAGCAAACCCAGGTACACTATTACCCATTATGTTTTTCTTTGCTTTACAGGTTTACACATTTATCTTCCATTTCATGACTCCTTCCATAATATGTTGCCTTAATGTTTGTATACTTTGGTTTTGCATTTCGCATGAAGGTTATGGCAGCTGAACCAACTGTAACTCCACCAATGTTGCAGGTATGACACATGTTATGCATTGAAGCAACATCTGAATTTTTTTTTATTCAGGATGTTTCTAATTCGTGTTTCCATTTCTTTAAGATTAAGGAAAGTGTTGACGAAGCTAAGTCTGAATCTACAGATGCAACTACAATTGTTACGGTTACTCATTTTCTCTTTTCACAACACCTTCAATTTCTTCTTATTGTACATTTATATGTCTTCAAACAACTGTTGATTTCTTTACTCCTGTCCTACTTATTCAGGACCTTGAGATAACACCGAAACGTATATCAGAACCACTGACTCGAACTGCAAAGAGACCAACAGGATGCTTCCAGCGAATCTACGACATTTATCGATTTGTGTGATGGAGAGGGATCTTCTACAAAGCTTAAGAAGAAAATCAAAGTCGAGAAAGACTACAAAGTTGAATGACCAAGTTACGGATTCTGGGCTTTTCGTGTATTCTTTAACTTTATCCCACTGAAACATGTTTTGTATACAACTTACTGTCTACTACTACGTTTTCATCGTATCACTATTGTAGTTATGTTATGCATTTCAAAACTCAACGTTTTGGTTTTGTCAATGTTATTGAAGAAGTTTATGAACATGTTAAATTTTATTCCTATCATACTTAATCATCTTACTCATTCTCTTTTCTATGTGTTTGATTAACAAAATTACATACTTCTAAACTTATAAAATTAAGCACACACAACATAACTAATTCATCTTCTACTCACATTACATACGTATTTCAAGTCTGTGTTTTTTATGCGTTGACACCAAATGCCTTACCACGTCAACATGCTGTGATGCGTATATCCATTTTTGCAATACTCAATCACCAAGTTAGGTCTAAGAAATCAATAAACTCAAACTTAATTTAATGTAATTGTTTATTCATTTTTTAATAAACAAACTTTATATTTGAGTATGATGAAACATGATGTGATGCGTATAGGAATTGTACACTCTAGCATCACACTATAGTCTGACACACTAACACTCTAACACTGCTTTTTCTTGGGACCACCATCCATCATCATTACAACTTCATGGGACTTATATGGTAGATTTTATTTGGTTAACTGTGGACTTTTCTTACTGCTATGCATTGCCACCTTATTTTTACAACATCACAACATCACTTTTTCCCAACTTTTAAATATTCAAATTACATTTGAATTTTGCGCCAAACCTCTTTACCTCATTTACCTCTTTCATTGAAACAACAATACTTATTTCTCATCCTTTTCATTCACAACTACTATGCATATACACAATTTTGTTTGATACTGTGTTCATAACATTCTGTTTTACATTCTCCAACAACTTACTACCTCAACAACTACTTCCATGGATCAACCGAGCGTCTCAGAAACAACACAAACTTATGTAGCTGCTCGACTTAGACGGCGACTTATATTGCAGAAGACAAGGCATTCACGTTTGTTAAGGAACAAAGGTCAATGTATCACCCCTGCATCCGGTTCTCCATTGGTTACGCATTCATCCTTACTACATGAAACGGTTACACTTCGTAACGACACATCTGCCATACCTGCAACTTCTTCTACAAGCTACCACATTGACATACAACCAGCCTCACTTTCCAGAAAGAGGAGGCGGGACATCAGAACACACAAAAGAAACTCAGCTCACCATCATGCCAATGAAAACATCTACTGCAACCAACACTCACAACTTCGAACGCAGCTACATCCTACTTCTTGTGCCGTTCGTACACCACTCTCTACTATAGATACTAACTTGCAAGACATGGACCCCTACACGGAACCTTCGCAAAGGCATCACTTGGGATTTCATGCAACAAAAAAACCTCGGGTTACTACCGTTGCAAGAAATAATCTGCTCGGCCATTTCAATGATACAGAAATTCCTGGTCCTTCTGCAATACCTCCATCACATTTTGTTCCTTCAAATCAATATGACACACATCGGGGTAATTTCAATTCTTCACCTCATTCATCTGATGATGCAAATTCAATTTCTGATGACAATGATAGTTTGAATAACACTTCTGATGACGACTGCCTCGATGACACTGAACCTTTGATTGCTTCACATCTTCAAGGTAAAATTTTCTCCTTCTATTATTCAATACTATAAATTGATCACCGACGAATTTTTAATGTTATTCCTGGGATTGTAGAGTATGTGGATATATGTGACCCGGTATGGAAATGTCTATTTTGTGAATCGTGTATGTGGTATCAACAACGCAAAGCTAAAGGCAGACATACGACCGTTCCTAAGTTTCAAAGTTGTTGCAGAAGTGGAAAGATTGTTCTTCCATTTCTTGAAGAACCACCTCTTCTCATGCAACAACTTCTTTATGATACAACATTCCATGAGAGTAAGAACTTCCAAAATAACATAAGAACTTACAACGCTATGTTTTTCTTCACCTCACCCAGAATGAAGTTTGACACGACCCATTCTAGAGGAGGAGGTCGACCTACTTTAAGACTGCACGGTCAGACATGTCATCAGATTGGGTCTCTGCTTCCCGAACTCGGTCATTCTTCAAAGTATGCTCAACTATATATATTTGACACTGACAACGAAGTTGACAATAGAATGGATTGCTTCAGGTATTTTAAATATTTTGATCACTTCTATATTACTCATAACATTTCATATTTATTGATTGTTTTGTATGACTAGAGACAATACAGTTATACTGCGGGAAATTGTTTCCAAGTTGAAGTTCATGTTAGATGACTTCAACGTGCATGCTAAAGCTTTCAGGATGGCAAGGGATCTTCTGAAAACAAACGCTTTCTTAGACTTGAAGTTACAGTTGATATTGGATAGACCGGGCGACGGTCAGGTCTACAACCGTCCTACTCTTTCTGAGGTTGCTGCTCTGATTGTTGGTGACATTGATAGTGCTTCTCAATGGGATATTATCATCCAAGCACGGAATGGTAACTTGCAACGGATTGATGAGTTTCATCCTGCTTACTTGGCATATCAATACCCTCTCATCTTTGTCTATGGTGAAGACGACTACAGAAGTAACATACTTCATATATATCAGCACAAGGTTACGGTGACTAGGAAGAATCGTCAGACAATTAAAGATTGGCTATCATTTCGATTGCAGCACCGACACAAAGAAGCAAAGACTCTACTCCTTTCAAGAAGGCTTTTTCAACAGTTTTTGGTGGACGGATACGCAATGATGGAGTCAGAACGTCTTAACTGGTTAAGAAAGAACCAATCTAAGTTGAGGGTTGGAAAATACAAACAATTAAATGCTGAATGTGGTAGGACTCAAGAAACAGAACCACCAAAAAGAGGAAAACGTGTCGTATTGCCTTCATCTTTTGTTGGAAGCAAACGATACATGGACCAGCTGTATTTTGATGGTATGGCTATTTCGAGTAAGTTGGGTTTTCCAAATCTTTTTGTGACGTTTACTTGCAAACCTGCTTGGCCTGAGATCACACGTCAACTGGCAAACACTGGGTTAAAGGCGCATGACCGACCAGATATCATTGTAAAGGTTTTCAAAATCAAATTTGATCAACTCATGGCAGATATAATCAAACATCACGTCCTCAGAAAGGTTTTGGCATGTAAGCCCCCTCCATTCACTTTTAACTAAGCATGGCATACTACTATGATAATATTTAACTACTGTGCGTAACATTTTTCTTTCTATTTCAGTCATGTACACTATTGAATTTCAAAAGCGGGGTCTGCCGCACGCTCACATCCTCATCTTTTTGCATCCTCAAAGTAAGTATCCAACGCCTTCTGATATTGACAAAATCATTTCGGCGGAGATTCCCGACCCTCAAATTCATCTGGCATTGTATAACTTGGTCAAAACTCACATGATGCATGGTCCATGTGGTCTTTCAAAGATGTCATCGCCTTGTATGAAAAACAGAAAATGTTCTAAATTCTTCCCACAGAAATACATTCAGGAAACGACACTTGATTCCGAAGGCTTTCCACTTTACCGAAGAAGACCAAACTCACATATCATTCACAAAAGTGGCATAGCATTGGACAATCGCTACGTCGTCCCTTACAACACAAGGTTACTTCTTAAATACCATGCTCATATCAACATGGAATGGTGTAATCAGAGTACTTCTATCAAATATCTTTTCAAGTACATTCACAAAGGATACGATAAAATCACGGCAACTGTTGTTGTTTTAAATCGGAATAGAGATGAACCTGTTGATGAGATTAAACAGTATCTGGATTGTAGGTATGTATCACCGAGTGAGGCGTGTTGGCAGATATTCTCTAACAATATCCATGGTAGGAAACCGGTGGTTGAACATATGTTCTATCATTTGATTGGTGAGAAAGCTGTTTACTACACTGATTTTGATAGAATGGAAAATATATTAGAAATGGTGAGTGTCACTGAATCTACGTTCACGGCGTGGCTGGTGGCAAATGGTAAATACGAAGAAGCCAGATCCCTCACGTATGGCCAATTTATTTCTAAGTTTGTTTATGATAATAAAAAGAGAACTTGGAAGCCACGAAAAAAAGGATTCACGATAGGTCGCTTGATATGGGTTCCACCTACTACGGGAGAACTATTTTACCTACGAATGATGTTGACAATAGCTAAAGGTCCTACGACTTATGAGGAAATTCGCAAAATAGGCGACACGCAATATCATTCTTTTAGGGATGCTTGCTTTGCCATGGGTTTCCTTGAAGACGTTCGCGAATACATAGCAACTATAAAAGAAGCGAGTGAATGGGGTTCTGGTCATTTTCTCAAACAAATTTCCGTCGTCATGCTTTTGTCAGGTGTTGTGAATCGACCCGTTCATGTTTGGACTGAGTCATGGCTTTTACTATCCGATGGCTTGTTGCATACACAAAGAGTATTGGCCGATAATGCAGGTTATACTACTAATTTTTGTCTTCTATCATGTATTCTCACCTTAAATTTAAATTTACTTTCAGTATTGTTTTTGAATATATAAATCTCTTTTCTGCATGAATTACCACTGCCATTAATACTTACTGAAACAACATTTTTAGATTTTACTTTATTTTTCATTTGTCAGTGCAGATTTGGTTTTATCTGACTCTGAATTAAAAAATTTGACATTGCTGGAGATAGAGAAGCTGCTACAAGCCAATAGACGTAGCCTTGCTGACTTCAAACTGATGCCACAACCCGATGGTTATGTTATCCAGCAATTAGGGAATCGACTCATTTATGATGAAAGAAGTTATGATGTCGCCACAATGAGAACATAGTTTTCAAATCTTTTCAAATGTCTTATAGGTACGTCGACGTTTCTATCAAATTTTTATGTTAGTTTTCCTTAAATTGTTAAATCCTACATATTTAGTCTTGCATTTGTTATATACGTCTTCTTTGGCACGGTTTATATGTGGAATTGTTTATGTATTAGATGAACAAAGAGCCATATATGAAAAGATAATGGCAGCCGTCCAAGCACAAAGTGGTGGCGTTTTTTTCTTGCACGGTTACGGAGGCACCGGAAAAACTTATATGTGGAGAACACTTGCAAGTGCTTTGAGATCTAAGCATCAAATATGTTTAACTGTTGCAACAAGTGGAATAGCTTCTCTTTTATTACCTGGCGGTAGGACTGCACATTCAAAGTTTAAGATACCTATCCCGACTTTGGAAAATTCTACTTGCAAAATTGACTACGAAGACGAAGTTGCAGAACTTTTAAGACAAACAAAACTCATCATTTGGGACGAGGCACCAATGGCACATAAGCATGCTTTTGAAGCGCTTGATAAAACTTTGAAGGATGTCATGAGTTCCTTCAGTAATTTTGAGGAGGTGTTTGGTGGGAAGGTTGTTGTGTTCGGTGGTGATTTTAGACAAATATTGCATGTTGTTCCTAGAGGCAGTCGTTCTGACATTGTCCACTCCACGGTCAATTCGTCGTACATATGGCTTTCCGTTGAAGTTCTTACTTTAACAAAGAACATGCGGCTATATTCAGGGTCAAGTGATGAAGAAAGAATAGAAGTTACTGCCTTTTCAGATTGGCTTTTGAAAATAGGTGAAGGAAAGGTTTCTGAACTAAATGACGGTATGGCGGAAATAGAAATACCCCCCGAACTATTAATTACTACCTATGACAACCCAATTGTGGCGATCGTCAATAGTACTTATCCGGATTTTCTTCTAAATTATCAATCCAATGACTACCTCAAGAGTCGAGCAATACTCGCTTCTACTTTGGAAACAGTTGATCAAATTAATGACCATGTACTTGCGTTGATGCCGGGTATGGAGATGCTCTCCTTTCTTATCCACTGTTAAGCAAATTTTCTTATTTCTCCATATGGTTAATTTTTTTTACTTATGCAGGAGATCTAACACACTACTACAACACCAACACTGTAGATAAGTCTGAAATTCATGATGTCAATGTCGTTGACATCCTGACACCCGAGTTCCTTAGTTCATTACAGACTTCGGGTTTGCCTAACCATCACATTAACTTAAAATCGGAACTCCTGTAATGCTCATGCGGAATATTGATCAGGCAGAAGGTTTATGTAATGGCACACGTCTTATTATAACTAAGATGGGAAATCATGTTCTTGAAGCTTCAATAATGGCTGGAAAACACTCCGAAAAGATGGTTTACATCCCGCGGATGGATATGTCACCTTCACAATCACCTTGGCCATTCAAGCTTAATAGGCGGCAATTTCCAATTATTGTGTCTTACGTAATGACGATAAACAAATCCCAAGGCCAATCTTTAGATACCGTAGGACTATACCTCCTGAAATTCTGGTACCAGATGTGTGATGTTAAGTGCGATGTCACAACAACACACTCTGTAATGGACAATGCAATAATAAGCAATAAATCAACACAATGAATTGTTCACCCAGTTCAGTTCAAACAACCTAATCTGGGGGCTACCAAGCCAGGGATGAAATTCACTACTTGTAGAATTAATTTACAGACTCAACAATCCAGTTGACAATCTCCTAAACTTAATTCCTACTAATGAACTTCTTCCTAAGAGACCACTTAGGTATGAGAGCACTACTCAATCCCTAAATACTTCAAAGATCACACACTTTGAAGATTACACCTTGATCCTGCTTCACAGCCTTGATCAAGTTACAAAACTCTCTTGCTTCACAGCTCTAGAGAGGTCAGAACATACCAATTCACACTTGAATGGTTTACACATGAACTCGTAAAAAGACAATGTTTAACCTCCAGTTAAAGCTCTCTATCTTCTGTCTTCTTTCTGTGTATTCTTCCTTTGGTTGATGCGCTTTATATAACCATCTGAATTGGGCTTTGGATCTCCTGCAATATCTGACCAGATTTGTTATTTAAAACTGAATCTTCAAAACATATTTTCTCCTAAAATCTTTTCAAATCTTCAACCTTTTAAATCTCCCTACAAATCTGCACCAGATCTCTATGCAGCGAAGAATATCTATCCCAAGATATCCGCATCCAATGAGACTAACAGCTCTCCCAATATCCAGCTAAAACGCAAAACCTAACAACATCACTTAAACCTGATGTTATTAAATTCTGCAGACCTGATGTCATGACATCGCATGTGACATCAGACATCCAACTTAAACACTTAACATAATCCAATGTTAAGACATCAAAGTTATGACATCACCCATATGACATCAAACACTGAACAACTTCACAACTTAACATAACCCAATGTTAAGACTCAATGTTGAAACATCACCACTTTGACATCAACATTGAACAACCTTTGTTTTACCAAAATTCTAGCCAATCTAAGAACCAACAATCTCCCCCTTTGGCTAATTTTGGCTAAAACAATCTCTGCACCATCAGAGACTTCAGCAGCGGAATAAAAAAATTTTCAATACAAAGCAGCAGCAGCAACAATCTTCAAAACAGAGCTACACTTCACAATGCTGCACAAACTCCAACACTCAGGGCAAAGACAAAAACTCCCCCTCAAAACATGAACTAGCATACCAGCTGTTCAACATGCACACTCCCCCTCAAACAACTACACTTCTACATCACTTCTGCACTAGAAACATTCCTTGACATGGGCTAACTCTCCCTCAACTAGCAGCACACCTTGGCTAACTTGGTATTGGCTAACTCTCCCCCTCTTTAGCCATAATTGGACAAACTATTCAAGTCCATGATACAATCTTGACTTCAGACATCTCCTCAGAAGCATATGCGCACAAGATTCAAACAATTTGCTTCATATGACTAGAACCATTCAAGGCCACGCCAAAACACCAATCAACAACCTAATGTCATAACATGCTATCAGACATTATAACCTCATAAGATTCAACCAATCTTCACAATCTTGATCAGTATGCAATCTTCACAATGTATGTACCTTTGCAGCAAAATCCATAGACAAGTACTCCCTCAGTCATGATTAACTAATGCTCTAGATGAAGATGAACATTTGAGCACACTTGCTGAGCATATGCATTTTGGTTCCAGTGTCCCTTTCTCCAAAGGCAGTCATTCCCTATCATACTCTTCATCTTCAGACTTCCAATCAACCAATACTTGATCTACTTCAGTCTTCTCTACATTCTCCATCCAAGGCAGACCTTCTACTTCATCATTCTCCCGTATGACTATGTAGACGCTCCTTAGGTATAATGTAAGCACCAAGATTCAGATCCAGAACAAAAAAAATTCTTTACCAAGGATATCCAACCCAGAAAATGTCCTAACAGCTGTTAGGACACTCTTGACACCATAAACCAGGGTTTTTGAAATGCTCCACCACTGAACTTACTATCAGCATAGTAATCCAATCTCAACACAGTGTCACAAACTCTACAAATTCTCAGCTTACTTAAAAGCTTTACTGAGATCCAATACTAGTAGCAGAAGAAAAATAACTGATCAGATCACATCACAATTCCTCTACCATTACATCCACCAGTAGTAATTGAAACTACTAAACACAAGACCAGAATCTCCATATTCTAATCCACTTTTTCTGACAAAAATGCTAGAGCATCCAACTCCACATGTCCATTCTCAATCATCTTCCAGATATAACCACCAGCAATCATGATGTTACAACATCTTTTGGGACATCAGCTTCTCATCACCATTCAAAGAAGCTCCCAATAAAACACAGTCAGAGCAGCTTATTCAGGTTAACATACACACCTGAATACCATAAGTTCCCACACCCTCTCTGAACCATATCCTAGCAAACTCAACCATATCCAGAGCATCTATACTAAATTCTTTTTCCAGATTAATCTTCCTTTGAAAAACATACTTCCACCATTTTATGAAAAGCAAAGGACTGTTATCTAGTAAGGCCTTTTGAATTTTCTCAGAAGTTCTAACAACAATAGCTTTCTTCATATGAGATATGTCCTGGACATTATCATCTGGATCAGACTCGTCTCTGATCTTCCTATTTTTGAACATTTTACTCCTGGATTTTGTAATATCAACCACATAGATCTTCTGCTTATCAGTTATCACCTTTGGAGGTGACTCAATAGCTTTCCCCTTTATTGATTTCAGTCTTTTAGCAACCCCTTGAACCACATTTGCAATCAGTTCATCATCATTCTTCTTGATTTTAAGGCAGAGCGATGTTTCAACATTAACTCCAACATCAACATCTTTCAAACCAAGGATTGTAAACCTGTGATGGTTGTCTTGTGAGTCATCAGTCTGCTTCTCATCTTGTTCCAAACCTTCTTACTGTCAGCACCCATATTTTCAGGGAAATTGTCATTACTCTTCATATCTGAATGATCCTCTTCTATGCCCTTAGGTTCCTCAAGATTTCCTGTGAACACTTGCAGAACACTAGATTGTTTGGTGATCCTTCTGATGTCATAGTCAGATGTCTTAACATCACTTGATGAGCTGAACTCTTGAGATACCCATTGATAACAATTATCTCTGGATCTTACTCCCTTCATCACTACCTCATTCTGCTCATTAGACACCACACATTCATCTTTGGTGTAGCTTACCTTGTATCCTTCATCACAAAGTTGACTTATGCTAATTAAATTAGCACTCAACCCTTGTACAAGGACCACATTATCAAGAGTAAGACCACCATGGCTCTTCACTCTTCCAACTCCTTCTACCACCCCCTTTTTCTCCATTGCCAAAAATAACATCATTTGAGGAGCAAGATTTGATATCCACCAAATGAGTTTTGGACCCAGTCATGTGCTTTGAGCATCCACTGTCAAAGTACCATTCATCCTTAGCAAAATGTCCATCCGAGGTGTGAGCCAATAGACATTTGACCTGAGGTTTAGGAACCCATTTTTTAACAACCTTGGGCCTATTCTCCTTCTGTCTATGCTGAGGAACAGATTTGGGATAACCATGTAGCTTGAAACAAGAAAACTGCATGTGTCCAAATCTTCCACAGTAGAAGCACCTAACTCTGTCTTCTCTGAAATGGTTAAACCTCCTGCCACCTTGATGATTGAAGCGCTGTGGCTGCCATCCATAATGCTGGTGCTGTCTTCTTCTTCCATAGTTTGACTATCTTCTATGGTAAGGATGTTGTCTTCTAGGCTGTCTCCTATGGTAATGTGGCTTCCTTCTTCCATAATAATGAGGCACAACATTATTGTATCCATATCCATATCCATACATGTTTCCTTGATGTTGAGACATCTGATGGAACATGTTCTGTTTAAACCAAGCAGCCTGCATGCTCTTATAATATTGTGGAGGCATATACTGTCTAGCTCCATGTGCCTTTCTTTGATGAGGACCATGAGTATGCCTCTTCCCAACATTTTGAGGATGTGGATAAGCAACCTGCTTAGGTTTAGGATCCTGTCTCTTTGTGTGATGTTGAGACATTGGTTGAGACATCTCCTTCTTGGTTCCCAAAGTGCTTGCTTCAACAGAAACCTTTTCATCAATCACAAATCCTAATCCTGATTTATCTCCAGCAGCCTTTTCTGTCTAAAGGATCTTATCAAGTGTGTCTGTACCACTGTTCAGCATCCTAACAGATTTGGTCATATGATCAAGATGAGCTTTGACCAATAAGACTTCATTTTCCAAATCAGCTTTAGCATTCTCAAGCTGAGCAATCTGTTTCTTTTGACTCTTATTTTCTTGACAAATTTCTGCACTCTTCAGACAGAGCTCTTGATAGGTGGATGCTAACTCCTCAAAAGTTATTTCTTCATCACTTGATTCCCCATCAGATACAACAGTTACTGTCAAAGCTTTGACATGCTTTGCTGACTCTCCTTCACTTTCACTGTCAGAGTCTGACCAGGAAACTGTCATGCCCTTCTTCTGCTTCTTCAGAAATATGGGACATTCTTTCTTGACATGTCCATAACCTTCACATTCAAAGCATTGAACACTCTTGTCCTGAGCAGTCTTCTCTTCATATTTCTTCTTTGACTTGCTGATGTCAGAAGAAATGTTCTTGACATTAGGCTTGTAGTTCTTGTTCATCCTTTTGAACACCTTGTTGAACTGCCTTCCCAACATAGCAATGGCCTGAGAAAGATCCTCCTGGGATTCAGCACTATTCCCTTTCTCTTCTTGAGCATTTGAAGCCAAGGCTATACTTTTTGGCTTCTTTTCAGGTTCTTCCTCATTCAACCCAAGTTCAAATGTTTGAAGAGATCCAATGAGCTCATCAACCCTCATCTGGCTGATGTCTTGTGCTTCTTCAATGGCAGTCACTTTCATCTTGTATCTCTTAGGAAGGGACCTAAGGATTTTCCTTACAAGCTTTTCTTCTGTCATCTTATCACCAAGAGCACTGGATGCATTGGACAGCTCAAGAATACTCATGTGGAAGTCATGGATTGTCTCATCTTCCTTCATCTTCAGACTTTCAAACTTTGATGTTAGAAGCTGAAGTCTTGACATCTTAACTCTAGATGTTCCTTCATGTGTAGCCTTCAAAATATCCCATGCTTCCTTAGCAACTTCACATGAGTTGATCAACCTGAATATGTTCTTATCAACCCCATTGAAGATAGCATTTAGGGCTTTAGAGTTACCAAGGGCAAGCTCATCTTCTTCCTTGGTCCATTCTTCTTCTGGCTTCAGCTTTGAGGTGCCTTCTTTATCTTTCCCAGCATCATCTTTCTCACACACAACAGGTGCTTTCCATTCTTTAACAATGGCCTTCCATGCCCTACTGTCCAAGGATTTCAAGAAAGTAATCATCCTTGACTTCCAATAATCATAATTGGATCCATCCAAAATAGGGGGTCTGTTGACAAATCCTCCAACTTCTTTGTCCATCTTTACACCAGAAAGTAACTTCCCTAGATCTCACCCAGAGACAGACATGATGCCTGCTCTGATACCAATTGAAATTTTGGTACCAGATGTGTGATGTTAAGTGCGATGTCACAACAACACACTCTACAATGGACAATGCAATAACAAGCAATAAATCAACACAATGAATTGTTCACCCAGTTCAGTTCAAACAACCTAATCTGGGGGCTACCAAGCCAGGGATGAAATTCACTACTTGTAGAATTAATTTACAGACTCAACAACCCAGTTGACAATCTCCTAAACTTAATTCCTACAATGAACTTCTTCCTAAGAGACCACTTAGGTATGAGAACACTACTCAATCCCTAAATACTTCAAAGATCACACACTTTGAAGATTACACCTTGATCCTGCTTCACAGCTTTGATCAAGTTACAAAACTCTCTTGCTTCACAGCTCTAGAGAGGACAGAACATACCAATTCACACTTGAATGGTTTACACACGAACTCGTAAAAAGACAATGTTTAACCTCCAGTTAAAGCTCTCTATCTTCTGTCTTCTTTCTGTGTATTCTTCCTTTGGTTGATGCGATTTATATAGCCATCTGAATTGGGCTTTGGATCTCCTGCAATATCTGACCAGATTTGTTATTTAAAACTGAATCTTCAAAACAGATTTTCTCCTAAAATCTTTTCAAATCTTCAACCTTTTAAATCTCCCTACAAATCTGCACCAGATCTCTATGTAGCGAAGAATATCTTTCCCAAGATATCCGCATCCAGTGAGACTAACAACTCTCCCAATATCCAGCTAAAACGCAAACCCTAACAACATCACTTAAACCTGATGTTATTAAATTCTGCAGACCTGATGTCATGACATCGCATGTGACATCAGACATCCAACTTAAACACTTAACATAATCCAATGTTAAGACATCAATGTTATGACACCACCCATATGACATCAAACACTGAACAACTTCACAACTTAACATAACCTAATGTTAAGACTCAATGTTGAAACATCACCACTTTGACATCAACATTGAACAACCTTTGTTTTACCAAAATTCTAGTCAATCCAAGAACCAACACCTCCCAAGAGATGTTTTCACCCACGGCCAAATATATGTCGCACTCTCAAGGGTCACTACAAAAAAAGGTATAAAAATATTGATTCATGATGAGGGTGGCAACTTTAAGTCGGTAACAACAAATGTAGTGTACAAAGAAGTTTTCAACAATATTACGGTCGCACGGTACGAATTGTATTATTTAATTTTGCTTCCATTCCTTTTACTTTTTTTTTGCATTATTTGCTCAGTAATTTCTTTTAAATTTCATACTTCTTTTGTAGTATCTTCAGAATTGTTCCTTTAAATTTTCAGGAACTTATCATGATTTCAAGTAAACATAGACCAACTCCAGCACAAATTCAACATGACAGACTTTCTCACTTCATCGCCTCTGTCATGCCAATATCATTTGTATTATTAACTTCTCATGTATAACTTTTTGGTTTTGTTTTGTACTGTGTTTAACATAATACAACTCATTCATCTTACCTTCTGCAAGTACCATTCTTCCCAGCACTTTTTTGATGCAGTTATCGTGAATGATACATGGCTGTTCCATTATTTTTCCCTACTAAGGTTTGAAGTTCATTGCTTCACAGTTTTATGGAAATATTTAATGGATACACAATTTTCCATAATTGTTTCTATCAATTTTCTACTATTACATGTTACTGCTCTTAGTTTCATCTAACTACTATTCACGCTACATATCATTCAATTATTTATTTTCAAACTTTTGAAAGCAAACCTCATCCAACACTTCCTACCTTACGTACACACTTGCCAATACATTCCACATCATTACTTTGTCTGTACATAACAATTATTTGGCATTGAAAGAATCTTTCTTAACCTCACCCTTTTGGAAAGGAATATATTCCATACCACTTCTACCATACTATTCCCACGTGATAAGATACCCTTTTTTCATTTTTTATACCTTTGCTCACTAATATAAGTATTCCCTTCCTCTTCGTTCAATTGCACCTAAACAATTTCCCTTTACTCTTATTTCCCTACTACCAACCCATCTCAGAAATTAATAATGTCTTTGACTGGAAAACTTATTCACACAAACTTGGAGTACTCCTTCCATGTTGCAAAGTTATCTACACAGGTTGTCATTACTTATGTTATTTCATTTGTTGTTTCCTATTTAAAATTCTTCTTCCATTAATTTGTAACATCGTTTCTTTGATATTTCAGCTTTGGGCTGAGATTGACCCTCATTTTCTAAGTCTTTATGAAAATGATATAACAAAAACATGGACCCTGTTGAACAACCAAGGTGTCCATCATGTCCTTATATATAACAAGGATCAACAGCATCCACTCATAATTAGTGGATGGAATGATGTTGAGGCTTTTTACGATTTACCGGCTGATGTGGTGCTTCAGCTTGGTTATTATGGTAACGACAATTTCGGAATCCTTGACTTTAAAAAACCAAACAACATCAATGAATTACCCCGTTTCCATAGCAAATTCATTTCCAACAAAATAACTGTTGTGTTCGACCTTGGTCTCACGGACGATACTCTCACAACATCAAAATTAGTTGAGTTATTGTGTTGTTTGTTCCTTTCATTTTATATAATCCATACTCACTAAAATTGTCTAACATTATTTATTTTTTCCTAAAGAGATTGGAGGAGGACTTCGCTACAATGTTAAACGATTACAATTTTAAAAATCTCAACTTGTGTTGTGATAACGGAAAGAGATCAGTCCTCACTTTGTATAACATTCGACATCCAAATCGGACAAAGTTGGGCCCCGACTGGGATGAATTCTGTCAATCAAATTTGTTCAAAGTTGGTGACACTATTCGATTTCGAGTTGAATTAAAATCTCCACACAAAAAATGCCATGTATATAAAATTCATTAGTTTCAATTTCTTCATGTTTTGTTATTTTAATCAATCACTAATTATTTAATGCAATATTAGACTTTGTTATTTTCATTTCACTCAAACATTTTATTTTACGTTTTTCTTTATTTGACAACTATAACAATAGATTCTAATATTACAATAACTGATTTTACAAATGTTACTACTTCAATACTTTCTTATAACTACTTCTTCCATTTCATCACAATGAAAACTTCTCCAATAATGATCATATACATTTTGTCCTTTTATATAACACTTGCTTTATGGATATACAAACACCACATTATATCATTTACGTTTTTATCAATAACTTCTCACCACCTATCACTATGGTTCTACAATTCTTTTGCCTTATTCTTTATATATTTTACCTACCAATAATTTCTACACTTTATTATATGTATTTCCCATACTCCTAAGTACTGCACCTTCCACTTTTGTTCTAAAATTCTTTTGTCTTATTCTTTATAAATTATACCTACCACTAATTTCACCATATTTTTATATGTCTTTCCCATAATGATAATCCTAAGTACAACATCCTTCTTGACCAATATTTTATATTTCATGGCAAGATTTATGAAAACAACAACTCCATCTAACAAACTGGACGTTCGTCCCAGAATGGCACTTCTTACATGCCCTTTTTTTTTTTTCTAGAAACATAATTTCATTACATTTTTAACATAGTTTTTTCATACTGTATTAACATTCCACTCCATTGAATACATACACGCACAACACTACTTAATTTACATAAAATTTTTACCTAAGTTCCAAATATCATAATGCATTAAAGCAGTTCTAACATACGTAATAATATGCTTAAAACATAACTACAACCAGCTATACACCCATTACATTTTCTTAACCAAAATACTTAATTGACTACCCACATCATTCAAACCATCCAAAATGTCTTCCTTCCCCATCACCAAATCACCATTCCTTCGCACAACCCTTAAGCAATTTCACATACAGCTTCTCCCCGGGATATGTGACCGTAAAAGCTAACACATCATGTCTTCGAATCCCTTTTTTCTTTGCGTACTGGTACCATCCCTGGCCGAGGGATTTTTCCTTCCAACAATATCTATCATCACGCCTAGCAGTCAGGATTTCACATTCATATTTCTCACCAGCTTCAGCATCTACCAGAATTATAGCATCCTGAGCCCACTTCAGACACTTCTTTGTAACTTTCCATGGAATGTTCTGATGAATAAAGGAATTATATGTTATCAGCCATTATTGAAACTTTGCAAACTTTAAACAAACTCTTTATATTACAGTTATGACGCTTACCAATACATTTTTCCGGCAAACATATCCATAGCTAACCTCTTTTTCCCACTTCCATACAACCGGCTTCACATCTTCGTCTTCAGAACTAAAACAAAATCTACTTCTTAAAACAAACCAATATGCAACAAAACATTTTTACAAAATACAAAAATTTTATGTCCCTATCTTATTACACAACCTACATGCTTCCAAATGTGTTTACATATAAAACACGTTTCACTCAATAAACTCATGACGTACTCGACGTTACATATATTAACTTATCAACACATCATTTCGCTAACCAAACAACTTATGCTAACTCATCTTTACCAATAACCTACCTCTCAAACATGGCCCTCTCGGAAAACACATTACAGCGACTTCCTCTAGAACAAGACCTGCATGTTGTTCACGCAAACAAATCTTAATATTTATGTAACTAAATTTAACAAACCACTACTTTCAAACACTTAACAGGGGGTTCAGATTATTTTCACAAAAACTTCAAATCTTACTTATCCTTTCTCATAAGTACTGCGCTTTCCTCCATTCAGATCTATATTCTTCTCCACATTTCCTGACTTCGCAATCTTACTCGCTGATCCCCTGAAACAGTTTATAAATGCATGCAAAGTCATTTTCGAGAACACACTATAAGAATCAGTAAAACCACCATGCAAACACAAATGATGTCGCATACCTCTGAGCATTGCATTCAACACTTAAAGCGGCGGTTGCATGCGTCTTCTCTTTAGCCGCTGATGTTCTTCGGATGTTGTTCCTTCTACCTTCCATGGCGGATACCAATTCCCAGTACCGGTTCAATTCCATCCAAACAACTTATGCTTTTGACAATGACTTCTATCTCTATTTATAATCCCTACAAACACTGAATGGGCCCACAAGTTATACTTCTCTGGCCCAAAACCTCAACTTACCCATTTCTTTTACGTTACCCTAATTAATTTTTCCCTAATTTATTAACTCTCTTTTATTTAAAATATTTTTTACATTAATATCATTTTAATTCACATTATGTAACGGTTCTTCAATTTTAAATATTTTAAAATTTTACTGTTTTAACGCCCACATCCTTTTTTTTGTTCTGTTTCCTATATATCATTTTTTTCCAATTCTATTTCTTTACTTTCCTTTTGTGTATATTGCACATAAATATATATTAACCTACTTATTTAATATTAAATACCACTCCCATTTCTCCTACTCATAACCATATTACTATTTATCCACTTGCACTTTTTTTCTTCCCTATTTACTGATATATCCTTCCAATTCTCTTTACATTGCTTTTGTATATATTGCACAAAACTGACCAAATAACCTACTTATTTTATACTAAATACCACTTCCATTTTTCCTTTTCATAATCTTATCACTATTTTTCTTTCATTTTTTATTTTGATTATATAACCTTTCAAATGGGGAACAAATGCGCGGAGACGACGGGTACTCGTGCGAAGGCACGAGTATCCCGCTAGTTTTAGAGAAGGAGAAAGACAATGCATCACAAGTGGTTTCATCCCATATTATTTGTAAGGTTTAATTGTATTTTAATAATTTAATTGAGCATGAATCTCTAAATGAATAATGTCTAGTTTCTCTTAAATTAAGTTTTCGTAATTGATTTTTTCCTCAATAATGTGAATCATGTGATTTGTTTAGATCTAATCTTTGTAATTATGAAGTTTTTATAATTATTCAATGATATTTAATATTTAATGCTTTTTTTTCCTACCTAATTGAAGGATTGATCTAGATAGCAATTTATAAATTTTGTTATTGAAATTAAATATTGTTAGGTGGTTGTCTATGATCACAAGACATAAGACATAATTGGTAGTGACATAGTTATTTTCATTCGTTCAAATCTTCGTGGATTGCAACTTCTCACAAGACAAAGCAGGTTATGTGACAAGAAATTACGCGTAACTATTTTGTAAAAATAATAGTGATATAAGAAGACTCATTATAGGTTCTAGCAAAGATTATGTGAGTGAAAAGGTCAAAGAATTCGAAAGGTGACTTAATCGTGTCTTTTATTAAATTTTTTCAATGTTTAGTTTAGTTCAAATAGTTTTATAATTATTCTTTCAACCAAAGCAATCACGCTATATGCACACCTCTGCTTTTTACTTTACGTTAGTTGTTTATCTAATCGCAAGTATGATTATCTTAACTTTATAGGAGTTAAATATAAATAGATACACTACCACAAAAAAGACCTTAGACAGCGCTTTTTTTGCCCTTAGACAACGCTTTTAAGCGCTGTATAAACCTGCGCTGCTATAGGTTTAGACAGCGCTTTGGGTAATACCAAAAGCGCTGTCTAAAGGGGGGTATATTTAATGAAAAGCGCTGTCTATGGTTCCTTTAGACAGCGCTTTTTGACATTATAAGGTATACCTTAGACAGCGCTTTTGGAAAAAGCGCTTTCTAAGCCTCACCTTTTTTGACATTTTTATGGTATACCTTAGACAGCGCTTTCACCAAAAGCGCTGTCTAAGCCCTACCTTTTTTGACATTTTTTTGGTATACCTTAGACAGCGCTTTCACTAAAAGCGCTGTCTAAGGTCAACCTTTTTGAACTTTTCTAGGTATACCTTAGACAGCGCTTTTGTCAAAAGCGCTTTCTAAGCCCTACCTTAGACAGCGCTTTTGTCAAAAGCGCTGTCTAAGCCCTACCTTAGACAGCGCTTTCTCCAGAAGCGCTGTCTAAGGTATACGAAAAATTTTATATAAATTTTTTTAAACCACAATTTTTACCAGGTTTTTTCAACCAGAATTTTACCTGTTTTTCAACCAGCAATTTTTTTCAGAAATTGGCAATTCAAACCATTGGCAATTTACACCAAAATTATATATGCAAAACAATTGGCAATTCAAACCAATATATATATTTAAAATTACAAACCAAAATTATATATACACCTATTTATAATTACAAATCATTATATTTTTTCTACAAATGCACATATTACTTATACTAATACTTTTGCATCCAACCAAAGCATTGCTTCAAATCTACATTATAGGTCCCGAAAACACAAAGATTATAATTCAATTAAAAGAATACATAAACAAAGTTACACATATTTAAATTCTCATCAATTAAAGTAAGAGTACAATATTATACCTTGTAAAATTCCGAGTTAGAAATTGAGTAATGAGCACACTTGCATTCTTCAAAGTATTACATAATAATATAACATAGTTTGATTTAGTTTTAACTATTTCATTAGACATGAGAGATATGTGTTAATATTAAAATAACTCATAAGTTAGAAATACATACATCGGATGAAATCTCTATTCGATCCAACAAAAGAGTGTCTCTCATAAACCTCAACATGAAATAGCCGCAATCTATTTGATTGCGTTGCTGAGGACACTACAAATGAAAAGAAAATATGGATAAATCCTAAGTTTTATCAAGTAGCATCACTAATATAATAAAACATGTGATAATTAATATACCTTCACATAATTCCATGTAATAATGGGGTTGACTCTCCGCTGTGGTTAATTGCGACCAACAACCAATGTCCACTGTAAGATTAAACAAGTGTAAGATTAACAACTATATATCATATAATTTTTTAGATGAAGTATAAGATATCCAATTTAACATTTTCTATGCATAAATATCATATAATTGTGATGTACCTGTTTTTTTGAAACAACGGACTCGGTATGCTCCGGAATCCGCTTATCCTTTGTTTTGGATCTTGTTGGAGTCTAAATAACATTACCATGTAAAAAATGAAAATAAAATGCTCTTTCACTAATATATAACAAATATGACATAATATATAACAAATATAATAAAGAAATCAAGTATATAACAAATTTTACCTCTTTCACTAACATCTCTTTCTTTTCTTGGTTGGAATATAAATTACTTGTGTCTTAGCAATGCGGACGGATGAATGGATCCAAATTCCCTCGTTATGGTCATTTCTGATATATGACTCATCCGCTATAAGATCCTCATCTTGATCATTTGTATTCAACTCATTCCGTCTAATGCATGACTCATTCTCAACATCAATATCACATTGATCTACACCGCTATCATCAACCACTTTGTTAGATAGAAGCACTATAGACCATTTCGTACTCGTCGGGTCAGTGACATAGAACACTTGTCTAGCTTGAGATGCTAGAATAAAAGGCTCATCTTTGTACCCCACCCTATTAAGATCCACTTGCAAAAATCCAGACTTATCCATTCGTATGCCACTACTATTTACCCACTTGCAACCAAAGATTGGAATCTGAAACTTCTCGTAATCAAACACCCAAATGTGCTCAATAACTCCAAAATATGACAGATTTGCATATTTGGGGTTTAAGTCCTTCATACTTGATATGTGCATTGCTTCAGCTAGGACGGTGACACCACTATTTTGCATAGTACTTTTATCGTCTTGGTCTTTGGTATAAAATGTGTATCCATTAATTGCGTATGCGCTATGAGAATACACATGCAAACTTGGACCATATGCCAAACATCTCAACCTTTCTGTTACTGAAGCAGGATCTGAAGAGCGCTTCAAATAAATATGATCCTTTAACCATTGTATGAAACTTTGATTGTGCTCTCGTACTATCCAATTTTCATTTCTGTTCTGATTTAACCTTCGGAGTACATCCTTGTGCATCTCAACATATGGCTCAACCTCATTATCATTGTGCAGAACATACAAATGCACTTGATCCCGTTCATCCCTTGATACTATCACAATTTTATTTCCAATTAATTTTTTACCATCCTTTTTTTCAAAAATATGAGCTTTGGAGAGTCCAATCGACTGAACATTGGACAAATATTCAGTACAAAACTCAACCGCTTCTTCAACAATGTATCGTTCAACAATACACCCCTCTGGTCGACTTCAGCTTTTCACGTACCCTTTTAATATTTTCATATAACGTTCAGCAGGGTACATCCATCTCATATAAGCTGGTCCATACAATTGTGTCTCTTTCACAAGATGAACAACTAGATGTACCATTATGTCAAAAAAAGAGGGAGGAAAATACATTTCAAGCTCACACAAGGTAATAACTATCTCTTTTTGTAGTGTTGGTAAGATATCGGGATCGATTACCTTACTACAAATTGACCTAAAGAAAAAACACAAATTAGTTATGGCGCTTCTTACTTTCACTGGCAAAATAGAACGTATACCTATTGGTAGAAAGTGTTCCATTATAACATGGCAGTCGTGTGTCTTTAAACTCTTCAACATGAGGTCTTTCATAGACACAAGTCTTCTGACATCTGAAGAGTATCCTTTTGGAACTTTAACTCCACTCAGAAACTTACACAATATTTTCTTCTCCTTTCTAGATAGAGTAAAAGCAGCAGGTGGTAGATATGTTCGTCTTCCTTTCTTCACGGGTGCTAATTCAGGTCTAATCCCCATCGCTTCCAAGTCTTTTCTTGCTTTAAGGCCATCCTTAGTCTTTCCTTTTATATTGAGTAACGTACCAATAACACTTTCAAATACATTTTTCTCAATATGCATAACATCGAGAAAATGTCTCACATACAAAGACTTCCAATATGGCAATTCAAAAAATATCGACCTCTTTTTCCACCCACCTTTGACAACCTTATATGCAAAAGGTTTGCCAAACTCAGTACGCATATCTTTCACCTTTTTAAAAACTTGGTCACCTGACAACATAGGTGGAGCTCTACCTTGTTCGATGTCTCCATTGAATTCTTGTCTCCACCCACGGTAGTTATGTTTGGCATTTAAGAATCTACGATGACCGAGAAAGACATTCTTATGACCAAACTCCAATCGCTTCGAAACTATTTTATCATCACAAATAGGACACGCTTTTTCACCTTTTATGCTGTACCCTGATAGATTCCCGTAAGCTGGAAAATCATTAATTGTGCCAAACAACATCGCCCTCAAATTGAAACTTTCTTTCCTATATCCATCATAAACCTCCACACCGTTCTCCCACAATATCTTTAAATCTTCGATCAAAGGTGTCAAGTATACGTCTATGTCATTCCCTGGTTGTTTAGGCCCAGAGATTAACATAGATAACATCATGTACTTACGCTTCATGCATAGCGACGGAGGTAGGTTATAAATCATAAGAATCACAGGCCATGTGGTATGTGAGATACTTTGAAGACCATGCGGGTTTATTCCATCAGTAGATAATGCCAAGCGAAGGTTTCTTGCTTCTTCTCCAAAGTCAGGATAATCATTATCAATTTTCGACCACTGTGGTGAATCAGCCGGATGTCGCAACTTTCCATCAATAATTCTTTCATCTGCATGCCAAGTCAGGTGTCTTGCATCGGTTTCACTACGAAACAAGCGCCTAAATCTCAGTATTATAGGAAAATACCATAAGACCTTGGCTGGAGACAATTTTTTCTTATATAGAGACAAACCGCATTTAGGGCACTCAGTTAACGATGCATATTCGTTTAGAAACAAAACGCAATCGTTTGGACAAGCATGTATCTTATCATAGCTCATGCCAATAGAACACAACATTTTTTTGGCCTTATAGGTTCGATTGGGAAGAACATTATCCTCCGGTAGCATTTCTCTCAAAAGGGCCAACAACTCTGTGAAACTTTTATCCGACCATCCATTGCCCGCCTTTAAGTTGTACAACTTCAATACCGCAGACAGTCTTGTGAATTTAGTGCAACCTTGATAGAGCGGTTTCTCTGCATCTCCTACCAACCTCTCAAACATTTCGGGACAATCATGAAGATCTTCTACAACTTCTTCTGCAATCTCTTCGACTCGATCACAATCGTATGTTTCCGTGTCTTTGTCATCTGAAGCATAGGTCGTATTACTTTTCCCCGTCGGTTCAACATTCTCGTTAATTTTCTCCCCATGATGTATCCAACACTTATAACTTCGATCAATTCCATTCATTAGTAAATGCGATTTCAATCCATCTGCGTCAACCCTACCCACATAACAACAACCCAAGCAAGGACATTTTATTCGACTGAGCTCTTCAGCGTCAGCGTGTTGAACAACAAACTTAACGAAATCCAATACCCCATTCTCGTACTCTTTGGACAATCGATCGGCATCCATCCATTTTTTATCCATGGTTTTCCTACTTATTAAGGTCAACAAAATAACATTAATTCAACCATATTAATCAAGAAATGAACAAGTTTGATAGTGTTTGATATGTAACTGGTTGAATTTCTTATGTTTTAGTGAAATGTTTATGTTCATTATATTTGTTTATTAACTCAACCATCTCAAATTCTAGAATTTTGAGGCTTCAAAAACAAGCTTTGAATTCTAAAATTCAGAGGACATTTCCATCAATTTTAAGAGTTTTTTAGAAGATTTAAGAGGTGGAAAAAATAAAACTAAACTAAACTATTTCCATCAATTTTAACAAAACTCCATCAATTTTAAGAGTTTTTTAGAAGATTTCATCAAACATACTAATTCACTACAAAACTTCATTAACAAAACTTCAAACATACTCATTCACTACAAAACTTCATTAATAAAACAGTCCAACATAACTTCATTAACAAAACTCATCAAACATACTCATTCACTACAACATTGTAAAGCAACAAAACCCTACAACAACAATGTAAAGCAACAAAACCCTATTCTTCACAACAACGACGTACCTTTAACGACGGTAACAACGACAATGCAAGAACGAAATGTATCAAAGAGCAGAAAGAGAAACGAACGACGACGACAATGAGCAGAAACGAAAACGACGGCAGTGAGCAGAAACGGACGGACGGCAATGCAACGACGGCAACAACGAACGACGGCACGGTGGAGGACGGTTGACGGTGAAGGTTTTTCGTTCGCAAGGGTTTTGAGCTCTGTTCGCTAGCAGGGGAGAAGAAAGAGCGGAAATATGAAAATGAATACTGACTATTCATATATTTTAATTTAATTAGACCTTAGACAGCGCTTGTCATAAAAGCGCTTTCTAAGGTGGATCTTAGACAGTGTTTTTCAAAGCGCTTTCTAAGGTTGGCCTTAGACAGCGCTTTTGATTTTATTTTTTTTTTAATTTTTAAGACCTTAGACAGCGCTTTTAATGAAAGCGTTGTCTAATATTTTCCTGTAATTTTTTTTTTAAATTAATAAAACTTTAGAAAGCGCTTTTTACGGAAGCGATGTCTAAGGTCTTATATTTTTTTTAAATTTATAAGATCTTAGAAAGCGCTTTTAACTAAAGCGCTGTCTAATATTTTCCATTAATTTTTTTTTTTAAATTTATAAGACCTTATAAAGCGTTTTTGACCAAAGCGCTGTCTAAGGTCTTATATTTTTTGCGCTTTTATTTTTTTAAATGAATAGATTCCTTGTTTTTAACTTATAGCAGCGCTTTTGTATTAAATGTTGTCTAAGGTGTGATGTTATAACTTACTTTTATTGTAGTGATAATGTTTACTCACCACTTTTGTGTTTCTATTGGCACAATTTTATCACCATTGCAATTTTTATAATCAACAATAGTCAGCAAGTTGGTTCATGTTAATTACTATTAGAGTTTGACATAACTCGTCCTTATAAAACTAGCTTGTAAGGTAAGGAATGTCACTCTATATAAATTCTTTCAATGCTCTATCTCTAACCAATGCGGGACTTGTGATTTTCCCAATAATTACAAATTAGTTGAAAGTTTGTAATTAGTTTAATTAGAATAACTATATAAAGAGATACATGAAGATTCTTACCAACGCCCTAATAATTTGGGTCTCCATCTTGTGCAATTAAGAAGTGATTACTATAGTGCAAAACCGTCTAATAATAGTGTTACTTATGGACCTCGAGCTCACCACTGGATTGGGTGGAAACCTTCTCTAGAAGGGATAGATAAATTTAATACGGATGGTGCATGCAAGGACGACAATAAAGCGGGGTGTGGAGGTATAGTCAGGAATAGTGGAGGCCAATGATAGGTGGTTTTGCTAAGTTGTTGGGTTCGTGTAGTGCTTATGTAGCCGAGTTATGGGGAGTTTGTGAAGGTTTGACGTATGTTTAGAGAATTTGAGCTTCTTCGTTGGAGTTGAATGTTTATTATATGGCGGTTGTTCAAGTGATTAAAAATGGTGTGTCTAGAAATAAATAGTGGCAATTTTTGGTTAAAAACATTGGTGACTTGTTGGATTTATAATGGGAGATAGCTGTAATTCACTCTTGTAGGGAAGCAAATTATTCTATTGATGCTTTAGCAAAGTGCAATTTAGAGTTTGTTACTCTAGAGTGCAATTCTAAAGCTTATCTTTTACTTAAATGCATTATTTATTGGATTCTACATGATCTTCAACACCAATCATTAATTAAGATTAGGAGCCTTAGTCAATATACTAAAGACAAATTTTAACATACATGTTTAAAAATTGAGTCAACCCTAATTGAGATGATGATTGCATCTCAAATTCTAAAAAGGCTTTAGACTTAATGAACATTTAAATATATGTTTATATTTTATGAAAGGACTAAGTTAGTCTCTGCACAATATCTTTGGTTGATACTTTTAAGATATAATTCGAGAACAATTATTCCACTAACATTTTGTCTGTATTTCTCACTGAAGTATCATAAGAAGAAAAGTCATAATAATAGATTGTCAGGTAATTATATTATATATGCCGGAAAGTAATAATAGAGATGTTTTGGATTTAGTAATATAATACTCCTTCTTTTCTAAAATAAGAATTTTTTTATCTTAGGAAATTTGTTTTAAAATAAGAGTTTTTTTTATATTTTTAATGCAACAATGATTAATTTTTATCAATTTTATTTCTATTAAATATTGTCTACACAATTTTTAAGATATTATATCATATTATACTTTTATGACAATCAACAGTAATTAAAGACAATTTTGTGAAATTGTTATATTTAATTATTCAATTATTACTTTTCATAATCTATGTGCAACATTTTTAAAAGATTTTTATTTGGAGACGGATGAAGTATGTTGTATGGTATTTACTAGTACTCCCTTCGTCCTACAATGAGTGACTCAGTTGACCATTGCACACAGATTAAAAAAAATGAATAAATGAAAAAAGATGATGATATTTTTACTAAAATACCCTTATCATGTATTGAGAGTGACGACAGTAATATTAATTAGAAGGTAAAATTAAAAAAAATATATTAAAAATTAAAACTGATCATTTATTTTAAAACATTCTTTTATTTCAAATGGATCGGTCATTATTAAAAGAAGGGAGTATTTGACAAACTATAAAAATACTCAAGTGGTATTATGGTACATGATAAAAAAAAACACACAGTTGGTCTGGTGGGACTTGGTCAAAATGACAAAGTCTCTTGAGGTCTTGAAAATTTAGAGAGCCTAATAAAAATTTGTCAAAGAATACAAAATGCTTGAAGCTTATTTTCTCTTCTGAGGTGAGTAAATTTATTATATAAAATTAATTTTGGTTAAAAATAAGTTAAATGTGAAGTGATTTATGTTTTTATAATTTTATATAAAATTAATAATAAAATTTTAATGTGAAAATTACGTTTAAATTTAAAAACTACAAATTTTAATTTCAAGTACAAATAATTTTGTAGAAATATTCAATTCTACTTTAAAAAAATTAAATATTTTAAAATCATTCTAAAATCAATTCCACTCTTCTAAAATTGTTTTTGCCTCTTCATGAAGTGACGATTAAGAACTTCTAATAATTTTGGTTATACCTTATAGAGAATTAATGTTGGGAATATAACCAGAGTACATCTCCAATAATTGACATAAATAAAATAAAATAAACTCACAATAAAAAATGTATTACTAACTCGCAATTTTTGAACGGAAAAATAAAAAATCCTCTCAACAACTATTTTTGGACGGAAAAATAGAAAATCCTCCCCACCACAATTTTTGTACGGAAAAATTGTAAACCCTCTCTAGACACACAACTACCCAAATCCCAAATACACCAAAAAGACTAGAATTGTTGTGGTAAATAAAATCAAACTAACTCTCTATATTTATAATAATCTTTTACTCCTTTTTTCTTTACATTACTCGATGTGGGACTTGGATGAGTACCCACTTTAACACAAAAATTTAATCTTCCGTTAGTTGGGAAGACTAGATGTAGAGCCTATTTAATTTGTGAATTAGTATCAAAATAGTGTTGAACTTATGCCTTACTCATAAAGTAACTGTTTTGTAACCACCTGTAACCGATTACTCGAGTATGTAACTGATTACTTGAGTATAAAGTCACTATTCCAAGTTGTTATGAGTAGTTAGTAATGTTATTAACTTACAATTATAGGTTGATAACAAGTTGTTACAACTTAGTTAGAAGCCTCTATGGTTATATATACTATGATGTAACTAACTTCTCATTTCAATGCAAATCATTCTTGTTCTGGACTGGGCCGAGGCTGCCCAACAGTCGAGCAGGCCCAACCCATCCAGCCTGGAGAGGCCCAATAAGACCCTTCTGCGGGGCACGTGACTGCCGCGAGCAGATCACCGTTTCCCCGGGCACTTTACGGTGTCGGGCACTTGGGTCAACAGGACAGGAGGACCTCGCACCCCGGCGGAGAGGTAACTTCCCGACATACCAGCTTCTCCCCGCGAGAATGCCACATGTCACTCCTCGACAGACATGGTTCCTCCCCGCGAGGCCATGTCCTTCGTGCGCTTTGATAGGTCCTCGACACAGAAGGCTCCTCCCCCGCGAGAAGTGTCTAACGGTCTGCACCACGTGGACACGTTCCAAGTAACCTCCCACTTCCGAAGGATTCGGTATGCCCTAATCCCGGAAATCTAGGAGCGGTTACCCCAGGGCGAAGACCACGTGCTGGTCTTCACTACGCCACGTAAGCCCTGGCAGTTACTTGGATTGGGCCTGACAATCCAGCCCAATGCAAGTAGCCGTTGGCCCCGCGCTGGGGGTTCTCTATAAATACCCTCTCACTTGAGAGGGTCAGGTTAAGTTCACTTTCTTACTCACCTCTGTACTTGCTTTTCTCTGACAACCACCTTACTTGAGCGTCGGAGTGCCTTGCAGGTACACCCCCCCGCCGTCTTTCAACCTCACTGGAGCCGGAGTTCGACGAACGTCGTTGGCCACCAGAAACTGTCTGATCCAGGTACGATCAGTGGCGCCGTCTGTGGGAACTCATAAGCTTCCCCGTTTTTCTATTCGATAAACCAAAGCTTCCACCATTCATCACCAACATGGCCAATCCGACAGTCAACCAGGCTCTGGACACCGTGCTCGCACAACTGGAGAACGGGAGCCACCGCGAGGACGCCATCATCCTCCACGGCGGCGAAGCCGACATAAGAGACGGACAGACCGCCTCCCCGGACTCCCAGGATACGACCCACAACATCGTCCGGGCGGACGACCAGCAAACCACTCTCCAGCCAGTTGCTCTGCCGCCCAACGCGGACCCAAGCACCGTGGCCCTGTTTGCATTGATCAACCAGACCAATCAGCTGATCGCGCAGCAGAACACCAGAATTGAAGCCTTGGAGCAAGGACGGGCACAACGATCTTCCCCGCGAAGACATCGTCGTCCCCCGTCACCTCGCCGCTCTCCTTCCCCGCGAAGGACCCCTTCCGAAGATTCTCGGACCCCGTCGCCCGTGCGCCAGGGTCGGCGACCGCATCTCGAGCTCCCCTAGCCGACGATCACCCAGAAACGCCCTCGTTCCCTGCCTAGGAAGGAACCCAGGGCCTCCACCACCTCTAAGAAGTCCAAGCAGACCGAAGAGAGACCAAAGAACCGTTCGAGGAACTCCCCTCCTTGGCATCATCGATCACCTTCGAGGTCCCCGGCTGGTAGCGACGACGAGGACCAGAGGACCCCTTTGTCCTGGGAAATCATGGACGCCCCAATCCCTCCAGGCATGGAGAAACCTCCACCGTTGGGGACCTATGACGGGCTGACTGACCCTGACGATCACGTGGAGAGTTTCGAAGCGATGCTCGACTTTTGAAACGTCAGGGGAGCCATCAGGTGCAGGTTGTTCCCCACCACCTTACGGAAGGGAGCCATGACGTGGTATAAGGGTCTGGAACCTGGTTCGATCACGTCATGGAAGCAACTGAAGCAACGCTTCACCAAACACTTCACCGCGTCTCGTCGACACCCGAAGACAGAGGCTGCCCTAGAAAAGATCTTCCAAGGGAGGAACGAATCTCTCCGAAACAACATCGAGAGGTTCAACAAGGAAGCCGTCGAGGTCCACACGACCGACGACATGAAGAAATACTTAATTATCCACGGACTACGCGCCGGGTCGGACTTTGCCAAATCAATAGGACTCCGAAGGCCCCGGCGTCTCGAGGACCTTCTTGCTCGATCCCAGAAGTACATCGAACTTGAGGAGACGGAAGCAGCTCAGATCGCTCTCGAGATGAGACGTAGAGAAGGCCCCCGCGGCCAAAAGGATGATGACGCTTCTCCCCGACGGGGAGGAGAAAAGAAGAAAGAGAACCGCGGCCGAGATCCTCGGGAACAACGCGGGCCAGCTGGTCGATTCACGGAATACACCCCGCTCAACACTCCCCGGTCTCGGATCCTCTTGGACTGCCAGAATTCCGAGTTTGTGAAAGGAGGAGTTCGCTTCCCGAAGCCCGTTGCCCCCAAACCAAACATTGACAAATATAAGTACTGCAGGTTCCACCGAAGCCACGGGCACGTGACCGAAGATTGCGTCCATCTCAAGGACGCCATTGAGATTCTCATCAAAGAGGGGCACTTGAAGAAGTATGCCCAAAAGAATGACCCTCCTCGTCCCAGCTCAAGGGAAGCGCAGAACGTCGAGGAGGCAACACCTCCTCCCAGCGACAGTCAGCTTCAGGTCGCCCTCAGCGTCACTCGACCTGAGGACTTCTTCGTCCCCCCAATCATCGAGGGCGAAGAGGCAATCCGCAACATGTGGGCGACCTTCCCCGACGAGGACCCCGTCACTGCCCGCAGCACCTGGGAAGGCTTCCCCAAAGCAATGGTCATCTCCGGAGGCGATCCTGGGAAAGTGTCAGTTGGATCGATCAAACGAAAGTTTGATGAGCTGGAATCCGCGACATCCGCGAAAACGACCACCCTCGAGAAAGTGCGGGGGGACTCCAATCCCATCACCTTCTACCTCGAGGAACTCCCCGGGGGAGCACCAAACGCCACTATTCCCCTCCTGGTCAGGGCACAAATGGCGAACTTTGACGTCCGAAGAATCCTAGTCGACCAGGGGAGCTCGGTCGACATCATGTACTCTCATTTGTTCGGGACCCTTCAACTGGACGAGAGGCATTTGACCCCGTACGTCGGGTCAGATCTACAGGGGTTCAATGGAACCACCACCAGACCATGGGGTTACGTGGAGCTAATGGTTACGTTCGGGGCCGAAGACATGGCCCGACAGGTGAAGATCCGTTTCCTGGTGGTTGAATGCCCATCCCTTTACAACTGCATCCTCGGGAGGACCACCCTTGCTGAACTCACGGCGGTCCCATCGACGGTCCACCTCAAAATGAAGTACTACACGAGGAGGGGACGAGTAGTGACTATGCACGGGGACATCGACGCGGCCAGAAGATGCTTCGACGCCGCCGTCAAGGGCCTAAGTTCCATTGGTCCCAAACCTAAGGCCGTGGCCAAGCCACCCCGAGACGCCGAACAAGTACCTCTCCCGCGCGTCAACGCGGTCGACCTCGACAGCAGGTTCTCTGGCGAGCCCGACGAAGACAGAGTCGAAGATCCCAACCACCAGGCAGAGAACAACGGACAACCTCTCTACCCAGCGCGCCCCATCCCAGATGGAGACTTCGAGCTCGTGGCCCTCGGGGACGATCCAGATCACAATGTGAAGATCGGTGCCGGGATCCCCGACCTGGCGAAAGAGCAGCTGAAAGCATGTCTAAGGGAGAATGCTGACCTCTTCGCGTGGAGTGCATCCGAGATGCCTGGCCTCGACCCCGAAGTAGCTTGCCATCAGCTCGCGGTAGATCCGGCCGCTAGGGCCGTAGCACAACGTAGGCGCAAGCAGTCTCCCGAGAAAGCGGAGGCTGCTGAGAAAGCTGTAAAAGACCTCCTAGAGGCAAATTTTATTTCGGAAGCCAAATACACGACATGGCTGTCCAACGTTGTACTTGTTAAGAAAAATAATGGAAAATGGAGAATGTGCGTTGATTATACTGATCTCAACCGGGCTTGCCCGAAAGACTGTTATCCCTTGCCTAACATCGACCAACTGGTCGACAATTCTGCAGGTTACAAACTACTATCTTTCATGGACGCCTATTCAGGATACAACCAAATTCCAATGGACAAGGTCAATAAGCAACACACGGCCTTCATGACCGCGTCGGGCAACCACTATTACAACGTAATGCCCTTCGGTCTGAAGAATGCCGGTGCGACCTACCAACGGATGATGAACAAGGTCTTCCGGACTGAAATCGGCGACATGCTCGAAGTCTACATGGACGACATGATCGTCAAGTCTGCAGAAGAAGTCAACCACGCCGCGCACCTCAAGAAGGTGTTCGACACGGCGAGGAGGTGCCGCATGAGGTTTAACCCCGACAAATGCACCTTCGGCGTTCGGGCAGGGAAGTTCCTCGGATTTTACCTCACGGAACGAGGAATCGAGGCAAACCCCGACAAGTGTAGGGCCTTCTCCGAGCTCCCTACTCCGGACTCGAAGAAGTCAATACAATCATTGAACGGGATGCTCACCGCCCTTTCCCGGTTCGTCGCCAAATCCGCACAGTACGCACTCCCCTTTTTCAAACTTCTCCGGAAAAAAGCGGAGTTTGAGTGGAGCAAGGAATGCGAACAAGCACTCGCACACTTGAAACAAGTCCTATCGCAACCCTCGGTCCTCCCGCGGCCTGAGAACGGGGAAACCCTCTTCTTATATCTTGCGATCACGAGCGAAGCGGTCAGCGCCGTCCTCATTCGGGAAACCTCGGATGGACAGAAGCCAGTTTACTTCACGAGCAAAGCTCTCCAAGGCCCCGAGCTCAGATATCAGCAGATCGAGAAAGTCGTACTGGGCCTCGTCACCGCGGCCAGAAGACTACGCCACTACTTCCTCGCCCATACCGTCATCGTAAGGACTGAACAGCCTATCAGGCAGCTCCTCGGACGACCGGACATGGCGGGGAGGATGCTCAGGTGGTCACTCGAGCTAGCCGAATTTGACATCCGATATGAAGGGAGGAAAGCCCTGAAGGCACAGGTACTGGCCGACTTTGTGGCGGAGATGACTGTCCCAGAACCCTCGACCAACGGGTCGCAGAAATGGACAATCTATGTCGACGGAGCATCCAGCCCGAAGGGAAGCGGGGCGGGAATCATCCTCGAAAACGAGGAAGGCATCCTGATCGAGGTGTCCCTCGAACTGTCCTTCCCGACTTCGAACAACCAAGCTGAATACGAGGCCTTCCTCGCAGGACTCCGGCTAGCCGAGGACCTTGGCGCCAAAGACGTCAAACTTTTCACCGATTCTCAGCTCGTGGCCTCGCAAGTCCAAGGAGAGTACCAAGCCAAGAACGACAGCCTCGGCAGAAGTGGCTCACATTCCCCGAGAGCATAATGCCCGAGCGGATGTCCTGTCAAAATTGGCGAGCACGAAAAAGAAAGGCGGGAACAAGTCCGTCATACAAGAAGTGCTTTCCCGCCCAAGCATCGACAAACCGGTCGTGGTGTCGGACATCAACGCCATAGGGGACAGCAACTACTGGATGATCCCGGTATACGAATACCTCATGACAGGCAAATTTCCCGAAGATCCCAAAGAGGCAGGAATGGTCAAGAGACGGGCATGCTCGTACACATAGTCGAGGACAAGCTATACCGCCGAGGGTTCTCTATTCCCCTCCTCAGATGCATCGAGGAGACCAAGGTCCCCGGCATAGTCCATGAGATCCATGAGGGGATCAATGCACAGCACCTCGGCGGACGATCGCTAGCCCGTAAAGCACTCCGGGCAGGATATTACTGGCCCACCATGCAACAAGACGCCAAGGAGCACGTCAAGAAGTGTGATAAATGCCAACGGCACGGGGACATGCACCTCGCTCATCCCAGCGAGCTCACGTCGCTATCCTCCCCGTGGCCGTTCGCATGGTGGGGGATGGATATCCTCGGACCTTTCGTCCAGGGATCATATCAAAACAAATACCTCATCGTCGGGGTGGATTACTTCACGAAGTGGATTGAAGCAGAAGCATTGGCCAAAATCACTGCCTTCAACATACTACGTTTCTACAAAAGAAACATCCTCGCCCGGTTCGGAGTGCCTCAAGCCATCGTCACCGACAACGGAACCCAGCTCACCGACAGGAACTTCCAAGACTTCGTCGCAAAACTAGGCACGAAGCAGCACTTCACGTCGGTCGAGCACCCTCAAACGAACGGGCAGGCTGAGGCGGCGAATAGAGTGATCCTTCGGGGATTAAGACGACAACTGGGCGACGCCAAACAACGGTGGGTCGAGGAGCTACACAGCGTCCTCTGGGCCTACCGAACAACCCCACACTCCACGACCGGGGAGACCCCTTTCCGTTTGACCTACGGAACGGAAGCAGTGATCCCCGTAGAGATCAGGGAACCCTCGAGGAGGATAGAAGACCCCCTCGACGGGAACGCAAACGATGAAGCCCTGAGAGAAGAGCTCGACTTCGTCGAGGAAACACGCTCGGGCGCTTCTCTCCGAGAAGCTTCACTCAAACAAAAAATAACACTACGTTATAACGACAAAGTTATCAAACGTGAGTTTCAGGTAGGCACCCTCGTCCTGCGCAGGAACCAGAAGGACTCGCGAGAAGGCAAACTCGCCGCGAACTGGGAGGGCCCGTACCGCGTCCGCGGAAAAACGGGGACAGGTGCCTACTTCCTCGAAAACCTGCACGGGGAAGAACTTGCTCGACCATGGAACGCTGAAAAGCTAAAACAATATTACAGTTAAACACTGCCCGCGGCTCACTAGCACCGCGATTACGGGGACGCGCCAGGGTACAAGTGCGACACCCCTATAAGAACACGGCGATCAGAGACCGCATTGTGTGTGCGCGAGGACATTTGATCCAGCGGGGATACCTCGATCGAGGCCCACCGTCGTCGTACCAACCGGGCATAACACCCAGCTCACGATGGGAAGTTCATGCCACGAGGCTAGGACCTCGATCGAACTCTTAGCCTCGTTGAAGGTCGGAGTACGCCTCCGGCCGCCCGACCAGCTCTCCACGCGGTCAGGGACTATCAAGGTCGAGCAAATCCCAAAGCCTTATTACTCAGGCAAAAATAAAGTATAACAAATAATACATCACACACAATTCAAAACGTGCAAACAATACTGGCGAGTGAACAAGAGTACATTAAAACGGGCAGAAGCCCAGTGTACGAATATTACAAAACAAATACATCAAAAAGCCCCTGGCACACACGCCGGGCACAAATCACTACAAGTAAAACGGCTCGCAGGCCGACTAAAACAAAGATAACAAGCCTACTCAGCTGCAGTCCCGTCAGGCTCCTCATGCACACGAATTTCATCTTCTCGCATGGGATGCACGATCTGGCCGTCCACCACCTCAGCGTCGGGGTCAATCCCTTCGGTGACGAGGTCGGGGTTGAGAACCCGAAGCTGCGCCACGGCACTTCGGAACCCTATGCCCGCAGTTTCAATAGCATCATCCTCGGATAACCGGAGATCCTGCTAGAGCTTCCAAAGTTGGGCCACAAACGCTGCTCGAGTGGTTAGGAGCCTGTCCTCCTCGGTTTCCCCTTCGGCCGGCCGCGCAACATCTTCCAACTCAGCAATCCTTTCCTTAAGCCGCTTCTCCTGCGCCTCCAGCTCGGCGATTCGGGCAAGGTGGCCTGTCTCCCTTTCCTCGACTTTCTTAAGCTTGTCCTCGACCCGCTGCTGCTGCTCGCTTTGTTCCTTGTTCAGGTCTTGGCACTCTTTTAATTCCTTGCGCATACCGACCATCTCAGCGCCCAAGGTCTCCAACTTTTCCTGCAAGCGGGCAAGTTCAGCAGCAGGGCGGGTCTCGTCATTAAGGATGATAGCGGTCGAGCAGAGGCGCATGACGGCCGACAGATCCTCAAAGATCATCCTCTTCCTCGCTTCAGTAGCAGTCCCCAGCACAATTTGGATCTCGGAGGGAGGGACGCGAGGATAAGTGACCTCGGAGAAGAAGCGAGGCTTTTAATGGAAAGGCGGGAGGTCAAAGGTGGCAGGAGGTGGGGGACTGTCTTCCCCACCCAGGTCGACGACATCCGCAACCCGTTGCCGCTTCGGAGTCCCTTGGGTAGCCGGGGACTGGCTTCCAGCGGGATTTGTGCGCCCACCTACAATCCAAGACACGGTGGCAGCGGGCTGAGACTGACTGGAACCTTCGGGCATGGCAGCCAAGGAAACACCCCCGGGCGTGGCCCCAGAAGGAACAACATCTTGGTCCTTTGAGCGCGATGCCTCTTCCCGGGCCTGTGCTTCCCGGGCCCTCTTCGCCTTCAGCTTCTTGAACCTCTCCTCGGCTCAGGCCATTGTTCCTGCAAAAAGAAAGAAAACGTTAGTAAGGTGAGGAACATAGATGCGAGGAAGGCTTAAAGTGGGGACGTTTTCACCACCTAACAACTCGATTGCTTCTTCGTCGGAGAAGGTCTCGAGCAGAACGCGGGTATTTATCAGGCGACGTTCTCTTTTCACCTGCCCGTCTGCACCCATTATAGGCTGGCCGTCCAGCGTTTCGTGCTGAGCTTCGGTAAAGCTTTCAACGAAAGCGACGATTTTATCATAGGCTTCCTGCTCGTAGGCCTCCATCTGAACATGCTTCGTCTTGTATTTGTCGACTCCCTTCTTAAAGTGTTCCTCCATCCAGTACAGAGGGAACTTGGGCTCCAGCACCTCCTGGGAGAGACCGTCGACCTCGCGAGTGACTTTCAGGTACAACGAGTAGATGGCCTCAAGGGTGACCGGTTTCACGAAGTAATAGCGGAACTTGAAATCTCGGATGGAATCCAAGTACGTATGGAACAAAGCCTTGCTCTGCTTGAAAGACACCCAGCCGTGTCGACCACCGGCCGACGACCGTTGGAGGTGGAATATATGGAAGAAGAGGCGAACGGTCGGCACGATTTTTAAATATTTGCAAACGAGCTCGAAGGCCCGAATAAAAGCTAGCGAGTTCGGATGAATCTGAGAGGGCGCCAGCTACAACCAGGTAAAGACCCCCTCTTGTAAGTCTGTGAAGGGCAGCCTCCACCCCGCCTTCTCGAACATAAATTCATATAAGGGGACGCGCATTCCCCGGTAAGGTGAGCATATCCGATGGTGCTCCTCGGGGCAAAAAACCTTCCAAGATTTGCCAGATCCGATTAATCTGTGCTCGACGGTACAGAAAGCGTCGTCCTCATCTGGGTAAACGAAGATGGATGACATCTCCAGGGCCTCATCGCAGACCCACTCCTCGAGCGGCCGCTCTTGCGCAAAAGCCATGTGAGCCATGGGAGAGTCAAGATGGTCGTCGTTTTCTTCGAAATATCCCACGGCCACCTCCGCAGCCAAATCGTCCATTTACCTGAAAAGCAGAAGGAAACGGTGAATTCGATTGGTCGTATCAAATTCACCCCTCCACCGCTGTTCAAGCGAATGGGCGAAGAAGGGGCAAGGCTTTCTCGGCTCCTCGACATACTCGGCCAAGGATCAACATGTTCACCGGGGAGTTCATCGCCTCCCCGGAAGGTTCTGCCCCCGTGTTCCCGCGGCACTAGCAAATATACTATTTATTAGGGACCCCGAGACATTCAACGGGTCCCCGACGTGTTCGTCCCTAGTCCCCGAGATATTCATCAAAAGTGAGCAAAGTTCTTCGCACTCTTTCTCTCTACAACTAAAGATTCCCGCCGTATTCGCCAGGAATCCTCTCGTTTCTCATGGGAATATCATCAGTTCACCAAGGAAACGTCCTACACTAGTTGAAATTGAAGAAAAATGTAAAAGAAAGGTCAGGTTTGAAGCAAATACATGGTAAGCGGCGGTTTAGGGTTCCGGCACGGAGTTTTCCGGCGATGGTATGGCGGCGAACGACTGTTGTAGAGGAGAAAATGCTTCCGGCAGGGAGTGCCCGGCGGTTGACGGCTGCAACCTACGACTGAAGAGGATAGAGAGAGAAGGAGAGGTTTCTTGAGAGAGAAGTGGAAAAGTGGGAAATGAACGAGGGGAGCGGGTTTTATAAGCGAGTCTCGTGGGACTCGAGGGGCATAGGGCACTCGAGTGCGCTACCCTAGCCAGCCTCCCTAGGTAATAATGGCAGGCGACATGTGGCACACATACAACCCCTCGTCTCACCACGCGTGTCGTTTTAGTTTTCCCCAACACTCCGAATCCGAAACCCTTCATCTCCCCGACTATACGATCGGACACATCTGTCCGACGCCCGACTCTCATCCGACCAAACGAACTTCGCGCACGGGAACGACCTCCTCGGTTCCTCTCTTGGCGTATCCTCGACATACCGATAGCCCTTAAGTCATTACCCTGACACCTCAGAGCAACGACTTGGGGGGCTCCTGTTCTGGACTGGGCCGAGGCTGCCCAACAGTCGAGCAGGCCCAACCCATCTAGCCTGGAGAGGCCCAATAAGACCCTTCTGCGGGGCACGTGACTGCCGCAAGCAGACCACCGTTTCCCCGGGCACTTTACGGTGTCGGGCACTTGGGTCAACAGGACAGGAGGACCTCGCACCCCGGCGGAGAGGTAACTCCCCGACATACCGGCTTCTCCCCGCGAGAATGCCACATGTCACTCCTCGACAGACATGGTTCCTCCCCGCGAGGCCATGTCCATCGTGCGCTTTGATAGGTCCTCGACACAGAAGGCTCCTCCCCCGCGAGGAGTGTCTAACGGTCCGCACCACGTGGACACGTTCCAAGTAACCTCCCACTTCCGAAGGATTCGGTATGCCCTAATCCCGGAAATCTAGGAGCGGTTACCCCAGGGCGAAGACCACGTGCTGGTCTTCACTACGCCACGTAAGCCCTGGCAGTTACTTGGATTGGGCCTGACAATCCAGCCCGATGCAAGTAACCATTGGCCCCGCGCTGGGGGTTCTCTATAAATACCCTCTCACTTGAGAGGGTCAGGTTAAGTTCACTTTCTTACTCACCTCTGTACTTGCTTTTCTCTGACAACCACCTTACTTGAGCGTCGGAGTGCCTTACAGGTACACCCCCCGGCCGTCTTTCAACCTCACCGGAGCCGGAGTTCGACGGACGTCGTTGGCCACCAGAAATTGTCTGATCCAGGTACGATCAATTCTATTTTACTATCTCTCAATCTTTTTCTTCTCCATCATGTTTTCTTCCAATTCCATCAGCAACTTGTAGAAGTTCAAGATGGTATCAGAGCTCTTTTACACATCGTTGTTCATCATGGTTCGTAACAATGGTAATGTTGTGATTCCTTCTGTGAATCCTGCAAATCTAGACCCCTCTCAAATTTCTTGAAATGTATAATATATCCATTCTTCCGATGGACCTTCTTCAGTGGCTGTTAAACCAGTTTTGAATCATTCAAATTATCATGTTTGGGCTCGATCCATGAGGCGAGCTCTTGGTATAAGAGCAAATTCGAGTTTGTTAATGGAACAATAACAATCCCAACTGAATCTAATCCAAACTTTAGAGCATGAAGTCGCTGGAACATGCTTGTTCATTCTTGGATCATGAATTCGATTGAAGATTTCATTACTTAAAACATAGGGCTCCTTGATAATGTTATTGATGTATGACTCAAACTCAAAGAACAATTCTCTCAAGGTGATTATATTAGAATCTCTGAGCTTCAATGTGAAATTTTCAGTTTGAAACAATAATCAAGATCTGTTTCTGAGTTTTTTTTAGCTCTCAAGACTCAATGGGAAGAACTTGAAGCTTACTTACCCACACATGTGTGTGCTTTTCCACAACGTTGTGTTTGTACTATTGGTGTCAGCAATTCTAGACATGATCATGATATCACACGTTCCATTCGGTTCTTGACAGGTCTTAATGACCAATTTGATATGGTACGTGCTCAGATTCTATTGATGAATCCTCTAACACATATTAGCTGTATCTTTTATATGGTTCTTCAATAAGAAAGACAATACAATACTTTACACATTGATGAATCCAAGGTTTTTGTTAATGCTAAGTATACTAGAAATTTCAAGGAAAAGGTCATGGCTCTGGTGGAATTTCATCTTCATTTAGCTTCAGATACAGAAGTAAAGAATGTCCACATTGTGGTAGAATTGGCCATACAGTTGATAATTGCCATAGGAAACATGGATTTCCTCCCATTTATGGTAAATCTTCTTCAGCTAACAATACTTCCCTTGAACACACTGAATTTAGAGATGATGTTGACGATTCCAAAGCACAAAAGAGAATGAATCTTATAGTTTAATCAAAGATCAATATGAGCAATTGGTAAGTTAATTTGTTGCAGAATTCTCGTAAGGTGAATGTTTTTAATCACTCTAGAAGTCACGTCACTTCAGGTATTTACCCAAATGACTTACTCTTTGAATTAAACTTCATTAGGATCTTGGATGGTGGATTCGGGTGCTAGTGGTCATATTTTCTCGTCTATGAATTATTTTAGGCAATATAATCAAAATTTTCTCATTCATGTCAAAATGCCAAATGGTCATGTGTTTTTAGCAAAGTATGATGGAACTGTGCAATTTTCTCCAGGCTTAGTCATAACAGATGTTTTATTTGTAGCAGATTTCAACATGAATTTATTATCTGTCCTAACATTATAGCTTCAAAATAATTGTGATGTTGTATTTGATCATGATAAATGTTTGATACAGGAAAAGAATGCCCTAGAGATGGTTGGTTTGACTAATCTCATTAAAGAATTGTATTACCTCACCACACAAGCCAAATCTCAATTGTTACTGCATCTTCACATGTCAAATCATCCACAATCATCCCAAAAGAAGCTCTTTGGCATTTTAGATTGGGACACCTCTCCAACTCTAGACTTTTGAGTTTGCTTCATACTTTTCCTTTTGTTAATGTTAATCGAGTTTTTGACCCACCTGCCACAAATCTGGAAAAAAATTCCTTGAATGCCACACCCTTATATTTAATGCCCAAACTGCCATTATTTTTGTCCTTTAGTGGCCATTTTTAAATATTTTTCAGACACCCTTATCCCAGATGGCGGACATGTCAGACCCTTAGTTAGGGTCCGCCATCTGGGATGGCGCCCCTCCTTTTTTTTTACGTTTTAATTTTCTGAAAATGTAAAAAATCATTTTAATTGTTTTTTTAATAGTTTAATTATTTAAATATTAAATAATAATATTATATTCAATAATTTTTTTTAATAGTTTAATAAGGATTTATTTTAGTTCCCAATATTTTTTAAATATTTAATCAGCTATTTAATTGTACCCATTTTATTAAGTTTTAATAAATAAAATTGAATAATTTTATAAGATTTAATTATTGTTTTCCCGCCAAATTTTTTTTTAATATTTTTTCCCTCCATATGATCTACTATAAATAAAGGTGTCGAATACACAAAAAATCATTCTATTTTTTCCATCCCTGCCTAGTTGTTTCATCTATTTCATAATCATGTCTGTGGCGTGTGTTATTTTTTTGAAACAGATAAACACATGAGGGTGTGTTTGAATCCACAATGGAAGTTCCGACAATTGGTTTCTACCATCAATGTAGGATTTCGACAGTTGGGTGGTCCAATTCGATGCGTTAGGAAAATTGAATATTATTGTCCATACATAACTCTAACGGATGCCAGCCCAGATGGTACCTACCTTCATTACTGGGATCAGGTTGAAAATGATGTGGATGTCCAATGTATGTTTTGCGCACATAGCGGAGAAGTTAACCGAGGCGTTGCAGATCTACTAGTGTTAGTTGTTGTTGTTTAATATGTCAAGATGATCAATCATATTGTTTTGTTGTATTAGTAACCTTGTTGTATGTTTATTTTGAAGTTTTGGTTATGTTGTTATCGAGAATATGTTGTAACATTATTTTGTTAAGCTCAATTTAAAAGTTGTTGTTGTTGTTGGAAAAGGACATACAAGATTTTCATAAATAAAAGTACGACAAAATAAAATAAAACTTGTTCCACAACTAACTAGAAGGTCCAGCCCTGTTTGGACATTTTTTGTGCATATGTCCGATTTTGCGACAAATGCCGCACCTCCTTTTTACTTTTTCAATGTTGTCCATTTCAGTTCTTATCCGGCTACTGTTTGGACGACCTTTCTTATTCCTCCCCATACTGTCGTTGTGGCATAGAGTGTCACCTTCGTATTGCGGCCAAGTTGTATCAGTAGGGACCCTGATAAAGCTCTCCTCATAGACCTTAAAAACGTTAACAACTTTGAACACATCAGCTATATGCATAGTATAGTCATGTCTGATGCTGGAACAAGCAGCAATTGCATGTGAGCAAGGGACATGGAAAGTTTTAAATCTTCCACACTCACGTCTGGTTCCTTAGGTCGACGTTGTAATGGGGAGCCGGTTTACCATCATTATAAGTCACTGTTTCTTGGACAAAAAAGTAGAACCTTTGACGATCAAATTGCATAACGTTGTGGCTATTTGATTTGAGAACTTCTTCCTCAATACCCTTCATGCAGTTATCAGTATACACTTGTCCAGAACCCAATAATTTAGTCCATTTATGTCCTCTTTTTCCAAAAAGGGTGCCCAATCTGTAGTATGTTGATTTTACCAGAGCTGTAATCAGAAGGTTACATGTGGCCTTCAGAACTGAGTTCGTTGATTCAGCGAGGTTGGTGGTCATATGGCCCCATCGTTTCCCTCCATCAAACGCCCTGGTCCATTTATCTCTTGGAATATTGTTCGGCCAATTTAATGATTGTATGTTAGCTTTACGTATCTCTCCTCTGCAGTATTCTTATGTAGACTCATTTAATGCATATCCTAAGCATGAAAAAGAAAAATAGATTAGTCAATACAAGTTATGGCTAGAGGTATATAGAAAGATAAGTTTAGGAAGATACCCATGTTAATAACTTTTTTACGAAGTTCATTGTCCCTTCTTTCCCTCATAAAGTTTTGTGCTATGTGCCTGGTGCAAAAGACGTGTGAGGGTGGAGGATACTGCCAACCAATATCCGGGTTATTGTAGGCGCTTATTATCGACTTGTCTCTATCGGAGATCAAACACAGGTTGGGTTGCGGTGTAACGTGCCTTCTAAGATTTCTTAAGAAAAAACTCCGTGCATAACCTGTTTCACCCTCTACCAATGCAAAAGCAATTGGAAATATATTCCTGTTATTGTCTTGAGCAACGGCCAGTAGAAAAGTTCCCATGTACTTTCCATATAACCATGTGTCATCCACTTGAACAACTGGTTTGCAGAATGCAAAATCCTTGATGCACGGTTGGAAAGCCCAAAAAAAGAGGGTGAAAAATCCTAGCTCCACCAATTTGTGTCCCCTTGTTCGACCACACAGGAAGGGTTTTTAATTCTATGACAGTACCGAGAACAAATGTTTTCATGACCAACAACCATTGTGGGAGGTCGTTGTATGATGTCTCCCAGTTGCCATAAATAGAAGCAATAACCTTGTTCTTAACAATCCAAGCCTTCTTGTAAGAAATGGTGTAGCCGAATTTGTCACGGATATGGGCTATGATGTGTTTCACCTTTAGTGAAGCATCTTCATTAATCATAGGTTTGATACTATCACAAATTAGATTCGAATCTAATTTGGAATGATCTTGGGACATTGCGTTAGACGTACAGGTATGTGGTCCGCTAACCTTGGTTATCCTCCACGTACTACTCCCCTTTTCCAAGGAGGCCCTACATGTGAAGTTGCATCCTTTGTGTTCGCAAATAATTATAAGTCGTTTCGTATCTGACTTATAGACTTTATAGTCAAGACAATTTCTGATGTGAAACTGTCGTATGCCAAACACACAACGTTCCTTGTTTTCAAATTCCATACCAAGTAACCCGCCTTCGATCCGGAGAGTGTTGGACAGATGTTATAATATTGTGTGTTGGCAAAGAAATTGTTCTACCATAGGACGTCAATAAGCTTCTTGTATCATTGGTTAGTAAGGACCCCAATGGATAAGCGTGTTTCTCTGCAGACTGTTAGCTACCTGGTAGTACTTAAGAATTCGTGGCATTCCGTTGTGAGATTTCGGATTGCGCAGTCGGAGGTAATAGATGAAAGAGTTCAGTCAGAATAATAAGAATTTAGAAGGATTATTGCTTGTAAGTATGGAAATAAGGAGCTGTTTGACAATCTATGAAGTGGTTTTGAACGTTAAGAAATTAATGAAAGGATAGTCGTCAGTGATTTCATGAAGATAAGAAATCACTGAATTACATCGTGAAAATTTGATGAGTGTTTGTTATCCTAAACCAAGATAAGGTGTTACGATTTTGTTGGGTGACTCAGTAGAGGAATATGGAATGGTACATTCTTGCTGAAAGTAAGATGCGGCCAAGTGTTTTGTATGAAACAACAGATGATTAGAGGAGAAGCAAAGTTAGAGTTAACCAAATATTGGAACAAGAGTATAACAACGGATGTGAAGTTGTTAGTGTGTGAAAATAAGGATGTGGTCTGTGAAGTCAAGTTGGAATTGGATTACGTTAGAAATTCTAACGGAAGTAAAGTTAAGAGTGGATCTATGACAGTGATACAAGTTGTGGTTATTGTAGAATAGAGGAAATTCGGGGGCGAATTTCAATTTAAAGGGGTGAGAGTGTAATACCCCGTATTATTTAAATACTCAATTGGATATCAGATGAGCTTTTGTGTGCTCTATCTTTGGTTCATTAGGTTTATGGAATCCTCTAAGTACTTTAAATATTGGCATTTGGGATCAATAGAGCAACTAGTGAACTCTGAAGAGATAGATTATTGATGGTAGAGTCAGATCAATAATTATTAGTTCAAGAGAGTATTTTACGGTAAATCTAATAATTGATCAATTGGTGTAAGATGATAAAATATCAATTGGAGATATTTTACTCTATTGGATTATATTATATAATATTAGTATTATATATATATTTGTTAAGAGAAAGAAAAAGAAAAGTTAGTAAAGAAGAAGAAAAATAGAAAGAGGAAAGAAGAGAGGAAGAGGAAGAAACTTGAGAAGAAGCCATGAATCATCATCAATTCATCATCTTCTTCAACCTCCTCTTCGATTATCAGGTGGGTTCTAGTTAGAAACTCTAAGTTCTAGAAATCCATGATTTGAACTTAGGTTAGATTTGAGAGAAAATGATTACACGGATAAATCAATGAAATCTAACGGATGAAATGTGATATAAAATGCATAGTATAGCCGGGTTATGATTGGGGTTGATAGAGTATGAGTTGGAAGTGTTTTGGGTGAAGAAATGAGGGTTTTTGGCCCCAAATGACCTATAATAGCGTTGCTGAAAATTCTGGGTTCGCATGGTTCGCCAAGCGAACCCAAGGCAAAGGGAAGGCGAAGGTTCGCCTAGAAGTTCACTTAGCGAACTTTATGCCCTTTTTATTCGGTTTTGTTCGCCGAAGGGTTCGTCTAGCGAACATGACATATATTTCCATTTTGTTTCCTTCATAACTTTTGATCCGTAACTTGGATTGAGGCACGGTCGGAAGCGTTGGAAAGCTACTTCAATGCTCTTTGTGATAGTGAAGTAGAAACATATGTTTATGCCATGGATTGATAAGATAGAGATGGAGATGTAATGAATGTGAATGGTATGGGTCCTTATTCCTACCATAATTCATGAATCGGGAGCCCGATTGATATGGGACTTGAAGCCTTGGAAAGAGAATCCAATGTGCTATTAAATGGTAATGTTAGACCATGATTTAACCAAGGATGCTTGGTAGAGGATAGTAGTGGCTTGTATGCCTTAAAAATGTGTGTGAACTAATATGTGGATTATGTTTGACTTGTTATGTTATCATGTGTGTTTTATGGTTGATATTGTTATATGCAAATTGTGTTATACCATGTCTATCTAATTATTGTTAAGTATGATTGAGAGAATATGCATGCTTAAAATGAATTAGGAAGAGTGAGAAACCTTACCCCAAACCTAATGATATGAATCTAGGTTGTGACTAGAAATTGATAGAAACTCTAGATGGTTATGCTCGTGCATTCGATGTAGAAAGGTGCATCCTTGACGAGTGATGGTCTAGAGTAGAGAACCTAGATGGCGATGCTCGTGCATTCGATGTAGAAAGGTGCATCCGTGATGAGTATTGGTTTAGAAGAGAGTGAAACACTAGTATGGAACATGTGTGAACCATTGTGATTATGAGAAAGGTAATAGAGGCCTTAAGGCGAATGTGGCCTTGTGATTGTCGAATACAATCATGTTTGTGTGTGAGATCACGTAATCGTAACCGACTATCTTGAGTTGCAGTTTCATGAGTCTCGTGCTCCTCTGAAATGTATGCACGATTACTTGGAAAGTTTGATTCTCGCGTGTGAGTACGAATGAAGCCTATATGGTAAAGAGACTTGTGATGGTTAACAGGCCATGAGAAGTGACGGTTCACAGCTAACAGGTCAATGATCCCGAATCTATTTTGTATGCCAAGTAACTACAAGGATCCATGACTCGGGTCGACTTCTAGACGTAGAAGCGGACGGGAAAAGGGGATGCCTTGGTAAGGTTATCGATTAGTGATATTTTGAGTTGGTGAACTCATGAACATGTTTCCATATAGTGTGAGATTGAGAACTCAATGTCATTTCCCTTCCCCTTGACTTGAGTTAGGATTTGTCTAGAACCCTGTAAAGCCGAGAGAATCCATAAGATAGGGAACTCACTGAGATTTAATATCTCACCCCATTGTTGTTGTTATTTTTCAGGTGTTGTTTGTAGGTTTGATTTACAAGTGGAGCTATGCTTGGATGTTTCAAGAGAAGCTTAGTTGAGCTTATTCCGCTGTGTATTATTTTCTTGTACAATGAGGAATATTGTACTTTATTCTTAGATTTTCTTGTTTTGGCTATTTTCCATGCCTTGTACCATGGGTTGTATTTATGTATTAGAAATGGTCAAGTATGTGAATTATGCCATTAGACACTTATGATTGTGTCAGTACCAAATAAAACACTTGTATGGTATTATTCTAGATGAAAATTATACAGGGCATTACAAAATCGAATCGTGGATTTTGAATACCATAATTCACCCCCACTTGTGCTTGAAGTCACTTGTCCAACAAGTGGCATCAGAGCCTAAATCCTATTAAAGAATAATCTTCCTAGGAATAAAAATGAATTTAAGTTATTCACTAAACAAACTCACATCCTTTATTAGAAAATATTATAGTATGTGGAAAGAGAAAATGAATTTTTTCTTATAAGGGACAAATTGTGGTATTTGGAAGACTGTGAAAGAAGACCCATTTATTTCTTCACACGATGTTGATGGTGTTGAAATAAACAAACCTGAAAGGGATTGGACCAAATATGATATAGAAAATGTGCAGCACGGTTTGAAATTAAAATTATCATCACTATCGCTTTTGATCTTGATGAATTTTTACGTGTTTTTCTAGGGGTGTTCGTGGTGCGGTTTGGGCCGTTTTGAAGCTAAAAATCATCCGAACCGCAAGAGAAAAAAATGTGTGGTTTGGTTTGGTTTGGTCGGCTTTTAGAAATAAAACCAAATTAAACCAAACCAATGTGATTTGGTTTGGTTCGGGTGGTTCGGTTTTTTACAAATTTGTTATTAAGCTATACATACACATATAAAGGAAAATATAAATTTTTGTTTAGTCATTCATACATTACCAAATAACAACATAAATCATCATATTTGAACAACAATTTCCCATTTAATATATATATATATATATATATATATATATATATATATATATATATATATATAAATTAGATTAGACAAAAGTGAAATAATAAACATAAAACAATATATGAAAAAAAAATAGGGGAGATGAAAGATTAATGAAGATGAAAAAGAAAGAACAGGGGAGAGAAAAAATTAGAGAAGGACATATGCGATAAAAATGAAATTGGAAGAGAGAACGGTAGCATAAAAATATGAAGAGCAAAAGTAAAGAATATAATAGATTATAGATTAGTGAAGAAGAGACAAGATATACCTAACGAAGAAAGCGTGATACTGGTAGGAGATATTTGAGAAGGTTGAAACTGGAATCCTAAGTGTGAGGAAGATAAAATTGTTCGTAATCATAAGACTAAGGCATAATAAGTTTAGGTTTGGGTTAGATGTGGATTAAGTGAAGTTTGGGTTGTAACATAATGCGGTTTGATTTGGTTTGCAAAATACGAGCCTCAAACTGAGCTGAACTGCATGATTTTGTTTAAAAATGGCCCAAACACGCCCGAACCAAATGCAGTTTTTTGTGGTTTTTAGTTTGGTTCAATTCGGTTTGCAGTTTTCGATTGGGCCAGTTCGGTGTTGAACACCCCTATGTTTTTTCATTGCGATAATGCAAAAAACACGTGGGACATCATCCAAATTACCCATGAAGGAACTACTGAGGCAAAGAGGGCAAGGTTAGGCACATTAACCCATGACTATGAACTCTTCAGAATGAAACCTGAAGAGAGCATAAATCAGATGCAAACATGATTTACACATATTGTTATTCATAGAGAACTCTAGAAAAACATTTTCAAATGAGGAACTAGTTGTAAAAATTCTTAGATGTTTAAACCGTACTTGGCAACCCAAAGTGAATGTGATTTGTGAATCCATGGATCTGGGAACTATGAAAACACACACCTTTTTGGTTAAATTGCAGGAACATGAGATGGAGTTGAAGAGACTTGGTATGGATGAATAAGATCAAAAGAAGAAGATGAAAAGTATTACACTAATGGCTACTAACATCAGAAGATGAATATTGTGAAAGTGAGACTAAAAAATATATGAAACTCATGTTTCAAAAATTCAAGGAGTTCCTAAGGCATCCAAAACAACTTTCTCAACTATGTCTAATTGATTTAAATTTGGTTGGATGAGTACACCCATTGATTTCAATTAATGCATCATAAAAACAACTGCAACGCAATACATAATTTTAAATACACAAATAACAACAACAACACAGAACACGATTTTTTAAAACCAAACTTATACTTACCTCAATCACATCTTAGGTACAATTCTCATGCATATCCTCGGTTAACTTCTCATGCTTCTCCTCAATCAACCTCTTCTGATCCTCCTGATGCACCCTTCCTTGCTCCTTTAAGATCAACCCCTCTTGATCCTCTTGATGCACCCTTTCACGTTCCTCCAAAGTCACTCTCTTCTGCTCCTCCTAAGTCCACTTATCCCTCTCCTATTTTTACTTTTTTACGATGATAAAAAAAATCCTCAAGTCAACGTCTCTTCCAAGGCCACGAACACACCTACCATGCTCATCTGTTCTAGTCACTTCTACCAATATGCCATGACGTTATTGTGGAACATATGTACCATCTTTTAATTTTTCAACCCATAAATCCTACAACACACATAAAAGGCTATCTTTACCAAATTGAATTAAAAAAAAACAATGTTGAAAAAAATTATCTACTTATAATCTTTTTAGCAACTTCATGTGTAGCCTCTGATGCGAACTCCCCTCCTAGTCTTTGACATGCCCTCTTCCATTTCACGTGACGTGATGGTGAAGATGGGCTGCAATCAAGGCTTCTAGAAGGATCTCCCAGTTATAGTTCTCTTTGTTTTATTTTTTCTTTAATCACTATTTATTCCACTTTACCATATCCTCCATAAGACAATCTATGTGGATAGATATTTCTTACCTAATTCTCCTTTCCTTTTTGGCTCTTAGTCAAGAATTCAGGAGTGTTGTAAGACTTGACAAACTTTTCCCAAATGTCCTTATCAATAATTTTATACATCACATAAGGAGGCTCTAATTCAAGCATTGGATTTTGAATATAATCACTTGTAGTTATGTCTTAAAGCTCATCCAACCCTCACCAGCACATGAAATTCATTTATTTTTCATCTTATCAGTGTCTGGAACAATAAAGACTTCATACATTTACATAATATAGTTGATATTAGTATTAAAACAAAAAAATAAATGGTCATTTATACATGTAAAACAAATCATAAAGTTTAAAACAAATACCGTAATATTAGTCCATATTTGATCAATGATTTCACCAGAAACTTCATTCCAATTATCTATCAAAATCCTGACTTTGCTTCTACCTTGTACTGACACGTTACTCCTAAAACTATCAGCATATTCACCATAAGCCTTACAAGTTCTTGGACAAAATCAATCGGGAAGCCAATACTACTTTTATGGAATTTTGACACCTTGTTCATCATTGTGGCACTTCTAGTTTTTCTTTTACTTTCAGTATTAGCATAGTTTGTATGAGAGGTGCTAATCGTATCACCCATCTCTGTGTAAATAAAAACAATGCTACTGAACAACAACATTAATTAATAAATATCTACTGAGGCACCTTATGCATATGAACTATATTATACTCATGATACATATGGTCTTTTTAACATTAACAACATGAACATTATATAAGAAAATTTAATACAACATCAATACTTCCTAAAAACATTTAAATTTAAACAAAACTAACAAAATTAACATTTTACTACACTAGTCATGGTACAAATGGACTTTTGTCAACAACATTTATATCAGAATAACTCATTTTTATCAACATAATCAGAATAACCTTTTCAAACACAATATATAAGAAATAAGCAATTCACAAAAATAAAAACTAACATTTCTAAGAGAATAAAGTGAGCTACTTATCGAAAATGTGATGAAGAGGCTTCGTCTGAGTTTGGTTGGAAGAGTTGATGTTCGTGTAGCGAGCGATTTTGGACGTGGTTCTTAAGCACAATCGCTCTAAAGGGTGACTACAGGTCGATTCATTTTTTATCCTATTAAGCTGACTAAGGAAGGGAAATAGATGTCTCCAATTAACCCTGCTTGCATACTGAGTTTAAACAGCGATCTGTTAAGTTACGGATGCTTTGTGGTCGTGGGGCCTTCTCAAGGTTATTAACTTAAAAACACAAGCATAGGTATCATTGACAGGGCTTTTGTTTAGGACACTACTCCAGATTGATTGATATATGGGATTTTGGTTTTTTTTTTAATATTGTGCTCGCTAAGATTTCTCTTTCAATCTTATGCCTACGTATTCCCGTTTACCGAAACAGGGGAATCAGAGCGATCGTAGTTCCTCCTATTCTACGGGAGGAAAAATGTGTTTTTGTGTCTTGTTCAAAGCCCAAGACGTGAAGCTGAAGGTGATTTGTATCTTGTTCAAAGCCCAAGATATGAAGCTGAAGAGTTTATTTGTATCTTGTTCAAAGCCCAAGATATGAAGCTAAAAGGGGTTTTGACTTTAGACATAACTTGTCATCTCTAAAGAGGGGTATTTGGGTCGGTTGATCCCAACTGCTGGGTGACCAGTTATAAAGGAGAATTACTTTAACTGGGATATGTGAATCCAACAATGCCATAATTTCCTTTATAGGGGATTTTCCACCTGAAGGAGAAGACTTTAACTCAGTTTAGAGCAATGCCATCTTTCCTTAGGAATTTCTCATGCTAAAAGAGGGACAGTGGCGTGGATGTAAATAATCCATAGGCTTGCCGCTTACAACGATTAGATGGAGGGAAAAGGGAGTTGTTGATGTTTGTATGTTGTGAACAAAGTATGTTTTTATGCTAAGAGGTTAATTGTCTCAACTGGGGTTTCCTTATACAAAGCCTAAGAGGAGGCTAAAAGGGTTTGACTCAACAAGAGAGTCTTTTTGTGTGTCTTATACAAAAACCAAGACGGAGGCTAAAGGTGGTTGACCCTACAAGGGAGTCTTTTATACTCAATAAGAGAGTGTTTTGGTGTCTCGTATGAAGCCCGAGATGGAGGCTAAATGTTGTTTGTATCCCGTGCAAAGCCCGAGATGGAGGCTAGAAGTTATTTTTGTATCTCGTATAAAGCCCGAGATAGAGGCTAAAGTTTTTGACTCAATGAGGGAGTCTTTGTATCTCGTACGAAGCCCGAGATAGAGGCTGAAGTATTTTGTATCCCGTACAAAGCCCGGGATAGAGGCTAAAAGATGGGTGGTTGTTTCAGTTGAGTGACAAGTCCAGTATGTCAAATAAAAGAGAAAATCAGTTCTTATATGAGGAAGAAAAGATTAACTCTGTTGGGGAGAATCATTGTATAAAGCCCAAGAGGAGGCTATCTTACTGCTGAGGATTATTGAGATCCTAAAGCAGGTCTAAGTGTGGGGAACTCTCATGAGAGAGAATGGGTTTCTTCCTATGCTTGTAGGGTACTTGAGAATGTCTTTGAGACTCAAGAGGATTCAGACTGTCCAAGTCTAGAGTTTCATCTTTTGTACTATGCCTGAGAGAAAGTACGCTTTCGGTGTAAGGGACTAGACTCTTTTGAAAGACTGCTCTATTAAGATGATTAATTTCTGTTCCTATACCTCTAGGAGGTCGTCGGGACAATTTGTACAAAGCCCAAGAGGAGGCTGGAAACTTTTAAGAAGCCGAGGGACCCTTTTGTATGAAGCCCAAAGAGGAGGCTGTGAAAACTTCTAGGAAGCCGAAGGGTCCTTGTACAACGCCCAAGAGGAGGCGGGGGTGCTTCTAGGAAGCCCGTGGGTCCTTGTACGACGCTCAAGAGGAGGCGGATGAACAGTTCCAGAAGGGGTTTCACTTGGAACAAAGGCCTTTTGTATATTGAACTGTTCAAGGGGGAAATTTCCTAGACCTAGTTATCTAAGATAATTGTTATAAAAGGTCTGGTGCAATATCCGAGAGAACGTCGGGTGGAAAGAGACAGAGTTTTGCCTAGTTCTAGATGTAATTACCGGGGAAACTCTAATATCTATACTAGAATTACACAGTTGATATGAGTTTATGAAAGGAGACTTACAGTGAGTAGCCCCACAATACAGTTATATTTATGAAAGCGGTAAAAGAAAGCGGGTAAACACTTACTTGGTTGTAGAGCTTCCATGCTGTTTGGTTAGTTGTTCAACAAAGAAAGATTGAAAACAACAATATATTTCAAAATCAAAGGAGAAAGTGCTTTTGAAAGAAAAATTGTTTGGGTTTACAGCTCAAGGAGAGGCCCAAGGTTTTATCAGTGATCGCACTGTGGTTTTGAGTTTGTATAGGGACTTATACAAGTGACTGAGACCCAAAAGGTTTTCTGTACAAAGGGGATGGGTCTTACACTCTCTCAATAGGCCCAAGAAGGTTTTAAAGAAAAGAAATGGGTCTTACTACTCGAGGGTAGGCCCAAGGTTCATTTTTGAACTGGCGGACGCGCCGAGATTTTTCTTTTAACGCAGAGGGACTTATACAATAAGTGAGGCCCACAAATAGTTTTGGTTAAAAGGGGGTTGGGTCTTACACTCTATTAGAGGCCCAAAGTGTTTTTGAAAATGATTTGAGGGTGAAAATCAAGGAAACCCTAATTTTATTCTTTAAAAGTAAATATTTAAAGAAAATCAAACAAAATAATGACAAAAATACCAAATAAGTTTGAATAAACCACTTGTGATCTTTGTTTAAGGTTTGAAAAATGAGGTTTAATCACAAGAGATATTTAAACCTACTTGGTTTGGATTTTTCAAAAGGGATATTTATTTTTAAAGGTTTAAAAATAAATAAAAAGGTATTTATTCACAAATATACTAATTATATTAAATAAGTAATATAAATCTAATTTTTTTGTGGAATAAAATATTTCAACATTTTTTTGATTTTTTGCAAAAAGAACCAATCAAAAATAATTAAAATTGAGTGAGTTATTAATTTTCCAATTAATTAACAAAACATGAAAATATTGGAAAAAATAGCAAAATGTGAAAAAAACACAAAATGGCATGGGTGGGGTTTGAACCCACGACCTCAAGGTTATAGGGCGCGCGCCTTACCACTAGGGTGGTGATACATCCATTGCTTGAAGTGAAACCACAAATATACAAGTTATGCCTTGGTTTTGGGCCTGGCCCAAGGCAAGGCAAGGCAAGTTTTGGCTCAGAAACGTGAAGGTCATAACTTTCTCAATTGTCCATGTTTTGAGACAAAATTTATATGCATCTGGACCAGAATTTCACAAGGAATCCAATGGTGGTGGTAGTTTTTTCAGATCATGCTCCCTCCTCAAAACCCGGTAGTGGTTTTGAAAATGACCTATAATTGCATTTTCTTTGCTACAACTTGGTACAGGCATGGATTACATGGTGAATTAGCTCAAACACAACATATACAACATGTATGAGATGTGTATGATCAGTGGACTTCAAAGCATTGCATGATTCAAAGATTCCAAGTTGTGAGGCTCACCTCTCTTTTGAGATTTTGGAGCTTTTGGGCAATCTGTCAAACTTCTTGTTCTAGAAATGGTTTGATGCCTTGGACACCCTCAAATGATCCCTTGGAAGCTTTTAGGATGAGTGGAATCAGCTGGTACCTGCAAAAAACTCAAATTGTCCCTTTCTTGCAAAAGGGGTCAAAAGTGCCAAAATAGCAACTCTCTCAAATGGTGTTCCAGATGGGGGGAACCATTTGGGATAGTTCAAGGATGATATTTGGAGTGTGTATGAGGCTTTATCTGGTTTAGAGAGTGACTGATTTAAGACATGGCTTGAAAAATGCAAGAAAGTGCTATTTTGAGGTTTTGAGAAGTGACTTTGTGATTTTATGATTACAGGTCACTTGTGATAGTTTGCACAACTTACATATAATATATATGAGGTGTGTGTGTGATTGGTTTTGTTGATATTCCTCTCAAACTCAAAAACTCAAAGTTACCTTGCTAAAGAAGGCATTTTTGCTAAGAAAAAGAGATTTTGAGGAAATTGCATCTGTTTGATGGCTTTGGTGTACTCAAACTGAGCACAAATGAGCTCTATTTATAGTAGAACAATTTTGTTTTGGGATCAATAGTGAATGGCAACTGCATAATAGGTTTGGCCAATGTTGAGCAATGAGAATCCAAGTCTCCTCTAGCCATTGACTAGAGGTTAGGGCACAGGTTGCTGGTTCCCTTGGTCTTGGAGGAATCTTGACCGAATTCAATTGCAAATGTGCCAGTCCATGCCACCTCTAAGCATCTATTAAATGCTTGAATCCAAACTTGGAGTCTTGTCCCTATTTTAGGCAATTCTAGGTTTGGCATGCTACTTCTTGTTCGAAGGACTTTGGAGGCTTGGCTCAGTGATTGTCCCCTTTAGATTTGTTCCTCAGAGGTGTCCAAGTGGATAGGATTGTTTGGAATTGCACAATTTTGGAAAATCGAGCAAAAGTGCAAAATCTGCCTTGCCTTGACAGTTTTTAGCAAGGCAACTTGCCAATGTCATATCTCATGACTCAAGTTGAGTTTGGTGATGTTCTTAGCCATTTTGGAAAGCCCTCATATGATACAACAACTGTTTGATCATAATTGGTTTTGATACCTTTTGGATCCAAGTGAAAAATCCCCCTACATTTGGAAAAAAGTGAAGGCAAATTCTGACTTAGTGAAAATTTCACTTTTATGATATTTTCACTTTTCTTGATTTTGATCATTCCATAACTCAAAATCCATGAGGAATTGGAAGGAGTTCTGTTTGAAGCTTTTGTAAAGGGTAATGAGATCTACAAATCAAGGTTTGGATGGGGAAAAATGGCCTTGTGGTTTAGGATTTATGATCCTCCAAAGTTGGTATATTTGCCACTTTATTCCATAACTTAGAAATTTTCTAAGTTATTTATGGTTACCCCTTTTACAAGTTATCCCACTTTTCTTGATTTTTCTTGATTAATGATGATTCCAATCATACATTAACATCATTTTAGGGTTAAAAAACCATTTTTGTGAAAAATCTCAAAAAGTCAAAGTTTGACTTTTGTGCCCAGTTGACTTTTTTATCAGATGAAATTCAAACTGTGCAATCCTTTATGAAATCATGTCCTTGACCTAAATCAAACTTGATGGACATGTTCCATGGATATTATAGGGTGTATTGAATCATGTATTAGGGTTTGGGAGCATGCCTGGGTCAAAAGTCAAAGATACAGTTGACTTTTCTCGCGAAACCCTAATTGTGGCCCAGATGAAACTGAAAGTTGTTGATCAAGTTTCCTAGATTAATCCATTGTTAAAAATGGATCAATATAGTTTATTGGAGACCCTCAAATCCTCTCTTGAGGTATTGGCTCATGTTTTGTCCCAAAAGTCAACTTAGGGGTGAATTAGGTCAAGAAACCCTAATTCCTGATTTTTGATGAATGCATCCCCTGAGGCTAAATTGACTTGTTGATTGGGTTAATGATGTCCCTTGGAGCATCTTAGGTTATATTGTGAAGCATTGGCTCATGTCCAGAGGAAATTTTCCACCTGGAGGCCCTGGTCACCCAAAACCCTAATTTGGTGACACTGGCGATCTTGAGGCTTAATCCATTTGGAAAGCTGCAAACTTGTGCTTGATTCCTGATGTGGGATTCCTCTTGATCCCTTGTAGATGTTGAGAGGTTTAGACAAGTTGAGTATCATGTCATTTCTTGATTGATCCTTTGTCTAAGTATCCTGAGAGGGCTTGAAACCCTAAACTTTGATTGTAGTAGATACTCACCCATTTTTGGGGAGACTGCTGAGTATGATGGTTCACCCATATTGTGATGATGATTTACACAATGATGGGGAATCTTAGTGGTCAAAATTTGGGGTATGACAGATGCCCCTATTTAATCTTCTTGGACCCGAAGATGTGAATGGCGAAAGTATTCGAGCATTCAGGGTGCAAGAGGATTAAATATCAGAATACCCGAAATTTTGATGGTGACTATGAATGGCAGCTTGCGCATCCATCTTCTCTTGCTAAGCGTTGATGCTTAGAAAAGGTAAACTTCCCCTCGATCCTGGTTTCCTACCGAGGAACTGGTCTCAGTTTCTGATAAACTTCCCCTCGATCCGGGTTTCCTACCAAGGAACTGGTCTCAGTTTTTGATATAAACTTCCCCTCGATCCAGGTTTCCTACCGAGGAACTGGTCTCAGTTTGTGATATAAACTTCCCCTCGATCCTGGTTTCCTACCAAGGAACTGGTCTCAGTTTTTGATATAAACTTCACCTCGATCCTGGTTTCCTACCAAGGAACTGGTCTTAGTTTCTTTTGTCAATAAACTTTCTTGACAAGGGACGCTATTCGTAGCAATTTTCCTCAAACTTCTCGCCGAATTTTCCTGGGGAGATGCCATTTGACGGAAAAAGATTTGATGTCAGACTTGCTGGGGAACCTAGGTCTGAGTTGTAGAGGTGCACAAACTTCTCTGTTGGAGACGCCATTTGTTGACTCTACTGGGACAAACACGTCTCTTGAAACTGTTTCCGCTTGGGAATATTTCATCATTATTTTCTCGGAATCTTCTCAGAGAAATGCCATATGATGTACCCCAACTTTGAGGTGCCGATGACTTTATTGACATTGACTTTCTTGAGAGAAGAACCAATGTGTTGATGAAAGTCTTTAGTTGCGAGGCTTTCTCTAGGGATTTTCCTTAATCCGGGAAAGCGAAGACATCATCTTCAATGGCGAAGAGTGACGTTTGTTGAAGGTTTTCTTGCCTTTTTTCGGAGGTTCAAGTTATCAAAATGGTCAAGGACTGACTTCTGTCCAGAAATCAACTGGAAGAGAAATTGTTCAGACATTTCACTTCTTGACGAGGGAAGAACTGACAACTCGATTGACAAGAAGAACTTTACCACCAGGGATAAGACCGACAGGAGTGATAGTGATGCAATATGAATGTGAATGCAAATCAATAATGCATGATGTATGTATGTATATGCTGATAAAACTGATGCGACATACAAACTAACGGATGAACACGACTGGATACTCGGCCACAGTGGGGCATGTTGAAATATCGTTGGTTCAAGATAGCAATTTTGCCTTGCTTAGGTGAGATAGTCCCCATCGGGAGCTATGTTGATCGGACTTAGGAGGTAAGAACTCTGCCGTGGTGCATCAGACGAAACAAGGTCTCTGACTGTTGTACCCATAATTTTACCCTAATTTTTATTTATTTTTCTCTATATTTTAATTTAGTATTTGTTTTAGTGTTATTTGTTTTTATTTTAATTTAATTTCAATATGGCTCATTTTAATTTTTATTTATATTTTATTGTCCTATTTTATTAATCTAAATTAATCTCAACTTAATTTTGCATTAGTTTAATTATTTAAATTATTTCTAATTTGGTTTACTTTTCTAATTAATCTAAATTAAAGTCTTTGATTAGTGTCACTTTCATTTCATTTGTTACATTTTATATGTCAATTTAAAGAAAAACATTGCCTTCTCTTTACTCCACTTGTGCATCCCCATTGGGTCCATCGTGTAGTCCTTGATTTATTATTAGAAATTTCCATTAACCAAACAACCAATGAGAAATAAGTTTGTGTGTTGACTTTTCAAACCCATTTCTATTTTACATATTTCATATTTCTATTCTAGTATCCATTACATAAAACCAAAATCCATTACAACCATAAAAACCCAATTCAAATTTCACGTCCATGAAAGCGTACGAAGCCTCAATGACAACACGCCACCAGCTTGCGAACCGTACGAAGCCTGCTCATAACGTTAACCTGCACTTGAAAGCAACTACACAATAACGTTCAAAAATTCAAATTTAACAACAGAATAAGTTCAATTTTGGAGAGCTTATATAAGAGAGGAAGCAGAGGGAAGAAAAGGGGGGGGGGGGGTTCGGAGAAAAAACCACATAACGAAAACAAAACACCTCAAAAACCCTCTCCCTCGCTTACACTTCCGGCGAACCACCATCAACAAATCCAATCTCTTTTCTTCCTCACCACAAACCAGAAACAACAGAAACTGAATCACTGCCGGCTCTCTGCCTTTCCTTTCTAACCACGCCTCATTAACCCTCAACCGGAACAACCCAAAACCGCCCTTCATTCAATCTTCGATCCAATCTCCTCCATTCTCAACCCATCCTTTCAAAACCTTCTTCAACTGATTCTCCACCACAACAACCGTAAACCTCCTTTCAACCAATTCCAAAACCCAAATCGTTTCCAGCTTCAAACATCAACAGTTTCACAAAACTCGACCTCCATATTCTTCTTAAACCTTAATCAGAATCCAAACAACCTCCATCCTTCAAACAATTGATAACCGTTCATCATTCTCACCCTTACCATATCTTCAACGAACAACAACAAACCAGTAAATCCTTCGACCAAACCTCTTCAACCAAATTTTTTTACTCAAACCGAATCAACCGAATCCTTGATTTTCAACCCATTTCAAACCCACAAATCTCTTAACCTCCATTCAACCACTTCAAAACCTAAACCAGAACCAGAAAAGAAGAAGAGGGATTTTAAGAACTAGACGAAATCCAAATCTTACCTGAAGCTCAAATCATGCGAATCTGAAAGTAAATCAAGGAGACGAGTCGCGTGAGATTAGTCGTAGCGATCCCAGGTCGGATCGAAAGTGAGTAGCGACGAGCTGTTGTGCGTTGACTCTGTTGATGGTGATTTTGTTTTTTTCCAAATGAGTTTTGAGGTTGTTTTTTGATGGTTGTCGAAACCATGTTCTTCCTTCTGTTTTTCGTGTCCAGATGTTGTCGTGTTGGTTTTGTTTGAAGATTGAGAAACCGTGGCATTGATGTTTATGTTTCGTTTTCAACTGTTACCTTGCTTTTTCCTGACCGTGCCATTTTCTTTGGGTCGGTTAAGGTTTTGTGGTGGAATGGGTTGTAGGGCCCAATTTGTTTAGATTGTTAAATGCTGACCCTTTTTTTAAAGCCGTGATGGATAATATGGGTTTTTTCTAAAACCATTTCATAGCCACCTGATCCTATTTACAATTTTCGTGATTTTGTGTACCCTTTTCTTTTAAATGTTTAAATCAATTTAATTTGTTTAAAGTTTTAAAAAGGGAAACATTCTATTTTTCTAACCTTTTAGGTTCTAAAATGTTTTCTTAATAAATTTAATTTCCATTTTGATTTCATTTTTTTTTATTTTCTATCTTTGGCCAGTGACATACACAAGATCATGCCTAGTTGATTTATTCTAAATCACCTAAAAGTCTTGATAATTGTGAGGCTACCTTTTATTTATTTTTGTTGGTCGATGACATACGAAAAATCATGACTTGTTGATTTATTCAAAATCACCTAAAAGTCTTGATATGCATGAGGCTTATTTCTTTATTCGTGTTGGTCAATGAAAGTCGAATATCAAAATATTATCGATCCTCCGATTAAATCTTGATTAAGATGAGACTAACCTTAACTTTACTTTACTTCCATTTTCAAATTCTTTTTGGGCCAATGATATAGAAAAATCTTGACTTGGTTGATTTATTCAAAATCACTAAAATCTAGATTTTGCAGGAGGCCGCTTGCCGATTCTATTTTGGTCGATGAAAGTTAAAATTCTAAGATAATCGATTTGTCGATTAAATCTTGATTTAGACGAGACTAATTTTGTTTTTACTACAATTCTATTTTGGTCGATGAAAGTCAAATGTCAAGATTATCGATTTACCGATTTAAATCTTGATTAAGACGAGATCAACCTTATTTTTATCTCGTAATCTTTATTTAGGCCGATGACATTACACGAATCTTGATTTTGATCATTTCGAGTCAATAAAGTCTTGATAAATGTGAGGTCACTTTTTTATTTGTTGGTCAATGAAAGTAAAAAATATAAGATTATCAATTTCTCGATTAAATCTTGATTTAGACGAGACCGATTTTATTTTCATTTCGATTCCACTTTCTTTATTTTGGTCGATGACATAACAAACCTCTTGGTTTGGTTGATTTCATTGAGTTGACAAAACTTTGATCAACATGAGACCACTTTCTTCCTATTTAGTCGATGAAAGTCAAGAATCATTGATTATTGATTTCTCGATTAAATCATGATTAAGACGAGACTATTTCATTTTATCTCATATTTAATCATTAACTAACATATTTGATTCTCACTTTGCATTGATATCATGATTTTATCTCGTCTCTCTTATTCATATCCTTTACATCATCGTATTAGAATTATATCTTGTTATCTCGTCGTAATCTTTACAACTGTTATTTTTCCCCCATTCCAAAGGAAGGTGAATTAATGTTTACTCTTAAAGTCATAGCCCCCATCTTACCTTAGTAACCTCTTAGGAGAAAACTTTATTTCTTCGCCTCATCAGAGCCATAGAAATTACAACTAGCTTTAGGAGAGAGTTCTTAAACTCTCAGTGATATTCATCCTAATGAATCATCACTTTCCCTACTGACTAAAACAGAATCATAAGACCATCCAACTAGACTTAGAGAGTTCTTAAACTCTACAATGAGCTTGTACTCATTTCCCCTGTGAACGTTGACCATAGTCAACGGTTCAGTAGAAGTAGAACTATGCATACTCTGATTCTATTCCCGAGGATACGTAGGTGCAAAGTGCGATGCTTTGTCGAGTATACTTAGATACTAACCCCCTAGGGTTTCAACCTTTAGCATAGAACCTTTAGCAAACATAAGATAACATTAAAACAAGAGGTTCCCGTAGAGTACTACGGACGTTTAGGGTGCTAATACCTTCCCTAGGCGTAACCAACTCCCGACCTTAGATCTTTCCCCCTTTAGGTTTTTCTAACGATCTTGAACCTTTCCTTTGGATAAATCAAAGTCGGTTGTAAAAGAAAATGATGCAAGTTAATTAATAGCTTGTTATCCGATTTTCACCGCAACAGAAATGGCGACTTCACTAGGGACAGTTAGACCTATTGTTGGTCCTTTCCTAAGAGGGTTAAGCCAATCTTGTTTATGTTATTCATGTTTGCTTATTTACTTGTATATGCTTGCTTGTGTATGTCATACTTGCTTATATATTGTATATCTGTTCTTGCTTGACTTTTTCTGTTTAATTTGGGTTGACATGATATCTATGAGTGAGATAAATCCTATACCCGGATTTGAGCGTACACTTATTATAGGACGATGGTATTCAAGGAGGCTTTGAGGGAGTCGAATCCTGAAAGGTTGAATTGATAACACCATCACTCAGTTGAGGCCATCTCGAGAGTCTAGTTATGTTGAACGAATTCGTTAATGAAAGCGTGCTACTCTTGATCTAGGAGCTCGGGATATTGAGAACCGTAGTTACCAAACCCCACTAAGCCTTTTAGAATGTAGTGCGGAGACCATGATGGAGTCTATTTCTGAATTGGTTGTCACGCGATACTACACCGAGACGAGATCCTCTTGAGAATTTTATCGATTACCAAGTCATCTGGGAAATCCTTAAAATCCGAAAGATGGATTGTAGACTCTGGGAACTCTTTAGAACCTTGTTCGGCAGGTGAAAACCAGTAGTACATACCTATTGGGATGGGTAGACCATGTCTCCATTCATGAGACCTAGGATTTGTATGTTTTGTTGTGTGTACATGTGTTTTACTTATGTTTGTGCTCATGTGCTTTATGCATCCATACTTTCAAGCATTCCTAGCCCATTGGTTTCGAGGAACTCAAATGTTTGTTTCCTTTTCAAAAGATCAATAGAACCTGGTTTTTAAAAACAAAAACTCTTCGATTTTCCCAAAATTTTTTTGCAACTTGCCTTTGAGTTCCTTGAAACCATACGGCTTGCATTAGCATCTCATTTGCATCATTGCATGTGCATTTCCTCTCTGTCTTCGTCTCATGTCGCCGTTTTCCCTTCAGAATTGTCTTTGAATCATCACCCGAGCCCAAACTCGACAAAGGATGTCTGAACAATACTGGGAAATGGACAGAGTCAACCATGAATTGAGAGAACTCCGAGGAGGAATGGGGCAGTTTCTGGAAACTATGAAGGTCACGCTAGCAACGATGAAGGAAATTTGGTGGTGAAGACTTTTTTCCGTTCGGACCCGGAAACTGAAATCTTTGGTTGGCTGTGTTTTGTATTTCAGTTGTATTTCCTTTAATTGTATTGATATTTGCATATGAGCTTTGTTGTACCTTTAAATTGGCAATATTAATGAAATATTTATGCATCTTTTGGTTAAATCCATTCGTTTCACTCATTTACTTTTATTTTCATAAAAGCAAAATATATATCCATTTCCACTCCTTTTTCAAACTGTTTGTTTAAGCAAAGATTAGGGAGGATGATGAAGTCTCATATTCATAATTGTTGTGGTATACTTTCAAATTAACCTCGCCGAGGATGTAAGGCATTGTTTCACTTTCCCTCGTTAACCACTTCGAGCCTAGAAGTAGGAGCTTTTCTTTCATCACACAAACAACCCTTAATCTCAACCTTGGGGCAGGGTAGTTCTCAGTTTAACTCGGTTATGCATTCAAACACGAGCGCTTCGTATAAGGCGCCAGTCAGCTTTCAAATCAAGTGACTTCCTATTTTTGGAGATTTGAACGTATATCTTGAGTTAACTGAGCGTAGGATTCAAATTCATCCTTTGTTTCATAAACCATGAACCATACCACATTACAATCCTTAAAAGACCTAATTGAGGTAAGGTTGTTTTGAAAGCATACTACAACAAGGTTGATTAACCTGACTCCTAATAATCTTTGTTACTCGCGTGTGTTAGTCACTTCTTTAATGACTAGGCCCACCTTTGTTTTTGACTATTTAATCATTTCACTGTGCGCTTTTATCAAAGCTTTGTTTTCAAACTTTGCATTAAATTTTGCCAATTTTAATGAACAACACTTGTTTGCAATACCATTCGATACCAAGGAATCCCAACAAACGCGGTCAGTCAAGGAATTGAACTTGATAAAGGGAATTTGGCTCAGTCAGGGGCAACCAAGTGTGAGGTTTGCCAATCCATCACCCCAAAAGTTGGTGAATCATGGGCAGAACGCTACAATTCAGAATATTGGGGCAAATATTCTTGAGATCATCTTATGACAAGTTTTGACTTCAGTAACCCATCAGCAGGGGCAAATCTGTTCCCCAGTCATTTCTACTACAGTTTGAGTATCTCGAGTATAACTGAACAGAAACAGCTACGTCAAGATTCAAAAGTTGGAAGATATTGAATCATCTGGTATTTCAATCCTTCCGTAAAATTCTTTTGATTATTCAAGTTGGAAGATATTAAATCATCTGGTATTTCATTTCTTCCGTAAAATTCTTTTGATTATTCAAGTTGGAAGATATTAAATCATCTGGTATTTCAATCCTTCCGTAAAATTCTTTTGATTATTCAAGTTGGAAGATATTGAAGCATCTGGTATTTCAATCCTTCCGTAAAATTCTTTTGATTATTCAAGTTGAAAGATATTGAAGCATCTGGTATTTCAATCCTTCCGTAAAATTCTTTCGATTATTCAAGTTGGAAGATATTGAATCATCTGGTATTTCAATCCTTCTGTTAAATTCTTTTGATTATTCATCCCCTAATCTGGGGCAGTTATGTCGAGACTCATTTCTCTTCAAAAGTTTGAAGATATTAAAGCATCTGGTATGCCATTTCTTCTGTAAAATACTTTTGATGACTTATCCTCATAAACCAGTCAATCAGAAGCAGTCAACTCGAGATTCGGTAAATCTCTAAAAGGCAAGGACATCTCCGTCACAAATCAGCCAAGTTGACAGGGGCAAGTTTGTTCCCAAATCGTCAAACAACCAGTCTGAAGCAAGTTCAAGGACCTTGTTGTGTGAATGCAGTTAATCTGGGGCAGTTACGCCGAGATCTCTCAAAGAGTTCGAAGATATTGAAACATCTTGTATGCCAATTCTTCTATAAAATCCTCTTGTCATCGTCTCCTGACAGACCATATAACCTGGGGCAGATAAGATTTGAAGATGATCATTATGCCAGTAGGATACAAAACTACTTTGTTCTTGTGATATCTCTTGCCAGCTTCCCAGTAAGCTGTTACTTCAGTTGATCATGGCAATTCCCATGGATCTTCCTTCTCCAGCAAAGAAATCAAGCTCATGATGGCAATCCCCATGATGTTATACCTCAAGTGGAATACTCTTTTCACCAATGAAGTTGTTGATTCTTCTTTATCCCCAGTATTGGTCCAACCTGTTGGGTTTGGCTGGGTGTCCTTTGTCGAGACGTTTGTTTCATCTCCGGTTTCGCTTCCTGTCTGTTTTGTTAGCATAAGCATAAGCATGGAATAAGCACTCATATGCATAGCATTTTTGCATTTCTGCTTCCTTTTCGGGTGCTTCCCTGTTTTTGTTCACTTTGGTGGTTTATCTCCCCAAGTGACTGGGTTTGTCTATTCACTCCAATAGAAAGTCAGCCCTAGGCATAAAGTGCCCATCTTTTCTGAATTCCCCACAGACTTTTATCCTTGTGGATGATGTTTGGTTCAGTTATCTTTTCCACAATTGGATGAGATAAATCCCCATTTGAGTTCATTCCTCAAATTGGAGTCTTGTTTGACCGTTTCTTTCTAACTTATTCCTAGATTGAACTTTGGTCCCTAGCAGGTGTGGTTTTAAACCGATCTTTGAACGTGCATTTATTCTGCACCATTTCTCGCAAGAAGAATCTTCTACAGATCCTTATTGAAGACAAACTATTTTCTCCAGCAGTGTTATGATATCAACATATCTTTGAAGCAGCAACCTCTTGAAGAAGCTTGGTAGTCTCTTATGAGCAGCTTATCTATCTCTGGTACTATTCAACCTCTTCGAAACCGTAATGGGTATTCCCCAGGAAATCTTATCTTCAGTCATGCCACCGCGGTACTAACCTATCAGATTCTCTATACCTTTATTGGGACCCATTTCTTGGTTCAATCTCCAATAAGGTTCTTTTTTTGCCAAAGTGCCAACCGGTCATGCTTGAACCTGTTGTTCTATCACTTTGGATGTCTTTTCCCATTGAAGACCGTTTCTCCGGTTCAATCTTCATTGCGGACCCTTTCTAGAATGTCATCTAGTCTTGATGATCAATCATTCTAGATACTTTGATTGGAGCCCATTTTTTGGTTCTACCTCCAACAAGGTTACTTCTAAAAAAGCCAACCGGTCATACTTGAACCTGTTGTTCCATTACTTTAGAGGTTACTTCTAAAGAGCCAACTGGTCATACTTGAACCTATTGTTCCATCACTTTAGAGGTGTTTCTAGGATGTCATTTAGCCACGTTAGACTTGATGATCAATCATCCTAGATACTTTATTGAGGCCCAGTTCTTGGTTCAATCTCCAATAAGGTTCCTTTTTCTAAAGTGCCAACTGGTCATACTTGAACCTATTGTTCCATCAGTTTGGATGTCTTTTCCCAGTGAAGACCGTTTTTTCGATTCAACCTTCATTGCGGATCCTTTCTAGAATGTCATCTAGTTTCGTTTAGCCTTGATGATCAATCATTCTAGATACCTTTATTGGAGCCCATTTCTTGGTTCTATCTCCAATGAGGTTACCTTTCTGGCTCCTACCGGTTTTCCTTCATGAAGCAGATTATGTGTTATCTCAACCAACTCTTATTTGAGTACCAGAGTCTATTCTTGACTCATTAACCATGTTCCCATTTAAACCCCAGCTCTTTATGCAGGAGTCCCCAGAGAAGTCAGCTGTTAGACGACAGAATTCTTAGTCATTAGAATTGTTATTGGTCTTCGAATACAATAACTTCGTCATTTTCATCTGATTCTTGGAAGCGAAAAAGTCTTAAGAAAACACAAAGATAAACTAAGTTTTACTCTGGAATTAAAACGTTTTGGAATCAAGTTTGTACAGGAATAATTTGTAGTACTGTATCCTTGGCTTGGATTTTCCATCTCCAGTGAAAAGAAGATTGCCTCGGTCATCCTTGATGTTTGGATTTCAGGGTGTTGGCTTGTGTTATCCTTTCTTCTTTACTGTTTTGCATCGTTCGCGTCGATTCTAGCATATAGCTAAGCATATGCATCATACCCTAGCATCTTTGCATCTTTGTGCTCTGTTTTGCCTGTGGTTTCTTGTTGGTGTCTGTCTTTATTTCCCTAGTGAAGTAAAGACATTCCAGGTTTGCTTTGTGTCGTGCTTGTTCGGTCCTAACCTTTGCGCGCCAAATTTGAATCTTTAAACCTTTTGCGGTTCCCCAAGAAGTTTAACATTAAAGTTTTTTAAAAAAACAGTTCTTGTTTGAAACGTGTCAAACTTGAACTTGGACTCTGTTTGAATCGTGTCAAGCATTGTCTTGTGTTTTAAAACTTGTTCTTGTTTGAATCGTGTCAAACTTGAACTTGGACTCTGTTTGAATCGTGTCTAGCATTGTCTTGTGTTTTAAAACTGTTCTCGTTTGAATCGTGTCAAACTTGAACTTGGACCTTGTTTGAATCGTGTCAAGCACTGTCTTCTTGTTTTAAAACCGTTCTTGTTCGAATCGTGTCGGACATGAACAGAGTCTTTATTCGAATCGTGTCAGACATTGCCTCTTGTTTTAAAACTGTTCTCGTTTGAATCGTGTCAAACTTGAACTTGGACCTTGTTTGAATCGTGTCAAGCACTGTCTTCTTGTTTTAAAACCGTTCTTGTTCGAATCGTGTCGGACATGAACAGAGTCTTTGTTTGAATCGTGTCGGACATTGCCTCTTGTTTTAAAACTGTTCTCGTTTGAATCGTGTCAAACTTGAACTTGGACTTTGTTTGAATCGTGTCAAGCATTGTCTTCTTGTTTTAAAACCGTTCTTGTTCGAATTGTGTCAAACTTGAACCTGGACTTTGTTTGAATCGTGTCAACCATTGTCTTGTTTTAAAACGGTTCTTGTTTGAATCGTGTCAAACTTGAACTTGGACTTTGTTTGAATCGTGTCAAGCATTGTCTTGTGTCTTAAAACTTGTTCTTGTTCGAATCGTGTCGGACATTGAACCCTTACCTTGGATTTTTGAAACTTGCTTTAAGCTAAGCTTCTTAGAACAAATTTCTTCAACCTTATAAGACTTTTGTCTGGTGCGCAGGGTTTGTCTCTGTCTTCCTGGCTTTTCTTGAAGATCCCATTTTGAACTCTTCAGTTTAAGATCCTCAGGAAGTCTTTGCTTGGTTGTCTGTCCTTTTGACTGATCCCTAGTGATCAGGTTTTTCTTTCTGGTTTCATGCCCAGGAAGAGTGTGGGTTTATTTTGTCCCCAGTAGTCTATCTCCCCGGATTTTTCCCCGGTGAAGATTGTCTATGGTCTTTTCCCCAATGTTCCTCTGGAGTCTCCCCGGTGAGTCTCTTTCGTTGGTTAACCTGTATCCCCGGTGAGTCTCTTTTGTTGGTTAGCCTGTATCCCCGGTGAGTTTTTCCTCATGGATACTAACCTTCGTCTTTCCCCAGTGAAACTCTTTGGTCCTTTTGCTTCCTAATTACCCCTTGGTGTCTCGTGGTGTCTGCATTTTCTTGCATCTTCTTGGCATCATGTTTGCTGCATTGCATATGTGTGCATCTGAGGGTAAAATTTTTGGTTATCTGTATTTAAATATCTTTCACTGTTGATTACATGAGGATCATCATTTCTCATGTCATCAGGTGAAGATATTTAAATAGGGGCAACTGTTGTACCCCAAATTTTACCCTCATTTTTATTTATTTTTCTCTATATTTTAATTTAGTATTTGTTTTAGTGTTATTTGTTTTTATTTTAATTTAATTTCAATATGGCTCATTTTAATTTTTATTTATATTTTATTGTCCTATTTTATTAATCTAAATTAATCTCAACTTAATTTTACATTAGTTTAATTATTTAAATTATTTCTAATTTGGTTTACTTTTCTAATTAGTGTCACTTTCATTTCATTTGTTACATTTTATATGTCAATTTAAAGAAAAAACATTGCCTTCTCTTTACTCCACTTGTGCATCCCCATTGGGTCCATCGTGTAGTCCTTAATTTATTATTGGAAATTTCCATTAACCAAACAACCAATGAGAAATAAGTTTGTGTGTTGACTTTTCAAACCCATTTCTATTTTACATATTTCATATTTCTATTCTAGTATCCATTACATAAAACCAAAATCCATTACAACCATAAAAACCCAATTCAAATTTCACGTCCATGAAAGCGTACGAAGCCTCAATGACAACACGCCACCAGCTTGCGAACCGTACGAAGCCTGCTCACAACGTTAACCTGCACTTGAAAGCAACTACACAATAACGTTCAAAAATTCAAATTTAACAACAGAACAAGTTCAGTTTTGGAGAGCTTATATAAGAGAGGAAGCAGAGGGAAGAAAAGGGGGGGGGGGGGGGGGTTCGGAGAAAAAACCACAGAACGAAAACAAAACACCTCAAAAACCCTCTCCCTCGCTTACACTTCTGGTGAACCACCATCAACAGCTGCAATCTCTTTTCTTCCTCACCACAAACCAGAAACAACAGAAACTGAATCACCGCCGGCTCTCTGCCTTTCCTTTCTAACCACGCCTCACTAACCCTCAACCGGAACAACCCAAAACCGCCCTTCATTCAATCTTCGATCCAATCTCCTCCATTCTCAACCCATCCTTTCAAAACCTTCTTCAACTGATTCTCCACCACAACAACCGTAAACCTCCTTTCAACCAATTCCAAAACCCAAATCGTTTCCAGCTTCAAACATCAACAGTTTCACAAAACTCGACCCTCCATATTCTTCTTAAACCTTAATCAGAATCCAAACAACCTCCATCCTTCAAACAATTGATAACCGTTCATCATTCTCACCCTTACCATATCTTCAACGAACAACAACAAACCAGTAAATCCTTCGACCAAACCTCTTCAACCAAATTTTTTTACTCAAACCGAATCAACCGAATCCTTGATTTTCAACCCATTTCAAACCCACAAATCTCTTAACCTCCATTCAACCACTTCAAAACCTAAACCAGAACCAGAAAAGAAGAAGAGGGATTTTAAGAACTAGACGAAATCCAAATCTTACCTGAAGCTCAAATCATGCGAATCTGAAAGTAAATCAAGGAGACGAGTCGCGTGAGATTAGTCGTAGCGATCCCAGGTCGGATCGAAAGTGAGTAGCGACGAGCTGTTGTGCGTTGACTCTGTTGATGGTGATTTTGTTTTTTTTCCAAACGAGTTTTGAGGTTGATTTTTGATGGTTATCGAAACCGTGTTCTTCCTTCTGTTTTTTGTGTCCAGATGTTGTCGTGTTGGTTTTGTTTGAAGATTGAGAAACCGTGGCATTGATGTTTATGTTTCGTTTTCAACTGTTACCTTGCTTTTTCCTGACCGTGCCATTTTCTTTGGGTCGGTTAAGGTTTTGTGGTGGAATGGGTTGTAGGGCCCAATTTGTTTAGATTGTTAAATGCTGACCCTTTTTTTAAAGTCGTGATGGATAATATGGGTTTTTTCTAAAACCATTTCATAGCCACCTGATCCTATTCACAATTTTCGTGATTTTATGTACCCTTTTCTTTTAAATGTTTAAATCAATTTAATTTGTTTAAAGTTTTAAAAAGGGAAACATTATATTTTTCTAACCTTTTAGGTTCTAAAATGTTTTCTTAATAAATTTAATTTCCATTTTGATTTCATTTTTTTTTATTTTCTATCTTTGGCCAATGACATACACAAGATCATGACTAGTTGATTTATTCTAAATCACCTAAAAGTCTTGATAAATGTGAGGCTACCTTTTATTTATTTTTGTTTGTCGATGACATACGAAAAATCATGACTTGTTGATTTATTCTAAATCACCTAAAAGTCTTGATATGCATGAGGCTTATTTCTTTATTCGTGTTGGTCAATGAAAGTCGAATATCAAAAGATTATCGACCCTCCGATTAAATCTTGATTAAGACGAGACTAACCTTAACTTTACTTTACTTCCATTTTCAAATTCTTTTTGGGCCAATGATATTGAAAAATCTTGAATTGGTTGATTTATTCAAAATCACTAAAATCTAGATTTTGCAGGAGGCCGCTTGCCGATTCTATTTTGGTCGATGAAAGTTAAAAATCTAAGATAATCGATTTGTCGATTAAATCTTGATTTAGACGAGACTAGTTTTATTTTTACTACGATTCTATTTTGGTCGATGAAAGTCAAATGTCAAGATTATCGATTTACCGATTTAAATCTTGATTAAGACGAGATCAACCTTATTTTTATCTCGTAATCTTTATTTAGGCCGATGACATTACACGAATCTTGATTTTGATCATTTCGAGTCAATAAAGTCTTGATAAATGTGAGGCCAATTTTTTATTTGTTGGTCAATGAAAGTCAAAAATATAAGATTATCGATTTCTCGATTAAATCTTGATTTAGACGAGACCGATTTTATTTTCATTTCGATTCCACTTTCTTTATTTTGGTCGATGACATAACAAACCTCTTGGTTTGGTTGATTTCATTGAGTTGACAAAACTTTGATCAACATGAGACCACTTTCTTCCTATTTAGTCGATGAAAGTCAAGAATCATTGATTATCGATTTCTCGATTAAATCATGATTAAGACGAGAATATTTCATTTTATCTCATATTTAATCATTGACTAACATGTTTGATTCTCACTTTGCATTGATATCATGATTTTATCTCGTCTCTCTTATTCATATCCTTTACATCATCGTATTAGAATTATATCTTGTTATCTCGTAGTAATCTTTACAACTGTTATTTTTCCCCCATTCCAAAGGAAGGTGAATTAATGTTGACTCTTAAAGTCATAGCCCCCATCTTACCTTATTAACCTCTTAGGAGAAAACTTTATTTCTTGGCCTCATCAGAGCCATAGAAATTACAACTAGCTTTAGGAGAGAGTTCTTAAACTCTCAGTGATATTCATCATAATGAATCATCACTTTCCCTACTGACTAAAACATAATCATAAGACCATCCAACTAGACTTAGAGAGTTCTTAAACTCTACAATGAGCTTGTACTCATTTCCCATGTGAACGTTGACCATAGTCAACGGTTCAGTAGAAGTAGAACTATGCATACTCTGATTCTATTCCCGAGGATACGTAGGCGCAAAGTGCGATGCTTTGTCGAGTATACTTAGATACTAACCCCTAGGGTTTCAACCTTTAGCATAGAACCTTTAGCAAACATAAGATAACATTAAAACAAGAGGTTCACGTAGAGTACTACGGACGTTTAGGGTGCTAATACCTTCCCTAGGCGTAACCAACCCCCGAACCTTAGATCTTTCCCCCTTTAGGTTTTTCTAACGATCTTGAACCTTTCCTTTGGATAAATCAATGTCGGTTGTAAAAGAAAATGATGCAAGTTAATTAATAGCTTGTTATCCGATTTTCACCGCAACACTGACACGGTTGATCCTTCATTCAGGCGTATTGGTTTTAGAAGGAATACTTTGATTCTGCACTTTGAGGTTCGATTACTTCTGGAGAAGCGATCGATGTTCTTCTGATGTTCAACAGTCAAAAGAAATTGCCATCTTTATTTTAAAAGCAGAAAAAGTTTTACAAGTAAATTCGTTTTTGTTTTATTTCAAGAATCGTTAATCATGTTAAAATGTCGTTCTGTAAAGCTAAAACAAATAGGAAATACAAGCAAAAGCACAAGGGCTCAAATTTTATTAATAAGATGGAGATCAGCCAAACGCGTGATTCCAAAGAGTATTTACAAAGTTAGAACATGGTAATTTACAGGGAAAAAGGGCTACGTTGAAACATAACGACCGTTATCCTTCTACCAACTTTGAATTCTGGGCATCCTGAGCTTCCGTCGAAGATGACCTCGACTGGAGATTTCTGACGGATGATGTAACTGCTGCTGGGGGACTTGCCTCTTTGTTGAACGTAGTTACTTACCATTATCCCTAATTTTTGCCTGGATTGTACTTTGAGGTTTCTAATCCACCGGGATGATTTTTGCTTATGTCTCTAACTTTTGCCTGGACCGCCCTTTTCGGGTTTTCAATCCACCGAGACGTTTTTTTTAGGCGAAGTATTTCTTGACTACATCAACATTTATGTGGTAGGCAAATTCCTCTCTGTCCATGGTTGTGAGTCTCAAGGCGCCGCTTGAGAAAGCTTTCTTGACCACATAGGGACCGTCATAATTCGGAGTCCACTTGCCCCGGGAATCAGTGAGAAAGGATTGTATCTTCTTGAGCACAAGGTCTCCTTTCCTGAAGACGCGAGGTCTGACCTTTTTGTCAAACGCCTTCTTCATTCTTTGCTGATACAATTGACCATGGCATATAGCCGTTATTCGCTTCTCCTCGATCAGAATCAGTTCGTCGTGTCGACTTTGACACCATTCAGCTTCGGTGAGCTTAGCTTCCATCAATACTCGGATGGATGGGATCTCTACTTCTATGGGGAGTACTGCCTCCATGCCATACACTAGAGAAAAAGGGGTTGCCCCTGTTGAAGTACGGACAGATGTGCGATAACCGTGAAGAGCAAAGGGTAGCATCTCGTTCCAGTCTTTGTAGGTTACAACCATCTTCTGAACAATCTTCTTGATGTTCTTATTAGCCGCTTCTACAGCTCCGTTCATCTTGGGTTGGTAGGGAGATGAGTTATGGTGTTCGATCTTGAACTCAGTGCACAACTCTTTCATCATCTTGTTGCTCAAGTTGGATCCATTATCAGTAATGATCTCGCTTGGAACACCATAACGGCAGATGATATTGTTTTTTATGAATCAGACCACCACTTGTCGGGCTACATTGGCAAATGAGGCTGCTTCAACCCACTTGGTGAAGTAGTCAATGGCTACCAGGATGAACCGATGTCCGTTTGAAGCCTTGCGTTCAATCATGCCAATCATGTCGATTCCCCATATGGAAAAAGGCCATGGGGAAGAGAAAACTTGGAGATGCGTTGGCGGTACATGGATTTTGTCTGAGTATATCTGACACTTGTGACACCTCCTCATGTACTTGTAGCAGTCGAATTCCATGGTCAACTAATAGTACCCGGCTCTTAGAATTTTTCTCGCCATTGTGTGTCCGTTGGCATGAGTGCCAAAGTATCCCTCATGAATTTCTTTCATCAGCATGTCTGCTTCTGGTCTGTCTATGCATCAGAGCATGACCATGTCAAAGTTTCTCTTATAGAGAGTGTCACCGCTCAGGAAAAAGCTTCTAGCCAATCTCCTGAGGGTCTTTCTATCTTTTCTGGATGCCCCAGGTGGGTACTCCAGTTTCTGAAGAAAGCATTTGATATCGTGATTCCAAGGTTTGTCATCTATGATTGCTTCAATCGCAAAGATGTAAGCGGGTCGTTCAAGGTGCATTATGTCGATCTTAGGTATGTCATTCCATTGACCTACACTAATCATGGAAGAGATGGTGGCTAATGCATCCGCCATGTGATTCTCCTCACGAGGGATATGATGAAACTCGACTCTGTCGAAGAATGGTAACAACCTTCTCGCGTAGTCTTTGTAAGGAATCAATCTTGATTGGTATGTGTTCCAATCTCCTTTGATCTGATTGATAACCATGGCTGAGTCGCCATAGACATCCAAGTTCTTGATTCTTAAGTCGATCGCTTCTTCGAGACCCATGATACATGCTTCGTATTCGGCCTCATTATTTGTACATTTGAACGTCAGTCTAGCTGCGAAAGGAATGTGGGTACCCTGAGGTGTAACAATGATTGCCCCAATTCCATTTCTGTAATGATTGACAGCTCCGTCAAAGATTAGTCCCCATTGGGAACCTGGTTGTGGCCCTTCACTGGGTAGCGGTTCATCGCAATCCTTCATCTTTAGATACATGACATCTTCGTCTGGGAAGTCAAACCCAATTGATTCTTGATCATCAATCAGCTGATGAGACAAATGATCGGCTAAAACACTTCCCTTAATAGCTTTCTGAGCGTGGTACTCAATGTCATATTCTGATAACAACATCTGCCAACGGGTAATCCTTCTCGTAAGAGCAGGCTTTTCAAAGACGTACTTGATTGGATCCATTTTAGAGATCAACCAAGTAGTGTGACGAATCATGTACTGGCGAAGACGTTTGGCTGCCCAAGCCAGAGCGCAGCAAGTTTTCTCGAGCATAGTGTACCGAGTCTCACAGTCGGTGAATTTCTTGCTCAAATAGTAAATGGAAGACTCTTTCCTTTTGGTTTCGTCTTGTTGGCCAAGTACACAGCCCATCGAGTATTCCAAGACTGTCAAGTAGATGATCAGTGGTCTTCCTTCCACTGGAGGTGATAGAATCGGTGGGTTCAACAGGTATTCCTTGATACTGTAAAAAGCGGTTTGGAAATCTCCTATCCAAATGCAGTCCTGATTCTTTTTGAGTAATTTGAAAATCGGCGCACACGTTGCGGTCATAAGGAATATGAATCTGGAGATGTAGTTCAAACGTCCCAAGAATCCCCTGACTTGTTTTTCAGTCCTCGGAGAAGGCATTTCTTGAATGGCCTTGACCATGTCAGGATCAACCTCAATTCCTTTCTGGCTGACGATGAACCCTAACAGTTTTCCTGAACGAACACCGAACATGGACTTGTTAGGATTCAAACGGAGTTTGAATTTTCTCAGACGTTCGAACAATTTTGACAGATGTTCAACGTGCTCATTCTCTGTTTTTGATTTGGCAATCATATCATCGACATATACCTCGATTTCCTTGTGTATCATGTCATGAAATAGAGTAGTCATGGCCCTTTGATAGGTTGCCCCAGCATTCTTCAAACCGAACGGAATCACATTGTAGCAAAAGGTTCCCCATGGGGTGATAAATGAAGTTTTCTCCATGTCTTTCGGTGCCATTTTGATCTGATTATAGCCCGAGAATCCATCCATGAAGGAGAAAACTTTGAACTTTGTTGTACTGTCCACCAGCATGTCAATGTGCGGTAAGGGAAAGTCGTCCTTTGGACTTGCCTTGTTCAGATCTCTGTAATCCACACACATTCTGAACTTTCTGTCCTTTTTCGGAACTGGTACTATGTTGGCTAACCATTGAGGGTATTCTGATGTGGCGAGGAAACCTGCGTCAATCTGTTTATGTACTTCCTCTTTGATTTTGATGGCCATGTCGGGATGAGTTCGTCTCAACCTTTGCTTTTCCGGTGGACATTCTGATCTCAATGGTAGATGATGCTCCACGATGCTGGTATCCAACCCTGGCATTTCCTGATAAGACCAAGCGAATACATCGTGAAACTTTTTGAGAAGCCTTGTCAAACTTTCTTTGACAGTTGGACATAGCAGTGCCCCAATCTTGACTTATTTTCTCTCTTGCTCTGAACCCAAGTTGACTGTTTCTAGCAACTCTTTGTGAGGCTCAATAGACCTTTCCTCTTGTCTGAGTAATCGGGAGATCTCTTCTAGGATTTCGTTGTCATTTTCTTCTTCAGCCTCGAATACCGGGAATTCAAAGTTAGGAGAAGGCATCGGATCGCGTGTTTCAACGGGGTTTAAAACAAGCAGTCTGCAAGACGTGATGATTTGTGTTTAGAAGAGATAAAGAGAATGCAAGAGTGTGTGCAGTGTTTTATTTTACTGCTTGTTTTTATTATTTGTTTTGTTTTTTTAGGATTACCATTTTCTAGAAAAGCAAAAAGAGAAAACAACAATAGATGCGGAAATTACAGAACGACGTTATTTTATTTATGATTTAGTCGAAACTTGAAACTACAGCCCTATAAAACAAAACTCTGTCGCTTTGGGCGAAGCGAAGAGGGATAATTACAGAAAGTGAGCCCTATCAAAACATCTGTTTCACCTGGGCAGGGTGAAAGGTTAAAGATGGCAATTACTTTGACTTATGAATGATCTTCGGAACATCGACAGCAACCCATTGGCGTCGAACTCCTCAGTGAATCACAAAGTCTGGCACCTTCTTTCTTGATTGGTCCTTAGAAATGACGCTAATTTCTGGCGGAGCCGGATCATTGGAATCTGTCTCCCAGGCAGAGTTGTCGTAGGAGGATTCCTCAGTTGTATTTTGCAGAGTATTCGTACTCTCAGGCATATCTCCCCATCCAGTTGGTTGGATGTCTTTGAGCCTGATACGAGAGCTTTCAGGAGCGGTGTATTTGACCATGAAGTCGTATTTACCACTCGGTTGTCCCAAGGTGTCCCACACTTCTTTGGAACTGGAGGAGTCATCTCTCTCGTTAACGTTGACCTCAGGAAAAGCATAGTTGATGAATTCTAGTCCTACGAACTTTGCGAATTCATCGTCGTACTGAATATTTTCTGAATGACCTGAGTGTTGATCCCATGACATGGTGGGGACGCAGATATTCTTTTCAATGACGCTTAACTGACTTTCATCATTTGGCTGATTCTCTTGTCTTGAATCTCCTGGGTAAGGCTGCAACATTGGCAGGCCATCCATCGGGCCATAGTAGTTGTGGTCAAAGCTGTCCTTCATCAGAGTATCCTCCTCTAATGAATTTGGTGGAGCTCGACATCCTTCTGGATCACACCCTCCATATATCATTTCGACGTCTGACCGAGGTATGAATCTCGGACTCTGTGCAGGAAAGCAGAAGGGAATCTGCATTTTGTCTTGGGACACATAACCGTCCTTATTGAGATAGGACTCCCATTCTTCCTCCATATCGGAGGAATCACCTTCGTTGATGGTATGTACTTCTTGAGTCAATGGATGAAGGAAACCTCCACTTCGGAAGAAGTCCTGAATGGGATGAAAACTTTCATCGTTGGCAGCAATTTGAGTACAGGTTGAGGAAAAGCCAAGACCTTTCTTTTCCTTATTATTTGTGGGAATGACAAGCTACCCCCACCCTTTCATATTAATGCCCTCGACTGCTTTGATAGCATCTTTATACGAGGAAATCGAAGTTCCTCATTCGGATTGATTTTCGTTGCCTACTGAAAGTGCTTGGAACTGAGTTCCAACAACCTCCTCTGGCTCTACACAAGTAGATAATGAAAGGTTACTCAGGATCATGGCTTGTTCTCCACAGACTGTAACAAGTTGGTCGTTCTGGATGAACTTTAGCTTTTGGTGGAGAGTTGAAGTAACCGCCCCAGCCTGATGTATCCAAGGTCTTCCTAATAAACAACTGTAAGTTGCTCGGATGTCCATGACCTGGAAAGTGACTTGGAAGGTATGAGGACCGATAGTTATGGGTAGGTCAACTTCGCCGATAACCGTTTTTCTAGATTCGTCGAAGGCTTTAACGACGACTTCGCTGGTTCTCATCGGAGGTCCTTTGAATGATAAATGCATCAAAGTGGACTTTGGCATAACATTCAGGGCTGACCCTGTGTCTACCAGTACGCTGGCTAAAGCATCGCCCTGGCAGTTGACTGTAATATTGAGCGCCATGTTATGACGGAGGCCCTCCTCTGGTAATTCTTCATCACTAAATCCCAAGTTGTTGCAGGAAGTGATGTTAGAGACGATGTTGTCGAACTGTCTGATTGTTACATCCTGTTCCACAAAGGCCTGCTCCAAGACTTTTTGTAGAGCCTCCCTGTGCGCTTCTGAACTGAGTAACAGTGATAACACCGAGATCTTTGAAGGAGTTTGAAACAATTGATCAACAATGTTGTATTCACTCTTCTGGATGAGCTTCAGCATCTCATCGTCTTTCTTTGAAAGGTCGGGATCATTGGACTGATCGACCGATTGATTAGGAACTTCTGTTTGAGATTCCTTTTCTTTGTTGGGTTCTCAAACTCCTCTGTTGAAGACTCTACCACTCTGTGTTACCCGACTGATGTCTGCAATATTCACGACGGAGGGTAATGGAATTTCCTTTCCATTTTCAATCGTTGTGGCACCGTACTTGTAAGGGATAGCCTTAGTTGATTAATACAGTATAGGTCCCAGCAGATAGATAACTATGGGAACCTTCTGATTTTTCTGACCATCATAAGTAATTTCGATCCGTTCCTGGTTGGGAACCTTCGATTTGTCAAGTAGAGGAATGATGGTACAAACATCCCCAGTCCTCTGATGATCAGAGATTATGACAACGTCCTCGATTTGGTCAGCGAGATAATTGACTGATCCAGAACTTGACCATGGTGGAATTTCTTTGCGGTCCAACTGACTTTGAAGGGCCGCTCGCACGAGGTAGCACCCTTGATTATCTACTGAGCAAACTCCACACTGTTCGTAATTGTGTAGTGGCACCCGACCACGTCCACTTTGAATACAGTGCAACCTTACGAGGTTTGTTTCCATCGATCGGACATCCTGACTTTGATATCTAGCGGGATTTCTGTTAGTGACACTAACTTGTTGGGTGTCTTCATCCATATAGATGGGAAGCCATCAATGGTTCAACAAATGCTGAAGTGTTTCCTAGACAAGGATACAACCTTGATCGCTCTCACAACCTGCTCTGCAGTTCTGATAGTCATGTGATACCAGGAATCCAAGCCGGACTTGTTCTGCGTGTAACTCCACCAGGCTGGTGTTCATCAAGCGGATATCAAAGATTTAGATCCTGTTGATTTGATAATGATTCCTATCATGGTAGTCTTGGATCCATCCAAGATCCATCTGATGCTGGAGGGCCTCTTGTACAAAAGAGCATCCCCGATTATTTGTTGAGCAGATCGGACAGGCCTTGTAATCATGCCACGACAGATCGTAGTGTAGACTTTGTCGTGAGTGCATCGCGACCAAGTTAACATTCATTGCTAGAATGTTGTGATTCTGAACAATGTTGGAATTCGTATAAACCATGTTAACTCCACGAACTCGGTGTTGTTGGATCCATCTAAGATCCAACTGTTTCTGTAGAGCGGATTGCACCACAAAACATCCCTGATTGTCTTTAGAGCAGATATCACACTGGTGATAGTTATGAGGTGGCACATGGCCGTATCCGCTCTGTCTACAATGCATCTTGACCAAATTGGCCCTCAATAAGAGTACATCGTGAATTTGATAAACGTCATTAGATTCTCCCTTAATCAAATTGACTGCAGCCTTTTCATGTTGAGGCAGCGGGTTCGTGAGAACATTAGGATTCATATCCTTGAAGGATAAGGCCCCGCTCCTAACAATCTTTTGCACGTCGGATTTGAAATTAAGACAATTCTCTATGTTATGCCCTGGTCCTCCTTGATGATAAGGGCATGTCTGATCCACCTTAAACCAAAAAGGCGGATTTTCCGGTACTGAAAAGGGAGACTTAGTCTGGATGTGCCCCATGGCTAGCAGTAACACAAATAATTCTGCGTACGATACGGGTATAGGATCAAATCCTGGTGACCACGTTGTACAGTTGTACTGAGGATGAGCCTGCTGAAGAGGTTGTTGTGTCCTTTGCTGTTAACTTGGTTGGCTTTGCGCAACCTGAGGTTGATACGTAGGCGCGAGGTTTATAGAAGGAGTTACAGCTGCTACCGGTTGATACCGACGCCTTTGCTTCCTGAGAGAGATATTCCCAATATCTTGCTCTTTTTTCTTAGGGAGAGCACTACCGTATTTTTTAGTACCGCTGGTCGATCCAGCCTCTTTTACTAGGCGTTCTTCTCGAATAGCCTCCTCGAGGCGTACCCCCATACCGACCTTTTCGGTGAAGTTGCTGGGTGCACTGGCAACCATTCCGTCGTAGTAAAATGAGCTCAAGGTCTTTAATAAGATCTTTGTCATCTCTTTTTCCTCAAGAGGTGGACAAATTTGAGCGGCAATTTCACGCCATCTCTGAGCGTACTCCTTAAAGGTTTCCTTGTCCTTTTATGACATTGATCTGAGTTGATCTCTGTCTGGTGCCATGTCCAGGTTGTATTTGTATTGTTGGACAAAGGCAGTGCCAAGATCTCTGAAAGTGCTGATCTCAGTGCGGTTTAATCCCATGTACCACTTGAGTGCGGCACCGGTTTAACTATCTTGGAAGTAGTGAATTAACAGATCCTGATTCTCCGTTTGAGCTGACATTCGCCGAGCGTACATCACTAAATGGCTTTGAGGGCAAGAGTTACCCTTGTACTTTTCAAAATCGGGCACTTGGAATTTGTGCGGGACTTTCACATTGGGGACCAAACAAAGGTCCGCGACGTCCTTTCCAAATAAATCCTGACCGCGAATAGCTTGCAGTTCCTTCTGCATCTCTAGGAATTGTTCCTGGAATTCCTTCATTCTGTCATCCACACTTGTGTTTCCAACAGAAGGTATTTGTGGAATCTGTCCTTTCGGGACAGTGTGCACCATAGGGGGTGGTACCGTTACCACGACAGTGTATCTTGGTGCTTCCTGAAGTTTGTAACCTTCAGGAGTTGTCGTCATGCCCCTGGCATCTTCGCTTTCCCGAAGTTTGAAACCTTCAGGCCCAGCGGCTCCTGCTGAAGTTTCTTGATCTTCAGTGATTGGCGGAACATACCCCAAGGACGATCTTTCGGCATTCTGTACCTAGGATCGAACTTCTCCACTATCGGCGTTTAGGTGATCTTTGAGATCACAGTCCTTTGTAGCTGAGCTTCTGCCATGGCTTGCATGTCATTACGAAGCTTTCTCATATCCTCTCTCAGAGCGTCGATCTCTTCTTTCAACTCTCTGTTCTCTTCCTCAAGATCATCCATCTTTTTCTGACGATTGGCCCGTGCATTATACGAATGAGACAGTTTGACTCTAGAACCGAGACACAAACGTGAGATTCGTAGGTAAGAAGAATATGTTGCGCGAGAATGATGAATGCAATGATTATATGAATTGTTTTTTCGGTTTAATCAAAATAAACTTTGACAATTAGATTGCAAATATCAAACAGTGGGGAAACCCCATTTTATTGAATTCAAAGGATTGCGGAAATGAAAATATAGTAGATTATAAGGTGCTGAAACAGAAACCTAATCTAATGGGTCCCGAGTCCTCTCTGAGGAGAAATCGGGTGCTGATTCCTGGAATTTCCTTTTCTTTAACCGGGGCTCCTGAGCCGTTGTCGGGTTGTCATTCCTTTGCCAAGTGAAAGGAGCGAGCAAATTCCTTTGGTCATCCTGATTCTCTACAGCATGTTGCTCCAAAATCTCAATTAGAGCATCCTTATCTTTCAGTAGTTGTTGTATTTTGATACACTCCACATTGAGAATACGGTACTTGTTCTTCCAAGACCTCATCTCTTTCTGAACTTTGTTGAGAGTAACCTAAAGTTTTTCCGTCTCAGTCATGAAGTACATGACAGATTCCCTCGGTGGAAGAACTCCGTGACGAGGATAAGGCATCTTCAGCTTGAGAGCTCTAGTTTGTACCCAGTGGAGATAAGGCTCCACCGAGACACAGTCCGGTTTTCCTAGAGACTCTCGTCCTTTCTTATGAACATGTTTCCAAGCGTACACTATTTCCGTTTTTAGTGCTCTGTTGTTTTCTCCTTCCTTGAAGAAAATACCTTCCAGATGAGTATTACACAGGACATGCCTCACCGGGTATCCAAATTGACGACGAACCAACACTGGATGATAGTTGATTCCTCCTTTCGTTCCTATGAGGGGTACGTTGGGAAAATTTCCACAACGGTCAATGATCCTGATCCCGTCATAGATTCTATTGCACCAATCGATGTCAGAGTTGGTAAGAGACATGATTTTCTGCGACCAACGTAAGGCACTTTTACAATCCTAAAAAGTAGCAGATTTAGGAAAATGGGAGATAAACCATTTGTATAGTAAGGGTATACAGCATGTGATCATTCCTCCGGTGTATAAATTTCCTAAGTGTACAGAATGATACGCATCCGGGAGCAAGGTTGGCACAGGGTTTCCAATGAGAAAAACCTTAATGGTGTTGATATCTACAAAGTCATTGATGTTGGGAAACAAAAATAACCCATAGGTGAGTAGAACAAAGATGCTTTCAAAAGCAGCTACGTTCCCTATACTAGCAAAGTACAGAGCCTTTTTTACCAGAAACTTGGCTGGTAAACCTGGGATTCCACCCTTAGTAGTCATGTGAGTCTTGACTTCTGACTCATCCAAATAAATTGCTCTTACAATGGTTAGATCCTTTGGAATTTCTTCCAGTCCAAAAAATCGAGCTCGATCAGTAATGGGCAGATCGGTCAGGTGAGAGTACTCCCTCAGCGTTGGTGCGAGCTGATAATTCGAGAATGTGAAACAGTGATAAACCAGATCGTAAAACTGAATGAGCGCCTGCATGATCTTTTCAACAACCTGGACTCTTAACAGGGGTAGCAGACCTCCGTACTTGGCTCTGAAAGCGTCATGGTTAGTTATCATTCTAGCCAAACCTCTCAGATCCTCTAACATCGGAGCTTTGAAGGTGTACTTATGAGTTTTCCTTCTACCGAAATCCATTAACGCAATCCTTTTTTCTCTGACATTTGCAATCACAGTCTTAGTTTAATTTGAAAAAGAGAGACTAGAAGAGAAGATTTTCTTTTTCTATTTTAATGTTTTTTAGAATGAATGCATGAATGCAGCACACAAAAACATAGAAAAAACATGGGGTCAAAGGGTCGGTGTCATGAAGTCAAGCTTTACCCATCCCCAAAGGTTTTCTACGGGTGATTTTTTGTACCTGTCACTCAAAATCATTGATTCCTGAGCTAACATCAGCGGGCCGGGAACCGTGCTAGGTGATGTTTGTCAAAGAATAAGGTGATTTTCCTATGTGTATACTTAATCTTTCCACGTGCGGCATCACACGCATTCCCATTAGCAAAAAAATAAACACATATATCAATTAGGAAAAGCAATATATAAATTTGTCCTAATGTCCTAGACCTTTGAGAGCTATGAATCCTATGTTCCTGACAGAAAATGGCTCACTGGAGGAGTCGTCATTCTGTGGTTCCTTCCCAATTTAAAGGTTTCGACCTAAGATCCTAGTGAGCACAGGTCCTAGCAATAATGACATTCCCCCCAGTGAAATCTAATGTTTCGCCCCGAGAGATAAGAAAAACAAGATCTTTCACCTAAGATAAATGTGACTAGATCTTTCTTTAAGGAGCCCCACGGTGGGCGCCATTTTTCTGTAGCGAGCGATTTTGGACGTGGTTCTTAAGCACAGTCGCTCTAAGGGGTGACTACAGGTCGATTCATTTTTTATCCTATTAAGCTGACTAAGGAAGGGAAATAGATGTCTCCAATTAACCCTGCTTGCATACTGAGTTTAAACAGCGGTCTGTTAGGTTACAGATGCTTTGTGGTCGTGGGGCCTTCTCAAGGTTATTAACTTAAAAACACAAGCGTAGGTATCATTGACAGGGCTTTTGGTTAGGAGACTGCTCCAGATTGATTGATATATGGGATTTTGGTTTTTTTTTTAATATTGTGCTCGCTAAGATTTCTCTTTCAATCTTATGCCTACGTATTCCCGTTTACCGAAATAGGGAAATCAGAGCGATCATAGTTCCTCCTATTCTACGGGAGGAAAAAGGTGTTTTTGTGTCTTGTTCAAAGCCCAAGACGTGAAGCTGAAGGTGATTTGTATCTTGTTCAAAGCCCAAGATATGAAGCTGAAGAGTTTATTTGTATCTTGTTTAAAGCCCAAGATATGAAGCTAAAAGGGGTTTTGACTTTAGAGAGAACTTGTCATCTCTAAAGAGGGGTATTTGGGTCGGTTGATCCCAACTGCTGGGTGACCGGTTATAAAGGAGAATTACTTTAACTGGGATATGTGAATCCAGCAATGCCATAATTTCCTTTATAGGGGATTTTCCACCTGAAGGAGAAGACTTTAACTCAGTTTAGAGCAATGCCATCTTTCCTTAGGAATTTCTCATGCTAAAAGAGGGACAGTGGCATGGATGTAAATAATCCAGTGCCTTGCCGGTTACAGCGATTAGATGGAGGGAAAAGGGAGTTGTTGATGTTTGTATGTTGTGAACAAAGCATGTTTTGATGCTAAGAGGTTGATTGTCTCAACCGGGGTTTCCTTATACAAAGCCTAAGAGGAGGCTAAAAGGGTTTGACTCAACAAGAGAGTCTTTTTGTGTGTCTTATACAAAGCCCAAGACGGAGGGTAAAGGTGGTTGACCCAACGCGGGAATCTTTTATACTCAACAAGAGAGTGTTTTGGTGTCACGTATGAAGCCCGAGACGGAGGTTAAAAGTTGTTTGTATCCCGTACAAAGCCCGAGATGGAGGCTGGAAGTTATTTTTGTATCTCTTATAAAGCCCGAGATAGAGGCTAAATTTTTTGACTCAATGAGGGAGTCTTTGTATCTCGTACGAAGCCTGAGATAGAGGCTGAAGTATTTTGTATCCCGTACAAAGCCCGGGATAGAGGCTAAAAGATGGGTGGTTGTTCTAGTTGAGTGACAGGTCCAGTATGTCGGATAAAAGAGAAAATCAGTTCTTATATGAGGAAGAAAAGATTAACTCTGTTGGGGAGAATCATTGTATAAAGCCCAAGAGAAGGCTATCTTACTGCTGAGGATTATTGAGATCCTGAAGCAGGTCCAAGTGTGGGGAACTCTTATGAGAGAGACTGGATTTCTTCCTATGCTTGTAGGGTACTTGAGAATGTCTTTGAGACTCAAGAGGATTCAGACTGTCCAAGTCTAGAGTTTCATCTTTTGTACTATGCCTGAGAGAAAGTACGCTTTCGATGTAAGGGAGTAGACTCTTTTGAAAGACTGCTCTATTAAGATGATTAATTTATGTTCCTATACCTCTAGGAGGTCGTCGAGACAATTTGTACAAAGCCCAAGAGGAGGCTGGAAACTTTTAAGAAGCCGAGGGACCCTTTTGTATGAAGCCCAAAGAGAAGGCTGTGAAAACTTCTAGGAAGCCGAAGGGTCCTTGTACAACGCCCAAGAGGAGGCGGGGGTGCTTCTAGGAAGCCCATGGGTCCTTGTATGACGCCCAAGAGGAGGCGGATGAACAGTTCCAGAAGGGGTTTCACTTGGAACAATGGCCTTCTGTATATTGAATTGTTCAAGGGGGAAATTTCCTAGACCTAGTTATCTAAGATAATTGTTATAAAAGGTCTGGTGCAATATCTGGGAGAACGTCGGGTGGAAAAAGACAGAGTTTTGCCTAGTTCTAGACGTAATTGCCAGGGAAACTCTAATATCTATACTAGTATTACAAAGTTGATATGAGTTTATGAAAGGAGACTTACAGTGAGCAGCCCCACAATACAGTTATATTTATGAAAGCGGTAAAAGAAAGCGGGTAAACACTTACTCGGTTGTAGAGCTTCCATGTTGTTTGGTTAGTTGTTCAACAAAGAAAGATTGAAAACAACAGTATATTTCAAAATCGAAGGAGAAAGTGCTTTTGAAAGAAAAAATGTTGGGGCTTACAGCTCAAGGAGAGGCCCAAGGTTTTATCAGTGATCGCATTGTGGTTTTGAGTTTGTACAGGGACTTATACAAGTGACTGAGGCCCAAAAGGTTTTCTGTACAAAGGGGATGGATCTTACACTCTCTCAAGAGGCCCAAGAAGGTTTTAAAGAAATGAAATAGGTCTTACTACTCGAGGTTAGGCCCAAGGTTCATTTTTGAACTAGCGGACGCGCCGAGATTTTTCTTTTAACGCAGAGGGACTTATACAATAAGTGAGGCCCACAAATAGTTTTGGTTAAAAGGGGGTTGGGTCTTACACTCTATTAGAGGCCCAAAGTGTTTTTGAAAATGATTTGAGGGTGAAAATCAAGGAAACCCTAATTTTATTCTTTAAAAGTAAATATTTAAAGAAAATCAAACAAAATAATGACAAAAATACCAAAGAAGTTTGAATAAACCACTTGTGATCTTTGTTTAAGGTTTGAAAAATGAGGTTTAATCACAAGAGATATTAAAACCTACTTGGTTTGGATTTTTCAAAAGGGATATTTATTTTTAAAGGTTTAAAAACAAATAAAAAGGTATTTATTCACAAAAATACTAATTATATTAAATAAGCAATATAAATCTGATTTTTTTGTGGAATAAAATATTTCAAAATTTTTGTGATTTTTTTCAAAAAGAACCAATAAAAAATAATTAAAATTGAGTGAGTTATTAATTTTCCAATTAATTAACAAAACATGAAAATATTGGAAAAAATAGCAAAATGTGAAAAAAACACAAAATGGCATGTGTGGGGTTTGAACCCACGACCTCAAGGTTATAGGGCGCGCGCCTTACCACTGGGGTGGTGATACATCCATTGCTTGAAGTGAAACCACAAATATACAAGTTATGCCTTGGTTTTAGGCCTGGCCCAAGGCAAGGCAAGTTTTTGCTCAGAAACGTGAAGGTCATAACTTTCTCATTTCTCCATGTTTTGAGACAAAATTTATATGCATCTGGACCAGAATTTCACAAGGAATCCAATGGTGGTGGTAGTTTTTTCAGATCATGCTCCCTCCTCAAAACCCGATAGTGGTTTTGAAAATGACCTATAATTGCATTTTCTATGCTACAACTTGGTACAGGCATGGATTACATGGTGAATTAGCTCAAACACAACATATACAACATGTATGAGATGTGTATGATCAGTGGACTTCAAAGCATTGCATGATTCAAAGATTCCAAGTTGTGAGGCTCACCTCTCTTTTGAGATTTTGGAGCTTTTGGGCAATCTGTCAAACTTCTTGTTCCAGAAATGGTTTGATGCCTTGGACACCCTCAAATGATCCCTTGGAAGCTTTTAGGATGAGTGGAATCAGCTGGTACCTGCAAAAAACACAAAATGTCCCTTTCTTGCAAAAGGGGTCAAAAGTGCCAAAATAACAACTCTCTCAAATGGTGTTCCAGATGGGGGGAACCATTTGGGACAGTTCAAGGATGATATTTGGAGTGTGTTTGAGGCTTTATCTGGTTTAGAGAATGACTGATTCAAGACATGGCTTGAAAAATGCAAGAAAGTGCTATTTTGAGGTTTTGAGAAGTGACTTTGTGATTTTGTGATTACAGGTCACTTGTGATAGTTTGCACAACTTACATATGATATATATGAGGTGTGTGTGTGATTGGTTTGGTTGATATTCCTCTCAAACTCAAAAACTCAAAGTTACCTTGCTAAAGAAGGCATTTTTGCCAAGAAAAAGAGATTTTGAGGAAAGCATCTGTTTGATGGCTTTGGTGTACTCAAACTGAGCACAAATGAGCTCTATTTATAGTAGAGCAAGTTTGTTTTGGGATCAATAGTGAATGGCAACTGCAGAATAGGTTTGGCCAAAGTTGAGCAATGAGAATCCAAGTCTCCTCTAGCCATTGACTAGAGGTTAGGGCACAGGCTGCTGGTTCCCTTGGTCTTGGAGGAATCTTGACTGAATTCAGTTGCAAATGTGTCAGTCCATGCCACCTCTAAGCATATATTAAATGCTTGAATCCAAAATTGGAGTCTTGTCCCTATTTTAGGCAATTCTAGGTTTGACATGCTACTTCTTGTTCCAAGGACTTTGGAGGCTTGGCTCAGTGATTGTCCCTTTTAGATTTGATCCTCAGAGGTGTCCAAGTGGATAAGATTGTTTGGAATTGTACAATTTTGGAAAATCGAGCAAAAGTGCAAAATCTGCCTTGCCTTGACAGTTTTCAGCAAGGCAACTTGCCAATGTCATATCTCATGACTCAAGTTGAGTTTGGTGATGTTCTTAGCCATTTTGGAAAGCCCTTATATGATACAACAACTGTTTGATCATAATTGGTTTTGATACCTTTTAGATCCAAGTGAAAAATCCCCCTACATTTGGAAAAAAGTGAAGGCAGATTCTGACTTAGTGAAATTTTCACCAAGTGTTGCAAAAAAGTGACATTTTCACTTTTCTTGATTTTGATCATTCCATAACTCAAAATCCATGAGGAATTAGAAGGAGTTCTGTTTGAAGCTTTTGTAGAGGGTAATGAGATCTGCAAATCAAGCTTTGGATGGGGAAAAATGGCCTTGTGGTTTAGGAGTTATGATCCTCCAAAGTTGGTACCTTTGCCACTTTATTCCATAACTTAGAAATTTTCTAAGTTATTTATGGTTACCCCTTTTACAAGTTATCCCACTTTTCTTGTTTTTTCTTGATGAATGATGATTCCAATCATACATTAACATCATTTTAGGGTTAAAAAACCATTTTTGTGAAAATCTCAAAAAGTCAAAGTTTGACTTTTGTGCCCAGTTGACTTTTTTATCAGATGAAATTCAAACTGTGCAATCCTTTATGAAATCATGTCCTTGACCTAAATCAAACTTGATGGACATGTTCCATGGGTGTTATAGGGTGTATTGAATCATGTATTAGGGTTTGGGAGCATGCCTGGGTCAAAAGTCAAAGATACAGTTGACTTTTCTCGCGAAACCCTAATTGTGGCCCAGATGAAACTGAAAGTTGTTGATCAAGTTTCCTGGATTAATCCATTGTTGAAAATGTATCAATATAGTTTACTGGAGACCCTCAGATCCTCTCTTGAGGTCTTGATTCATGTTTTGTCCCAAAAGTCAACTTAGGGGTGAATTAGGTCAAGAAACCCTAATTCTTGATTTTTGATGAATGCATCCCCTGAGGATAAATTGACTTGTTGATTGGGTTTATGATGTCCCTTGGAGCATCTTAGGTTATATTGTGAAGCATTGGCTCATGTCCAGAGGAAATTTTCCACCTGGAGGCCCTGGTCGACCAAAACCCTAATTTGGTGACACTGGCGATCTTGAGGCTTAATCTATTTGGAAAGCTGCAAACTTGTGCTTGATTCCTGATGTGGGATTCCTCTTGATCCCTTGTAGATGTTAAGAGGTTTAGACAAGTTGAGGATCATGTCATTTCTTGATTGATCCTTTGTCTAAGTATCCTGAGAGGGCTTGAAACCCTAACCTTTGATTGTAGTAGATACTCACCCATTTTTGGGGAGACTGCTGAGTATGATGGTTCACCTATATTGTGATGATGATTTACACAATGATGGGGAATCTTAGTGGTCAAAATTTGGGGTATGACAGTTCGAAGAGTTGTGTTTGAAGAGATGATGGAATCTGAGTTTATGGTGTTTTGATGAAGATGAAAATGTCTTAGGCTTTTTAAGAGAATGAAGATGAAATGAGGAATGTTGAAAGGTAAATGAAAAGTTAGAGTCTAGTTTTGTGAAGTATTCATGCAAAAGAGCTTTTACGTCATATATAAGGGAGAAACGAGGGAATAAATAAATTTAAAATTAAAAAGAAAAAAAAAAAAGAAAAATGTCATATTCTAGGAAATTCATGCAAATAATATTTCTCTTCGGTTGAGAAAAATAACCGAGAGAAAAGACAAATTAAAAGAAAAAGAAAATTAAGGGCAATTTGAAACAATGAGACATTTAAATAAATAATTTAACAAGATCAATATTTTTTATTATAAATAATCAATTTAATTTTCTTGTATCATGCGTATTTCTTTTTCTTACAACAAATATTAATTCCATAATTCAAAAAAAAAAGGGAAGAGAAAGGTGCCAACTAAAGAAAAAAATAATGCTTAGTCCCTAAGGTAATTGAAAAATAAACAAAAAAAATTGCAGTAACTAGTATTCGAAGCGAGGTCTCTGATAGATCTATTCACTCGGTTGTTAACAAAACCGAGGGAAGAAGTTTTATATAATTAAAAAAAACATTTAAACACGACGCTCCCATAAATTATATCTCGGATAATTGTTGGACGATGTGAAAGCTTTATCATAAAATTTATTATTTGTAGTAGTATAAGTAATACACATATAAACTCTAGTTTTAAGAGAGGTGAATTTGGACATGTCACATAAACTTTAAACCACTACTTAAGCACATTTTGACAAAGATGGATAAAAATGAAATAATTGTGAGTATTTTAGGACTTAACCATCGTTTATTACAAATAATATTAAAAGACTAACTTGTTAAAAAAACATCAGATTTAAACGATTAAATGATGTATTTGACCATGAATCATATTGAAATGAATAGAAACAAAAGTTACATAAAATTCAAAAGTAGTTAAGAGCACTAGAAGTATGCAATAAACACAAAAATCAACCCAACCTATAAACTAATACACCCATAATTGTTTATTAACTTAAGCGGATCCTGCTCCCAGTCAACCAAAAAAATGGCACAACCCAAAGCCTGGACATGAATCCACTTCCAAGTAAACTAATAATAGTAGATATCCGGTGATTAATCATCAAGCTTTCCTACACAAAAATAATTGTTATACATTTTCTAAATAGTCTAGACCACAAAATTTCATATCAAGATCAACCTAAAAATGTCTATTTTCCAAGATTAAGTCCCTATAATTACGCAAAAATCCCTAGAATCAAATGTGGTAGAGGCCCTAACTGCCCTACCCACTTAAAAGCTACTCACCATATGGCATAACCAACCTCACACAAAACAAAATGATGATCAACCGACTCCACCTGTCCAACACACGCAACACACTACTTGTTGCTAGATCACGATAATTTAACGCCTCTAAGATTTTGCCTAGTTAACATCCTATTTTGAATCAGCAGCCAAGAGAATACCATAACTTTAGAAGATGTCAAAATATTTCAAATCCTAGACAAACCTAACACTACCCTCTCATACTTGCCTTCCCCGAACCCACCTAAAGCCAAAAAGGTTGTCATAAGTAAAACCGAACGAAAAGTACATATTTGGGTCAAACTTCTAAACCCAAGCATCTTCTTGACCGTGTCTAACAACCCCTATATAAGGGAAAGAAAATCCTCAAAGAGTTCACCTCCCTAGAGATGGAGAGTCCACCTCTACTTAAAACTCCAAACCTAAATATCTTTTTCCTGAGAGCCTAAGGAACCCACAACTTGAGAATTTTGCTCCGAGTTGAGAAAAAGTATCAAAAGAAACACACAAATGAGGTAGTCCCCACCTGGGTATCATGCCAGAACCTAGTCTTGTGGCCATCCTCAACCATGCTCATACAAGAGGAGGCAAACCAACCAACCTCTTGACCCGGTGGAGACCCAAGAAAAGAAACACTTCTCCACCAATGAGATACCCTCCTAAGACGAACTTCCCTCAAAGGGAATCCTAACCTTTAAGGCTCATACCTTTACTTACTAATATCTCTCAAGAGTGAATGAAAATCCAAAAGAATCCTTAACTACCACTTACTTAACAAGGAAATATTAACAAGTCTAAGATCTTTCACCCCTAACCCACCTACTCTTTTGACTTTACACACATTCTCCCACTTAACTCATGTGGCCCTAACACCTCCTTTTGAGCACCCGTAGAAAATTTATTTTCATACTAACTAACTTCTTCCAAATCGAAACTGACATCTTCATAAAAGACTGGAAGAAAACATGAATAAAGTTCAACCCTGAGTTCAATAGAACCACCCTTTAACCTAAAATAAAAATATATATTGCTCAAAGAAGCTAGTCTTTTGTTGACCAAGTTTAGAAGGAGGTCCTAAGTCTTATCCTTATTTAGGTTTGCACCCACCGGAAGCCCTATATACTTAAAGGGGAGGGACCCAACATTATAGTGTAAAATGTCCTTTACCAAATCCAAGAGTGGCCTTCCCTCATTCCCCCAAAACAGAGAACTCTTAGTAAAGTTCACTTTGAGTACTGAGGCAAGATTGAAACTTTTGAGAACAACCTTGATCGTAAGAAGATTCTCAACAGATGGAACCCTAACCAAAAGCGTGGCACTGACGTACTAGAGATGAGACACCCCCATCCTATCCCTACCCGCCTTGAACCTTTCAAACACATCGACTGAGACCACCCTTTTTAGAGAAGCACTAAGACTCTCTACCACCAAAAGAAAAATAAAGTGATCCAAATGATCTCCTTGTTTTAGACCCTTTTTGATATTAATTTCCTTAGCATGACACCCATGCACCAAGACTGAGATGCTACCCGAAAAAACACAAGCATGAATCCAAGCTCGGCAACGATCATCAAAATTAAATCTCTACAACATATAATCCAGGAAAGACTAACTAACAGAGTCATAAACCTTCTCAAAATCTACTTTAAACTAAAACACTCACACTTAGACACCTTATCAAGATCCACCACCTCATTAAGAGCAACCACTCCATCCATCAACTCCCTCCCCTTAATAAAAGTTGATTTATCTAGGGAGATAAGCTTCCCCATAACCCTGACTAGCCTAGCTACCAAGACCTTAGCCAACAACTTATACAAAGAACCAAGAAAGGAAATAGGTCTAAAATCTCCAAAATTAATTGGAGACTCCACATTTGGGATAAAAGTGGAGAAAAGGAACGCTAGACTCTTAAGTAACACATCATTCTGAAAAAACTGGTCAAACATCACATAAATCTCCTCTTTCGACCATTTCTAAAGGAAGAAACCTAGCAGAGGGGGACTCGACCTCAACAGAAGAAATACAAGGAAGAGTAATATTGTCAAGGGTAGGCCTAAAAGCTATAGAATCAAAGAAATTCTCCTTAAAGTGCCTAGCAATCTCCCATTGAACCTCAAAGACCTTGTCTAACCAAAGATCTCATACTCGGAGAGCAACCAAACTATTCCTCCTATTTCTATACTTAACACAAGCATGAAAGTACCCATTATTGACATTCCCTTCCTTCAACCAAGCTAATCTTGATCTCAGGAAAATTTGAGCGCAAGGGAACCTGATGAAATCCCACATCTCCTTATTCAACACCTTAAGGGTCCCTTTAAGAGCTTTCATGTTATCCTTCAGCTTGCATGCCATCACACCCTCGCAAACGTCCAACCACCAGGACTCATATACCACCCTCTCAAAGTTAACATCTCTCAACTAGAAATTGTTACAACTAAAAGACTTAGGCCCCTCAGAGATCAGAAGAATACTTCAAATCTAACGGACAGTAATCAGAGACATCTCGATCCAAAAAGGTTACAGACTACCTTGATTCTACTTCTCCTCCCATCCAACCAATAGAAGAACTCGATTCCACCTACATACATAGAGACCCCGTTAAAATAAAACCAAATAAATCCTCCTCAACATAGATAAATCCACCAATCCCATCACTTCTATGAAAGCACCAAACTTCGTGGCTCCTAATGTTAATGCATATAAACTTAAAATATCATATCATTAAAAAAAAATGCTAATCTTGTTGCCATATCATCCTTTTTAGAAGGATAAATATAAACAAAGGCTTAAAGTAAAGAAAATTTGAAATTAAAAGATAAAGTCCATAAAAAAAGATAGAAACTAAAATCATATTAAACTCATTACTTGAACGAAAAACACTATTAACCCATTACATAATCATATCAATACTCCTATAAATCGAAAGTACTTTCTTGTACTAACATTTGTCCTCATTATATACTTCTTCTAACATATCAAAATTATTTGTTGGACCTATTAAAAGTTGAAAATGCCAAAGAAATTGGAACAACAAATAATGATATCATTAAGAGTTAACATCATGTCCAAGTCAATACTTGAAATGGTGCCAAATTGCCTATTTCTTTTCATTGTGAAATTTTCCTCCTTAAATTTGGCATCACACCCAAAAAGAGATTTTAAGCAAAAGAGGTGTAAATTTCACTATGTAATCACTCACGGAAGAAAAAAGATAAACAAAGTGGTTTAAACTTTTAAATATACACGGGTCCAAAAAAAGAGTTACATGTGTTATCTCTAGGATTTTTTTCAAACTAAATTAAAGTTTTAAATATCCACCCAAATAATAGTGTTTAATTCGTAACAATCTTGGGTAACAAACAAAAAAAATCATAACAATCTAAATTGACCTGACAGAAATCATAGCACGACCACCTTACTCTTCGACATATAACTTAAAAATAAACAAATAAATAAATTTAAAAAGTGCTTAGGGTCACAAAAATATCGAAGATTCAATCTATCACCTCCAATTAAATCTGACATTTTGTATAGTGATTGTTATTATCTTTATATTTTTATTAAATATATTTAGGATTTTCTATTGCGTTTATTGAAAATTTTGAAAAAATACTTGAATTTTTGATAAAAAAGCCAATGGTTTTTAGAAAAATTTAAAGAAATAGCGAAATTTTTGAAAAAAATCCGGAAAAATAAAACAGATATAAGATTTATCAAAAAATTTGGTGTGTTAAGTTTTTTTTTTAAAAACTAATAAAAAATTTATATTTAAAATTTAAAAATGATCTATAAAAAATTTCATTCGTACTTTTTACTCAAATTTATTCATAAATAATTTGAGAATTATAAACATACGTGGAATGTTAGGATTAATTAGAGATTGCAGGTTAAATACTCTAGTTCAATCATTTAAAAAATTTATGCCAGAGGTGACAAATAAATTAGAAGCAAACACCATCAAAATCAACAATTTAGACAACTTTTCTATGGTTAATAAAATTATTTTATTAATAATATTTAGATGCCTGTCCCCCTAATTACCTTATATGCTTTCATTTTCTCATTACATGAATTTGTGCCAAATTAAAAAATTTAGTTGAGATTTTTTTTTAATCTTTATCTAAATGATCAAATAAACACATTATTTCTTCTGACATGCATGAATACTTGCCCTCAATCAATTGTTCTGTACAAAGTAGATGCACATTATTCTTTCCTTTACCTTATAATAAGATATACTTCATTTGTCCCTTCTTAAATATACCAATTTTTGTTTTTGATTTTCTATATTTAAGAAATTAAATGTGACTAGTTTTTAATAGATTTAAATTTCACCTTATTATTACTTTGCGGGGGACTTAGTCACGTGTCATATTTTAATTACAATCTTATTTCTTTTTAATAAAAATTTGTTTTTTCTCTCTTATTCTTCAACTTCTCTAATAATTAATATCAGAGTGTTAGTTAAACTTAATGAAAAAGAAAGAGTTGAATTCTGTATTATGTACAATGATAAAATGTTAGAGATTTACATTTTGGAGGAGATTATTGATAGGATATTTGCGGGTTGTGTTGAGTCAAATTTGATGAAATTCAATATTCAATTTAATTAATAATCGTTGGATTGAGTTGAGAGTTCAACATATACTTACTTCTTAAATTAAATCCAAACTAAATCAACTCGCGAGCATCAATTAGTTTTTTTTTAATTATTATAAATAAAAATTCAATTCAATTAACCCATTTATTTTACATAAATATTAAAACAATATAAAATTTTAGTTTTTAATTTGAATAAAATGTGACATTTAATATCTAAAAGCTTCTTTCACAATCTAAATCAAATCCAAAAAGAAATACAAAATGTGTAGAATGTAACTTTTTTTTTTGGAATAAGATATATATATTAATGCCAAAAAATATCATACAAGCATAAGCCGATCCAATAGGATCCAGACACCTAGAAGACAAGAGTTTCAAAGAGGCCTAAACAACTACTTTAGCCATTCAAATTACAATACTCCAAGAGTTTTCTATTAGTCTCATAGTACGGATTATGTCCTTGATTCGCCTACTATCCAACGCATGAACTTGGGTACCTTGAAAAGCAACTTGATTACGGATAGTCCAAACATGGTAAACAGTTTCTGCAATTGCACACTTAATAAGCTTGGTTCTTGTGCCTTTGCCTCTGGTATTATTCATCAACCAATTTATCTCATCATTCCAACCACTTGGTACATGATCAACTCCACATACTTTTAACACCTGATTCCAAATATTCTGGGTGTGACTGCATTCGAAGAACACATGATTGCAGCTTTCGCGCCCTCTGCAGAAGAAGCACATTCCATCTGTTGCCATCCCGAATTTTTCCATCCTGTCATTTTCCATGAGACGGTTTTGACAGACCATCCATAAAATAAAAGTGGCTCGTGGTCTAGCTAAGTTGCCATATAGGAGAATTCGCCAATTAACCTTTGGCTTGGCTTGCCATATAGAATATAATTAAAATAGTAAGATATATCACTCTTTTAATAAATAAATTTACTCTCTTAAACTTAATTTATGTTTAGGTTTTTACAACTAATAAAAACTACAATTATATTAAAAAATGATGTATATGTAGTAGGAATTTTGCTAGATCGCTTATAAAACAAATAAAATAAAAATGACATGACATATTAATGCGTTGAATTCGCAGGTTCATGGATTCAAAATTTAAAGTTCGTTACCTGAACCAAATACCAATGGATTTGAATAGGTTTATTCGGGTTGCACCCATACATAATTGAGTTGGATTAAAATAAAGGTTGGATTGGTTTTGGTGAGTGGGTTCGCGGATTGACCCGTACCCATAAACATCTCTAATTATTGAATTTAAATGTGAATTATTAAATTTCATATCGATTATAAGTGAAAAAAACTAAATATAAAAGGGAGGTGATCCATATATTTAATATATTAAAGTTTTTATTAAAATGTGATGTGTTTTTTATAGTTTTAGAACATTGATTTGTTGTTGTTTCAAATGAACTCGCCCCCAAATACTAACAAGTACATTAACAACATTGTGGAGATTGAGACGAACATGGATGATGAAATAGAGGTGTTGGTGGTCGGATTTATAAAGTTCTAACGGTCGAATGATGTGCAATGAAAGATATAAGAGAAAAACGACAATGAAAAAGGCACAAAACATAATCATGTAAATTGCATGTTCTTTATCAGGCAGAATTTCATCACTCGAACCACCAACACCTCTATTTCGTCCTCTACGTTCATCTCAACCTACACAAATTAAACCTAGTAGTCTTGGATTCATGCCTACTCTTAAATTTACAAAATGGCGGTCAACTTGACGTTTTCTTCTACTTTATTTAATTTGTCATTTGGATTTGATGACATCATCAAATGTTTTGTTTATAAATTGTAATTGTTGGTACAATGATCTTTGCAATTTTATGGCACTTTGTTTGTTTCATTGATTTTATTAGAATGATACTAAATATTTTGGATTTTGAAGTTCTATTTGTTGATATAATATTTTACTATTTGATGGTAATATAATGTATGATTGAACATATGAGACTAACATTGCCCAAATCAAATTTTGTAAGGGATTAAATAGGATTTTTTTTTGTTAGGAACTAAAATAGGTGTCGATTTGATCCTCTAAAATTTAAAAATTGAAGTACTGATATTTTTTTTTCATAAACATTGTCTATTTTTTTTTTTAATTTATGGGACCAAATTGTCCCAAAAAATAATGTAGGGACCTAAATGTCTCTTACTTTTGTAAATAATACATATGACATAAATAATACAAATGACAATTTAGTTACGGTTCAAAAGTAAGAAATAAATTCGGTTTAACAAAAATATTAACAGAGGGACTAACAAAACTCTGTTAAATTTTATAAGAAATGAAATGCAATTTTTTTTAAAGATTAATCTAAATTCTGCTATTTTTGTGAGGACTAAAATGAGCCTTTCACTCATAAAATTTTCGATAAAAATGTAACAGTTTTTTTTATAGTTTTAGAGTATTTATATGTTGTTGTTTCAAATGAGCTATGTAACAAAGACATAAACAAGATTTGTGCAACAATATAAAAAACTTTATAATTTTAATAAGTATTTTCGTCTCTATAAATTGACGTGTTTTTTGTTTTTGTCTTTAATTTTTTTTAAATAATCTCGCAATGTTAAATCTTTTTCATTTTAGTTTTTAAAATTAAAATTCGTAGAAAAATTTGTTGGTATTCTGTGGATTTTTCTTTGAATTTTTTTGTGAATTTAAAATCTGTAGATTTTCTGCATATTTTTCAATATTCCTAAGGATTTTTATTTTAGAGACTAAAACCAAAATAATTTTAACATTTATGAACTATTTAAAAAAAATTTAAAGATTTAAATCAAAAATACGCTAACGTACCGAACAAAAAGTTAAACCTTTTAATAAATATATAAATTGTTCCTACAATGCCATAAAATTGAACCATACTCAAGTTTTTATTATAAAAGTAAATTAAAGTATTTATTTGATAAACAATACCATTATTTACAAGTTTGACGAGAGAAAAAGCTAGACAAAATGAAGATAAAGAAATGTTAGAAGGAACCTTATTATATTTTGTGTTTAGTTTGGCAGCCTTTTTGGATGATACTTTATATTAGTGCTCTAAAAAGATTGAGTTCTATGAGAGAAAAAAGGGCAACACATTTTGTGGTCCAAATGGACAATCCTAGAAGAGCTGTCTATCCACTATATATATTGAAGCTATCATGCTTGGTTGAAACACACACATTGTTCTATACTCTCTCTTACCACACATAAAGAAAAAAAAACACCTCTATCTCAAAAATGTTTACATTTTCTGATGATGAGATGGTTTTGATCTTTGGTCTCTTAGGTAACATTGTGTCATTCTTGGTGTTCTTAGCTCCATTGTAAGTCATGTTTCAAACAAATTTTAAAAATATGTATAATTGTTGTATGAATGGTAGATATAACCTATATATGTTACTTTGTTTCTTGTAGGCCAACCTTCTATTCAATTTATAAGAAAAAAACATCTCAAGGGTTTCAATCAATTCCATATGTGGTTGCACTTCTTAGTGCATTATTGTTGCTCTACTATGGCTTTCTAAAAACCAATGCTCTTTTGATTATCACCATCAATTGTATTGGCTGTGTTATAGAAGTTGCTTACCTAATCATCTTCATCATATATGCTCCCAAGAAACTCAAGGTAAAATTCTAATCACAATCATGATCGCTATAAACAAAAATACATGTAACATTAAATGCCGTATTTGAGGGCATACAAGATGAAGTATCGCACAAAGCCTAAAATTTAACAGGTTTAAGTTGTGGTGAAAATGAGTCATAAACTATTTCTCACGATTAAACCATGACAAAATAAAATATTTATTTATTTGTGAAATTTAAATCGTGGTTAATCTACACAAAACTTTTGAAAATTTAAGACGGTCTTGCTAGCATCCAAACTTCTGATTGAAGACGTGTTAGATGATATATTAACGTGATATTGACACGACATTGATATATGTGATTAGTGTCATTAAGATTGAAGACATGTTTGATGATATATTAATTACTTGATATTGACACGACCTTAATACATATGTGATTAGTGTCATTAAAATTGAAAGAGTGTTTGATGATATATTAACTTGATATTGACACGGCCACATATATGATCAGTGTCATTGATTTTTTAACTTCTAATTATTATAAGTATTGACATGTCAATGTCAATATCAATATTGTGTTTAATGTTTTGATGAATTGCAGATATCAACTTTGGTCTTGATACTTGTTGCTGACATTGGAGGCTTTGGCATGACAATGATAATGACTTTCTTTGTGGTGAAGAGAGCCTTTCGTCTCCATGCTGTTGGTTTGATTTGTGCCATTTTTAACATTGCTGTATTTGCTGCTCCTTTAAGCATAATGGTACTTACTTTCTCTTTCTACCATTCATCTCATATAGTTTGATATGCAACAAATAATATTCATGAATTTTTTTATTTACAATTGAACCCCAAAAATTTCAAAAATATTAAATATATTTCTAAGAAATTTCTTTTTTACACGGGTTCCTCCGTAAAGTTTTAAATAATTTAAGTTGATCCCTAAAATTTAAAAATTAGTATTTAGGTCCCTGAATTCAAGGTCCAAATTATAAATTCTTAAAAGATTTGAGACTCAAATTAAAAAAATTGAGTTTATACTTGCATATTTAATTAAATATTTTTTTGAAAAAATAATTTTTGTTTTTTTAATTAATAATATTTAATTAAATATTTATTTGAAAAAATATTTTTTTTAATTAATAATATTTAATTAAATGCAGAGGAAGGTGATTAAAACAAGAAGTGTTGAGTTCATGCCATTTTCCTTGTCATTATTTCTTACTCTATGTGCCACCATGTGGTTTTTCTATGGACTCTTTATCAAGGATAACTACATTATGGTAAGTATATAAATATTTAATTTACTCATCCTGTTAATTATTTAATATGTTTGAAAGAAAACTAATTTTTTTTTTTTTTTTTTGTAATTTTCAGATGCCAAATGTGTTGGGATTTCTATTTGGCATCTCTCAAATGATCTTATACCTCATATACAAGAATGCTAAGAATAAAGTTGAAACTAATTCAAGTGAGAAGCAAGAACATGGTTTTGGTGATGAAGATGGCAATAAACAGAATTTCATTTCAATGGTGGAAATGAAAGAGAATATAGTTTGATGTTGCATTGTATATTATAGGTTTAATTAGGATGAATGGTGAATCATGAATCATGAATAACATGTCTCTTAATTATATCTTATCTAGTTATTATGTTCTATGTACTAATAGAGACTATGAGCTATGACATGCTTTGATTATGTAATAATAGACTAATTAGTAGTTCTTGCTTTTATGTCACCACCATGAGTTTATGGTTTGTCCTCTTATCTTATTTGCTAATGAAACATTCCCTTGGAGTATATTTGGATGAAGCATTTTAATGAGGGAAAATAATTTTTTTGAGGGAATTTAAAATGATTTGACCAAAATCCATTGTTTGGATAAAAAATATAGAGAATTGTTAAAATGATGTAAATTTATGAAGTATTTTATTCAAGTTAAATTTAAGGAATTTCAAATGACACCAAAAAGTAAGGAATTTGAAATTACTCTTTCACTCTATATCATACAATTGTTAAATTGTTTGTTATCAATTTTTCAAATTTTGCAAGATAGTCCTCATATTTTATGAAAATTTCAAATTCACCCCTAAAACTTTCTAAAAATGGCAAATAAGTCCCTAAAATTTTTCAAATTTCACATTCAAATTTTTAAAATTGCAAATTGGTCCCTATTTTCTATATTTTAAATTTGGCTCAAAAGTTTTAAAATTTATGAAAATGACCCTAAAAATTTAACAATGAATCATTTTAATACTCTATCCAAACAAAAGAATTTAAAAATAAATTGATTTCTATTGAATCATTTAAATTGCTTAGGATTTTGAATTTCTTGAAAAATCTCAATTACCTCATCCAAACACACTCTTAAGTTTCAGTTAAGCAAATTTATTATGATTTTAATGTATAAATAAACATACAAAATTATAATTTTACTTACAAAGGACTTTAAAACATTAAGGTTATTTGGATTTGTATGAAAATGTACCACAATAATAATAACATTGTTGTGGAATATAATAATATTTGACCACATTAAGATTTTACTTTTTGATGAGTGGGACAAAGAATAATAACAATAAAAAAGAAATGGTCTTAAGTAAAATTAATCAATCTATCAAATACTGTAAACAAATCTACATGAGCAAGGAAAATAAAATAAAGTGGCGAGTACACACTGTTTGTTTAGTTAGTTCGATGAAACTAGTTTATTCAGAGGAGAAGAGCAACTCTCGAATTAATTATACTTCAAGAGTTCTCACAAGAGATTACAAAAGATTTACAACTAAAAGGTCTTCCAAGTTTTCAAGAACATCTCCAATTTTCTACCCAATGGTTTCTCAATTTCTCAATATATGAATCACAAAAATCCAAGATATTTAGAATAGTTTCTCAATCGTCTTAGATAATCTCAAGGATCTTCCATTTCTTATAACAATGAGTCATAAGAATCTCTTCCTTTGTCTCTCTAAGTTTCTTTTTAGAAAACTCTCCAATGAAACTCGTATGCCACTCATACCAAAAAAACAGGATGGAAAGTGTGTTCTAAAGGTTTCAGGAAAAACACAATGCGTTACTTTAAAATGTGTTGCGTTTCAGCAAAAATACAGGAACACACTATGTTTAAAAAAAATGCACAACATTCTCCCGAATGAAATTTTGAGAATTTTTAATCAATCTCTACAATTCATCACCATGGTTCTAAAATTGATGGTGATGCCAATTTACCCATCAACCGCCTTACTGCTCCAATAAATGTTTGAACCTTGATTTAGGTATTTGCATAGTTTTTGAGTCAACCTCTAACTAAAAACCAAGTTTTTCTCCACCATAGATTATAAGTATGTTACTATTAGGAGTTCATTGAAAGTAACATACATACTGTTGTGAATTAGGATGTCTTGAAACAAAGTATAAACGATTTATTTATGATCAAGAAACACACAAGGGTTAGGGTTAAGGAAAAACAAGAAGAACAACAAGGATTGGTTATAACTGTTATTCTTTACTTTCTCTATAAAACAGATTACAAGTACTCAAGAATAACAAATAACCCTCTCACCCTAATTAGGATTTGTCACACCACACTTATGATGAGAGACTAGTATGCTATTTATAATAAACCTAACATACTAAACTAATGAGCTTTTTAACAATTACCCATTACAAGCTAATTTAGGGTACAGACTAACTTAAACAATTGGATCCTTAACACAAGGCCCAATCCGACAGCTACATACTTGTCATACCCTAATTTTTTACCCTGAGATTCTGTTTTTTCATTTCGCATCGTCTGCATAGCATATCATGCATTTTATCATGCATAATACCCAATTTATCAGTTGGAATAAACTTGTTGGAATTACAGCCGAATCGGTCAAATAAAAGTCAACTGTGTGTAAAATCAGTGGACGGAAAATTTCAAGATCGAGCCTGCAAACGTCAGTGATATTAATCTACGTTTCTCGTAGTTTAACCTGACATGCTCATTTAAATTTTTCGACCACCTTTTGGACCTTTTTTTGATCAGTTTAAGCCTTTTTAACGGGTAAAATTTATTTCAAAATCTGACAAAACGTTGTATTTTTCCAGTATGTTTATTTTGCGCTAATTATTTTGGTGTGTTCATTTTATTTTTTTCAAGCACTTTTCTGCCCGACTTTTTATTTCATTTTTTATTTATTTTTAGTTAAATAATGATTTAATTTATTTAGATTTAATTAGATATTTAATTTTTATTTTTATTTATATTAATTAATTTTATTTTTAATTTGATTATTAATATTTTCTTTTTTTTTTTATGAAAAAAACACAAAAACATCATATTTAATAAATACTTAATTATGTTTCTCCTTCTAAAAACACAAAAACATTATATTTAATTCTTTTTATTTTTGTCTCATTATAAAAAACAAAAAAAAAACATTGTGTTAATTTTTATTATCATTCTTGTCTATTTTCTAGTCATATATATATGCATTAGAAAAAACAAAGAGGACACACAAAAAAAATACTCATGCTTCATCTCTCCCTCACATCACTGTGCACCACCAGAGGCTATGAAAAATTGCCGTCGTTCGACTGCTACCCTCCACTCCTCCGTTGACGAGAAGCACCGCACGACCCACCTTCTAAACGACGTGCAGTCGGACGCACCACCTCGTTGCAAATCAGTAAAGAGTATTGATGTTTTTGTCAAAGATGAAAAAGTGATTGGAATACGGGTCTTTCACGTGGAGGGAGAGAGCATTTTAGGTTTTATGACATTTCTTTCTTTTTATTTTATTATTATTATTATTATTATTATTATTTTATCTTATTTATTAATATTTGTTTTAGTATAATCTTGACATTTAGATTCAATGAATTGTGTAAAATTTTGGAGTGGGTTATAGACCCATAGTTGATTCATACATCCTGCTCTCTTTTGCACACCCCAAACTCCTTCTAGCAACTCTCCTTGATTTTAAAATTTTGTTTATTTTGATTAATTTAATTTTGACATTAGTCTTAATTTTGACTTTTATTTTGATTATTCTTAATATTATTTTAATATTAATTTCTAATTGAATTTTGATGTTAATTGCAATGTTAATTTTAATTGGATCTTGATATTAATTTTAATATTAAGTTAGATCGAATGTTAATATCGATGTTGATTTTGATTTGCCATGTTCCCTTAGGATATCTCGATTATATTTGATCTTTGATTAAATTTAATTAAGATTAGATATTAGTGATCAATTTTGATTAGAATTGGTAATTAATTTTTAACACTAATTTGTGGTCTTTGATTATAATTTAGGATTAAATTTTAATTAACTTGTGAGTGACTTTATGTGACTAACTTCCCTTATCTCACGCCGCCGCGCGATCAAGACTAGTTTACGTTACCCTTTATCCTAGCCTTAGGATTAGAGTCGCCGTACTCTATGTAGGTGTTCTGCCATGGACACTTATTTCCCTTTTATCCTAGCCTTTGGATTAGAGTCACCGTACTCTATGTAGGTGTTATGCCATGGGCACTTACTTCCCTTTTATCCTAGCCTTAGGATTTTGAGTCGTCGCACTCCATGTAAGTGTCATGGTTATGAACACTTATTCCCCTTTGGAACCTTGACCACAATCAAGAGTTCCTCACCCTTATTGAGGGGAACTACGAATGCTCTGATTCCATTCCCGTCAGGATACGTAGGCACGAGATGTGATGTCTTGGCGAGCATACTTAGGACTAATACCTTAGGTCTCCCTTTTTACCTTTTCACCCTTAGCAGATAAATAACAAATAACACAATAAAACAAGAGGTTTCTGTAGAGTACTACAGATACTTAGGAGGCTACCAACTTCCCTAGGTATAACCAACCCTCGAACCTTAGATTCTCTTTTGCTTTGCATTGCATTGCATGTTTATGGGTTATTCGTTCTTTTTCCCTTCCCTTGGATAAATTAAAGACCGGTGGTGAATTAAGATTTTTGATTCAAGTTAATTAATAGCTTGATATCCGATTCTCACCGCGACAGAAATGACGACTTCACTGGGGATGTCAATACATCCCTAATAGGGTTACACCTAACTTGTTTTATATGTGTTATTTGTATGTATATTTGTATATATTTGTCTGCTTGTTGTTTTGTTGTTACCTTTGTGTGGTGAGATGGGTCCTAACCCGGACTTGAGTATACAACTATGATAGGATTGTGGTATAATCAATAGTTAACTGTTGGGAGTAGTCCTAACATGATTAACATATGATATAACCACGCTCAGTGGAGACACCTTTGGGATTACTGATGTCATGCGAGTAGTCGTATTGGCATTACATTTTCTGACCTGGGAGTCAGTGAAGCTGAGGACCTTAGTATCCCTTTACCTCTCCTAGCCTTTTTAGGACGTAGTGCAGTGATTATCCAAGTGTAGACCTGTGGTGACTGTCATGCAATACTACACTCAAAAGGGGTTCTCTTGAGAATATTATTAACTACGAGTAATTGGGAAATTGATAATTTCTGAAAGATGGGCTGATGACTTTGAGAACTTGTTAGAACCCGATGCACAAGTACACTATAAACACTAGTACATACCCCGTGGTTGGTTCTTCACCCAGACTCCATGTTGTGATCTTAAACCTTTGATCATGCTATGTGTGATTCGCATCTTGTCTTGAATCGCGTTGCATATCATTTGCAAATTTGCATAATTCATTGCATACATCCATTTTGTCTAGCTGTCTCTTATCTTCCAGTGTCACCCGTCAGTCGTCAAGCTGATTCCTCGACACAAATACCAGACTAGAGCTAACAACAGACGCAAGATGTCAGAACAAGAAGCACACAATGCAAAGATCCGAATGGAGATCGATGATCTTAATTCAAGCATGACAAAGCTCACTGAAATGCTCTGGGTCTTGGTTGCTAGAGCAGAGCAACTCCAAAGGACTGTTATCCAGGAGGTTTCAAATGCTGATCCTCAGCCTATTCAGGTGCCACCTTCAACTTGGCCAGAGTTTGGTTTACCCCATAATTATTCTCCACCTCTTGCATCTACTACTATGATTGGTCAAACTGTCAGACCAGTGTTTTAAGCTCCTGTTTTTTCTGAGCCCCGACCTATGGTTCCTGTTGTTGCCCAGACTACTCAAGCTCCTTTTGAGAACCCTCTCTATGAGTACAATGCTTCCAATGCTCAGGGTGAAGACCGTGAAGACTTTGTTGAACCTGAGGTTGTCTGTGAACAATTTCAGACCATAGCAAGAGACTTAAAGTCGTTGAGGGTACTGACTTCTTTAGTGTGGACGTAGTCAACATGTGCCTGGTTTCTGACCTTGTTATGCCTGCCAAATTGAAAACTCCCGAGTTTATGAAATATAAGGGTCACTCTTGTCCAAGGCCTCATTTGGTCATGTACTTTCGAAAGATGGTTGCTTATACCAACAACCAGAAGCTGCTCATCCACTGTTTTCAAATACAGCTTGAGTTCAGCTTCTCTCAAATGGTATATGAATCTTGAACAGAATAGTATCCACTGCTTCCAAGATCTTGCTAATGCTTTTATGAAGCAGTACAAGTACAACCTCGAGATGGCTCCTGACCGCCGTCAACTTCAAAATATGTCTCAGAATGATAAAGAGTCTTTCAAGGAATATGCTCAGCATTGGAGAGAACTCGCTTCTCAAGTTGAACCCCCTCTAGCAGAAAAGGAGCTGACTGGAATGTTCATGGACACTTTGTCTCAATTCTATTGGGAGAAGATGATTGGAAGTGTTTCTTCTAACTTCACTGATTTGGTAACCATTGGTCAAAGACTCGAGGAAGGACTCAAGAGTGGTAAAGTGTCCAAGGCTGCTGAATCTTCTAATGGTGCAAGGTGTGTTGACGCCAAAATCCTCTTTCAACTGGATTCAGATTTGATCTCCACTGTGCATTCCATGAAGGTGACGCAGGCCACGATCTGGAAAATTTCTATGCATTAAAGGCTAGAGTGCGTGATTTGATTAAGGTCGGAATCCTTAGCATTCATGACACCAATCCTAATGTCCAGATAAATCCTCTGCCAGAGCACGCCAAATGAAGTTTCGGTCTACCTCAACTAGCTATCTTCCTAAAAACTAGTGTTTCAGACAAGCCAGCTCACCCCTGTTGCTGATTAGTCACTAGGCCATGTTTCTTGTTGTTTGCATTTTCCTTTGTTTTGTACTAGATGTTTGTATTCAAATTTTGTTTGTATTTTCGTGATTAATGAAATGACCATTGCAACTTTTGGATTCAATTCATTTTGTCCATTATTTACATCTTTATGCTTTATTTTCAATATATATATATATATATATATATATATATATATATATATATATATATATATATATATATAATCTCTTTTCCACTTTCTTTTTTATTGTGCAAAGATTGGAGGGAGGGTGACGAAAACGTTATACCCATAATTGCTGGTATGCTTTCAAAAAAAATTTGCTGACGATGTAAGGCATTGTTTCAACTCCCTAAACACTGGAGAAATAAGGAAGTTATTCCCTTGTTAAACCCTTCGAGCCTAGAAGTTGGAGTTTGTTTTTATACAAAAACCCGTAATCTTAACCTTGGGATAGATAGTTCTCAGTTTACTTGGTTATGCTTTCATGCAAAACACCTTTCATATGAAGGTTGCATTCACAATTTTCCTTCACACACAGAAAACAAGTGTCAAAGATGTTTTTCAAGCCAAAAAGCCGATGATGGTTCATTATAATCATTAAGCCAGATAATCACTCCCTTTTCCTTCGAAGAAAAAATCAAAAGAAAAAACCCGCTAAGTCAAAACCTATGAAGGAGACTTAGGCAAGACTGGGGCATCCCGCTGACCGTAAGCTTCAAAAGAAACAGTTCAGGAAAAAGTTAGGGATAATAAAAGAGGAAATCTTTGAATCCTTACCATGAAAATCCTCAATAACAACAACAACCAAATGTTGTAAGGAAGTAGTGACTGCTATTTCAAAGTCCCTGGACATCTGAACCATCGTCACTATCATCAATGCAATTCTCAACCTCTTGGGAATATGAGTGCATAGTTTGAGTTAACTGAGCGTATGACTGAAGACCATTACGAAGATTGGGTGGGTACAAATAAACTTTTAGCCTTTATCCTTTGTTTCTTAAACCGTGAACCAGGCCACGTTAAAACCCTCAAAAGACCTAATTGAGGCAAGGTTATTTTGAAAGCATACTATAGCAAGGTTGTATAAACTGACTCCAAAAGATCCTTGCAAATCATGTTGTTTTGGCATCATACCTTTTGCTTTACCTTTCACTTTTAAAGGTCTTGAACCGTCGTGTTCGGACTAGTGACTCATGTATTTTGCATCTTTCAAAATAATTTTGATTTCAAAAGTTACATGAACTCTGCATTTATCATGTTTGTATGAATACTTTTGTTCGCAAACTGGCTTTCCTCTCAAGGAATTTTCAAATAGTTGAGAAACTTGGTCAGTGATCCTATCAAGGGAAAGTTCTTTCCAAATTCTGTTGAGAATCAGTTCAAGGTTTGTTGCTCAATGCAAGTCCTTCTCAGAATTGGTTTATCCAAAAAATCTTTCAGGACTCAGACTAGGGCAAGCTTTCCAAGCGCACAGTAAAGCAGTCATCTTCAGAATCAGACAAGTTGAAGCAATGATCAACTCATCTATAATGGTCAGTTAATCTGGGGCAATTTAGTTGAAGAATCCCCAAGCAGATCTTTATCCTTCCTAGAAGGATCATCAACTTGATGCAGTTTACCAGTGTGGTTGAGATGTGTTCAGTAGTAGCTGTTAGAACAAGGTTTGGTTCTGCAATAATACCTCTGAGTTTTGATGATAACAAACAAGTATGTTTGTATGAACACTTTTGGTATTCTAATGTTTGTTATTTTTAAGAATTTAACAAACAGGTTTTGCCTCTGATAAATAGCTGGGCTATGTTATTAGAAGAGAATTATTCCACTTCTGTGCTACATTTGTTCTGCTGAACAGTAGCATTTGCTTCAAAAGACTCTGAAGTTATATGACTATGATACGATGTCTAAAGAAAACAAGTTCTGAAGATCTGAAGACAGAAGTTCTGATGAACAAGTCCAGATGCTGAAGACTTATGCTTCTTAGACAACGGGTTCTGAAGACCAAGTGCTGAAGACTCTGAAGATGTAGCTCTGCAGACTCTGAAGGCTTGAAGCTCTTAAGACCCAAGTTACGTTTTCCCTTCTTCTAACTCATGCTCTCAGAAGCCTCTGAAGTCAGGAAGTTGAGAAGACTAAGCAACGTGGTACAACAGTACAACGGTACGATGAGGACGCTTTGCCATAATTTTGAAATGTCAGAAATATCCTTCAACGGTTATATCATATGCATGGCTATATAAAGGCTTGAAGACTTCAAGAATGAGTTGCTAATCTTCACTGCTCATACGCTCTATTGTTCATATCATTCTTAAGTTATTTTGTTCTTAAATCTGTTTACATATCAGCTTGTAGAAGCAATTTTTTGTAAACAAATTATTTTTCAAACAGTTGTTTGATTTTCTTAAGAGACCGGTTAGGTCAAAATTCTTGAGAAGTCTAGGACTAGTGTGTCTTATAGATTGTTGTTAGTCACTTGCAGTTTGGCTTGTGCATTGTATTAATCAGTTTGATTAGTGGATTAAGACCTCGCTTGAGAGAGGCAAAATCACCTTGGCGGGTTGACTAGACTAGCTTGAGGGTTTCTCAAGTGAACTAGTATAAACATATTGTGTTCTTTATTTTCGGTTTCTCTTGCTTTATTATCAAGAAGTGAAGGTTATTTGTAAAGGGGGTTATTTTTAAAGAATCGTTTTTATTGAAAAAACCCAATTCAAACCCCCCTTTCTTGTGTTTTTCACATCTTTAATTGGCATCAGAGCTCCGGTTCTGAGAATATAAAAAGTTTGAATTTTTATCAAGCACCTAACAGTGTTCAGTACCGATCCAAAGTGTGAAAAACAATGGCTGCTAATGTCACTTCTGATAATAATGAAAGAGACTCATATAGTGCAAAACCTCCTATCTTTGACGGCGAGAAATTTGACTATTGGAAAGACAGAATCGAAAGTTACTTTCTGGGATTTGATTTGGATCTATGGGATCTGGTAGTTGATGGCTACAGTTATCCAGTAGACTCTGAAGGCAAAAAGATTGCCAGAAGCTCATTTTCAGAGGCTCAAAAGAAAACCTACGAGAATCATCACAGAGCGAGAACGATTATGCTAAATGCTATTTCATATACAGAGTATGAAAAGATTACAGATAGAGAGATTGCAAAGTCTATCTTTGACTCTCTTCGGATGACTCATGAAGGCAACGCTCAAGTCAAGGAGACGAAGGCTCTGGCCCTAATCCAGAAGTATGAGGCCTTCAGAATGGAAGACAACAAATATGTGGAAACTATGTTTTCAAGATTCCAGATGCTTGTTGCAGGACTCAGAGTTCTGGACAAAGGTTATTCTACTATTGATTATGTCAAGAAGATTATCAAGAAGATGAACCTCAGAGAAGAGGTAAGTCTGTTACTCTGAAGTCTAAGTCTGAAAAGACAAAGGCTTACCGAGTAGAGGAGAACTCAGAAGAATCTGAAGAAGATTCAAACGAACATGAACTGTCTCTCATATCAAGAAAGATAAATCAGCTGTGGAAACACAGACAGAGCAAGTTCAGAGGGCCAAGAAGAAAAGGTAGACCTGAGTCTACATCTGGTCAAAGGAAAGCTTCTGAAAAAGAAGTTACTTGTTACGAATGCAAGAAGCCTGGACATTATAAGAACTAGTGTCCAAAGCTCAAGAAAGATAGAAAACCTAAGAAGGTTTTCAAAGCTAAAAAGGGTCTTATGGCAACATGGGATGATTAAGAGTTAGAAGAAGATGATTCTGATGAAGAATATGCCAACGTGGCACTCATGGCAAAGACCAGCATGAGCGATGCCTTATCAGAGAATGAACTGATACTTGATGAAGAATCAGACTCTGATGACGACAAAGAGGTACTTTCTTCCTTATCTCGTTCTGAACTTGAATTAGGTTTATCAGAACTTATGAAAAGGCATCAATTTCTTCTAAGTAAACACAAAACTCTGAAAAAGACTTTTGTGGCTGTTTCTGAGAACTCTACTAAGAGCGAGCCAAATATTTCTGATTTAAATGAAACAAAATTTTCTTTAGAAAAATCTAATGCTGCTCTAAAAAGTAAAGTCTCTAAGCTAGAAGAAGAGATTACTTCTAACATATATGTTACTGATAAAGTAATCAGATATAATAGAGCTTTTCAGCATTTCCTTGCTAAAAGCATAGATAGAAGCAAGATGGCTTCAATGATCTATGGAGTTAGCAGAAACGGAAGTAGAAGTTTGGGATATTCAGGACCATCAAAACCAATTGATGAGACTCTGAGTGTCAAACTAAAACCTTTGTCTGAACATTTTGTGCCTGCTGGCACCGAACTGAAATGTTCAGAACTAGAAGGTTCGGATTCTGTTGCACCACAAACACAGACACAGAAGGGAACTTCTAAGCCTAAATATCATGCACAAATTCCACTTAATTATCCTGTTGCACAGAAATCCAAAGGTGTCAGAACCTCTAGAAAGACTAAAAAGAAAGGACCCAGAAAATGGGTACCTAAGAGTGAGATAATCTATGTTACAGACATCCTTGATGGCGCCACTGAAACACCAGTCATGGTACCTGGACAGTGGACGCTTGCGACATATGACGGGAGAAAGGCATATGTTCCAAGATTTAGAACTTAAGTCTGGAGGTGTCGTTGGTTTCGGAGGAAACCAGAAGGGAAAGATCATTGGCTTTGGAACTGTTGGTAATGGTAAACTTTCTTCCATCAACAACGTTCTTTTAGTTGAAGGTCTAATGCATAACTTATTGTCAATTAGCCAACTTAGTGACAATGGTTATGACGTTATCTTTAATCAAACGTTCTGTAAGGCTGTTAGTCAGAAGGATGGGTCAGTTATGTTCAATGGTAAGAGGAAAAACAATACTTACAAAATCAGACTATCAAATTTGAAAATTCAGAATGTAGAATGTCTTCTGTCCATTAATGAAGAGCAATGGGTCTGGCACAAACGTCTGGGTCATGTTAGCTTGAGAAGAATTTCTCAGCTGAACAAGCTAGGACTTGTCAGGGGCTTGCCTAATCTGAAGTATTCTTCAGATCCTCTTTGTGAAGCATGTCATAAAGGCAAGTTTTCAAAAACTCACTTTAAAGCAAAAACGATTGTTTCTACCTCTAAACCATTAGAATTTCTTCACATTGACTTATTTGGACCAGTGAAAACTGCTTCAGTCAATGGAAAGAAATATGGACTAGTCATCATTGATGACTACAGTCGTTGGACATGGGTAAAAATTTTAAGACACAAGGATGAGTCACATTCTGTGTTTGCTTCCTTCTGCGCCTAAGTGCAAAATGAAAAGAATTGCAAAATTGTCAGAGTCAGAAGTGATCATGGTGGAGAATTTGAAAACAAAGATTTTGAAAAACTTTTTGATTCTTATGGCATATCTCATGATTTCTCCTGTCCTAGAACTCCACAACAAAATGGGGTTGTAGAAAGAAAGAATAGAACATTGTAATAAATGGCTCACACCATGATCTAATAAACTGACATGGCTAAGCACTTCTGGGCAGAGGCAGTTAACACAGCATGTTATATTCAAAATAGAATCTCAATAAGACCTATTTTGTGTAAGACTCCTTATGAATTATGGAAGAATAGAAAGCCCAACATTTCTTATTTTCATCCTTTTGGATATGTCTGCTTTATGTTGAACACTAAAGAGAATTTGGGCAAGTTTGATTCCAAAGCACAGAAGTGTCTGATGTTAGGATATTCTGAACGCTCAAAAGGCTATAGAGTCTATAACACAGAATCACGAATTGTGGAAGAATCAATTCATGTCAGATTCGATGATAAGCTTGACTCTGAAAAGTCAAAGCTAGTTGAAAAGTTTGCAGATTTTGAGATCCGTTTTTCAGAACCTAAGCAAAAGGCAGAAGAAATCAAAGATTCAGAAGCTCATACTTCTGATATTGTTGTTGCTCCCACTGATCCTCCACAACAAAAGATAAACAGAGTTGCAACTTCACACCCTAAAGAATTGATTCTGGGAAATAAGGATGCTCCTATCAGAACCAGATCAGCCTTCAAACCTTCTGAAGAAACACTTCTGGGTTTGGTGTCTTTGATTGAGCCAACATCTGTTGATGAAGCTCTACTGGACAAAGACTGGATTCTGGCGATGGAAGAAGAACTTAACCAGTTTTCAAAGAACGATGTTTGGGATCTTGTTCAGAAGCCTAAAGGTGTCCACGTTATTGGAACTAAATGGGTATTCCGAAACAAGCTCAATGAGAAGGGTGAGGTTGTCAGAAACAAGGCACGACTGGTTGCACAAGGTTATAGTCAACAAGAAGGAGTAGACTATACAGAAATCTTTGCTCCAGTCGCCAGGTTAGAAGCCATACGCCTATTAATTTCCTTTTCTGTAAATCATAACATCATCTTATATCAGATGGATGTTAAGAGTGCATTTTTGAATGGTTATATTTCAGAAGAAGTTTATGTCAAACAACCCCCTGGATTTGAAAATTCTGAGAAGTTAGATTTTGTTTTTAAACTTAAAAATCTCTCTATGGTCTGAAACAAGCTCCCAGAGCTTGGTATGACAGATTGAGTAATTTTTTTTAGAAAATAACTTCACCAGAGGCAAGGTTGACACCACCCTCTTCTGTAAACTATTCAAAAATGATATGATTATAGTTTAGATTTACGTTGATGATATTATTTTTGGTTCTGCTAATCCCTCTCTTTGTGAAGAGTTTTCTAAGCTAATGCAGGCAGAATTCGAGATGAGTCTGATGGGTGAATTGAAGTTCTTTCTGGGAATTCAAATTGACCAAAAATCAGAGGCTACTTACTTTTATCAAAGTAAGTACACCAAAGAACTTCTGAAGAAATTCAACATGATGGATTGTACACCAGCTAAGACTCCAATGCATCCAGCATGTATTCTGGAAAAGGAAGAGGTAAGTGGAAAGGTTTGTCAGAATCTCTATCATTGTATGATAGGCTCTCTTCTATACTTAACTGCTTCTAGACCTGATATTCTTTTCAGTGTTCATTTGTGTGCTAGATTTCAATCAGATCCTAGAGAATCTCATTTAACTGCTGTTAAAAGAATTCTAAGGTATCTGAAAGAAACTACTAACCTTGGCTTGATGTATGAGAAAACATCAGAGTACTTTCTTTCTGGTTATTGTGATGCAGATTACGCAGGAGATAGATTGGAAAGAAAAAGCACCTCTGGAAACTGTCAGTTTCTCGGGAAGAATCTGATCTCATGGTCAAGAAAGAGGCAATCAACAATTGCTCTCTCAACAGCAGAAGCAGAGTACATATCCGCGTCTCTATGCAGTACGCAGATGCTGTGGATGAAGAACCAGCTAGAAGATTATCATATACATGAGAGTAATATTCCTATCTTTTGTGATAATACTGCTACTATCTGTTTAAGTAAGAATCCAATCTTACATTCTAGGGCTAAGCACATAGAAATTAAACATCATTTTATTAGAGACTATGTTCAGAAGGGAATCTTATGTTTAAAATTTATAGATACAGACCATCAATGGGCTGATATTTTTACAAAACCCTTGGCTGAAGATAGATTTCTATTTATTCTGAAGCATCTGAAAATGGACTACTGTCCAGAGTAAGATTTCATCAGAATCAGATGTGTTTAGTCAGAGTCTGAAGAAATCAAATTTTCATTTAAACTAAGAAGAATTTGTTTTTAACCTTAGTCATCAGAAGATGCTTTTGTCAGAAGTGTCTCTGATCAGACGGAAACCTTTTGGTTTTCCAGACTCTGAGGATATCAAAACGTGTCATCTTCTTAGAGTACACAATGAGCAGTATTTTTCTTGGAATTGGTTAAATCATGATTATATTCATTTATTAATCCCCATTATTATGTTTAATTCTTCACTCCACTCACACGTTATATACCCGCTCACACCACTTCACTCCTCTTTTACACTTTGAAAACCCTAAAAACTCTTTTTCTCCAAACCCTTTTTTTTGTGCTTTCTTCGTCTTCAACAACAAACCTAATTTTCATCTTTTCTACCTCAACAATCATCTTGATGACTACCTCTCAACAAGAAGCCGTTCGTTTCACCGCTGAAATGGAAAAATCCTTGAATCTCTCCACTGGGTTATCACCCTCATCAGTTCCTTCGTCTACTACTTCTGCAACCACTGCAACTATCACTTCAACTTCATCGTCACTTCCTGTGATTGATGAAAATCATATCACTCAAAGGAATGTTTTAGTTAACTGTATTATTGATGCAGATAATCTGGTTGTTCTTAAAGAACTAGATGTAGATTTTGAAAATCTTGCCTTGAATGGACACGATCTCTCTGCTGAACTAACCTTTCAAGGTTAGAATCACTATTTTCAAAGGCTTAAAGGTCCTATTTTTAAGGCACTTGTGAAAGACTTCTGGAGACAGGCAGACTGCGACCGTTTTCATGTAGTTTCTCGTGTTCTGGGAAAGAAGTTAGTCATTACTGAGAAATCAATCTCAGATCTTCTGGGGATGAAATTCTTGGAACACAAGCAAATTTATGGAATGAAAGGAAACTCCAAGTTTATGAAAGAGACCGTCGACAAAGCTATCTTCTCTACTTACTCTCCTGGGAAATCGAAGTATAAGAGTAAGGATTTACTTGATAATTTGAGAATTTGGCACAAGATCATTCTTGGTTGCATCAATCCAAGACCTTCAACGAGTTCTACTAACTACTTCAATGCAAATCAGAAGTATATGCTGTATTATCTGTTTACAAATCAGAAGATGTGTCTGCCCTCCATTCTGTTTTACTATTTACGGGATATGGTGAGCAAGACAAGGACAACAGCTTCGCCAGATAAGATTGTCCCCACTTACATTCCGTTTGGAAGATTGCTTTCTGATATTTTCGTTGAAAGTGGTCTGGTGCAATATCTAACTGATGAAGCCAAGTATACAGAATATTTGACACCGAGCATTGGAGAAACTTTCAATGCCACGAAACTTAAGAATATGGGATTGATTAAGGAATTAAGTGTGAAACCTCCTTCTGTATCCCATGATTATGTGATTGGTCACAGGATTCTGGTGGATAACTATCCTCTCTTTCACAAAGGCGACAGTCCTGAAGTAATTGCTTCTTTTGTTGCTTTGATGATGGAAGAAGGACATGACATGTCTGGGTTCAGATATGAAGACCTTGCTCATGCACCAACTTTTGCTGATCCTACCAGAGGCAAAAGGAAGCAAGTTGAAGAGGCCTCTGAGTCTAAGAGGAGAAAGAAGGATGACAAGTCTGGAACTTCCAAGAATCCAGCTCTGGCTTCTCACTCTGAGAAATCTAGTAAGTATGTTCCTGCTCCCTCTGTTTTAATAGCTGTTATAAAGTTGATTAATGCTTCATCATCATCACATACCACTTCTGATCCAAACATTTTTCATATCCCCACTTCCACTTCTCAAGTCTTTTTTAAACCACCTTCATTTTCTCTTCCACCCCCAACAGCCTCTCTATTTGACACTACTATCCCACCAACTCCCTTCCCATCAATCACCACACCCATTTCATCTAAAAGCATTCATACTTTTACATCATCATTAATCGCCTCACTTCCTCAACTCAATACACATGTTTCACCACTTTCTTAAGATATATTACAATTTGATTTCAATCAACATCGAACAAACACTGTTGAGCCTGCGTCTCAACACTTTGATCCTTGTTCCCCCAACCTCTCTGAAGAAACAATTTTTGGTACTATTGAAATTGTCACCTCTGAGCCCTATACAGTCTCAGATCTTCTTGAGCAATCAACACCTACTTTTCAACCAACATCTAAATCAATTCCACCTGAAATCACTTCATCTAAACCAATACCTTCTGAAACAAATTCTGCTGAACCTAACCTTGCCTTGGTTATTTACGAAAAGCCCTTTCCTAAAACCCTTGATGAATGCATTAATTTGTTTCGTAACAAGGCCTTGAAAAGGGTAGCTAAATTAAGAGCAGAAACTAGCACAAGCACTAGGCCTCTGGAGCTTGAGTGTTCTTGGGAAGATTTTCAGAAGTGGTTAGACTCTGAGTTCAAAAGGATCTCAAATTTCTCTGAAGCCTCCAAAGTTGCTTCAGTTCAACTGGTCAAGGATAAAGAAGAAGTGAAAGAAAGGATAAGGCAATTCAAGCTTCTTGCTGCAAAGCTAAAAGAAGCTGAAGAAAAAGCCGCTGAAGCAACAAGGATTCTAGTAGAAGAAGAAGCTAGAAATGCTGAAGCTGTCAGGTTGGCACAAGAAGCTGAAGATACAGAGAAAGCTAAGCAAGCCGCTCTAGTTGCTTCCTCCCCTGAATCTGCTTTTGTACGTTTGGAACATGCAATTGAAGAAATCAAAGAAGATCATCAGGCAATGAAAGAAGAACAGAAAATCTTAAGAGAAAGCATTGCTGAACAGAAGGTTGTCAAAACCTCTTTTCAGGATATGCTTCAACTGATTTTGAACAAGCTGTCAATAAATCCTCCATCCTCTTGAACTTAGGCACTTAGGCTTTTCTTTTTCCTTTTGGCTCTGAACCTTAGGATTCTGATTTGTTTTGATCTTCTGATCTTTTTGATTTAATGGGATTTCAACTTTTTGATTTTGACAAAAGGGGGAAAAGTATAATGAACGTGATATTTTGATTCTCATAATCAATTTTTGGAAAACAAGCGGCTTACATTCTAACCAATAAACTTCTGTTTCTGTTAGATTTGTCTTCTTGGTTTCTTTTTCAGGAGATATGGAATACAAATATTTTTGGCTCTGATATTTCAAGATCTTAATTGGTGACCTCATTTGGTACAATTGACTTCTGGAAACTGAATCAAGACTATAAAGATCTCAATATCTGACCTATTGCAACCAGGGAGAGTTCACCCAGAAGGTTCACGAGTCAGGATATTTGATCTTTATCCAGTCTGAGATTCAGGGGGAGATTCTCATCTGAAGGATAAGTATTCCTTAACCTTCTTATTTTGGTTACCTTTTATGTTATGTACAAAATTGTGTCATCAAAATACATAGTTTTGTCATCATCAAAAAGGGGGAGATTGTTAGAACAAGGTTTGGTTCTGCAATAATACCTCTGAGTTTTGATGATAACAAACAAGTATGTTTGTATGAACAATTTTGGTATTCTAATGTTTGTTATTTTTAAGAATTTAACAAACAGGTTCTGCTTCTGATAAATAGCGTGGCTAAGTGTTAAGTGCTAAAATGTGTTAATATTTAGTTTAGTTTTTGGCACTTTTTGAGATCTTTATTTGTTAATCGATGCTTTTTCCCGTTGTTTCCGGTAAATAATCGTAGTATAGTTTAATTGCATTATTAGACTTATTTATTTAACTTTTGTGTTTATAATTGTAGGTTTTAGCATTTCAATGGAAGCTTGGAGCATGGAAGGCTCTTAAGGAGCATTTTTGAAGAAATTGGATTTTTGAAGCATGCTGCAAGCGCGCTTAGCGCGCTCCTAGCGCGGTCTGGGAGCATTTTCCAGCAGGTAGCCCGCTTAGCGCGGTCTGGAGCCCGCTAAGCACGGTCTAGGGCGGTTTAACAATAAATGACAGCGCGCTTAGCGCGGTGCTGCGCGCTTAGCGCGCTCTGCGTTTCTCAGCCCCCTTATAAATATAATTGTTCAGCATTTTTTGTGGATACTTGTTATTTTCTTAGAGAAAAATCCTTGTAAACACTGTAGCATCTTATATTTGAAGAATAGAAGCCTCATTTGTCGAGAGATCGTCGTTGATGCTTGTTCCTCTTCTCCATTTTCTTGTTTGTAAAGCTACCATGTCAATGGATAGCTAATCTCCTTTTGTGTCAAGATTAGTGGTAGGTGATCCATTATTTTGAATGTATTCTTCCTGATTGTAAGCTTGTGAACCTTGCTGATGATATTTATAGAAGAAAAACTTTGGTTACATTGTATATTTTGTTCTATTTCATGTTCGAGAGAAATGTTATAAAACTTGATCTAAGTTTCATTCCATTAATATTCATGAGGCTAGAGATAGTTTTGAATGTTGATGTTCATAAATATTGTTCTTGAATGTTATCATTTTGATAGTTTGTGTGAGAAATCAACAAAGGATCAAAATGGTAAATCTCACAACAAGTGTTCGAGAGAAACTTGTTGAGAGGATATGTGGTTATAACTATTGTTAACAAGTTCACACTCATAATCGAAAAAATAGGTATGAAACGGATCACCGAAACTAAATCTTGACATGTTTTATCAAAACCCTAAAACAAATCTTTTTACCGTTGTTTTAATTTAGGATTTTAGTCTAAAGTTAACTTAATTAGTTCAAGTTTTATTAATTTAATTTAGTTTTAATTTTAATCTTAGTTTTCTAGTTTTTAAGTTTATTTTTATTATTTATTAGTTTGACTTAACTTAATTTAAATATTTTAATTTAATTCTTATTATTATTGTTTTTTTATCTTAAACCAACAAAATCTACCCTGCCATATCTAAACAGCCTTGCTACCCTCTCCATGTACACCTTCTCCACGTACGACACGCAAACTGAACAACAACACCTAGCCTACACAATTTCTCTTAGCAAACACTACAAGCTTTTCACCAAGAGACCTGCTGCAAATGGTACAAACACCCTCACAAAACCAAAGCCTACAACATTAACCCAAAAGCCTCTCCAAAATCCTGCACTTTTTCTGCTGCTCAAAATGCCAACACGCTGGACAACACTACCACAAAACCAGCAAAGGAGACTTCCAAAGTATAACCATCTTGTACTTGGTAAAGCTGACACTTGAAAATGCTATGTTACAAAAGCTAGAACCATCGTGTAAACATTGTCACACCATAGCACATGGGTTCACGAACTCCTTTTTCTCTGACTCCAGTTGCAACACAAACAACCTACCTCTTGCACTTGGCTTAAGATGATAAGCTGAGGATTTGCCTCCTTGGAACAAAGCTTTTGCCTGCTGTATCCTCATGCATTATCCAATTTCTTTTGCCTATAAAAGGAGGATAGTTTCTCATTTACAAAGACACCAAGAATCAGAGCAAAAACACACAAAGAAACACACCTCAGAACAAGAAGTATCAGGATAAAAACATCACCACCACTGCCCCAAGAAAGAAAAGCTCGTGAGAGCACACATCACACCACCATCAATACATCAGAACACACCTCACCACTCTCCAACACTACTTCTGTTTCCACACTCAACCGACGACAACCGCCATTTCCTGCAACACAAGACCATCACCTTTAAACTCATCGTGCTCTTCATTTCTCAACAAGGCAGTCGTGTAATCACTTCGAATACAACGTCGTAACCCGGATAAACTCAGAGCCAACTTCAACACAACAATTATACACGCTCTGAATCGACAACTTTGCAGCAGTAGCACTTTGCGTAACGGTAACGATTTCGATTTCGTCCATACGTATCTATCTAATGTCACCGTTTGCTAGTTCTGATTTGATTTTATTCTTATCCGACTGTTGATTGCATTGCGGGTATTATGCTTGTGTCGACATCGTATTTCGTCAAGTTTTTGCATATCTTTTATTGCTGCGATTACAAGCTTTTAATTTCTGCTTTAGTTGTTTTCGAAGCTTGATTACTGTGAATCTCTTACAAAGTCGTGAATCTGAAGTTTGAATGCTGGTTATACTTTTGTGTAGTTTGATTAATTGGTGATTGTTGGCTATTCCTTGTAGAAGTTGACGCTTGGTCCTCTTATAATTTCTTTACTTTTCTGTCCTTGGAAAGCAAATATGTGAAATTCTAACAAAGATTTGACTTGTCTCGTTTGTGTAAATATCTGGTTGCTACTGTTCCAATGCCCGGTTCCGACTCGGTTTCAAGTTATCATCAATTGTTGTTTTGTTCTGTCATATGATCTTTGGCGGTGTATCGAGTTTTCGAGTGTGTTAACTTTCCCTCGTATACGTTGTTGCATGGTAAGAGATGATGAGCAGTGTTGGAAAAAGGATTGCTTTCTACTATGCATGTTGCGGTATCTTTTAATTTTGGGGACAACTTTTCTACCCACTCCAAAAAGTTGGGTAGTGTACCTTCAACCAATCAATCAATGCCATATCATTTTATTATATTTAATTATTTATTTAATAATTTAAATTTTGTAACTTTCCAATGCAATTTACTCTAATTTACTCTATGGGTAACTCTACCCAACTTTTTGAGGTGGGTAGATAAGAATTCACCTTTAATTTTCTTGTTTTCACTATTAGCTATCCACTCTTTTTTTGTACTGTTTAGATTAAATATATTGTGTCTCCACGTTATATTAGACTCCCACATTTCATAGGTGCACTTCCTTTGTTTTTTTTTTTTTAGTTTTAACTAGTATGATACTCGTGCCTTCGCACGGGTACCCGTCGGTGACGCGAATTTGGATACATTTAAAACTTTGTCAAAAAATATAATTAATAAAAATTAGTAAATATAATTTATATTTAAAAAAAAAAAGAATCAATACCCGCGGACATCGGGTGATATTTGTTATAAAAATATTTTTGTAATAATTTAATTTTACAAAAGATGAAATAATAACATTGTATTTGTAAATATTAATTTAATTGTATAAATAAATATTAGTAACATTAATAAAAGTATTTGGATAATCGATACACTATTTTTTCATATATACAAATAAAGTTCAATCAAAAGTATTTAAATTTTTGCCGTGTATAAAAATATATATGTGTCGTATACATTACTATATTATCAATGATTTCATTTTTCCCGTTTCAGTAATACATTTTTTCCCGTTGTTATATTTTTAATATTTATCAATCATAAAAATTTGTCCCGTAATTGGTACCCGTGAAAAAATAATAATTGAATATATAATTAGAAAAATATCTGGTACCCGTGAAAAAATAATAATTGAATGTATAATTAGAAAAATATCTGGTACCCGTGAAACTGTTGATTTTAGAAAAATAAAAAAGTATAAACAAAAATAGTATAAAATAATTTCTTTAATTTATGCAAAATTTAAATTTTAATATCATTAATTAAATAAAAATTATATAGTAATATAAATTTTAATATACAAAAGTTGTTTTATTTTTAATAATCAAATATAAAATTTTTTAATAATTTTTAAAATAAAGATTAAATAGTAATATAATAGTTTTTTTTCAAAATGGGAAGGAAGAAATTAGTAAAAGAGAAATAAAAATTGTAAGTATAGTAGAAAGAGAAAGAAAAAGGTTTTGAAGAATAAAAATGCTTTTAGGAATTTGGTTTGAGAAGTGGAATGAATAAATGGTGCCAATGATGAAATTGAAGCTGCCAAGGATGAAATAAAAGCAGCCTGCAACGTGGAGGATTGTGAAAAAGCAACGTGGCGGCTTGTAGAAACAAAGGACAAATTGGTAATTTCATAGAAAATGATTTTTCTTATATGATAGATTTTATTTAATTAGTTAGAAATTTGTTTAGTTAATTAGAATTAGTGTAGATAGTTTCATTTAGCATTAGAGTTAGTGGTGGAATTAACTAATTTATTTTTTAGTTAGTTTTTAATTAAAACTTAGTTAATTAGTTTTAAGTAAATTTGGTTTATTTTTTTATCTTCTTTATTTAAATTTTTATATTATTAATTTATCTCGACATCTCTCATTTTCATTTTAGCTAATTCCTGGTTTTCATTTTCAATTTAATTCTCATTGCATTTGCTGTATATATTGTTGTTTATCATACACTTGATACCGGAGTCCCTCCTTGTTTCTCTGTTTGCCTCGTTCCAAAGGAAAGAATCATTCCCAGTTGACTACCATGCCATTTAGGATAGCCTTGTCCATCATTCCCTTATCTCACACCGCCGCGCGATCGAAACGTACCTTCCCTTTTAACCTAGCCTTAGGTTTGGAATCGCCGCACTCCACGTAGGTGTCTTGCTGTCAGACCCTACTTTCCCTTGGAACATTCACCACAGTCAAGAGTTCTTCACACCCATTGAGGGGAACTACGAATGCTCTGATTCCATTCCCGTCAGGATACGTAGGCACAAGATGCGACGTCTTGGCGAGCATACTTAGTGTATATACCCCTAGGTCTTTTTTTACCTTAGCACATTTCCCTTAACAAGCAAACATTAACATAACACAAATACTAACAAGAGGTTCCTGTAGAGTACTACAAATACTTAGGGTGCTAATACCTTCCCTTAGTATAACCAACCCACGAACCTTAGTTTCCCCCCTTTAGGTTTTTTTATGATCTTGAACCTTTCCTTTGGATAAATCAAAGTCGGTTGTAAAAGAAAATGATGCAAGTTAATAAATAGCTTATTATCCAATTTTCACCGCAACATTAGGTTTATAGAACTTTTGTGTTCTTGATGAAAAATGTGTGTTGAAGTTATTGTTGTTCAAACCATGCTCAAACTATGTTGTTGAACCTCTGTTGGTGATTGTTGGTGGTTTGGGAGAGGTTGGAGGTGTAGGAAATTCTATTTTTTTGATGAAGCATTTTTCTGAGTTTCGCAGAGCGCGCTTAGCGCGCAGGAGTCCGCTCAGCGCACAGTTGAAAATCCTGCAACACCAGGAGGCAGAGAGTTTCGCGCTTAGCGCGCTCAGGGGGCGCTTAGCGTGGTCTGGGAGTTGAAGTTTTCTTCCTTAAGTGAGAAAATTCATAACTTTTGACTCGTTTATCGGATTCGATCATCCTTTATATCGATGTAAAGCCGAAGAGATAAACTATGAAATGGAGATGAAATATGTCGAATTTACCGACCGATTAAATAATCAGGAAGTTCAAAAAGTGATGTAATTATGTTTTAATCGTTGTATGTTATTCTATTATGCAATTATGATATGTCTTGCCTATCCTACTATTGTAAAGCATGTTTGAGATGTATATGCATGTAAAATACAAATAGGTAGAGTGAGGATCATTACCATAAAACAATATTAGAACCTAGTAATGGCTAGGAGAGTGTGGAATAACATAATGACAACGCTCGTGCGTGCGGTGCCGAGGCGCGTGTCGGATACTACTGTCATTGAACGAGTAAACACTAGTATGGAACATGTGTGAAAACCCTTTGTGGTGGTGATAAGGCATTATGGCCTTGTGATTGTCAAATACAATCCCGTTTGTGTGTGAGATCACGTAATCGTAACCGGTTATCTTGTGAGTGCGTTTCATGGGTCTCGAGCCCCTCTGAAACATGTGCACAACTACATAGCAGGTTTGATTCTCGCGTGCAGTACGAATGGCGCTCTGGGAGCGTATGTTTGTGACGGTTAATGGCCCGTGTGAAGTGACGGTTCATAACGGTTAATGGCCCGTAGAACCCGAATCCATTCGTATGCCAAGTAGGTTGCAAGGATCCATGACTCGGGTCGACTTCTAGACGTAGAAGCGGACAGGAAAAGGGGATGCCTTGGTGTGGTTACCGATTAGTGATATTATGAGTTGATGAACTCATGACATGTTTCCATACAGTGTGAGAATTGGATTTGTGAACTCGAATGTCCTTTCCTCTTTCCCTTAGACTCGAGTTAGGATTGTTAGAACCTTGTAAAGCCGAGAGGACCTTAGGATAGGGAACTCACTGAGATTTTATGTATCTCACCCCATGTTGTTGTTTACATCACAGGTACTACAGGTTCGGCGAAGGGTAAGGACAAAGTTGTTTGACTTTTCCTTACGGATCGTAGCTTTTGTGTGGCAAGGCTTCCGTTGTGAAGATTTTGAGATCATTAGTTGATCTAGTTCTTAGTTTTTTTTTGTGACATCTTGTATATATAACATGCCTTAGATTTGTATTAGGTGATTTTAGGCATTTATATGTATAATGTGTTACTAGGAACTTGTATATTTCAGTACCAAACGTATTTTTCATGTATAATATATGCTTTAATGTATGTATTTATATATGGGCGTTACAGACTGTTTGGGCGGATAGGATTATACGAATTGATCCCTTAGGAACTTATCAACGTACAGCTTCTCTGGTGCAAGGAGGAGGCTGGGACAAGCTCTCTGAACCTTACCCCGAATATCATCTGGATATTGTTAGGGAATTTTTTGCTAATGTCTTGCCTTCGGGTAATGAGGCTTTCAATTTTAAAACTTGGGTAAGGGGCAAGGAGATTGATTTTTCTAGGGATGCAATTAACACCTACCTTGGGAATCACTTAGAGTTGGCTGAAGATGAGTTATGCGATTACGGAAAAATGTTGGCTCGAGGAAGCTGGAATGCCGAGCAATTAAGAGAGGTTTTGTGTGTTATAGGGTAGTCTTATCAGTTGGGCGCTAATGGTGCCCCTCTGAAGTTTATGCGAGGTGTGTTGACTACGGAGACTCAAATTGTAATGTCGGTTGTCTTGTACAACCAAAGCCTCGTAGTCACACATCCTCCATTCCCATGCAGACAGCAGGCCTATTAGCTTGTATTCTTGACGACGAGAAGGCCGTGGATTTAGCACGAATCATTTCTAATGAGCTGAAGAGGATTGATGTGAGCGCTACACCATTAGGTGATAGGGTGGCTTATAGTTTGACTTATCTTGGGCTTATTATGGCATTGTGCCATAAGGCGCGAGTCACCCTTCCAAACCATGGGAATGTGAAATTGGTTATTTTGGATGACAATTTTATCACCCGTTATTGTTTACCGACACACGATGAAGCTGTCCCTGTTGCTGTTGTTGCCCCTGCAAGGCGTGTTCGTGATTCGAGTGCTGAGGCCAAAGGAAAAAAATCCTTCCCAGTTGACTACCATGTCATTTAGGATAGCATTGTCCATCATTCCCTTATCTCACACCGCCGCGCGATCGAAACTTACCTTCCCTTTTAACCTAGCCTTAGGTTTGGAGTCGCCGCACTCCACATAGGTGTCTTACTGTCAGACCATACTTTCCCTTAGAACCTTGACCACAATCAAGAGTTCTTCACCCCTGTTGAGGGGAACTACGAATGCTCTGATTCCATTCCCGTCAGGATACGTAGGCACAAGATGCGACGTCTTGGCGAGTATACTTAGTGTATATACCCCTAGGTCTTTTTTTTACCTTAGCACATTTCCCTTAACAAGCAAACATTAACATAACACAAATACTAACAAGAGGTTCCTGTAGAGTACTACAAATACTTAGGGTGCTAATACCTTCCCTTAGTATAACCAACCCCCGAACCTTAGATCTCCCCCCTTTAGGTTTTTTTACGATCTTGAACCTTTCCTTTGGATAAATCAAAGTCGGTTGCAAAAGAAAATGATGCAAGTTAATAAATAGCTTGTTATCCAATTTTCAACGCAACAGAAATGACGACTTCACTAGGGAAATCCCCTAAGAGGGTTAAGCCTATCTTGTTTGTATTTGTGTTATTTATATGCTTGCTTGCTTGTACATTTGTATATTCATATCTGTATATATTTGTCTATGCTTGGGTTTTCTGGTTGCAGGGTTGCTACTTTGAGTGGTGAGGATAAGTCCTAACCTGGAATTGAGTGTACACTTATGATAGACCGTGGACATAGTCAAGGAGACTTCGAGGCAGAAATCCCAAAGGAGTTGACTTGAGGTTCCACACTCAGTTGAGGCCCTCTTGGGGGTGGTATATGCTGAACGAGCAATCGTGAATACATTGCCGCTTTCGACCTAGGAGCCAGGGATACTGATGACCATTAGTTACCCTTTACCCCACCTGGCCTATTTAGGATGTAGTGCGATGATTATGAGGGAGTAATTCTAAATGGTTGCTACACAATACTACACTCAGACGAGACTCTCTTGAGAATTTTATTGATTACCAAGTAATTGGGAAGTCGATAAAATCCGAAAGATGGGTTGTCGACTCTGGGCACTTTTTAGAACCCTGTGCTACAGTTGATAAACCCATAACACATACTAGTTGGGATGGGTAGACCATGGCTCCATGCTCGTGATCTTCAAACCTAGGCCCTCATTCTGTTTGCCTATATATATGTGATTATTTGTATATGTGTGTTTGTACATACATCCATTCATTCATGATAGCCCTTTGGTTTCAAAGAACCCAGATGTTCTTTCCTTTGCAGAAATCAATAAAGATCATGGTTTTTTAAAGCAAAACTCTTCAGCTTTCAAAAAGGACATTTGCAACTTGCTTTTGAGCTCTTTGAAACCATTTGGCTTGCATTGCATTGCATATCATTTGCATTTTTGCATGGTTCATTGCATACGTCTGTTTATCCAGCTACTCATTTCCAGTGGTCTCTATCTTCCAGTGTCATCTGTGAGTCGTCAAGCTGATTCCTCGACACCGATACCGAACTAGAGCTAATTTCAGACGCAAAATGTCAATTATCTGCCAGGCGCGGCAAGTGAAGCTTCAGTCGACTTCAGCCCAGACTACTCGAGCTACTTTCGAGAACTCTCTCTATGAGCACAATGCTGCCAAATCACACCAAGTGAAGCTTCAATCGACTTCAGCATGCTATCCTCCTAAAACCCAGTGTTTCAGACAGGACAACTCATCCTTGTGTTGATTAGTCACTAGGCCTTGTTTCTTGTTGTTTGCTTTTTCCTTATTTTGTAATGGTTGTTTGCTTTCAATTATGTTTGTACTTTCTCAATTTATGAAATGAGCATTGCAACTTTTTGATTCAATTCATTTGTGTTTGCTATTTACATCTCCATGCTTTCTTTCTCAATAAATACTTTATCTCTTTTCCATTTTTTTTTTGATTTTGTAAAGATTGGAGGGAGGATGATGAAAACGTCATACCCAAATTGCTGTTAGTATGCTTTTAAATAGAAAAACTTTGCTGACGATGTAAGGCATTGTTTCAATCCCTAAACACTGGAGAAATAAGGAAGTTAACCTCTCTTTTACCCCTTCGAGCCTAGAAATAGGAGTTTCTTTCTTTACAAATAAAAACCCGCAATTTTAACCTGGGGCAGGGTAGTTCTCAGTTAACTGGATTGTGCATTCAATTACAAGAGTACCATTCAAGACGCCTCTCAACAAAGTTCACAAATGTTCCTTCGCACACAGCAAGCAAGTGTCGAAGATGTCTTTTAAGTCAAACGCCAATGATGATTCACTGTAATCCTTAAGCCAGACAGTCACTTAAAAAAAAAAGAAAGAACAAGCTTGTATGACAACCAAAAGTTGTAAGGAAGTAGTGATTGCCATCTCAAGTCCATTGAATTTTGAACCATCATTATTATCATCAGTGCAATTTCCAACCTTTGGGAACTTGAGTGCATAGTCTGAGTTAACTGAGCGTAGGATTGGAAGTTCATCACGAAGATTGGGTGGGCACAAATAAACTTTGAGCCTTTATCCTTTGTTTCTTAAACCGTGAACCATGCCACGTTATAACCCTCAAAAGACCTAATTGAAGCGAGGTTATTTTGAAAGCATACTACAGCAAGGTTGCGTAAACTGACTCCAAAAGATCTTTGCAGATCATCTATTTTGGGCATTACACCCTTTTGCTTAAACTTTTCACTTTAATGTCTTGAACCACCGTGCTCTGACCAGTATCCCATATACTTTGCACCTCTTTTAAAATGATTTTGATTTCAAAAGTTGCATGAACTTTGCATTTACCATGTTTGTACAAATACTTTTGTTTTCAAACTAGCTTTCTTCTTAAGGAATTTTCAAACATTTGAGAAACTTGGTCGGTGATTCAATCAGGGGCAAGTTCCTTCCATATCCTGTTGAGAATCAGTTCAAGATTTGTGGTTTAATGGCGACTTCTTAGAATTGGTGATCCAGCTGAAGCAATGATCAGCTCATCTACAATAGTCGGCTAATCTGGGGCAGTTTACTTGAAGAATCCCCAGGAAGCTCTTCATCCTTTGTACAAGGACCATCATTTGATACAGTTTACTAGTGTAACGCCCTGTATAATATTCATCTAGAATAATACCATACAAGTGTTTTATTTGGTACTGACACATCAAAAGTGCCTAATGACATAATTCACATACTTGTCCATTTCTAAAACATAATACAACATATGGCACAAGTCATGGAAACTAGCCAAAAAATAAAATAAAACTAAGATCCATATACAATATTCCTCATTGTACAAGAACAATAAAAAATACACAGCGGAATAAGCTTAACTAAGCTTCTCTTGAAACATCCAAGCATCGCTCCACTTGTAAATCAAACCTGCAAACCACACCTGAAATAAAGCAACTATAGTGGGGTGAGATACATCAAATCTCAGTGAGTTCCCTATCTTATAGATTCTCTCGGCTTTACAAGGTTCTACCAATCCTAACTCAAGTCCGGGGAAAAGGGGAAAGGACTCTTGAGTTCACAATTCAATTCTCACACTATATGGAAACATGTCATGAGTTTATCAACTCAAAAATATCACTAATCGATAACCATGCCAAGGTATCCCTTATTCCCGGCCTCTTCTACGTCTAGAAGTCGATCCGGGTCATGGATCCTTGCAATCTACTTGACATACGAATGAATTCGGGTTCTACGGGCCTTTTACCGTTATGAACCGTCACTTCACACGGGCCTTTTACCGTCACAAGCATACGCTCCATGGGCGCCATTCGTACAGTACAGGGAATCAAACCTGCCAAGTAGTTGTGCATCTGTTTCAGAGGAGCTCGAGACCCATGAAACGCACTCACAAGATAACCGGTTAGGATTACGTGATCACACACACAAACATGTTTGACAATCACAAGGCTATAATTCCTCAAGGCCATAATCGCCTTATCCAAAGAACACAAGGTTCACACACATGTTCCATACTAGTGTCTCACTCTCCTCTAGACCATTACTCGGCAAGGATGCACAAGCATCGCCATCTAGATTATTCATCAATCCTAGTCACCACCTAGAATCATATCATTATGTTTTGGGGTAAGTTTTCTCACTCTTCCTAATTCATTTTAACATGCACATTTCTTTCATTCATAATTCACAATTAGATAGACATATCATGATTTCATAATAGAACAATATACCACAATTAAAACATAATCATATTGTTTTTGGAACTTCCTCGATTATTTAATCGGTCGGTAAAATCGACATATTTCATCTCCATTGCATAGAATATTTCCTAGGCTTTACATTGATATAAAGAATGATCGAATCCGATAAACGGGTCGAAAGTTATGAATTTCTCGCTAAAGGAAGAATTTCAACTCCCAGACCTGCGCGCTGAGCGCACCCCCCTTGCCCGCTGAGCGCGCAAGCTACTGCCTGGAGGGGTTGCAGGAATTCAACATCGCGCTGAGCGGGCTCCTGCGCGCTGAGCGCGCTCTGCGATTTCCAGAAAAATAAATCTCTTAACAGAGCTTTTCCCAACCTGTAACAACATCCCAACAACATACCCAACAACCCATCGAGGTATAATATCACGATTCTATTACGGTTTAACCGACACACTTCATTCAATATGATTTTCAACATTTATCACATAATTTTCACTAAAACCCTAACATTTCAAAATAACATAAACCCATTCAAACATTCATAACGATTATCGATAATTGATTCCACACCAGTATAGATTATACTACGAAATTTATAACTCATTTCAACCGCTAGATTCCTCGATTTTCCACAAAATCCCATTTTCTCCCAAACCTAACACAACCCCAAAACCTCAAGAAATTCTACACTAAGGTTTCTATCTAAAACCCACCTGATAATCGGAGAGGAGTTTGAAGAAGATGATGAATCGATGAAGAGATGATGAAGATCCAAGCTCTCCTTCTTCCACTTTCTCCACTTTCTCTTTTTTCTTCCCTTTTTCTCTTCTTCTTCTTACTATCTTCTTTCTCTTTTTTTTCTTTCTCCCCTTTCCAAATATATATATATATATATATATATATATATATATATATATATAAACCAATATTATATAATATAAATCCAATAGAGTAAAAATATCTCCAATTGATATTTTGTCATTCCAACCCAATTGATCAATTATTAGAGTTAACTTAAAATACTCCCTTAAACTAATAAATATCACTCTGCCTTTTAATAATTGATCTTTCTAATGTCCAATTGAGCACTTAATTAATACGGGGTATTACACTCTCCCCCCCTTAAATTGAAATTCGCCCCCGAAATTCCTTCGTTCAACAATAACCACTTCTTGCATCATTGTCTAAGTTCCACACTCACTTCACTTCCGTTAACCTTCTGTTCAATTCTGACGCATACCAATTCTAACTTGGTTTCATAGACCAAAATTCTTATTTTCACAACTTAACAACTATACGTCCTTAATCATAGTCTTGTTTTAACATCGAGTTAACTTCCAACTTTGCTTCCCCAATTCATCTGTTGTTTCTTACTAACACACTTGGTCGCACTTTACTACTGAAATAAGGTACCATTCTACATTCCTCTACTGAGTCACAAACCAAACCGTAATACCTTATCTTGATTCAGGATAACAAACACTCAACAAACCCTTATGAGGTAATTCGGTAATTCCTTCCCTTTATGTAATTACTGACATCTATCCTTTCATAAATCCTTTAACATTAGAACCACTTCATAGCTTGTCGAACAACTTCTTTACCAGTTCCAGTTGGTCTGATACTAAACATTGTAACCATTAAATCCGATACTTCCTTTCTTTCGGATCACACCAAACGGTAACACAACTAGAACAAAACCTCCTTATTTCCATACTTATAAGTAACAATCATTCTAATCCTCATTAGACTGACTGAACTCTTTCATCTATCACCTTCCACCATGCAATCCAATTCTAACAGTGGGACACCACGATTTCATAAGCATTACCAAGTAGCTAACAGTCCACGGAAAACATACTTATCAATGGGTCCTTACTAGCCAACGGCATAAGAAACTTACTGACGTCTTTTGGTAGAACAATTTCCTCGCCAACACACAATATAATAACATTCGTCCAAACTCTCTAGACGATAAAGATGCATGAGTTATACTGTTACAACCATAACATATACAACTCCAATTCCATTCAAGACTTGAACCCATATATCCAAAATAGCTTAACAACTTCTGATTCTGGTTACCACATTCCAAATCGATTCTCCTTACGGTTTCCGACTTACTCTGGGTTTCTTGCTAATTCAAGATCTCATCCAATAACAGCGTAACACCAACATAGAACTTCAATCACACGCGAGATACCGCTTAACGAAACTCGGACCATTCAATTCGAAATTGTGAGTTTCCATACCACCCACAAATTCTCACACAACACTCCATACGCACAACTCCGTCGAAGTCCATACCACGCTTCTCGGTTGAATCCACTTTTCTTAATCGTTACGTTCCATATACGATTCTGTCATACCCCAAATTTTGACCACTAAAGGTTTCCCATCATTGTGAAAATCATCATCACAATATGGATGAATCAATATGCCTCATCAATCTCCTCAAGGAATTGTTGAGCATTGATTGCAATCATAACTAGGGTTTCAAGCCCTCTGTGAGCCTTAGACAAAAGGTCAATCAAGGAATGACTTGATCTTCAACTTGTCTAACCTCTCAAACATCCACAATGGATCAAAAGGACTCCCACTTCAAGGATTAAGCACAATGCTGCTCCCTTCTAGGTGGATCAAGCCTCACGATCGACTGTGTCACCAAATTAGGGTTTTGATCGCCCAGGGCCTCCAGATGAAAAATTTCATCTGGGCACAAGCCAATGATCCAAAACATAACCTAATATACTTCATGGGACCTCATGAACCCAATCATCAAGTCAATTTTGCCTCAGGGGATGCATACATTAAAAATCAGGAATTAGGGTTTCTTGACCTAATTCACCCCTAAGTTGACTTTTGGGACAAATCATGAACCAAGACCTCAAGACATGAGTTGAGGGTCTTTGATATACTACATTGATCCATTTTTCACAATGGATTGATCCAAGAAGCTTGAGCAACAAGTTTCAATTTCATCTGCACCACAATTAGGGTTTCGCGAGAAAAGTCAACTGTAACTTTGACTTTTGACCTGGACATGCTCCCAAGCCCTAATACATGAATGAATATACCCTATGGCACCCATGGAACATGTCCATCAAGTTTGATTTAGGTCAAGGACATGATTTCCTGAAGAATTGCACAGTTTGGAATTCATCTGATAAAAAGTCAACTGTGAACAAAAAGTCAACTTTGACTTTTTAAGATTTTTCACCAAAATGGTTTTTTAACCCTAAAATGATGTTAATGTATGATTTGAATCATCATTCATCAAGAAAAATTAAGAAAAGTGAGATAACTTGTAAAAGGGGTAACCATAAAAACTTAGAAAAATTTTAAGTTAAAAAATAAAGTGGCTAGGGTACCAACTTTGGAGGACCATAACTCCTAAACCACAAGGCCAATTTTTTCCATCCAAAGCTTGATTTGTAGACCTCATTATCATCTACAAAAGCTTCAACTACAAGTCATTCCAATTCATTAAGGATTTTGAGTTATGGAGTGATCAAAGTGGCTGAAAAGTGAAAATGTCACTTTTTCCAACACTTAGTGAAATTTTCACTAAGTCAGAATTTGCCTTCACTTTTTGCCAAATGTAGGGGGATTTTTCACTTGGAATCAAAAGAGATCAAAACCAAACTTGTTCAAACAATTGTTGTATCATGTTAGGGCTTTGCAAAATGGCCAAGAACATTGCCAAATTCAACCTACATCATGAGATACAACATTGGCAAGTTGCCTTGCTGAAATCTGTCAAAGCAAGACAAAATTTGCATTTTGGCTCGATTTGCCAAAATTAGCCAATTTCAATAGTTCCTATCCAATTGGACACCACTGAGGATTGAATCCAAAGGGGACAATCACTGAGACAAGCCTCCAAAGTCCATGGAACAAGAAATAGCATGTTGAACCTAGAGTTGCCAAAATAGGGACAAGACTCCAAATTTGGAATTAAGCATTCAATGGAACCATGAAGGTGGCATGGACTGAGCCATTCTCATCTGAAATCAGTCAAGACTTATCCAAGACCAAGGGAACCACAGCTCTGAGCCCTAACCTCTAGTCAATGGCTAGAGGAGACTTGCATTTTTATTGGCCAACATTGAGGAAACACTTGCTGCAGTTGCCATTCACTGTGGATCCCAAAACAAACTTGCTCTACTATAAATAGAGCTCAATTGTGTTTAGTTTGAGTACACCAAAGCCATCAAACAGATGCTTTCCTCAAAATCTCTTCTTTCACTCCAATTTTGCCTTCAAAAGCAAGTCACTATCGGGTTTTGAGTTTGAGAGCAATTCCAATCAAACCAATCACTCACACACCTCACATACATCATATAGAAGTGATCCAAACACTCAAACAACATCTGGAACACAGATTTCACAAAATCACCAGCTGGTTGCTCAAGGTTTTAACCAAGTTGCATCTGAGGTACCACAGAGTGATCCAGCCAATTTCAATCAAGTCCAAGCATTCAAACACACTCCATGTGGTGTAGGGAAGCTGTTCAGATCATCACAACTCATCTGTAACACCTCCAACCCAGAATTTGATTTGCTCTTGCTGTCACGACTTGGAGGTAAGCACATACTTGGTCATCTCTCAATCTATGCATATTTCCTCGCACAATAATTTGGCCATATGTTCATAATCATGCATGGAATGTTTTCCCTCAATTAATTGCATTGTTTGAATCGTGTATCAAAAATCCCAGCCTTCATGCAGAAATTAGGGTTCTTGAGGTTTCTTCGTGATTTCTTGTTGTATGTTTAATTTAAATGAAATTAAAGTACATAGACATGATCGTGAGGTTGAAACGAGTTGATTGGTATGTGGATTACATGATATGATTAAGTATTCAGTGAGATTGGATAGAAAACGCAAATCTGAGAATCCCAGAACACGCGCGTGTTCTTCAGCTGTTCTTGGCGCGATATTTCCAAATTTGAATATTTGAATTTTGTGATTTTGTTTAATTGATTCAAAAATTAATTTCTCCCTGAGTTTTAATGATTTTGAGTTGATTCTTTTTTTAATAATTCACAAAAATGTTAAAATATTTTATTTTATCAAAAAATCCCAAAAATATTATTTATTTTATATAATTGATATTTTTGCAAAGAATTAATATTTTAATTGTTTTTAACATTTGAAATATTATTTCCACAATGATTTTGCAACTTTTAATGCTTTCTATTTATTTTGTAGGTCAATACTTAATTTTTCAAAGCATTAATCCAAGATCACAATTTGTTTCCCATGTGTTAAACAATTTGTGATCATTTTAATTGAATTTTTATTCAATTAAATACATTTTGGAAATAAATTAGGGTTTTTGGATTAATTCAACCCTCATAAATCATTTTCAAAACACTTTGGGCCCCTAATAGAGTGTAAGACCCAAATTTTTTTTTACCAAATCATTTTGGGCCTCACTTATTGTATAAGTCCCGATACCGTCAAAAACAAACGGCGCGATCGCCGCCTTTTTCAAAAATCATCTGGGCCTCTCCTTGAGCTATAAGACCCATTCAAAACACTTTGGGCCTCTATTAGAGTGTAAGACCCAACCCCCTTTTTACCAAAATCATTTTGGGCCTCACTTATTGTATAAGTCCCGCTGCGTTAAAAGAAAACCTCGGCGCGATCGCCATTTTAAACGAAAAAATCAACTGGGCCTACCCTCGTGTTATAAGCCCCACTCTTTTTCTTTAAAACTTTTTTGGGCATCTTGAGAGAGTGTAAGACCCATCCCTTTGTACAGAAAACCTTTTTGGGCCACAGTCACTTGTATAAGACCCTCTGTACAAATTCAACAGTGCAATCATTGGTAAAACCCTGGGCCTCTCCTTGAGCTGTAAGCCCCAAATCTTTCTTTTTCAAAGCACTTTCTCCTTTGATTTTGAATATGCTGTTGTTTTCAATCTTTCTTTGTTGAACAACTAACCAAACAGCATGGAAGCTCTACAACCGAGTAAGTGGTTATCGCTTTCATTTACTGCTTTCATATATATATATAAACTGTATTGTGGGGCTGCTCGCTGTAAGTCTCCTTTCATAAACTCATATCAACTGTGTAATAATAGTATAGATATTTTGAGTTTCCCCGGCAACTACGTCTAGAACCAGATAACGCCGTTCCGTTTATTCGTAGAAATAGACACCTAGATCCCCAATAGGAGCACCAGATACAGTCTTCTCTTCGGCTGTCCTCCTTAGGAATCATCAAGAAACTCTACTCCCCAAGATGAATGTATTCTCCGTGAATGGCATCTTTGAGTTTCTTCCAAATTCTCGAATGTTCCTGACTCGATCTATTCCTTGTGAATAGCTTGCCTTGAATGTCTCGGGGTTTGGGAACCCACTACGGTCATAATCTTGGACCCTAACTAAGGAACCCTCTTTAAAAGTTAAAAGTTGCTGGATAGTAAACCTCGCACGTTTACTAGTGGTTTTTATCTTTAAAAGAGTCATCTCTCCGAATGGAAAGGAGATGATGGACCCACGGGCTTCTTAAAAGCATCGGCCTCCTCTTGGGCATTGTACAAGGACCCGTCGGCTTCTTAGAAGTATTGACAGCCTCCTCTTAGGCTTCGTATAATGATATCTTCCTCTGGGAATGATAGCCTTCTCTTGGGCTTCGTACAAGGACCGATCAGCTTCTTAAAAGATTCCAGCCTCCTCTTGGGCTTCGTACAAATTGTCCCGACAACCTCCTAGAGGTATAGGAACAGAACTTAGTAATCTTCATAGAGCAGTCCTTTCCAGAGTCTACTACTGTTTCTCAAGGCATAGTACAAAAGATAAAACTCTAGACTTGGACAGTCTATTTTCCTTGAGTCTCAAAGACATTCTCAAGTGACCCTCCGTTAGATAGGAAGAAACCCGTAGACTCGGACAGTCTCAATACCCTTCGGATTTCCCCGTTTCCTTAAAGACAGGGAACAACCCCGATCCTCAGATCAAACCCATGAGTACAGTGTTGCTCATATAAGAACTGATTTTCTCTTTAAAAAATCAGTATATTGGACCTGTCACTTAACTAAAACAGTCACCAGCAGATCGCCTCCTCTTAGGCTTCATATAATGATCCTTCTTATCCTCAGCATAAGATAGCCTCCTCTTGGGCTTTGTACAAATGATTCTCCCCAGCGGAGCAAACCTTTTCAGCCTCCATCTCGGGCTTTGTACGAGATACAAAAAACACTCTCTTGTTGAGTATAAAAGATTCCCCTGTAGAGTCAAAACCTTTCAGCCTCTCTCTCAGGCTTTGTATGAGACACATAAAAGACTCCCTCATTGAGTCAATCACCCTTTTGCCTCCATCTCGGGCCTCGCACGAGATACAAATTCCATAAGCAAGAGTCAAACCCATTTTAGCCTCTCTCTCGGGCTTTGTACGAAACACATATTAGCCTCCTCTTAGGCTTTGTATAATGATTTTCCCTAGCGGAAATTAGCCTCCTCTTAGGCTTTATATAAGATAACCACTGGTTAATCCAATTAACCTTTTAGCATCAAACCTGTGCCTCGTTCACAGTACACAAACATCAACAACTCCTTCCCTTTCATCTAATCGCTGTAAGCGGCAAGCCTCTGGATCATCTACATCCATGCCACTGTCCTTCTTTTAGCATGAGGAATTCCTAAGGAAAGATGGCGTTGCTCTATACACAGAGTTAAAGTCTTCTCCTTCAGGTTAAAACCCTTTCTTCGGAAATTATGGCATTGCTAGGATCCGCGTATCCCAATTAAAGTAATTCTCCTTCTCCCCTCTTTAGAGATGACAAATTCTCTCTAAAGTCGAGACCTTTCAGCTTCACATCTTGGGCTTTAAACAAGATACAAACAACCTTTCGCTTCACGACTTGGGCTTTGAACAAGACACCAAAAAACCAATTTCCTCCCATAGAATAGGAGGAACTACGAACGCTCTGATTTCCCTGTTTCGGTAAACGGGAATACGTAGGCATAAGATCGAAAGAAAAGATCTTAGCGAGCACAATCCACAAAAAACCCAAATCCCATCACTCAAAAGCAGTAATTCAAAAACATCAGTCCTAACATCCTAATCCTTATTTCCCGTCAGAAACCCTTCGCCTAGATAAAAAAGAAAGAAAGTCGTATTGGCGAAAATACAAATAACCAGTACAAAGGCCCCCCACATTGTAGCATTCATAACTTAACAGACTGCTGTTTAAACTCAGTATGCAAGCAGGGTTAATTGGAGACATATATTTCCCTTCCTTAGTCAGCTTACAATAGCATAAAAAATGAATCGACCTGTAGTAAACTCAACCGCAGAGAGCGACCTGTGCTTAAGAACCACATCCAAAATCGCTCGCTACAGAAAAGTGGCGCCCACCGTGGGGCTCTGTCAGAGTTAGATCTAGGCACAGTCTTCTTTTTCTTCACTTATGCGAATACCACAGATTGGGGCTTTCGCCGGGGAACCCATTTCTGTCAGGAACTTAGGATCTTTAGCTTCATTAGGTCTAGGATGTTTAGGACAAATATATATACTGCTTTTCCTAATTGCTATATGTGTTTATTTTTCTGCTAATGGGAATGCGGGTGATGCCGTATGTGGAAAGATTGAGTATACACCTAGAAAAGCCAAACCCTTTTGTAGTGCGGAAGCTATCGGAAATAGCTGTTACGCGATACTACCCTCATTTGAGGCTGGTGATCTATTCTCGGTGAATAGCACTTACTCTAAGATTGCACACAACTCGCTGGCGATCCACTTGTTGTCTGCCTTCCTGGGAGGAGCTAATGATAATGAGTACAGGTACAAAAATCACCTTAGTAAACCTTTGGGGATGGGTAGAGCCTTGACTTCATGACAACGACCCTCTGACCCCATGTTTTTTCTATGTTTTTGTGTGCTGCATTCATGCATTCATCTAAAAAAAAACATTAAAACATTCAAAAAACTTTCTCTTCTAGTCTCTCTGTTTTTCAAAATAAACTAAGACTGTGATTGCAAATATTAGAGAAAGGGATTGCACCGATGGATTTCGGTAGAAGGAGAATTCACCAGTATACCTTCAAGGTTCCAAAGCTTGAGGATTTGAGAAGGTTAGCGAGGATGATCACTAACCCAGAGGCTTTCAGAGCCAAGCACGGTGGTCTGCTACCACTGTTAAGGGTCCATGTGATTGGGGGAATCATGGACGCGCTCGTTCAATTCTATGATCCAGTTTATCACTGCTTTACGTTCCCGGATTACCAGCTAGCACCAACGCTGGAGGAGTATTCTCATCTGTTTGATTTACATATCACTGATAGAGCTCCATTTTCTGGACTGGAACAAATTCCAAAGAATCAGACCATTGCAAGAGCAATTCATTTAGACGAGTCTGAGGTCAGGACTCACCTGACTATTAAGGGTGGCATCCAAGGTTTGCCAGCCCAGTTCTTAACCAAGAAAGCTCTGTACTTCACTAGTATAGGGAACAGGACTGCTTTTGAAAGTATCTTTGTCTTGCTCACCTACTGGTTATTTTTGTTTCCCAACATCAATAACTTCGTCGATATCAACGCTATTAAGGTTTTTCTCATCGGAAACCCCGTGCCGACTTTGCTCGCAGATGCGTATCATTCTGTGCACTTAGGAAATTTGTACAGTGGAGGGGAGATCACATGCTGTGTACCTTTGCTTTACAAATGGTTTGTCTCCCATTTGCCTAAGTCTGCTGCTTTTTGGGATTGCAAGAATACCCTGCGCTGGTCGCAGAAGATCATGTCTCTTACCAACTCTGATATAGATTGGTGCATTAAGATTTATGATGGGATCAGGATCATTGATCTTTGTGGAAAATTCCCCAACGTACCCCTCATAGGAATTAAAGGGGGAATCAACTACCATCCGATATTGGTTCTTCGTCAGTTTGGATACCCGATGAGGCTCGTTCCGCAGAACGCTCATCTGGAAGGTCTTTTCTTCAAGGAAGGAGAAAACGACAGGGCACTGAAGATGGAAATAGTGCATGCGTGGAAACACGTTCATAAGAAAGGACGAGAGTCTCTAGGAAAACCAGACTGTGTCTCGGTGGAGCCTTATCTCCATTGGGTACAAACTAGAGCTCTCAAGCTAAAGATGCCTTATCCTCGTTACGGAATTCTTCCGCCGAGGGAGTCTGTCATGTACTTCATGACGGAAACTGAAAAGCTTCAGGTTACTCTCAACAAAGTTCAAAAGGAAAGGAGGTCTTGGAAGAACAAGTACCGCACCCTCAACATAGAGTGTATCCAAATACAGCAACTACTGAGAGAGAAAGATGCTCTGATTGAGATTTTAGAGCAACATGCTGTAGAGAATCAAGACGACCAAAGGAATTTGCTCGCTCCTTTCACCTAGAAAAGGAATGACAACCCGACAATGGCCCAAGCGCCCCGGTCAAAGAAAAGGGAGTACCAGGACCCATTAGTTTAGGTTTCTGTTTCCGTACCTTGTAATCTACTGTATTTCCATTTCTGTAATCCTTTGAATTCAATAAAAAGGGGTTTCCCCACCATTTGATATTTGCAATCTAATTGTCGAAGTTTATTTTGAATAATCAACAAACAATTAATATAATCATTGCATTTTATCATTCTCACATCGCGTATTCTCCTTACCTACGAATCTTACGTTTATGTCTCGGTTCTAGAGTCAAACTGTCTCATTCGTATAATACTCGGGCCAGTTGTCAGAAAAAGATGGATGATCTTGAGGAAGAGAACAGAGAGTTGAGAGAAGAGCTCGACGCTCTGAGAGAGGATATGATAAAGCTTCGTAACTACATGCAAGCCATGGCAGAAGCTCAGCTACAAAGGACTGTGATCTCGGAGGTCACCTCGACGCCCATAATGGAGAAGTTCGATCCTAGGTATCAGATGCCGAAAGATCGTCCCTGGGGCATGCCTGTTAATTATATCCCGGAAGGATATGTTCCACCGATCGTTGAAGATCAGGGAACTTCTGCAGGAGCCGCTGGTCCTGAAGGTTACAAACTTCAGGAAAGCGAAGATGCCAGAGGCATATTAAAGACCCCTGAAGGTTACAAACTTCGGGAGACGCCAAGATTCAACGCCGTAGTTACGGTACCACCCCCTGTGGTGCACTCTGTCCCAGAAGGACAGATTCCACAGATACCTTCTGGCAGGAAGGAGACTATGTTTGACCGAATGGATGAATTCCAGGAACATTTCTTAGAAATGCAGAGGGAACTGCAAGCCATTCACGGTCAGGATCTTTGTGGAAAGGACGCTGCATACCTTTTTCTGGTCCCCAATGTGAAAGTTCCGCACAAATTCCAAGTGCATGACTTTGAAAAATACAAGGGTAACTCTTACCCTCAGAGTCATTTGACAATGTACGCTCGACGAATGTCAGCTCAGACGGAAAATCAGGACCTGCTGATTCACTACTTTCAGGATAGTTTAACCGGTACTGCCTTAAAATGGTACATGGGTTTAAACCGTGCCTCGATCAGCACATTCAGAGATCTTGGCACTGCCTTCGTTCAACATTATAAATACAATTTGGACATGGCACCCGACAGAGATCAACTCAGATCGATGTCGCAGAAGGATAAGGAAACTTTTAAGGAGTATGCTCAGAGATGGCGTGAAATTGCCGCTCAAATTTGTCCACCTCTTGAGGAGAAGGAGATGACAAAGATCTTCTTAAAACCCTTGAGCTCATTTTACTACGGCCGAATGGTCGCCAGTGCGCCCAGTGACTTCACCGAAATGGTCGGTATGGGTGTACGTCTTGAGGAAGCCGTCCGAGAAGGACGTTTGGTAAAAGACACTAGATCAACGAGCGGTACTAAGAAATACGGTAGTGCTCTCCCTAAGAAAAAAGAGAAAGATATTGGGAATATCTCTCTCGGAAAGCAAAGGCGTCGTTATCAACCAGTAGCAGCGGTAACTCCTGCTATCGGCCCCGCGCCTGTTCCTACGTATCAACCTCAGGTTGCACAGAGCCAACCTAATCAGCAAAGGACACAACAGCCTCTTCAGCAGGCTCGTCCTCAGTAGAATAACAACAGTACAACACGATCATCAGGGTTTGATCCTATACCCATGTCGTACGCAGAACTATTTCCGTTACTACTGGCTAAGGGGCACATCCAGACTAAGTCTCCTCTTACTGTACCGGAAAATCCGCCTTTTTGGTTTAAAGCGGATCAGACATGCCCTTATCACCAAGGAGGATCGGGGCATAACATAGAGAATTGCCTCAATTTCAAATCTGATGTACAAAAGCTTGTTAGGAGCGGGCTCTTATCTTTCAAAGATACGAATCCTAATGTTCTCACGAACCCGCTGCCTCAATATGAGAAGGCTGCAGTCAATCTGATTGAGAAAGAGACTAACAACGTCTATCAAATTCACGATGTACTCTTATTGAGGACCAACCTGGTCAAGATGCATTGTAGACAGGTTAGATATGGCCATGTGCCACCTCATAATTATCATCAGTGTGATATCTGCTCTAAAGACGATCGAGGATGTTCTGTAGTGCAAGCAGCTCTGCAGGAACAAATGGATCTCGGATGGATCCAAGAGCACAGAGTTCGTGGAGTTAACATGGTCTACACGAATTCCCACGTCATTCAAAACCACGATATCTGTGCGATGAATGTCAACTTGGTGGCGATGCACTCAAGGCAAAGCCAGTTACATAATCTGCCACGACATGATTACGGTTCCTGTCTGACTTGCTCGGTAAACAAACAGGGATGCTCTTTCATACGAGAGGCCCTCCAGCATCAGATGGATCTTGGATGGATCCAAGACTACCATGATAGGAATCCCTATCAAATCAACATGGTTCAGGTCTTCGATATTCGTGTGATGAATACCGACCTGGTAGAGTTACATGCTGAGCAGGTCCACCTCGGATTCCTGGTCTCACATAACTATCAAAGCTGTAAAGCCGGTTGCGAAAACGATCGGGGTTGTACCCTTGTCCAGGAGGCACTTCAGCACTTGTTAAATCACTGGTGGATGCCCATCTATATGGATGAAGATACTCAGCAAATTAGTATCAGTAACAGAAATCCCACTCGGCGTCAAAGTCAGGATGTCCGATCAGTGGAAGCTAACCTAGTAAGGTTACATTGTATTCAAAGTGGGCGTGGCCAGGTGCCCCCGCACAACTATGACAGTTGTCACGTCTGTTCAGAAAGTAACCAAGGGTGTTACCTTGTGAGAACAGCTCTTCAGGGTCAAGTGGATCACGGAGAAATTCGTCCATATCCAGGTTCTGGACTTATCAATTGGTCACCGAACTACTTTGCTGAGCAAGTCGAGGATGTCCTCACGGTCTCTGGTCATTACGGAACCAGGGATGTTTTTGCCATTATTCCTCTACTTGACGAATCTAGAGTTCCCGACCGGGAACGAATCGAGGTTACTTATGATGGTAAGAAAAACCAGAAGGTTCCCATAGTCATCTATCTACCGGGACCACTACCGTATGAATCAACAAAGGTTATTCCTTACAAATACGGTGCAACAACAGTTGAAAATGGAAAGGAAATTCCATTATCCTCCGTCGTGAATATTGCAGACATCAGTTGTGTAACACGGAGCGGTAGAATCTTCAACCGAGGAGTTGGAGAGTCCAGCAAAGAAAAGGAACTTCAGACAGAAATTCCTGATCCACCAGTCGGTCAATCCAGTAATCCCGACCTGTCGAAAGACAAAGATGAGATGCTAAAGCTCATCCAAAGGAGTGAATTCAATATTGTTGATCAGCTGTTACAGACTCCTTCAAAGATCTCAGTATTATCACTGTTACTCAGTTCAGAAGCGCACAGGGAGGCTCTACAGAAAGTCTTAGGGCAGGCCTTTGTGGAACAGGATGTAACAATCAGACAGTTCGACATCACTTCCTGCAACAATTTGGGATTTAGTGATGAGGAATTACCCGAAGAGGGTCGCCGTCATAACATGGCGCTCAATATCACAGTTAACTGCCAGGACGATGCTTTAGCCAGCGTACTGGTAGACACAGGGTCAGCCCTGAATGTTATGCCGAAGTCCACTTTGATGCAATTATCATTCAAGGGCCCTCCGATGAGAATCAGCGAGGTCGTCGTCAAAGCGTTCGACGGATCCAGAAAAGCAGTTATTGGCGAAGTTGATCTTCCCATAACTATTGGTCCTCATACTTTTCAAGTCACTTTCCAGGTCATGGACATCCGGGCAACATACAGTTGTTTATTATGAAGACCTTGGATACATCAGGCTGGAGCGGTTACTTCAACCCTCCACCAAAAGCTAAAGTTCGTTCAGAATGATCAACTTGTCACAGTCTGTGGGGAACAGGCTTTGCTCGTGAGCAACTTGTCATCATCTGCTGGTATAGAACCTGAAGAGGTTATTGGAACGCAGTTCCAAGCACTATCAGTGAGAAAGAACAACAATCCGAAGGAGGAACATCGATTTCCTCATACAAGGATGCTATCAAAGCGGTCGAGAGTACCGATACAACCGGATGGGGACAGCTTGTTATTGCTATTGATAACAAAACAAAGAAGGGTCTTGGTTTTTCTGCAACCTGAAACCAAACAGCTGTCGGCGATGAAAGTCTTCATCCCATTCAGAACTTCTTCCATAGTGGAGGCTTCCTCCAACCAGTGACTCAAGTAGTCCATGCTATCAATGAAGAGGATCCCTTTGACCTGGATGAGGAATGGAAATCCTATCTTAACAAGGATGTTTATGTGTCGCAGGACGAAACGCAAATGCCATTTTGCTACCCCGCACAGAGTCCAAAATTTATACCCAGATCAGACGTCTAGCTGATCTATGGAGATTGTGATCCGGAAGGATGTCGTGCTCCACCAAATTCATTAGAGGAAGACACTCTGATGAAAGACAACTTTGATTCTACTTACTATGGCCCAATGGATGGTCTGCCAATGTGGCAACCTTATCCAGGAGACTTGGGGCAAAAGAGTCAGCCGAATAACGAAAATCAGATGACTGTCATCGAACAGAATACCTGTGTCCCCACCATGTCATGGGATCAACACTCAGGTCATTCCGAAACTACTCAACATAACGATGAATTCTCAACGTTTGCAGGACTTGAGTTCATTAACTACACTTTTCCTGAGGTCAACGTCATCGAGAGGGATGACTTCTCCAGTTCCAAAGAAGTTTGGGTCACTCTGGGAGAACCAAGTGGAAAATACGACTATATGGTCAAGTACACCGCTCCTGAAAGCTCTCGTATCAGACTCGAAGATATCCAGCCAACTGAATGGGGAGATACAGCTGAGAGTACAAATGCTTTGCAAAATGCAATAGAGGAATCCTCCTACGACAATTCTGCCTGGGAGACAGATTCTAGTGATCCTGCTCCACCAGAAATCAGCGTCATTTCTGAAGACAAATCAAGGAAGGTGCCAGACATTGTGATTCACCGAGGAGTTCGCCGCCAGTGGGTTGCTGTCGATGTTCCGAAGGTCGTTCACCAATCAAAGTAATTGCCATCTTTAAGCCTTTCACCCTGCCCAGGTGAAACAGATGTTTTGATAGGGCTCGCTTTCTGTAAATTTCCCTCTTCGCTTTGCCTGAAGCGACAGAGTTTTGTTTTATAGGGCTGTAGTTTCAAGATTCGACTTGTGTATTAATAAAATAACATCGTTCTGTAATTTCCGCATTAATTGCTGTTTTGTCTTTTTGCTTTTCTCAGAAAATGGTAATCCTAAAAACAATTCAGAATAAAAACAAGCAGTAAAATCAAAACACTGCACACACTTGCATTTTCTCTATCTCTTCTAAACACGAATCATATCGTCATGCAGATTGCTTGTTTTACACCCCGTTGAAACATACGATCCGATGCCTTCTCCCGACTTTGGGTTCCCGGTATTTGGGGCTGAAAAAGAAGTTGACAACGAAATTCCAGAAGAGATCTCCCGATTACTCAGACAAGAGGAAAGGTCCATTGAACCTCACAAAGAGCTGTTGGAAACGGTAAACTTGGGTTCGAAAAAAGAGAGAAAAGAAATCAGGATTGGAGCACTGCTCAGTCCAACTGCCAGAGAGGGTTTGATAAAGCTTCTCCAAAAATTTCCCGATGTGTTTGCTTGGTCCTATCAGGACATGCCTTGGTTGGATACCAGCATCGTGGAACATCCCTTACCATTGAGATCGGAATGTCCGCCAGTAAAGCAAAGGTTGAGACGCACTCACCCGAACATGGCCATCAAAATCAAAGAGGAGGTACAGAAACAGATCGACGCGGGTTTCCTCGATACATCTGAATATCCTCAATGGTTAGCCAACATCGTACCCGTTCCTAAAAAGGAGGGAAAAGTCAGAATGTGTGTCGATTACAGGGATCTGAACAAGGCTAGTCCAAAGGACGACTTTCCTTTACCACATATTGACATGCTAGTAGACAGCACAACAAAGTTCAAAGTTTTCTCCTTCATGGATGGATTCTCGGGCTATAACCAGATCAAAATGGCGCCGAAAGACATGGAGAAAACTTCGTTCATTACCCCATGGGGTACCTTTTGTTACAAGGTAATGCCGTTCGGTTTGAAGAATGCCGGGGCAACCTATCAAAGGGCCATGACCACTCTGTTTCATGACATGATACACAAAGAAATCGAGGTATATGTCGATGATTTGATTGCAAAATCAAAAACAGAGGATGAGCACGTTGAACATCTGTCAAAATTGTTCGAACATCTAAGAAAGTTCAAGCTCCGCTTGAATCCCAACAAGTGCACCTTCGGTGTCCGTTCAGGGAAACTACTAGGGTTCATCGTCAGCCAGAAAGGAATTGAAGTTGATCCTGACAAGGTCAAGGCCATTCAAGAAATGCCTTCTCCGAAGACTGAAAAATAAGTCAGAGGATTCCTGGGACGTTTGAACTATATTTCCAGATTCATATTCCTTATGACCGCCACGTGTGCGCCGATTTTTAAATTACTGAAAAAGAACCAGGATTGCGTTTGGTCAGAAGACTGCCAAACTGCCTTCGACAGTATTAAGGAATACCTGTTGAATCCGCCGATTCTATCACCTCCAGTGGAAGGAAGACCACTGATCATTTATCTCACAGTCCTTGAGGACTCAATGGGATGTGTACTTGGCCAGCAAGACGAAACCAAAAGGAAAGAGTCTGCCACTTACTATCTGAGCAAGAAGTTTACCGACTGTGAAACTCGGTACACGATGCTTGAGAAAACTTGTTGCACTTTGGCTTGGGCAGCCAAACGTCTTCGCCAGAACATGATTCGTCATACTACTTGGTTGGTCTCCGAGATGGATCCCATCAAGTACGTCTTCGAAAAACCTGCTCTCACGGGAAGGATTGCCCGTTGGCAGATGTTACTATCAGAATATGACATAGAGTACCACACTCAGAAAGCCGTTAAGGGGAGTATTTTAGCCGATCATTTGGCTCATCAACCGATTGACGATCAGGAATCAATCGAGTTTGACTTCCCAGACGAAGATGTCATGTATCTCAAAATGAAAGATTCCGATGAACCGTTACCCAGTGAAGGGCCAGAACCAGGTTCCCAGTGGGGACTTATCTTTGACGGAGTAGTCAATCATTACGGAAACGGAATTGGGGCAATCATTGTTACCCCTCAGGGTACCCACATTCCTTTCACTGCCAGACTTATGTTCAAATGTACGAACAACGAGGCCGAATACGAAGCTTGTATTATGGGTCTCGAGGAAGCGATTGATTTAAGGATCAAAAACTTGGACGTATACGGCGATTCAGCCTTGGTTATCAATCAGATCACAGGAGATTGGAACACATACCAGTCAGGGTTGATCCCTTACAAAGACTATGCAAGAAGGTTGCTGCCCTTCTTCAACAGAGTTGAGTTTCATCACATACCTTGTGGTGAGAATCACATGGCTGATGCCTTAGCCACTCTCTTTTCCATGATTAGCGTAGGTCGATGGAATGACCTACCTAAGATTGACGTTATGCGCCTTGAACGGCCCGCCTACATCTTCGCGATCGAAGCAGTCATAGACGATAAACCTTGGTATTATGATATCAAGTGCTTCCTTCAGAAACAAGAGTACCCACCTGGGGCACTCAGAAAAGACAGAAAGACCCTCAGAAGGCTAGATGGAAGCTTCTTCCTGAGCGGTGACACTCTTTATAAGAGGAACTTTGACATTGTCTTGCTCCGATGTGTGGACAGACCAGAAGCAGACATGCTTATGAAAGAAATTCATGAAGGATCCTTTGGCACTCATGCCAACGGACACACAATGGCGAGAAAAATTCTCAGAGCTGGGTACTATTGGTTGACAATGGAATCCGACTGCTACAAGTACATGAGGAGGTGTCACAAGTGTCAGATATACTCCGACAAAATTCATGTACCGCCATCGCATCTCAAAGTTCTCTCTTCCCCATGGCCTTTTTCCATATGGGGAATCGACATGATTGGCTTGATTGAACCTAAGGCTTCAAATGGACATCGGTTCATCCTGGTAGCCATTGACTACTTCACCAAGTGGGTCGAAGCAGCGTCGTACGCTAATGTAACCCGACAAGTGGTGGTCCGATTTATCAAAAACAATATCATCTGCCGTTATGGTGTTCCAAGCCAGATCATTACAGATAATGGATCTAACTTGAACAATAAGATGATGAAAGAGTTGTGCGCAGAGTTCAAGATCGAACACCATAACTCATCTCCCTACCAACCCAAGATGAACGGAGCGGTAGAAGCGGCTAACAAGAACATCAAGAAGATCGTTCAAAAGATGGTTGTAACCTACAAAGATTGGCACGAGATGCTACCCTTTGCTCTTCATGGTTATCGTACATCTGTCCGCACTTCAACAGGGGCTACCCCTTTATCTCTAGTGTATGACATGGAGGCAGTGCTCCCCATAGAAGTAGAGATTCTGTCAATCCGAGTATTGATGGAAGCTAAGCTCACCGAAGCTGAATGGTGTCAAAGTCGACACGACGAACTGAACCTGATAGAAGAAAAGAGAATAACGGCACTATGCCACAGTCAGTTGTATAGACAAAGAATGAAGAGGGCGTTTGACAAAAAGGTCCGACCTCGTGTCTTCAGGAAAGGAGACCTCGTGCTCAAGAAGATACAATCATTCTCTCTGATTCACGAGGCAAATGGACTCCGAATTATGATGGCCCCTATGTGATCACGAAAGCTTTCTCAGGCGGTGCCTTGAGACTTGCGACCATGGACGGAGAGGAATTTGCCTACCCCACAAATGTTGATGTAGTCAAGAAATACTTCGCCTAAAAAAAACGTCTCGGTGGATTGAAAACCCGAAAGGGCGGTCCAGGAAAAACTTAGAGACATGAAAAAATCATCCCGGTGGATTGGAAATCTCAAAGTACAATCCAGGAAAAAATTAGGGATAATGGCAAGTAACTATGTTCAACAGAGGCAAGTCCCTCAGCAGCAGTTACATCACCCCATCGGAGAAAATCTCCAGTCAAAGGTCATCTTCGACGGAAGCTCAGGATGTCCAGAATTCAAAGTTGGTAGAAGGATAATGGTCGTTATGTTTCAACGTAGCCCTTTTCCCTGTAAATTACCATTTTCAAACTTTGTACATACTCTTTGGAATCACGCGTTTGGCTGATCTCCATCTTATCAATAAAATTTGAGCCCTTGTGCTTTTGTTTGTAATTCTTACTTGTTTTAGCTTTACAGAACGACGTTGTTTAAACTTAATCAGCGATTCTTGAAATAAAACAAATTGAATTTACTTGTTAAAGCTTTTTCTGCTTTTAAATTAAAGATGGCATTTCTTTTGACTGTTGAACATCAGAAGAACACCGATCGCATCTCCAGAAGTAAGCAAACTTCGAAGTGCAGAATCAAAGTACTCCTTCTAAGCCAGTGCGCCTGAATGAAGGATCAACTGTATCGGATGCGATATTCCCGTCTGATACCTTCGGCCGAGTTCTCATCTTCTAAGCCCGACCCACATAGCTCCCAACAGGGACTATCTCCCCTAAGCAAGGTGGAATTGCTATTTTGAACCAACGGTACTTCTTCGCCCCGTGATGGCTGAGTATTCAGTCGTGTTCATCTTTTACTCTGTATGCCGCGTCTGTTTTGTCAGCATAAGCATACATACATCATGCATTTTATTTGCATTCGCATTTTATATTGCATCACTATCACTTGAGTCGGTCTTATCCTGCCGTGATAACCGTCCTCTCAATCGAGTTTGTCAGTTCTTTCCTCGTCAGGAATTGCTTCGTCTGAACAATCTCGCTACCAGTGTATCTCTAGATCAGAGTCGGCACTCGGCCACTTTGATAACTTGAACCTCTGAAACATCAGAGAAACCTTCAACAGATGTCACTCTTCGCCATTTAAGATGATATCCCTGCTTTCCCGGATTAAGGAAAATCCCCAGAGAAAGCCTTTTAAACAGAGATTCGGCAGTACAACAGTGTTTCTCCGAAAAGCCGCTGATGAAAAGGTCATCGGTACCTCAAAATTGGATCCCATCATATGACGCTTCTCCGGAAAGATCCCGAGAAAAGTATGATGTATATCCCTAAGCAGAAGCAGTCTCTCAAAAGACTCGCTTTCCCCAGTAGAATCGATAAATTGCGTCTCCAACAGAGAAGTTTGTGCAACTCTACAACTCAGACGTTGGGTTCCCCAGCAGGTCTGACATCAAAACTTTTTCCGTCAAATGGCATCTCTCCAGGAAAATTCGGTGAGAAGTTTGAGGAAAACCACTACGAATAGCGTCCCTTGTCAATAAAGTTTATTGACAAAAGAAACTGAGACCAGTTCCTTGGTTGGAAACCAGGATCGAGGGGAAGTTTAAATCAGAAATTGAGACCAGTTCCTCGGTAGGAAACCAGGATCGAGGGGAAGTTTAAATCAGAAACTGAGACCAGTTCCTCGGTAGGAAACCAGGATCGAGGGGAAGTTTGAATTAGAGACTGAGACCAGTTCCTTGGTTGGAAGCCAGGATCAAGGGGAAGTTTACCTTTTCTAAGTATCAGTGCTTAGCAAAAGAAGATGAATGCGCAAGCTGCCGTTCATAGCCATCAAAATTTCGGATATTCCGATATTTAATCCTCTTGCACCCCGAATGCTCGAATACTTTCGTCATTCACACCTTCGGGTCCAAGAAGATTAAATAGGGGCATCTGTCATACCCCAAATTTTGACCACTAAAAGTTTCCCATCATTGTGCAAATCATCATCACAATATGGATGAATCATCATGCCTCATCAATCTCCTCAAGGAATTGTTGAGCATTGACTGCAATCATAACTAGGGTTTCAAGCCCTCTCTGAGCCTTAGACAAAAGGTCAATCAAGGAATGACTTGATCTTCAACTTGTCTAACCTCTCAAACATCCACAATGGATCAAAAGGACTCCCACTTCAAGGATTAAGCACAATGCTGCTCCCTTCTAGGTGGATCAAGCCTCCAGATCGACTGTGTCACCAAATTAGGGTTTTGATCGCCCAGGGCCTCCAGATGAAAAATTTCATCTAGGCACAAGCCAATGATCCAAAACATAACCTAATATACTTCATGGGACCTCATGAACCCAATCATCAAGTCAATTTTGCCTCAGGGGATGCATACATTAAAAATCAGGAATTAGGGTTTCTTGACCTAATTCACCCCTAAGTTGACTTTTGGGACAAATCATGAACCAAGACCTCAAGACATGAGTTGAGGGTCTTTGATATACTACATTGATCCATTTGTCACAATGGATTGATCCAAGAAGCTTGAGCAACAAGTTTCAATTTCATCTGCACCACAATTAGGGTTTCGCGAGAAAAGTCAACTGTAACTTTGACTTTTGACCTGGACATGCTCCCAAGCCCTAATACATGAATGAATATACCCTATGGCACCCATGGAACATGTCCATCAAGTTTGATTTAGGTCAAGGACATGATTTCCTGAAGAATTGCACAGTTTGGAATTCATCTGATAAAAAGTCAACTGTGCACAAAAAGTCAACTTTGACTTTTTAAGATTTTTCACCAAAATGGTTTTTTAACCCTAAAATGATGTTAATGTATGATTTGAATCATCATTCATCAAGAAAAATCAAGAAAAGTGAGATAACTTGTAAAAGGGGTAACCATAAAAACTTAGAAAAATTCTAAGTTAAAAAATAAAGTGGCTAGGGTACCAACTTTGGAGGACCATAACTCCTAAACCACAAGGCCAATTTTTTCCATCCAAAGCTTGATTTGTAGACCTCATTATCATCTACAAAAGCTTCAACTACAAGTCATTTCAATTCATTAAGGATTTTGAGTTATGGAGTGATCAAAGTGGCTGAAAAGTGAAAATGTCACTTTTTCCAACACTTAGTGAAATTTTCACTAAGTCAGAATTTGCCTTCACTTTTTGCCAAATGTAGGGGGATTTTTCACTTGGAATCAAAAGAGATCAAAACCAAACTTGTTCAAACAGTTGTTGTATCATGTTAGGGCTTTCCAAAATGGCCAAGAACATTGCCAAATTCAACCTGCATCATGAGATACAACATTGGCAAGTTGTCTTGCTGAAATCTGTCAAAGCAAGACAGAATTTGCATTTTGGCTCGATTTGCCAAAATTAGCCAATTTCAATAGTTCCTATCCAATTGGACACCTCTGAGGATTGAATCCAAAGGGGACAATCACTGAGCCAAGCCTCCAAAGTCCATGGAACAAGAAATAGCATGTTGAACCTAGAGTTGCCAAAATAGGGACAAGACTCCAAATTTGGAATGAAGCATTCAATGGAACCATCAAGGTGGCATGGACTGAGCCATTCTCATCTAAAATCAGTCAAGACTTATCCAAGACCAAGGGAACCACAGCTCTGAGCCCTAACCTCTAGTCAATGGCTAGAGGAGACTTGCATTTTTATTGGCCAACATTGAGGAAACACCTGCTGCAGTTGCCATTCACTGTGGATCCCAAAACAAACTTCATCTACTATAAATAGAGCTCAATTGTGGTCAGTTTGAGTACACCAAAGCCATCAAACAGATGCTTTCCTCAAAATCTCTTCTTTCACTCCAATTTTGCCTTCAAAAGCAAGTCATTATCGGGTTTTGAGTTTGAGAGCAACTCCAATCAAACCAATCACTCATACACCTCACATACATCATATAGAAGTGATCCAAACACTCAAACAACATTTGGAACACAGATTTCACAAAATCACCAGCTGGTTGCTCAAGGTTTTAACCAAGTTGCAGCTGAGGTACCACAGAGTGATCCAGCCAATTTCAATCAAGTCCAAGCATTCAAACACACTCCATGTGGTGTAGAGAAGCTGTTCAGATCATCACAACTCATCTGTAACACCTCCAACCCAGAATTTGATTTGCTCTTGCTGTCACGACTTGGAGGTAAGCACATACTTGGTCATCTCTCAATCTATGCATATTTCCTCGCATAATAATTTGGCCATATGTTCATAATCATGCATGGAATGTTTTCCCTCAATTAATTGCATTGTTTGAAACGTGTATCAAAAATCCCAGCCTTCATGCAGAAATTAGGGTTCTTGAGGTTTCTTCGTGATTTCTTGTTGTATGTTTAATTTAAATGAAATTAAAGTACATAGACATGATCGTGAGGTTGAAACGAGTTGATTGGTATGTGGATTACATGATATGATTAAGTATTCAGTGAGATTGGATAGAAAACGCAAATCTGAGAATCCCAGAACACGCGCGTGTTCTTCAGCTGTTCTTGGCGCCATATTTCCAAATTTGAATATTTGAATTTTGTGATTTTGTTTAATTGATTCAAAAATTAATTTCTCTCTGAGTTTTAATGATTTTGAGTTGATTCTTTTTTTAATATTTCACAAAAATGTTAAAATATTTTATTTTATCAAAAAATCCCAAAAATATTATTTATTTTATATAATTGATATTTTTGCAAATAATTAATATTTTAATTGTTTTTAACATTTGAAATATTATTTCCACAATGATTTTGCAACTTTTAATGCTTTCTATTTATTTTGTAGGTCAATACTTAATTTTTCAAAGCATTAATCCAAGATCACAATTTGTTTCCCATGTGTTAAACAATTTTTGATCATTTTAATTGAATTTTTATTCAATTAAATACATTTTGGAAATAAATTAGGGTTTTTGGATTAATTCAACCCTCATAAATCATTTTCAAAACACTTTGGGCCTCTAATAGAGTGTAAGACCCAATCTTTTTTTGACCAAATCATTTTGGGCCTCACTTATTGTATAAGTCCCGATACCGTCAAAAACAAACGGCGCGATCGCCGCCTTTTTCAAAAATCATCTGGGCCTCTCCTTGAGCTATAAGACCCATTCAAAACACTTTGGGCCTCTATTAGAGTGTAAGACCCAACCCCCTTTTAACCAAAATCATTTTGGGCCTCACTTATTGTATAAGTCCCGCTGCGTTAAAAGAAAACCTCGGCGCGATCGCCATTTTAAACGAAAAAATCAACTGGGCCTACCCTCGTGTTATAAGCCCCACTCTTTTTCTTTAAAACTTTTTTGGGCCTCTTGAGAGAGTGTAAGACCCATCCCTTTGTACAGAAAACCTTTTTGGGCCACAGTCACTTGAATAAGACCCTCTATACAAATTCAACAGTGCATTCACTGGTAAAACCCTGGGCCTCTCCTTGAGCTGTAAGCCCCAAATCTTTCTTTTTCAAAGCACTTTCTCCTTTGATTTTGAATATGTTGTTATTTTCAATCTTTCTTTGTTGAACAACTAACCAAACAGCATGGAAGCTCTACAACTGAGTAAGTGGTTATCGCTTTCATTTACTGCTTTCATATATATATAAACTGTATTGTGGGGCTGCTCGCTGTAAGTCTCCTTTCATAAACTCATATCAACTGTGTAATAATAGCATAGATATTTTGAGTTTCCCCGGCAACTACGTCTAGAACCAGATAACGCCGTTCCGTTTATTCGTAGAAATAGACACCTAGATCCCCAATAGGAGCACCAGATACAGTCTTCTCTTCGGCTGTCCTCCTTAGGAATCATCAAGAAACTCTACTCCCCAAGATGAATGTATTCTCCGTGAATGGCATCTTTGAGTTTCTTCCAAATTCTCGAATGTTCCTGACTCGATCTATTCCTTGTGAATAGCTTGCCTTGAATGTCTCGGGGTTTGGGAACCCACTACGGTCATAATCTTGGACCCTAACTAAGGAACCCTCTTTAAAAGTTAAAAGTTGCTGGATAGTACACCTCGCACGTTTACCAGTGGTTTTTATCTTTAAAAGAGTCATCTCTCCGAATGGAAAGGAGATGATGGACCCACGGGCTTCTTAAAAGCATCGGCCTCCTCTTGGGCATTGTACAAGGACCCGTCGGCTTCTTAGAAGTATTGACAGCCTCCTCTTAGGCTTCGTATAATGATATCTTCCTCCGGGAATGATAGCCTTCTCTTGGGCTTCGTACAAGGACCGATCGGCTTCTTAAAAGCTTCCAGCCTCCTCTTGGGCTTCGTACGAATTGTCCCGACGACCTCCTAGAGGTATAGGAACAGAACTTAGTAGTCTTCATAGAGCAGTCCTTTCCAGAGTCTACTACTGTTTCTCAAAGCATAGTACAAAAGATAAAACTCTAGACTTGGACAGTCTATTTTCCTTGAGTCTCAAAGACATTCTCAAGTGACCCTCCGTTAGATAGGAAGAAACCCGTAGACTCGGACAGTCTCAATACCCTTCGGATTTCCCCGTTTCCTTAAAGACAGGGAACAACCCCGATCCTCAGATCAAACCCATGAGTACAGTGTTGCTCATATAAGAACTGATTTTCTCTTTAAAAAATCAGTATACTGGACCTGTCACTTAACTAAAACAGTCACCAACAGATCGCCTCCTCTTAGGCTTCATTAATGATCCTTCTTATCCTCAGCATAAGATAGCCTCCTCTTGGGCTTTGTACAAATGATTCTCCCCAGCGGAGCAAACCTTTTCAGCCTCCATCTCGGGCTTTGTACGAGATACAAAAAACACTCTCTTGTTGAGTATAAAAGATTCCCCTGTAGAGTCAAAACTTTCAGCCTCTCTCTCAGGCTTTGTATGAGACACATACAAGACTCCCTCGTTGAGTCAATCACCCTTTTGCCTCCATCTCGGGCCTCGCACGAGATACAAATTCCATAAGCAAGAGTCAAACCCTTTTTAGCCTCTCTCTCGGGCTTTGTACGAGACACATATTAGCCTCCTCTTAGGCTTTGTATAATGATTTTCCCTAGCGGAAATTAGCCTCCTCTTAGGCTTTATATAAGATAACCACTGGTTAATCCAATTAACCTTTTAGCATCAAACCTGTGCCTCGTTCACAGTACATAAACATCAACAACTCCTTCCCTTTCATCTAATCGCTGTAAGCGGCAAGCCTCTAGATCATCTACATCCATGCCACTGTCCTTCTTTTAGCATGAGGAATTCCTAAGGAAAGATGGCGTTGCTCTATACACAGAGTTAAAGTCTTCTCCTTCAGGTTAAAACCCTTTCTTCGGAAATTATGGCATTGCTAGGATCCGCGTATCCCAGTTAAAGTAATTCTCCTTCTCCCCTCTTTAGAGATGACAAATTCTCTCTAAAGTCGAGACCTTTCAGCTTCACATCTTGGGCTTTGAACAAGATACAAACAACCTTTCGCTTCACGTCTTGGGCTTTGAATAAGACACCAAAAAACCAATTTCCTCCCATAGAATAAGAGGAACTACGAACGCTCTGATTTCCCTGTTTCGGTAAACGGGAATACGTAGGCATAAGATCGAAAGAAAAGATCTTAGCGAGCATAATCCACAAAAAACCCAAATCCCGTCACTCAAAAGCAGTAATTCAAAAACATCAGTCCTAACATCCTAATCCTTATTTCCCGTCAGAAACCCTTCGCCTAGATAAAAAAGAAAGAAAGTCGTATTGGCGAAAATACAAATAACCAGTACAAAGGCCCCCCACATTGTAGCATTCGTAACTTAACAGACCGCTGTTTAAACTCAGTATGCAAGCAGGGTTAATTGGAGACATATATTTCCCTTCCTTAGTCAGCTTACAATAGGATAAAAATGAATCGACCTGTAGTAAACTCAACCGCAGAGAGCGACCTGTGCTTAAGAACCACGTCCAAAATCGCTCGCTACAGATTCTAAGTCACATACTTAACTTCGAGTCGCCCAAATCTTACTCGTAATTGGAAGGATAACTTTTCAAATTTCCTTCTCTAGGTAAAACACCACTGTACACAACTGGTACCACTCTCACGGTCTAAATCTAATGTCGTGAACTAACGGAAGATAACAATTACCAACTCGAATCAACTGTCCATACCTTACGATGGCCATAATTACACACCGAAATATATTCCTTGCAGGATCAATACTTTGTGAGTATTTTCCAACTTCGTTCTTAAGATTCTCAACCGTAATGATAACAATACTCTTAAGACTTTCTCACGAGGTCACTTCTTTAAAGTTAACTCTCTTGCTGCCTGAACAAATGGCCAACTATGCCACACTCTTTCCAGAAGTCACGGTTCCAAAACGCAAATCCTTCCTTCACTTACTTGCAACCTCGTTCTCCATTCACACAATACTCTCCACTCAGAGCAACACAAGGAAACAAGACGCATATGATGGTTCCAAAGGGATTTCACAATTTACACACACGCTAATCGGTAAACTTCTCCAAAATTCTACGTAAAGCACCCTTCATGCACGTGTTAAACGGTTAACCCCATTGTGTTAGTCGGTTAACACTACTGCAAAACAAAACCCAGTTTCTTCTTAATTCAAAGTCATCCCTACTCAACCCATCAATCTGATTTGTTCTAACTCGAAATATCATTCTCAACTCACGGCTTCTTACTTGTATTACATTCACCAACCATGATCCACTCAAGGTAAAACCAACAAAGTTGACAACACACTCCAACCAAGTGACAGGAAAAATTCCAAATTCTCACGCGGTCACCTTACAATCTTCAGTGGGGTAGTTCATTTTTCTACTCAAACAACTACACCGACGGAAAGTCAATAATGAAGACATTCTAGGGTTTTAGTCACCACTCATACTTTATTCGTCCATAAGCAACACCCGACACCCATCCATCACACGGTACTACGGGAATGATGGGCATCTCATGTCAAGCATACCACCTTACCCTCTCACTTAACTCCCTGGGCGAGAAATAAAACCACAATGTTCTTAGTCCAACAAAAGGTAGATTTCGAATATTCCAATTATCCACAAATACAGAAGTTCTCTCTATACTTGAAAATAAATCGGGGAAATGCATCCTCCTGAAGAACCTGTCCATCGCTTCGTATACAGTAACCGGAATTCCTTACCTTCCACTATCCATTACACCCCACACTTACCCTTAAGTCACTTAATGAAATGCTTGCATCCGGTAATTCTCATCAACCATTTACAAAACTCTTCCGGTATAAACCGTTCCATAATTTACTCTTAGTCCGTAATAAGTCCTGAATTGCTTCTCATTGTTTTACCACAATTTTATCTCTTAAGATACAATACTAACTGCTTCACAAGGTACGTCCGACACACTTATCTCAAGAATAAGAATCCCCCACGTACACTTGTGACAACAGTGCTACTACCGCGCTCGTTCTTAATACCAAAGTGTAACTTTCCATTTCACATCATACTTACTAGAGTTCTGACGGGTGAACCATCCTTGGTTACACTTCCTTAACTTAAGCCTCAACAACTACTCAATAGCTCTAGTACACAATCGTCCAAAAATGCCTTCCTTTGTCATTTCCTCATATATATTGTTGATACCATTTTCTACATCGTGCTTACTTTCGCTCTCCCTGGTACTCCTCTTAGGTCCAAATATAAAACCATCTTACTGCGATTCCCTTAGATTCCAAGATACTTACTCTATATCTTAATATAACTTCTTCCGGTCCGTATCGCTATGCTTTCTGTTACTAACTGAAGTCCACACTTCCTCCGGCACAAAACCTTATACTGTTCCTTGGGTAATTTAACAATTCCAAATTCCAAAATGGTCTCTCACCAAATACAGAAAAATCCTGATGTAGTATCTCGAACTCAATCTCTCTACGCAACGGAAGATACATAATTCATCTCCTACTCTTCGTTCGACGCACACTTGTTTCACTTGAAGTATGTAACACATCTCTATTACTGTGGGTTCCCATGAAAGCCGGACTTTCTTAACTCTAAACTTTTAACCAGTCGGAAGATATTGTTCCAAACACACTCCTTAAGGTACTCTTGTCCATTCAAGATACCTTAACGACCTTAGAAATGGAAGCACCAAAATTCATCTCACCTCCGGACCTCACGCCACACATTCCACAAAACCACTTTCTTTTTCCACGGAATGAGATTACTTGAAATTTCTATCCATATAAGTGGTCGATCCATCTCTACGGGCGACTTTACAAAATCCTCCATACCTTAATCAATCATCCGATAGAGATCTTTAACTTCCAGACTCCATCCTTCCCAAATGATTGCTTAACAACCCAACACTCTTAAATTCCATGTTACACAAGCACAACTTCTATTAAAACCTCACTGAGCCGACCAAAACTCCACACTACTAACTCTTGGTTTGAGCATACTCTCACAGCACAAGTTCCGACAACACTTCGGAGTCCTCGTGGTCGCTCAACCATGATTCTACCTATCACATACATAGTATTAGGTTGATCAGGCCCAACACTAGATAGTATGATATTAAGTTTCATGCTGGTAAGACACACTTAAGAGGCAAGAATAGATTTACTTATGATGTTTCAAGGCTAGGTCGAGGACACGACCTGCTCTGATACCAACTGTAACGCCCTGTATAATATTCATCTAGAATAATACCATACAAGTGTTTTATTTGGTACTGACACATCAAAAGTGCCTAATGACATAATTCACATACTTGTCCATTTCTAAAACATAATACAACATATGGCACAAGTCATGGAAACTAGCCAAAAAATAAAATAAAACTAAGATCCATATACAATATTCCTCATTGTACAAGAACAATAAAAAATACACAGCGGAATAAGCTTAACTAAGCTTCTCTTGAAACATCCAAGCATCGCTCCACTTGTAAATCAAACCTGCAAACCACACCTGAAATAAAGCAACTATAGTGGGGTGAGATACATCAAATCTCAGTGAGTTCCCTATCTTATAGATTCTCTCGGCTTTACAAGGTTTTACCAATCCTAACTCAAGTCCGGGGAAAAGGGGAAAGGACTCTTGAGTTCACAATTCAATTCTCACACTATATGGAAACATGTCATGAGTTTATCAACTCAAAAATATCACTAATCGATAACCATGCCAAGGTATCCCTTATTCCCGGCCTCTTCTACGTCTAGAAGTCGATCCGGGTCATGGATCCTTGCAATCTACTTGACATACGAATGAATTCGGGTTCTACGGGCCTTTTACCGTTATGAACCGTCACTTCACACGGGCCTTTTACCGTCACAAGCATACGCTCCATGGGCGCCATTCGTACAGTACGGGGAATCAAACTTGCCAAGTAGTTGTGCATCTGTTTCAAAGGAGCTCGAGACCCATGAAACACACTCACAAGATAACCGGTTACGATTACGTGATCACACACACAAACATGATTGTATTTGACAATCACAAGGCTATAATGCCTCAAGGCCATAATCGCCTTATCCAAAGAACACAAGGTTCACACACATGTTCCATACTAGTGTCTCACTCTCCTCTAGACCATTACTCGGCAAGGATGCACAAGCATCGCCATCTAGATTATTCATCAATCCTAGACACCACCTAGACTCATATCATTATGTTTTGGGGTAAGTTTTCTCACTCTTCCTAATTCATTTTAACATGCATATTTCTTTCATTCACAATTCACAATTAGATAGACATATCATGATTTCATAATAGAACAATATACCAAAATTAAAACATAATTATATTGTTTTTGGAACTTCCTCGATTATTTAATCGGTCGGTAAAATCGACATATTTCATCTCCATTGCATAGAATATTTCCTCGGCTTTACATCGATATAAAGAATGATCGAATCCGATAAACGGGTCAAAAGTTATGAATTTCTCGCTAAAGGAAGAATTTCAACTCCCAGACCTGCGCGCTGAGCGCACCCCCCTTGCCCGCTGAGCGCACAAGCTACTGCCTGGAGAGGTTGCAGGAATTCAACACCGCGCTGAGCGCGCTCTGCGATTTCCAGAAAAATAAATCTCTTAACAGAGTTTTTCCCAACCTGTAACAACATCCCAACAACATACCCAACAACCCATCGAGGTATAATATCACGATTCTATTACGGTTTAACCGACACACTTCATACAATATGATTTTCAACATTTATCACATAATTTCCACTAAAACCCTAACATTTCAAAATAACATAAACCCATTCAAACATTCTTAACGATTATCGATAATTGATTCCACACCAGTATAGATTATACTACGAAATTTATAACTCATTTCAACCGCTAGATTCCTCGATTTTCCACAAAATCCCATTTTCTCCCAAACCTATCACAACCCCAAAACCTCAAGAAATTCTACACTAAGGTTTCTATCTAGAACCCACCTGATAATCGGAGAGGAGTTTAAAGAAGATGATGAATCGATGAAGAGATGATGAAGATCCAAGCTCTCCTTCTTCCACTTTCTCCACTTTCTCTCTTTTCTTCCCTTTTTCTCTTCTTCTTCTTACTATCTTCTTTCTCCTTTTTTTCTTTCTCCCCTTTCCAAATATATATATATAAACCAATATTATATAATATAAATCCAATAGAGTAAAAATATCTCCAATTGATATTTTGTCATTCCAACCCAATTGATCAATTATTAGAGTTAACTTAAAATACTCCCTTAAACTAATAAATATCACTCTGCCTTTTAATAATTGTTCTTTCTAATGTCCAATTGAGCACTTAATTAATACGGGGTATTACAACTAGTGTGGTAATGATGTGTTCGGCAGTAGTATCTCTAGTCCCATGCAGAATGGTAGTGATCTCTGTGTCGAGGAATCAGTTTTCCAGTCTTGTTTTCTCCACAAAAGAGTCGAGCCGTGTCGTTGACATCTACATATGCATTTGCATTTGTATTTGCATTTGCATTTGATCATATATCATATGCATAATTCATATACATAAGCATATCATGAGTGTTTCATCCTCATTTGCATTTCTCCCAAGGTCGTGTCGTCGTCCACGTCTTACATTACCAAAAACGTTACCCGTCCTTTTCATTCAGTGTCATTCCTGAGAGTCTTATTTGTCCATTCAGTGCCATTCCTGGATGAGTTTTCTCCTTTGCATTCAGTGTCATTCCTGGATGTCATTCTCAGCTATTATGATTTGTACCCTCCATTCAAAGCCATTATTGAATGCCTGGTGTCCTTTTATTCAATGCCATATAGTCTTCTTTGTTCACTTTATCTAAAGTCGGTATTAGATATTGTGATTTATACCCTTCATTCAAAGCTAGTATTGGATGTCTGGTTTCTCTACCATCTGATGCCTATCCGGATGTGTCACTCCTTCAGATGTTTTTCAGATCGAGTCTTTGTTCACTTTATCTAAAGCCGGTATTAGATATTGTGATTTATACCTTTCATTCAAAGCCAGTATTGGATTTTCGGTTTCTCTACCATCTAATGCCTATCCCGATGTGTCTCTCCTTCTGATGTTTTTCAGATCGAGTCTTTGTTCACTTTATCTAAAGCCGGTATTAGATATTGTGATTTATACCTTTCATTCAAAGCCAGTATTGGATGTCCGGTTTCTCTACCATCTGATGCCTATCCGGATGTGTCTCTCCTTCTGATGTTTTTCAGATCGAGTCTTTGTTCACTTTATCTAAAGCCGGTATTAGATATTGTGATTTATACCTTTCATTCAAAGCCAGTATTGGATGTCCGGTTTCTCTACCATCTGATGCCTATCTGGATGTGTCTCTCCTTCTGATGTTTTTCAGATCGAGTCTTTGTTCACTTTATCTAAAGCCGGTATTAGATATTGTGATTTATACCTTTCATTCAAAGCCAGTATTGGATGTCCGGTTTCTCTACCATCTGATGCCTATCCGGATGTGTCTCTCCTTCTGATGTTTTTCAGATCGAGTCTTTGTTCACTTTATCTAAAGCCGATATTAGATATTGTGATTTATACCCTTCATTCAAAGCCAGTATTGGATGTCCAGTTTCTCTACCATCTGATGCCTATCCAGATGTGTCTCTCTTTCTGATGTTTTCTTAGATCTAGTCTTTGTTCACTTTATCTAAAGCCGGTATTAGATATTGTGATTCATTCAAAGCCAGTATTGGATGACTGGTTTCTCTATCATCTGATGTTTTTCCGGATGTGCCTTTCTCTGTCTTTTCTGGCTTTTCTTGAAGATCCCGTTTAAACTCTTCAGTATAAGAAAATCCTAGAAAATATTTTGTTGATGTCTATCCTTTTATTTCAAATTGATCCCCAGTGGAGACCCGGACTTCTTTCTGGTTCCATGCCCAGTAAAGAGTGTGCTTTTATTTTCCCCAGTGAGTGACTGCTCATTGTGTGGGCTTTTTCCCTGTCTGCTTTGTCTACATTTTGCATTTACCTTTCCATCATTATCATCATACTAGAAATTCATGGCATGTTTGCATTTGCATGTCTATTAGCTGTCCTTAGCATCTGTATTCCATCTAAGGGCAAAATTTTCGGTTTCCTATATTTAAATACCTTTCACCTTGATCTCTCGAGGATTTCCATTCATCGTGCCATCCGGTAAAGCTATTTAAATAGGGGCAACTCCATCCATTGAGAGATCAAGGTGATAAGCTAAGGATTTGTCTCCTTGGAACAAAGCTTTGCCTGCTGTATCCTCATGCATTATCCAATTTCTTTTGCCTATAAAAGGAGGATAGTTTCTCATTTGCAAAGACACCAAGAATCAGAGCAAAAACACACAAAGAAACACACCTCAGAACAAGAAGTATCAAGATAAAAACATCACCACCACTGCCCCAAGAAAGAAAAGCTCGTGAGAGCACACATCACACCACCATCAATACATCAGAACACACCTCACCACTCTCCAACACTACTTCTGTTTCCACACTCAACCGACGACAACCGCCATTTCCGGCAACACAAGACCATCACCTTTAAACTCATCGTGCTCTTCATATCTCAACAAGGCAGTCGTGTAATCACTTCGAATACAACGTCGTAACCCGGATAAACTCAGAGCCAACTTCAACACAACAAATATACACACTCTGAATCGACAACTTTGCAGCAGTAGCACTTCGCGTAACGGTAACGATTTCGATTTCGTCCATACGTATCTATCTAATGTCACCGTTTGCTAGTTCTGATTTGATTTTGTTCTTATCCGACTGTTGATTGCATTGCGGGTATTATGCTTGTGTCGACATCGTATTTCGTCAAGTTTCTGCATATCTATTATTACAAAGTCGTGAATCTGAAGTTTGAATGCTGGTTATACTTTTGTGTAGTTTGATTAATTGGTGATTGTTGGCTATTCCTTATAGAAGTTGACGCTTGGTCCTCTTATAATTTCTTTACTTTTATGTCCTTGGAAAGCAAATATGTGAAATTCTAACAAAGATTTGACTTGTCTCGTTTGTGTAAATATCGGGTTGCTACTGTTCCAATGCCCGGTTCCGACTCGGTTTCAAGTTATCATCAATTGTTGTTTTGTTCTGTCATATGATCTTTGGCGGTGTATCGAGTTTTCGAGTGTGTTAACTTTCCCTCGTATACGTTGTTGCATGGTAAGAGATGATGAGCAGTGTTGGAAAAAGGATTGCTTTCTACTGTGCGTGTTGCGGTATCTTTTAATTTTCTTGTTTTCACTATTAGCTATCCACTCTTTTTTAGTACTGTTTAGATTAAATATATTGTGTCTTCACGTTATATTAGACTCCCACATTTCATAGGTGCACTTCCTTTGGTTTTTTTTTAGTTTTAATTTAATTTAATTAGTTTTTTTAATTAGTTAGAAATTTGTTTAGTTAATTAGAATTAGTGTAGATAGTTTCATTTAGCATTAGAGTTAGTGGTGGAATTAACTAATTTGTTTTTTAGTTAGTTTTTAATTAAAACTTAGTTAATTAGTTTTAAGTAAATTTGGTTTATTTTTTTATCTTCTTTATTTAGATTTTTATTAATTCTTAATTTATCTTGACATCTCTCATTTTCATTTTAGCTAATTCCTGGTTTTCATTTTCAATTTAATTCTCATTGCATTTGCTGTATATATTGTTGTTTATCATACACTTGATACCGGTGTCCCTCCTCGTTTCTCTGTTTGTCTCGTTCCAAAGGAAAAAATCCTTTCCAGTTGACTACCATGTCATTTAGGATAGCCTTGCACTACGCCAAACAAGGGAAAAGAGGGCGCTTTTTTGGCCTATGACAGCGCTTAAAAGCGCTGTCTAAGCCAGCGCCGTCGTAGGTAAAGACAACACTTTTTTATTTATGAAAAAGCGCTCTCTAAAAGGGGCCTTTTGACAGCGCTTTTAAAAGCGCTGTATAAAGTATAAGTTAAAAATTTAATATTTTTTTTTTTAACTTTAGAAAGCGCTTTTTCCTTCAAAAGCGCTCTCTAAAGGTGCTTTTAGACAGCGCTTTTTAAAGCGCTGTCTAATGTATACGTATAATGATTTTTTCTTATACCTTTAGAAAGCGCTTTTTCCTTAAAAGCGCTCTCTAAAGGTGGACTTAAGACAGCGCTTTTTAAAGCATTGTCTAATGTTTAACCTTAGACAGCGGTTTTTTCTCAAAAGCGTTGTCTTTGGTCTACGTATAATTTAGAAGATTTTTTTTTAAAATCCCATTTTAACCATTTTTTTATGCAGAAACGTGTATAATTTACATTTTCATAAACCTGTATAATTCACATTTCAATAAATTTATCAACAAATTCTATTTCAAAACTAGAATTTACACTTAATGCAGAATTCAATAAACTAGAATTTGTACATTTCAATAAACTAGAATTTACATGCAGAATTCACACAAATTCTATTGTATGGTTTCAAACCTGCATAGAATTTACATTTCAATAAACTAGAATTTACATTCACAAAACTATACATTCAAGAAAGAATTCTTCTTGCAATAAAAAATTCGCACAATTCCTCCTTAGTATCTTGCAATTGTTTCCTCGTGTAATAAGGACACGCCATATCATCGAAATACTACATAACAAAACAAAATACGCATTAGTTAAGAAATAATATATAGATGTCTTGTGTTATCAAGTAGCATCACTAATAAGCAATATTGTGAAAATTAATATACCTCCACTTTGACCCATGTAATATTGGTTGCTCTAGCCCGTGCTACTCGTGCGTATCTTCCTGGTTACTAGACACTTGACATGTAAGAAAGAAAAAAATAGAAATTAAATGACATAAGCTATATTGAATGATATAAGCTATATTGAATGATATAAGCTATAATTTTACAACTAGTACCTTTTTAACTAACGTCTCTTTCTTTTCTTGTTTGGAGTATGTTCTACCCGTCTCTTAACAACACGGACGGTTGGATTGATCCAAATACCCTCATTATGATCATTTCTAGTATATGATTCATTCGCTATAATATTTTCATCTTGATCATTTCTAGTAAATGATTCAATATCAACATCAATATCACCTTGATCTCCAACGTTTTCATCAATTAATTTGTTAGATAAAAGCACTATAGACCATTTTGTACTTGTCGGATCAGTGACATAGAACACTTGTTTAGCTTGAGAGGATAGAATAAAAGGCTCATCTTTGTACCCCACCCTATTAAGATCCACTTTCAAGAATCCTGACTTATTCATTCGTACGCCATTATTATTTTCAACCCACTTGCAACGAAATATAGGAATCTAAAAGTTCTCATAATCAAACACCCAAATGCGCTCGATAACCCCAAAATATGACAGATTTGCAAATTTGGGGTTTAAGTCTTTCACACTTGAAATGTGCATTGCTTCAGCTACCAAGGTGACACCACTATTTTGCATAGTACTTTTATCATCTTGTTCTTTGGTATAAAATGTGTATCCATTAATTGCGTATGCGCTATAAGAAAACACGACCATACTTGGACCATATGCTAAACATCTCAACCTTTCTGTTATTGAATCGCGGTCTGAATAATACTTTGCATAAATATGATCCTTAAACCAAGGTATGAAACTTCGATTGTGCTCTCGTACTATCCAATTCTCATTTCTATTCGGATTTAAACCTCGGAGAACATCCTTGTGCATTTCAACATATGGCTCAACCTCATTCTCATTGTGCAGAACATACAAATGCACTTGATCCCGTTCGACCCTTAATACTGTCACAACTTCATTTCCAATTAACTTTTTTCCTTCTTTTTTTTCGACAATATGAGATTTGGGGAGTCCAATTGATTGTACATTGGACAGATATTCAGTACAAAACTCAACCGCTTCTTCAACAATGTATCGTTCGGCAATACAACCCTCTGGTCGACTTCGGTTTTTCACATACCCTTTTAATATTTTCATATAACGTCCAGCAGGGTACATCCATCTCATATAAGCCGGTCCACACAATTGTGTCTCTTTCACTAGATGAACAACTAGATGAACCATTATGTCAAAAAACGAGGGAGGAAAATACATTTCAAGATCACACAAAGTAATAACTAGTTCTTTTTGCAATGTTGGTAAGATCGCAGGATCGATCACCTTACTGCAAATTGACTTGAAAAAAAAAACACAATTTAGTTATTGCGCTTCTTACTTTTTCTGGCAGAATAGAACGTATACCTATTGGTAGAAAATGTTCCATTATAACATGGCAGTCATGCATCTTTAAACTCTTTAACTTGAGGTCTTTCATAGACACAAGTTTTCTAATATCTGAAGAGTATCCTTCTGGAACTTTAACTTCACTTAGAAACTTACACAATACTTTTTTCTCCTTTCTAAATAGAGTATACGCAGCAGGTGGTAGATATGTTCGTTTTCCTTTCTTCAAGGGTCCTAATTCAGCTCTTATCCCCATATGTACCAAGTCCTTTCTTGCTTTAAGGCCATCCTTAGACTTTCCTGGTATATTGAGTAACGTACCAATAACACTGTCAAATACATTTTTTTCAATATGCATAACATCGAGAAAATGTCTTACATACAACGACTTCCAATATGGCAGTTCAAAAAAAATTGACCTCTTCTTCCACCCACTCTTGACAAGTGTATGTCCAAAAGGCTTTCCAAACTGAGTTGTCACATCTTTCACCTTTTCAAAAATTTGATCACCTGTCAATATAGTTGGAGCTCTACCATGTTCTGGCTCTCCATTGAATGCTTTTCTCCACCCACGATAGTGATGATTAGAATTTAAGAATCTACGATGACCGAGAAAGACATTCTTCTGACCAAACTCCAATCGCATCCAATCTGTTTTATCTTCACAAATAGGACACGCACATTGACCTTTTATGCTATACCCTGATAGATTTCCGTATGCTGGAAAATCATTAATTGTGCCAAACAACATCGCCCTCAAGTTGAAACTTTCTTTCCTATACCCATCATAAACCTCCACACCGTTCTCCCACAAAAATTTGAAATCTTCGATTAAGGGTGCCAAGTATATGTCTATGTCATTCCCTGGTTGTCTAGGCCTAGAAATTAACATAGATAACATCATGTACTTACGCTTCGTACATAGCCATGGAGGTAGGTTATAAATCATTATGATCACAGGCCATGTGCTATGTGAGATACTTTGAATACTGTGTGGGTTCATTCCATCAGTAGATAATGCCAAGCGAAGGTTTCTTGCTTCTTTTCCAAATTCAGGATAATCATCATCAATTTTCATCCACTGTGGTGAATCTGCCGGATGTCGAAACTTTCCATCAATAATTCTTTCATCTGCATGCCAAGTCAAGTGTCTTGAATCGGTCTCACTACGAAACATGCGTCTAAATCTCGGAATTATAGGAAAATACCATAAGACTTTTGCTGGAGACAACTTTTTCTTATATCTAGAGACACCACATTTAAGACACTCATTTAGCGATGCATACTCATTTCGAAACAATACACAATCATTTGGACAGGCATGTATCTTATCATAGCCTATGCCAATAGAGCACAACATCTTTTTGGCCTCATATGTTCGATTGGGAAGAACATTATCCTCTGGAAGCATATCTTTCATAAGGGCCAATAATTCTGTGAAACTTTTATCCGACCATCCATTGCCCGCCTTTAAGTTGTACAACTTTAATACCGCAGACAATCTTGTAAATTTGGTGCAACCATTATACAACGGTTTCTCTGCATCGCTTACCAACCTCTCAAACATTTTGGGACAATCCTTAAGATCTTCTTCAAGTGCTTCTGCAATCTCTTCGACTCGATCAGAATCGTATGTATCTGTGCCATTGTCGTATGAAGCGTAGGTCGTATTATCCCCCGATTCAACATTCCCGTTAATTTTCTCACCATGCAAATTCCAACATGTATAACTTCTATCAATTCCACTCCTCAATAAATGCGATGCCAACTGAACCGCGTCAACCCGACTCCCAAAACAGCAACCCAAGCAAGGACATATCATTCGACTGGGGTCTTTGGCGTGCGCAACAGCAAACTTAACGAATTTCGATACCCCATTGTCGTACTCTTTCGACAATCAACTTGAAGACATCCATTTCCTATCCATAGTTATACTAATTAAACTAAACAAAAACAAAAAGAAAAAAAGTTATACCTGTAGGGAAACGATCCGACTTTCACACTTTGAACACAAGTAACCCCTATACACGTATCATAAAATGAAATATCATTAATTGACCAATTATGAGTTATAACTTGATAAGTGGCAACATGTAATCACAAACAAGCAACAATTAGAGGTAAACACCTACATAAGTATAAAGTAGACAATAAACTTATAACAAAAAGTCACAAGTTCTAGAAAATAAAAGAAATGAACTTGGAAAAAAAGGATAGACCAAACACAACACAACTAGCGAAATACAATTTCAATCAATATTAGGTTGTTTATACTAATCAACTTTGCCAAATATACAGTAGAAAATATTTAATAGTCATGAAATAACCTTCACAATTTCAATAATAGTTGTGAAGATACTTTAATATTAGCTTCCTTATGAAAATACCTTCAACAAAACTAGAAAAAATATACATGAAAAATATACATGAAAAGTATCATGAATGCTTTTCGTAAAAATATACATGAAAAATAAAAGAAAAAAGATTCTGCAACAATAATAAAAGAGGAAGCTTTTATCCTCTTCGTGAAAACTTTTTCGTTTTCGTTTTCAGAGAAATGAATAGTAAAAGAGAAATGAATAATAAAAGAGAAATGAATAATAAAAGAGAAGTGAATAATAAAAGAGTACCTTATTCGTTTTCGTTTTCAGAATGATTTGAGAAATGAATAAGAACAACAACGTTTTCGTTTTCAAAACGATAAGAGAATAAGAACAACAACGTTTTCACGAACGGCAATGGCAATGGCAATGGCAAGAACGACGACAAGGGTTTAGAGAAACGGTCGAGAGAGAAAATGAATAAAAGTGTCTCCTAAAATGTTTAGAATTGTTTTATATTTTAATTAGTAAAGGACTTTAGAGGGCGCTTTTCGTAAGAAAACGCTTTCTAAAGTGAAAATAATTAGAGGCCTATAAGAGCGCTTTCTAAAAGCGCTTTCTAAGGTGGCATTTAAAGAGCGCTTTTTAGAAGCGCTATCTAAAGTGACACCTATAACAGCGCTTTTTGGAAAGCGCTTTCTAAGGTGGTCTAACGTGGCAGGCTTTTACAGCGCTTTTCAAAAGCGCTTTCTAATGGCTATTTTTAGAAGCCATTTTACCTGAAAATGTCAAAAAATCTAAAAATGAGTCTGGGGCGAGGGGGATTCGAACCCCAAACTCAAAGCATGGCAAACACATACACAAACCTCCTTGACCAGCGGTACTACGCCCTCATCCATTGTTTATTCTCATTCTCTCTCTCTCTCTCTCTCTCTCTATATATATATATATATATATATATATTTTTTTTTAAATAAGTTAAAATGTTTGTATTTAAAATAAATTAAAATATAATTTAATATAATTTAAATATATTAAATATAGTTTGATATATTAATATAATTTAAAGTACATTTTAAATTATATATTAATATAATTTGTATATATTAAATATATTAAATATAATTTGATATATTAATATAATTTAAAGTATATTTTAAATTATATATTAATATAATTTATATATATTAAATATAATTTCAATAAGTTAAAATGTTTGTATTTAAAACATATATATTTAAATATATTATTTGAACAATTTTAAATATAATTTAAAATAAAGTAAAATATAATTTAATATACTTTAAATATATTAAATATAATTTGATATATTAATATAATTTAAGGTATATTTTAAATTATATATTAATATAATTTATATGTATTTAAAATAATTTAAATAAGTTAAAATGTTTGTATTTAAAACATATATATTTAAATATTTTATTTGAATAATTTTAAATATAATTTAAAATAATTTAAAATATAATTTAATATAATTTAAATATATTAAATATAATTTGATATATTAATATAATTTAAAGTATATTTTAAATTAATATATTTTAAATTATATATTAATATAATTTATATACATTAAATATAATTTAAATAAGTTAAAATATATAATTTAAATATATTAAATATAATTTGATATGTTAATATAATTTAATATTAATTTCCCTACCTAAAGGTCGTGGGTTCGACCCCCCAGTTTGCCATTTGTCAGTATAATTGTGCCACTTAGAATGGTTTTATATTTTAATTAGTAAATGACTTTAGAGGGCGCTTTTCATTAGAAAGCGCTTTCTAAAGTGAAAAGAAATTGAGCCCTATTAGAGCGTTTTCTAAAAGCGCTGTCTAAGGTGATACCTATAGCATCGCTTTTGAAAAGCGCTCTCTAAAGGGATACCTATAGCAGCGCTTTTTGGAAAGCGCTGTCTAAAGTGGCACTCTTTTACATTCTTTTACAGCGCTTTTGAAAAGCGCTTTCTAAAGCCTATCTTTTACTGCGCTTTTTTTAAGCGAAATTTTTTTATTCTTTTTAGCAGCGTTTTTTTATAAAAGCGCTGTCATTTTGGCGCTGTCTATTCCTATTTTTGGCGTAGTGTTGTCCATCATTCCCTTATCCCACACCGCCGCGCGATCGAAACTTACCTTCCCTTTTAACCTAGCCTTAGGTTTGGAGTCGCCGCACTCCACATAGGTGTCTTGCTGTCAGACCCTACTTTCCCTTGGAACCTTGACCACAGTCAAGAGTTCTTCACCCCCGTTGAGGGGAACTACGAATGCTCTGATTCCATTCCCGTCAGGATACGTAGGCACAAGATGCAACGTCTTGGCGAGCATACTTAGTGTATATACCTCTAGGTCTTTTTTTACCTTAGCACATTTCCCTTAACAAGCAAACATTAACATAACACAAATACTAACAAGAGGTTCCTGTAGAGTACTACAGATACTTAGGGTGCTAATACCTTCCCTTAGTATAACCAACCCCCGAACCTTAGATCTCCCCCCTTTAGGTTTTTTTACGATCTTGAACCTTTCCTTTGGATAAATCAAAGTCGGTTGTAAAAGAAAATGATGCAAGTTAATAAATAGCTTGTTATCCAATTTTCACCGCAACAGAAATGGCGACTTCACAGGGGAAATCCCCTAAGAGGGTTAAGCCTATCTTGTTTGTATTTGTGTTATTTATATGCTTGCTTGCTTGTACATTTGTATATTCATATCTGTATATATTTGTCTATGCTTGGGTTTTCTGGTTGCAGGGTTGCTACTTGGAGTGGTGAGGATAAGTCCTAACCCGGACTTGAGTGTACACTTATGATAGGATCGTGGACATATTCAAGGAGACTTCGAGGGAGAAATCCCAAAGGAGTTGACTTGAGGTTCCACACTCAGTTGAGGCCCTTTTGGGGGTGGTATATGCTGAACGAGCAATCGTGAATGTGTTACCGCTTTCGACCTAGGAGCCAGGGATACTGATGACCATTAGTTACCCTTTACCCCACCTGGCCTATTTAGGATGTAGTGCGATGATTATGACGGAGTAATCCTAAATGGTTGCTACGCGATACTACACTCAGACGAGACTCTCTTGAGAATTTTATTGATTACCAAGTAATTGGAAAGTCGATAAAATCCGAAAGATGGGTTGTCGACTCTGGGCACTTTTTAGAACCCTGTGCTACAGTTGATAAACCCATAACACATACTAGTTGGGATGGGTAGACCATGGCTCCATGCTCGTGATCTTCAAACCTAGGCCCTCATTCTGTTTGCCTATATATATATGTGATTATTTGTATATGTGTGTTTGTGCATACATCCATTCATTCATGATAGCCCTTTTGTTTCAAAGAACCCAGATGTTCTTTCCTTTACAGAAATCAATTAAGATCATGGTTTTTAAAGTAAAACTCTTCAGTTTTCAAAAAGGACATTTGCAACTTGCTTTTGAGCTCTTTGAAACCATTTGGCTTGCATTGCATTGCATATCATTTGCATTTTTGCATGGTTCATTGCATACGTCTGTTTATCCAGCTACTCATTTCCAGTGGTCTCTATCTTCCAGTGTCATCTGTGAGTCGTCAAGCTGATTCCTCGACACCGATACCGAACTAGATGAGCTAATTTCAGACGCATAATGTCAATTATCTGCCAGGCGCGGCAAGTGAAGCTTCAGTCGACTTCAGCCCAGACTACTCGAGCTACTTTTGAGAACTCTCTCTATGAGCAAAATGCTGCCAGATCACACCAAGTGAAGCTTCAGTCGACTTCAGCATGCTATCCTCCTAAAAGCCAGTGTTTCAGACAGGACAGCTCATCCTTGTGTTGATTAGTCACTAGGCCTTGTTTCTTGTTGTTTGCATTTTCCTTATTTTGTAATGGTTGTTTGCTTTCAATTATGTTTGTACTTTCTCAATTAATGAAATGAGCATTGTAACTTTTTGATTCAATTCATTTATGGTTATTATTTACATCTCCATGCTTTCTTTCTCAATAAATACTTTATCTCTTTTCCATTTTCTTTTTTATTATGCAAAGATTGGAGGGAGGATGATGAAAACGTCATACCCAAATTGCTGTTAGTATGCTTTCAAATAGAAAAACTTTGCTGACGATGTAAGGCATTGTTTCAATCCCTAAACACAGAAGAAATAAGGAAGTTAACCCCTCTTTAACCCCTTCGAGCCTAGAAATAGGAGTTTCTTTCTTTACAAATAAAAACCCGCAATTTTAACCTGGGGCAGGGTAGTTCTCAGTTAACTGGATTGTGCATTCAATTACAAGAGTACCATTCAAGACGCCTCTCAACAAAGTTCACAAATGTTCCTTCCCACACAGCAAGCAAGTGTCGAAGATGTATTTCAAGTCAAACGCCAATGATGATTCACTGTAATCCTTAATCCAGGAAATCACTAAAAAAAAAGCAAGAACAAGCTTGTATGACAACCAAAAGTTGTAAGGAAGTAGTGATTGCCATCTCAAGTCCATTGAATTTTGAACCATCATTATTATCATCAGTGCAATTTCCAACCTTTGGGAACCTGAGTGCATAGTCTGAGTTAACTGAGCGTAGGATTGGAAGTTCATCACGAATATTGGGTGGGCACAAATAAACTTTGAGCCTTTATCCTTTGTTTCTTAATCTGTGAACCAGGCCACGTTATAACCCTCAAAAGACCTAATTGAAGCGAGGTTATTTTGAAAGCATACTACAACAAGGTTGCGTAAACTGACTCCAAAAGATCTTTGCAGATCATCTATTTTGGGCATTACACCCTTTTGCTTAAACTTTTCACTTTAATGTCTTGAACCACCATGTTCTGACCAGTATCCCATATACTTTTCACCTCTTTCAAAATGATTTTGATTTCAAAAGTTGCATGAACTTTGCATTTACCATGTTTGTACAAATACTTTTTTTTGCAAACTAGCTTTCTTCTTAAGGAATTTTCAAACATTTGAGAAACTTGGTCGGTGATCCAATCAGGGGCAAGTTCCTTCCATATCCTGTTGAGAATCAGTTCAAGATTTGTGGTTTAATGGCGACTTCTTAGAATTGGTTTATACAGAAGATTTTGCAAGACTCAGGCTGGGGCAAGCTTTCCCAGTGTACAGTAAAACAATCACCTTTCAAGACTCAGACTGGGGCAAGCTTTCCAAGCGCACGGTGAAACAGTTATTTTCAGAATCAGACCAGCTGAAGCAATGATCAGCTCATCTACAATAGTCGGCTAATCTGGGGCAGTTTACTTGAAGAATCCCCAGGCAGCTCTTCATCCTTCCTATAAGGACCATCATTTGATACAGTTTACTAGTGTGGTAATGATGTGTTCGGCAGTAGTATCTCTAGTCCCAAGCAGAATGGCAGTGATCTCTAGGTTGAGGAATCAGTTTTCTAGTCTTGTTTTCTCCACAAAAGAGTCGAGCCGTGTCGTTGACATCTACATATGCATTTGCATTTGATCAAATATCATCAGCATAATTCATATACATATGCATATCATGAGTGTTTCATCCTCATTTGCATTTCTCCCAAGGTCGTGTCGTCGTCCACGTCTTTCCTTACCAAAAACGTTACCCGTCCTTTTCATTCAGTGTAATTCCTGAGAGTCTTATTTGTCCATTCAATGCCATTCCTGGATGAGTTTTCTCCTTTGCATTCAATGTCATTCCTGGATGTCATTCTCAGCTATTATGATTTGTACCCTCCATTCAATGCCATTATTGAATGCCTGGTGTCCTTTTATTCAATGCCATATAGTTTTCTTTGTTCACTTTATCTAAAGCCGGTATTAGATATTGTGATTTATACCCTTCATTCAAAGCCAGTATTGGATGTCCGATTTCTCTACCATCTGATGCCTATCCGAATGTGTCTCTCCTTCTGATGTTTTTCATATCGAGTCTTTGTTAACTTTATCTAAAGCCGGTATTAGATATTGTGATTTATACCTTTCATTCAAAGCCAGTATTGGATGTCCGGTTTCTCTACCATCTGATGCCTATCCGGATGTGTCTCTCCTTCTGATGTTTTTCAGATCGAGTCTTTGTTCACTTTATCTAAAGCCGGTATTAGATATTGTGATTTATACCTTTCATTCAAAGCCAGTATTGGATGTCCGATTTCTCTACCATCTGATGCCTATCCGGATGTGTCTCTCCTTCTGATGTTTTTCAGATCGAGTCTTTGTTCACTTTATCTAAAGTCGGTATTAGATATTGTGATTTATACCTTTCATTCAAAGCCAGTATTGGATGTCCGGTTTCTCTACCATCTGATGCCTATTCGGATGTGTCTCTCCTTCTGATGTTTTTTAGATCGAGTCTTTGTTCACTTTATCTAAAGCCGGTATTAGATATTGTGATTTATACCTTTCATTCAAAGCTAGTATTGGATGTCCGGTTTCTCTACCATTTGATGCCTATCCGGATGTGTCTCTCCTTCTGATGTTTTTTAGATCGAGTCTTTGTTCACTTTATCTAAAGCCGGTATTAGATATTGTGATTTATACCCTTTATTCAAAGCCAGTATTGGATGTCCGGTTTCTCTACCATCTGATGCCTATCCAAATGTGTCTCTCTTTCTGATGTTTTTTCAGATAGAGTCTTTGTTCACTTTATCTAAAGCCGGTATTAGAAATTGTGATTCATTCAAAGCCAGTATTGGATGACTGGTTTCTCTACCATCTGATGTTTTTCCGGATGTGCCTTTCTCTGTCCTTTCTGGCTTTTCTTGAAGATCCCGTTTGAACTCTTCAGTATAAGAAAATCCCAGAAAATCTTTTGTTGATGTCTATCCTTTTATTTCAAATTGATCCCCAGTGGAGACCCAGTCTTCTTTCTGGTTCCATGCCCAGTAAATAGTGTGCTTTTATTTTCCCCAGTAAGTGACTGCTCATTGTGTGGGCTTTTTCCCTGTCTGCTTTGTCTACATTTTGCATTTACCTTTCCATCATTATCATCATACTAGAAATTCATGGCATGTTTGCATTTGCATGTCTATTAGTTGTCCTTAGCATCTGCATTCCATCTAAGGGCAAAATTTTCGGTTTGCTATATTTAAATACCTTTCACCTTGATCTCTCGAGGATTTCCATTCCTCGTGCCATCCGGTAAAGCTATTTAAATAGGGGCAACTCCATCCCTCGAGAGATCAAGGTGAAAGGTATTTAAATAGGGACAACTGTTGTACCCCAAATTTTACCCTCAGATCCTGATCATTTCATATCATTCTAAGTTGGTTTCTGTTTTCGCATTTTTAGTGAACATCTCATTAATCATGCATTTTTGCCGTTTTTATCATTTCGTTTTAGAATTTGTTTTTATCTTAGATTATTTAAAATTAATTTAGTGTATTTTATTAAATTTACTTTTTATATATATTTTGTTTCAATTAGAATTTTATCTTTAGTTTAATTTAATTCTTATTTTAGTTTTAGTTTAATTTTGGTTAGATTAATTTTTAATTTAGGATTTTATTCTAAAGTTAACTTAATTAGTTCAAGTTTTATTAATTTAATTTAGTTTTAATTTTAATCTTAGTTTTCTAGTTTTTAAGTTTATTTTTATTATTTATTAGTTTGACTTAACTTAATTTAAATATTTTAATTTAATTCTTATTATTATTGTTTTTTTATCTTAAACAACCAAAATCTACCCTGCCATATCTAAACAGCCTTGCTACCCTCTCCATGTACACCTTCTCCACGTACGACACGCAAACTGAACAACAACACCTAGCCTACACAATTTCTCTCAGCAAACACTACAAGCTTTTCACCAAGAGACCTGCTGCAAATGGTACAAAAACCCTCACAAAACCAAAGCCTACAACATTAACCCAAAAGCCTCTCCAAAATCCTGCACTTTTTCTGCTGCTCAAAATGCCAACACGCTGGACAACACTACCACAAAACCAGCAAAGGAGACTTCCAAAGTACAACCATCTTGTACTTGGTAAAGCTAGCACTTGAAAATGCTATGTTACAAAAGCTAGAATCATCGTGTAAACATTGTCACACCATAGCACATGGGTTCACGAACTCCTTTTTCTCTGACTCCAGTTGCAACACAAACAACCTACCTCTTGCACTTGGCTCAAGATGATAAGCTAACGATTTGCCTCCTTGGCTCAAGACTCAGGCTGGGGCAAGCTTTCCCAGTGTATAGTAAAACAATCACCTTTCAAGACTCAGACTGGGGCAAGCTTTCCAAGCGCACAGTGAAACAGTCATTTTCAGAATCAGACCAGCTGAAGCAATGATCAGCTCATCTACAATAGTCGGCTAATCTGGGGCAGTTTACTTGAAGAATCCCCAGGCATCTCTTCATCCTTTCTACAAGGACCATCATTTGATACAGTTTACTAGTGTAACGCCCTGTATAATATTCATCTAGAATAATACCATACAAGTGTTTTATTTGGTACTGACCATCAAAAGTGCCTAATGACATAATTCACATACTTGTCCATTTCTAAAACATAATACAACATATGGCACAAGTCATGGAAACTAGCCAAAAAATAAAATAAAACTAAGATCCATATACAATATTCCTCATTGTACAAGAACAATAAAAAATACACAGCGGAATAAGCTTAACTAAGCTTCTCTTGAAACATCCAAGCATCGCTCCACTTGTAAATCAAACCTGCAAACCACACCTGAAATAAAGCAACTATAGTGGGGTGAGATACATCAAATCTCAGTGAGTTCCCTATCTTATAGATTCTCTCGGCTTTACAAGGTTCTACCAATCCTACCTCAAGTCCGGGGAAAAGAGGAAAGGACTCTTGAGTTCACAATTCAATTCTCACACTATATGGAAACATGTCATGAGTTTATCAACTCAAAAATATCACTAATCGATAACCATGCCAAGGTATCCCTTATTCCCGGCCTCATCTACGTCTAGAAGTAGATCCGGGTCATGGATCCTTGCAATCTACTTGACATACAAATGGATTCGGGTTCTACGGGCCTTTTACCGTTATGCACCGTCACTTCACACGGGCCTTTTACCGTCACAAGCATACGCTCCGTGGGCGCCATTCGTACAGTATGGGGAATCAAACCTGCCAAGTAGTTGTGCATCTGTTTCAGAGGAGCTCGAGACCCATGAAACGCACTCACAAGATAACCGGTTACGATTACGTGATCATACACACAAACATGATTGTATTTGACAATCACAAGGCTATAATGCCTCAAGGCCGTAATCGCCTTATCCAAAGAACACAAGGTTCACACACATGTTCCATACTAGTGTCTCACTCTCCTCTAGACCATTACTCGGCAAGGATGCACAAGCATCGCCATCTAGATTATTCATCAATCCTAGTCACCTCCTATAATCATATCATTATGTTTTGGGGTAAGTTTTCTCACTCTTCCTAATTCATTTTAACATGCATATTTCTTTCATTCACAATTCACAATTAGATAGACATATCATGATTTCATAACAGAACAATATACCACAATTAAAACATAATTATATTGTTTTTGGAACTTCCTCGATTATTTAATCGGTCGGTAAAATCGACATATTTCATCTCCATTGCATAGAATATTTCCTCGGCTTTACATCGATATAAAGAATGATCGAATCCGATAAACGGGTCGAAAGTTATGAATTTCTCGCTAAAGGAAGAATTTCAACTCCCAGACCTGCGCGCTGAGCGCACCCCCCTTGCCCGCTGACCGCGCAAGCTACTGCCTGGAGGGGTTGCAGGAATTCAACACCGCGCTGAGCGGGCTCCTGCGCGCTGAGCGCGCTCTGCGATTTCCAGAAAAATAAATCTCTTAACAGAGCTTTTCCCAACCTGTAACAACATCCCAACAACATACCCAACAACCCATCGAGGTATAATATCACGATTCTATTACGGTTTAACCGACACACTTCATACAATATGATTTTCAACATTTATCACATAATTTCCACTAAAACCCTAACATTTCAAAATAACATAAACCCATTCAAACATTCATAACGATTATCGATAATTGATTCCACACCAGTATAGATTATACTACGAAATTTATAACTCATTTCAACCGCTAGATTCCTCGATTTTCCACAAAATCCCATTTTCTCCCAAACCTAACACAACCCCTAAACCTAAAGAAATTCTACACTAAGGTTTCTATCTAGAACCCACCTGATAATTGGAGAGGAGTTTGAAGAAGATGATGAATCGATGAAGAGATGATGAAGATCCAAGCTCTCCTTCTTCCACTTTCTCCACTTTCTCTCTTTTCTTCCCTTTTTCTCTTCTTCTTCTTACTATCTTCTTTCTCTTTTTTTTCTTTCTCCCCTTTCCAAATATATATATATATATATATATATATATATATATATATATATATATATAAACCAATATTATATAATATAAATCCAATAGAGTAAAAATATCTCCAATTGATATTTTGTCATTCCAACCCAATTGATCAATTATTAGAGTTAACTTAAAATACTCCCTTAAACTAATAAATATCACTCTGCCTTTTAATAATTGATCTTTCTAATGTCCAATTGAGCACTTAATTAATACGGGGTATTACACTCTCCCCCCCTTAAATTGAAATTCGCCCCCGAATTTCCTTCGTTCAACAATAACCACTTCTTGCATCATTGTCTAAGTTCCACACTCACTTCACTTCCGTTAACCTTCTGTTCAATTCTGACGCATACCAATTCTAACTTGGTTTCATAGACCAAAATTCTTATTTTCACAACTTAACAACTATACGTCCTTAATCATACTCTTGTTCTAACATCGAGTTAACTTCCAACTTTGCTTCCCCAATTCATCTGTTGTTTCTTACTAACACACTTGGTCGCACTTTACTACTGAAATAAGGTACCATTCTACATTCCTCTACTGAGTCACAAACCAAACCGTAATACCTTATCTTGATTCAGGATAACAAACACTCAACAAACCCTTATGAGGTAATTCGGTAATTCCTTCCCTTTATGTAATTACCGACATCTATCCTTTCATAAATCCTTTAACATTAGAACCACTTCATAGCTAGTCGAACAACTTCTTTACCAGTTCCAGTTGGTCTGATACTAAACATTGTAACCATTAAATCCGATACTTCATTTCTTTAGGATCACCCCAAACGGTAACACACCTAGAACAAAACCTCCTTATTTCCATACTTATAAGTAACAATCATTCTAATCCTCATTAGACTGACTGAACTCTTTCATCTATCACCTTCACCACGCAATCCAATTCTAACAGTGGGACACCACGATTTCATAAGCATTACCAAGTAGCTAACAGTCTACGGAAAACATACTTATCAATGGGTCTTTACTAGCCAACGACATAAGAAACTTACTGACGTCTTTTGGTAGAACAATTTCCTCGCCAACACACAATATAATAACATTCGTCCAAACTCTCTAGACGATAAAGATGCATGAGTTATTGATCTCGAGTGTTCGATCAGATCCACACACGCTGGTCGTCAGATGGGCAAGGTGCTCGGAAGCGTGTTGGTCGTCGTACGGGAAAGGTGCTCGGACCGTCGATGAGGAGAAAAAGGGGGTGTACCTGCAAGGCACTCCGACGCTCAAGTAAGTAAAGGTCGGAAAAGAGAGCAAGTACAAAGAGTATTCTTAGGGTAGAAAAATGATACCTGACCCTCTCAAGAGAGAGGGCTTATATAGATCCCCCAGCGCGTGGCCAACGGTCCTATTTTCGGGGCGAAATAACCGTTTTCCCCAAAGAATAGGTAACTGCCCAACTAGCCGTTATGTCGGGCAGGGTGCCAAAAACTAGCCGTTATGTCGGGCATAGGCGTAGTTCCGGGCACCTGTCCTTTGCTGTCCGGGCAGCGAGTAAGCCGTGCGTGATGAGCATAAATGTCGGGGAGGAACGTTGCGTTCCTTGCCCGGTGGAGGGGCAGAAAGGTCATTTTTGCCCCTCTGTGGATTGGACTTAGGTAATATGGGCCGTCCTATATCAGAGGTGGATTGGGCCAATCCTAGCCATTGGTCCAGTCTGGAACAGGAGCCCCCCAAGTCGTTGCTCCTGAGCATGGGAGTGATGACTTAAGGACTGTTCGGTGTTCCGGGGAGTTAGCGCGGAGTCGTCGTTTGAGACGAGGACGATTGTCTCGAGGTGCCCGTGGACCTCTGTGTCCGTGATGTTTGTGGTCGTGAACCGATTTCCCGATATTCGGGGAGATGGAATGCCAGACAGAATGGGAAACGTTGGGTTGCCACGTGTGCATCGAGCCCTGCGTAGTAGTTAATAGGCAATCATGGCTAGTGGGCAGTCATTATTACCTACGGGCGCGTGTGCGCACGTGCCCCTTAGTATAAAAAGGGGGGAGGTTGTCCCATTTGCACTTTTTCCTTTCTGATTCTTCTTCGTTGTCATCAGCGTTCCTGCCCGTCGTCGTCTTCAGAGCAACCGACCACCGTGCCAAGTTTCGAGAAGCCTTTCTCTTCCAGCTAGAACAAGTAAGTTTTCTGATTTTCAGCTTGTTTTACTTTACCTTGTTGTTAGTGGTAGATTGCATGCGGCTAGGGTTAGTTTTAGGTGACAAAGTAGGTAGATTTCCGGCGAGTGTTGGTGGCGGGCGGTGGTTCTACCCCTTTGCTCTTTCAAGCACGTCGCCGGAGTATGTAGCGTGTTTGTTGAGCGTGGTGGTCTACGTTGTGGTTGCGAGTTGTGACCACCGCGTCTTATGATGGAGTGCTGAGATTTCCGGTAGAACGTTCCCAGATTCCGGTGGAGCTTTAAATAGAATCTGGGTACGAACGCGGAAAGGTTCCTCGTGGGAAGTTGGTTTGTCTCGGGCATCTCTTCGCGGGGAGATGTTTGATGTTAGGGCCTAGGCCGGGAATGTTGTCCTTAGCCTTCTGTGCGCCCTTTCACTTGACTTAGCGGTGGAAGGGTGGATTTGATTTCCTGTCGAATTCACTGTCTTTCTCTGCTTTTTCAGGTGATCGTAGCGGTGATGGAGCCAGAGAGGGAGGTTATCCCCGTTACATCCGAAGAAACTCTCTCCGATGAGAGCAGCAGTGCAACGGCCTCGAGTTCTGCGTCCTCGAGTTCGTCGGCTTCGAATTCCTCGAGCGACGTCGAGGGGGAAGCGAGTGATGCTGAGGAGGGAGATGACTTGGGGGTCGTGGAGGAAGATGTAATGGAAGAGGACGTAGACGCGTTCTGCCCGAAAGAGTGGGAGGTGGTCGAGCCTTCCGAACATACTTCCACATTTGCGAGGTCTGCGGCGGACGCTTTTACTGAGGTGGGGCCCTCAGGTGAATGGAGGGTGCTTCTGCCTAATGTGGGCGAGCGGATCTGCTCGAGCTTCGGGGAATGCTTCGGGATGTACGAATATGTCTTCAAAGAACTGGGGCTGAGGTTGCCCTTCACTGACTTCCAGCGGTCGATGTTCCATCATCTGAAGTTGGCGCCTTCCCAACTCCACCCCAATTCGCTGGCCTTTATACGGGCTTTTGAGTTGGTGTGCGAGCACCTTGATTTGGGGCCCACCATCCCTTTGTTCTTTGCTGTTTTCCACCTACAGCGGCAGCTGACGGGGAAGAGGTACGGATGGGTCTCTTTGAAGTAGCCCAAGAAACTGTTCAAGCCGTTCTCGGAGTCCATCCGAAACTTCAAGGGACGGTACTACGTCGTCGAGCCTCTGTCCAAAGCTGCTCAGGACAGCGTGTATGCCTGGGAGTTAGAGTGTGATGAGAACGGAGAGGAGCTGCTAACCGAGGAGGGGAAGTACGTCGGGGAGAGGGTGTATAAGTTTTCAATCCGCTGGACGCCCGACCACTTCTCAAAGAAACCCACTGCCTATGTTTTTGAGCCGAGTGCTTTACGCGGGAAGGATGCCGCGTCTTATGAGACCCCGGTGAAGTGGGTCAACTCCTTTCAGCTCGCGACCTGTTGGACGAGCAAGGGTAATCCTATCTTCGAGGAGGATGGGAGTCAAAGGGTCGAGCGCCGGTTTATCCCCGTCAAGGCACTGCTGGAGTGCAAGACTCCTGCGGATGTCACGGTGCTGCTCGGTAGATTTAGTTACTTAGACTTTATTTGCTATTATTTCTTCTCCGTTTCTAACGCGCTTGTTTTATTTGTGCAGGTGAGATGCCTCAAGCCCGTGACCGTGTGGTGAGGAATGCCATGGCGAGGGGCAAGGCTGGAGCGACTCCCTCCAAGACTCGGACTGCTGCTCATGCTCGTGCGCCTCCCCCTGTTCAAACTGCTCCGGGGACCTCCTCCTCTCCTACTCCTGGTTTACGGGACTCTCCGCTGCGTCTGGTCGGGCGAACGAAACGGCCCTGGGCGGCAGATATGGTGGACCTGAGAGGGGCACCCGAGAAGGGGAAGTTCGAACTTCCTCCGTGTATTAACGACAAGAGGTTTTTCGAGGGTAACACCTTGGTCGTTCCTCGAGCTGAATCTCTTAGCTTGGGGAACATGGATCGCGCGAGCAAGAGGGCGATGGTGGCCCAGGACACTTCTGCCCTCGTGAGGATGCTAGAGATGGCAGCTGTGTATGCTGAGGGGGACTATGCGCTCGAGGCTGAGCTTACTGCCGCTCGGGCTTCCGAAACAGCTTTGAAGGAGGAGGTCAAGGGTGCGCGTGAGGCTAGGAAGAAAGCCGAAGAGGGGATGACCAAGCTGAAAGAGGAGGTCACCAAGCTGAAGGCGGAGAAGAGGGCTGTCGAGGAACTGAACAACGAGCTGATGGCGGCCAGTGCCCCGGGTGCTGATGAGCCAGATGAGATAAGAGCGTTGAAGACCCGGGCGGAGCTGGTCGCTGGCATCCTGCAGGCCGAGGATGATGGTATCGCAGTGGCCGCAGAGTCCTTTGACAGTGTCGTGGCCCAATTGCGGGCGGTGAACCCCGGGCTAGAGATTTCGACCGAGGGTACCCACTATCTTGCTCGAGTGGAGGGTGGCCGCATTGTTCTGCCTGAGGGTCTTGTTCTCGATACTCCCGAGGAATAGACCGAGGACCAGCCCATGGAGGATCAGAGGCCTGAAGCTGTGTTAACCGAACGTGCGGAGGACTGAAAAGTTTGGTTATTTTATTGCATCCGGCCTGCGTGCTATTGACCTGTTGTAATCTTATTTTGCTTTGGGGGCGTGGCCCCCTTTCTTATGTAATATGCACAATATTTGGCCCTTGTGGCCTTTTAATTTTATGCCCGGTTAACTTATACCATTTCCGTTTATATTGTTGTACTTTGTTTTAGTTGTGCATGTATGACTGCCCGTCGGAGGGCGTGTTTGTTGAATGTGAATTCGCCAGTGCGGGGAACTGGTCGAATAGCCGGGGAAGGTCCTGGCGAGGTTGCCGATCTCAGGTCGCGGTTGAGGCCTGAGGTCGCGGCGTGAACGTCCCATCGCGAGCTGGGGTTCTACCAATCATGGTACATGGGCGAAGGCGATGCTCGGTTGAGGACCGCCGACGAGCAGAGCTCCGGCTCATGTACTTGAGCGGGATCTTACCTTTGTACGTGTGTCGTTCATACCTGGACGAGCACGACGACCGTTAGGTGGTCGCTTGATGCGAGGAAGCTTACAGTTACTTTAGCTGTAGTATTGCATAAGTTTCTCAGCGTTCCATGGTCGAGGGAGCGCGTCCCCGTCAAGGGTTTCGAGGAAGTACGCACCGTTTCCCGTCTTGGCGCAGACTCTGTATGGTCCTTCCCAGTTGGCTGCCAGTTTGCCTTCGCGAGAGTCCTTGTGGCTCCTTCGCAGGACCATGCTGCCCACATCGAACTCTCACCGTAAGACTTTGGCGTTGTGCCTGATTGCTATTTTTTGTTTGAGAGACGCTTCGCGGAGGGCCGCTCCTGTCCGGATTTCCTCGACGAGATCGAGCTCTTCTCTTATCGCTTCGTTATTCATTTCCTCGTCTAGAGGTGATTCGGTCCTTCTGGACGGTACGTGGATCTCGATGGGTAGAACAGCCTCCATGCCATATGCTAAGCGGAAAGGCGTTTCCCTGGTGGTGGACTGGGGAGTAGTGCGATATGCCCATAAGACGCTGTGGAGCTCTTCGACCCAGGCTCTCTTTGTTTCATCCAGTCTTCGTTTGAGCCCGCGAAGGATGACGTGATTGGCCGCTTCAGCCTGCCCGTTGGTCTGGGGGTGCTCGACCGAAGCGAAGTGTTGCTTTGTTCCAAAATGGGCGACGAAGTCTTGGAACTTCTTGTCTGTGAATTGTGTTCCATTGTCCGTGACGATTGATTGGGGAATCCCAAAATGGGCAAGGACATTCCGCTTGTAGAAGCGTAGAATGTTAAGTGTTGTTATCTTCGCTAAGGCTTCTGCTTCTATCCATTTTGTGAAATAATCTACGCCTACTATCAGGTATTTATTTTGGCTAGATCCTGTCACGAAGGGTCCTAGGATGTCTAGGCCCCACCAGGAAAATGGCCACGGGGAGGTCAGGCTCTTTAGTTCGTTGGGTGGAGCTAGGTGCATATCCCCGTGCCGTTGGCACTTGTCACATTTCTTTACGTGCTCCTTGGCGTCTTGCTGCATAGTTGGCCAATAATACCCTGCCCGGAGTGCCTTGCGGGCAAGGGACCTTCCTCTCAGGTGCTGGGCATTAATGCCTTCGTGGATTTCTCGCAATACGTGGGGGACAATCTCCTCCTCTATGCACTTTAGTAGCGGGATGGAGAAGCCCCTTCGGTAAAGTTTGTTTTCGAGGATGACGTACGAGCAAGCTCTTCGTCTGATGGTGCTGGCCTCTTTGGGGTCATCCGGAAGCTCGTCTCTGGTGAGGTAGTTGTACACGGGCGTCATCCAGCAGTCGCTGTCTCCGATCGCGTGCACGTGTAGGGTCGAGGACCCCTTATCGATGCTGGATCGGGGAAGTATCTCTTGGATGACTGACCTATTTCCGCCTTTCCTCTTGGTGCTCGCTAGTTTGGACAGGACGTCTGCTCGCATGTTGTGTTCGCGGGGAACATGTCTTACTGCCACGGTCCTGAACTTTGACATCTTTTCCTTGACTAGGGAGAGGTATTAAGATAGGCTTTCGTTTTTGGCCTGATACACCCCGGAGATCTGGTGGGCTACGAGCTAGGAGTCCATGCAGATGACGATTTCTTCTGCCCCTAGGTCTTCGGCTAGGCGCAACCCAGCGAGGAAGGCTTCATACTTAGCCTGGTTGTTCGAAGTGGGAAAGGACAAAGTGAGAGACGCCTCGACTATGGTCCCTTCGTCGTTTTCCAGAATTACTCCTGCTCCGCTGCCGCTCGAGCTGGATGCTCCGTCCACATAGATGATCCATCTGTTTGCTATGTGGAGCGAGGAGTCTGAGAAGGTTACTTCCGCCACGAAATCGGCCAGGGCTTGTGCTTTGAGGGCTTTTCTGCTTTCATACCGGACGTCAAATTCGGACAGCTCTAACGACCACTTGAGCATTCGACCAGCCATATCTGGCCGGCCCAGCAACTGCTTGATGGCCTGGTCCGTCCTTACTACGATCGTGTGGGCCAAGAAGTAGTGTCTCAGTCGTCTGGCAGCGTTGATGAGGGCCAATGCTACCTTTTCTATCTGCTGATATCACAACTCCGCGTCCTGTAACGCTTTGCTCGTGAAGTATACTGGTTTTTGCCCTCTAGGGTCTTCGCGAATGAGAACGGCGCTCACGGCCTCGGCGGTGACGGCGAGGTATAGGAACAAAACCTCCCCGGTATCTGGTCGTGATAGCACGGGTGGTTTTGACAGGGCTTGCTTTAAGTGAAGGAGGGATGCCTCGCATTCTTCTGTCCATTCAAACGAGGCTTCTTTTCTCAAGAGCTTGAAGAAAGGAAGGGCGTGTTGGGCGTATTTTGCGACGAAGCGGGACAATGAGGTGAGCAGCCCGTTGAGGGACTGGATGTTCTTTTTAGACTTGGGCATTGGGAACTCAGAGAATGCCCGGCATTTGTCAGGGTTAGCCTCTATTCCTCGTTCCGTTAAGTAGAAACCAAGGAATTTCCCTGCCCGTATGCCGAACGTGCACTTCTCCGGGTTAAAACGCATTTGGTATTTTCTTGCTTGCTCGAAGATTTTTTGGAGATGGACGACATGGTCTAGTTCCTCGTGGGACTTGACGATCATGTCGTCCATGTATACTTCTAGCATGTCGCCAATATGTCCTTGGAAGACTTTGTTCATCATCCGTTGGTACGTAGCGCCGGCGTTCTTCAGTCCGAAGGGCATTACGTTGTAGTAATAGTTGCCCGACTCGGTCATGAAGGCCGTGTGAGTTTTATCGCTCGCGGCCATTGGGATTTGGTTATAGCCCGAGTAGGCATCGAGGAACGATAACAGTTTAAAGCCTGCAGAGTTATCTACGAGCTTGTCTATATTGGGGATGGGGTAGGCGTCCTTCGGACAGGCCCTATTAACATCGGTATAATCAACGAACATTCTCCATTTTCCATTATTTTTTCTTACAAGTACAACATTTGAGAGCCATGTAGTGTATTTGGCCTCAGAAATAAACCTAGCTTCTAGAAGGTCTTTGACAGCTTTCTCCGCGGCTTCCATCTTTTCCGGGGACTTCTTCCTTCTGCGCTGGGCAACGGCCTTGACGGCCGGGTCAATTGTAAGCTGGTGGCAGGCGACGGAGGGGTCTAATCCTGGCATTTCAGCGGTGCTCCACGCGAATAAGTCTGCGTTCTCCCGGAGGCACGCTTTTAGTTGTCTCTTGGCCAGGTCGGGGAGGTCTGCTCCGATCTTCACTCCCCGGTGGGGGTCTTCTCCGAACGGAACGGTCTCGAAGTCGCCGTCTGGAACGGGGCGTAGGAGATTGTTGCTATTGTGGGACTGGCTGCCCGAGGTCGCTCGGTCTTTGGCGTGATCATCCTCGCTGAAGCGGCTGTCCAAGTCGATGGATTTGACCTGGGGGAGTGGCTTTGGTTGCTCGGAACTGCTGGGCAGAGGAGGACGATCAGATGTCTTTGGCCTCGCTGAGATGGTGCTCAGTCCTTTTGATGCTGCTTCAAAGCATCGACGGGCAGCTTCGATGTCGCCATGGAGGGTGGCGACCATCCCTTCAGAAGTGTAGTACTTCATCTTGAGATGTACGGTGGAAGGTACTGCAACTAAATCTGCCAGGGTTGGCCTTCCGAAGATGCACTGGTATAGTGACGGGCAATCGATTACCAGAAACTGTGCTTTAATTGCTCGGGTTGTCTTTCCTGAACCGAATGTTACGATGAGCTCTACGTAACCCCGGGGTTTTGTCACCCCTCCATTGAATCCCTGCAGGTCGGATCCGACTTACGGAGTAAGGTGAGAGTCGTTCAGCCGCATCGTCTCGAACAGGTGGTTGTACATTATATCAACCGAACTGCCCTGGTCTACGAGTATCCTGCGAACGTCGAAGTTCGCCATCCTTGCCCGGATGAGAAGCGGAATGCTTGAGTTCGGGGACCCGCCAAGGAGTTCCTCTTTGTAGAAGGAAATGGGAGATGATCCTTTGTGAGCGGCATCCAGCGTGGTGACTTCATTGGAGCTTTTGCTGATCAGTTGCTCGAATTTCCTTTTGACTGAACCGACCGTGATTTTATTGAACCCACCACCGGAGATGACCATGGCCGAGGGGAAAGTCTCCCACGGGTTGTGAGCGCCGAGGAACGTGGGGGCGCGCAGACTATCAGGGATACGGAAGTCCTCTGGCCGAGTTACGGATAGGGCGACCTGTACGTTGGTGTCCTCGGAGGGTGGAGTCTCTTCTGCAGGCTTCTTGCTCTCCTGGATGTCTTGTCGGAGAGCTTCTTCCTTCTTCGCGAACTGCTTCAGGTGGCCGTCGCGAATGAGGATCTCAATGGCATCCCTGAGGTGGATGCATTCTTCCGTCGTATGGTCGTGGCTCTTGTGGAGGAGGCAATACTTGGATTTATCTACACCTGGCCTGGCCGGCAGCTGTTTGGGGAAACGGACTCCTGCCTGCTTGAACTCTGAGTTGGCACATTCGGATAAGATCTTTTCCCTCGAGGTAGTGAGGGGGGTGTAGTCGTGGAATCGTCCGGATGGTCCCTTCTGTTCGCGCGTCTCGCGAGGCCTATCATCACGCCTTTTGTCTCCTCGACGGGACGTCGAGGGTTCATCCGTTCTGGAGGATCGGGCACCTTCTTGATGACGGGAGGCCCGGACAGAATGGGCGCGACCTTCTCCTCATACTGTATGTGCGACTGGGCTTGGTGGAGGAGGGCGTTGAGATTCCTCGGAGGATCGAGGCCAATGGCTTTCGCGAAGTCTGAGCCGGGACGTAATCCCTGCTCGAGGAGGAATTTCTTCATCTCGTCGGTGGTTGGCACTTGGACGGCTTCCTTGTTGAACCGCTCGATGTAGTCTCAAAGAGGTTCGTCTCTTCCCTGCACGACAGCTCCGAGGGACGCTTCAGTCTTCGGATGGCGTCGTGACGCAGTGAAGTGACGGGAGAAAATCCTCCCCAGCTGTCTCCACGAGGTGATGGACTCTTCCGGCAGCTGCTTATACCAAGTCATCTCTCCCTTCCGGAGCGTGGTCGGGAACAGGCGGCATTTGATGGCTCCTCGTACCCCTCTGTAGTCCAAAAGGGCGTCTATGTTCTCTATGTGCTCGTCTGGGTCCGTGGTTCCGTCGTAAGTACCTAGAGACGGGGGCTTCTCTAGTCCTTTGGGAAGGCGGGTGACCAGGATCCTGCGGGATAACGGGCCGTGAGGCTCGTCGTCGCTGTCCGAGCTGGGAGTTGACGGTGACCGTTGTCTGCGCTCGCGGCGGCGGTCCCTGCGAGGCGAAGGTGAGCGTGGCCGGTCACGAGGTCTGACCGGCTGAGAAAGCATATCCTGTCTCGTTCTTTTGTGTCTTGGAGGTGATCGGTCCCGCAGGGAGATCTGGTCGCGCTTGCGAACACGCTGTGGCTCAGGCTCATGCCTCGATTTGTGGCCTTCTCCGCGCCTGGCTGGCGGGCTTCTTGACCCTCGGCGTTTGTTCTTGGGAGGAGAGGATCTTGGAAGGGATGCTTCCTCGAGAGCTCCTATTCTTTCGCCTTGTTGCAAGATGAGGAGGTTTGTGCGGTTGACGGCTTCTAACAGGGCTGCAATGGCCAGGTCGGTGCTGGGAGGGCCAGGAATCGGGCGTTCCCCCAACGGTAACAGCTTGTCTCCTTGCTCGGTGGGAGGGGGAGTGGGAGACGCAGTAGCCCCGTCTCGATGGAAACGGGGATCGGAAAGTAATGGAGATCTACCGTCTGCGTCCCTCTTGTCGACGGGAACGAGAACTGTCATATCAGCACCTTGTGCGGAGCTCTGAGCGGCCATAGATTTGTAGATTAAAGAGAATATGTTTTGATCTTTGGTTTCCGCGGAGGAAAGAAAGAAAGGGGAGAACAAGAATCCCACAGACGGCGCCACTGATCTCGAGTGTTCGATCAGATCCACACACGCTGGTCGTCAGATGGGCAAGGTGCTCGGAAGGGTGTTGGTCGTCGTACGGGAAAGGTGCTCGGACCGTCGATGAGGAGAAAAAGGGGGTGTACCTGCAAGGCACTCCGACGCTCAAGTAAGTAAAGGTCGGAAAAGAGAGCAAGTACAAAGAGTATTCTTAGGGTAGAAAAATGATACCTGACCCTCTCAAGCGAGAGGGTTTATATAGAACCCCCAGCGCGTGGCCAACGGTCCTATTTTCGGGGCGAAATAACCGTTTTCCCCAAAGAATAGGTAACTGCCCAACTAGCCGTTATGTCGGGCAGGGTGCCAAAAACTAGCCGTTATGTCGGGCATAGGCGTAGTTCCGGGCACCTGTCCTTTGCTGTCCGGGCAGCGAGTAAGCCGTGCGTGGCGGGCATAAATGTCGGGGAGGAACGTTGCGTTCCTTGCCCGGTGGAGGGGCAGAAAGGTCATTTTTGCCCCTCTGTGGATTGGACTTAGGTAATATGGGCCGTCCTATATCAGAGGTGGATTGGGCCAATCCTAGCCATTGGTCCAGTCCAGAACAGTTATACTGTTACAACCATAACATATACAACTCCAATTCCATTCAAGACTTGAACCCATATATCCAAAATACCTTAACAACTTCTGATTCTGGTTACCACATTCCAAATCGATTCTCCTTACGGTTTCCGACTTACTCTGGGTTTCTTTCTGATTCAAGATCTCATCCAATAACAGCGTAACACCAACATAGAACTTCAATCACACGCGAGATACCGCTTATCGAAACTCAGACCATTCAATTCGAAATTGTGAGTTTCCATACCACCCACAAATTCTCACACAACACTCCATACGCACTACTCCGTCGAAGTCCATACCACGCTTCTCGGTTGAATCCACTTTTCTTAATCGTTACGTTCCATATACGATTCTAAGTCACATACTTAACTTCGAGTCGCCCAAATCTTACTCGTAATTGGAAGGATAACTTTTCAAATTTCCTTCTCTGAGTAAAACACCACTGTACACAACTGGTACCACTCTCACATTCTAAATCTAATGTCGTGAATTCACGGAAGATAACAATTACCAACTCGAATCAACCGTCCATACCTTACGATGGCCATAATTACACACCGAAATATATTCCTTGCATGATCAATACTTTGTGAGTATTTTCCAACTTCGTTCTTAAGATTCTCAACCGTAATGATAACAATACTCTTAAGACTTTCTCACGAGGTCACTTCTTTAAAGTTAACTCTCTTGCTGCCTGAACAAATGGCTAACTATGCCACACTCTTCCAGAAGTCACGGTTCCAAAACGCAAATCCTTCCTTCACCTACTTGCAACCTCGTTCTCCATTCACACAATACTCTCCACTCAGAACAACACAAGGAAACAAAACGCATATGATGGTTCCTAAGGGATTTCACAATTTACACACACGCTAATCGGTAAACTTCTCCAAAATTCTACGTAAAGCACCCTTCATGCACGTGTTAAACGGTTAACCCCATTGTGTTAGTCGGTTAACACTACTGCAGAACGAAACCCAGTTTCTTCTTAATTCAAAGTCATCCCTACTCAACCCATCAATCCGATTTGTTCTAACTCGAAATATCATTCTCAACTCACGGCTTCTTACTTGTATTACATTCACCAACCATGATCCACTCAAGGTAAAACCAACAAAGTTGACAACACACTCCAACCAAGTGACAGGAAAAATTCCAAATTCTCACGCGGTCACCTTACAATCTTCAGCGGGGTAGTTCATTTTTCTACTCAAACAACTACACCAGCGGAAAGTCAATAATGACGAGATTCTAGGGTTTTAGTCATCACTCATACTTGATTCATCCATAAGCAACACCCGACACCCATCCATCACACGGTACTACGGGAATGATGGGCATCTCATGTCAAGCATACCACCTTACCCTCTCACTTAACTCCCAGGGCGAGAAATAAAACCACAATGTTCTTAGTCCAACAAAAGGTAGATTTCGAATATTCCAATTATCCACAAATACAGAAGTTTTCTCTATACTTGAAAATAAATCGGGGTAATGCATCCTCCTGAAGAACCTGTCCATCGCTTCGTATACAGTAACCAGAATTCCTTACCTTCCACTATCCATTACACCCCACACTTACCCTTAAGTCACTTAATGAAATGCTTGCATCCGATAATTCTCATCAACCATTTACAAAACTCTTCCGGTATAAACCGTTCCATAATTTACTCTTAGTCCGTAATAAGTCCTGAATTGCTTCTCATTGTTTTACCACAATTTTATCTCTTAAGATACAATACTAACTGCTTCACAAGGTACGTCCGACACACTTATCTCAAGAATAAGAATCTACCACGTACACTTGTGACAACAGTGCTACTACCGCGCTCGTTCTTAATACCAAAGTGAAACTTTCCATTTCACATCATACTTACTAGAGTTCTGACGGGTGAACCATCCTTGGTTACACTTCCTTAACTTAAGCCTCAACAACTACTCAATAGCTCTAGTACCCAATCGTCCAAAAATGCCTTCCTTTGTCATTTCCTCATATATATTGTTGATACCATTTTCTACATCGTGCTTACTTTCGCTCTCCCTGGTACTCCTCTTAGGTCCAAATATAAAACCATCTTACTGCGATTCCCTTAGATTCCAACATACTTACTCTATATCTTAATATAACTTCTTCCGGTCCGTATCGCTATGCTTTCTGTTACTAACTGAAGTCCACACTTCCTCCGACACAAAACCTTATACTGTTCCTTGGGTAATTTAACAATTCCAAATTCCAAAATGGTCTCTCACCAAATACAGAAAAATCCTGATGTAGTATTTCGAACTCAATCTCTCTACGCAGCGGAAGATACACAATTCATCTCCTACTCTTCGTTCGGCACACACTTGTTTCACTTGAAGTATGTAACACATCTCTATTACTGTGGGTTCCCATGAAAGCCGGACTTTCTTAACTCTCAACTTTTAACCAGTCGGAAGATATTGTTCCAAACACACTCCTTAAGGTACTCTTGTCCATTCAAGATACCTTAACGACCTTAGAAATGGAAGCACCAAAATTCATCTCACCTCCGGACCTCACGCCACACATTCCACAAAACCACTTTCTTTTTCCACGGAATGAGATTACTTGAAATTTCTATCCATATAAGTGGTCGATCCATCTCTACGAACGACTTTACAAAATCCTCCATACCTTAATCAATCATCCGATAGAGATCTTTGACTTCCAGACTCCATCCTTTCCAAATGATTGCTTAACAACCCAACACTCTTAAATTCCATGTTACACAAGCACAACTTCTATTAAAACCTCACTGAGCCGACCAAAACTCCACACTACTGACTCTTGGTTTGAGCATACTCTCATAACACAAGTTCCGACAACACTTCGGAGTCCTCGTGGTCGCTCAACCATGATTCTACCTATCACATACATAGTATTAGGTTGATCAGGCCCAACACTAGATAGTATGATATTAAGTTTCATGCTGGCAAGACACACTTAAGAGGCAGGATTAGATTTAATTATGATGTTTCAAGGCTAGGTCGAGGAAACGACCTGCTCTGATACCAACTGTAACGCCCTGTATAATATTCATCTAGAATAATACCATACAAGTGTTTTATTTGGTACTGACACATCAAAAGTGCCTAATGACATAATTCACATACTTGTCCATTTCTAAAACATAATACAACATATGGCACAAGTCATGGAAACTAGCCAAAAAATAAAATAAAACTAAGATCCATATACAATATTCCTCATTGTACAAGAACAATAAAAAAATACACAGCGGAATAAGCTTAACTAAGCTTTTCTTGAAACATCCAAGCATCGCTCCACTTGTAAATCAAACCTGCAAACCACACCTGAAATAAAGCAACTATAGTGGGGTGAGATACATCAAATCTCAGTGAGTTCCCTATCTTATAGATTCTCTCGGCTTTACAAGGTTCTACCAATCCTAACTCAAGTCCGGGGAAAAGGGGAAAGGACTCTTGAGTTCACAATTCAATTCTCACACTATATGGAAACATGTCATGAGTTTATCAACTCAAAAATATCACTAATCGATAACCATGCCAAGGTATCCCTTATTCCCGGCCTCTTCTACGTCTATAAGTCGATCCGGGTCATGGATCCTTGCAATTTACTTGACATACGAATGGATTCGGGTTCTACGGGCCTTTTTCACACGGGCCTTTTACCGTCACAAGCATACGCTCCATGGGCGCCATTCGTACAGTACGGGGAATCAAACCTGCCAAGTAGTTGTGCATCTGTTTCAGAGGAGCTCGAGACCCATGAAACGCACTCACAAGATAACAGGTTACGATTACGTGATCACACACACAAACATGATTGTATTTGACAATCACAAGGCTATAATGCCTCAAGGCCATAATTGCCTTATCCAAAGAACACAAGGTTCACACACATGTTCCATACTAGTGTCTCACTCTCCTCTAGACCATTACTCGGCAAGGATGCACAAGCATCGCCATCTAGATTATTCATCAATCCTAGTCACCACCTAGAATCATATCATTATGTTTTGGGGTAAGTTTTCTCACTCTTCCTAATTCATTTTAACATGCATATTTCTTTCATTCATAATTCACAATTAGATAGACATATCATGATTTCATAATAGAACAACATACCACAATTAAAACATAATTATATTGTTTTTGGAACTTCCTCGATTATTTAATCGGTCAGTAAAATCGACATATTTCATCTCCATTGCATAGAATATTTCCTCGGCTTTACATCGATATAAAGAATGATAGAATCCGATAAACGGGTCCAAAGTTATGAATTTCTCGCTAAAGGAAGAATTTCAACTCCTAGACCTGCGCGCTGAGCGCACCCCCCTTGCCCGCTGAGCGTGCAAGCTACTGCCTGGAGGGGTTGCAAGAATTCAACACCGCGCTGAGCGCGCTCTGCGATTTCCAGAAAAATAAATCTCTTAACAGAGCTTTTCCCAACCTGTAACAACATCCCAACAACATACCCAACAACCCATCGAGGTATTATATCACGATTCTATTACGGTTTAACCGACACACTTCATACAATATGATTTTCAACATTTATCACATAATTTCCACTAAAACCCTAACATTTCAAAATAACATAAACCCATTCAAACATTCATAACGATTATCGATAATTGATTCCACACTAGTATAGATTATACTACGAAATTTATAACTCATTTCAACCGCTAGATTCCTCGATTTTCCACAAAATCCCATTTTCTCCCAAACCTAACACAACCCCAAAACCTTAAGAAATTCTACACTCACTACTAGAAAATTTGGAATCAGAGACGGGACAAATCTGTCTATAAAATGTTAAAAATTCGTCACTATGGCTGTTAGAGACGGGTTTAGAGACGGATCACTATCCGTTGCTGTATAATTCGTCTCAGGCTGTTCAGAGACGGAAATTTTGTTCCGTATCTAAGCAGAGACATATATATTTTCGTCTCAGAAAATCTAATTCCGTCTCAAACATCTGATATGAGGCTTTTCTAAATCCATCTCTATAGAGACAGATGTAACCGTCTCTTAATAATATTATTCCGTCTCTGATATTCCGTCTCAAACATATATAATTCCGTCTCTGCATAGAAAAATTGAACCTTTTCCATCTCAAATTCCGTCTCTGGTAGGAGATTATTATTATTATTTTACTAATAAATACATTAAAACCTGTTATAAGAATTTAATATACTTAACTAAAAATATCAAAAAATCAAATTTCATTCATCACTAACTTAAAACTACATGTTATTCTTACATATTATTAAATAAGACTATTATATGATATTAAACTTTTGTTGAAAATATAAAAAGATCATATATTTGATCTAACAAAAATTAAAGAAACTATGACTAAAATTCATATCATTCCATGATATTCAACATTAACATGTCCAAAATATAAAATACCATATATTTGGTCTAACAAAAATCAAAGTAACAAAAATCAAAGTTCATCATCACTCATCGCAACATTTTCATTATCACCTTCTCCTTCTTGTTGATGTGGAGAGTTTTGATTAGTATTAGGCATAAAACTTCCAAACATTCGCTCCCAATGCTCCATCTTTTGTTTTATCAATTCTTGTTCAAGATTCTTCTTCTCAAGTTCAGTCGTTAATGCTTCAATCTTAGCCTCCATAGCAGCAACTTTATCTGATGACACATCAGTAGGTATAAAAGAAGATGATTTTAAAGATTCTTTGATAGTAGCAGCTTGAGATCCTAATCCAAATATTCGCCCTTTCTTGTTAATTCCTCCAACAACTTCCATGTACACAGCGTTATCCGATTGTTGGGTAGACTGCACGCTACTACCCTCACCACTTTGTGAGTTTTTCTCAAACATTTGAGTTTGATACATTTCCTAAAAAAATTGTTGATATTAGTATATATTTATATTAATATAAGATATAAACAAAAGTAATGACCACATACAGCTATCTTAGCTTGTGTTTCATTAAAACACTCATTTGGTTTTCCCTTTGGTCTATGAAGTCGTTGGTAAAGCTCAAAACATGTTGGTTCTCTATGCAACTCCGCCCTCTAAAACAACGAGTATATAATTTTAGTTAATATCAATATATTTAGAAATAAATATGAAATTGATAAGAATTACTAACCATTTTTTTCGCATGTTCTCTAGCAGATATAGATCCTCCACTATGCACATTGTGTCCAACTTTAGATTTTCTGTTTTGTTTATTAATCATAGAAATTTTTTGCCACTTTTCATCTTGCCATTTAGCCTTTAATTTATTTAGAATATCTTCATCAATCCAATCACCTTCATCCTCACCATTACGAACCTTGTACAGAGTATTTTTTAGAGCCAAAGATCCTCTGCTATTGAAACTCTTCTTAATCTTAGCTTCATCCTCTGTAAGCTACTTGAATTTGGCCTAAAAAAACATTGTATTAAAAAAAAGAATTGAACATCATTATCATAATATTAATTACTATTACTCATGAAGTTCTATATATAAAATAGTTGACTCAATTGAAATTAATAATGATGATGATGATGCAGGAAGTATATATACATTTCAATAGCCAAATTTATATATTGATGAAATTAATAATGATGATGATGATGTAGGAAGTTATATATATAACGATGATGATGCAGGAAGTATAATGATGATGCATTATAATAAAATAGTTCTATATATACTTTGGCTACCAGTATATATAGACATTTCAATAGCCAAATTTATATACTGATGAAATTAATAATGATGATGATGATGCAGGAAGTATAATGATTATGCATTATAATGAAATAGTTCTATATATACTTTGGCTACCAGTATATACTTTGGCAACTAGTATACATCATCTTCAATATCTTATTTTTTATGCATTTCAATTGAGTTCTATATGTACTATTACTCAAATGTTGAAATTTCAAATTGCTAATAAGTTACAGCATTAATATACTTATCTTATCACGGTATATATATTCTATCAGTATACAACATTAATATATACATTCTATCAGTATACAACATCAATATCTTATCACACTATATTACAGCATCAATATACTCAAATAAGTTCTACTATATATTCTATCATTACATGAATTGATCACACTATACTTATCTAATCACATCATTAATATCAGTTCATGTTCTTGTTCACAAGATCAATTTTCAGCATCAAAATCAATTCCTATTCTTTATCGTAAAATTAAATTTCATTTTTCACATTTTTATAAATAAAATGTCATCATAAAATTCAACTAGTTGAGTAGATATAAAATCAATCTTCAGACCTTAAAATCAGGGCACACAACATGTTTAATTTCTAATAAATAAAAATTCATTGACAGAATGTCATCATAAATTTTATATAGGACAGAAAGTCATTATAAATAAAAAAGTCATCATAAATTTCATGTAGGACTAAAAGGCATTGACAAGCTTAAAGCCAGAAAGTCATTGACAGAAATCATCCAGTTGAAACCAAGTAGATATAAAATAAAACTTCAGGCCTTAAAACCAGCCACACAACATGTTTAATTTCTAATATGATATATATGTCAATATTAAATTTCTAATAGTAGGAAATAAGACACAATACCTTAAAGTCGTCAAACAAAAGTTTATGCGATGTTTTATCCAGTCTACTCCAACATGACCAGGCCCCTTGAAATTTTGTCTTAAAAATTTGTGTGATAGCACCCCTCACTTTAAATTCAGGTTGAAAGCTGAAAATATTAGAGTAATTAATATGAGTGAGATGAAATTTTAAACATATATACATATAGTTAAATTTAATTATATAAAAGATATTAAATTACTTATTTCCAGGAGCAGATCTTATCCAAATTCGTCCATCTTCGTCCCTTGACCCCCATTTGATGTTCTCCTCTGTTAAAGGTAATTATGTGTGTGGGTTTGCTTGTGAACCATTATCAAGGGAATGATCTAGTGGCATGTCTATAGATGCCCCACTTTGAGAATGTGTAGATGGCTCATATATAGGTGTAGATGGAGAAGATGCAGGTGCAGTATGAAAAGGATTAGATATAGTTGGTGCTACCCTATTTTGAGAATGAGAATGAGATGGGGCAGATATAGAGGTATTTTGAAAAGGTTGAGATATGGTTGGAGCATGCCTAGTTTTTGAATGAGGGGATGGAGTGTGTGAAGTGTTTTTTTGTAATGATTGAGACATGTGTGGTTTTGGCCTAGGTTGGAGTTCATGAGATGGGACATGTGCATGAGTATTTTGTAATGGTTGAGATATGAATGAATTTGGTCTAGTTTGAGTATGAGGAGATGGGACATGTGTAGGGGGATTTTGTAATGGTTGAGATATGAGTAGTTTGGATTTAATTTGACTATGAGGAGATGGGGAAGGTGTAGTGGTGTTACACAAATTTTTAGATATTTTGAAATTTGGTTTTGTTTGGGGAAGGGAAGATGTCACATATGTAGATGGATTTTGTAATGGTTGAGATATGATTTGTTTTGATCTAGTTTGAGTATGAGGAGATGGAGAAGGTGTTGTGGTATTCTGCAAAGTTTTAGACACGGTTGGAATTGGTCTTGATTGGGGTTGGGGAGATGGGATATGTGTTGGTGGGTTTTGTAATGGTTTTGACACAAATGGTTTAGGACTAGTTTGGGGAGTTTGGATATGTGGGTGAGTGACAACTATTCCTCTACATTTTCCTCTGCCTCTACCTCTACCTGTCATCTATAAATAATAAAACATATAGTAAGGAAACCATGTTAGTTAAATGAAAATATTACAAATTTCACAAATAAAAAGAGAAAAAAAATGTGAAGCATAAATTGACGAATAAACTTTCACAATCACATGGTCCTAAGAATTAAGTAGATCAGCCAAATTTAAATGCATAAAAAATAGATAGTTGACTCAATTGAAATTAATAATAATCAATAAAAGCTAATATATTTCATTAGAACACCTTTCATCTTCTTCTTGCTCATCATCATCATCTTCTTCTTCAACACTCTCTTCTAATTCAATTTCAATATCTTTATCCCATTCAAAACTAGTCTCATTCAAGAAAGGAGCATATGCTTCCTCAACATCCTCAATAAAATCAACATGATTTTCTTCAAGATTATCATTGGCAATTGTCACATGTGATTGTGTGATTGATTCATCCTGGTATGGAACATCTTTCTCAAGCATACCCGTTTCTAAAGATTGAATTGTACTTCGTGCCTTGGTCTTAATTACAACCAACTAATCATTTTGTCCTTCAGGGTATTGTGTGTAGTACACTTGCTTTGCTTGTTGTGCAAAAATAAATGGGTCATAATTTTTATATTTCTTAGATGCTCTGACTTCAACAATCCCATAATTATCTATCTTTGTCCCTTGATTCATAGTAGGATCAAACCAATCACATTTGAACATAACTAACATCTTTATTGGCCATCCTGTATAGTAAACTTCAATAATGTCAGTTAAGACCCCATAGTAATCATTGATTATGGTTTCATTCTCACCACCTTGAACACATACACCACAATTTGTTGTATTCATACCATGACCATAATCATTTGTATTAAACTTATATCCATTTACATAATACATTGACCATCTTTTGACTTTTCTCTTGGGCCCCCCTGCCAAACTCCTCAAAAAGTCATCTTCAACAATATTTTTTGATACCTATATCGAAAAGGGCTAAATAAGTTTCACTTAACAAGCAAAGAAAATCATACTATGAAACTAGAGAGATTTAATTGACCATACATATTCTCTAAACCAATAAGGAAATGAAGTAGAGATTTCTTTGTCAACATCTGAGTCGCTGACACCTAGTTCTTGTAGCATATCTGCATATATGCTAGTGTAAATTCACATGTTAAGCCACTTAATTATTTTTAAAATATGTATGTGAATAAAAGAGTGTTTTGTACACTTACGACAAAAATGGCTGAACTTCAGGACAATTTAGAAGGACATATAGATGTGCAGCTTTCATTTCCCTTTGTTCTAAGAAGTTTGTAGTGCATTTTCCAGAAGGGCGCCCTGGATAATTAAAGATAGAGAAAGGTGATCCAGTTGAACTACTTTCACCTCCATCATCATTTCGAGGCACTCTTGTCCTTCTACATGGAACATCGGGTGGATAATAATAGGACGCAAATGTAGAGGTCTCCTCCACTAAGTACGCTTCACAAATTGAGCCCTCAACTGCAGATGCATTTGTAACCTTGTTTTTTAAGGTACGAATAAACCTAAAAATTATTTGAAGACATTAATAGAATAAATATTGCATGGTAATTATTTAAAAAAATTATAGAAGACCCAACCTTTCGAAAGGATACATCCATCGGTATTGCACAGGACCACCAACCCTTGCTTCATATGGCAAATGAATTGGAAGATGCTCCATAGAGTCAAAGAAACTAGGGGGAAAGATTTGCTCTAATTTACACAAAATGATAGGAATACTTTGCTCCATTACACGTAAATTATCCTCTTTTAATATAGGTGAAGTAAGCTCTCTGAAGAATTGACTAAACTCTGTAAGTGTATTCCAAATAGGTTTTTGCAGAGCTTTGAATGCAATTGGAAGCAATCGCTGCATGAAAACGTGGCAATCATGACTTTTCAATCCAAATAACTTCGCTTCTCGCATATCAACACATCTGGACAAGGTGGAAGCATACCCATCTGGAAGCTTTATTTTTTTTAGCCACTCACACACAGATAATCTTTGTTGTTTTGTTAACGTGTACTTTACTTTTGGCTTCTTTTTTTTCCCCCTCCAACATCTTGTAACTCTAAATCTCTCCTTCTACAAATATCTGCTAAGTCTAGTCTAGCATTAAAAGTGTCCTTCGTCTTGCCCTTTGTGTCCATAACTGTGTACAAGACATTCAGAAACACATTTCTCTCGATATGCATGACATCTAAATTATGCGGTAAAAGATTCGCCTTCCAATATGGCAACTCCCAGAAGATGGTTTGTTTGGTCCGATTGTGCAAAACTCCATACCCCGGCAAACTTTCATATGGAGGTCCAATTATGCTTGGTAAATGCTTAACCCTTTCCCATATTTCTTCACCACTCAATCTTTGTGGGGGAAATGATGTCTCATCACGTCTCTTTATAAAAGCATTCTTGTTCCTTCTGTAGCAATGATCATGAGACAAGAATTGGCGATGGCAGTCAAAAAATGTTGTCTTGTGACTATGTTGAAGGGTGAATGCTTTTGTAGAGTCCATACAAATTGGACATGCAAGTTTACCCATTGTCATCCAACCTGACAACATTCCATATGCAGGAAAGTCATTAATTGTCCATAACAAACAAGCTCTCATGACAAAATTTTGACGTAATGAGATATCATAAGTCATGACACCAGAATTCCACAAAAGTTTAAGGTCATCTATAAGTGGTTGCATGTACACATCAATTCTCCCTTTTGGATTGGAAGGGCCAGGAATTATAATGGTTAAGAATAAGAACTCTCTTCTCATGCACATCCAAGGTGGGAGATTGTAAGGAGTGAGAATTACTGGCCAACATGAATATGTCCTACCTGTTTGATCAAATGGTGCAAACCCATCAGCACACAACCCTAGCCTCACATTTCGAGGGTCCATTGCAAATTCAGGATATACTTCATCAAAATGCTTCCAAGCCTCTCCATCAGATGGATGAGATAAGTAGTCAGACTCTCTTATATTCTCACGATGCCACCTCATTTGACTTGCAGTTTGCATTGAGGAATATAGTCTTTGAAGCCTTGGGATAATAGGGAAATACCACATCTTTTTTAAAGGAACTTCTCTAACCTTACCATTTCTAGTAACACTTTTGTAACGATCTTCACCGCATATTTTACAATTACGCAGATTCTTATGATCAGGAGAATAATAAATCATGCATCCATTTGGACAACAATGAATCTTAATGCAACCTAATCCAAGCTTTTGCACAGATTTCTTTGCATGATAGAAATTTTTTGGCATTTGATTGTCATTTGGCAATGCCTTTCCTATGAAATCCACCCATTGATTAAAGCAAGTCTCAGAGATATTGAAGTCTGATTTAATACTTAAAGCTTGTATTGCGGCTGAATGTTCAGAATAACTTTCACAACCATTATACAATGGAGCTTGCGCAGATTTCAACATATCAAAAAAAAAATTGGCTTCTGGGTTAGGGTCTTCGTTAATTTCTTCTTGACAATCAAGTTGTTATTGCTCAAGATAGGTACCGAGAGATGGTCCACCTGCATCCATTACCATTTGCTCAAAGTTATTAAAGTCTTCTCTAACCTCATTAACTCCATAATAGAATTTCTCTAAACCCATTGGCGGAATTGAAAGCCTTTTTTCACCTTGGCTAGTCCAATAATAATAACCCTCCTTAAATCCATTCAAACAAAGGTGTCCCATGACATCTCCAACTATATGATGCTTCTTACACTTGCATATTTTGCACGGGCATCTCAACTTTCCTACTTTTTTGAAATTTTCTTGTGCACAAGCAAACTCAATGAACTCGTAAACCCCAGCCATATACTCATCTGTAACTCTACTCTTATCAGGATTCATCCAATTATCCATCCACTTGCGATGTTCGGGAGTTTCCATTTATCTAATTAACAAACCAACGTTATGGCAATTGCAATTCTTAATAAATTGTATCAAGATTCCATGTAGCGATTTAGGATTCATAAAATGTTAAAGCTTAAGGTTATCCTAAAAGCATCTAGATTTCAAAATCAAATTACATATATTATTTTTCAATTATAATGAATAAATATTTTATTGTATAATTAATAATAAATACACGGGAACTCTCAATCACTCTCCCTCCGTATCACCACAAACTCATGAATTGTTTGATTAGTAATTTTATCTATTATCCTTTAGTTATCAAGTGCAGCAGTTTCTGTTTCTGTTTCTGGTTGTTCGGGTGGGCTGCTTGTTGTACCCTAAATTTTTACCCTTAGATGTCATCCAGCTTTTGTGCATCTTAGGAGCATCTCTGCATTGTTTGAACTAACCCATATCTTGTAGTTTTTTTCTTTGTGTTCAAATTAGGTTTACATATTATCAAGGAGCTCCACAAGTGGTTTGAAGCAAGTCAAGTCAACAGAAGACCTCCAGTGCAAGGTTTGTGGAATTAGGGTTCCACTGAAGAAGTCACTAAGGAATTGGCTCTATCAAGTCAAGATTTGTGTGGTTCACTTACCATATGAAGTCATCTACATTCAAAGAACATCATTCAACAAAATCCAAGAGCTATGGATCTTCAACAAGAGAAGTTTGAGCCTCAGCCTCTCCATACCTCCAAATTAGGGTTCCTTTGACACTTATCAGCCAACAGCTTTGATTTTTCATCAAGATGAACTCCCAAACCCTAAGTCTTATTTCATTGGTTTATCAACATCCTAAAGAGTCCCCTAAGACCTTTAGATGAGAAATAAGAAGCAAGTCCACAAGATCTAACCTCAGTACATTCCCAGTCAAATTCAAGGGTTTGACTGAAGCCCTAATCTTTTGGAATTTTGGATCAAATGAAGAATTATTGGTTCTAATCATCATATATTGTCTCATGGAGTATACAAAGTATCCATATCAAGTTTCATGAGGTTTCTTACAAGGGAAGTAGGGTTTTGACCAAAGAGTGTGTCATTTGTGAGATTTTTCCCCTAATAGCCTATTTTGAAAGGACCATAACTCCTAAACCATACATCCAATTGGAGTGGCTCAAATATCATTGGAAAGCTCTTCCCAAGATCTTCAATTCGTTTAATATGATGTTTTGTCTAAAAATGCTTGGATTTTGAGTTATGGAGCTTCCAAGGCATTTTGACCAACACTTAGAAAATTTTCCAGCATGTTTCATCACTCTTTTTTTCAACTTTGGCGCCACTTTTCACCCATGTCCATTTGGATTCAAGTCTTGAGTCCCAAATGAAAGTTGTAGAGCTTGATGAGAGCTTTCCAACCATATGTGGAATGTCTCAAGGAGATAAACCATTCTCATGTTATGAATTATTCAAGAAGGGTACTTGAAATTGTTAAAGCTCAACACTTATAAATTTTTCTAAGTTCTTTGGGACAGTTTTGAGGACACGATTTGTGAGCTATTTTGCTACTAGTTCAAGGCCTTATTTTAACAATCTTCCAACATCAAACTTGTAGTGTCATACAAGAACTATCATTTGAGCCTAAGAGCATGAAAATGGATCATTAAATCGTGAGATATAATTTTCACAACATGGTCACACGAAAATGGTTGTTGCACCAAGAACACCATTTTTTCATTTGAATTTCGTTTCCCTCTCCAAGTACAATTTGCAGACCTGCTACCACCTTTTCCAACATCTCTTCAGCCCCTAAAACCCGCTGCAAACATTGTTGCTTTTGTACTCTTACTCACCTTTACAAGCTACCTTAAATTTTTCCTTCGTACTTTACCTTGGACCAAAGGACACTAGCAAAACGTGCTGCTTTTCTGACTCAGTAGCATCAAAAGAGAAATTCACTTGGCTCTATGTGCTCAGAACAACCACAGCCATATCTCAACATCTTTTCCACGATATTTTCTCTCAAAATTAAACTCTTGGCACATTGGATAAACACCCTCTTGGACCAGCTGGTTTACCTATAAAAGGGCCATTCCTCCACTTCATTTCAACACACAACATGCACTACAACATTACAAAGAACTATTCTGAAAGCATTCTCTTCGGAGCACACGAGTGGCTGGCTAGAAGGAAGAGGATCTTTGCAAGTTCGCGTGGAAAAGAGGTAAGTTCCTCAGACCTATATCTCCCATGCTCATCATGCCATGAAATCTATTGTATTTTTGTTGCACCATTAATGTTTATTTTTTACGTTCATGGTGCTTGCACTATATATATCACATGAAATTCTAAGTTGCTGCCCTAACACTTTATTCGTTTTCATCGTGAATGCTCGTGTTAAGCATGTTGGTTGAGACATTATAAGACTTATGTTGGTTAAAGATATTCATGGTAGCTTGCTTATATATACTGTTTCCATATGATGCTGTAGTATTACCACGAATCCATATGATGTTGATCTCAGAATATAATGATGGTATGCTGCTAAGTCGTTGTTCTTGCGCATTATTTCAATATGGCTAAGATGCATGTGTTGTTATGGTTGATGTTATTGCACTCATGTTTGTAACCTGTCACTTGAATACCAAGATCTTGTTTGTGAGCTGGTAATGCATGTTGTATGCTGTTTCATTTTATGTTGCAATAAATGATATGTGAAAGTTGCTGTAGAGGTTTTGATTTTCATGGAAATAAGTTTAGAAACCATTAGTAATGCTCTTTACATGTATGTTAACTTGAAAATATGCCTGTTTGTATTTAATTCTATCTCTAAACCTATCTTTGCTTTGGTTGTGGCGTGAATGTGCATACTGGTTTTGTTCATGGAATGTTGTTTCAGTTGTCACGGCTCATGTTGTTTGTGGATGGGATATAGCTTGTTTCTGCTAGGTTATCATTTTAATGATGTTTTCCCTTGAGTTTTTTTTTTCCTACTCATCATGTCATGTTCACGTTGCAGCTCTGTTGTTAAACTCTTTCGTATGTCTATATGTTGTTTTATAAAGCTACTGATGAAACATGATTGAAGTAGTGGCTGCTTGAGAATACTTGCTTTGTCTTGATGTTGAAATGTGTTTAAGCGGAAGTTTTTATACTATCATAATTTATCCTTGCACCTCTGTCATGTCTATGGTCGGTTTTAAATTTGTATGAACCTTGTTTCAAAACTTGTGGCTGTTGGTTTGTTGTTAAACTCTTGATATTTTGAGCATTATATGGGGAGGTTCAGATTTTGGTTTGCCATATCATGTTGAATACGAACAGAATCTTTGTCTTTTTTCTCGAACTAATCTCTATTTTCGGATCTTGGTTTTCACTTACTTACTGCTCATGTTGTAACTAATATTTTGTTTAATTAATGACTACATTTTATTCTATGCTCAAAATGCTTCATGTTTGCATTTTATTTCATGTTAATTGTTTGAGCTTTGAGTAAGTTAGATTGGTTTGAAAGTTGAAAGTTCTGTTTTGATGTTTTACTGAAACACGATTATGCATGTTCTTTGTTTCATTTTCCATGCGTGTTGAATTTGGGTTGGTTTGTTTTATGTTATTTAATACAATGCAGTATGTTCTTGCTTGATCTTCCATGCGTATTTCATAATTGGCTGATACGTTTTTTTTGTCTGATAGTGCATTAAATTTCCCATGCCAATAAATCCAGCACTCTCCCACGTTCAGCTCTGCGCGTGCTTATTTTTATCATATTTTTCATGACTTGTTTTGGTATATATATTTATTGATGTGAATTTATGAACGGATGTATAGCCGTCCCAACGGTTCACCATATGCCATGCCTTTCCACTTTCACCTCAATGTCCCAGGTTCGATCCAGCGGATCAACCTTTTGCTTTTTTTTCCTTTTTCTCCTTGCCTGTTGTTTTCATGACTTGGGCCCACTACAACAAAAAGGACTTATAACATCTCACCTTAGACAGCGCTTTATTACAAAAGCGCTGCTATAGGTCAAAAACACGGAATCTATTAATTTAATAAAGGAAAAGCGCAAAAAAATATAAGACCTTAGACAGCGCTTTAGTGAAAAGTGCTGTCTAAGGCCTTTTAAATTTTTAAAAAAATTTAATGGAAAATATTAGACAGCGCTTTCCTTAAAAGCGCTGTCTAAGGCCTTTTAAATTTAAAAAAAATATAAGACCTTAGACAGCGCTTTTAAGGAAAGCGCTGTCTAAGGTCTTAAATATTTAAAAAAATAAAAACAAAAGCGCTGTCTAAGGCCAATCTTAGAAAGCGCTTTTAAAGCGCTGTCTAAGGGCCACCTTAGAAAGCGCTTTGTTGAAAAGCGCTGACTAAGGTCTAATAAAATTAAAATATATGAATATACTCAGTTTTCATTTTCAGTTTTGCGCTCTTTCTTCTCCCTCCCCTGTTGCGAACAGATACTTGCGAACCTGAGCTAAACCCTTGCCGTCGTCCACCGTTCCTCCCTCATTTCGCGACTCCGACGACCTTTACTCCACCGTGACCGTCTGTTCCTCTCTCATTTCGCGTTTTCGTCACTCAGTTTGGAAGTTTAAGAGTTTCAGATTATTACACATTTTATAAGGTATGCTGATAATGTTGCTGTTGATAATGTTGTTGTTGATGTTGATAATAATGTTGTTGTTGATGTATTACACATTTTACACGTTTCAGAGTATTACACATTTTACACGTTTCAGAGTTTCAGTTTGGAAGTTTCAGAGTTTCAGAGTTTCAGTTGATAATGTTGCTGATAATGTTGATAATGTTGTTGTTGATTGATAATAATGTTGTTGTTGATGTTGATAATAATGTTGTTTATGTTGTTGCTAATGTTGGACTGTTGCTAATGTTGATAATGTTGCTAATGTTGTTAATGTTGTTGCTAATGTTGGACTGTTGTTGGATATAAGAATAAAATATGTGCTAACTTCATTTTTGGTGATATAGGAATAGAAAACAACCTATCGGCAAGGTTAGGACGTGCCTTCAGACCTTTCTACAATTAATGACGGATATTCCGACTGGAGGTGTTCGTCTGATAACTATGGAGAAAGATTTGTATGGCTTTGAATTTGACCAGAATGTTGGTAATGAAGACTTCGAGCAAGTTTTCCAACATACAGAATTGGGCGTCACTGTTGTCAATATATACTTGAGGTATATCCGATCTACTTTGGTAATTGAACAACTTATTTACTTTATTTTTCAAATGAATATTCTAATGTTAATGATGTTTTTATTTCAGGTTTCTGTATGACAGTTTTATGCGCCCCCGGGGATTGGAGCAAAGATTTGCATTCTTATGCCCCAGCGCTGTCAACTTAACCGAAATATTGACGAAACCAAATGAGGTCCATGCGTATATACGCAACGTCTTTATGGACAACCAAGAAACGAAAAAGTTGTACTTTTTACCGTTTAATACTGGGTTAGATTTTCATTCTAAATTCATCTATTATATTTTTTTTTGTATTTTGACTTCGTGTAGAAAGTTTCTATCTAACACTTGTTTAATCTTACAGTGGACATTGGTTGTTGGTTGCAATCAATCCTATCCGCGGAGTAGTGTATTATCTGGATTCCTTAGGAAATGATTGGACCACATACCCGGATATGAAGGACTGTATTGACACGTAAGTGAAATTGTTCTAAATAGAAATGTGTATATTTATTTATTTATGTGAATTGTTCTAAATATTCATTTATATTTTATTAGCACTATACAAGCATTCCTAGAACATCGGGGAATCGACCACACCATTACATGGAATTATGTGAAGGTATATTAATTATCACATGTTTTATTATATTAGTGATGCTTACTTGATAAAACTTAGAATTTATCCATATTTTATTTTCATTTGTAGTGTCCTCGGCAACGCAATCAAATAGATTGCGGCTATTTCATGTTGAGATTTATGAGAGACACTATTTCGTTGGATCGAATGGAGATTCCACCCGATGTATGTATTTCTAACTTATGAGTTATTTTAACACATATCTCTCATATTGTCTAATGAAATAGTTAAAACTAAATCAAACTATATGTTATATTATTATGTAGTATTTTGAAGAATTCAGGAGTGCTACTTACACAAAGGCTCTATTGGATGAAATCAAAGAGGAGTGGTGTCAATACATTATGGAGCTCGGAATTTTACAAACTTAAGGTATAATATTATACTCTTACTTTAATTGATGAGAATTTTAATATGTGTAACTTTGGTTGGAGTAATGCTTTGGTTGGATGCAATTTTGGTGTATATACTTTGAATTGCAATTTTGGTGTATATACTTTGAATTACAAACTTTGAATTACAATTTTGGATGCAATTTTGGTGTATATACTTTGAATTACAATTTTGGTGTATATACTTTGAATTGCAATTTTGGTGTATATACTTTGAATTACAAACTTTGAATTACAATTTTGGTGTATATACTTTGAATTACAATTTTTGGTGTATATACTTTGAATTTTAATACTTTGAATTACAATCTTTGTGTTTTCAGGACCTATAATGTAGATTGAAGCAATGTTTTGGTTGGATGCAATTTTGGTGTATATACAATTTTGGTGTATAAGTAATATGTGCATTGTAGAAAAAATGCTTTGGTTGGAAGCAATAACTTTGGTTGGAAGCAATGCTTTGGTTGGATGCAATTTTGGTGAATAAGTAAAATGTGCATTTGTAGAAAAATGTAATGATTTGTAATTATAAATAGGTGTATATACAATTTTGGTTTGTAATTTTAAATATATATATTGGTATGAAATGCCAATTTTGGATATATAATTTTGGTGTAGAAAGGCCAATGGTTTGAATTGCCAATTCTGAAAAAAATTGCTGGTTGAAAATTACAGGTCAAATTCTGGTTGAAAAAACCTGGTAAAATTGTGGTTAAAAAAAAATTATATAAAATTTTTCGTACACCTTAGACAGCGCTTATGGTGAAAGCGCTGTCTAAGGTCCACTTTAGACAGCGCTTATGGTGAAAGCGCTGTCTAAGGTGTACTAAAAAAGTCAAAAATGGAAGGTCTTAGACAGCGCTTATGGTGAAAGCGCTGTCTAAGGTGTACTAAAAAAGTCAAAAAAGGAAGGTCTTAGACAGCGCTTTTGGAGAAAGCGCTGTCTAAGGTGCACCAAAAAAGTCAAAAAAAGGTAGGGCTTAGAAAGCGCTTTTGACTAAAGCGCTGTCTAAAGTAATCCATATAATGTGAAAAAGCGCTGTCTAAAGGTACCATAGACAGCGCTTTTCATTAAATACACGCCCCTTTAGACAGCGCTTTTCGTAATACCAAAAGCGCTGTCTAAACCTATAGCGTCGCTGGTTTATACAGCGCTTTAAAGCGCTGTCTAAAGGCTAAAAAAGCGCTGTCTAAAACCGTTTTTGCGCTAGTGGCCTTGCGCCTAGTGCTTTCTGCACCCCCATGTTCTGGCCCATTATTTCCTCCCATGTGTTTTTTACTTAACTAATTTACTTGCATGCACCCCCCCTTGTGTTTTAAATCTTTTTATTTTATTTTTTTGTTTGTTTGCTTTAATTTCATGAGAATAATTAATATGTGATATATTTTTTAATTGTCAATTAATTGTTATGTGTTTATTAGCTTTTAATTTTAACTATATCTTGAATTACTTTTCTAATTGTGATAATTGTTTTTTATCATGTTATTAATTCTTAAATTATCAATTTATGTCTTAAATTTGCATGTTCTAAATGTATGACTAATTGTTAATTTCTAAATGTTGATTATCCATGTGTAATTAATTTTTAATTACCTTGTGTGTTGTAATTGTTAATTCTAATTGCCTTGCAAATTAATTATCAATTATTGTTTCTAATATTAATATCAACTATGAATATTTTTCTTGACATGTTATTGACTTGTTTAATTCTTAAGACAATATATCCATGTTGATTGGCCATATGCTTGACTTTATATGAAAATTATCCTTCTTTAAACAACATCATTTCTCTATGTTTGTCTTCCTAAAGATTCATATTGATGTGTTCTTGTATATCATTCCTATATGTTTGTCTTGCTAAAGATTGAAGCATATTGATGTACTCTTTTAATCATGTTCATCCTATTCATATCTTTGTCATAAACATATTGTCATCCTCATGTTTATGTTATTATATCATGTCTTACCTTTCATCTTTATCTGTTCTTGTTGTTATTAACTGTTTTCCCCTATTCCAAAGGAAGGTGATATATGTTGACTCTTAAAGCCATAGCCCCCATCTTAACCTAAGTAACCTCTTAGGAAGAAACCTTGTTTCTTGGCCTCATCGAGGGCCATGAAATCATAACTAGCCTTAGGAGAGAGTTCCTTGACTCTTAGTGATATTCATCATAATGAATTTATCACCTCTCCCGCTAACTAACCTTTAGCATAGAACCTTTAGCAAACATAAGATAACATTAAAACAAGAGGTTCCCGTAGAGTACTACGGACGTTTAGGGTGCTAATACCTTCCCTAGGCGTAACCAACCCCCGAACCTTAGATCTCTTCCCCTTTAGGTTTTTCTAACGATCTTGAACCTTTCCTTTGGATAAATCAAAGTCGGTTGTAAAAGAAACTGATGCAAATTAATTAATAATTTGTTATCCGATTTTCACCGCAACAGAAATGGCGACTTCACTGGGGACAAGTTAGACCTATGCTGGTCCTTTCCTAAGAGGGTTAAGCCTACCTTTGTTTTATGTTATTCATGTTTGCTTATCTACTTGTATGATTGCCTGTATGTCATATCTTCTCGCATGCTTGTATATTTGTTCTATGTTTTGATTATCCTGTTTGATTTGGGTTGATATCTATGAATGAGATAAATCCTATACCCGGATTTGAGCATACACTTATTATAGGACGATGGTATTCAAGGAGGCTTTGAGGGAGTCGAATCCTGAAAGGTCGAATTGATAAACACCATCACTCAGTTGAGGCCCTCTCGAGAGCCTAGTTATGTTGAACGAATTCGTTCGTGAAATCGTGCTACTCTCGACCTGGGTGCCCGGGATACTGAGAACCGTAGTCACCAAACCCAACCTAAGCCTTTTAGATGTAGTGCGGTGACCATGATGAAGTCTATTTCTGACTTGGTTGTCACGCGATACTACACTCAGACGAGATCCTCTTGAGAATTTTATCGACTACCAAGTTATCTGGGAAATCTTTAAAATCCGAAAGATGGATTGTAGACTCTGGGAACTCTTTAGAACCTTGTTTGGCAGGTGAAAACCATTAGAACATGCCTATTGGGATGGGTAGACCTTTGGCTTCATTCATGTGAATCCTGAACCTAGGACTAGTTTGCATTGTTGTATGCCTTTGTTTGTGCTCTGTGTGTTTGTTGCATCCATGTAGCATAAGCATTCATGTTGCATCTGTTTCATGGAACTCAGACCTCTTTTCTTGTATCAGAGAAATATCATGGATAGCTCAAGGAGAAACACTATCAAATACACTTTCAAAAGTCCCAAATTGGATGACCTAAGGAAATTGGGAGATTCGTTAACAGACCCTGAAGGATTTCTAAGCAGATATGGAAAATTGTGGGTCTTACTAAGGAAGAATATTGATGAAGGACTTCTCTCGACTCTACTCCAGTTTTATGATCCAAGATATCACTGCTTCACATTCCCTGACTATTAGCTCTCGCCCACCCTTGAGGAATACTCTCAGATAGTTGGTTTGCCTATCAAGGATGAGTCCCCGTTTCCCATCTTCGAGAAAGATCCAAAAGAAGAAGAAATAGCAGAGAAGACTCATCTGGAGTTGGTTGACATTAAAAGCAATTTGACTTCTAAGGGAGGAATTTTTGGGTTAACTGCTAAGTTTTTGATTGAAAAAGCCAGATACTTTGCTAAGAATTCCAACAGGGATGCCTTCGAGGCTGTATTTGCCTTGCTCATCTATGGACTCTTCTTGTTCCCGAACATCGACAACTTTGTGGATCTAAATGCAATCAAGATTTTCTTAAAGCAGAACCCGGTACCTACCTTACTTGCCGAAGCCTATCACTCAGTCCATACAAGAAATGCTCACAAAAATGGGCAGATTATTTGTTGTGTCTCCCTACTATATAGATGGTTTGTTTCCCACTTACCAAAGAAAGGCGCATTCTGGGATTCCAAGAAAGGATGGTGGTCTCAGAAGGTCATGGCACTCTCCCACGCAGATATTGATTGGTATAATAGGGTGTATGATGGAATCCTGATCACAGATAGCTGTGGAGACTTTGGTAACGTGCCTCTGCTTGGCATCAAAGGAGGTATCAGTTACAACCCTGTGTTGGCACGACGCCAATTAGGGTATCCTTTGGAAGACAAACCCCTCAGTGCTCATGTGGAAAGTATCTACTTTGAAACATATGACAAGAATGAAGAACAGAAGGAGCTGATCTTGAAGGCTTGGGGTAGCAAGCGCAAAAGAGGGAGAAGTTCTTTAGGAAAACCTAACTGTGTGTCCTTGGAGCCCTACCTCCAGTGGGTTAGAAGAAGAGCTATAGAACTAAAGATGCCCTACAAAAGACAAGAACCGATTACTTTGAAGAAGGATCCCGTATTATACTTCATGACAAAAGAAGAAGAACTGGAGATTTCTCTAAGACAAGCCCAAAGGTCAGAAGAAGTCTGGAAGCTCAAATATCAAGTGATCGTTGAAGAGAATCTGGAACTCCTGAAGCAGCTGCAGATCAAGAATGAAGAGTTGCTCTCCTACAAGAAAAGAAAAGTCCAAGAAGACCCAAGTCCCTTAAGCACTGAGCCTCCCGCTTGGAAATCCATTCTTGACAACCTCGTCACAGAAAGAGATCAGATGGAGAAAGAGATCAGAAGACTCAACGCAAGGCTTCTAGGAGAATTTCCTTAGGACTTTCTAGCTTTATTTAGACTCTTGATTTGAGCTTTTGAAAGTGTATCAACTGTTGTAATTCGCCTTTTATTCAATGAAAATGAGGTCTTTTGGTATCTCTCGATATTTTTGCAAACGTCTGAATTCCATGAAACTTTGCATTGCATCAGCATTTTTGCTAACTATCAAGAAACTAATGATATTTTTGCAGACTTTGTTGATATGGAATCTAAAAAGCAAGTTTGGCCTTATTACTTCGAGCTCCCGGAGCTTCAGCAACTGATCTGGATGTGTGATAGGATTGAGGATCATTCAGGCTTTGCTGACAAATACGGAGATCTCTCGAAACTACTGAGGATCCCGGTGACTGAGGGACCATTGGAGGTGCTGGTGCAATTGTATCACCCTAATTACCGTTGCTTCTTATTCCCTGAGTTCCAATTGGTTCCAACCTTAGAGGAATTCTCTGCTATAATTGGGATCCCCGTCAATTATGCCCCAATTTTCTCCGGTTTGGAATTAATGCCATCAGCTAGGGATATTCCAACGATTACCAGAATTAGATTTGCTGACATCCAGGAAAATTTAGTTGTCCAGGAGGGACGATTTGGACTACCTTCACTATTCTTGTTTGAGAAAGCAATGTACTTCAAGAATAGAGGGAATGAGGAACTGTATGAGGCAACACTGGCCTTAATGATCTATGGGTTGGTGCTGTTTCCAGGCGCGAAGCAGTTTGTTGATACTCAGACAATACAAATTTTCAGAATCCATAACCCATTCCCTACCTTGTTGGCTGATGTGTACCACGCGGTCCAAACCAAATACAACAAAGGATGTGGAAAAATAGTGTGCTGTATACCCCTTTTATATAAGTGGTTCATAGCCTACTTGCCAAAAACCCCTGCTTTCTGGGAGGTAGAACACTGCCAAGTCTGGATTGAAAAACTGATGAGTTTGAAGCACACGAATGTCAAGAGGCATAACCCAACAAAAGAAGGGATTGTCGTAATTACCAGCTGCGGGGATTGCCCTAATGTACCCCTTATGGGAAGAAACGGCTACATTAACTACAACCCCGTGCTCGCCCGTCGACAATTGGGTCATATGGGGAAGGGACCCATAATCAAGGAAGATTTACATATGATATATTATGGGGAAAGAGACGGCTACGAAATGAAAATGTGGCTTGAGCAAGCTTGGTGTCAAATCAATAAGCAGTTGTGGAAGGCGGAGTGTTCCGTCAATGAGACGCATCTGGAGTGGTCTCGTGAGATAGCCAGTGTGATGAGGAGACCCTACTCCCTTCACAAGCCGCTTAGAACTAGACAAGGGCTGGAGGAAACATTGACAGGGTTGTTGCTCGAGAAGAAAAGGATTAAGGGACGCATTGAGAAACTGATGAAAGAGATGGATGAGGAAGGGGAGATATCCACTAGTGGATCCAACTTCTAAAGACCTTGCTGCTGGTTCCCATGTTATTTATTTTCATTGTTGTTGTTGTCTTTTCAATTATGGGGACAACCCACCTTTGTACTGAGAGCATGAAAATACTCTGCTCCGATTGTAATGAATGCCAAATTTGCTTAATGAAGAATTTTTTTTGAAATACCATTGTCAAAAGCCTTGCAATTTTCTGTGTTTCTTGATAGTTTAGCTTGCATCTGCATTCTTGCATTTCATTTTGCATCCTTGCATGTGCATGCGCATGTGCACTCTCCTTCGTCTTATCGTCGTTCTGTTCCCTCCAGAACCCGTCACCTTGTTTTTTCTAGACGCCGACACCCAAGCCCAAGGTCGACAAAGGATGTCTGAACAATACCGTGAAATGGACAGAGTCAACCATGAATTGAGAGAGCTCCAAAGAGGAATGAAACAATTTCTGGATCTCATGAAGGACACGCTGACAGCGATTAATAGTATTATGGAGTACCAGAAGGAGACGGGAGAGGAGGTTAGGATCCTCAAGTGCCAGATGAAATGGGTTCTGGAAACTCTGTTGAAAAAGGAGAATTACACTCATCCTGACAAACCAGCTTTCAAGAGCGCTCGTCTGCCACATCAGCATGAACGACAGAGGCCAAGGAAGCCAGAGAGGAATTTCACTCCACTGCCAATGACATACAGTCAGCTGTTGCCAGTTTTGATCAAAAGTGGATTGATAGTGCCAGAAGAGAGAGGTCCAACACATTTTCCAGACCCGCCGGACCTTGACACCGACATTCGTTGTGACTACCATGCCGGGGCACAAAAGCATTCAACTGAAGATTGTAGAGCACTCAGAGACAAGGTTCAGACTCTGCTTGACTCCAATATGTTATCATTTTCACCACAAGGCCTTCAAATCAGCTATCCTTTGCCATCTCCTGAGGATCTCTCATGTCCAGAATTTTTTTTTGGAGAAGCCTCTCGCCAGCTGAATGTTGGTCCTGCTCCTGCATCCAAACAGGTGTATACCAAAAGGGAGTTTCAGACTCCAACAGATGATTCTTCTCGAGGTTCTCAAGGCCAGGATAAGAAGTAGTGTGCTGCCAAAAGAGGGAAATTTAACCACCAGCCTATCCCTGTACCATTGAGAAAACTCTTCCCACTGCTGATGAAGAACAAGTTGGTGACTCCTCGACTTCACAACCCTGTACCATGACCTTGGTACAATCCAAACCTAACTTGTGAATTCCATAGGGGAGCCGAAGGGCATGACTTGGATGGTTGCCGTGCTTTAGAACATACTGTGCAAAATCTGATCCACAACAAATACTTAATCTTCGAAGAGGATCGTCCAGAGACAGAATGCAAATTCCACACCAGGACAATGGGGCACCCTATTGAAGAATGTAAAAAGTTTGAAGCAAACCTGCTAAGTCTACTAAGGATGCTGCAACCTCAGGAAGGTACGTTAGATACTGAAGACTCAACATCTGAAGCAAAAGCTAAAGGACCAGCAGGACCTCTCAAAATTCTATACCACAAAGTGCGGGTGATTGATGGTGAAGACGTTTCCCCGTTTGGACCCGGAAACTAAGATCTTTGGAATGATTCGCCAAAGTTGGCTGTGTTTTATATTTCAGTTGTATTTCCTTGAATTGTACTGGATTTTGCTTATGAGCTTTGTTGTACTGTTAAATTGGCAGCATTAATGAAATATTTATGCATCTTTTGGTTAAGTCCATTCGTTTCACTCATTTACTCTTATTTTCAAGAATTTTGGTTAAAACGAAGATTAGGGAGGATGATGAAAACCTCATATTCATAATTGCTGTGGTATACCTTCAAATTAACCTCGCCGAGGATGTAAGGCATTATTTCAATACATCCCTTGTTAACCCCTTTCGAGCCTAGAAGTTTCCTTTCTTTGCACAAAAAACCCTTTAATCTCAACTTTGGGGGCAGGGTAGTTCTCAGTTTAACTCGGTTATACATTCAAACACGAGAGTTTCACATAAGGCGCCAGTCAGCTTTCAAATCAAGTGACTTCCTATTTTTGGATATTTGAACGTATATCTTGAGTTAACTGAGCGTAGGATTTGAGCCTTTATCTTTTGCTTCATAAAACGTGAACCATACCACATTACAACCCCTAAAAGACCTAATTGAGGTAAGGTTGTTTTGAAAGGCATGCTACAGCAAGGTTGAGTAACCTGACTCCTAATAATCTTTGCTATCTTGTGAGTGTTGATCGTTTCTTCGGTCATTTCATAAATGATCTGATCCACCTTTGTTCTTGATTTAATCAATCAGCGTGTGCTTCCATCAAAATCTTTGTTTTTAAACCTTGCATGAATTTTTGCATAATTTTGCCAATTTTAATGAACAAATACTTATTTGCAATACCGTTCAATGGCATGGAATCCCAACAAACGCGGTCGGTCAAGGAATTGAACTTGATAAGGAAATTTGGCTCAGTCAGGGGCAACCAAGTGTAAGTTGACAGATCAGGGGCAGAACGCTGCAGCTCAGAATATTGGCGCAAAGATTCTTGAGATCATCTTATGACTTGTTTTGTCTTCGGTGACCCATCATCATGGGCAAATCCGTTCCCCGGTAATTTCTATTGCAGTTTGAGTATCTCGAGTATAACTGAACAGAAACAGCTACGTCGAGATTCAAGTTGGAAGATTTTGAAGTATCTGATTATTTCAAGTCTTCCGTAAAATTCTTTTGATTATTCAAGTTGGAAGATATCGAAGTATCTGATATTTCGTTTCTTCCGTAAAATTCTTTTGATTATTCAAGCTGGAAGATTTTGAAGTATCTGATTATTTCAAGTCTTCCGTAAAATTCTTTTGATTATTCAAGTTGGAAGATTTTGAAGTATCTGATTATTTCAAGTCTTCCGTAAAATTCTTTTGATTATTCAAGTTGGAAGATTTTGAAGTATCTGATTATTTCAAGTCTTCCGTAAAATTCTTTTGATTATTCAAGTTGGAAGATTTTGAAGTATCTGATTATTTCAAGTCTTCCGTAAAATTCTTTTGATTATTCAAGTTGGAGGATATTGAATCATCTGGTATTTCATTTCTTCCCGTAAAATTCTTTTGATTATTCATTCCCTAATCTGGGGCAGCTATGCCAAGATCTCTCCAAGAGTTTGAAGATATTGAAACACCCTGTATGCCAATTCTTCTATAAAATCCTCTTGTTATCGTCTGGCCTGGGGCAGATAAGATTTGAAGGTGGTGGTGGAATGCATAATTACTTTGTTAGCTCCCCATCAAGTTGCTACATCAGCTAATGTTGACTGAATTTATTTCCCCAATGAAGAAGAAGAACTTTCCCAATCCACTAAACATTTGTCTAAGCTAGGCTTATGCTTCGGTTTTCACTTTCGAGTACCAGACCCCGGCTCTTTATGCAGGAATCCCCAGAGAAGCTCAAGTTTTGCTACAACTGGAGTTCTTAGTCACTAGAATTATTACTGGTCTTCGAATACAATGACTTCGTCATTTTCATCTGATTTTTGGAAGCGGAGAAGTTTTAAGAAAACAGAAAGGTAAACTAAGTTTTACTCTGGAATCAAGTTTGTTTTGGAATCAGTTTGTGCAAGAAGAGTTAGTTGTACTGTATTTTTGGCATTGGATCTGCCATCTCCAGTGAAAAGAAGATTGTCCTGGTTATCCTGGATGTTTGGATTTCAGGGTGTTGGCCTGTGCTTTCTTTTCTTCTTTCCTGTTTTGCGTCGTTCGCGTCGTTTCTAGCATATAGCTAAGCATGTGCATCATCCCCTAGCATCTTTGCATTTCTTTGTGCTCTGCTTTGCATGTGGTCTTTTGTTGTGCCTGTCTTTATTTCCCCAGCGAAGTAAAGACATTCCCGGTTTGCTTTGTGTCGTGCTTGTTCGGTCTTAACCTCTGCGCGCCAGGTTTGAATCTTTAAAATCTTTTTCTATTTCCCCAAGAAGTTTAACTTTAAAGGATTTTTAGAGCTGTTCTTGTTTGAATCGCGTCAAACTTGAACCTGTTCTTGTTTGAATCGTGTCAAACTTGAACTTGGACTTTGTTTGAATTGTGTCAAGCATTGTCTTATGTGTTCTTGTTTGAATCGTGTCAAACTTGAACTTGGACTTTGTTTGAATCGTGTCAAGCATTGTCTTATGTGTTCTTGTTTGAATCGCGTCAAACTTGAACTTGGACTTTGTTTGAATCGTGTCAAGCACTGTCTTATGTGTTCTTGTTTGAATCGTGTCAAACTTGAACTTGGACTTTGTTTGAATCGTGTCAAGCATTGTCTTATGTGTTCTTGTTTGAATCGCGTCAAACTAGAACTTGGACTTTGTTTGAATCGTGTCAAGCATTGTCTTATGTGTTCTTGTTTAAATCGCGTCAAACTTGAACTTGGACTTTGTTTAAATCGTGTCAAGCATTGTCTTATGTATTCTTGTTTGAATCGCGTCAAACTTGAACTTGGACTTTGTTTGAATCGTGTCAAGCATTGTATTATGTGTTCTTGTTTGAATCGTGTCAAACTTGAACTTGGACTTTGTTTGAATCGTGTCAAGCATTGTCTTATGTGTTCTTGTTTGAATCGTGTCAAACTTGAACTTGGACTTTGTTTGAATCGTGTCAAGCATTTGTCTTTTGTGTTCTCGTTTGAATCGTGTCAAACTTGAACTTGTTCTCGTTTGAATCGTGTCAAACTTGAACTTGGACTTTGTTTGAATCGCGTCAAGCATTGTCTTTTTTCTGTTCTGGTTTGAATTGTGTCAAACCCGAGCAGAGTCTTTGTTCGAATCGTGTCGGACACTGACCCCCTCATTTTAAAACCATTCTTGTTCGAATCGTGTCGAACTTGAATTGGGACTTTACTTGAATCGTGTCAAGCACTGTCTTTTGTTTTAAAACTGTTCTTGTTCGAATCGTGTGGAACAGTGAACCCTTATCTTGTTTCTTTTCTGAAATTACTTTAAGCTAAATTTCTTGGAACAAATTTCTTCAACCTTATAAGACTCCTATCTGGTGCGCAGGGTTAGTCTCTGCTTTCCTGGCTCTTTCTAGAGATCCCATTTTGAGCTATTCAGTTTAAGATCCCCACAAATCGTTCCCAGAAAGAGTGTGGGTTTGTTTTGTCCACAGTAATCCATCTCCCTGGATCTTTCCCAGTGGAGACCGTCTTTTGGTTTTTCCCCAGTGTTTCTTGGGAGTCTCCCCGTTGGGTCTCTTCTGTTGGTTATCCTGTATCCCCAGTGAGTGTTTTTGCTTGTGGATACTAGCTTTCGTCTTTCTCCGGCGAAGCTTTCTCTTGTGTGTTTGCTTCTTGTTGTCCTTGGTGTCTGGTCTGTCTGCATTCTTTGTATTCCTGGCATCATATCATCATTTTTTAGAAGTTCATGGCATGTCAGCATTTGCATGTTTCTCGCTTGTCCTTAGCATTTGCATTCCATCTAAGGGCAAAATTTTTGGTTTGCTATATTTAAATACCTTTCACTTTGATGCCCTCTGGAACCTCCGTTCCTCGTGCCATCGGGTGAAGCTATTTAAATAGGGGCAACTGTTGTACCCTAAATTTTTACCCTTAGATGTCATCCAGCTTTTGTGCATCTTAGGAGCATCTCTGCATTGTTTGAACTAACCCATATCTTGTAGTTTTTTTCTTTGTGTTCAAATTAGGTTTACATATTATCAAGGAGCTCCACAAGTGGTTTGAAGCAAGTCAAGTCAACAGAAGACCTCCAGTGCAAGGTTTATGGAATTAGGGTTCCACTGAAGCAGTCACTAAGGAATTGGCTCTATCAAGTCAAGATTTGTGTGGTTCACTTACCATATGAAGTCATCTACATTCAAAGAACATCATTCAACAAAATCCAAGAGCTATGGATCTTCAACAAGAGAAGTTTGAGCCTCAGCCTCTCCATACCTCCAAATTAGGGTTCCTTTGACACTTATCAGCCAACAGCTTTGATTTTTCATCAAGATGAACTCCCAAACCCTAAGTCTTGTTTCATTGGTTTATCAACATCCTAAAGAGTCCCCTAAGACCTTTAGATGAGAAAGAAGAAGCAAGTCCACAAGATCTAACCTCAGTACATTCCCAGTCAAATTCAAGGGTTTGACTGAAGCCCTAATCTTTTGGAATTTTGGATCAAATGAAGAATTATTGGTTCTAATCATCATATATTGTCTCATGGAGTATACAAAGTATCCATATCAAGTTTCATGAGGTTTCTTGCAAGGGAAGTAGGGTTTTGACCAAAGAGTGTGTCATTTGTGAGATTTTTCCCCTAATAGCCTATTTTGAAAGGACCATAACTCCTAAACCATACATCCAATTGGAGTGGCTCAAATCTCATTGGAAAGCTCTTCCCAAGATCTTCAATTCGTTCAATATGAAGTTTTGTCTAAAAATGCTTGGATTTTGAGTTATGGAGCTTCCAAGGCATTTTGACCAACACTTAGAAAATTTTCCAGCATGTTTCATCACTCTTTTTTTCAACTTTGGCGCCACTTTTCACCCATGTCCATTTGGATTCAAGTCTTGAGTCCCAAATGAAAGTTGTAGAGCTTGATGAGAGCTTTCCAACCATATGTGGAATGTCTCAAGGAGATAAACCATTCTCATGTTATGAATTATTCAAGAAGGGTACTTGAAATTGTTAAAGCTCAACACTTAGAAATTTTTCTAAGTTCTTTGGGACAGTTTTGAGGACACGATTTGTGAGATATTTTGCTACTAGTTCAAGGCCTTATTTTAACAATCTTCCAACATCAAACTTGTAGTGTCATACAAGAACTATCATTTGAGCCTAAGAGCATGAAAAATGGATCATTAAATCGTGAGATATAATTTTCACAACATGGTCACACGAAAATGGTTGTTGTACCAAGAACACCATTTTTTCATTTGAATTTTGTTTCCCTCTCCAAGTACAATTTGCAGACCTGCTACCACCTTTTCCAACATCTCTTCAGCCCCTAAAACCCGCGGCAAACATTGTTGCTTTTGTACTCTTACTCACCTTTGCAAGCTACCTTAAATTTTTCCTTCGTACTTTACCTTGGTCCAAAGGACACTAGCAAAACGTGCTGCTTTTCTGACTCAGTAGCATCAAAAGAGAAATTCACTTGGCTCTATGTGCTCAGAACAACCACAACCATATCTCAACATCTTTTCCACGATATTTTCTCTCCAAATTAAACTCTTGGCACATTGGATAAACACCCTCTTGGACCAGCTGGTTTACCTATAAAAGGGGACTTCCTCCACTTCATTTCAACACACAACAAGCACTACAACATTACAAAGAACTATTCTGAAAGCATTCTCTTCGGAGCACACGAGTGGCTGGCTAGAAGGAAGAGGATCTTTGCAAGTTCGCGTGGAAAAGAGGTAAGTTCCTCAGACCTATATCTCCTATGCTCATCATGCCATGATATCTATTGTATTTTTGTTGCACTATTAATGTTTGTTTTTTACGTTCAAGGTGCTTGCACTATATATATCACATGAAATTCTAAGTAGTTGCCCTAACACTTTATTCGTTTTCATCGTGAATGCTCGTGTTAAGCATGTTGGTTGGGACATTATAAGACTTATGTTGGTTAAAGATATTCATGGTAGCTTGCTTATATATACTGTTTCCATATGATGCTGTAGTATTACCACGAATCCATATGATGTTGATCTCAGAATATAATGATGGTATGCTGCTAAGTCGTTGTTCTTGCGCATTATTTCAATATGGCTAAGATGCATGCGTTGTTATGGTTGATGTTATTGCACTCATGTTTGTAACCTGCCACTTGAATACCAAGATCTTGTTTGTGAGCTGGTAATGCATGTTGTATGCTGTTTCGTTTTATGTTGCAATAAATGATATGTGAAAGTTGCTGTAGAGGTTTTGCTTTTCATGGAAATAAGTTTAGAAACCATTAGTAATGCTCTTTACATGTATGTTAACTTGAAAATATGCCTATTTGTATTTAATGCTATCTCTAAACCTATCTTTGCTTTGGTTGTGGCGTGAATGTGCATACTGGTTTTGTTCATGGAATGTTGTTTCAGTTGTCACGGCTCATGTTGTTTGTGGATGGGATATAGCTTGTTTCTGCTAGGTTATCATTTTAATGATGTTTTCCCTTGTGTTTTTTTTTTCCTACTCATCATGTCATGTTCACGTTGCAGCTCTGTTGTTAAACTCTTTCGTATGTCTATATGTTGTTTTATAAAGCTACTGATGAAACATGATTGAAGTAGTGGCTGCTTGAGAATACTTGCTTTGTCTTGATGTTGAAATGTGTTTAAGCGGAAGTTTTTATACTATCGTAATTTATCCTTGCACCTCTGTCATGTCTATGGTCGGTTTTAAATTTGTATGAACCTTGTTTCAAAACTTGTGGCTGTTGGTTTGTTGTTAAACTCTTGATATTTTGAGCATTATGTGGGGAGGTTCAGATTTTGGCTGGCCATATCATGTTGAATACGAACAGAATCTTTGTCTTTTTTCTCGAACTAATCTCTATTTTCGGATCTTGGTTTTCACTTACTTACTGCTCATGTTGTAACTAATATTTTGTTTAACTAATGACTACATTTTATTCTATGCTCAAAATGCTTCATGTTTGCATTTTATTTCATGTTAATTGTTTGAGCTTTGAGTAAGTTAGATTGGTTTGAAAGTTGAAAGTTTTGTTTTAATGTTTTACTGAAACACGATTATGCATGTTCTTTGTTTCATTTTCCATGCGTGTTGAATTTGGGTTGGTTTGATTTATGTTATTTAATACAATGCAGTATGTTCTTGCTTGATCTTCCATGCGTATTTCATAATTGGCTGATACGTTTTTTTTGTCTGATAGTGCATTAAATTTCCCATGCCAATAAATCAAGCACTCTCCCATGTTCAGCTCTACGCGTGCTTATTTTTATCATATTTTTCATGACTTGTTTTGGTATATATGTTTATTGATGTGAATTTATGAACGGATGTATAGCCGTCCCAACGGTTCACCATATGCCATGCCTTTCCACTTTCACCTCAATGTCCCAGGTTCGATCCAGCGGATAAACCTTTTGCTTTTTTTTCCTTTTTCTCCTTTCCTGTTGTTATCATGACTTGGGCCTTGCGCCCAGTGCTTTCTGCACCCCCATGTTCTGGCCCATTATTTCCTCCCATGTTTTTTTTACTTAACTAATTTACTTGCATGCACCCCCCCTTGCGTTTTAAATCTTTTTATTTTATTTTTTTGTTTGTTTGATTTAATTTCATGAGAATAATTAATATGTGATATATTTTTTAATTGTCAATTAATTGTTATGTGTTTATTAGCTTTTAATTTTAACTATATCTTGAATTACTTTGCTAATTGTGATAATTGTTTTTTATCATGTTATTAATTCTTAAATTATCAATTTATGTCTTAAATTTGCATGTTCTAAATGTATGACTAATTATTAATTTCTAAATGTTAATTATCCATGTGTAATTAATTTTTAATTACCTTGTGTGTTGTAATTGTTAATTCTAATTGCCTTGCAAATTAATTATCAATTATTGTTTCTAATATTAATATCAACTATGAATATTTTTCTTGACATGTTATTGACTTGTTTAATTCTTAAGACAATATATCCATGTTGATTGGCCATATGCTTGACTTTATATGAAAATTATCCTTCTTTAAACAACATCATTTCTCTATGTTTGTCTTCCTAAAGATTGAAGCATATTGATGTGTTCTTGTATATCATTCCTATATGTTTGTCTTGCTAAAGATTGAAGCATATTGATGTACTCTTTTAATCATGTTCATCCTATTCATATCTTTGTCATAAACATATTGTCATCCTCATGTTTATGTTATTATATCATGTCTTAACTTTCATCTTTATCTGTTCTTGTTGTTATTAACTGTTTTCCCCTATTCCAAAGGAAGGTGATATATGTTGACTCTTAAAGCCATAGCCCCCATCTTAACCTAAGTAACCTCTTAGGAAGAAACCTTGTTTCTTGGCCTCATCGAGGGCCATGAAATCATAACTAGCCTTAGGAGAGAGTTCCTTGACTCTTAGTGATATTCATCATAATGAATTTATCACCTCTCCCGCTAACTAACCTTTAGCATAAAACCTTTAGCAAACATAAGATAACATTAAAACAAGAGGTTCCCGTAGAGTACTACGGACGTTTAGGGTGCTAATACCTTCCCTAGGCGTAACCAACCCCCGAACCTTAGATCTCTTCCCCTTTAGGTTTTTCTAACGATCTTGAACCTTTCCTTTGGATAAATCAAAGTCGGTTGTAAAAGAAACTGATGCAAATTAATTAATAATTTGTTATCCGATTTTCACCGCAACATTGCTATAGCAATGTTTTTATTTGTTTTTGCAAAACTTTGTTATAAGGACTTATTGGTGTTGAGTTTTGTTTTCCATGGCATAGCTTATGCCTTCTGTTAGTTAATTTAATTTATTTTGCTACTGAAAAGAAACTATAAATCGTACTCATTTTTAAAGTGCAAAATTTCTAAGTTCCACTATGTCTTAACTGATTCTAATACTTCCAAAACCTTCATAGAATTCAATAGACTTGAAAAAAAATTGACTATCTTGTATTTAGGTGTTTTTTCATTTGCCTAATATTTATTTTGATAAAGGGAAGTTGACTGATCTTAAATTCCATTGTTTTTCATTCTAACTAATATCTTATTTATTTTTAAATGTATTAAACTCTAAAAAAACAAAGTACAGTTGCATTTGATAATGGATTAAACATTACATTAAATAGATGAAAATTTGGAAAAATTATGGTTCAGTTTTAATAATTGTGCTATTATATATGATTATTGACTAATATCAAGTGTTTAGTTTTAGTAAAGAAAGTTTGTAATTTTAGTTGTTAATTGTAGTTTGTAATTTCAAGTTTGTAATGAAATGTGTTAGAACAACTAGTAGCAAAAGAGAAAACAGAAATGCAAATTGCAAATCATAGACAACTCATCAATGAATTCTTAAGTCTGAACATGGAGTTCGAAAAACTCATGAGCTTGTAATGCTTAAGTCAGCACATGTTTATTATCATAGAAAATTTAGTGTTCAATTAATGCAATTAAAACAAACAATAATAATTTGTATTAACACTTCTCCAAATTCTTATAGAAAGAAAGAAAGATTACCTTCAACAGTCTTGATACCTTTAAAAGGATCTACGTGACACCTTTTGATCTTCGTTATAAAGCTGATAATTTTAAAGGGAAAAAAGTTAATTTACTTGATATTATTAAATGTATATGCATGTTCTGAATAATATCAAAATTGGTTGGACCTGAATGGTCCAAAGACATGATTTTGTGATTCTTTCAATGAATTTCACATATGAATTAGAATAAAATTGACAACCCTTTGTTTCAAAACAAATGCTACCACAGTCTATCATTAAGGTATTTTAAGGACCAATTCATTTTTTAATTTGAAATTATATGGATCAAATAACAACTTTTAATGACCAATAATTTGTGATTCTATATGAAAAAATAGAAAATAAATAGAATATTTGATTAAAGAGAGTAAAAACTCATTTTTGTAAAAGACAGGTTTTGGTGTTCATAACCAATAGTGTTCATAGACTTTGTTAAAAACATCATGAAATCACTTATATGAAAGGCAAAGAAGAAAAATAACTTCTATCTAAAGGTGAAAAATAAAAAAACTATAATAGAATTTAGATAGCAAGAACAAAAATCAGTTGTAACTTATTGTCACAATCCGAACTACCACTAAAAAAAGATGCTTCTTCTGTTTCCAAAGAATCACAATGTTCAATTACTGGAGTTAAGCACTTAAATGAACCTTAATGTGCATATAAATAAAAAAGTGATGAGATCAAAATTTCATTATAGCTAAGACCCCTACCTCTAAGATTCAAACAGAGTAACGATTATTAAGAATGAAAAACATAAAGTTTAAAATTTAAGTAAAAATTAAAGAACATATACATACCTAATTTCAATATGGTCAAATTAAAATGCAGCAGCTTTCAAAACCTTCAACTCACCGAGATCGATTCAAATGCAATCTTCACAAAAATGAAAAATATATAGTCAGAACAAAAATAAAGATGAACAAGAACTAACAATTTGAGTTTTAAGAAAAATAAGGGTTTACAACAAAAACTGTTCAAGAAAGGTTACCTGAGATAAGAATTAGTGAGAAAGGCTGCAAAATCTGGGAAGATGATTAACCGTCACAGTGATGCGAAATCGAATAGGAACAAAATAAAGATGAGTAGCAAAAAGAGGCGCTGTTTTGAGAAAGGAAGGAAATCTGGGAAGATGTTATGAGAAGAAAGAACAAGAGCAGCTGCGTTGTCAAATTGTATTTTTAGGGTTTTAGTCTGATACAGGAGAGAATGATACGATTGGAAATTTTGGTGAAAATTAAGAGAGGGAAAAGTTGGAGCGTTGGAATTGCTGAAATATTTTTTATTGAAATTTGGATTACAAATAATTAATAAATAATATTATTAGAAAAATCTTATCAAAACGTTATCTTGGCCGAGTGGAAGAGTTTGAATTAAATATATCAATCGAGTCTTGAGTTCGATTCTAGTAAATATATTTTTCAGTTTTTTGTTTTTTGTTTTGTTTTTTTATCTTATCTTATTGCATAAATTGTTAATGATTTTGATTAATGCTTTATTACAACAATTAAGTAATATTAATTCTGAATAATCTATAATAATGCTATTTATCTAAAATATTAATTTTGAATAATTTTGATTAAGTAATATTAATTCTGAATAATCTATAATAATGTTATTTTCCTAAAATGTTAATTGTGAATAATTTGGATTAAGTAATATTAATTTTGAATCATTTATAAGATTAATTATTTACCTAAAATATTAATTGTTTATAATTTTGATTAAGTAATATTAATTGTGAATAATTTATAAGAGTAACTACTTACCTAAAATATTTATAAGAATTAAAATTTTATATACTGCTAATGATTTGATGAAGTAATATTAATTGTGAAATATTTATAATTGATAAGAATAACTTCCCACACTCATTTCTATTTTTATTTTTTATTTCTATAATTTTAAATAAAAAAATTATAATATTTTTAAAAATTTTAAACTTTAAATAAATAGATAAGTAAAAAATATTATTCTAGAAATTAATTAATATTCTAAAATATATATATATATATATATATATATATATATATATATATATATATATATATATATATATCTTTTAAATTTGTACTTAAAACACAATTATACAAAATTTATATCATCAAAATAAAAAACATTAATAAAAGACGTAAGAGAACAATAAAATTGTGTGAGGTAATTCCCAAAAAGTTAAACAAATTCAAATTATTAGAAAATATATTTAATTTGATATCTATTTATTTATTTAAAATAAAAAATGTGTTAACTAGAATTTAATTTAAACTTAAAGAGGTTTGAATGCACATAATAAATTTTGTAAAAAATATTTTTTACTTAGAGACGGATATTTTCGGTCTCTAGACTTTTTTTCAATTAAACACGGAATTAGAGACGGCTTTTGTATTATTTTAATTATTATCGTCTCTAATATCTGTCTATGAATAAATGTTAATTAATAAAAACCAAAATTTAATATCTTAGAGACGGAATTACAGACGGAAATAATTCGAGACGGTCAAATCCGTCTCTAAAATTCTTCTCTAATTTAAAGAATACATTTTGGTCTCTGTACATTAAATTTCGTCTCTATTTCCGTCTCTGTTAGAGACTGAATGTATTTCATCTCTAAATTCCGTCATTATTTTTGTTTTTTCTAGTAGTGACTAAGGTTTGTATCTAGAACCCACCTGATAATCGGAGAGGAGTTTGAAGAAGATGATGAATCGATGAAGAGATGATGAAGATCTAAGCTCTCATTCTTCCACTTTCTCCACTTTCTCTCTTTTCTTCCCTTTTTCTCTTCTTCTTCTTACTATCTTCTTTCTCTTTTTTTTTCTTTCTCCCCTTTCCAAATATATATATAAACCAATATTATATAATATAAATCCAATAGAGTAAAAATATCTCCAATTGATATTTTGTCATTCCAACCCAATTTATCAATTATTAGAGTTAACTTAAAATACTCCCTTAAACTAATAAATATCACTCTGCCTTTTCATAATTGATCTTTCTAATGTCCAATTGAGCACTTAATTAATACGGGGTATTACAACTAGTGTGGTAATGATGTGTTCGGCAGTAGTATCTCTAGTCCCAAGCAGAATGGCAGTGATCTCTGTGTTGAGGAATCAGTTTTCCAGTCTTGTTTTCTCCACAAAAGAGTCGAGCTGTGTCGTTGACATCTACATATGCATTTGCATTTGCATTTGCATTTGATCATATATCATCTGCATAATTCATATACATATGCATATCATGAGTGTTTCATCCTCATTTGCATTTCTCGCAAGGTCGTGTCGTCGTCCACGTCTTACATTTCCAAAAACGTTACCCGTCCTTTTCATTCAGTGTCATTCCTGAGAGTCTTATTTGTCCATTCAGTGCCATTCCTGGATGAGTTTTCTCCTTTGCATTCAATGTCATTCCTGGATGTCATTCTTAGCTATTATGATTTGTACCCTCCATTCAAAGCCATTATTGAATGCCTGGTGTCCTTTTATTCAATGCCATATAGTCTTCTTTGTTCACTTTATCTAAAGCCGGTATTAGATATTGTGATTTATTACCCTCCATTCAAAGCCAGTATTGGATGTCCGGTTTCTCTACCATCTGATGCCTATCCGGATGTGTCTCTCCTTCAGATGTTTTTCAGATCGAGTCTTTGTTCACTTTATCTAAAGCCGGTATTAGATATTGTGATTTATACCTTTCATTCAAAGCCAGTATTGGATTTTCGGTTTCTCTACCATCTGATGCCTATCCGAATGTGTCTCTCCTTCTGATGTTTTTCAGATCGAGTCTTTGTTCACTTTATCTAAAGCCGGTATTAAATATTGTGATTTATACCTTTCATTCAAAGCCAGTATTGGATGTCCGGGTTCTCTACCATCTGATGCCTATCCGGATGTGTCTCTCCTTCTGATGTTTTTCAGATCGAGTCTTTGTTCACTTTATCTAAAGCTGGTATTAGATATTGTGATTTATACCTTTCATTCAAAGCCAGTATTGGATGTCCGATTTCTCTACCATCTGATGCCTATCCGGATGTGTCTCTCCTTCTGATGTTTTTCAGATCGAGTCTTTGTTCACTTTATCTAAAGCCGGTATTAGATATTGTGATTTATACCTTTCATTCAAAGCCATTATTGGATGTCCGGTTTTTCTACCATCTGATGCTTATCCGGATGTGTCTCTCCTTCTGATGTTTTTCAGAACGAGTCTTTGTTCACTTTATCTAAAGCCGGTATTAGATATTGTGATTTATACCCTTCATTCAAAGCCAGTATTGGATGTCCAGTTTCTCTACCATCTGATGCCTATCCAGATGTGTCTCTCTTTCTGATGTTTTTTTAGATCGAGTATTTGTTCACATTATCTAAAGCCGGTATTAGATATTGTGATTCATTCAAAGCCAGTATTGGATGACTGGTTTCTCTACCATCTGATGTTTTTCCGGAAGTGCCTTTCTCTGTCTTTTCTGGCTTTTCTTGAAGATCCCGTTTGAACTCTTCAGTATAAGAAAATCCCAGAAAATATTTTGTTGATGTCTATCCTTTTATTTCAAATTGATCCCCAGTGGAGACCCGGTCTTCTTTCTGGTTTCATGCCCAGTATAGAGTGTGCTTTTATTTTCCCCAGTGAGTGACTGCTGTAACACCCCCTTTCTATACCCCCAAATAATCACATAAATCATTTAGGCACATATAAAAAAAATTCGCCAGAGTACGATTAAAACATAGTATAAAAGAGGCATGTCACATCATACACAATTATGCAACATACAACACCTGCTCAAATCATTGATATGCAACAGTGGGGTAACTTGCATACAGAGGAACTTTGTCCTTACACCCACATTTCAATATTTAGAATAAAAGCGGAAAATCTAAACATTGAACCACATTCAAACATATATACAGAGATATATATATATATATATATACTTCACCAAGTATTATACACCAACATAATACATGTTTACATCAACATATTTCAACCAGATACATATACAAATGTATCACAAAAGAATAATATACATCCTAGCTACCCGGTGCTACATATCAGAGCCAACCGACCAAAAGAATGAAGACACGCTTCACAAAAAGACCTCCAGCATACCTACTCTGCAATGCCTCATAGAGCATCATAAAACAGCAGAAGGGTGAGAAATAATATCATAATAACAATGCATATAATTATATATATATAAACATAAAAATATACATATTCCACAGTCTCACCGCAATTCACCACAATTCATTACCGTTCATCACAATACACCCATATACATTACAATGTATATCTATATATCAACCTAGCATATTCATCATGCATACTTTCATAATTCACAGTCATTCCACATAAACATGCACAATTATATTTACTCAACAACACATCATTATAAAGATGATAAATGCAAATCATAGAGACCGACTCACGACTCTATGCAAATGCAATGCCGTACCGACTCAATCATCTCAAGTTCACTCAGGAACTTCTGCTGGAACCATCGCTCGTTACCAAAGTAACTCCCCGTCGGGCCTACGATGTTCACCAATTGCTCACACCCCACATGGGCACACAATGTTTATGGATCGTTCACACCCCACCTGGGCACATGACCCGATCGCTCACACCCCACACGCGGGCACACGATCTGATTGCTCACACCTCACCTAGGCACACAATCCGATTGCTCACACCTCACATAGGCACACAATCGTTCGTAATCATCGCTCACACCTCACATAGGCACACGATCTTACCACGGATTCTCATTAGAATCGCTCAACACAAGAATGTATTTCATGATGCTCCACATGCAAAATGACACAAGACATTCTTGAAATGCATACATATTCACAATATATTCATGCATTCATCTCACACAATCACATACAATCTATATACATTCACATCAATGTACTGTTGTATGATTCACATTCAAACACACCGTCAAAACGGTAAAAGTCGCTAAATAGCACTATTCCTAACTTTTTGACATAATTAAATCGGCCAACAATCTCAAAACCCATTTTTATAAGAAAGAACGTTTCATAAGCTTTCCAACGATATAAAGAACGTCCCGATCCTAGTTACGAATCAAGAGTTACGGAATTTAGAAAAACAGATAAAATTTGAAGTCCCAGACCGCGCTGAGCGGCCTCTCGAGCGCGCTGAGCGGGCTCGCTACTGCCTGGAGGGGTTCCATTTTTTCAAAAGCGTGCTGAGCGGGCACCTGCGCGCTGAGCGGGCTCTGCAATTTTCAGAAAAATTCCTCTTCGCAAATCCACCCCAAAAATCCCATTTTTCACCCAAATTCAATTCTAACAGCAAAACAAACATCAACAGTTGTTCATACACACAGTGTGATCATACAATACAGTTTATATCGATTTCTGACCGTAAAATCATCGATTCCGAATCATTTTATCGTTTTCGACCTAGAACTCCAAAAACCATGGAAGACAATAAAGCATCCAAGCAACTCATACATAATGATACGCATTGATAAGATAATAAGATTTCACACCCTTACCCGGATTCCAAATGATCTAGCTCTAGTTCTTGATGATTTCCACTCTTTTTCCTCTTTTCTTCTCTTCTTCCCTCTTCCTCTTTCTTTCTCTTCTTTTTTTTTCTATCTTTTTTTTCTATTTCTCTCTCTTTCTCTTTTCTATCTATTTTCTTTCTTTTCTATTTCTCTCATTTTCCACACAATCAATTAATTCATTTTTTTCTCACATAATTCTAATTCCACTAAATTTCTAACTTATGATTAATTATGAAAAGTCTAAAATACCCTCCATTCTAATTTCCCCGAAAACTCTCAAAACGGTAAAATAACATTTAACACACCAAATTCATAATTAAAATAATTTATCACCCAATTAAAATAAAATACTCCACATAATTGGGAAATAATCAAAATCGGGGCGTTACAACTCTCCCCCACTTTAGAAATTTTCGTCCTCGAAAATAATACCTGATTCAAACAACTCCGGATACGACTCTCGCATCCCACTCTCTAGTTCCCAAGTCATATTGCCTTCCGCAGCGCCTCCCCACGCTACCTTCACAAGCGCAATATCCTTGCCTCTTAGCTTCTTAATTTCACGGTCCAAAATCCTAACCGGTAAAGCTTCCACCGTAAGGTTATCTCTCACTTCAACCTCGTCCATAGGAATAACATGTGACGGATCCGGAACATACTTTCGAAGTTGCGAAACATGGAATACGTCATGCAAATTCGAAAGGTTCGGAGGCAATGCCACACGATAAGCCACAACATCAACTCGGGAAGTAATCTGATACGGACCAATAAAACGAGAAGTCAACTTCTTCGACTTCGAAGCACGACCCACACCCGTAACCGGTGTAACTCTAAAAAATACATGGTCGCCTTCTTGAAATTCAAGATCTTTCCTTCTCTTGTCATGATAGCTCTTTTGCCTACTTTGAGAAGCTCTCATCTTCTCTCGAATAAACTTCACTTTCTCCGTGGTTTGTTGTACCATCTCCGGTCCAACTATTGTTCTCTCACCCGTTTCATGCCAACACAAAGGTGTTCGACATCTACGACCATAAAAAGCCTCAAATGGTGCCATACTTATACTCGAATGAAAACTGTTGTTGTAAGTGAATTCAATCAATGCCAAATAACCATCCCAAGCACCACCTTGCTCGAGCACACAAGCACGCAATAAATCCTCCAACGATTGAATCGTCCTCTCGGTTTGACCGTCCGTTTGCGGATGATAAGCCGAACTAAATCTTAGCTTAGACCCCAAAGCCTTTTGTAAACTCTCCCAAAACCTCGATGTAAATCTAGGATCTCTATCCGATACAATACTCTTAGGAACTCCATGTAACTTCACCACCACAAGAATATAAATCTCGGCTAACCTCTCCAAAGGATAACTAATATCAATCGAAATAAAGTGAGCAGATTTAGTAAGCCTATCAACAATTACCCAAATAGCATTATGACCTCTTTGCGTATTCGGCAATCCCGTAACAAAATCCATCGATATACTATCCCATTTCCATTCCTGAATATCCAACGGTTGCAAAAATCCACTAGGTTTTTGATGTTCCACCTTAGACTTTTGACAAGTTAAGCATGCATACACAAATTGAGCAACATCTCTCTTTAATCCGGACCACCAAAAGATTTTCTTCAAATCTTGATACATTTTGTTCGCTCCCGGATGAATACTTAAGTTACTTCGGTGCCCTTCTTCCAATATCATCTTTTTCAACTCTACATCATCGGGAATACAAATACGACCACAGAATCTCAAAACTCCAAAATTATCAACCTTGAAATCCTCATTCTCATTCAACATCAAATCAACGAATTTCAAGTCTAACTTTTGCTTTTCACCTACCGTTGCAAGAAAATCATTCGTAACATGTAGCATACCAAGTTTCACACTTCTCGGCGTCATTTCACAAACTAAACTCAAGGCTCTAAAATCCTCCAAAAGTTCCCATTCTCTCACCATCAATGCGGACACATGTAACGACTTCTGACTTAAGGCATCGGCCACCACGTTTGCCTTACCCGGATGGTAACTCAAACCAAAATCATAATCCTTTAGACGCTCTAACCACCTTCTTTGTCTCATGTTCAACTCTTTTTGATCAAATAAATATTTCAAGCTTTTGTGATCACTAAAAACTTCAAATCTCGCACCATAAAGATAATGCCTCCATATTTTTAAAACAAACACCACGGCCGCTAACTCCAAGTCATGTGTAGGATAATTCTTTTCATGCACTCTCAATTGTCTAGAAGCATACGCCACCACTTTTCCATCTTGCATCAAGACACCACCTAAACCTGTTAATGAAGCATCACAATACACAACAAATGGTTCATTAGGATTAGGCAAAATCAAGATCGGAGCCGTTGTCAACCTTCGTTTAAGCTCCTTGAAACTCTCTTCACAATGAATATCCCAAATGAAAGCCTTTCCTTTACAAGTCAATTGCGTTAACGGGAGTGCCAACTTCGAAAATCCCTCAATAAACCTCCGATAATAACCCGCCAAGCCTAAAAAGCTTCAAATCTCCGTAACCGACCTAGGAGCCTCCCATTGCATCACCGCATCAATCTTGGATGGATCAACACTAATACCACTACCGGAAATAATATGTCCAAGGAAACTTACCTCCGACAACCAAAATTCGCATTTTGACAACTTAGCATACAATTGTTTCTCTTTCAAAATTTGTAACACAATCCTCAAATGCTCTTCATGCTCCTCTTGAGACTTAGAGTAAATCAAAATATTGTCGATGAACACAACCACAAAACGATCCAACTGTTCATGAAAAATACGATTCATGTATTCCATAAACACACCTGGCGCATTAGAAACCCCGAATGGCATCACGGAATATTCGTAATGACCATACCGTGTCCTAAAGGCCGTCTTTTGAATATCCTCTCCTTTCACACGAATCTGGTGATATCCCGATCTCAAATCAATCTTGCTAAAAACATTCGCACCAACCAATTGGTCCATCAAATCATCAATCCTTGGAAGCGGATACTTATTCTTAATTGTCACTTTGTTCAATTGTCGATAATCAATGCATAACCGCATACTCCCGTCCTTCTTCTTAACCAACAATACCGGAGCACCCCAAGGAGAAACACTTGGTCTTACAAATTTCTTGTCCAACAAGTCATTCAATTGCTTTTTCAATTCTACCAACTCCGATGCCGACATACGGTACGGTGCCATCGAGATCGGTCTAGTACCTGGAACTAGATCAATAGAAAATTCAACTTCTCTTTCCGGCGGCACATCCGTAATATCCTCCGGAAACACTTCTGGAAATTCACACACCACTGGGAACACATCAAGCTCAACTTTACTCTCCACCGACAATGATGCGAATAAACCAAACAATTGAGCTTCGTCCACTAAAAGTTTCTTCAACTCTTTAGTGGATAGGAAACTCTCAAATTCATCATCTTCCAAAGAAGGAAACCTTACTAACTTGTGATAGCAATCTATATGAACTCGATTATATTGCAACCAGTTCATACCCAAGATCACGTCCAAACCTTCCAACGGCAAACACACTAGATCCATCTCGAAGTCTTTACCATAAATGGTCAAAGGACAACTTAAACAAACCAACGAAGTAGTTACTGACCCCATTGCTGGAGTATCAATAACCATCTTACCATCCATCAAAGACAACACAAGATTTAAACGCTTCGCGCACTCAGACGAAACAAACGAATGAGTCGCTCCCGTATCAATAATAGCAACTAAAGGCGTACTATTAATAAAGCATGTACCTTTAATCAAACGGTCTGCACTAGTAGTTTGAGTCCCCGCCAATGCAAACACCTTTCCGCCCGCTTGAGCTTGTTTCGGCTTAGTACACTTAGTACTAATGTGACCAACTCCTCCACAATTATAGCACTTCACCATATTCCTTCTACAATCAGTAGTAGCATGCCCAATACCTCCACAATTATAACATTTCACCACTGGCTTCCCACAATCAAATGATTTATGACCCAGTTCACCACATTTGTAACACCTAACAACACCGGAACCTCCTCCTCCAGACCTCCTATCAAAGTTTCCCCTATGCTTGCCCTTATCAGCGGGTGTCACATAAGGTCCACTTCTAGCTTGTTGCTTTCCCTTCCTCTCATTCACACTTTTGTAATGTGTAGAACGAGCCTTACTATCTTCCTCGAAGATTCTACAACATTCCGTCAAATCGGAAAACCTTCTTATCCTTTGATATCCCACAGCTTGCTTAATCTCAGGACGTAAACCATTCTCATATTTAATACACTTTGAGAACTCAGCAGTAATCGCAGCATAATGAGGATGGAATTGAACCAACTCCACAAATTTAGCAGTATAGTCCACCACAGACATACTACCTTGTTTCAGTTCAAGAAATTCCATCTCCTTCTTTCCCTTCACACTCTCAGGGTAATACTTTCTCAAGAATTTAGTACGGAATAAATCCCAAGTTACTTCTTCATCATCCACCTCAAGAACTTCCCGAATACCGACCCACCAATCGTCGGCTTCTTCCTTCAGCATGTGAGATCCAAGCCTCACCTTATTCTCCTCCGCACAGTCCATAACTCTGAAGATTCTTTCAATCTCTTTCAACCAAAGTTGAGCACCATCGGGATCAAATCTTCCTTTGAAGACCGGTGGTTGATTCTTCCTGAACTCGTCATTAGCATTCACGTTCGGCGCACCTTGCACCGCCCTAGCCATTGCTTCCAAAGCAGCAGCCATCGCATTGTCGTTTCTACCAGCCATATTCTGATCATTCCCAAAAATAACAACAAGGTTAAACAACAGTTCAACCAACACAATCAACAAGACAGACACGACTGACTCAACTCTGGCTCTGATACCACTTAATGTAACACCCCCTTTCTATACCCCCAAATAATCACATAAATCATTTAGGCACATATAAAAAAAATTCGCCAGAGTACGATTAAAACATAGTATAAAAGAGGCATGTCACATCATACACAATTATGCAACATACAACACCTGCTCAAATCATTGATATGCAACAGTGGGGTAACTTGCATACAGAGGAACTTTGTCCTTACACCCACATTTCAATATTTAGAATAAAAGCGGAAAATCTAAACATTGAACCACATTCAAACATATATACAGAGATATATATATATATATATACTTCACCAAGTATTATACACCAACATAATACATGTTTACATCAACATATTTCAACCAGATACATATACAAATGTATCACAAAAGAATAATATACATCCTAGCTACCCGGTGCTACATATCAAAGCCAACCGACCAAAAGAATGAAGACACGCTTCACAAAAAGACCTCCAGCATACCTACTCTGCAATGCCTCATAGAGCATCATAAAACAGCAGAAGGGTGAGAAATAATATCATAATAACAATGCATATAATTATATATATATATATAAACATAAAAATATACATATTCCACAGTCTCACCGCAATTCACCACAATTCATTACCGTTCATCACAATACACCCATATACATTACAATGTATATCTATATATCAACCTAGCATATTCATCATGCATACTTTCATAATTCACAGTCATTCCACATAAACATGCACAATTATGTTTACTCAACAACACATCATTATAAAGATGATAAATGCAAATCATAGAGACCGACTCATGACTCTATGCAAATGCAATGCGGTACCGACTCAATCATCTCAAGTTCACTCAGGAACTTCTGCTGGAACCATCGCTCGTTACCAAAGTAACTCCCCGTCGGGCCTACGATGTTCACCCATTGCTCACACCCCACATGGGCACACAATGTTTATGGATCGCTCACACCCCACCTGGGCACACGACCCGATCGCTCACACCCCACACGCGGGCACACGATCTGATTGTTCACACCTCACCTAGGCACACAATCCAATTGCTCACACCTCACATAGGCACACAATCGTTCGTAATCATCGCTCACACCTCACATAGGCACACGATCTTACCACGGATTCTCATTAGAATCGCTCAACACAAGAATGTATTTCATGATGCTCCACATGCAAAATGACACAAGACATTCTTGAAATGCATACATATTCACAATATATTCATGCATTCATCTCACACAATCACATACAATCTATATACATTCACATCAATGTACTGTTGTATGATTCACATTCAAACACACCGTCAAAACGGTAAAAGTCGCTAAATAGCACTATTCCCAACTTTCCGACATAATTAAATTGGCCAACAATCTCAAAACCCATTATTATAAGAAATAACATTTCATAAGCTTTCCAACGATATAAAGAACGTCCCGATCCGAGTTACAGATCAAGAGTTACGGAATTTAGAAAAACAGATAAAATTTGAAGTCCCAGACCGCGCTGAGCGGCCTCTCGAGCGCGCTGAGCGGGCTCGCTACTGCCTGGAGGGGTTCCATTTTTTCAAAAGCGCGCTGAGCGGGCACCTGCGCGCTGAGCGGGCTCTGCGATTTTCAGAAAAATTCCTCTTCGCAAATCCACCCCAAAAATCCCATTTTTCACCCAAATTCAATTCTAACAGCAAAACAAACATCAACAGTTGTTCATACACACAGTGTGATCATACAATACAGTTTATATCGATTTTCGACCGTAAAATCATCGATTCCGAATCATTTTATCGTTTTCGACCTAGAACTCGAAAAACCATGGAAGACAAGAAAACATCCAAGCAACTCATACATAATGATACGCATTGATAAGATAATAAGATTTCACACCCTTACCCGGATTCCAAATGATCTAGCTCTAGTTCTTGATGATTTCCACTCTTTTTCCTGTTTTCTTCTCTTCTTCCCTCTTCCTCTTTCTTTCTCTTCTTTTTCTTTCTATCTTTTTTTTCTATTTCTCTCTCTTTCTCTTTTCTATCTATTTTCTTTCTTTTCTATTTCTCTCATTTTCCACACAATCAATTAATTCATTTTTTTCTCACATAATTCTAATTCCACTAAATTTCTAACTTATGATTAATTATGAAAAGTCTAAAATACCCTCCGTTCTAATTTCCTCAAAAACTCTCAAAACGGTAAAATAACATTTAACACACCAAATTCATAATTAAAATAATTTATCACCCAATTAAAATAAAATACTCCACATAATTGGGAAATAATCAAAATCGGGGCGTTACAACTGCTCATTGTGTGGGCTTTTTCCCTGTCTGCTTTGTCTACATTTTGCATTTACCTTTCCATCATTATCATCATACTAGAAATTCATGGCTTGTTTGCATTTGCATGTCTATTAGCTGTCCTTAGCATCTGCATTCCATCCAAGGCCAAAATTTTCGGTTTGCTATATTTAAATACCTTTCACCTTGATCTCTCGAGGATTTCCATTCATCGTGCCATCCGGTAAAGCTATTTAAATAGGGGAAACTCCATCCATTGAGAGATCAAGGTGAAAGGTATTTAAATAGGGACAACCGTTGTACCCCAAATTTTACCCTCAGATCCTGATCATTTCATATCATTGTAAGTTGGTCTCTGTTTTCGCATTTTTAGTGAACATCTCATTAATCATGCATTTTTGCCGTTTTTATCATTTCGTTTTAGAATTTGTTTTTATCTTAGATTATTTAAAATTAATTTAGTCTATTTTCTTAAATTTACTTTTTATATATAGTTTGTTTCAATTAGAATTTTATCTTTAGTTTAATTTAATTCTTATTTTAGTTTTAGTTTAATTTTGGTTAGATTAATTTTTAATTTAGGATTTTAGTCTAAAGTTAACTTAATTAGTTCAAGTTTTATTAATTTAATTTAGTTTTAATTTTAATCTTAGTTTTCTAGTTTTTAAGTTTATTTTTATTATTTATTAGTTTGACTTAACTTAATTTAAATATTTTAATTTAATTCTTATTATTATTGTTTTTTTATCTTAAACCAACAAAATCTACCCTGCCATATCTAAACAGCCTTGCTACCCTCTCCATGTACACCTTCTCCACGTACGACACGCAAACTGAACAACAACACCTAGCCTACACAATTTCTCTCAGCAAACACTACAAGCTTTTCACCAAGAGACCTACTGCAAATGGTACAAAAACCCTCACAAAACCAAAGCCTACAACATTAACCCAAAAGCCTCTCCAAAATCCTGCACTTTTTCTGCTGCTCAAAATGCCAACACACTGAACAACACTACCACAAAACCAGCAAAGGAGACTTCCAAAGTACAACCATCTTGTACTTGGTAAAGCTGGCACTTGAAAATGCTATGTTACAAAAGCTAGAACCATCGTGTAAACATTGTCACACCATAGCACATGGGTTCACGAACTCCTTTTTCTCTGACTCCAGTTGCAACGCAAACAACCTACCTCTTGCACTTGGCTCAAGATGATAAGCTAAGGATTTGCCTCCTTGGAACAAAGCTTTTGCCTGCTGTATCCTCATGCATTATCCAATTTCTTTTGCCTATAAAAGGAGGATAGTTTCTCATTTGCAAAGACACCAAGAATCAGAGCAAAAACACACAAAGAAACACACCTCAGAACAAGAAGTATCAGGATAAAAACATCACCACCACTGCCCCAAGAAAGAAAAGCTAGTGAGAGCACACATCACACCACCATCAATACATCAGAACACACCTCACCACTCTCCAAAACTACTTCTGTTTCCACACTCAACCGACGACAACCGCCATTTCCGACAACACAAGACCATCACCTTTAACACCTGAAATAAAGCAACTATAGTGGGGTGAGATACATCAAATCTCAGTGAGTTCCCTATCTTATAGATTCTCTCGGCTTTACAAGGTTCTACCAATCCTAACTCAAGTTTGGGGAAAAGGGGAAAGGACTCTTGAATTCACAATTCAATTCTCACACTATATGGAAACATGTCATGAGTTTATCAACTCAAAAATATCACTAATCGATAACCATGCCAAGGTATCCCTTATTCCCGGCCTCTTCTACGTCTAGAAGTCGATCCGGGTCATGGATCCTTGCAATCTACTTGACATACGAATGGATTCGGGTTCTACGGGCCTTTTACCGTTATGAACCGTCACTTCACACGGGACTTTTACCGTCACAAGCATACGCTCCATGGGCGCCATTCGTACAGTACGGGGAATCAAACCTGCCAAGTAGTTGTGCATCTGTGTTAGAGGAGCTCGAGACCCATGAAACGCACTCACAAGATAACCGGTTACGATTACGTGATCACACACACAAAAATGATTGTATTTGACAATCACAAGGCTATAATGCCTCAAGGCCATAATCGCCTTATCCAAAGAACACAAGGTTCACACACATGTTCCATACTAGTGTCTCACTCTCCTCTAGACCATTACTCGGCAAGGATGCACAAGCATCGCCATCTAGATTATTCATCAATCCTAGTCACCACCTAGAATCATATCATTATGTTTTGGGGTAAGTTTTCTCACTCTTCCTAATTCATTTTAACATGCATATTTCTTTCATTCACAATTCACAATTAGATAGACATATCATGATTTCAGAATAGAACAATATACCACAATTAAAACATAATTATATTGTTTTTGGAACTTCCTCGATTATTTAATCGGTCGGTAAAATCGACATATTTCATCTCCATTGCATAGAATATTTCCTCGGCTTTACATCGATATAAAGAATGATCGAATCCGATAAACGGGTCGAAAGTTATGAATTTCTCGCTAAAGGAAGAATTTCAACTCCCAGACCTGCGCGCTGAGCGCACCCCCCTTGCCCGCTGAGCGCGCAAGCTACTGCCTGGAGGGGTTGCAGGAATTCAACACCGCGCTGAGCGGGCTCCTGCGCGCTGAGCGGGCTTCTGCGCGCTGAGCGCGCTCTGCGATTTCCAGAAAAATAAATCTCTTAACAGAGCTTTTCCCAACCTGTAACAATATCCCAACAACATACCCAACAACCCATCGAGGTATAATATCACGATTCTATTACAGTTCAACTGACACACTTCATACAATATGATTTTCACCATTTATCACATAATTTCCACTAAAACCCTAACATTTCAAAATAAGATAAACCCATTCAAACATTCATAACGATTATCGATAATTGATTCCACACCAGTATAGATTATACTATGAAATTTATAACTCATTTCAACCGCTAGATTCCTCGATTTTCCACAAAATCCCATTTTCTCCCAAACCTAACACAACCCCAAAACCTCAAGAAATTCTACACTAAGGTTTCTATCTAGAACCCACCTGATAATCGGAGAGGAGTTTGAAGAAGATGATGAATCGATGAAGAGATGATGAAGATCCAAGCTCTCCTTCTTCCACTTTCTCCACTTTCTCTCTTTTCTTCCCTTTTTCTCTTCTTCTTCTTACTATCTTCTTTCTCTTTTTTTCTTTCTTCCCTTTCCAAATATATATATATATATATATAAACCAATATTATATAATATAAATCTAATAGAGTAAAAATATCTCCAATTGATATTTTGTCATTCCAACCCAATTGATCAATTATTAGAGTTAACTTAAAATACTCCCTTAAACTAATAAATATCACTTTGCCTTTCAATAATTAATCTTTCTAATGTCCAATTGAGCACTTAATTAATACGGGGTATTACACTCTCCCCCCCTTAAATTGAAATTCGCCCCCGAATTTCCTTCGTTCAACAATAACCACTTCTTGCATCATTGTCTAAGTTCCACACTCACTTCACTTCCGTTAACCTTCTGTTCAATTCTGACGCATACCAGTTCTAACTTGGTTTCATAGACCAAAAATCTTATTTTCACAACTTAACAACTATACGTCCTTAATCATACTCTTGTTCTAACATCGAGTTAACTTCCAACTTTGCTTCCCCAATTCATCTGTTGTTTCTTACTAACACACTTGGTCGCACTTTACTACTGAAAGAAGGTACCATTCTACATTCCTCTACTGAGTCACAAACCAAACCTTAATACCTTATCTTGATTCAGGATAACAAACACTCAACAAACCCTTATGAGGTAATTCGGTAATTCCTTCCCTTTATGTAATTACCGACATCTATCCTTTCATAAATCCTTTAACATTAGAACCACTTCATAGCTAGTCGAACAACTTCTTTACCAGTTCTAGTTGGTCTGATACTAAACATTGTAACCATTAAATCCGATACTTCCTTTCTTTCGGATCACACCAAACGGTAGCACACCTAGAACAAAACCTCCTTATTTCCATACTTATAAGTAACAATCATTCTAATTCTCATTAGACTGACTGAACTCTTTTATCTATCACCTTCCACCACGCAATCCAATTCTAACAGTGAGACATCACGATTTCATAAGCATTACCAAGTAGCTAACAATCCACGGAAAACATACTTATCAATGGGTCCTTACTAGCCAACGGCATAAGAAACTTACTGACGTCTTTTGGTAGAACAATTTCCTCGCCAACACACAATATAATAACATTCGTCCAAACTCTCTAGACGATAAAGATGCATGAGTTATACTGTTACAACCATAACATATACAACTCCAATTCCATTCAAGACTTGAACCCATATATCCAAAATAGCTTAACAACTTCCGATTCTGGTTACCACATTCCAAATCGATTCTCCTTACGGTTTCCGACTTACTCTGGGTTTCTTGCTGATTCAAGATCTCATCCAATAACAGCGTAACACCAACATAGAACTTCAATCACACGTGAGATACCGCTTATCGAAACTCGGACCATTCAATTCGAAATTGTGAGTTTCCATACCACTCATAAATTCTCATACAACACTCCATAAGCACAACTCCGTCGAAGTCCATACCACGCTTCTCGGTTGAATCCACTTTTCTTAATCGTTACGTTCCATATACGATTCTAAGTCACATACTTAACTTCGAGTCGCCCAAATCTTACTCGTAATTGGAAGGATAACTTTTTAAATTTCCTTCTCTGGGTAAAATACCACTGTACACAACTGGTACCACTCTCACGGTCTAAATCTAATGTCGTGAACTCACGGAAGATAACAATTACCAACTCGAATCAACTGTCCATACCTTACGATGGCCATAATTACACACCGAAATATATTCCTTGCAGGATCAATACTTTGTGAGTATTTTCCAACTTCGTTCTTAAGATTCTCAACCGTAATGATAACAATACTCTTAAGACTTTCTCACAAGGTCACTTCTTTAAAGTTAACTCTCTTGCTGCCTGAACAAATGGCCAACTATGCCACACTCTTCCAGAAGTCACGATTCCAAAACGCAAATCCTTCCTTCACTTACTTGCAACCTCGTTCTCCATTCACACAATACTCTCCATTCAGAACAACACAAGGAAACAAAACGCATATGATGGTTCCTAAGGGATTTCACAATTTACCCACACGCTAATCGGTAAACTTCTCCAAAATTCTACGTAAAGCACCCTTCATGCACGTGTTAAACGGTTAACCCCATTGTGTTAGTCGGTTAACACTACTGCAGAACAAAACCCAGTTTCTTCTTAATTCAAAGTCATCCCTACTCAACCCATCAATCCGATTTGTTCTAACTCGAAATATCATTCTCAACTCACGGCTTCTTACTTGTATTACATTCACCAACCATGATCCACTCAAGGTAAAACCAACAAAGTTGACAACACACTCCAACCAAGTGATAGGAAAAATTCCAAATTCTCACGCGGTCACCTTACAATCTTCAGTGGGGTAGTTCATTTTTCTACTCAAACAAATACACCAGCGGAAAGTCAATAATGACGACATTCTAGGGTTTTAGTCACCACTCATACTTGATTCGTCCATAAGCAACACCCGACACCCATCCATCACACGGTACTACGGGAATGATGGGCATCTCATGTCAAGCATACCACCTTACCCTCTCACTTAACTCCCTGGGCGAGAAATAAAACCACAATGTTCTTAGTCCAACAAAAGGTAGATTTCGAATATTCCAATTATCCACAAATACAGAAGTTCTCTCTATACTTGAAAATAAATCGGGGTAATGCATCCTCCTGAAGAACCTGTCCATTGCTTCGTATACAGTAACCGGAATTCCTTACCTTCCACTATCCATTACACCCCACACTTACCCTTAAGTCACTTAATGAAATGCTTGCATCCGATAATTCTCATAAACCATTTACAAAACTCTTCCGGTATAAACCGTTCCATAATTTACTCTTAGTCCGTAATAAGTCCTGAATTGCTTCTCATTGTTTTACCACAATTTTATCTTTTAAGATACAATACTAACTACTTCACAAGGTACGTCCGACACACTTATCTCAAGAATAAGAATCCCCCACGTACATTTGTGACAACAGTGCTACTACCGCGCTCGTTCTTAATACCAAAGTGTAACTTTCCATTTCACATCATACTTACTAGAGTTCTGACGGGTGAACCATCCTTGGTTACACTTCCTTAACTTAAGCCTCAACAACTACTCAATAGCTCTAGTACACAATCGTCCAAAAATGCCTTCCTTTGTCATTTCCTCATATATATTGTTGATACCATTTTCTACATCGTGCTTACTTTCGCTCTCCATGGTACTCCTCTTAGGTCCAAATATAAAACCATCTTACTGCGATTCCCTTAGATTCCAAGATACTTACTCTATATCTTAATATAACTTCTTCCGGTCCGTATCGCTATGCTTTCTGTTACAAACTGAAGTCCGCACTTCCTCCGGCACAAAACCTTATACTGTTCCTTGGGTAATTTAACAATTCCAAATTCCAAAATGGTCTCTCACCAAATACAGAAAAATCCTGATGTAGTATCTCGAACTCAATCTCTCTACGCAACGGAAGATACACAATTCATCTCCTACTCTTCGTTCGGCGCACACTTGTTTCACTTGAAGTATGTAACACATATCTATTACTGTGGGTTCCCATGAAAGCCGGACTTTCTTAACTCTCAACTTTTAACCAGTCGGAAGATATTGTTCCAAACACACTCCTTAAGGTACTCTTGTCCATTCAAGATACCTTAACGACCTTAGAAATGGAAGCACCAAAATTCATCTCACCTCCGGACCTCACGCCACACATTCCACAAAACCACTTTCTTTTTCCACGGAATGAGATTACTTGAAATTTCTATCCATATAAGTGGTCGATCCATCTCTACGAGCGACTTTACAAAATCCTCCATACCTTAATCAATTATCCGATAGAGATCTTTAACTTCCAGACTCCATCCTTTCCAAATGATTGCTTAACAACCCAACACTCTTAAATTCCATGTTACACAAGTACAACTTCTATTAAAACCTCACTGAGCTGACCAAAACTCCACACTACTAACTCTTGGTTTGAGCATACTCTCACAACACAAGTTCCGACAGCACTTCGGAGTCCTCGTGGTCGCTCAACCATGATTCTACCTATCACATACATAGTATTAGGTTTATCAGGCCCAACACTAGATAGTATGATATTAAGTTTCATGCTGGCAAGACACACTTAAGAGGCAGGAATAGATTTACTTATGATGTTTCAAGGCTAGGTCGAGGACACGACCTGCTCTGATACCAACTGTAACACCCTGTATAATATTCATCTAGAATAATACCATACAAGTGTTTTATTTGGTACTGACACATCAAAAGTGCCTAATGACATAATTCACATACTTGTCCATTTCTAAAACATAATACAACATATGGCACAAGTCATGGAAACTAGCCAAAAAATAAAATAAAACTAAGATCCATATACAATATTCCTCATTGTACAAGAACAATAAAAAATACACAGCGGAATAAGCTTAACTAAGCTTCTCTTGAAACATCCAAGCATCGCTCCACTTGTAAATCAAACCTGCAAACCACACCTGAAATAAAGCAACTATAGTGGGGTGAGATACATCAAATCTTAGTGAGTTCCCTATCTTATAGATTCTCTCGGCTTTACAAGGTTCTACCAATCCTAACTAAAGTCCGGGAAAAAGGGGAAAGGACTCTTGAGTTCACAATTCAATTCTCACACTATATGGAAACATGTCATGAGTTTATCAACTCAAAAATATCACTAATCGATAACCATGCCAAGGTATCCCTTATTCCCGGCCTCTTCTACGTCTAGAAGTCGATCCGGGACATGGATCCTTGCAATCTACTTGACATACGAATGGATTCGGGTTCTACGGGCCTTTTACCGTAAAGAACTCTCACTTCACACGGGCCTTTTACCGTCATAAGCATACGCTCCATGGGCGCCATTCGTACAGTACGGGGAATCAAACCTGCCAAGTAGTTGTGCATCTGTGTCAGAGGAGCTCGAGACCCATGAAACGGACTCACAAGATAACCGGTTACGATTACGTGATCACACACACAAACAGTATTGTATTTGACAATCACAAGGCTATAATGCCTCAAGGCCATAATCGCCTTATCCAAAGAACACAAGGTTCACACACATGTTCCATACTAGTGTCTCACTCTCCTCTAGACCATTACTCGGCAAGGATGCACAAGCATCGCCATCTAGATTATTCATCAATCCTAGTCACCACCTAGAATCATATCATTATGTTTTGGGGTAAGTTTTCTCACTCTTCCTAATTCATTTTAACATGCATATTTCTTTCATTCACAATTCACAATTAGATAGACATATCATGATTTCATAATAAAACAATATACCACAATTAAAACATAATTATATTGTTTTTGGAACTTCCTCGATTATTTAATCGGTCGGTAAAATCGACATATTTCATCTCCATTGCATAGAATATTTCCTCGGCTTTACATCGATATAAAGAATGATCGAATCCGATAAACGAGTCGAAAGTTATGAATTTCTCGCTAAAGGAAGAATTTCAACTCCCAGACCTGCGCGCTGAGCGCACCCCCTTTGCCCGCTGAGCGCGCAAGCTACTGCCTGGAGGGGTTGCAGGAATTCAACACCGCGCTGAGCGCGCTCCTGCGCGCTGAGCGCGCTCTGCGATTTCCAGAAAAATAAATCTCTTAACAGAGCTTTTCCCAACCTGTAACAACATCCCAACAACATACCCAACAACCCATCGAGGTATAAACACACTTCATACAATATGATTTTCAACATTTATCACATATTTTCCACTAAAACCCTAACATTTCAAAATAACATAAACCCATTCAAACATTCATAACGATTATCGATAATTGATTCCACACCAGTATATATTATACTACGAAATTTATAACTCATTTCAACCGCTAGATTCCTCGATTTTCCACAAAATCCCATTTTCTCCCAAACCTAACACAACCCCAAAACCTCAAGAAATTCTACACTAAGGTTTCTATCTAGAACCCACCTGATAATCGAAAAGGAGTTTGAAGAAGATGATGAATCGATGAAGATATGATGAAGATCCAAGCTCTCCTTCTTCCACTTTCTCCACTTTCTCTCTTTTCTTCCCTTTTTCTCTTCTTCTTCTTACTATCTTCTTTCTCTTTTTTTTCTTTCTCCCCTTTCCAAATATATATATATATATATATAAACCAATATTATATAATATAAATCCAATAGAGCAAAAATATCTCCAATTGATATTTTGTCATTCCAACCCAATTGATCAATTATTAGAGTTAACTTAAAATACTCCCTTAAACTAATAAATATCACTCTGCCTTTTAATAATTGATCTTTCTAATGTCCAATTGAGCACTTAATTAATACGGGGTATTACAACTAGTGTGGTAATGATGTGTTCGGCAGTAGTATCTCTAGTCCCAAGCAGAATGGCAGTGATCTCTGTGTTGAGGAATCAGTTTTCCAGTCTTGTTTTCTCCACAAAAGAGTCGAGCCATGTCGTTGACATCTACATATGCATTTGCATTTGATCATATATCATCTGCATAATTCATATACATATGCATATCATGAGTGTTTCATCCTCATTTGCATTTCTCCCAAGGTCGTGTCGTCTTCCACGTCTTACATTACCAAAAACGTTACCCGTCCTTTTCATTCAGTGTCATTCCTGAGAGTCTTATTTGTCCATTCAGTGCCATTCCTGGATGAGTTTTCTCCTTTGCATTCAGTGTCATTCCTGGATGTCATTCTCAGCTATTATGATTTGTACCCTCCATTCAAAGCCATTATTGAATGCCTGGTGTCCTTTTATTCAATGCCATATAGTCTTCTTTGTTCACTTTATCTAAAGCCGGTATTAGATATTGTGATTTATAGCCTTCATTCAAAGCAAGTATTGGATGTCCGGTTTCTCTACCATCTGATTCCTATCCGGATGTGTCTCTCCTTCAGATGTTTTTCAGATCGAGCCTTTGTTCACTTTATCTAAAATCGGTATTAGATATTGTGATTTATACCTTTCATTCAAAGCCAATATTGGATTTTCGGTTTCTCTACCATCTGAAGCCTATCCGGATGTGTCTCTCCTTCTGATGTTTTTCAGATCGAGTATTTGTTCACTTTATCTAAAGCCGGTATTAGATATTGTGATTTATACCTTTCATTCAAAGCCAGTATTGGATGTCTGGTTTCTCTACCATCTGATGCCTATCCGGATGTGTCTCTCCTTCTGTTGTTTTTCAGATCGAGTCTTTGTTCACTTTATCTAAAGCCGGTATTAGACATTGTGATTTATACCTTTCATTCAAAGCCAGTATTGGATGTCCGGTTTCTCTACCATCTGATGCCTATCCGAATGTGTCTCTCCTTCTGATGTTTTTCAGATCGAGTCTTTGTTCACTTTATCTAAAGCCGGTATTAGATATTGTGATTTATATCCTTCATTCAAAGCCAGTATTGGATGTCCGGTTTCTCTACCATCTGATGCCTATCCAGATGTGTCTCTCTTTCTGATGTTTTTTCAGATCGAGTCTTTGTTCACTTTATCTAAAGCTGGTATTAGAAATTGTGATTCATTCAAAGCCAGTATTGGATGACTGGTTTCTCTTCCATCTGATGTTTTTCTGGATGTGCCTTTCTCTGTCCTTTCTGGCTTTTCTTGAAGATCCCGTTTGAACTCTTCAGTATAAGAAAATCCCAGAAAATCTTTTGTTGATGTCTATCCTTTTATTTCAAATTGATCCCCAGTGGAGACCCAGTCTTCTTTATGGTTCCATGCCCAGTAAAGAGTGTGCTTTTATTTTCCCCAGTGAGTGACTGCTCATTGTGTGGGCTTTTTCCCTGTCTGCTTTGTCTACATTTTGAATTTACCTTTCCATCATTATCATCATACTAGAAATTCATGGCATGTTTGTATTTGCATGTCTATTAGTTGTCCTTAGCATCTGCATTTCATCTAAGGGCAAAATTTTTGGTTTGCTATATTTAAATACCTTTCACCTTGATCTCTCGAGGATTTCCATTCCTCGTGCCATCCGGTAAAGCTATTTAAATAGGGGCAACTCCATCCCTCGAGAGATCAAGGTGAAAGGTATTTAAATAGGGAAAACTGTTGTACCCCAAATTTTATCCTCAGATCCTGGCCATTTCATATCATTCTAAGTTTGTCTCTGTTTTCGCATTTTTAGTAAACATCTCATTAATCATGCATTTTTGCCATTTTTATCATTTCCTTTTAGAATTTGTTTTTATCTTAGATTATTTAAAATTAATTTAGTCTATTTTATTAAATTTACTTTTTATATATAGTTTGTTTCAATTAGAATTTTATCTTTAGTTTAATTTAATTCTTATTTTAGTTTTAGTTTAATTTTGGTTAGATTAATTTTTAATTTAGGATTTTAGTCTAAAGTAAACTTAATTAGTTCAAGTATTATTAATTTAATTTAATTTTAATTTTAATCTTAGTTTTCTAGTTTTTAAGTTTATTTTTATTATTTATTAGTTTGACTTAACTTAATTTAAATATTTTAATTTAATTCTTATTATTATTGTTTTTTTATCTTAAACCAACAAAATCTACCCTGCCATATCTAAACAGCCTTGCTACCCTCTCCATGTACACCTTCTCCACGTACGAACACGCAAACTGAACAACGACACCTAGCCTACACAATTTCTCTCAGCAAACACTACAAGCTTTTCACCAAGAGACCTGCTGCAAATGGTACAAAAACCCTCACAAAACCAAAGCCTACAACATTAACCCAAAAGCCTCTCCAAAATCCTGCACTTTTTCTGCTGCTCAAAATGCCAACGCGCTGGACAACACTACCACAAAACCAGCAAAGGAGACTTCCAAAGTACAACCATCTTGTACTTGGTAAAGCTGGCACTTGAAAATGCTATGTTACAAAAGCTAGAACCATCGTGTAAACATTGTCACACCATAGCACATGGGTTCACGAACTCCTTTTTCTCTGACTCCAGTTGCAACACAAACAACCTACCTCTTGCACTTGGCTCAAGATGATAAGCTAAGGATTTGCCTCCTTGGAACAAAGCTTTTGCCTGCTGTATCCTCATGCATTATCCAATTTCTTTTGCCTATAAAAGGAGGATAGTTTCTCATTTACAAAGACACCAAGAATCAGAGCAAAAACACACAAAGAAACACACCTCAGAACAAGAAGTATCAGGATAAAAACATCACCACCACTGCCCCAAGAAAGAAAAGCTCGTGAGAGCACACATCACACCACCATCAATACATCAGAACACACCTCACCACTCTCCAAAACTACTTCTGTTTCCACACTCAACTGACGACAACCGCCATTTCCGGCAACACAAGACCATCACCTTTAAACTCAGAGCCAACTTCAACACAACAAATATACACGCTCTGAATCGACAACTTTGCAGCAGTAGCACTTCGCGTAACGGTAACAATTTCGATTTCGTCCATACGTATCTATCTAATGTCACCGTTTGCTAGTTCAGATTTGATTTTATTCTTATCCGACTATTGATTGCATTGCAGGTATTATGCTTGTGTCGACATCGTATTTCGTCAAGTTTCTGCATATCTTTTATTGCTGCGATTACAAGCTTTTAATTTCTGCTTTAGTTGTTTGCGAAGCTTGATTACTGTGAATCTCTTACAAAGTCGTGAATCTGAAGTTTGAATGCTGGTTATACTTTTGTGTAGTTTGATTAATTGGTGATTGTTGGCTATTCCTTGTAGAAGTTGACGCTTGGTCTTCTTATAATTTCTTTACTTTTCTGTCCTTGGAAAGCAAATATGTGAAATTCTAACAAAGATTTGACTTGTCTCGTTTGTGTAAATATCGGGTTCCGACTCGGTTTCAAGTTATCATCAATTGTTGTTTTGTTCTGTCATATGATCTTTGGCGGTGTATCGAGTTTTCGAGTGTGTTAACTTTCCCTCGTATACGTTGTTGCATGGTAAGAGATGATGAGCAGTGTTGGAAAAAGGATTGCTTTCTACTGTGCGTGTTGCGGTATCTTTTAATTTTCTTGTTTTCACTATTAGCTATCCACTCTTTTTTAGTACTGTTTAGATTAAATATAGGCTTAAATAGGTTTTTCGTCCCTGTAAGTTGGCGAGATTTTGGTTTTCGTCCCTGTATCTTTTTTTTTTCGGTTTTAGTCCCTATATCTTACTTTTTGTTGGTGTTTAGTCCCTAAAGCCAAAATTCGCAGGAAAATTTCCTGCGGATTTTCCTTCGGATTTTCCTAAAAATCAAATTCCGCAGGAAAATCCGCAGGAAAATCTGCAAGAAAATCCGCAGGAAACCTCTGTAAGGACTAAACACCAGCAAAAAGTAAGATACAGGGACTAAAACCGAAAAAAAAAAGATACAGGGACGAAAACCAAAATCTCGCCAACTTACAGGGACGAAAAACCTATTTAAGCCTTAAATATATTATGTCTCCACGTTATATTAGACTCCCACCACTAGTGCAGGAAAGACTTTTTACATCGGGCGAAAAACACATTTTACATCGGATCTGGGTCCAATGTAAAGCCAAGCGATGTAGTAAATCAAAGACATTTTACATCGGGCAATAGCCCGATGTGAAAAATACACCTACTACATCAGTTGATTGTTACGTCTGATGTGAAATATGGGTTTAATTTTTTTTTTTAAACAAATGCACATTTAACATCGGTTGCCTTTTTGGCCCAATGTAAAATATAGGTTGTTACATCGGTTGCCTTTCTAGCCCGATGTAAAATATAGGTTGTTACATCGGTTATCTTTCTGGCCCGATGTAAAATGTAGGTTGTTACATCGGTTGCAAAGTGCGTCCGATGTAATATGTATGCTATCTTTCAAAAAAAAATTAGACTATATTTTAGCAGAATCAAAGTGGAATCCGTGTAATTTTTTTGGTGCCTAATTTTTCATATTTTTCCAACATCACACAGACTACATTTAAGTCGCTAGTTGGTATCTAATTTTTCATATCTTTTCAACCAACTTGTTAATTTCATTGCGCCAAATAGCTAGGATGTACATATTCTTCAAAATGAACAATTGATTTACAAAAGTATTAATCTAGGATACACACAAGTGTACAAAATTATAAGTATGTTTACACGGTGGACTACTACAACAACAAAACTAGTGAAAATATACAAAAATATCCAACCATTTATAAGTCATTTCCCATACTTGAATTACCAACATGCAATCCACAAGATGAGTTGTAGCTTCAGTAGACAACACCAAAATCACATTTGCTGACAATAAATAATAACACCAATTAACATCAGCAGACAACACCAAAGTCAAGAAACTCAAATCAGATATATATAGACAATACTATATAACTCAGCAGATAAAGCTTAATTTTTATATAACTCAAAGAAACATGTTGCCCAACGGAGTTGCAAATCATATAAATCATCTTGTGTCATCAAATACCTACAATACGTAAATAACAATATAAAGTTATTCTTTGAAAATTCACATTAAGTTGCAAAACGCAAAGTAAATAACAAAGTAAAGTTATTTTTATTACCTACATCCAAGACTCGGTTATATTGGCAGAGACAATATCCAACATATTTTTCATCACATAGTACCCACAATCAATAGAGTTATGTTGTCACCTTGTCTACAAATGCCTCCTCATCATATTCATCGCGAGCAGTTTGCAACTGCTGGAATGTAAAAGTTTCTCCTTTGCCACCTTTAGACCTACCTCTTTCTCTGTATTTTGTTACCATATACTCATAAACATCTTTGCATATCATATTACAAAATGATAAGATATTTATCACATTTAGAGAAAAAAATTAGATCCATCAGAACTTTTCATCACATTGTCGCTTCATCTTCTACTCCAGTATTAAGATAAAAAAAGAAAAAAAACTGATCAAAATTATAAAGATCTTCCACATAGAATAACAAAGCAAGAAATAGTAAATTGAATGACCACATTAACTGCCACTACCTAAATTGCAGAATTAAAATATATATTACTAGGCTATAGCAATAAAAGATGACTCGTAGTTTTAAATTTATACAAACTTAAAGAAGTCTTGAAGATGCTAGAAGCCTTCTATGTTTGAAAACGTTTATTTGTGTCAATTAAAATGTCTTTATTTACCTAAGAGTGGCCCTATGAGTCTCTCAAGGTTTTAAAGTGTAATGATGCAGTATGAAGAAAAACTAGGAAGTGGCCTAGTACTACTTTCTTTTAGCACATATCCTTAAAAGTCTTGCAAAAATGTCTTAGTTAGAAGATATTGCATGTATTTTAATAAATCCTTTACTGATCTATCATTCATCACTTAATCTATCTATCAAATTAAAGCCAGCTTCAAGTTCAAGCCATAATTTGAACCCTCAAGCTTCAAGTTTCCTATAATCATGATAACAGTCTAATTTACGACACTACTGTCAATCCGGATTGCCGAAAATAAAAGTTTGTTCAAATTCCGCTAGGCCAGATTACAGAAAATAACAGTTTGTTCAAATTCCACTAGGCTACAGCGATATAGCGCCGCTACAGCAGTTAATAGACAATATTTTGTACTAATTAAGTAGTGTATCGCATAATAAGGAAATAGAAAACTGATATATCATTTTTTATGACTTGAATCTTGAATCATTTTGAGGTGAGTAAATGATCTATCAGCTTATAATGGTTATGTCACTAGTTTTAACTTAAGAATGACATATTTTATCGGTAATGCATCTTGCGATTCATAATAAGATTTGAATCTCGATTTGATAATGAAGCATCAAATGACATCAATAGCGTTGATATGTGTAATTTATTAGAGCAACACTGACCTATGAAGTTGAGTAATAATGCAACCAACACCAGAAAAAGAAGTGGAAATAGTGTTCATTTCAATTTGCAAAAGTGATTGAGTCTTTTCATCAAACATGTAATCTGAACGAAATAATCTCAACTGAATTTCTAACATGGCAAGAAAAAGGAATCAATAAATCACATGAAGTCAATCTAAAAAGTAAATTAACACAAATTTTTACCTTTTTTTTGTTAATCTGAACCATTTTGGAATGAATATCTAAAAGTCTAGAGGTAAATTCATCAACTTTCTTAGTTCTGCATTGAATGAATTCAACATATAGAAATTATGTTCAATTAAAGCATAAACAAACTGAACTTGAATAAGATAATTTATACCCAGAGAGAGATTTTTGGAGAAAATTTGCATCCAAACTGACACGATCAACAAGTTCACTGAATAGAGGTGCCAGTTCACAAGCTGGGTTCCAGTGAGTTTGAGGAAATGGTGGAGGTAAAAAGGAAAGTGGAAGATGCACCAACCCTACACCAAATATTGTTTCTGATCTCTATCATTCCATAAATATTAACACTCAACAATACTCATTCAGTATAATTCACATTACAGAATTAAAAATTCATACACAGTTGCGAAAACAATCGCGACAAAACCGTTTCGACATATTGATATCCACCATTTTTTAAAACTCTATATATTGAGAAACAACACTCTAGAAATTTAAACCAAAACAAAACAAAAATGCCATAAAAGTAAAACAGGTTTCAAATAAGTTATTACCACATGTCTAAAGTAAAATTATAGTTTTCGCAAAGAACAAGAAGCGACCCCATGTTAAACAAGGGAGAAAGATTGGAACAATGAAACTTACCTCCTTGATCTTCCAGCATAACAGTGAACCAAAACACACCCACCATTTTGTTTGGCTTCGTCAATAAATTCAAAACACCCGTCGAAGTATTGTGTTAAGTTGGTATACTCTGTCAGCAACTTCCTCAATTTTCCAACAAAAGCCCAACTATAGTATGGATACAATACAGTAGTACTACATGCCTAAATTAATTAAAAGAAAAAATACATCACAAACTCAGATCCTTCATAATTAGAGTGTAATCAATATAATCATACCAACCTTAATTACAATCAATAAGGATCTCAATTACGTGCGGATCAGTCTCACTCAATAGAACACAATATTACACAAGTCTGTTAAAAGGCAATTAATATTCTGAGATGATATAGCAATCTATATCTATATCACAAAGCTATCTGGTTCTACAAATACATTTTTTAAGATAGACGGAAATATTTTGACAGCAACTAACAACAAATATTTGTACACAAACTCTCTCCTGTCAAAAGTGTCAAGTCCTGGAAGAATCTCAACTCACGCTAAACTGTTAAAGATCAAAGCACAGGCTTTTAAAAAAGTTAACCAAACATTGTCTAAAGCACACAATGGTCATGGGAACAGGGTTGATTTTGATATCCACTAGATCTGCCTCCCTAAACCCACCCCATCCTCACCAAAATGAAAAATGGCTACTCAAACCTATCCTAATCGGGGTTCTGGGAGACTCATCCAACCCTAACTTCCTTCTTTTTACCCTACTATAACATTATTTCTTTAAACTAACCTTATATTAAATACAATGCAACTCAAATAATCCACAAACATGGAAATAACTAAGAACTTCGATAAAGTAACAAAACTTAACAACCAAATCATCTTTCTAATACAAACGTTTTAAGAAACGGTCCGTTACGCAAAAACGGCTGCGTCAAAACGCTATCGGAAGGCGGCGATATTGATACTATTATTCACCGTTTTTATGATAAAGAACAAGCAATGGTTAATTCACACCACAACGACCGCAATCAGAGTCGCAACACCTGTACCGACCGATATCATTAAGGCCTTTACGCGACCGTTATTTAAAACTTGCAAATACATAAGCCCATCCTCATATTTTAACTAATATTGTAACTTAATTAACATTACTCTTTGTTTGTCCAAAATATAGAAAATTCACTTGCATTACTTGGATAGACTCAAAATCAAAACATCCTCAAAACCAAAATCAAAAAACATAAAACATAAAACATCATCAAGGTCAAAACCACTCCACTGATCATCACAATCTTACCATCATTAACTTCATAGACGAAATCTCCAGGATGTACAGGTGCAATTTTCCCAGCCACAGTCAAAAAATGTGTAACATTAACATTTTTCAAACCAACCTTGTTCCCTGTAGAACCAATCGAACCCAAAAAGAGACCCTAAAAAATTCACCCATTTTTACAATATCCACAACAATAATCATGATAACAAAAAAACGCAATTAATCAAATTGAACCAGTAACTAACTACCTCGTCGATTTCGCATGGAATATTATCCTCTTTTAGCGATTTATTCAAAAGCATCACCTTCAAAATTACTGCTATTTGTTTCTTCATCAATTCATCGAATTGATTCATTAATTTGGACGTTGCCACCATTTCAAGATCCCTTTCAGAGAAATAATGAAATTCACACGAATTGAATACTGATATCAGTGGCAATACAGCGTGAAAGAAAGGATTCAGGGTTTTCGTGTAAAAGGAGTGATTAGAATCGGCGAAAGGGAGGAGAACTCACCAACAAAGTCAAAATTGTGGGTTTTGGTTTTTGTTGCCGAAATAATATGATAATAAGTAAGCAACATATTATTACGTTAAAGACTCTGTCGCCGTCAGTGAGTTGCGTGGCGCAGCAATCAATGGTGGTTGTTCCCATGATGATGATGGAAGAGGAATTTTGAAATTTGGATCTCGAATTTGGTACTAGAAGTTACTGTATATACCTTGATTGTGGTGTGACTCTTGTGTAGAAATAGAAAACAATAACAGCGTGTAAAAATGGAAATAGACAAATAAAGTCTGTGAGAATGGATAAAGAAATAGATACCAGATTCTTCTTCGTGATCATTCAAAGTGGTTTTCTCGAGCAAACAAGAACCCATATCTAGCAAAGATTCAACGAATTCTTTGTAAAATCATAGTTAGCATGCATAATATAATATAGAATTGAAATAGGTAGTTAGTTATATGAGTGATAGATACCGTAAGCACTGTTGGCGGTGGCTGCGGCAGCGGAAAGTAAGGTATCATAGCAGTCTCGTATGTCGTGCATCTCCTGAAAATTGAAATGGATGAAATGAAGAAACCCTAAAAAAAGTGTAGAAGAAGTGAAAAAGAGACTAGTAACTCTTGTGGCTTGAGCGAGTTCGTCGCGTTGTCCGAGAGGAAGAATGGTTTTGTTGTGGTTGGAGTCATGTTTGTGATTGTGAAGTGCCAGACCTCGCAACTTTTTTAGAGAACTCTTCATTGATAGATAGATCGATCGATGAATGATTGAGATTGTGATTGTTGAGATTGAAAAAAGAGAGTCGAGAATGAATATGGGGAGGTCAAATCAGAGAGCATTGTTCAGTGCGATTGGAGTTTTCACATCGGTTGCAAAGAGGTCTGATGTAAATGTCCACTTTTTTACATTAGATTCAAATTTAGGACCGATGTGAAACCCTTTATAACAAAATTTCATACTATTTACGAAACTGCCACCTTATTATTTTTTCATCAGTGAACTTTTCACATCGGGTGCAAATCCAGACCCGATGTGAAATCCTTTATAATAAAATTTCATATTATTTACGAAACTGCCACCTTATTATTTTTCACATCAGTGGAAATAAATGTTTGATGTAAAATCCCTAAATCAAATATTTTTTACTTCATATTGTTATGAAATCTGATGTAAAATCTTTTGACAAATATTTTTCACACATATATCTTGAAATCTGATGTAAAATCATTTAACCAAATGTCTTATTTTTAGTAGTGCACATTTCATAGGTGCACTTCCTTTGGTTTTTTTTTTAGTTTTAATTTAATTTAATTAGTTTTTTTAATTAGTTAGAAATTTGTTTAGTTAATTAGAATTAGTGTAGATAGTTTCATTTAGCATTAGAGTTAGTGGTGGAATTAACTAATTTGTTTTTTAGTTAGTTTTTAATTAAAACTTAGTTAATTAGTTTTAAGTAAATTTGGTTTATTTTTTTATCTTCTTTATTTAGATTTTTATTAATTCTTAATTTATCTCGACATCTCTTATTTTCATTTTAGCTAATTCCTGGTTTTCATTTTCAATTTAATTCTCATTGCATTTGCTGTATATATTGTTGTTTATCATACACTTGATACCGGAGTCCCTCCTCGTTTCTCTGTTTGCCTCGTTCCAAAGGAAAAAATCCTTCCCAGTTGACTACCATGTCATTTAGGATAGCCTTGCACTACGCCAAACAAAGGAAAAGAGGGCGCTTTTTTTGGCCTATGACAGCGCTGTCGTAGGTAAAGACAGCGCTTTTTTATTTATGAAAAAACGCTCTCTAAAAGGGGCCTTTTGACAGCGCTTTTAAAAGCGCTGTATAAAGTATAAGTTAAAAATTTAATATTTTTTTTTTTAAACTTTAGAAAGCGTTTTTTCCTTCAAAAGCGCTCTCTAAAGGTGCTTTTAGATAGCGCTTTTTAAAGCGCTGTCTAATGTATACGTATAATGATTTTTTTTTATACCTTTAGAGAGCGCTTTTTCCTTAAAAGCGCTCTCTAAAGGTGGACTTAAGACAGCGCTTTTTAAAGCGCTGTCTAATGTTTAACCTTAGACAGCGGTTTTTTCTCAAAAGCGTTGTCTTTGGTCTACGTATAATTTTGAAGATTTTTTTTTAAAATCTCATTTTAACCATTTTTTTATGCAGAAACCTGTATAATTTACATTTCCATAAACCTGTATAATTCACATTTCAATAAATTTATCAACAAATTCTATTTCAAAACTAGAATTTACACTTAATGCAGAATTCAATAAACTAGAATTTGTACATTTCAATAAACTAGAATTTACATGCAGAATTCACACAAATTCTATTGTATGGTTTCAAACCTGCATAGAATTTACATTTCAATAAACTAGAATTTACATTCACAAAACTATACATTCAAGAAAGAATTCTTCTTGCAATAAAAAATTCGCACAATTCCTCCTTAGTATCTTGCAATTGTTTCCTCGTGTAATAAGGACACGCCATATCATCGAAATACTACATAACAAAACAAAATACGCATTAGTTAAGAAATAATATATAGATGTCTTGTGTTATCAAGTAGCATCACTAATAAGCAATATTGTGAAAATTAATATACCTCCACTTTGACCCATGTAATATTGGTTGCTCTAGCCCGTGCTACTCGTGCGTATCTTCCTGGTTACTAGACACTTGACATGTAAGAAAGAAAAAAACAGAAATTAAATGACATAAGCTATATTGAATGATATAAGTTATATTGAATGATATAAGCTATAATTTTACAACTAGTACCTTTTTCACTAACGTCTCTTTCTTTTCTTGTTTGGAGTATGTTCTACCCGTCTCTTAACAACACGGACGGTTGGATTGATCCAAATACCCTCATTATGATCATTTCTAGTATATGATTCATTCGCTATAATATTTTCATCTTGATCATTTCTAGTAAATGATTCAATATCAACATCAATATCACCTTGATCTCCAACGTTTTCATCAATTACTTTGTTAGATAAAAGCACTATAGACCATTTTGTACTTGTCGGATCAGTGACATAGAACACTTGTTTAGCTTGAGAGGCTAGAATAAAAGGCTCATCTTTGTACCCCACCCTATTAAGATCCACATGCAAGAATCCTGACTTATTCATTCGTACGCCATTATTATTTTCAACCCACTTGCAACGAAATATAGGAATCTGAAAGTTCTCATAATCAAACACCCAAATGCGCTCGATAACCCCAAAATATGACAGATTTGCAAATTTGGGGTTTAAGTCTTTCACACTTGAAATGTGCATTGCTTCAACTACCAAGGTGACACCACTATTTTGCATAGTACTTTTATCATCTTGTTCTTCGGTATAAAATGTGTATCCATTAATTGCGTATGCGCTATAAGAAAACACGACCATACTTGGACCATTTGCTAAACATCTCAACCTTTCTGTTATTGAATCGCGGTCTGAATAATACTTTGCATAAATATGATCCTTAAACCAAGGTATGAAACTTCGACTGTGCTCTCGTACTATCCAATTCTCATTTCTATTCTGATTTAAACCTCGGAGAACATCCTTGTGCATTTCAACATATGGCTCAACCTCATTCTCATTGTGCAGAACATACAAATGCACTTGATCCCGTTCGACCCTTGATACTGTCACAACTTCATTTCCAATTAACTTTTTTCCTTCTTTTTTTTCGACAATATGAGATTTGGGGAGTCCAATTGATTGTACATTGGACAGATATTCAGTACAAAACTCAACCGCTTCTTCAACAATGTATCGTTCGGCAATACAACCCTCTGGTCGACTTCGGTTTTTCACATACCCTTTTAATATTTTCATATAACATTCAGCAGGGTACATCCATCTCATATAAGCCGGTCCACACAATTGTGTCTCTTTCACTAGATGAATAACTAGATGAACCAGTATGTCAAAAAACGAGGGAGGAAAATAAATTTCAAGATCACACAAAGTAATAACTAGTTCTTTTTGCAATGTTGGTAAGATCGCAGGATCGATCACCTTACTGCAAATTGACTTGAAAAAAAAACACAATTTAGTTATTGCGCTTCTTACTTTTTCTGGCAGAATAGAACGTATCCCTATTGGTAGAAAATGTTCCATTATAACATGGCAGTCATGCGTCTTTAAACTCTTTAACTTGAGGTCTTTCATAGACACAAGTCTTCTAATATCTGAAGAGTATCCTTCTGGAACTTTAACTTCACTTAGAAACTTACACAATACTTTTTTCTCCTTTCTAGATAGAGTATACGCAGCAGGTGGTAGATATGTTCGTTTTCCTTTCTTCAAGGGTCCTAATTCAGCTCTTATCCCCATATGTACCAAGTCCTTTCTTGCTTTAAGGCCATCCTTAGACTTTCCTGGTATATTGAGTAACGTACCAATAACACTGTCAAATACATTTTTTTCAATATGCATAACATCGAGAAAATGTCTTACATACAACGACTTCCAATATGGCAGTTCAAAAAAAATTGACCTCTTCTTTCACCCACTCTTGACAAGTGTATGTGCAAAAGGCTTTCCAAACTGAGTTGTCACATCTTTCACCTTTTCAAAAATTTGATCACCTGTCAATATAGTTGAAGCTCTACCATGTTCTGGCTCTCCATTGAATGCTTTTCTCCACCCACGATAATGATGATTAGAATTTAAGAATCTACGATGACCGAGAAAGACATTCTTCTGACCAAACTCCAGTCGCGTCCAATCTGTTTTATCTTCACAAATAGGACACACACATTGACCTTTTATGCTGTACCCTGATAGATTTCCGTATGCTGGAAAATCATTAATTGTGCCAAACAACATCGCCCTCAAGTTGAAACTTTCTTTCCTATACCCATCATAAACCTCCACAACGTTCTCCCACAAAAATTTTAAATCTTCGATTAAGGGTGCCAAGTATACGTCTACGTCATTCCCTGGTTGTCTAGGCCCAGAAATTAACATAGATAACATCATGTACTTACGCTTCATACATAGCCATGGAGGTAGGTTATAAATCATTATGATCACAAGTCAAGTGCTATGTGAGATACTTTGAATACTGTGTGGGTTCATTCCATCAGTAGATAATGCCAAGCGAAGGTTTCTTGCTTCTTTTCCAAATTCAGGATAATCATCATCAATTTTCATCCCCTGTGGTGAATCTTCCGGATGTCGAAACTTTTCATCAATAATTCTTTCATCTGCATGCCAAGTCAAGTGTCTCGAATCAGTCTCACTACGAAACATGCGTCTAAATCTCGGAATTATAGGAAAATACCATAAGACTTTTGCTGGAGACAACTTTTTCTTATATCGAGAGACACCACATTTAGGACACTCATTTAGCGATGCATACTCATTTCGAAACAATACGCAATCGTTTGGACAGGCATGTATCTTATCATAGCCTATGCCAATAGAGCACAACATCTTTTTGGCCTCATATGTTCGATTGGGAAGAACATTATCCTCTGGAAGCATATCTTTCATAAGGGCCAATAATTCTGTGAAACTTTTATCCGACCATCCATTGCCCGCCTTTAAGTTGTACAACTTTAATACCGCAGACAATCTTGTAAATTTGGTGCAACCATTATACAACGGTTTCTCTGCATCGCTTACCAACCTCTCAAACATTTTGGGACAATCCTTAAGATCTTCTTCAAGTGCTTCTGCAATCTCTTCGACTCGATCAGAATCGTATGTATCTATGTCATTGTCGTATGAAGCGTAGGTCGTATTATCCCCCGATTCAACATTCCCGTTAATTTTCTCACCATGCAAATTCCAACATGTATAACTTCTATCAATTCCACTCCTCAATAAATGCGATGTCAACTGAACCGCGTCAACCCGACTCCCAAAACAGCAACCCAAGCAAGGACATATCATTCGACTGGGGTCTTTGGCGTGCGCAACAGCAAACTTAACGAATTCTGATACCCCATTGTCGTACTCTTTCGACAATCGACTTGAAGACATCCATTTCCTATCCATTGTTATACTAATTAAACTAAACAAAAACAAAAACAAAAAAAGTTATACCTGTAGGGAAACGATCCGACTTTCACACTTTGAACACAAGTAACCCCTATACACGTATCATAAAATGAAATATCATTAATTGACCAATTATGAGTCATAACTTGATAAGTGGCAACATGTAATCACAAACAAGCAACAATTAGAGGTAAACACCTACATAAGTATAAAGTAGACAATAAACGTATAACAAAAAGTCACAAGTTCTAGAAAATAAAAGAAATGAACTTGGAAAAAAAGGATAGACCAAACACAACACAACTAGCGAAATACAATTTCAATCAATATTAGGTTGTTTATACTAATCAACTTTGCCAAATATATAGTAGAAAATATTTAATAGTCATGAAATAACCTTCACAATTTCAATAATAGTTGTGAAGATACTTTAATATTAGCTTCCTTATGAAAATACCTTCAACAAAACTAGAAAAAATATACATGAAAAATATACATGAAAAGTATCATGAATGCTTTTCGTAAAAATATACATGAAAAATAAAAGAAAAAAGATTCTGCAACAATAATAAAAGAGGAAGCTTTTATCCTCATCGTGAAAACTTTTTCGTTTTCGTTTTCAGAGAAATGAATAGTAAAAGAGAAATGAATAATAAAAGAGAAATGAATAATAAAAGAGAAGTGAATAATAAAAGAGTACCTTATTCGTTTTCGTTTTCAGAATGATTTGAGAAATGAATAAGAACAACAACGTTTTCGTTTTCAGAACGATAAGAGAATAAGAACAACAACGTTTTCACGAACGGCAATGGCAATGACAATGGCAAGAACGACGACGAGGGTTTAGAGAAACGGTCGAGAGAGAAAATGAATAAAAGTGTCTCTGAAAATGTTTAGAATTGTTTTATATTTTAATTAGTAAAGGACTTTAGAGGGCGCTTTTCCTAAGAAAGCGCTTTCTAAAGTGAAAATAATTAGAGGCCTATAAGAGCGCTTTCTAAAAGCGCTTTCTAAGGTGGCATTTAAAGAGCGCTTTTTAGAAGCGCTATCTAAAGTGACACCTATAGTAGCGCTTTTTGGAAAGCGCTTTCTAAGGTGGTCTAACGTGGCAGGCTTTTACAGCGCTTTTCAAAAGCGCTTTCTAATGGCTATTTTTAGAAGCCATTTTACCTGAAAATGTCAAAAAATCTAAAAATGAGTCTGGGGCGAGGGGGATTCGAACCCCAGACTCAAAGCATGACAAACACATACACAAACCTCCTTGACCAGCGGTACTACGCCCTCATCCATTGTTTATTCTCACTCTATATATATATATATATATATATATATATATATATATATATATATATATATATATATATATATATATATTTTAAATAAGTTAAAATGTTTGTATTGAAAATAAATTAAAATATAATTTACTATAATTTAAATATATTAAATATAGTTTGATATATTAATATAATTTAAAGTACATTTTAAATTATATATTAATATAATTTGTATATATTAAATATATTAAATATAATTTGATATATTAATATAATTTAAAGTATATTTTAAATTATATATTAATATAATTTATATATATTAAATATAATTTCAATAAGTTAAAATGTTTGTATTTAAAACATATATATTTAAATATATTATTTGAATAATTTTAAATATAATTTAAAATAAATTAAAATATAATTTAATATACTTTAAATATATTAAATATAATTTGATATATTAATATAATTTAAAGTATATTTTAAATTATATATTAATATAATTTATATGTAGTTAAAATAATTTAAATAAGTTAAAATGTTTGTATTTAAAACATATATATTTAAATATTTTATTTGAATAATTTTAAATATAATTTAAAATAATTTTAAATATAATTTAATATAATTTAAATATATTAAATATAATTTGATATATTAATATAATTTAAAGTATATTTTAAATTAATATATTTTAAATTATATATTAATATAATTTATATACATTAAATATAATTTAAATAAGTTAAAATATATAATTTAAATATATTAAATATAATTTGATATGTTAATATAATTTAATATTAATTTCCCTACCTAAAGGGCGTGGGTTCGACCCCCCAGTTTGCCATTTGTCAGTATAATTGTGCCACTTAGAATGGTTTTATATTTTAATTAGTAAATGACTTTAGAGGGCGCTTTTCATTAGAAAGCGCTTTCTAAAGTGAAAAGAAATTGAGCCATATTTGAGCGTTTTCTAAAAGCGCTGTCTAAGGTGATACCTATAGCAGCGCTTTTGAAAAGCGCTCTCTAAAGGGATACCTATAGCAGCGCTTTTTGGAAAGTGTTGTCTAAAGTGGCACTCTTTTACATTCTTTTACAGCGCTTTTGAAAAACGCTTTCTAAAGCCTATCTTTTACTGCGCTTTTTTTAAGTGAAATTTTTTTATTCTTTTTAGTAGCGTTTTTTTATAAAAGCGCTGTCATTTTGGCGCTGTCTATTCCTATTTTTGGCGTAGTGTTGTCCATCATTCCCTTATCTCACACCGCCGCGCGATCGAAACTTACCTTCCCTTTTAACCTAGCCTTAGGTTTGGAGTCGCCGCACTCCACATAGGTGTCTTGCTGTCAGACCCTACTTTCCCTTGGAACCTTGACCATAGTCAAGAGTTCTTCACCCCCGTTGAGGGGAACTACGAATGCTCTGATTCCATTCCCGTCAGGATACGTAGGCACAAGATGCGACGTCTTGGCGAGCATACTTAGTGTATATACCCCTAGGTCTTTTTTTACCTTAGCACATTTCCCTTAACAAGCAAACATTAACATAACACAAATACTAACAAGAGGTTCCTGTAGAGTACTACAGATACTTAGGGTGCTAATACCTTCCCTTAGTATAACTAACCCCCGAACCTTAGATCTCCCCCCTTTAGGTTTTTTTACGATCTTGAACCTTTCCTTTGGATAAATCAAAGTCGGTTGTAAAAGAAAATGATGCAAGTTAATAAATAGCTTGTTATCCAATTTTCACCGCAACAGAAATGGCGACTTCACTGGGGAAATCCCCTAAGAGGGTTAAGCCTATCTTGTTTGTATTTGTGTTATTTATATGCTTGCTTGCTTGTACATTTGTATATTCATATCTGTATATATTTGTCTATGCTTGGGTTTTCTGGTTGCAGGGTTGCTACTTGAAGTGGTGAGGATAAGTCCTAACCCGGACTTGAGTGTACACTTATGATAGGATCGTGGACATAGTCAAGGAGACTTCGAGGGAGAAATCCCAAAGGAGTTGACTTGAGGTTCCACACTCAGTTGAGGCCCTCTTGGGGGTGGTATATGCTGAACGAGCAATCGTGAATGCGTTACCGCTTTCAACCTAGGAGCCAGGGATACTGATGACCATTAGTTACCCTTTACCCCACCTGGCCTATTTAGGATGTAGTGCGATGATTATGAGGGAGTAATCCTAAATGGTTGCTACGCGATACTACACTCAGACGAGACTCTCTTGAGAATTTTATTGATTACCAAGTAATTGGAAAGTCGATAAAATCCGAAAGATGGGTTGTCGACTCTGGGCACTTTTTAGAACCCTATGCTACAGTGGATAAACCCATAACACATACTAGTTGGGATGGGTAGACCATGGCTCCATGCTCGTGATCTTCAAACCTAGGCCCTCATTCTGTTTGCCTATATATATGTGATTATTTGTATATGTGTGTTTGTGCATACATCCATTCATTCATGATAGCCCTTTGGTTTCAAAGAACCCAGATGTTCTTTCCTTTGCAGAAATCAATTAAGATCATGGTTTTTAAAGTTAAACTCTTCAGCTTTCAAAAAGTACATTTGCAACTTGCTTTTGAGCTCTTTGAAACCATTTGGCTTGCATTGCATTGCATATCATTTGCATTTTTGCATGGTTCATTGCATACGTCTGTTTATCCAGCTACTCATTTCCAGTGGTCTCTATCTTCCAGTGTCATCTGTGAGTCGTCAAGCTGATTCCTCGACACCGATACCGAACTAGAGCTAATTTCAGACGCAGAATGTCAATTATCTGCCAGGCGCGGCAAGTGAAGCTTCAGTCGACTTCAGCCCAGACTACTCGAGCTACTTTCGAGAACTCTCTCTATGAGCAAAATGCTGCCAGATCACACCAAGTGAAGCTTCAGTCGACTTCAGCATGCTATCCTCCTAAAAGCCAGTGTTTCAGACAGGACAGCTCATCCTTGTGTTGATTAGTCACTAGGCCTTGTTTCCTTTTGTTTGCATTTTCCTTATTTTGTAATGGTTGTTTGCTTTCAATTATGTTTGTACTTTCTCAATTAATGAAATGAGCATTGTAACTTTTGGATTCAATTCATTTATGTTTATTATTTACATCTCCATGCTTTCTTTCTCAATAAATACTTTATCTCTTTTCCATTTTCTTTTTTATTATGCAAAGATTGGAGGGAGGATGATGAAAACGTCATACCCAAATTGCTGTTAGTATGCTTTCAAATAGAAAAACTTTACTGACGATGTAAGGCATTGTTTCAATCCCTAAACACAGAAGAAATAAGGAAGTTAACCCCTCTTTAACCCCTTCGAGCCTAGAAATAGGAGTTTCTTTCTTTACAAATAAAAACCCGCAATTTTAACCTGGGGCAGGGTAGTTCTCAGTTAACTGGATTGTGCATTCAATTACAAGAGTACCATTCAAGACGCCTCTCAACAAAGTTCACAAATGTTCCTTCGCACACAGCAAGCAAGTGTCGAAGATGTCTTTCAAGTCAAACGCCAATGATGATTCACTGTAATCCTTAAGCCAGACAGTCACTAAAAAAAAAGCAAGAACAAGCTTGTATGACAACCAAAAGTTGTAAGGAAGTAGTGATTGCCATCTCAAGTCCATTGAATTTTGAACCATCATCATTATCATCAGCGCAATTTCCAACCTTTGGGAACCTGAGTGCATAGTCTGAGTTAACTGAGCGTAGGATTGGAAGTTCATCACGAATATTGGGTGGGCACAAATAAACTTTGAGCCTTTATCCTTTGTTTCTTAAACTGTGAACCAGGCCACGTTATAACCCTCAAAAGACCTAATTGAAGCGAGGTTATTTTGAAAGCATACTACAGCAAGGTTGCGTAAACTGATTCCAAAAGATCTTTGCAGATCATCTATTTTGGGCATTACACCCTTTTGCTTAAACTTTTCACTTTAATGTCTTGAACCACCGTGTTCTGACCAGTATCCCATATACTTTGCACCTCTTTCAAAATGATTTTGATTTCAAAAGTTGCATAAACTTTGCATTTACCATGTTTGTACAAATACTTTTGTTTGCAAACTAGCTTTCTTCTTAAGGAATTTTCAAACATTTGAGAAACTTGGTCGGTGATCCAATCAGGGGCAAGTTCCTTCCATATCCTGTTGAGAATCATTTCAAGATTTGTGGTTTAATGGCGACTTCTTAGAATTGGTTTATACAGAAGATTTTGCAAGACTCAGGCTGGGGCAAGCTTTCCCAGTGTACATTAAAACAATCACCTTTCAAGACTCAGACTGGGGCAAGCTTTCCAAGCGCACAGTGAAACAGTTATTTTCAGAATCAGACCAGCTCATCTACAATAGTCTGCTAATCTGGGGCAGTTTACTTGAAGAATCCTCAGGCAGCTCTTCATCCTTCCTACAAGGACCATCATTTGATACAGTTTACTAGTGTGGTAATGATGTGTTCGGCAGTAGTATCTCTAGTCCCAAGCAGAATGGCAGTGATCTCTGTGTTGAGGAATCAGTTTTCCAGTCTTGTTTTCTCCACAAAAGAGTCGAGCCGTGTCGTTGACATCTACATATGCATTTGCATTTGATCAAATATCATATGCATAATTCATATACATATGCATATCATGAGTGTTTCATACTCATTTGCATTTCTCCCAAGGTCGTGTCGTCGTCCACGTCTTACCTTACCAAAAACGTTACTCGTCCTTTTCATTCAGTGTAATTCCTGAGAGTCTAATTTCTCCATTCAGTACCATTCCTGGATGAGTTTTTTCCTTTGTATTCAGTGTCATTCCTGGATGTCATTCTCAGCTATTATGATTTGTACCCTCCATTCAAACCCTTTATTGAATGCCTGGTGTCCTTTTATTCAATGCCATATAGTCTTCTTTGTTCACTTTATCTAAAGCCGGTATTAGATATTGTGATTTATACCCTTCATTCAAAGCCAGTATTGGATGTCCGGTTTCTCTACCATCTGATGCCTATCCGGATGTGTCTCTCCTTCTGATGTTTTTCATATCGAGTATTTGTTCACTTTATCTAAAGCCGGTATTAGATATTGTGATTTATACCTTTCATTCAAAGCCAGTATTGGATGTCCGGTTTCTCTACCATCTGATGCCTATCCGGATGTGTCTCTCCTTCTGATGTTTTTCAGATCGAGTCTTTGTTCACTTTATCTAAAGCCGGTATTAGATATTATGCTTTATACCTTTCATTCAAAGCCAATATTGGATGTCCGGTTTCTCTACCATCTGATGCCTATCCGGATGTGTCTCTCCTTCTGATGTTTTTCAGATCGAGTCTTTGTTCACTTTATCTAAAGCCGGTATTAGATATTGTGATTTATACATTTCATTCAAAGCCAGTATTGGATGTCCGGTTTCTCTACCATCTGATGCCTATTCGGATGTGTCTCTCCTTCTGATGTTTTTTAGATCGAGTCTTTGTTCACTTTATCTAAAGCCGGTATTAGATATTGTGATTTATACCTTTCATTCAAAGCCAGTATTTGATGTCCGGTTTCTCTACCATCTGATGCCTATCCGGATGTGTCTCTCCTTCTGATGTTTTTCAGATCGAGTCTTTGTTCACTTTATCTTAAGCCGGTATTAGATATTGTGATTTATACCTTTCATTCAAAGCCAGTATTGGATGTCCGGTTTCTCTACCATCTGATGCCTATCCAGATGTGTCTCTCTTTCTGATGTTTTTTCAGATAGAGTCTTTGTTCACTTTATCTAAAGCCGGTATTAGAAATTGTGATTCATTCAAAGCCAGTATTGGATGACTGGTTTCTCTACCATCTGATGTTTTTCCGGATGTGCCTTTCTCTGTCCTTTCTGGCTTTTCTTGAAGATCCCGTTTGAACTCTTCAGTATAAGAAAATCCCAGAAAATCTTTTGTTGATGTCTATCCTTTTATTTCAAATTGATCCCCAGTGGAGACCCAGTCTTCTTTCTGGTTCCATGCCCAGTAAAGAGTGTGCTTTAATTTTCCCCAGTAAGTGACTGCTCATTGTGTGGGCTATTTCCCTGTCTGCTTTGTCTATATTTTGCATTTACCTTTCCATCATTATCATCATACTAGAAATTCATGGCATGTTTGCATTTGCATGTCTATTAGTTGTCCTTAGCATCTGCATTCCATCTAAGGGCAAAATTTTCGGTTTGCTATATTTAAATACCTTTCACCTTGATCTCTCGTGGATTTCCATTCCTCGTGTCATCCGGTAAAGCTATTTAAATAGGGGCAACTCCATCCCTCGAGAGATCAAGGTGAAAGGTATTTAAATAGGGACAACTGTTGTACCCCAAATTTTACCCTCAGATCCTGGTCATTTCATATCATTCTAAGTTGGTCTCTGTTTTCGCATTTTTAGTGAACATCTCATTAATCATGCATTTTTGCCGTTTTTATCATTTCGTTTTAGAATTTGTTTTTATCTTAGATTATTTAAAATTAATTTAGTCTATTTTATTAAATTTACTTTTTATGTATATTTTGTTTCAATTAGAATTTTATCTTTAGTTTAATTTAATTCTTATTTTAGTTTTAGTTTAATTTTGGTTAGATTAATTTTTAATTTAGGATTTTAGTCTAAAGTTAACTTAATTAGTTCAAGTTTTATTAATTTAATTTAATTTTAATTTTAATCTTAGTTTTCTAGTTTTTAAGTTTATTTTTATTATTTATTAGTTTGACTTAACTTAATTTAAATATTTTAATTTAATTCTTATTATTATTGTTTTTTTATCTTAAACAACCAAAGTCTACCCTGCCATATCTAAACAGCCTTGCCACCCTCTCCATGTACACCTTCTCCACGTACGACACGCAAACTGAACAACAACACCTAGCCTACACAATTTCTCTCAGCAAACACTACAAGCTTTTCACCAAGAGACCTGCTGCAAATGGTACAAAAACCCTCACAAAACCAAAGCCTACAACATTAACCCAAAAGCCTCTCCAATATCCTGCACTTTTTCTGCTGCTCAAAATGCCAACACGCTGGACAACACTACCACAAAACCAGCAAAGGAGACTTCCAAATTACAACCATCTTGTACTTGGTAAAGCTGGCACTTGAAAATGCTATGTTACAAAAGCTAGAACCAACGTGTAAACATTGTCACACCATAGCACATGGGTTCACGAACTCCTTTTTCTCTGACTCCAGTTGCAACACAAACAACCTACCTCTTGCACTTGGCTCAAGATGATAAGCTAAGGATTTGCCTCCTTGGCTCAAGACTCAGGCTGGGGCAAGCTTTCCCAGTGTATAGTAAAACAATCACCTTTTAAGACTCAGACTGGGGCAAGCTTTCCAAGCGCACAGTGAAACAGTCATTTTCAGAATCAGACCAGCTGAAGCAATGATCAGCTCATCTACAATAGTCAGCTAATCTGGGGCAGTTTACTTGAAGAATCCCCAGGCAGCTCTTCATCCTTTCTACAAGGACCATCATTTGATACAGTTTACTAGTGTAACGCCCTGTATAATATTCATCTAGAATAATACCATACAAGTGTTTTATTTGGTACTGACACATCAAATGTGCCTAATGACATAATTCACATACTTGTCCATTTCTAAAACATAATACAACATGTGGCACAAGTCATGGAAACTAGCCAAAAAATAAAATAAAACTAAGATCCATATACAATATTCCTCATTGTACAAGAACAATAAAAAATACACAGCGGAATAAGCTTAACTAAGCTTCTCTTGAAACATCCAAGCATCGCTCCACTTGTAAATCAAACCTGCAAACCACACCTGAAATAAAGCAAATATAGTGGGGTGAGATACATCAAATCTCAGTGAGTTCCCTATCTTATATATTCTCTCGGCTTTACAAGGTTCTACCAATCCTAACTCAAGTCCGGGGAAAAGAGGAAAGGACTCTTGAGTTCACAATTCAATTCTCACACTATATGGAAACATGTCATGAGTTTATCAACTCAAAAATATCACTAATCGATAACCATGCCAAGGTATCCCTTATTCCCGGCCTCATCTACGTCTAGAAGTCGATCCGGGTCATGGATCCTTGCAATCTACTTGACATACGAATGGATTCGGGTTCTATGGGCCTTTTACCGTTATGAACCGTCACTTCACACGGGCCTTTTACAGTCACAAGCATACGCTCCATGGGCGCCATTCGTACAATCAAACCTGCCAAGTAGTTGTGCATCTGTTTCAGAGGAGCCCGAGACCCAAGAAACACACTCACAAGATAACCGGTTACGATTACGTGATCATACACACAAACATGATTGTATTTGACAATCACAAGGCTATAATGCCTCAAGGCCATAATCGCCTTATCCAAAGAACACAAGGTTCACACACATGTTCCATACTAGTGTCTCACTCTCCTCTAGACCATTACTCGGCAAGGATGCACAAGCATCGCCATCTAGATTATTCATCAATCCTAGTCACCACCTAGAATCATATCATTATGTTTTGGGGTAAGTTTTCTCACTCTTCCTAATTCATTTTAACATGCATATTTCTTTCATTCACAATTCACAATTAGATAGACATATCATGATTTCATAATAGAACAATATACCACAATTAAAACATAATTATATTGTTTTTGGAACTTCCTCGATTATTTAATCGGTCGGTAAAATCGACATATTTCATCTCCATTGCATAGAATATTTCCTCGGCTTTACATCGATATAAAGAATGATCGAATCCAATAAACGGGTCGAAAGTTATGAATTTCTCGCTAAAGGAAGAATTTCAACTCCCAGACCTGCGCGCTGAGCGCACCCCCCTTGCCCGCTGAGCGCGCAAGCTACTGCCTGGAGGGGTTGCAGGAATTCAACACTGCGCTGAGCGGGCTCCTGCGCGCTGAGCGCGCTCTGCGATTTCCAGAAAAATAAATCTCTTAACAGAACTTTTCCCAACCTGTAACAACATCCCAACAACATACCCAACAACCCATCGAGGTATAATATCACGATTCTATTACGGTTTAACCGACACACTTCATACAATATGATTTTCAACATTTATCACATAATTTCCACTAAAACCCTAACATTTCAAAATAACATAAACCTATTCAAACATTCATAACGATTATCGATAATTGATTCCACACCAATATAGATTATACTACGAAATTTATAACTCATTTCAACCGCTAGATTCCTCGATTTTCCACAAAATCCCATTTTCTCCCAAACCTAACACAACCCCAAAACCTCAAGAAATTCTACACTAAGGTTTCTATCTAGAACCCACCTGATAATCGGAGAGGAGTTTGAAGAAGATGATGAATCGATGAAGAGATGATGAAGATCCAAGCTCTCCTTCTTCCACTTTCTCCATTTTCTCTCTTTTCTTCCCTTTTTCTCTTCTTCTTCTTACTATCTTCTTTCTCTTTTTTTTCTTTCTCCCCTTTCCATATATATATATATATATATATATATATATATATATATATATAAACCAATATTATATAATATAAATCCAATAGAGTAAAAATATCTCCAATTGATATTTTGTCATTCCAACCCAATTGATCAATTATTAGAGTTAACTTAAAATACTCCCTTAAACTAATAAATATCACTCTGCCTTTTAATAATTGATATTTCTAATGTCCAATTGAGCACTTAATTAATACAGGGTATTACAACTAGTGTGGTAATGATGTGTTTGGCAGTAGTATCTCTAGTCCCAGGCAGAATGGCAGTGATCTCTATGTTGAGGAATCAATTTTCCAGTCTTGTTTTCTCCAAAAAAGAGTCGAGTCGTGTCGTTGACATCTACATATGCATTTGCATTTGCATTTGCATTTGATCATATATCATCTGCATAATTCATATACATATGCATATCATGAGTGTTTCATCCTCATTTGCATTTCTCCCAAGGTCGTGTCGTCGTCCACGTCTTACATTACCAAAAACGTTACCCCTCCTTTTCATTCAGTGTCATTCCTGAGAGTCTTATTTGTTCATTCAGTGCCATTCCTGGATGAGTTTTCTCCTTTGCATTCAGTGTCATTCCTGGATGTCATTCTCAGCTATTATGATTTGTACCCTCCATTCAAAGTCATTATTGAATGCCTGGTGTCCTTTTATTCAATGCCATATAGTCTTCTTTGTTCACTTTATCTAAAGCCGGTATTAGATATTGTGATTTATACCCTTCATTCAAAGCCAGTATTGGATGTTTGGTTTCTCTACCATCTGATGCCTATCCGGATGTGTCTCTCCTTCAGATGTTTTTCAGATCGAGTCTTTGTTCACTTTATCTAAAGCCGGTATTAGATATTGTGATTTATACCTTTCATTCAAAGCCAGTATTGGATTTTCGGTTTCTCTACCATCTGATGCCTATCCGGATGTGTCTCTCCTTCTGATGTTTTTCAGATCGACTCTTTGTTCACTTTATCTAAAGCCGGTATTAGATATTGTGATTTATACCTTTCATTCAAAGCCAGTATTGGATGTCCGGTTTCTCTACCATCTGATGCCTATCCGGATGTGTCTCTCCTTCTGATGTTTTTCAGATCGAGTCTTTGTTCACTTTATCTAAAGCCGGTATTAGATATTGTGATTTATATCTTTCATTCAAAGCCAGTATTGGATGTCCGGTTTCCCTACCATCTGATGCCTATCCAGATGTGTCTCTCCTTCTGATGTTTTTCAGATCGAGTCTTTGTTCACTTTATCTAAAGTCGGTATTAGATATTGTGATTTATACCTTTCATTCAAACCCAGTATTGGATGTCCGATTTCTCTACCATCTGATGCCTATCCGGATGTGTCTCTCCTTCTGATGTTTTTCAGATCGAGTCTTTGTTCACTTTATATAAAGCCGGTATTAGATATTATGATTTATACCCTTCATTCAAAGCCAGTATTGGATGTCCAGTTTCTCTACCATCTGATGCCTATCCAGATGTGTCTCTCTTTCTGATGTTTTTTTAGATCGAGTCTTTGTTCACTTTATCTAAAGCCGGTATTAGATATTGTGATTTATTCAAAGCCAATATTGGATGACTGGTTTCTCTACCATCTGATATTTTTCCAGATGTGCCTTTCTCTGTCTTTTCTGGCTTTTCTGGCTTTTCTTGAAGATCCTGTTTGAACTCTTCAGTATAAGAAAATCCCAGAAAATATTTTGTTGATGTCTATCCTTTTATTTCAAATTGATCCCCAGTGGAGACCCGGTCTTCTTTCTGGTTCCATGCCCAGTAAAGAGTGTGCTTTTATTTTCCCCAGTGAGTGACTGCTCATTGTGTGGGCTTTTTCCCTGTCTGCTTTGTCTACATTTTACATTTACTTTTCCATCATTATCATCATACTAGAAATTCATGGCATGTTTGCATTTTCATGTCTATTAGCTGTCCTTAGCATCTACATTCCATCTAAGGACAAAATTTTCGGTTTGCTATATTTAAATACCTTTCACCTTGATCTCTCGAGGATTTCCATTCATCGTGTCATCCGGTAAAGCTATTTAAATAGGGGCAACTCCATCCATTGAGAGATCAAGGTGAAAGGTATTTAAATAGGGACAACCGTTGTACCCCAAATTTTACCCTCAGATCCTGATCATTTCATATCATTCTAAGTTGGTCTCTGTTTTCGCATTTTTAGTGAACATCTCATTAATCATGCATTTTTGCCGTTTTTATCATTTCGTTTTAGAATTTGTTTTTATCTTAGATTATTTAAAATTAATTTAGTCTATTTTCTTAAATTTACTTTTTATATATAGTTTGTTTCAATTAGAATTTTATCTTTAGTTTAATTTAATTCTTATTTTAGTTTTAGTTTAATTTTGGTTAGATTAATTTTTAATTTAGGATTTTAGTCTAAAGTTAACTTAATTAGTTCAAGTTTTATTAATTTAATTTAGTTTTAATTTTAATCTTAGTTTTCTAGTTTTTAAGTTTATTTTTATTATTTATTAGTTTGACTTAACTTAATTTAAATATTTTAATTTAATTCTTATTATTATTGTTTTTTTATCTTAAACCAACAAAATCTACCCTACCATATCTAAACAGCCTTGCTACCCTCTCCATGTACACCTTACCCTGCCATATCTAAACAACCTTGCTACCCTCTCCATGTACACCTTCTCCACGTACGAACACGCAAACTGAACAACAACACCTAGCCTACACAATTTCTCTCAGCAAACACTACATGCTTTTCACCAAGAGACCTGCTGCAAATGGTACAAAAACCCTCACAAAACCAAAGCCTACAACATTAACCCAAGATGATAAGCTAAGGATTTGCCTCCTTGGAACAAAGCTTTTGCCTGCTGTATCCTCATGCATTATCCAATTTCTTTTGCCTGCTTAGGTGATGGTCTCTGACTCCAGTTGCAACACAAACAACCTACCTCTTGCACTTGGCTCAAGATGATAAGCTAAGGATTTGCCTCCTTGGAACAAAGCTTTTGCCTGCTGTATCCTCATGCATTATCCAATTTCTTTTGCCTATAAAAGGAGGATAGTTTCTCATTTGCAAAGACACCAAGAATCAGAGCAAAAACACACAAAGAAACACGCCTCAGAACTAGAAGTATCAGGATAAAAACATCACCACCACTGCCCCAAGAAAGAAAAGTTCGTGAGAGCACACATCACACCACCATTAATACATCAGAACACACCTCAGCACTCTCCAACACTACTTCTGTTTCCACACTCAACCCACGACAACCGCCATTTCCGGAAACACAAGACCATCACCTTTAAACTCATCGTGCTCTTCATTTCTCAACAAGGCAGTCGTGTAATCACTTCGAATACAACGTCGTAACCCGGATAAACTCAGAGCCAACTTCAACACAACAAATATACACGCTCTGAATTGACAACTTTGCAGCAGTAGCACTTCGCGTAACGGTAACGATTTCGATTTCGTCCATACGTATCTATCTAATGTCACCGTTTGCTAGTTCTGATTTGATTTTGTTCTTATCCGACTGTTGATTGCATTGCGGGTATTATGCTTGTGTCGACATCGTATTTCGTCAAGTTTCTGCATATCATTTATTGCTGCGATTACAAGCTTTTAATTTCTTCTTTAGTTGTTTGCGAAGCTTGATTACTGTGAATCTCTTACAAAGTCGTGAATCTGAAGTTTGAATGCTGGTTATACTTTTGTGTAGTTTGATTAATTGGTGATTGTTGGCTATTCCTTGTAGAAGTTGACGCTTGGTCCTCTTATAATTTCTTTACTTTTCTGTCCTTGGAAAGCAAATATGTGAAATTCTAACGAAGATTTGACTTGTCTCGTTTGTGTAAATATCGGGTTGCTACTGTTCCAATGCCCGGTTCCGACTCGGTTTCAAGTTATCATCAATTGTTGTTTTGTTCTGTCATATGATCTTTGGCGGTGTATCGAGTTTTCGAGTGTGTTAACTTTCCCTCATATACGTTGTTGCATGGTAAGAGATGATGAGCAGTGTTGGAAAAAGGATTGCTTTCTACTGTGCGTGTTGCGGTATCTTTTAATTTTCTTGTTTTCACTATTAGCCATGGTTTTAAATTGCGGTTGCGGCTGCGGATGCGGTTGCGGTTGCGGATGTTGCGGTTGCGGCCAATGCGGTCACTGCGTTGCGCATTGCGGCCGTTGTGGCGTGAAATTATTTTATACGCATATTAAATATAAAAAAAATTGTAAAATTATTGTAATTATTTATATTTCTTGTATTTATATTTGTGTATTAGTTTTAATTCATTTTTAGACTACTTTTAGACTATTGTATCGTATTTATGTATAATTTAAATTGAATTCTAATAAAACAAATATTATCATAAATAATATTGTAAGATTAAACAAACATAAGTTGCTAGAAAGTAATGTTGCAAGTACATAATACAAGTTACAATTTATTTAAAATAAAAAGGTAATGTCCTATATTGCAATCTTGATGGTGAAAAACATCATCATTTTGTCGCACAGATGTCTTCACTGCAAAAAAAAAACAAAAAGATGATGAAACTCCTAATTAGTACCTTTAAATTGCATCTAAAATTAAGACTTTTCATACATATAGTTAACTAAATATAAATTCAAATGTTTGAAAATATAACTTACGTGTCTCTTGCTACCACATAGTGGAATGACGTGAAGGAGCATAACTTGTACTTTCACTCTGACTATCATCTTGTGTAGCTCCTTGTCCAAAGACATAACCAAAAAAATCACCATTTGATTGTTGATGATAAGGATTGTGATCATTCATTGACTGTTGGTAGTAAGGAGGAGCTTGATCACTAGGATATTGGTTATAAGAGTTGAAATATGGATATTGGTAAACAGGTGGATAAGATTGTTGACTACTTTGTGATGAATCGCCAATCCCAAAATCATTAAAACTATGAGCAATACTAGAAGATGAAGAATCTTCAAGTGAAACATTTTGTTTTCTTTTCCCCTTTCTTCCAGATTGTGACACATTACCTCTTGTCTCAAGTAGTGAGTTGTCAGAACAATCCATATCAGTCAAGTTTCTATAACGCCTATAATTTGGTGGTGTTTCATGATATGGATCAAGTTCATCATCATCTCCTTCATCATCACATCCATCACCTTCACCTTCATTATCCACTTCATTACCACCATCATCACCACTATTTCCGCTTGGTGGACTTAAACCATCACCACTTTCATTAGATTCACTATTATCATCAACATTTTCATCATCTGTATCAACTATCGGCAACCATTCTGCATTTTGAACTCCATCCAATAATGGATTTTCCCTCTCTTTAATCCAATGAGATAACGGATCTTCTTGAAATATATAGTCAAGATTTATCGGATCAAAATTTGCTTCTATTTCTTCCTGACTTTTCCTTAATTTATCCCTCATTCGCAATTTCATGTTGTAATGTGTGAAGACAAGCTTATGCAATTTTTTGTACTTCAATCTGTTTCTTGTCTTTGTGTGGATATAGCTAAATGTACTCCAATTTCTCTCACAGTTTGTGGCAGAGGTTGTTTGACTAACAACTTTCATAGCCAAACGTTGAAGCTCAGGAGCACATGAACCATGGTATTCCCACCATTGGGCTTTTCAAATAAGGAAAAAATAAAATTATTGGTTATATTAAAAAATAAAGTATATTTATAAAAACATATAAAAAATCTTGTAGTTTACCTGCATCCATCTTAGACCAAGATTTTTGAGCTAGAGGCGTACCAAACGTTTCACTCTTTTCTCTAAAAAGTGTTAGCTATATAACAAAACATATCAGTACATAAACAAATTTCTTGATAAATAATTTAGCATATCAAAATATAATATCCATTACTTACTTGGTTTAGAGCTTTGATTTGATCATCCATGTTTCTTTCTATCTTCATGATTACATTAGTTGTCCCATTAAATGTTTCTTTATACACATCTCTTCCATGTTCAATTCCATATTGAAATTGTGGATTAAGAAAATAACCTAGAAGTCAAAATCAATTATTGAGGATATGATATTATAAATTTAAATTTCATGACAAAATTAAAATTATAAAATATATTGACATACCAGCAGAATGAAGATCAGAGTGCATGAATTTCCAACGCTTGTCAATGATGTCATTATATTTGGAATGATAACGAGAATTTTTTTGAATTGCTTGTTTTGCTCGATCAATGGCCTCATATATGAAACCCATTGTTGGTTTCTCATCACCATCAACTAGCCTCAAAACTTTTACAATTGGCTCAAATACTTTCAATATATCATTAGCCTTACTCCAAAAGTCCCTACTAATAACAATTTTCCTTGCTTCATATCCCGGTCCTTTCTTTTCTTTACCATACTTTGTTTTTGTAAATTCTTCAGAATTGAACATGTTTTCAAGACCTTCCTTTTGTCTCACAATTGCTTGAAGTTGTAAAAATTGTGTTGCAAATCGAGTAACACCAGGACGAACAATATCTCTACCACCTGTATATTTTTTCATAAGACTCACAATATATGTGTGGTTATAGATGAAGGTTGTCACCATTTTTGCTTCACTTAATAAATTTTGTATGCTTTTCTTTTTTCCTATATCCTCCAAGCAAAGATCTAAACAATGAGCTGCACAAGAAGACCAGTATAAATGTGGTCTCTTCTCCATTAACTTTTGACCAGCTGCTTTTAATGCGGCTTCGTTGTCTGTTACCACTTGAACTACATACTCTTCACCCACTTCTTCCACAACTTTATCCAACAATTGAAAGTAGTAGTCAGTGTTTCTACTATCAACATCAGAAGCATCGACAGATTTCCAAAATACAGTACCTTTATGACAATATACCAAGAAATTCATTATATGAGTATGGTTGGTACCATCTGTCCAACCATCGCACATTATTGTTGCTCCTCTTTCTTGCCAAATTTTTTTCATACCATTCATCCACTCCAACATTTCCTTATATTCAGCTTCTAAGTAAACATTTGAGATTTCATAAGGAGTTGGGCATTTGGCTTTTCCCACTTCAGAAGCAGTATAAATCAAATTATGCAACCAAGGAGAGTTAGATAAATTCATAGGCAAACGCTCGTAAATTATAAATTTACTTACAGCCTCTCCAAGCCTTTTTCTCCAAGTCTTCAAAAATCCTTTACCAGCTCTTGGTTGTTTCATACTTTTGCTCCTAACAAGATCAATATTAGTAGATCTCAAAGAAAAAGAGATATCTTCTGGCCTTTCAGCCCCACTAACATGAGAGCTTCCACCATGTTCATATACATTTTCAGAAGCCCTTGTTTCTCGTCTGAACTTTTGCATATTTTCCCATTCTCGATGTGATCTAAGGCTTTCTTGTGTTGCATATCTCAATTGATCATCAATAAGAGTATTCTCATCTTCATCTGCATCTTCATCATCTCCTCTTAAACGTTCTTCAAATTCTTCTTTTCTTCTCTTAGAATCATTTCTCTTCGCTTTTGAATCTAGTAAAAGTTTCATCATATTTTCTCTAACCATAGTTGTTACTCTACCACAAGCTGCAACTTGCCCTTTCAGGTGTCCTATATGTTGCTTCAACCTCATAATGCCGCCTTTTATTACTAGATTACAAAGTTTACAACGAACATTATTACGACTTCCAGGTTCCGGCGTTCCAAAGTACCATCCAATATCCTCACTTGGAGCACCATCCAAACCTCTTGTAGGAAATTGTTCTCGTGGAGGCATTATTCAATAATACCTATTAATTGAATATATAAATAATTAGTTAAAAATATAAAAAAAAAATTATTCAAGCATCACAAAATCACAACCTTTAATTTTTCTAATATAAATGATAAAGCATTGTGTAAAAAATGTGTAGAATATATTACATTTATATTGTCATTACATTTATATTATATTTATAGTAAATAAAAATATGTAAAATGTATTATTAGAATGCATTAATAGTAAATGATAAATTTGAATTTATTATTAGAATAAATTAGTAAATAATAAATTACTAACATTTGTACCACATTTATACTAAGTTACTATATTTGACTTTTCAACCACTAAATAAATCACAACCACTAAATAAATAAATGATATACATTCACATGATATAAGCTGTATTTCACCACACCATTGAGTCCACCGACACAAAAGACAAAATGGAGGTGGATTGAAAATTGGATGCTCTTAAAAGTGCCACGTATGCCAAATAGAACCAAAAAGATATAATATTTTATTTTTTTATTTCTCACATGTAACCCAACATTTCCATGATTCCATCTTCCTCTTAAATTACTTACAGTAAACATAAGAAAACCAAAACCAGTGATATGAAACTACAAGTCATAATGAAACATAAGAAAACCGACCTCATAATGAAACTATAAGTCCATACGAAAATCACTCTCATAAATTACTTACAATTACACTTCCATTTAGAATTGAAGAAAGGTTGATCAAGTTCTGCTTCACAAAATGCAACAGAGGGAAAAGAGAAACATGAAATCTTGAAGATGTGAATTAGTGAAGTGAAGTAAAATCATTGAAGCAAATACAATATAAATACAACTTCAGAACTTCTTGTATTTGGAATCTTCATGAAAGATATAGAATGACATAAAGCCAAAGTAACTTGTTTTTTGTTTTTGGAATTGGAATCTTACAACAGAGCAGAAGAAAATTGGACATAAAGTAAGATTGTTGTCTCCAGCTTTTCCTATATGAAATATTCGGATTCTATACTTTTTCTGTAAAAAAATCACGTGTTGCAGCCTGTTGCGGTTCTGATGCGGTAAATACCGTTACGTTGCGGTTGTGTTGCGGCAATGATGCGGTTGTTGCGTGTGATTTCTATTCACACCGCAATTGTGGTACGTTGCCGATGCGTTACACGCCGCAACCGCAATATTGCGGCCGCATCAAGTGATGCGGACCGCAATTTCAAACCCTGCTATTAGCTATCCACTCTTTTTTAGTACTGTTTAGATTAAATATATTGTGTCTTCACGTTATATTAGACTCCCACATTTCATAGGTGCACTTCCTTTGGTTTTTTTTTAGTTTTAATTTAATTTAATTAGTTTTTTTAATTAGTTAGAAATTTGTTTAGTTAATTAGAATTAGTGTAGATAGTTTCATTTAGCATTAGAGTTAGTGGTGGAATTAACTAATTTGTTTTTTAGTTAGTTTTTAATTAAAACTTAGTTAATTAGTTTTAAGTAAATTTGGTTTATTTTTTTATCTTCTTTATTTAGATTTTTATTAATTCTTAATTTATCTCGACATCTCTCATTTTCATTTTAGCTAATTCCTGGTTTTCATTTTCAATTTAATTCTCATTGCATTTGTTGTATATATTGTTGTTTATCATACACTTGATACCGGAGTCCCTCCTCGTTTCTCTGTTTGCCCCGTTCCAAAGGAAAAAATCCTTCCCAGTTGACTACCATGTCATTTAGGATAGCCTTGTCCATCATTCCCTTATCTCACACCGCCGCGCAATCGAAACTTACCTTCCCTTTTAACCTAGCCTTAGGTTTGGAGTCGCCGCACTCCACATAGGTGTCTTGCTGTCAGACCCTACTTTCCCTTGGAACCTTGACCACAGTCAAGAGTTCTTCACCCCCATTGAGGGGAACTACGAATGCTCTGATTCCATTCCCGTCAGGATACGTAGGCACAAGATGCGACGTCTTGGCGAGCATACTTAGTGTATATACCCCTAGGTCTTTTTTTACCTTAGCACATTTCCCTTAACAAGCAAACATTAACATAACACAAATACTAACAAGAGGTTCCTGTAGAGTACTACAAATACTTAGGGTGCTAATACCTTCCCTTAGTATAACCAACCCACGAACCTTAATTTCCCCCCTTTAGGTTTTTTTACGATCTTGAACCTTTCCTTTGGATAAATCAAAGTCGGTTGTAAAAGAAAATGATGCAAGTTAATAAATAGCTTGTTATCCAATTTTCACCGCAACATTAGGTTTATAGAACTTTTGTGTTCTTGATGAAAAATGTGTGTTGAAGTTATTGTTGTGCAAACCATGCTCAAACTATGTTGTTGAACCTCTGTTGGTGATTGTTGGTGGTTTGGGAGAGGTTTAAGGTGTAGGAAATTCTATTTTTTGATGAAGCATTTTTCTGAGTTTCGCAGAGCGCGCTTAGCGCGCAGGAGCCCGCTCAGCGCGCAGTTGAAAATCCTGCAACCCCAGGAGGCAGAGAGTTTCGCGCTTAGCGCGGTCTGGGAGTTGAAGTTTTCTTCCTTAAGTGAGAAAATTCATAACTTTTGACTCGTTTATCGGATTAGATCATCCTTTATATCGATGTAAAGCCGAAGAGATAAACTATGAAATGGAGATGAAATATGTCGAATTTACCGACCGATTAAATAATCAGGAAGTTCAAAAAGTGATGTAACTATGTTTTAATCGTTGTATGTTATTCTATTATGCAATTATGACATGTCTTGCCTATCCTACTATTGTAAAGCATGTTTGAGATGTATATGCATGTAAAATACAAATAGGTAGAGTGAGGATCATTACCATAAAACAATATTAGAACCTAGTAATGGGTAGGAGAGTGTGGAATAACATAATGATAACGCTCGTGCGTGCGGTGCCGAGGCGCGTGTCGGATACTACTGTCATTGAACGAGTAAACACTAGTATGGAACATGTGTGAAAACCCTTTGTGGTGGTGATAAGGCATTATGGCCTTGTGATTGTCGAATATAATCCCGTTTGTGTGTGAGATCACGTAATCGTAACCGGTTATCTTGTGAGTGCGTTTCATGGGTCTCGAGCTCCTCTGAAACATGTGCACAACTACTTAGCAGGTTTGATTCTCGCGTGCAGTATGAATGGCGCTCTGGGAGCATATGTTTGTGACGGTTAATGGCCCGTGTGAAGTGACGATTCATAACGGTTAATGGCCCGTAGAACCCGAATCCATTCGTATGCCAAGTAGGTTGCAAGGATCCATGACTCGGGTCGACTTCTAGACGTAGAAGCGGACAGGAAAAGGGGATGTCTTGGTGTGGTTACCGATTAGTGATATTATGAGTTGATGAACTCATGACATGTTTCCATACAGTGTGAGAATTGGATTTGTGAACTCGAATGTCCTTTCCTCTTTCCCTTAGACTCGAGTTAGGATTGTTAGAACCTTGTAAAGCCGAGAGGACCTTAGGATAGGGAACTCACTGAGATTTGATGTATCTCACCCCATGTTGTTGTTTACATCACAGGTACTACAGGTTCGGCGAAGGGTAAGGACAAAGTTGTTTGACTTTTCCTTACGGATCGTAGCTTTTGTGTGGCAAGGCTTCCGTTGTGAAGATTTTGAGATCATTAGTTGATCTAGTTCTTAGTTTTATCTTTTGGGACATCTTGTATATATAACATGCCTTAGATTTGTATTAGGTGATTTTAGGCATTTATATGTATAATGTGTTACTAGAAACTTGTATATTTCAGTACCAAACGTATTTTTCATGTATAATATATGCTTTAATGTATGTATTTATATATGGGCGTTACAGACTGTTTGGGCGGATAGGATTATACGGATTGATCCCTTAGGAACTTATCAACGTACAGCTTTTCTGGTGCAAGGAGGAGGCTGGATATTGTTAGGGAATTTTTTGCTAATGTCTTGCCTTCGGGTAATGAGGCTTTCAATTTTAAAACTTGGGTAAGGGGCAAGGAGATTGATTTTTCTAGGGATGCAATTAACACCTACCTTGGGAATCACTTAGAGTTGGCTGAAGATGAGTTATGCGATTACGGAAAAATGTTGGCTCGAGGAAGCTGGAATGCCGAGCAATTAAGAGAGGTTTTGTGTGTTATAGGGTAGTCTTATCAGTTGGGCGCTAATGGTGCCCCTCTGAAGTTTATGCGAGGTGTGTTGACTATGGAAACTCAAATTGTAATGTCGGTTATCTTGTACAACCTAAAGCCTCGTAGTCACACATCCTCCATTCCCATGCAGACAGCAGGCCTATTAGCTTGTATTCTTGACGACGAGAAGACCGTGGATTTAGCACGGATCATTTCTAATGAGCTGAAGAGGATTGATGTGAGCGCTACACCGTTAGGTGATAGGGTGGCTTATACTTTGACTAATCTTGGGCTTATTATGGCGTTGTGCCATAAGGCGCGAGTCACCCTTCCAAACCCTGGGAATGTGAAATTGGCTATTTTAGATGACAATTTTATCACCCGTTATTGTTTACAGGCACACGATGAAGTTGTCCCTGTTGCTGTTGTTGCCCCTGCAAGGCGTGTTCGTGATTCGAGTGCTGAGGCCAATTGGGCCATGCACGAGGCTCACCAGCGTGCCTTTTTGTTTATGCATGATTCTATGATGCAGCTGCAGCTTCAGATCCGAGAGCCTCATGTTCATCACCCTTTGAGGTCTAGAGAGGACCTCATGGCATATGCTAGGTGGCCTGAGGGCAGGCCAGGTTTTACGGAGGGGGCAGCTGATGATGATGTTGGTGGTGATGATGGCGATGATAGAGTATCGAGTTCGAGTTCTTATTGATGGGTTTGATTGTTCCAACTTTGTATTTTGTTATGTTTAGTTTGTTGCTAGTATTATTGACTTTTGTTTAAGATATTGTTGTAGTTCACATCCGGGCGGATGTTGATTTTTGGATAATTGTTAAAATATTTTCTTATTATTAGTGAATTTTCCATCCGGGCGGATGATGTTTTTTGTTTAGAATTTTTGGTACAAATTTTTTTTGTGTTTGTTCTCTATTTAAGGTAATTGATTGATGAAGCAAGTCTTAGTTTCTTTGAACAAAAGTGATGTGCTACACCAATCATTGATGGTGATGATATAATTCTAGATTGTTGCACAAAAAGGTACTATGTTTGTGCTTTGTAGAATGTTAGCATGTGTATGAACTTTTTGCTTTACATAAATTTCTAGCTTTGCTTCATTTAGCATGTATGTTCATATGGGAATCAATTAGGACATTACCACAAATGTGAGTTTCCTCCATTGTTCACAAATTATTGAGGGATTCAAGTAGTTGTTGCTTACTCAAATGGTTTATGTTTAATCTTGCCTGTAGTTTTGAAATTTTGGAAACTTTGAAATGATCAAGGCAATTTTTTGAGTACTATGAGTATAACCACTTTTCCAAAAGCCACTTCAAGTCACCTTGTGAGTGTATGAACATTAGAAACCTCTCTTGAGCCTAAAGAAAAAAAAATTGTATCTTTGAAGCATGAACCCGGACTTTAACTGTTTTGAAGAGCATTTTGATTTAAGTTTATAGTATTGTTGAAGTTGGGGAGATTGGTTCATTGAGAAAAGAGAAGAAGGAATTGTGGACAATGCATTCTAAAGTGAAATCAAAAATAGAATGAAAAAGAAAGAAAAGGAAAAATTATGGGAATCAAAGAAAGAAATAGAATGCATTGTGAGAATAAGTTGGAAGTTTGAGCAAGAATGGTTGTTTAGAAAAGAAAATGCTCTTCATGAAATTTGCCCTTTCTTGTTTCAATGGCCGTGTACATATGCCCCTTGTTTCTTAACCCCGGCCAAGTTACAACCGATAAAAGTCCTTTTGTGATCTTTGTTTCCATTGTTTTCATAAGTTGTGAGATGATTGCATAAATTGTTTTGGATGGGGCACAATTGCTTATGAGTGTGTTTTGTCCCTTGTAAATATTGAGCATGGCTCATCTAAATAAGTAGGTGATTCCCGTTTGAACATTTATTTGCTTATGATGAGTGCTTGTTATTTCTGTTTAGAAGTTAGTTCATAGACATGTTTTGATTCTTTGTTGAAGCTGAGCAGTACTTGCGAGCGAATCAATTTAGTTTGAACCATTGATTTTTTATTGTGTTTGCTGAACCGATATTCCTCTTGTTTCTATTCTATCTTACCTTTGTTTGAGGACAAACAAAGAAGCGTATTGGGGAGAGTTGTTAGGTGCTAAAATGTGTTAATATTTAGTTTAGTTTTTGGCACCTTTTGAGATCTTTATTTGTTAATCGATGCTTTTTCCCGTTGTTTCCAGTAAATAATCGTAGTATAGTTTAATTGCATTATTAGACTTATTTATTTAACTTTTGTGTTTATAATTGTAGGTTTTAGCATTTCATTGGAAGCTTGGAGCATGGAAGGCTCTTAAGGAGCATTTTTGAAGAAATTGGATTTTTGAAGCATGCTGCAATCTGGGAGCATTTTCCAGCAGGTAGCCCGCTTAGCGCGGTCTGGAGCCCGCTAAGCGTGGTCTAGGGCGGTTTAGCAATAAATGACAGCGCGCTTAGCGCGCTCTGCGTTTCTCAGCCCCCTTATAAATAGAATTGTTCAGCATTTTTTGTGGATACTTGTTATTTTCTTAGAGCAAAAGCCTTGTAAACACTGTAGCATCTTATATTTGAAGAATAGAAGCATCATTTGTCGAGAGATCGTCGTTGATGCTTGTTCCTCTTCTCCATTTTCTTGTTTGTAAAGCTACCATGTCAATGGATAGCTAATCTCCTTTTGTGTCAAGATTAGTGGTAGGTGATCCATGATTTTGTATGTATTCTTCCTGATTATAAGCTTGTGAACCTTGTTGATGATATTTATAGAAGAAAAACTTTGGTTACATTGTATATTTTGTTCTATTTCATGTTCGAGAGAAATGTTATAAAACTTGATCTAAGTTTCATTCCATCAATATTCATGAGGCTAGAGATAGTTTTGAATGTTGATGATCATAAATATTGTTTTTGAATGTTATCATTTTGATAGTTTGTGTGAGAGATCAACAAAGGATCAAAATGGTAAATCCCACAACAAGTGTTCGAGAGAAACTTGTTGAGAGGATATGTGGTTATAACTATTGTTAACAAGTTCACACTTATAATCGAGAAAATATGTATGAAACGGATCACCGAAACCTAATCTTGACATGTTTTTATCAAAACCCTAAAACAAATCTTTTTACCGTTGTTTTATAAAATTCGAATGCAAACGATCCGATTGAAAATTACCAAAACCTTTGTTACGATTAAACTTTGAAACTCTTTCAACTGTAGAACAGAGGTTATATCTCTAAACAATCTCTGTGGAACGATAACAAAAACCCTACTCTATTTCTATTTCAACACTAAGTTATTAGAAGAGAATTGTTCTACTTCTGTGCTACATTTGTTCTGCTGAACAATAGCATTTGCTTCAAAAGATTCTGAAGCTGTATGACTCTGATACGATGTCTAAAGAAAATAAGTTCTGAAGATCTGAAGACAGAAGTTCTGATAAACAAGTCCAGACGCTGAAGACTTATGCTTCTTAGACAACGGGTTCTGAAGACCAAGTGCTGAACACTCTGAAGATGTAACTCGGCAGACTCTGAAGGCTTAAAGCTCTTAAGACCCAAGTTACGTTTTCCCTTATTCTAACTCATGCTCTCAGAAGCCTCTGAAGTCAGGAAGTTGAGAAGACAAAGCAACGTGGTACAACAGTACAACGGTACGATGAAGACGCTTTGCTCCACTCCGGATAGGGCGGACGCAAATCTACTATTTGTCCCCCACGTTCTTTCAAGGTGCCATAATTCTGAAATGTCAGAAATATCCTTCAACAGTCATATCACATGCATGGCTATATAAAGGCTTGAAGACTTCAAGAATGAGTTTCTAATCTTCACTACTCATACGCTATATTGTTCATATCATTCTTAAGTCATTTTGTTCTTAAATCTGTTTACATATCAGCTTGTGTAGAAGCAATTTTCTGTAAACAAATTATTTTTCAAACAGTTGTTTGATTTCTTTAAGAGACCGGTTAGGTCAGAATTCTTGAGAAGTCTAAGACTAATGTGTCTTAGAGATTGTTGTTAGTCACTTGCAGTTTGGCTTGTGCATTGTATTAATCAGTTTGATTAGTGGATTAAGATCTCGCTTGAGAGAGGTAAAATCACCTTGGCGGGTGGACTAGACTAGCTTGAGGGTTTCTCAAGTGAACTAGTATAAACATATTGTGTTCTTTCTTTTCGGTTTCTCTTGCTTTATTATCAAGAAGTGAAGGTTATTTCTAAAGAAGATTATTTTTAAAGAATCGCTTTTATTGTAAAAACCCAATTCAAACCCCCATTTTCTTGTGTTTTTCACACCTTCAGTAGCATCTTTAGTCCCCAAGCATAATGGCAGTGATCTCTGTGTTGAGGAATCAGTCTTCCAGTCTTGTCTTCTCCCCAAAAGAGTCGAGCCATGTCTTCGATGTCTGCATTTGTTCATATATCATCTGCATAATTCATATACATATGCATAGCAAGAGTGTTTCATCCTCATTTGCATTACCATCAAGTCGTGTTGTTATCCACGTCTTACCTTATGGTCAAAGTCCAACTTACTTGGCACCTACCAAACAGATATTGTCGTGTCTACCTGGCGTTCTTCAAGATATGACCTTTCTTATCCGATTTGTTTTTCCGGATATTTTTGTTCTTCTTTTGCGTCCAATGCCATTCTTGGATGTCACATGTGTCTGTCTCTCTAATGCTTTACCAGATTGAGTCTCTTGTTCTGATGTTCTTCCAGAACCTATCTAATGATTTTTAGATATTCCATTGTGATTCTGACGCTTTTCCAGAATCTATCTGAAGTTTTACTGGATGTGTTTATCTCTTTGATGTTTTTTTTCAGATTGAGTCTTTTGTTCTGATGTTCTTCCAGAACTTATCTGATGTTTTCCCAGATATTTCCATTGTGATTCCGATACCATTCCAAAATTTGCTTTACTCCCCAGTGAGTTTCCAGATATATACCTTTGCAATTCTGATGTTTTTCCAGAATGTTGTTGCTTTTACCGTCTGATGATTTTCCAAATGTGTCTTTTGTTCTGATGTTTTTCTAGAACCCTTTTTGTGTGTATCTGACGTTCTTCTAGATACGACTTTGCTTCTGATGTTTTTCCAGAACCCCTTTGTGTCTATTTGACGTTCTTCCAGATACGACCTTGTTTATCTGATGTTCTTCCATATATGATGTTGCTTATTTGACATTTGTCCAGATATGTCTTCGAAACCTTTTCCTGTACATTTAATGCTTTTCTAAATGTTTTGGATGTATCTTCATAATCATTGTCTTCATCTAGTGCTCTTCTAGATGTCTTCAATTTATTTCTGACTGTGGTTAACAGCTGTTGATTGTTTTCAAGTCTGTTTCCATTTTCCATCCAATGCTTTTATGGATGTGTTCCGGAGTTTATTTGATGTTTTTCCGAATATCTCTGATGTGTTCCAGAGTTTATTCGATGTTTTTCCGAATATCTCTGATGTGTTATGGAGTTTATTCGATGTTTTTCTGAATATCTCGGATGTGTTCCGGAGTTTATTTGATGTTTTTCCGAATATCTCTGAGGTGTTCCGGAGTTTATTCGATGTTTTTTTGAATATCTATGATGTTTTCCGGAGTTTATTCAACGCTCTTCTAAATATCTCTGATGTTTTTCGGAGTCCATTCAATGCTTTTCTGAATGCCTCTGATGTCTGTTCGATTGTCTCATGGATTTCTCAAAATTCTCCTCACCTTGTTCAATGATCTTTTGAATGTTGTGACTCTTTTACATCCAGTTCGTTTCTTGGATGACGATTGTTTATTCCCCATTGGAGCTTATTCAATGCTATTCTGAATATCTCTATTTGTTTTTCTGAATATCTCTGATGGATGCCTATTTATATTCCAAAGTTCATTCAATGCTCTCTTGGATGTCTTTGATGATTATTGATGTTCCTTTCCAGAGTTTTGTTCAACGCATTTATGACAAAACCTCTGATGACTATAACCCTTTCCCCAGTAAGTTGCTTCTGCTTTCTGGATATTTCTGGGTATTGCACTGTAAAGTTAAATGCTTTCTTGGAAATCTCTGCTGCATACTCAGATTTGGTCTCGCACCATATCTAATGCTTCTCTAAATGTTTTTGATGTGTTTTCCTGATTTGTGTTACTTTCAGCATCTGATGCTTTCCCAGATGTTTGTATCTCCATTCAGGTTTTGTCCCTCTTTTTTTCGAGTATTATTGGATACTCTTTGTCACCTTGGCAAATGTCCATAATATCTTGTATTCCTCAGTTGTGTCTCCTTGATACTTTTCCCCATGGAGTCTTGCTTTGCTAAGTTATTCCTCGTAGGGTCTTCTATTCTTTAATGTGCTTCGGCAACATTTCTGTATACAGTTATCCCCTGTGACATCATTCCTCACAAGATCTCTGTCTTGCATTCATATCATTTCATATCATGTGCATTTTGTGGCATTTTAGGGCCAAAAATTGTGCATGTTTGTATTTAAGTCTCGAGTATCTCTTCGAGACGAATATTTCAATCTCCATATCTCCGGATAGAAGAAACTTAAATAGAGGCATCTGTCATACCCTAATTTTTGACCCTGAGATTCTATTTTTTCGTTTTGCATCGTCTGCATAGCATATCACGCATTTTATCATGCATAATACCCAATTTATCAGATGGAATAAACTTGTTGGAATTACAGCTGAATTGGTCAAATAAAAGTCAACTGTGAGTAAAATCAGTTGACGAAAAATTTCAAGATCGATCCTGCAAACGCCAGTGATATTAATCTACGTTTCGCGTAGTTTAACCTGATGTGCTCATTTAAATTTTTCGACCACCTTTTAGACGTTTTTTGTTTAGTTTAAGCCTTTTTAGCGGATAAAATTTATTTCAAAATCTGACCAAACGCTGTATTTCTCCAGTATGTTTATTTCGTACTGATTATTTTTGTGTGTTTATTTTATTTTATTCGAGCACTTTTTTGCCTGACTTTTTATTTCGTTTTTTAATAATTTTTATTTATTTTAAGTTAAATAATCATTTAATTTATTTAGATTTAATTAGATATTTAATTTAAATTTATATTTTTATTAATTAATTTTATTTTTAATTTGTTTATTAATATTTTCTTTTTTTATAAAAAAACATAAAAAATATCTTATTTAATCAATACTTAATAATGTTTCTCCTTCTAAAAGCACAAAAACATAATATTTAATTCTTTTTATTTTTGTCTCATTATAAAAAACAAAAATACATTGTGTTAATTGTTATTATCATTCTTGTCTATTTTCTAGTCCTATATATATGCATTAGAAAAAACTAAGAGGGCACACACAAAAATCACTTATGAAAATAGATATGTGTATATGAAATTGTCGTCGTTCGACTGCTACCCTCCGCTCCTCCGTTGATGAGAAGCACCGCACGACCCACCTTTTAAACGATGTGCAGCCGGACGCACCGTCTCGTTGCAAATCAGCCAAGAGTCTTGATGCTTTTGTCAAAGATGAAAAAGTGATTGGAATACGAGCCTTTCACGTGGAGGAAGAGAGCATTTTAGGTTTTATAACATTTTCTTTCTTTTTATTTTATTTTATTATTATTATTATTATTATTTTATCTTATTTATTAATAATTGTTTTAGTTAATCTTGACATTTAGATTCACTGAATTGTGTAAAATTTTGAAGTGGGTTATAGACCCATAGTTGATTCATACATCCTGCTCTCTTTTGCACACCCCAAACTCCTTCTAGCAACTCTCCTTGATTTTAAAATTTTGTTTATTTTGATTAATTTAATTTTGACATTAGTCTTAATTTTGACTTTTATTTTGATTATTCTTAATATTATTTTAATATTAATTTCTAATTGAATTTTGATGTTAATTGCAATGTTAATTTTAATTTGATCTTGATATTAATTTTAATATTAAGTTCGATCGAATGTTAATATCGATGTTGATTTTGATTTGCCATGTTTCCTTAGGATATCTCGATTATATTTGATCTTTGATTAAATTTAATTAAGATTAGATATTAGTGGTCATTTTTTATTAGAATTGGTAATTAATTTTTAACACTAATTTGTGGTCTTTGATTATAATTTAGGATTAAATTTTAATTAACTTGTGAGTAACTTTATGTGACTAACTTCCCTTATCTCATGTCGTCGCGCGATCAGGAATAGTTTACCTTACCCTTTATCCTAGCCTTAGGATTAGAGTCGCCGTACTCTATGTAGGTGTTTTGCCATGGACACTTATTTCCCTTTTATCCTAGCCTTAGGATTAGAGTCGCTGTACTCTATGTAGGTGTTCTGCCATGGGCACTTACTTCCCTTTTATCCTAGCCTTAGGATTGGAATCGCCGCACTCCATGTAAGTGTCATGGTTATGAACAATTATTCCCCTTTAGAACCTTGACCACAGTCAAGAGTTCCTCACCCTTATTGAGGGGAACTACGAATGCTCTGATTCCATTCCCGTCAGGATACGTAGCCACGAGATGCGATGTCTTGGCGAGCATACTTAAGACTAATACCTTAGGTCGCCCTTTTTACCTTTTCACCCTTAGCAGACAAATAACACAATAAAACAAGAGGTTTTTATAGAGTACTACAGATACTTAGGATGCTAGCACCTTCCCTAGGTATAACCAACCCCTGAACCTTAGATTCTCTTTTACTTTGCATTGCATTGCATGTTAATGGGTTATTCGTTCTTTTTCCCTTCCCTTGGATAAATTAAAGACCGGTGGTGAATTAAGATTTGTCATTCAAGTTAATTAATAGCTTGATATCCGATTCTCACCGCGACAATTCTAGAACACAATTCGACTACAACATGTAGGTCTTCGACAACAGCATGTGAGTAGACTTCGACGGCATGCTAAACTAGAATTCGATCCAATATCTCACAAATCTCCACCTTGGACCTAACTCTATATCCTTAAGAAATAAACTAGGTTTCTTCATGCAGCTTTATCAACTTTATACAGTGGAAAAACTTGCAATTGGGCAACATCTTGGTGTTCATACCAGCAACATTATGATCTGTCAAAACCTTCAGCACTTGGACTTCTCCACGCTCGATTACCCCTCTGACAAAATACAGCCTCACATCAATGTGCTTGGTTCGCTCATGATAGGCTAAATTCTTCGACAGGTGTATTGCACTTTGACTATCACATTTAACAGTGACAACTCGACCTTGAAGTTTCAGCTCCTTTGCAAAACCTTCAAGCCACAATGCTTCCTTCACAGGTTCAGTTAGGGCGATATATTCCGCTTCAGTGGTTGATAAGACAACAACCTTCTGAAGTGTTGCTTTCCAACTGATTGTTGTCCCAAACATAATGAATCAATATCCAAAAATAGAATTTCTGGAATCCATACAACCTGCATAATCAGAGTCGATATATCCTTCAATTGTTGTCTTACCATCTTCACCCAAGGGTCCACCATAAATTAGGAATCTGTTCAGAGACCCATTTATGTACCTTAGAATCCACTTCAATGCTTCCAGTGAGCCTTTCCAGGATTCGCCATGTACTTGCTTACAAGACTTACTGCATATGCTATGTCAGGTCTAGTACATACCATAACATACATCAAAGAACCCACTATATTAGCATATGGAATATTATTCATATAAGCTCTTTCGACATCAGTATTGGGACACTGATCTATACTCAGCTTGAATTGAGGGTTTATCGAACTCACAACAAGCTTTGAATTCGACATACCAATTTTTTTGAGAATCTTCCGTAGGTATGCCTATTGAGATAAGCATAATTTCGACTTCTTTCTATCTCTTCGGATTCCAAACTCAAGAATCTTAGACGCAGCTCCCAGATCCTTCATGTCGAACTCCTTATTGAGTTCAACCTTCACCCTCATTGCATCTTCGACATTGTTGCTTACTATTAGAATATTATCCACATAAAGCAACAAAATAACAAATGAATTACCAGGTCAAAATCTAAAATAAACACAGTGGTCAAACTGACTTCTAATGAAACTTATGCGTGTTATGAACTTGTCAAATCTCTTATTCCACTGTCGAGGAGATTGTTTCAGTCCATATAAAGATCTCTTCAGCTTGCACACATAATCTTCCTTCCCCTTTTCGACATACCCTTCATGTTGCCTCATCGGGATTGTTTCATCTAGATCACCATACAAGAATGCAGTCTTCACATCCATCTGTTCTAGTTCAAGATCAAACTGTGCCATCAAGGCAAGCAACATTCGAATGAACCTGTGCTTCACAACATGAGAGAACACATCATTGAAGTTGACACCTTCTTTCTGAGTGAACCCCTTAGCGACCAATCTTTCCTTGTATCTCTTCGACGCCATTCATTTGATTCCTTCCTTAACTTTGAAAATCCATTTACAGCTGACTAACCTGGCTCCAGCAGGTTTCTTGATGAGTTCCCAAGAGTTGTTATCATGAAGAGATTTCATCTCATCATCCATGGCCTTCATTCATTCAGTCTTCTTTCGCATCCTCATAACTTCCTTATAGTCTCTAGGTTCTTCGTCGAGAACCTCACTTGCAGAGATTAAGGCATAAGCTATAAGATCTGCATACCCAATTCTCTGAGGTGGCTTGATGACTCTCCTCGACCTGTCTCTTGCTAGCAGTTAGTCATTATCAATCTCCTCATCTTCGACAACATCTTCTGCTTCTTCTTCAACTTCATATGGGATACGTAATTCAGCATCAACATGCTCCACCTCAATAGGAATCTCTCCATGTTCCAGCTCTTTCTCAGCATCATCATTTTTCTTGAAAGCTATCTCAGCTTCATTGAAAACTACATCTCGACTGGTGATAAACTACCTGTGACCTAGCTCTAGGCACCATAGCCTATAAGCTTTGACTCCTTCAGGGTATCCCATGAAAAATGCATTCCAAAGCTCTAGGTTTAACCTTGTCTTGCCTAATGTGAGCATCGGCCACGCAACCAAATACTCTCAGTCAGTCGAGACTAGGTGGATGTCCCGACCAGACTTCTTCAGATGTCTTCATATCTAACGGAGTCGAAGGACATATGTTTATCAGATATGTTGATGTCGAAACACCCTCAGCCCAAAACACCTTCTTTAACCCAACACTAGTCAACATGCATCTAACTCTTTCCAAAATAGTTCCATTAAACCTTTCTGCCAAACCATTTTGTTGTGGAGTACCTGTAGTAGTTTTATGCCTTGCAATACCTGAGGCAGCACAAAGGCTGTCGAACGCCTCATTGCAAAATTCAAGGCCATTGTCGGTTCTCAACCTCTTGACCTTTCTGTCAGTCTAATTTTTTACCAGAGTCTTCCAACCTTTGAAATTTTCAAAAGTTTCATCCTTAGTCTTCTGGATGAATACCCATAACTTTCTGGAATAATCATCGACTATGGATAGAAAATACCTTGCTCCTGAATGTGATGGACACCTTGCAGGCCCCCAAAGATCGGCATGGATGTAATCAAGGGATCCATGAGTTCTTTGTTTGCCTTTGTTGAAGTTCACTCTGTAAGATTTTCCAAGTACACAGGGTTCACAGAATTTCAGCTTTTCGACTTTGTCTCCTCCAAGCATATTTTGTTTCCCCAATTTGACCAGACCCCTTTCACTGACATGACCCAATCTCATGTGCCAAATTTCTGTCTTCGACAATGGTTTCATTATTGACTCATCATGGAGCTTGAATCTCACAGATCCAATACCTGCAATTCTGCAAGCTTTGTTATTTCCCAGCAGCACTGATCCACCATCTTGGTTACATAGCTCCTCGAATAATTCTCTATTTGGACTCATGTGTCAAGTGCAACCTGAAACCATAATCCACTCCTTTCTTGAGTTGTCGCTTGAAACCACAAGAACATCAGATGATTCAAAGTCATTTTGAACAATGGTTGCATTGCCATTATCCTTACCTCCATGATCTTTCAGGTGTTCAGGGCATACTTTTCTTGTGTGACCCTCCTTCTTATAGTGATAGCATCGAATACCAGATGCCTCGCCAATATAAGACTTCTGCTGACTTTTACCTTTCTTCTTGTCGAACTTACCATCCTTTTGCAAGAATTTTCCCTTAACGGTCAAACCACCACCCACCGTCGAAGGTTTATGTTCCTTTCATTCGTTCAGTACCTTATAATACAAGGCTGATTGAACTTCTTCAAAGCTCACGGACTCCCTTCCAAACCAAATCAAACCAAACCAATGTGATTTGGTTCGGTTCGGGTGGTTCGGTTTTTTACAAATTTGTTATTGAGCTATACATACACATATAAAGGAAAATATAAATTTTTGTTTAGTCATTCATACATTACCAAATAACAACATAAATCATCATATTTGAACAACAATTTCCCATTTAATATATATATATAAATTAGATTAGACAAAAGTGAAATAATAAACATAAAACAATATATGAAAAAAAAAATAGGGGAGATGAAAGATTAATGAAGATGAAAAAGAAAGAACAGGGGAGAGAAGAAATTTGAGAAGGACATATGCAATAAAAATGAAATTGGAAGAGAGAACGGTAGCATAAAAATATGAAGAGCAAAAGTAAAGAATATAATAGATTATAGATTAGTGAAGAAGAGACAAGATATACCTAACGAAGAAAGCGTGATACTGGTAGGAGATATTTGAGAAGGTTGAAACTGGAATCTGCGTGATGCTTGGATTGTTCAATCTGGAATTCCTTATTCAGTTGGGCCACTTGCAACTGCATAAGCTATCTGTCACAAGTCACAAGTCACAGCAACTTCTATTATATATATCACAACTATATAGTGTATGTATAGCCATCCCTGCATGCATGCATGCTCAACCCTAACATGATCATAGAATTTAATTTACAGCCTCGTAAGTCATGGATTAATTATAGCTTCTTACACTTTGAGATAGTCTACGTATAATGATGTTGGTCCCAGAGGCATTGGGTTTTATTGCAGTGCTTCTGTTTAGGAGGATATGAAGTTCTTTTGTATAACCAATAGTTTTGTTGAGTATTTTAGATCTCCATTAATAAAAAGTGTGAGTTCTCAGTTAAATATATATATATGATAAACAATCCATATCAAATCCCATCTCCAACGAGAATGACCTTTGAATATTTTGATTGTTAACCGATTCTTAAAAAAAAAGTGTATATATATATATATATATATATATATATATATATATATATATATATATATATATATATATATATATATATGCCAACTGGAAGGATTGTTATTATAAAAAAAAACCCAACTTGTTAGGTCAGTTAAATATATCTGATTTAAAAGAAACTTTTTAAGACGGGTTCAAATGGTGGTAGGGCTTTCTAAAAGCCAAAACTTGTTAAGTCGGACGCTGATTAACTGACTTAATAACAGTTTTTTAAGTCAGTTCTAAATCCGACTTAAGAAGTCAAAACTTCTTATGTCGGCAGTTCTTAGGTCTGGTTCGGAACCGTCTTAAGAAGTCGTTTTTAACCAACTTAACAAGTGTTTTTTCTACTAGTGTAGATATTTCTTACCTAATTCTCCTTTCCTTTTTGGCTCTTAGTCAAGAATTCAGGAGTGTTGTAAGACTTGACAAACTTTTCCCAAATGTCCTTATCAATAATTTTATACATCACATAAGGAGGCTCTAATTCAAGCATTGGATTTTTAATATAATCACTTGTAGTTATGTCTTAAAGCTCATCCAACCCTCACCAGCACATGAAATTCATTTATTTTTCATCTTATCATTGTCTGGAACAATAAAGACTTCATACATTTACATAATATAGTTGATATTAGTATTAAAACAAAAAAATAAATGGTCATTTATACATGTAAAACAAATCATAAAATTTAAAACAAATACCGTAATATTAGTCCATATTTGATCAATGATTTCACCAGAAACTTCATTCCAATTATCTATCAAAATCCTGACTTTGCTTCTACCTTGTACTGACACGTTACTCCTAAAACTATCAGCATATTCACCATAAGCCGTACAAGTTCTTGGACAAAATCAATCGGGAAGCCAATACTGCTTTTATGGAATTTTGACACCTTGTTCATCATTGTGGCACTTCTAGTTTTTCTTTTACTTTAGTATTAGCATAGTTTGTATGAGAGGTGTTAATTGTATCACCCATCTCTGTGTAAATAAAAACAATGCTACTGAACAACAACATTAATTAATAAATATCTATTGAGGCACCTTATGCATATGAACTATATTATACTCATGATACATATGGTCTTTTTAACATTAACAACATGAACATTATATAAGAAAATTTAATACAACATCAACACTTCCTAAAAACATTTAAATTTAAACAAAACTAACAAAATCAACATTTTACTATACTAGTCATGGTACAAATGGACTTTTGTCAACAACATTTATATCAGAATAACTCATTTTTATCAACATAATCAGAATAACCTTTTCAAACACAATATATAAGCAATAAGCAATTCACAAAAATAAAAACTAACATTTCTAAGAGAATAAAGTGAGCTACATATCGAAAATGTGATGAAGAGGCTTCGTCTGAGTTTGGTTGGAAGAGTTGATGTTCGTGTAGCGAGCGATTTTGGACGTGGTTCTTAAGCACAGTCGCTCTAAGGGGTGACTACAGATCGATTCATTTTTTATCCTATTAAGCTGACTAAGGAAGGGAAATAGATGTCTCCAATTAACTCTGCTTGCATACTGGGTTTAAACAGCGGTCTGTTAGGTTACGGATGCTTTGTGGTCGTGGGGCCTTCTCAAGGTTATTAACTTAAAAACACAAGCGTAGGTATCATTGACAGGGATTTTGGTTAGGACACTGCTCCAGATTGATTGATATATGGGATTTTGGTTTTTTTTTTAATATTGTGCTCGCTAAGATTTCTCTTTCAATCTTATGCCTACGTATTCCCGTTTAGCGAAACAGGAAAATCAGAGCGATCGTAGTTCCTCCTATTCTACGGGAGGAAAAAGGTGATTTTGTGTCTTGTTCAAAGCCCAAGACGTGAAGCTGAAGGTGATTTGTATCTTGTTCAAAGCCCAAGATATGAAGCTAAAGAGTTTATTTGTATCTTGTTCAAAGCCCAAGATATGAAGTTAAAAGAGGTTTTGACTTTAGAGAGAACTTGTCATCTCTAAAGAGGGGTATTTGGGTCGGTTGATCCCAATTGCTGGGTGACCGGTTATAAAGGAGAATTACTTTAACTGGGATATGTCACTACTAAAAATAAGACATTTGGTTAAATGATTTTACATCAGATTTTAAGATATATGATGTGAAAAATATTTGTCAAAGGATTTTACATCAGATTTCATAACAATATGAAGTGAAAAATATTTAATTTAGAGATTTTACATCAGACATTTATTTCCACTGATGTGAAAAATAACGCGGTGGCAGTTTCATAAATAATATGAAATTTTATTATAAAGGATTTCACATCGGGCCTGGATTTGCACTCGATGTGAAAAGTTCACTGATGAAAAAATAACAAGGTGGCAGTTTCGTAAATAATATGAAGTTTTGTTATAAAGGATTTCACATTAGTCTTAGATTTGAATCTGATGTAAAAAATTAGGCCTTTACATCAGACCTCTTTACGACCGATGTGAAAACTCAAATCTCACTAACACCCTAACGCTTTAAAACTGAGACTCTTTCTCTTGGTACTATTGCTTCTTCTTTACCCTTTGTTGCAGCAAGTAAAACTCTCCTAATTTTTCTGCTTCATCTCATACTCTCATACCACACAAATATGAACCAACAACCAAATGTACGCGAAGAAAAACGAAGAACGTGATACACTTACATATCTGACAATGTGTTGCGCGGTAAGGGTGAGATGAAGGTCGCCGACAGTGGTTGTGCACGACGGAGGGAAAGGCTTGCGCGGTGGTCGTGCGCGGAGAAGAAGGTCGATGGCGGAGGGCTTGTATCTCCACCGAGGAGGTATTCACGGTGGTCAGAGGCGTAGGATAACCTCAAAGGTGACTTTTCGGCTTTAACTCCTATTCCGTTTTAATTTCCGATGGATATTGGTTTGAGTTTTTAACATAACTCTGATTTTGCTCAGTCTTGATTCTCCATTGAGGTATGGTGATTTGGTATGGGTTTGGTTTTGATTCAGAATAATTTTGAGCTGCCTGTGTTGTTTTTGTTTTTGATTGAATGTTGATTTAACCCCAGTTGGGGAAATCCACTTCACTTCATCTTCGAATATTTGGGTTTGTTTAAACAGGACAGAGTTTGCATGGTTAAGTCGGGAGTCCATTTTATATAGCTCCAGAGATATTGGGGGCTCATATAACCAGGTTGCAGATATTTGGAGTGCTGGGGTTATTCTTTACATTCTGTTGAGTGGGATGCCTCCGTTTTGGGGGAAGACAAAGTCGCGAATATTCGAAGTTGTCAAGGCTGCTGATTTGAGGTTCCCATCTGAACCTTGGAATCGGATCTTGGTATCTGCTAAGGATTTAATTAGGCAAATGCTCTGCATAGAACCTTCTCAAAGGCTCACTGCTCAAGAGGTTTTGGGTAAGTTACATGCGTTTTTCTTTTCCTGTTCATGCTTAATTGCCGGAGTGATTTGATTCTTATTCATAATTGTAGGTGTTCATGGGATGAAAATGAAATATTTGAGTTGTTGAAAAACATTATAATGATAGTTCAATTGATATGTAGATTATTACTCAATGATTGAATATAATAAAGAATATTGAATTGCTATTGATCACAAAAAAAGAAAATATAATCTTTATTTTTTAATAATTTTTATACTAACTTTCCCACTATAGATCATTGCTGGATGGAAAGTGATCAAACAAATCTGGAACAACTAAGTGAAAATAGAGTTGAAAGTTGCGGAGAGTGACGTGTCGGCGACGGCTCATTCTCTGCCTCATTTATGTCCAGAAATAATGACATCAGCTTTGGCGCTAGTTCACCTACATGTGGCGCTTAATCACCTACGTTCACATGCAAATCATCATTTTCTTCCATTTTCGTGGAACCGGTTACACCTTTTTCTGCTTCTGACGGGTTTTCATTTCGAAGCTCAGGAGGTCCCATTGGTTTGGAATTTTCTACTCTTGTTTCCTCTATGCCTAGCTTTGCATTTCTCAGCCCTAGTTCCGTTGTCGAGCAAAAGAATATTATATTCGAGTTCGATTCTAACACATCAGAAGTAAATGCAATTGCGAAAGGTATGTATTGAGTTTTTTCGTTTTAATGAATATTTACTACTAATGGACTTGGCGAGTGTGAGCAACTTGACCATGTGGTGACTGAATCCGTCATTCGATGGTTATCATGCACACAGCTTCCAACATCACCAAAATCATCTCTTGTCTGTTGAAAGAATATAGGATATATTTCTGGACAAACTGATATATTGTGGTGTGAATTTTGCCTATCTAACACATTCTACATCTTTCATAAGTTTGCATTGTTAGTCGTCGTCGTCTTCTGGTTTGTGCGAGTTGCGGTTTAGCCTGTTTCTAATCTTGTTGTGGTTCTAATTTGTCACTGTTATTGCGATCGTTTCATTTGTCTTCTCATGTTAATAACTATCATGAGTGAGTTACAAGAATTTCTCCGAAATTGTATCTTGATGGTAATCAAATGTTACTTTGGTGTAATTGGAATGTTTGGAAATGAACTGTATATTAATGTGTCAAGTTATTGTATGTATGATTCAATTTTAGTAATTACAGCAGAAGTGACATGACAAAATGCGGTAGACTTCACAATGCCTGTTTATTATTCATAACTAACAGTTTGAGTGTTGATGTTCAATTTAGCTTTGAGTTACAATTTGCAGACTAGACTTACCAAGCCAGAAACCGTAACTCAACCAGAGTTTCTCAAGTCATGTACGACATGATTGCCGCTGGTTTGAGTCCCGACCCTAGGTCGTTTCACGGTTTGGTAGTGTCGTACACTCTTAACGGCGATGAACAAGCAACGGTAATAATTCTTGATTTCACTAATCAGATTAGCAAAAACGATTCTATCGAATTGAATTGAATGTTTATCCAAGCATAGCCTAAGAGTTTATTTGAATTGATTCATTTGAATCTATCTAGTGACACAAGTATTTGTGAATTGTGAGACTATTTGAAATGACTTATAGAAACAACTTTTGTGATAAGCACTTATGTTACATTGTGTAGATGGATTCGTCGAGGAGAGAGTTAGGTGCAGGGCTTTGACCGATTCACGAAACTTTCGTTGCATTGGTAAGATTGTTTGGGTCTAAAGGTCAGGCCACTAGAGGTTTAGAGATACTTGGAGCTATGGAAAAGCTAGATTATGATATTCGTCAAGCTTGGATTATTCTTATTGGTATATTTTGATTTTTTATGTTATTCATTTCACTCTTGATTGATGATGGATTAATTTGATTTTTTTTCCGGTTAGTGACTTGTTTATTGTGTTTGTTTTCCCATGTGATGTAGAGGAACTCGTTCGGAATATGCATTTGGAAGATGCTAATAAAGTGTTTATTGTCTTTTTTTCGTTGTTGTTTAATATCTAGAGATTTAAGTTAAAACAGAGGACAGGCTTGATTTTAATATCCTATTTGGGTTTAAATTGAGTAATAGAATTTTTATGATAATACCATTTTGTTAGGAATAATTTTTATGATTTAATTTAATGTTGTATGGCGTGTAGCAGTGGGAATTATTATCTGAAAATTGATGACACATAAGAGAGGTATTTGTATATTATAATTGGTATTTGTTATGATATAACTATATAGGGAATGTATGTTTTTTAAGGAATAGTTTGCACCTGCTATATATTGGTATGGAAATGTTTTATACATTATGTACTTGTACTTGTTGAGGTATGGTTTGTAATAATAGGCTTAGACATTATGTACTTGTAGAATACATTTACTCTGCTTTCACTTGGAACTCTTTAGCATATTACTTCATATTTTATTTTTTTGGGCAGAATGTGCTGTGGACACCATCCAAGTTAATAGCTCGACTGGGAAAAGAAATTATTAATGAAAGCTCCTACCTTTACTGGGCATACAAGGCAAGAACGAAAGCAAGCTTAGATTTTCAGCAAAACACGTTTTCTACTTCATTTCTGAATCAATTCTTTACAAGAGTTTCTTTTTCCATCATTACTGTTGATTTCTTACATATCCTTTACTGTGTTTCATTCAAAATGCAACACGGTTATTTGTGTTGTTGATTTTCTTATTTATTAATTTGATGTTAGAAAGTTGCACATTGTATAATATTATTGACAAGTTCTTTGGTGTTTTACAGAACAATATTCCAGTTTATTGTCCAGGATTAACCGATGGCTCATAGGGTGACATGTTGTACTTCCATTCCTTCCACAACCCTGGTCTGATTGTGGACATAGTACAAGATATAAGAGCCATGAATGGTGAAGTCGTTCATGCAAATCCTAGGAAGACAGACATGATTATTTTAGGAGGCGGCCTTCCGAAGCATCACATTTGCAATGCCAATATGATGTGCAATGGTGAATATTATGCGGTTTTTATAAACACTACACAAGAATTTGACGGAAGTGACTCTGGAGCTCGTCCAGATGAGGCTGTTTCATGGGGGAAAGTACGAGGATCTGTTTAAACCGTTAAGGTACATTGTAATGCAACGATAGCATTCCCTCTGTTGGTTGCTGAAACATTTGGTTCCAGAACAAAACCTCAACATTGATGAAGGTTTACTACTATAAAAGAGAAACAAAGAGAGAAATAGAGAAGATCCAATACTGTGTTTTAGAATCTTGATAGACCGTTTTGCCACCAGTATTTAACTTTATCGTATTATTATTCTTAAGGTCCTCTTAGCAGGCATTTTTAGCATTGAGAGAGTCATGAATTGTAGATGTACATATGTTTAATGATAATTACATTTTTTGGACCTGTGTTTTCTTCTTTTTTTAAGGTGTTGAAAATTGTAATATCTGGAGCATAGGTGTGATAATCCAATTTTTATGATAACCATTTGTAAAAACATACATTTTACCTCAGGTCAGAAAGGCAACCAATGTAAAAACATACATTCTATATAAGGACAGAAAGGCAACCGATGTAAAAACCTACATTTTACATCGGGCCAGAAATGTAACCGATGTTAAATGTGCAATTATTTAACAAAAATAAATTTAAACTCACATTTCACATCAGACGTAACGGTCAACCGATGTAGTAGGTGTATTTTTCACATCGGGCTATTGTCCGATGTAAAATGTCTTTGATTTACTACATCACTTGGCTTTACATCGGACCCAGACCCGATGTCAAATGTGTTTTTCGCCCGATGTAAAAAATCTTTCATGCACTAGTGTGTGAATCCAGCAATGCCATAATTTCCTTTATAGGGGATTTTCCACCTGAAGGAGAAGACTTTAACTTAGTTTAGAGCAATGCCATCTTTCCTTAGGAATTTCTTATGCTAAAAGAGGGACAGTGGCGTGGATGTAAATAATCCAGAGGCTTGCCGCTTACAGCGATTAGATGGAGGGAAAAAGGAGTTGTTGATGTTTGTATGTTGTGAACAAAGCATGTTTTGATGCTAAGAGGTTGATTGTCTCAACCGGGGTTTCCTTATACAAAGCCTAAGAGGAGCCTAAAAGGGTTTGACTCAACAAGAGAGTCTTTTTGTGTGTCTTATACAAAGCCCAAGACGGAGGCTAAAGGTGGTTGACCCAACGAGGGAGTCTTTTATACTCAACAAGAGAGTGTTTTGGTGTCTCGTATGAAGCCCGAGACGGAGGCTAAAAGTTGTTTGTATCCCGTACAAAGCCCGAGATGGAGGCTGGAAGTTATTTTTGTATCTCGTATAAAGCCCGAGATAGAGGCTAAAATTTATGACTCAATGAAGGAGTCTTTGTATCTCGTACGAAGCCCGAGATAGAGGCTGAAGTATTTTGTATCCCGTACAAAGCCCGGGATAGAGGCTAAAAGATGGGTGGCTGTTTCAGTTGAGTGACAGGTCCAGTATGTCGGATAAAAGAGAAAATTAGTTCTTATATGAGGAAGAAAAGATTAACTCTGTTGGGGAGAATCATTGTATAAAGCCCAAGAGGAGGCTATCTTACTGCTGAGGATTATTGAGATCCTGAAGCAGGTCCAAGTGTGGGGAACTCTCATGAGAGAGACTGGATTTCTTCCTATGGTTGTAGGGTACTTGAGAATGTCTTTGAGACTCAAGAGGATTCAGACTGTCCAAGTCTAGAGTTTCATCTTTTGTACTATGCCTGAGAGAAAATATGCTTTCGGTGTAAGGGACTAGACTCTTTTGAAAGACTGCTCTATTAAGATGATTAATTTCTGTTCCTATACCTCTAGGAGGTCGTCGGGACAATTTGTACAAAGCCCAAGAGGAGGCTGAAAACTTTTAAGAAGCCGAGGGACCCTTTTGTATGAAGCCCAAAGAGGAGGCTGTGAAAACTTCTAGGAAGCCGAAGGGTCCTTGTACAACGCCCAAGAGGAGGCGGGGGTGCTTCTAGGAAGCCCGTGGGTCCTTGTACAACGCCCAAGAGGAGGCGGATGAACAGTTCCAGAAGGGGTTTCACTTGGGACAATGGCCTTCTGTATATTGAACTGTTCAAGGGGGAAATTTCCTAGACCTAGTTATCTAATATAATTGTTATAAAAGGTCTGGTGCAATATCCGGGAGAACGTCGGGTGGAAAGAGACAGAGTTTTGCCTAGTTCTAGACGTAATTGCCGGGGAAACTCTAATATCTATACTAGTATTACACAATTGATATGAGTTTATGAAAGGAGACTTACAGTGAGCAGCCCCACAATATAGTTTTATTTATGAAAGCGGTAAAAGAAAGCGGGTAAACACTTACTCGGTTGTAGAGCTTCCATGCTGTTTGGTTAGTTGTTCAACAAAGAAAGATTGAAAACAACAGTATATTTCAAAATCAAAGGAGAAAGTGCTTTTGAAAGAAAAATTGTTGGGCCTTACAGCTCAAGGAGAGGCCCAAGGTTTTATCAGTGATCGCACTGTGGTTTTGAGTTTGTACAGGGACTTATACAAGTGACTGAGGCCCAAAAGGTTTTTTGTACAAAGGGGATGGGTCTTACACTCTCTCAAGAGGCCCAAGAAGGTTTTAAAGAAAAGAAATGGGTCTTACTACTCGAGGCTAGGCCCAAGGTTTGAACTGGCGGACGCGCCGAGATTTTTCTTTTAACGCGGAGGGACTTATACAATAAGTGAGGCCCACATATAGTTTTGGTTAAAAGGGGGTTGGGTCTTACACTCTATTAGAGGCCCAAAGTGTTTTTGAAAATTATTTGAGGGTGAAAATCAAGGAAACCCTAATTTTATTCTTTAAAAGTAAATATTTAAAGAAAATCAAACAAAATAATGACAAAAATACCAAAGAAGTTTGAATAAACCACTTGTTATCTTTGTTTAAGGTTTGAAAAATGAGGTTTAATCACAAGAGATATTAAAACCTACTTGGTTTGGATTTTTCAAAAGGGATATTTATTTTTAAAGGTTTAAAAACAAATAAAAAGGTATTTATTCACAAAAATACTAATTATATTAAATAAGTAATATAAATCTAATTTTTTTGTGGAATAAAATATTTCAACATTTTTGTGATTTTTTTAAAAAAAACCAATCAAAAATAATTAAAATTGAGTGAGTTATTAATTTTCCAATTAATTAACAAAACATGAAAATATTGGAAAAAATAGCAAAATGTGAAAAAAAACACAAAATGGCATGGGTGGGGTTTGAACCCACGACCTCAAGGTTATAGGGTGTGCGCCTTACCACTGGGGTGGTGATACATCCATTGCTTGAAGTGAAACCACAAATATACAAGTTATGCCTTGGTTTTAGGCCTGGCCCAAGGCAATGCAAGACAAGTTTTGGCTCAGAAACGTGAAGGTCATAACTTTCTCATTTCTCCATGTTTTGAGACAAATTTTATATGCATCTAGACCAGAATTTCACAAGGAATCCAATGGTGGTGGTAATTTTTTTAGATCATGCTCCCTCCTCAAAACCCGATAGTGGTTTTGAAAATGACCTATAATTGCATTTTCTATGCTACAACTTGGTACAGGCATGGATTACATGGTGAATTAGCTCAAACACAACATATACAACATGTATGAGATGTGTATGATCAGTGGACTTCAAAGCATTGCATGATTCAAAGATTCCAAGTTGTGAGGCTCACCTCTCTTTTGAGATTTTGGAGCTTTTGGGCAATCTGTCAAACTTCTTGTTCCAGAAATGGTTTGATGTCTTGGACACCCTCAAATGATCCCTTGGAAGCTTTTAGGATGAGTGGAATCAGCTGGTACCTGCAAAAAACACAAACTGTCCCTTTCTTGCAAAAGGGGTCAAAAGTGCCAAAATAACAACTCTCTCAAATGGTGTTCCAGATGGGGGGAACCATTTGGGACAGTTCAAGGATGATATTTGGAGTGTGTTTGAGGCTTTATCTGGTTTAGAGAGTGACTGATTCAAGACATGGCTTGAAAAATGCAAGAAAGTGCTATTTTAAGGTTTTGAGAAGTGACTTTGTGATTTTGTGATTACAGGTCACTTGTGATAGTTTGCACAACTTACATATGATATATATGAGGTGTGTGTGTGATTGGTTTGGTTGATATTCCTCTCAAACTCAAAAACACAAAGTTACCTTGCTAAAGAAGGCATTTTTGCCAAGAAAAAGAGATTTTGAGGAAAGCATCTGTTTGATGGCTTTGGTGTACTCAAACTGAGCACAAATGAGATCTATTTATAGCAGAGCAAGTTTGTTTTTGGATCAATAGTGAATGGCAACTGCAGAATAGGCTTGGCCAATGTTGAGCAATGAGAATCCAAGTCTCCTTTAGCCATTGACTAGAGGTTAGGGCACAGGCTGCTGGTTCCCTTGGTCTTGGAGGAATCTTGACTGAATTCAGTTGCAAATGTGTCAGTCCATGCCACCTCTAAGCATCTATTAAATGTTATATTGAATCCAAAATTGGAGTCTTGTCCCTATTTTAGGCAATTCTAGGTTTGGCATGCTACTTCTTGTTCCAAGGACTTTGGAGGCTTGGCTCAGTGATTGTCCCCTTTAGATTTGATCCTCAGAGGTGTCTAAGTGGATAGGATTGTTTGGAATTGCACAATTTTGGCAAATCGAGCAAAAGTGCAAAATCTGCCCGGCCTTGACAGTTTTCAGCAAGGCAACTTGCCAATGTCATATCTCATGACTCAAGTTGAGTTTGGTGATGTTCTTGGCCATTTTGGAAAGCCCTCATATGATACAACAACTGTTTGATCATAATTGGTTTTGATACCTTTTGGATCCAAGTGAAAAATCCCCCAACATTTGGAAAAAAGTGAAGGCAGATTCTGACTTAGTGAAATTTTCACTAAGTGTTGGAAAAAAGTGATATTTTCACTTTTCTTGATTTTGATCATTCCATAACTTAAAATCCATGAGGAATTGGAAGGAGTTCTGTTTGAAGCTTTTGTAGAGGGTAATGAGATCTGCAAATCAAGCTTTGGATGGGGAAAAATGGCCTTGTGGTTTAGGAGTTATGATCCTCCAAAGTTGGTACCTTTGCCACTTTATTCCATAACTTTGAAATTTTCTAAGTTATTTATGGTTACCCCTTTTACAAGTTATCCCACTTTTCTTGATTTTTCTTGAAGAATGATGATTCCAATCATACATTAACATCATTTTAGGGTTAAAAAACCATTTTTGTGAAAAATCTCAAAAAGTCAAAGTTTGACTTTTGTGCCCAGTTGACTTTTTTATCAGATGAAATTCAAACTGTGCAATCCTTTATGAAATCATGTCCTTGACCTAAATCAAACTTGATGGACATGTTCCATGGGTGTTATAGGGTGTATTGAATCATGTATTAGGGTTTGGGAGCATGCCTGGGTCAAAAGTCAAAGATACAGTTGACTTTTCTCGCGAAACCCTAATTATGGCCCAGATGAAACTGAAAGTTGTTGATCAAGTTTCCTGGATTAATCCATTGTTGAAAATGGATCAATATAGTTTACTGGAGACCCTCAAATTCTCTCTTGAGGTCTTGGCTCATGTTTTGTCCCAAAAGTCAACTTAGGGGTGAATTAGGTCAAGAAACCCTAATTCCTGATTTTTGATGAATGCATCCCCTGAGGCTAAATTGACTTGTTGATTGGGTTTATGATGTCCCTTGGAGCATCTTAGGTTATATTGTGAAGCATTGGCTCATGTCCAGAGGAAATTTTCCACCTGGAGGCCCTGGTCGACCAAAACCCTAATTTGGTGACACTGGCGATCTTGAGGCTTAATCCATTTGGAAAGCTGCAAACTTGTGCTTGATTCCTGATGTGGGATTCCTCTTGATCCCTTGTAGATGTTGAGAGGTTTAGACAAGTTGAGGATCATGTCATTTCTTGATTGATCCTTTGTCTAAGTATCCTGAGAGGGCTTGAAACCCTAACCTTTGATTGTAGTAGATACTCACCCATTTTTGGGGAGACTGCTGAGTATGATGGTTCACCCATATTGTGATGATGATTTACACAATGATGGGGAATCTTAGTGGTCAAAATTTGGGGTATGACAGTGTAGACATATATTTTCGACACCATGTCTTGGTAGGTAAAGTGATGTTCTTTGACTAAAGAAAATGACTACAGGTGGACAAGAAAGAAAATGAAGATATTCAGAAACAGAGTTTCGACACTTCGACAAAACAGAGTTTCGAAATTTCGAAAGAAACATAAGGAAGTTTTCATCAGAGAAGGTTTGAGGGACATTTATTACTTTTCGACAATTCGACAAAGTGAAGAGGCGCAACTTTTCGACACAAAGGGAAAATTCAAATTCAAGAGTTATGACGTTTGGCAGAAGACGCGTGGAAGCTTTAGAAGAAAAGAAGACATGCAGAAGGCCAAGTGTCAAAGACTTAGAATTTTTCCGTTATTAGACAGTTATTGTATTTGTATATAAATAGGATAGTTGTTGTAGAATTTTAGTGTGTGAAAACTTGTACTAAATTCCTGTAAATACTCAAAGTACCCATGCGAGAGAAAAGAGTTTATTATCTGGAAATGTACGTGTGAAACACCATCTTTTTAAGTTTATAGAAATTCAAATTCTTTTATAATTGCCTTTACTTTTCCCAGTCATTTATCCTTTGTCATTTACTTTATGCAAGTTTTAATTTCATTCAATTTGTCTTTTCGCCAGAAGTTGTTATTTAGTTATTTAACCAAACCATTCATACATAAAAGATATAACAAAACAAACCATCAAAACATCCTTATCCTAAGAGTTAGATAATTTTGCACATGTATCCCAGGATTTGTGTGGTTGGTCCTGCAAGTAACCCAGTTTTATAAAAGATTGGTAAACCAGAGGTTGTTCGCCAAAATCAACAGCGAACAAATTGGCACACCTGGTGGGACCAGTGCAAAATTTTAGAATTTTTTACAGAATTACTCTTAGCCAAATAGTTTCTACTTCGTTATATGATTTTGAGAAGCAGTAAATTAGCCGTAACCGACGTAGAAAGACCTAAAAGAACAAGAGTAAGAAGAATGGCGAATCAGCCAAATAATCCAAATCCAAATGAAACCATTCCAGTTTCCAAACCTATCCCTTCAACAGGGGGAAATGTGGAGTCGAACCCTGTTCTAGAAGAGGCTATGCCTTCATCAACGGGATCTATACCAGCGGTTTCGCTCTCCCAAAATATGCCTAGTTCTTCCACAATGGGACATTCAATGCCCATGGGGACGCCTCCTCCTAGAGGACATAATTATAGGCCATTTCAGACAATTTTTTCCATGCCTATGTTTGGTAGAGAACAACCATATGGAATGCCAACTTCAGTGATGGCAAACTTGCAAAATGCACCACCCTTGTATTCTGACGCCATGGTCCACGTGTCTTCACCACTACAAGGGTCAGGATATGGTGGAAATATGAGTAGATTGAACCAACCCCTACCAAATTTCCAAATGCCAGCAATTACAAATAATTCTGTGCAAGTAATTCGACAACAAATGGACGAAAGTAATCATGATATGGTCCAAATGTTGACACAACAAATTGGAGCAGTGTTTAATCCTTTAATACAAAACACTACCCAAACCAACCAATTGTTGGCTGCGCAAATGACACATATTGCTGACTTTTTTCGTGTTCCTCAAACGCGACAAAAATAACAAGTAATTCAAAACCCCATAGTGAATGTCGAAGAGGAACCCACAATAAATCAGAGGCCTTTAGAGAATCCTCAGGAAAACCCTAGAAACCAAGAGGCAGTGGTCGAACAGCCTCGTGTCGAAATCCCCGTTCAACAAGAACCTAGGAGGGTAATAGTCCAGAGAGGCCAAGATGCTGATAATGTGTTGCAACAACGAATACGATATAATAATTTGCCTGCCGAAAACAATTTATCAGCCATGGTCGAAAGGATAATGGCGCAAAATGGGGTAAATGTAGGATTACAAAGGCCTAGTTATGCTTCCCCATTATCTGAATATGTTCTACAACAGGAATTACCCCCAAGGTGGAAAGTCCCCAAATTTACCAAATTTTCAGGGGACACAAGCGAATCCACCATAGAACATATAGCGCGTTATTTGATCGAAGCAGGAGAAATAACCCATAATGAAAATTTGAAAATGAAATACTTCCCAAGTTCGTTTACAAAAAATGCGTTTACCTGGTTTACATCCTTGCCTGCAAACTCTATATTCACATGGACCCAATTAGAAAGATTGTTCCATGAACAATTTTATATGGGTCAGACTAAGATAAGTTTGAAGGAATTAGCCAGTGTTAAGAGGAAATTTTCAGAGCCTATAGATGATTACCTAAATAGGTTCAGATTGCTTAAGGCAAGATGGTTCACACAAGTGCCAGAACAAGAGTTAGTCGAAATGGCTGCAGGGGGTCTAGATTATTCTATAAGAAAGAAATTAGACACTCAATATTTGAGAGATATGGCACAATTAGCAGATAGGGTAAGACAAATTGAAAGGCTAAAAGCTGAGAAATTTAGATCAAATAAAAATAAAAAGGAAAGAGTGGCCTATGTAGGAGTATGCCAGGATGATGATAGTGACGAAAATGAACTAATTTTGTTCGACGAACAAGAAATTGATCTGGCAGAACTAAAGTTAGGCCCACCATATGCCTGTAAAGTACTAACTCTGTCGAATGGGAAAAATCCAGTCGAACCTGAAAAGAATGATAGGTTTCCTAAAAGAACTTATACGTTCGATGTCACCAAGTGTGACGAAATTTTCGACTTATTAGTCAAAGATGGTCAATTAATAAAACCAGCAGGCACTAAAGAGCCTCCTGTGGACCAACAGAAAAAGAGAGGTTTTTGCAAATACCATAATTTTTTGGGTCATAAAACTTCTCAATGTTTCCTTTTCAGGGATCTTGTTCAGAATGCAATTCGTGATGGAAGACTGAAGTTTGGAGACAAATCAAAACAACAGATGATGATTGACTCAAACCCCATGCAGGTGGTCAAAGCTAATTATGCTGAACCTTCCACTGTGAATATGGTGGAAGTCGAAGTAGCCTCTGATTGTAGTTTTGAAATGGTAGAAGCTGCTGAGGGCTTCGACAATAATATCAATATGGTGGAGGTAGTTGATGATCTCCTAGACAAGCCTGAGGTGGAAGAAGTACCCAAGGACTTTGTAGACCAGCCAGTGTTGATCAAGATTACTGAAAATCTTGATGTAGGAAATTCGAATGACTATATCAACAAAGTTGAGACTACTGAAGGTTTCGACAGTGAGATCAAAGTTGGAGATACTGAAGTCTTCGATAGTCAGAAGAAGGAGGAAACTACTGAAGGTTTCAACAACCAGAACGCAGTTGGAATTACTGAAGGTTTCGACGAAGAGAATAACAACAAAATTGCTGAAGATGGAGTAATTTGGGATACTTTAGGGGAGCCCAGTGGAAAATTCGACTATCTCGTGAAATACTCTGCACCACCAAGTTCTCGTATTAACATCAACAAAATCCAGCCAACTGGATGGGGAGATTTCTTTGAAGATACTGATGAAGGAGCAAATGATAATGCCCCTATCATCAAAGAGGAGGCTACTGAAGGCCTTAATCATGACAAAATGGAGACAATGAGAGTTGCTGACAAGATCAACACTATGGAACCAGTCAATAAGAACGTTATCAGAATCAAGGCAGAGGCTGCTGAAGGCCTTGTGAAGCCTGCTCCTTATGGGATTTTGCGTAGAATAATGGAAGACCCTAAAGGAAACTCCGTCGAGCAATGCTGCAAACTCATCTCCAGCGACCTACCCTCAGGGGGAAGCTTCGACCAGGCGAAAGGGAATGCTGAAGAGGAGGCAAGACTTATTGAAAGAATGAATAAATTAAGTATCATTGATGACCAGAATGTGGATGTTAACATGGTGGAAATTTCTCAGAAGAAACAAACAGAAACAGACGAAGAACGCCGTCGAGAAGAGTATCAGAACATGGCTTACCCTAAGGAGGAGGAGAACTTAGTCGAATTCATTCAAAGGTGCCAGAGTAAGAAGGCTGAAGTCATGTTGTGCCCACGTTGTATTGCGGTGTTCGACAAGAAAGCAGCAAGCAATCTGGAGGGGGTGGAGAAAGCCAAAAGAAGAGGAAACTGGGGGGCAATCCTAGCAGCCAGAAATGGAAGGTTCGATCCAAGGAGGAGTGAGCATCACAACCAAAGGATTGGCGAAGGACGTCATAGAACTTACAAGCCATCTGTCAAAGCTGGGGATGATAAGTGGGTCGAACCAATCAGAGATGCTCAAGGGCAGAAAAGATGGAAGAGTTTTGAAATGCAGAGAGGTTCCTCCATGGAGGGAAAAAGGGAGGTCGAAAAACAGAAACCAAGACCATACCCATCAGAGAAATATAAAGGAAAGAATCCAATGTCAAGGTCTCAGTGGAGAAGATTCCAAAGACAGAAAAGAGCAGAAAAGGAGGCTGCAGAAAAGAACAAAATCAAAGAAAACACTGTTGATGAAAATAAAGTTGAGTCAAGCAAGAACATGCAGACAATGAACAAAGAAGAGTCTGTTCCCAAAAATGAGCCCTCTCAAAAGGACAAACCAAGCAACATGGTGGAGATGTCGAAGCCTAACAACAAGGTGCCAGAAGAGGAGGAAGTGACTGATGATTTTAGGTCAGACTCAGAAGCATCTTTCGATGTCACATGCAATGTGGTTTCAGTGCTGCCTAGAGACTATGATAGAGTGATGGAGATCGAAGAAGAAGAAGATGATGTTGAAGATGACAGCATGGGGCTCAGGCCTGTGTGTTATTATATAATGAACAATGGTTGTGTCGAAGAGCAGAACACCTTCTTTGAGAGACCAGATGATGCAATGAAGGCACACTTGAAGCCTTTGTTCATAAAAGGAAAAGTGGAGAACGTTGGTGTCAACAAGATATTAGTAGATGGTGGAGCTGCTGTGAATTTAATGCCCCATTTCATGATGAAAAAGATTGGAAAGGATGACTCAAACACAAAGCCCCATAACATGGTGTTGTCAAATTATGAAGGAAAAATAGGAAGTACTATGGGAGTGATCCAGGTGAACATAACTGTTGGAACCATAACAAGACCAACAATGTTTATAGTGATAGCTTCAAGGGCGAATTATAACTTGCTGCTTGGAAGAGAGTGGATTCACGGGATAGGAGCTGTACCATCATCCATGCACCAACGAATAGCCATCTGGAGGCCAGATGGGATTGTTGAGAATATTGAAGCAGATCAAAGCTATTTTATGACTGAAGTAAACAATGTGAATAGTCAAAGTTTCGACAAGAATTTGGCTCACATACCCCCCTGCAACCCAGCAGAATTCAACTTGAAGGCAACTGACAACGCCTATTGTTCCATGTATCTTCACCCAACACATGGTTTTCAGTGGGACAAAGAAGTAATTGGCGAACCAAGTCACGTATGGGGAACTTCTCCTATTGAGCCAATAGGTTGGGGAAGTGAATTTGATGATTATGATGAGTGAAGCCTCAACGATCGAAAGAATTACGGCTTATATAGCCGAAAATAAACTCAAAGCGGCCCTAGAGGCCGAAGTAAAATACATGGCTGTCGAAGCCAACAAAGAAGATTTTGAAGAGCAATGTCCCCAAAGGGATATTGAAAAAGGTTATGACAACAATCAGACTGGCGAATGGCAGAATCAGAAGCTTGACGCCATCTATGATGACAAACCCTTGGGGTTCGAAAATGATCCAGCATCGACTAACATGAAGATGGTGGCGCAGGATCCATTAGAAGAAATCAATTTAGGACTGGGGGCAGAAAGAAGGCCAACTTACATCAGCGCCAAGATGGATCCTCAGTTCAAAGTCGAAATAGTCCAATTGCTAAATGAGTACAAAGACTGTTTTGCATGGGATTACGACGAAATGCCAGGATTAGACAGGAGTTTGGTCGAATTGAAGCTGCCAATAATGGAGGGAAAGAAGCCAGTAAAGCAGACGCCCAGACGCTTCGCACCAGAAATCTTGTCGAAAATAAAAGAAGAGGTCGAAAGACTTCTAAAATGCAGATTCATCCGCACCACCAGGTATGTCGAATGGATTGCAAACATAGTTCCTGTAATTAAGAAAAATGGCAAGCTGAGGGTATGCATTGATTTTAGAGATTTAAATTTAGCTACCCCTAAGGATGAATATCATATGCCAGTGGCAGAAATGCTCATAGATTCTGCAGCAGGCCATGAGTATTTGAGTATGCTTGATGGATACTCTGGCTATAATCAAATTTTTATTGCTGAAGAAGATGTTCCTAAAACAGCTTTTCGTTGCCCTGGAGCAATAGGAACCTATGAATGGGTGGTAATGCCCTTTGGTTTAAAAAATGCTGGAGCAACCTATCAAAGAGCCATGAATTCAATTTTTCATGACTTTATTGATACTTTTATGCAAATATACATTGATGATATTGTGGTTAAGTCCGTTTCAGGAACAAGTCATATAGGCCATCTTCGACAGTCCTTTGAAAGGATGAGAAAGTTTGGTTTAAAAATGAATCCCCTTAAATGTACTTTTGTTGTGCAGGCGGGTGATTTCTTAGGTTTTGTGGTCCACAAGAAAGGGATCGAAATAAATGAAAACAAAGCCAAAGCCATAATGGAAGCGAAAGCGCCATCGACAAAGAAGGGATTGCAGTCTCTACTAGGAAAAATCAACTTTCTTAGAAGGTTCATCTCCAACCTTAGTGGGAAAACACAAGCCTTTTCACCTCTACTTCGACTAAAGAAGGAAGATTTCACATGGGGGCAAGAACAACAAGATGCCTTCGACAAGATCAAAGAGTATCTGGCTAGTCCTCCAGTTTTGATGTCTCCTTGTAGAAAAAGAAGTATGAGGTTATACATTTCAGCATCAGACAAAACTTTGGGAAGCATGCTGTGTCAAGAAGATGAAAATGGCATCGAAAGGGCCATCTATTATCTCAGCAGAGTCCTAAATGATGCTGAAACTAGATATAGTGTGATAGAAAAATTATGTTTGTGTGTATATTTCTCTTGTACAAAGTTAAAGCACTATATAAAACCTATTGATGTATATGTTTCTTCTCATTTCGACGTAATAAAATATATGTTATCTAAATCCATTTTACATAGTCGAATTGGGAAATGGGCTTTGGCATTGACAGAATATTCCTTAAAATATTTGCCTTTAAAGGCTGTTAAGGGACAAGTGGTTGCTGATTTCATAGCTGACCACTCAATAAATGAAAATGAAGTACAATATGTCGAATTAGAGCCATGGAAGTTATATTTCGACGGTTCCAATCATAAGAATGGAACTGGTGTTGGAATACTAATTATTTCTCCTGACAAAATTCCAACAAAATTCAAGTACAAAGTCGAAGGCTTATGTTCAAATAATGAAGCAGAATATGAAGCTTTGATTGTTGGACTTGAAATATTGTTGGAATTGGGGGCAACAAGAGTCGAAATAATGGGTGACTCTGAATTGGTGATAAAACAATTGACAAAAGCATATAAATGCGTCAAAGAGAATCTGATTATGTACTTCGTAATAGCTAACAGACTTCTCAAAAAATTCGACAATGTGGCCATTAGACACATTCCTAGATTGGAGAATCAAGAAGCGAATTATCTGGCTCAACTTGCGTCAGGCTACAAGGTGTCGAAAGAAAACTTGGAAAAAGCTATTGAAGTAAGGGGAAGAGTTATATCCACCAAATTGGCTCCTTCAGATTTGGAGACAATAAAATTAGGTTATGGGAATGAGGAAAATTTTGAAATTTTCAATGTAGATGATTCAGAAATTGAAGATTGGAGAAAACCTATCAAGAATTATCTACAAGACCCAAATCAGAAAGTCGAAAGAAAAGTAAAGTACAGAGCTTTAAGTTACGTACTTTTTGGAAATGAATTATTTAAAAAGACTGCAGAAGGAGTCTTGCTGAAATGTTTGGGCGAAGATGAAGCTTACATAGCTTTGTCGAGCGTGCACAGTGGTGCATGTGGCGCACACCAAGCATGCCACAAAATGAAATGGCTATTATTTCGATAAGGAATGTACTGACCAACAATGTTGAAAGATTGTGTCGAATTTGCAAAAGGTTGTCAGGAATGCCAAGTGCACGCAGGTATACCACATGTTCCTGCAAGTGAGTTGCATTCAATTATAAAACCTTGGCCATTCAGAGGTTGGGCTCTGGATTTAATTGGTGAAATTCGACCAGTTTCTTCAAAAGGGCAGAAGTACATTTTAGTTGGAATAGATTATTTCACTAAGTGGATTGAAGCTATACCACTGGTAAATGTGGATCAAGAAACAGTTATAGAGTTCATCCAGAAACATATAATTTACAAATTTGGGATACCAGAAACAATAACTACTGATCAGGGATATGTGTTTACTGGGAAAAACATGCAAACATTTGCAAAAGACACAGGTTTTAAACTCTTAACTTCGACACCTTATTATGCCCAGGCAAATAGACAAGTCGAAGCAGCAAATAAGGTTGTGATAAATTTGATCAAAAAGCACGTGGGTAGAAAACCTAGAAACTGGTATAAGACTTTGGATCAAATTTTATGGGCTTGTCGAACGTCTCCTAAAGAAGCGACAAATTCTACTCCATTCAAATTAACTTATGGACATGATGCAGTGCTACCAGTCGAAATTTATTTACAGTCAATACGAGTTCAAAGGCATCATGAAATTCCATCAGAAATGTATTGGAGCATGATGATGGATGAACTAGTTGATTTGGATGAAGAGAGATTGCGTGCATTAGATCTGATAAAGAGACAAAAAGAAAGAGTCGAAAAGTTTTACAATAAGAAAGTGAAATTTAAGACCCTTTCAGTAGGGGATCTTGTTTGGAAAGTAATTCTTCCTATGGATCGAAAAGATAGATTAATGGGAAAATGGTCTCCTAAGTGGGAAGGACCTTTCCAAATTTTAAAAGTTTTTTCAAATGGCGCATATGAGGTCGAAGAGATAGATAAGGATAAAAGAATACTGAAGATAAATGGCAAGTATTTGAAAAAATATAAGCCAACGTTGCAAGAAGTTAAAATAGAAATAGAATGATTCTGTAGAATAAAATGATACGTTTCGCCAAACAAATGGCGTCAATGTCATTACAAAAGAAAAGCCTTAAAGGCTGCCAGCAATAAAAATAATAAACCTATTTCTATTACAAGTTAATCTTTGAGAAAAAATTCCTTAAGTTCTTCAAATTTCCTCTTCTGGACTTGGAGTCGACATTCACAAAGGCTTTTGTTATGAGAAAGGCTGTCGATCTCCTGAATCAACTGCTGAGCTCTAGCTGCATGATAGAGATCATGTCTAAACGTGGGGTTAGATGGGACGTTTTCAGAAAAGTGTAATGATAGATTTTCTTGGGACTTGACAAAAGGTCACGTCTTGAAAACCAGCATCATTAATGCAGGCAATATGGCGTCGAAATATTTTCGACAGCAAATGATGGTTTCTCCAAAAATAAGTCGAAACATCTTTGCTGGGGGGCAATTTGTAGACATATATTTTCGACACCATGTCTTGGTAGGTAAAGTGATGTTCTTTGACTAAAGAAAATGACTACAGGTGGAGAAGAAAGAAAATGAAGATATTCAGAAACAGAGTTTCGACACTTCGACAGAACAGAGTTTCGACATTTCGACAGAAACATAAGGAAGTTTTCATCAGACAAGGTTTGAGGGACATTTATTACTTTTCGACAATTCGACAAAGTGAAGAGGCGCAACTTTTCGACACAAAGGGAAAATTCAAATTCAAGAGTTATGACGTTTGGCAGAAGACGTGTGGAAGCTTTAGAAGAAAAGAAGACATGCAGAAGGCCAAGTGTCAAAGACTTAGAATTTTTCTGTTATTAGACAGTTATTGTATTTGTATATAAATAGGATAGTTGTTGTAGAATTTTAGTGTGTGAAAACTTGTACTAAATTCCTATAAATACTCAAAGTACCCATGCGAGAGAAAAGAGTTTATTATCTGGAAATGTACGTGTGAAACACCATCTTTTTAAGTTTATAGAAATTCAAAGTCTTTTATAATTGCCTTTAATTTTCCCAGTCATTTATCCTTTGTCATTTACTTTATGCAAGTTTTAATTTCATTCAATTTGTCTTTTCCCCAGAAGTTGTTATTTAGTTCTTTAACCAAACATTTCATACATAAAAGATATAACAAAACAAACCATCAAAACACCCTTATCCTAAGAGTTAGATAATTTTGCACATGTATCCCAGGATTTGTGTGGTTGGTCCTGCAAGTAACCCAGTTTTATAAAAGATTGGTAAACCAGAGGTTGTTCGCCAAAATCAACAGCGAACAGACAGTTCGAAGAGTTGTGTTTGAAGAGATGATGGAATATGAGTTTATGGTGTTTTGATGAAGATGAAAATGTCTTAGGCTTTTTAAGAAAATGAAGATGAAATGAGGAATGTTGAAAGGTAAATGAAAAGTTAGAGTCTAGTTTTGTGAAGTATTCATGCAAAAGAGCTTTTACGTCATATATAAGGGAGAAACGAGGGAATAAATAAATTTAAAATTAAAAAGAAAAAAAAAGAAAAATGTCATATTCTAGGAAATTGATGCAAATAATATTTCTCTTCGGTTGAGAAAAATAACCGAGAGAAAAGACAAATTAAAAGAAAAAGAAAATTAAGGGCAATTCGAAACAATGAGACATTTAAATAAATAATTTAACAAGATCAATATTTTTTATTATAAATAATCAATTTTATTTTCTTGTATCATGCGTATTTCTTTTTCTTACAACAAATATTAATTCCATAATTCAAAATAAAAAAAAGGGAAAGAGAAAGGTGCCAACTAAAGAAAAAAATAATGCTTAGTCCCTAAGGTAATTGAAAAATAAACAAAAAAAATTGCAGTAACTAGTATTCGAAGCGAGGTCTCTGATAGATCTATTCACTCGGTTGTTAACAAAACCGAGGGAAGAAGTTTTATATAATTAAAAAAAACATTTAAACACGACGCTCCCATAAATTATATCTCGGATAATTGTTGGACGATGTGAAAGCTTTGTCATAAAATTTATTATTTGTAGTAGTATAAGTAATACACATATAAACTCTAGTTTTAAGAGAGGTGAATTTGGACGTGTCACATAAACTTTAAACCACTACTTAAGCACATTTTGACAAAGATGGATAAAAATGAAATAATTGTGAGTATTTTAGGACTTAACCATCGTTTATTACAAATAATATTAAAAGACTAACTTGTTAAAAAAAACATCAGATTTAAAGGATTAAATGATGTATTTGACCATGAATCATATTGAAATGAATAGAAACAAAAGTTACATAAAATAAAAAAGTAGTTTAGAGCACTAGAAGTATGCAATAAACACAAAAACCAACCCAACCTATAAACTAATACACCCATAATTGTTTATCAACTTAAGCGGAGCCTGCTCCCAGTCAACCAAAAAAATGGCACAACCCAAAGCCTGGACATGAATCCACTTCCAAGTAAACTAATAATAGTAGATATCCAGTGATTAATCATCAAGCTTTCCTACAAAAAAATAATTGTTATACATTTTCTAAATAGTCTAGACCACAAAATTTCATATCAAGATCAACCTAAAAATGTCTATTTTCCAAGATTAGGTCCCTATAATTACGCAAAAATCCCTAGAATCAAATGTGGTAGATGCCCTAACTACCCTACCCACTTAAAAGCTATTCACCATATGGCATAAGCAACCTCACACAAAAGAAAATGATGATCAACAGACTCCACCTGTCCAACACACGCAACACACTACTTGTTACTAGATCACGATAATTTAACGCCTCTAAGATTTTGCCTAGTTAACATCCTACTTTGAATCAACAGCCAAGAGAATACCATAACTTTAGAAGATGTCCAAATATTTCAAATCCTAGACAAACCTAACACTACCCTCTCATACTTGCCTTCCCCGAACCCACCCAAAGCCAAAAAGGTTGTCATAAGTAAAACCGAACGAAAAGTACATATTTGGGTCAAACTTCTAAACCCAAGCATCTTCTTGACTGTGTCTAACAACCCCTATATAAGGGAAAGTAAATCCTCAAAGAGATCACCTCCCTAGAGAAGGAGAGTCCACCTCTACTTAAAACTCCAAACCTAAATATCTTTTTCCTGAGAGCCTAAGGAACCCACAACTTGAGAATTTTGCTCCGAATTGAGAAAAAGTATCAAAAGAAACACACAAATGAGGTAGTCCCCACCTGGGTATCATGCCAGAACCTAGTCTTGTGGCCATCCTCAACCATGCTCATACAAGAGGAGGCAAACCAACCAACCTCTTGACCCGGTGGAGACCCAAGAAAAGAAACACTTCTCCACCAATGAGATACCCTCCTAAGACGAACTTCCCTCAAAGGGAATCCTAACCCTTAAGGCTCATACCTTTACTTACTAATATCTCTCAAGAGTGAAGGAAAATCCAAAAGAATCCTCAACTACCACTTACTTAACAAGGAAATATTAACAAGTCTAAGATCTTTCACCCCTAACCCACCTACACTTTTGGCTTTACACGCATTCTCCCACTTAACTCATGTGGCCTTAACACCTCCTTTTGAGCACCCGTAGAAAATTTATTTTCAAACTAACTAACTTCTTCCAAATCGAAACTGACATCTTCATAAAAGACTGGAAGAAAACATGAATAAAGTTCAACACTGAGTTCAATAGAAGCACCCTTTAACATAAAATAAAAATATATATTGCTCAAAGAAGCTAGTCTTTTGGTGACCAAGTTTAGAAGGAGGTCCCAAGTTTTATCCTTCTTTACGTTCGCACCCACCGAAAGCCCTATATACTTAAAGGGGAGGGACCCAACATTATATTGTAAAAAGTCCTTTACCAAATCCAAAAGTGGCCTCCCCACATTCCCCCAAAATAGAGAACTCTTAGTAAAGTTCACTTTGAGTAATGAGGAAAGATCAAAACTTTTGAGAACAACCTTGATTGTAAGAAGATTCTCAACAGATGGAACCCTAACCAACACCGTAGCATTGACGTACTAGAGATGAGACACCCCCAGCATATCCCTACCCACCTTGAACCTTTCAAACACATCGATTGAGACCGCCCTTTTTTCAGAAGCACTAAGACTCTCTACCACCAAAAGAAAAGTAAAGTGATCCAAATGATCTCCTTGTTTTAGACCCTTTTTTATATTAATTTCCTTAGTATGGCACCTATGCACCAAGACTGAGATGCTACCCGAAAAAACACAAGCATGAATCCAAGCTCGACAACGATCATCAAAATTAAATCTCTGCAACATATAATCCAGGAAAGACTAACTAACAATCAAAATCTACTTTAAACAAAAACACTCACACTTAGACACCTTATCAAGATCCACCACCTCATTAAGAGCAACCACTCTATCGACCAACTCCCTCCCCTTAATAAAAGTTGATTTATCTAGGTAGATAAACTTCCCCATAACCATGACTAGCCTAGCTACCAAGACCTTAGCCAACAACTTATACAAAGAACCAAGAAAGGAAATAGGTCTAAAATCTCCAAACTTAATAGGAGACTCCACATTCGGGATAAAAGTGGCGAAAAGGAACGCTAGACTCTTAAGTAACACATTATTCTGAAAAAACCGGTCAAACATCACATAAATATCCTCCTTGACTAACCCCAAAAACTTCTTATAAAAATAGAAATTGAGACCATCGAGTCCCAAACTATTGGACTCATCAATATCGGCAACTACTTCGACCATTTCTAAAGGAAAAAACCTAGCAGAGGGGGACTCGACCTCAACTGAAGAAAGACAAGGAAGAATAATATTGTTAAGGGTAGGCCTAAAAGCTATAGAATCAAAGAAATTCTCCTTAAAGTGCCTAGCAATTTCCCATTGAACCTCAAAGACCTTGTCTAACCAAAGATCTCATACTCGAAGAGCAACCAAACTATTCCTCCCACTTCTATACTTAACACAAGCATGAAAGTACCCATTATTGACATTCCATTCCTTCAACCAAGCCAATCTTGATCTCTGGAAAATTTGAGCGCAAGGGAACCTGATGAAATCCTACATCTCCTTATTCAACACCTTAAGGGTCCCTTTAAGAGCTTTCATGTTATCCTTCAGCTTGGATGCCACCAAACCCTCGCAAACGTCCAACCACCAGGACTCATATACCACCCTCTCAAAGTTAACATCTCCCAACTAGAAATTATTACAACTAAAAGACTTAGGCCCCTCAGAGATCAGAAGAATACTTCAAATCTAATGGACAGTAATCAGAGACATCTCGACCCAAAAAGGTTACAAATTACCCCGATTCTACTTCTCCTCCCATCCAACTGATAGAAGAACTCGATTCCACCTACGTACATAGAGACTCCGTTAAAATAAAACCAAATAAATCCTCCTCAACATAGATAAATCCACCAATCCCATCACTTCTATGAAAGCACCAAACTTCGTGGCTCCTAATGTTAATGCATATAAACTTAAAATATCATATCATTAAAAAAAATGCTAATCTTGTTGCCACCTCATCCTTTTTAGAAGGATAAATATAAACAAAGGCTTAAAGTAAAGAAAATTTGAAATTAAAAGATAAAGTCCATAAAAAAAGATAGAAACTAAAATCATATTAAACTCATTACTTGAACGAAAAACACTATTAACCCATTACATAATCATATCAATACTCCTATAAATCGAAAGTACTTTCTTGTACTAACATTTGTCCTCATTATATACTTCTTCTAACATATCAAAATTATTTGTTGGACCTATTAAAAGTTGAAAATGCCAAAGAAATTGGAACAACAAATAATGATATCATTAAGAGTTAACATCATGTCCAAGTCAATACTTGAAGTGGTGCCAAATTGCCTATTTCTTTTCATTGTGAAATTTTCCTCCTTAAATTTGGCATCACACCCAAAAAGAGATTTTAAGCAAAAGAGGTGTAAATTTCACTATGTAATCACTCACGGAAGAAAAAAGATAAACAAAGTGGTTTAAACTTTTAAATATACACGGGTCCAAAAAAAGAGTTACATGTGTTATCTCTAGGATTTTTTTCAAACTAAATTAAAGTTTTAAATATCCACCCAAATAATAGTGTTTAATTCGTAACAATCTTGGGTAACAAACAAAAAAAAAATCATAACAATCTAAATTGACCTGACAGAAATCATAGCACGACCACCTTACTCTTCGACATATAACTTAAAAATAAACAAATAAATAAATTTAAAAAGTGTTTAGGATCACAAAAATATCGAAGATTCAATCTATCACCTCCAATTAAATCTGACATTTTGTATAGGGATTGTTATTATCTTTATATTTTTATTAAATATATTTAGGATTTTCTATTGCGTTTATTGAAAATTTTGAACAAATACTTGAATTTTTGATAAAAAAGCCAATGGTTTTTAGAAAAATTTAAAGAAATAGCGAAATTTTTGAAAAAAATCCGGAAAAATAAAACAGATATAAGATTTATCAAAAAATTTGGTGTGTTAAGTTTTTTTTTTTAAAAAACTAATAAAAAATTTATATTTAAAATTTAAAAATGATCTATCAAAAATTTCATTCGTACTTTTTACTCAAATTTATTCATAAATAATTTGAGAATTATAAACATACGTGGAATGTTAGGATTAATTAGTGATTGCAGGTTAAATACTCTAGTTCAATCATTTAAAAAATTTATACCAGAGGTGACAAATAAATTAGAAGCAAACACCATCAAAATCAACAATTTAGACAACTTTTCTATGGTTAATAAAATTATTTTATTAATAATATTTAGATGCCTGTCCCCCTAATTACCTTATATGCTTTCATTTTCTCATTACATGAATTTGTGCCAAATTAAAAAATTTAGTTGAGATTTTTTTTTAATCTTTATCTAAATGATCAAATAAACACATTATTTCTTCTGACATGCATGAATACTTGCCCTCAATCAATTGTTCTGTACAAAGTAGATGCACATTATTGTTTCCTTTACCTTATGATAAGATATACTTCATTTGTCCCTTCTTAAATATACCAATTTTTGTTTTTGATTTTCTATATTTAAGAAATTAAATGTGACTAGTTTTTAATAGATTTAAATTTCACCTTATTATTACTTTGCGGGGGTTTAGTCACATGTCATATTATAATTACAATCTTATTTCTTTTTAATAAAAAATTGTTTTTTCTCTCTTATTCTTCAACTTCTCTAATAATTAATATCAGAGTGTTAGTTAAACTTAATGAAAAAGAAAGAGTTGAATTCTGTATTATGTACAATGATAAAATGTTAGAGATTTACATTTTGGAGGAGATTATTGATAGGATATTTGCGGGTTGTATTGAGTCAAATTTGATGAAATTCAATGTTCAATTCAATATATAATCGTTGGATTGAGTTGAGAGTTCAACATGTACTTACTTCTTAAATTAAATCCAAACTAAATCAACTCGCGAGTCATCAATTAGTTTTTTTTTTAATTATTATAAATAAAAATTCAATTCAATTAACCCATTTATTTTACATAAATATTAAAACAATATAAAATTTTAGATTTTAATTTGAATAAAATGTGACATTTAATATCTAAAAGCTTCTTTCACAATCTAAATCAAATCCAAAAAGAAATACAAAATGCGTAGAATATAACTTTTTTTTTGGAATAAGATATATATATTAATGCCAAAAAATATCATACAAGCATAAGTCGATCCAATAGGATCCAGGCAACTAGAAGACAAGAGTTTCAAAGAGGCCTAAACAACTACTTTAGCCATTCAAATTACAATACTCCATGAGTTTTCTATTAGTCTCATAGCACGGATTATGTCCTTGATTCGCCTACTATCCAAAGCATCAACTTGGGCACCTTGAAAAGCAACTTGATTACGGATAGTCCAAACATGGTAAACAGTTTCTGCAATTGCACACTTAATAAGCTTGGTTCTTGTGCCTTTGCCTCGGGTATTATTCATCAACCAATTTATCTCATCATTCCAACCACTTGGTACATGATCAACTCCACATACTTTTAACACCTGATTCCAAATATTCGGGGTGTGACTGCATTCGAAGAACACATGATTGCAGCTTTCGCGCCCTCTGCAGAAGAAGCACATTCCATCTGTTGCCATCCCGAATTTTTCCATCCTGTCCTTTGCCATGAGACGGTTTTGACAGACCATCCATAAAATAAAAGTGGCTCGTGGTCTAGCTAAGTTGCCATATAGGAGAATTCGCCAATTAACCTTTGGCTTGGCTTGCCATATAGAATATAATTAAAATAGTAAGATATATCACTCTTTTAATAAATAAATTTAATCTCTTAAACTTAATTTATGTTTAGGTTTTTACAACTAATAAAAACTACAATTATATTAAAAATGATGTATATGTAGTAGGAATTTTGCTAGATCGCTTATAAAAGAAATAAAATAAAAATGACATGACATATTAATGCGTTGAATTCGCAGGTTCGGGGATTCAAAATTTAAAGTTTGTTACCAGAACCAAATACCAATGGATTTGAATAGGTTTGTTCGGGTTGCACCCATACATAATTGAGTTGGATTAAAATAAAGGTTGGATTGGTTTTGGTGAGTGGGTTTGCGGATTGACCCGTACCCATAAACATCTCTAATTATTGAATTTAAATGTGAGTTATTAAATTTCATATCGATTATAAGTGAAAAAAACTAAATATAAAAGGGAGGTGATCCATATATTTAATATATTAAAGTTTTTATTAAAATGTGATGTGTTTTTTATAGTTTTAGAACATTGATTTGTTGTTGTTTCAAATGAACTCGCCCCCAAATACTAACAAGTACATTAACAACATTGTGAAGATTGAGATGAACATGGATGATGAAATAGAGGTGTTGGTGGCCGGATTTATAAAGTTCTAACGGTCGAATGATGTGCAATGAAAGATATAAGGGAAAAACGACAATGAAAAAGGCACAAAACATAATCATGTAAATTGCATGTTCTTTATCAGGTAGAACTTCATCACTCGAACCACCAACACCTCTATTTCGTCCTCTACGTTCATCTCAACCTACACAAATTAAACCTAATAGTCTTGGATTCATGCCTACTCTTAAATTTACAAAATAGCGGTTAATTTGACGTTTTTTCTACTTTATTTAATTTGTCGTTTGGATTTGATGACATCATCAAATGTTTTGTTTATAAATTGTAATTGTTGGTACAATGATCTTTACAATTTTATGGCACTTTGTTTGTTTCATTGATTTTATTATAATGATACTAAATATTTTGGATTTTGAAGTTCTATTTGTTGATATAATATTTTAGAATTTGATGGTAATATAATGTATGATTGAACATATGAGACTAACATTGGCCAATTAAATTTTGTAAGGGATTAAATAGGATTTTTTTTGTTAGGAACTAAAATATGTGTCGATTTGATCCTCTAAAATTTAAAAATTGATGTATTGATATTTTTTTTCATAAACATTGTCTATTTTTTTTTTAATTTATGGGACCAAATTGTCCTAAAAAATAATGTAGGGACCTAAATGTCTCTTATTTTTGTAAATAATACATATGACATAAATAATACAAATGACAATTTAGTTACGGTTCAAAAGTAAGAAATAAATTCGGTTTAACAAAAATATTAACAGAGGGACTAACAAAACTCAATTAAATTTTATAAGAAATTAAATGCAATTTTTTTTAAGATTAATCTAAATTCTGCTATTTTTGTGAGGACTAAAATGAGCCTTTCACTCATAAAATTTTCGATAAAAATGTTTCAGTTTTTTTATAGATTTAGAGTATTTATATGTTGTTGTTTCAAATGAGCTATGTAACAAAGATATAAACAAGATTTGTGCAACAATATAAAAAACTTTATAATTTTAATAAGTATTTTCGTCTCTATAAATTGACGTGTTTTTTGTTTTAGTCTTTAATTTTTTTTTAAATAATCTTGCAATGTTAAATCTTTTTCATTTTAGTTTTTAAAATTTAAATTCGTAGAAAAATTTGTTGATTTTCTGTGGATTTTTCTTTGAATTTTCTTGTGAATTTAAAATCTGTAGATTTTCTGCATATTTTTCAATATTCCTGAGGATTTTTATTTTAGAGACTAAAACCAAAATAATTTTAACATTTATGAACTATTTAAAAAAAATTTAAAGATTAAAAACAAAAATACGCTAACTTACCGAACAAAAAGTTAAACCTTTTAATAAATATATAAATTGTTCCTACAATGCCATAAAATTGAACAATACTCAAGTTTTTATTATAAAAGTAAATTAAAGTATTTATTTGATAAACAATACCATTATTTACAAGTTTGACGAGAGAAAAAGCTAGACAAAATGAAGATAAAGAAATGTTAGAAGGAACCAACCTTATTATATTTTGTGTTTAGTTTGGCAGCCTTTTTGGATGATACTTTATATTAGTGCTCTAAAAAAGGGGCAACACATTTTGTGGTCCAAATGGACAATCCTAGAAGAGCTGTCTATCCACTATATATATTGAAGCTATCATGCTTGGTTGAAACACACACATTGTTCTATACTCTCTCTTACCACACATAAAGAAAAAAAAACACCTCTATCTCAAAAATGTTTACATTTTCTGATGATGAGATGGTTTTGATCTTTGGTCTCTTAGGTAACATTGTGTCATTCTTGGTGTTCTTAGCTCCATTGTAAGTCATGTTTCAAACAAATTTTAAAAATATGTATAATTGTTGTATGAATGGTAGATATAACTTATATTTGTTACTTTGTTTCTTGTAGGCCAACCTTCTATTCAATTTATAAGAAAAAAATATCTGAAGGGTTTCAATCAATTCCATATGTGGTTGCACTTCTTAGTGCATTATTGTTGCTCTACTATGGCTTTCTAAAAACCAATGCTCTTTTGATTATCACCATCAATTGTATTGGATGTGTTATAGAAGTTGCTTACCTAATCATCTTCATCATATATGCTCCCAAGAAACTCAAGGTAAAATTCTAATCACAATCATGATCGCTATAAACAAAAATACATGTAACATTAAATGCCGTATTTGAGGGCATACAAGATGAACTATCGCACAAAGCCTAAAATTTAATAGGTTTAAGTTGTGGTGAAAATGAGTCATAAACTATTTCTCACGATTAAACCATGACAAAATAAAATATTTATTTATTTGTGAAATTTAAATCGTGGTTAATCTACACAAAACTTTTGAAAATTTAAGACGGTCTTGATAGCATCCAAACTTCTGATTGAAGACGTGTTAGATGATATATTAACGTGATATTGACACGACATTGATATATGTGATTAGTGTCATTAAGATTGAAGACATGTTTGATGATATATTAATTACTTGATATTGACACGACCTTAATACATATGTGATTAGTGTCATTAAAATTGAAAGAGTGTTTGATGATATATTAACTTGATATTGACACGGCCACATATATGATTAGTGTCATTGATTTTTTAACTTCTAATTATTATAAGTATTGACATGTCAATGTCAATATCAATATTGTGTTTAATGTTTTGATGAATTGCAGATATCAACTTTGGTCTTGATACTTGTTGCTGACATTGGAGGCTTTGGCATGACAATGATAATGACTTTCTTTGTGGTGAAGAGAGCCTTTCGTCTCCATGCTGTTGGTTTGATTTGTGCCATTTTTAACATTGCTGTATTTGCTGCTCCTTTAAGCATAATGGTACTTACTTTCTCTTTCTACCATTCATCTCATATAGTTTGATATGCAACAAATAATATTCATGAATTTTTTTATTTACAATTGAACCCCTAAAATTTCAAAAATATTAAATATATTTCTAAGAAATTTCTTTTTTACACGGGTTCCTCCGTAAAGTTTTAAATAATTTAAGTTGATCCCTAAAATTTAAAAATTAGTATTTAGGTCCCTGAATTCAAGGTCCAAATTATAAATTCTTAAAAGATTTGAGACTCAAATTAAAAAAATTGAGTTTATACTTGCATATTTAATTAAATATTTTTTTGAAAAAATAATTTTTGTTTTTTTAATTAATAATATTTAATTAAATATTTATTTGAAAAAATAATTTTTGTTTTTTTAATTAATAATATTTAATTAAATGCAGAGGAAGGTGATTAAAACAAGAAGTGTTGAGTTCATGCCATTTTCCTTGTCATTATTTCTTACTCTATGTGCCACCATGTGGTTTTTCTATGGACTCTTTATCAAGGATAACTACATTATGGTAAGTATATAAATATTTAATTTACTCATCCTATTAATTATTTAATATGTTTGAAAGAAAACTAATTTTTTTTTTTTTTTTTTGTAATTTTCAGATGCCAAATGTGTTGGGATTTCTATTTGGCATCTCTCAAATGATCTTATACCTCATATACAAGAATGCTAAGAATAAAGTTGAAACTAATTCAAGTGAGAAGCAAGAACATGGTTTTGGTGATGAAGATGGCAATAAACAGAATTTCATTTCAATGGTGGAAATGAAAGAGAATATAGTTTGATGTTGCATTGTATATTATAGGTTTAATTAGGATGAATGGTGAATCATGAATCATGAATAACATGTCTCTTAATTATATCTTATCTAGTTATTATGTTCTATGTACTAATAGAGACTATGAGCTATGACATGCTTTGATTATGTAATAATAGACTAATTAGTAGTTCTTGCTTTTATGTCACCACCATGAGTTTATGGTTTGTCCTCTTATCTTATTTGCTAATGAAACATTCCCTTGGAGTATATTTGGATGAAGCATTTTAATGAGGGAAAGTAATTTTTTTGAGGGAATTTAAAATGATTTGACCAAAATCTATTGTTTGGATAAAAAATATAGAGAATTGTTAAAATGATGTAAATTTATGAAGTATTTTATTCAAGTTAAATTTAAGGAATTTCAAATGACACCAAAAAGTAAGGAATTTGAAATTACTCTTTCACTCTATATCATACAATTGTTAAATTGTTTGTTATCAAATTTTCAAATTTTGCAAGATAGTCCTCATATTTTATGAAAATTTCAAATTCACCCCTAAAACTTTCTAAAAATGGCAAATAAGTCCCTAAAATTTTTCAAATTTCACATTCAAATTTTTAAAATTGCAAATTGGTCCCTATTTTCTATATTTTAAATTTGGCTCAAAAGTTTTAAAATTTATGAAAATGACCCTAAAAATTTAACAATGAATCATTTTAATACTCTATCCAAACAAAAGAATTTTAAAATAAATTGATTTCTATTGAATCATTTAAATTGCTTAGGATTTTGAATTTCTTGAAAAATCTCAATTACCTTATCCAAACACACTCTTAAGTTTCAGTTAAGCAAATTTATTATGATTTTAATGTATAAATAAACATACAAAATTATAATTTTACTTACAAAGGACTTTAAAACATTAAGGTTATTTGGATTTGTATGAAAATGTACCACAATAATAATACCATTGTTGTGGAATATAATAATATTTGACCACATTAAGATTTTACTTTTTGATGAGTGGGACAAAGAATAATAACAATAAAAAAGAAATGGTCTTAAGTAAAATTAATCAATCTATCAAATACTGTAAACAAATCTACATGAGCAAGGAAAATAAAATAAAGTGGCGAGTACACACTGTTTGTTTAGTTAGTTCGATGAAACTAGTTTATTCAGAGGAGAAGAGCAACTCTCGAATTAATTATACTTCAAGAGTTCTCACAAGAGATTACAAAAGATTTACAACTAAAAGGTCCTCCAAGTTTTCAAGAACATCTCCAATTTTCTACCCAATGGTTTCTCAATTTCTCAATATATGAATCACAAAAATCCAAGATATTTAGAATAGTTTCTCAATCGTCTTAGATAATCTCAAGGATCTTCCATTTCTTATAACAATGAGTCATAAGAATCTCTTCCTTTGTCTCTCTAAATTTCTTTTTAGAAAACTCTCCAATGAAACTCGTATGCCACTCATACCAAAAAAACAGGATGGAAAGTGTGTTCTAAAGGTTTCAGGAAAAACACAATGCGTTACTTTAAAATGTGTTGCGTTTCAGCAAAAATACAGGAACACACTATGTTTCAAAAAAATGCACAACATTCTCCCGAATGAAATTTTGAGAATTTTTAATCAATCTCTACAATTCATCACCATGGTTCTAAAATTGATGGTGATGCCAATTTACCCATCAACCGCCTTACTGCTCCAATAAATGTTTGAACCTTGATTTAGGTATTTGCATAGTTTTTGAGTCAACCTCTAACTAAAAACCAAGTTTTTCTCCACCATAGATTATAAGTATGTTACTATTAGGAGTTCATTGAAAGTAACATACATACTGTTGTGAATTAGGATGTCTTGAAACAAAGTATAAACGATTTCTTTATGATCAAGAAACACACAAGGGTTAGGGTTAAGGAAAAACAAGAAGAACAACAAGGATTGGTTATAACTGTTATTCTTTACTTTCTCTATAAAACAGATTACAAGTACTCAAGAATAACAAATAACCCTCTCACCCTAATTAGGATTTGTCACACCACACTTATGATGAGAGACTAATATGCTGTTTATAATAAACCTAACATACTAAACTAATGAGCTTTTTAACAATTACCCATTACAAGCTAATTTAGGGTACAGGCTAACTTAAACAATTTGATCCTTAACACAAGGCCCAATCCGACAGCTACATACTTGTCATACCCTAATTTTTTACCCTGAGATTCTGTTTTTTCATTTCGCATCGTCTGCATAGCATATCACGCATTTTATCATGCATAATACCCAATTTATCAGTTGGAATAAACTTGTTGGAATTACAGCCGAATCGGTCAAATAAAAGTCAACTGTGTAAAATCAGTGGACGGAAAATTTCAAGATCGAGCCTGCAAACGTCAGTGATATTAATCTACGTTTCTCGTAGTTTAACCTGACATGCTCATTTAAATTTTTCGACCACCTTTTGGATGTTTTTTTGATCAGTTTAAGCTTTTTTAACGGGTAAAATTTATTTCAAAATCTGACCAAACGTTGTATTTTTCCAGTATGTTTATTTTGCGCTAATTATTTTGGTGTGTTCATTTTATTTTTTTCAAGCACTTTTCTGCCCGACTTTTTATTTCATTTTTTATTTATTTTTAGTTAAATAATGATTTAATTTATTTAGATTTAATTAGATATTTAATTTTTATTTTTATTTATATTAATTAATTTTATTTTTAATTTGTTTATTAATATTTTCTTTTTTTTATGAAAAAAACACAAAAACATCATATTTAATAAATACTTAATTATGTTTCTCCTTCTAAAAACACAAAAACATAATATTTAATTCTTTTTATTTTTGTCTCATTATAAAAAAAAAAAAAAACATTGTGTTAATTTTTATTATCATTCTTGTCTATTTTCTAGTCATATATATATATATATATATATGCATGAGAAAAAACAAAGAGGACACACAAAAAAAACACTCATGCTTCATCTCTCCCTCACATCACTGTGCACCACCAGAGGCTATGAAAAATTGCCGTCGTTCGACTGCTACCCTCCACTCCTCCGTTGACGAGAAGCACCGCACGACCCACCTTCTAAACGATGTGCAGCCGGACGCACCACCTCGTTGCAAATCAGTAAAGAGTATTGATGTTTTTGTCAATGATGAAAAAGTGATTGGAATACGGGCCTTTCACGTGGAGGGAGAGAGCATTTTAGGTTTTATGACATTTCTTTCTTTTTATTTTATTATTATTATTATTATTATTATTATTATTATTATTATTATTATTATTATTATTATTATTATTATTATTATTATTATTATTTTATCTTATTTATTAATATTTGTTTTAGTTAATTTTGACATTTAGATTCAATGAATTGTGTAAAATTTTGGAGTGGGTTATAGACCCATAGTTGATTCATACATCCTGCTCTCTTTTGCACACCCCAAACTCCTTCTAGCAACTCTCCTTGATTTTAAAATTTTGTTTATTTTGATTAATTTAATTTTGACATTAGTCTTAATTTTGACTTTTATTTTGATTATTCTTAATATTATTTTAATATTAATTTCTAATTGAATTTTGATGTTAATTGCAATGTTAATTTTAATTGGATCTCGATATTAATTTTAATATTAAGTTAGATCGAATGTTAATATCGATGTTGATTTCGATGTTAATATTAAGTTAGGATATCTCGATTATATTTGATCTTTGATTAAATTTAATTAAGATTAGATATTAGTGATCAATTTTGATTAGAATTGGTAATTAATTTTTAACACTAATTTGTGGTCTTTGATTATAATTTAGGATTAAATTTTAATTAACTTGTGAGTGACTTTATGTGACTAACTTCCCTTATCTCACGCCGCCGCGCGATCAAGACTAGTTTACGTTACCCTTTATCCTAGCCTTAGGATTAGAGTCGCCGTACTCTATGTAGGTGTTCTGCCATGGACACTTATTTCCCTTTTATCCTAGCCTTAGGATTAGAGTCACCGTACTCTATGTAGGTGTTATGCCATGGGCACTTACTTCCCTTTTATCCTAGCCTTAGGATTTTGAGTCGTCGCACTCCATGTAAGTGTCATGGTTATGAACACTTATTCCCCTTTGGAACCTTGACCACAATCAAGAGTTCCTCACCCTTATTGAGGGGAACTACGAATGCTCTGATTCCATTCCCGTCAGGATACGTAGGCACGAGATGTGATGTCTTGGCGAGCATACTTAGGACTAATACCTTAGGTCTCCCTTTTTACCTTTTCACCCTTAGCAGATAAATAACAAATAACACAATAAAACAAGAGGTTTCTGTAGAGTACTACAGATACTTAGGAGGCTACCAACTTCCCTAGGTATAACCAACCCTCGAACCTTAGATTCTCTTTTGCTTTGCATTGCATTGCATGTTTATGGGTTATTCGTTCTTTTTCCCTTCCCTTGGATAAATTAAAGACCGGTGGTGAATTAAGATTTTTGATTCAAGTTAATTAATAGCTTGATATCCGATTCTCACCGCGACAGAAATGACGACTTCACCGGGGATGTCAATACATCCCTAATAGGGTTACACCTAACTTGTTTTATATGTGTTATTTGTTTGTATATTTGTATATATTTGTCTGCTTGTTGTTTTGTTGTTACCTTTGTGTGGTGAGATGGGTCCTAACCCGGACTTGAGTATACAACTATGATAGGATTGTGGTATAATAAATAGTTATTAACTGTTGGGAGTAGTCCTAACATGATTAACATATGATATAACCACGCTCAGTGGAGACACCTTTGGGATTACTGATGTCATGCGAGTAGTCGTATTGGCATTACATTTTCTGACCTGGGAGTCAGTGAAGCTGAGGACCTTAGTATCCCTTTACCTCTCCTAGCCTTTTTAGGACGTAGTGCAGTGATTATCCAAGTGTAGACCTGTGGTGACTGTCATGCAATACTACACTCAAAAGGGGTTCTCTTGAGAATATTATTAACTACGAGTAATTGGGAAATTGATAATATCTGAAAGATGGGCTAATGACTTTGAGAACTTGTTAGAACCCGATGCACAGGTACACTATAAACACTAGTACATACCCCGTGGTTGGTTCTTCACCCAGACTCCATGTTGTGATCTTAAACCTTTGATCATGCTATGTGTGATTCGCATCTTGTCTTGCATCGCGTTGCATATCATTTGCAAATTTGCATAATTCATTACATACATCCGTTTTGTCCAGCTGTCTCTTATCTTCCAGTGTCACCCGTCAGTCTTCAAGCTGATTCCTCGACACAAATACCAGACTAGAGCTAACAACAGACGCAAGATGTCAGAACAAGAAGCACACAATGAAAAGATCCGAATGGAGATCGATGATCTTAATTCAAGCATGACAAAGCTCACTGAAATACTCCGGGTCTTGGTTGCTAGAGCAGAGCAACTCCAAAGGACTGTTATCCAGGAGGTTTCAAATGCTGATCCTCAGCCTATTCAGGTGCCACCTTCAACTTGGCCAGAGTTTGGTTTACCCCATAATTATTCTCCACGTCTTGCATCTACTACTATGATTGGTCAAACTGTCAGAACAGTGTTTTAAGCTCCTGTTTTTTCCGAGCCCCGACCTATGGTTCCTGTTGTTGGCCAGACTACTCAAGCTCCTTTTGAGAACCCTCTCTATGAGTACAATGCTTCCAATGCTCAGGGTGAAGACCGTGAAGACTTTGTTGAACCTGAGGTTGTCTGTGAACAATTTCAGACCATAGCAAGAGACTTAAAGTCGTTGAGGGTACTGACTTCTTTAGTGTGGACGTAGTCAACATGTGCCTGGTTTCTGACCTTGTTATGCCTGCCAAATTGAAAACTCCCGAGTTTATGAAATATAAGGGTCACTCTTGTCCAAGGCCTCATTTGGTCATGTACTTTCGAAAGATGGTTGCTTATACCAACAACCAGAAGCTGCTCATCCACTGTTTTCAAATACAACTTGAGTGGAGCTTCTCTCAAATGGTATATGAATCTTGAACATAATAGTATCCACTGCTTCCAAGATCTTGCTAATGCTTTTATGAAGCAGTACAAGTACAACCTCGAGATGGCTCCTGACCGCCGTCAACTTCAAAATATGTCTCAGAATGATAAAGAGTCTTTCAAGGAATATGCTCAGCGTTGGAGAGAACTCGCTTCTCAAGTTGAACCCCCTCTAGCAGAAAAGGAGCTGACTGGAATGTTCATGGACACTTTGTCTCAATTCTATTGGGAGAAGATGATTGGAAGTGTTTCTTCTAACTTCACTGATTTGGTAACCATTGGTCAAAGACTCGAGGAAGGACTCAAGAGTGGTAAAGTGTCCAAGGCTGCTGAATCTTCTAATGGTGCAAGGTGTGTTGACGCCAAAATCCTCTTTCAACTGGATTCAGATTTGATCTCCACTGTGAATTCCATGAAGGTGACGCAGGCCACGATCTGGAAAATTTCTATGCATTAAAGGCTAGAGTGCGTGATTTGATTAAGGTCGGAATCCTTAGCATTCATGACACCAATCCAAATGTCCAGATAAATCCTCTGCCAGAGCACGCCAAATGAAGTTTTGGTCGACCTCAACTAGCTATCTTCCTAAAAACTAGTGTTTCAGACAAGCCAGCTCACCCCTGTTGCTGATTAGTCACTAGGCCATGTTTCTTGTTGTTTGCATTTTCCTTTGTTTTGTACTAGATGTTTGTATTCAAATTTTGTTTGTATTTTCGTGATTAATGAAATGACCATTGCAACTTTTGGATTCAATTCATTTTGTCCATTATTTGCATCTTTATGCTTTATTTTCAATATATATATATATATATATATATATATATATATATATATATATATATATAATCTCTTTTCCACTTTCTTTTTTATTGTGCAAAAATTGGAGGGAGGGTGACGAAAACGTTATACCCATAATTGCTGGTATGCTTTCAAAAAAAATTTGCTGACGATGTAAGGCATTGTTTCAACTCCCTAAACACTGGAGAAATAAGGAAGTTATTCCCTTGTTAAACCCTTCGAGCCTAGAAGTTGGAGTTTGTTTTTATACAAAAACCCGTAATCTTAACCTTGGGATGGATAGTTCTCAGTTTACTTGGTTATGCTTTCATGCAAAACACCTTTCATATGAAGGTTGCATTCACAATTTTCCTTCACACACAGAAAACAAGTGTCAAAGATGTTTTTCAAGCCAAAAAGTCGATGATGGTTCATTATAATCATTAAGCCAGATAATCACTCCCTTTTCCTTCGAAGAAAAAATCAAAAGAAAAAACCCGCTAAGTCAAAACCTATGAAGGAGACTTAGGCAAGACTGGGGCATCCCGCTGACCGTAAGCTTCAAAAGAAACAGTTCAGGCAAAAGTTAGGGATAATAAACGAGGAAATCTTCGAATCCTTACCATGAAAATCCTCAATAACAACAACAACCAAATGTTGTAAGGAAGTAGTGACTGCTATTTCAAAGTCCCTGGACATCTGAACCATCGTCACTATCATCAATGCAATTCTCAACCTCTTGGGAATATGAGTGCATAGTTTGAGTTAACTGAGCGTATGACTGAAGACCATTACGAAGATTGGGTGGGTACAAATAAACTTTTAGCCTTTATCCTTTGTTTCTTAAACCGTGAACCAGGCCATGTTAAAACCCTCAAAAGACCTAATTGAGGCAAGGTTATTTTGAAAGCATACTATAGCAAGGTTGTATAAACTGACTCCAAAAGATCCTTGCAAATCATGTTGTTTTGGCATCATACCTTTTGCTTTACCTTTCACTTTTAAAGGTCTTGAACCGTCGTGTTCGGACTAGTGACTCATGTATTTTGCATCTTTCAAAATAATTTTGATTTCAAAAGTTACATGAACTCTGCATTTATCATGTTTGTATGAATACTTTTGTTCGCAAACTGGCTTTCCTCTCAAGGAATTTTCAAATAGTTGAGAAACTTGGTCAGTGATCCTATCAGGGGCAAGTTCTTTCCAAATTCTATTGAGAATCAGTTCAAGGTTTGTTGCTCAATGCAAGTTCTTCTCAGAATTGGTTTATCCAAAAAATCTTTCAGGACTCAGACTAGGGCAAACTTTCCAAGCGCACAGTAAAGCAGTCATCTTCAGAATCAGACAAGTTGAAGCAATGATCAACTCATCTATAATGGTCAGTTAATCTGGGGCAATTTACTTGAAGAATCCCCAAGAAGATCTTTATCCTTCCTAGAAGGATCATCAACTTGATGCAGTTTACCAGTGTGGTTGAGATGTGTTCAGTAGTAGCTGTTAGAACAAGGTTTGGTTCTGCAATAATACCTCTGAGTTTTGATGATAACAAACAAGTATGTTTGTATGAACACTTTTGGTATTCTAATGTTTGTTATTTTTAAGAATTTAACAAACAGGTTTTGCCTCTGATAAATAGCGTGGCTAAGTTATTAGAAGAGAATTGTTCCACTTCTGTGCTACATTTGTTTTGCTGAACAGTAGCATTTGCTTCAAAAGACTCTGAAGTTGTATGACTATGATACGATGTCTAAAGAAAACAAGTTCTGAAGATCTGAAGACAGAAGTTCTGATGAACAAGTCCAGATGCTGAAGACTTATGCTTCTTAGACAACGGGTTTTGAAGACCAAGTGCTGAAGACTCTGAAGATGTAGCTCTGTAGACTCTGAAGGCTTGAAGCTCTTAAGACATAAGTTACGTTTTCCCTTCTTCTAACTCATGCTCTCAGAAGCCTCTGAAGTCAGGAAGTTGAGAAGACTAAGCAACGTGGTACAACAGTACAATGGTACGATGAGGACGCTTTGCCATAATTTTGAAATGTCAGAAATATCCTTCAACTGTCATATCACATGCATGGCTATATAAAGGCTTGAAGACTTCAAGAATGAGTTGCTAATCTTCACTGCTCATACGCTCTATTGTTCATATCATTCTTAAGTCATTTTGTTCTTAAATCTGTTTACATATCAGCTTGTAGAAGCAATTTTTTCTAAACAAATTATTTTTCAAACAGTTGTTTGATTTCCTTAAGAGACCGGTTAGGTCAAAATTCTTGAGAAGTCTAGGACTAGTGTGTCTTATAGATTGTTGTTAGTCACTTGCAGTTTGGCTTGTGCATTGTATTAATCAGTTTGATTAGTGGATTAAGACCTCGCTTGAGAGAGGCAAAATCACCTTGGCGGGTGGACTAGACTAGCTTGAGGGTTTCTCAAGTGAACTAGTATAAACATATTGTGTTCTTTATTTTCGGTTTCTCTTGCTTTATTATCAAGAAGTGAAGGTTATTTGTAAAGGGGGTTATTTTTAAAGAATCGTTTTTATTGAAAAAACTCAATTCAAACCCCTCTTTCTTGTGTTTTTCACATCTTTAATTGGCATCAGAGCTCCGGTTCTGAGAAGATAAAAAGTTTGAATTTTTATCAAGCACCTAACAGTGTTTAGTACCGATCCAAAGTGTGAAAAACAATGGCTGCTAATGTCACTTCTGATAATAATGAAAGAGACTCATATAGTGCAAAACCTCCTATCTTTGACGGCGAGAAATTTGACTATTGGAAAGACAGAATCGAAAGTTACTTTCTGGGATTTGATTTGGATCTATGGGATCTGGTAGTTGATGGCTACAGTTATCCAGTAGACTCTGAAGGCAAAAAGATTGCCAGAAGCTCATTTTCAGAGGCTCAAAAGAAAACCTACAAGAATCATCACAGAGCGAGAACGATTATGCTAAATGCTATTTCATATACAGAGTATGAAAAGATTACAGATAGAGAGATTGCAAAGTCTATCTTTGACTCTCTTCGGATGACTCATGAAGGCAACGCTCAAGTCAAGGAGACGAAGGCTCTGGCCCTAATCCAGAAGTATGAGGCCTTCAGAATAGAAGACAACAAATATGTGGAAACTATGTTTTCAAGATTCCAGATGCTTGTTACAGGACTCAGAGTTCTGGACAAAGGTTATTCTACTATTGATGATGTCAAGAAGATTATCAAGAAGATGAACCTCAGAGAAGAGGTAAGTCTGTTGCTCTGAAGTCTAAGTCTGAAAAGACAAAGGCTTACCGAGTAGAGGAGAACTCAGAAGAATCTGAAGAAGATTCAAACGAACATGAACTGTCTCTCATATCAAGAAAGATAAATCAGCTGTGGAACCACAGACAGAGCAAGTTCAGAGGGCCAAGAAGAAAAGGTAGACCTGAGTCTACATCTGGTCAAAGGAAAGCTTCTGAAAAAGAAGTTACTTGTTACGAATTCAAGAAGCCTGGACATTATAAGAACTAGTGTCCAAAGCTCAAGAAAGATAGAAAACCTAAGAAGGTTTTCAAAGCTAAAAAGGGTCTTATGGCAACATGGGATGATTCAGAGTTAGAAGAAGATGATTCTGATGAAGAATATGCCAACGTGGCACTCATGGCAAAGACCAGCATGAGCGATGCCTTATCAGAGAATGAACTGATACTTGATGAAGAATCAGACTCTGATGACGACAAAGAGGTACTTTCTTCCATAGCTCGTTCTGAACTTGAATTAGGTTTATCAGAACTTATGAAAAGGCATCAATTTCTTCTAAGTAAACACAAAACTCTGAAAAAGACTTTTGTGGCTGTTTCTGAGAACTCTACTAAGAGCAAGCCCAATATTTCTGAGGTGTCGTTGGTTTCGGAGGAAACCAGAAGGGAAAGATCATTGGCTTTGGAACTGTTGGTAATGGTAAACTTTCTTCCATCAACAACGTTCTTTTAGTTGAAGGTCTAATGCATAACTTATTGTCAATTAGCCAACTTAGTGACAATGGTTATGACGTTATCTTTAATCAAACGTTCTGTAAGGCTGTTAGTCAAAAGGATGGGTCAGTTATGTTCAATGGTAAGAGGAAAAACAATACTTACAAAATCAGACTATCAAATTTGAAAATTCAGAATGTAGAATGTCTTCTGTCCATTAATGAAGAGCAATGGGTCTGGCACAAACGTCTGGGTCATGTTAGCTTGAGAAGAATTTCTCAGCTGAACAAGCTAGGACTTGTCAGGGGCTTGCCTAATCTGAAGTATTCTTCAGATCCTCTTTGTGAAGCATGTCATAAAGGCAAGTTTTCAAAAACTCACTTTAAAGCAAAAACGATTGTTTCTACCTCTAAACCATTAGAATTTCTTCACATTGACTTATTTGGACCAGTGAAAACTGCTTCAGTCAATGGAAAGAAATATGGACTAGTCATCATTGATGACTACAGTCGTTGGACATGGGTAAAATTTTTAAGACACAAGGATGAGTCACATTCTGTGTTTGCTTCCTTCTGCACCCAAGTGCAAAATGAAAAGAATTGCAAAATTGTCAGAGTCAGAAGTGATCATGGTGGAGAATTTGAAAACAAAGATTTTGAAAAACTTTTTGATTCTTATGGCATATCTCATGATTTCTCCTGTCCTAGAACTCCACAACAAGATGGGGTTGTAGAAAGAAAGAATAGAACATTGTAATAAATGGCTCACACCATGATCTAATAAACTGACATGGCTAAGCACTTCTGGGCAGAGGCAGTTAACACAGCATGTTATATTCAAAATAGAATCTCAATAAGACCTATTTTGTGTAAGACTCCTTATGAATTATGGAAGAATAGAAAGCCCAACATTTCTTATTTTCATCCTTTTGGATATGTCTGCTTTATGTTGAACACTAAAGAGAATTTGGGCAAGTTTGATTCCAAAGCACAGAAGTGTCTGATGTTAGGATATTCTGAACGCTCAAAAGGCTATAGAGTCTATAACACAGAATCACGAATTGTGGAAGAATCAATTCATGTCAGATTCGATGATAAGCTTGACTCTGAAAAGTCAAAGCTAGTTGAAAAGTTTGCAGATTTTGAGATCCGTTTTTCAGAACCTAAGGAAAAGGCAGAAGAAATCAAAGATTCAGAAGCTTATACTTCTGATATTGTTGTTGCTCCCACTGATCCTCCACAACAAAAGAAAAACAGAGTTGCAACTTCACACCCTAAAGAATTGATTCTGGGAAATAAGGATGCTCCTATCAGAACCAGATCAGCCTTCAAACCTTCTGAAGAAACACTTCTGGGTTTGGTGTCTTTGATTGAGCGAACATCTGTTGATGAAGCTCTACTGGACAAAGACTGGATTCTGGCGATGGAAGAAGAACTTAACCAGTTTTCAAAGAACGATGTTTGGGATCTTGTTCAGAAGCCTAAAGGTGTCCACGTTATTGGAACTAAATGGGTATTCAGAAACAAGCTCAATGAGAAGGGTGAGGTTGTCAGAAACAAGGCACGACTGGTTGCACAAGGTTATAGTCAACAAGAAGGAGTAGACTATACAGAAATCTTTGCTCCAGTCGCCAGGTTAGAAGCCATACGCCTATTAATTTCCTTTTCTGTAAATCATAACATCATCTTATATCAGATGGATGTTAAGAGTGCATTTTTGAATGGTTATATTTCAGAAGAAGTTTATGTCAAACAACCCCCTGGATTTGAAAATTCTGAGAAGTTAGATTTTGTTTTTAAACTTAAAAATCTCTCTATGGTCTGAAACAAGCTCCCAGAGCTTGGTATGACAGATTGAGTTATTTTTTTTTAGAAAATAACTTCACCAGAGGCAAGGTTGACACCACCCTCTTCTGTAAACTGTTCAAAAATGATATGATTATAGTTTAGATTTACGTTGATGATATTATTTTTGGTTCTGCTAATCCCTCTCTTTGTGAAGAGTTTTTTAAGCTAATGCAGGCAGAATTCGAGATGAGTCTGATGGGTGAATTGAAGTTCTTTCTGGGAATTCAAATTGACCAAAAATCAGAGGCTACTTACTTTTATCAAAGTAAGTACACCAAAGAACTTCTGAAGAAATTCAACATGATGGATTGTACACCAGCTAAGACTCCAATGCATCCAGCATGTATTCTGGAAAAGGAAGAGGTAAGTGGAAAGGTTTGTCAGAATCTCTATCATTGTATGATAGGCTCTCTTCTGTACTTAACTGCTTCTAGACTGATATTCTTTTCAGTGTTCATTTGTGTGCTAGATTTTAATCAGATCCTAGAGAATCTCATTTAACTGCTGTTAAAAGAATTCTAAGGTATCTGAAAGAAACTACTAACCTTGGCTTGATGTATGAGAAAACATCAGAGTACTTTCTTTCTGGTTATTGTGATGCAGATTACGCAGGAGACAGATTGGAAAGAAAAAGCACCTCTGGAAACTGTCAGTTTCTCGGGAAGAATCTGATCTCATGGTCAAGAAAGAGGCAATCAACAATTGCTCTCTCAACAGCAGAAGCAGAGTACATATCCGCGTCTCTATGCAGTACGCAGATGCTGTGGATGAAGAACCAGCTAGAAGATTATCATATACATGAGAGTAATATTCCTATCTTTTGTGATAATACTGCTACTATCTGTTTAAGTAAGAATCCAATCTTACATTCTAGGGCTAAGCACATAGAAATTAAACATCATTTTATTAGAGACTATGTTCAGAAGGGAATCTTATGTTTAAAATTTATAGATACAGACCATCAATGGGCTGATATTTTCACAAAACCCTTGGCTGAAGATAGATTTCTATTTATTCTGAAGCATCTGAAAATGGACTACTGTCCAGAGTAAGATTTCATCAGAATCAGATGTGTTTAGTCAGAGTCTGAAGAAATCAAATTTTCATTTAAACTAAGAAGCATTTGTTTTTAACCTTAGTCATCAGAAGATGCTTTTGTCAGAAGTGTCTCTGATCAGACGGAAACCTTTTGGTTTTCCAGACTCTGAGGATATCAAAACGTGTCATCTTCTTAGAGTACACAATGAGCAGTATTTTTCTTGGAATTGGTTAAATCATGATTATATTCATTTATTAATCCCCATTATTATGTTTAATTCTTCACTCCACTCACACGTTATATACCCGCTCACACCACTTCACTCCTCTTTTACACTTTGAAAACCCTAAAAACTCTTTTTCTCCAAACCCTTTTTTTTGTGCTTTCTTCGTCTTCAACAACAAACCTAATTTTCATCTTTTCTACCTCAACAATCATCATGATGACTACCTCTCAACAAGAAGCCGTTCGTTTCACCGCTGAAATGGAAAAATCCTTGAATCTCTCCACTGGGTTATCACCCTCATCAGTTCCTTCGTCTACTACTTCTGCAACCACTGCAACTATCACTTCAACTTCATCGTCACTTCCTGTGATTGATGAAAATCATATCACTCAAAGGAATGTTTTAGTTAGCTGTATTATTGATGCAGATAATCTGGTTGTTCTTAAAGAACTAGATGTAGATTTTGAAAATCTTGCCTTGAATGGACACGATCTCTCTGCTGAACTAACCTTTCAAGGTTAGAATCACTATTTTCAAAGGCTTAAAGGTCCTATTTTTAAGGCACTTGTGAAAGACTTCTGGAGACAGGCAGACTGCGACCGTTTTCATGTAGTTTCTCGTGTTCTGGGAAAGAAGTTAGTCATTACTGAGAAATCAATCTCAGATCTTCTGGGGATGAAATTATTGGAACACAAGCAAATTTATGGAATGAAAGGAAACTCCAAGTTTATGAAAGAGACCGTCGACAAAGCTATCTTCTCTACTTACTCTCCTGGGAAATCGAGGTATAAGAGTAAGGATTTACTTGATAATTTGAGAATTTGGCACAAGATCATTCTTGGTTGCATCAATCCAAGACCTTCAACGAGTTCTACTAACTACTTCAATGCAAATCAGAAGTATATGCTGTACTATCTGTTTACAAATCAGAAGATGTGTCTGCCCTCCATTCTGTTTTACTATTTACGGGATATGGTGAGCAAGACAAGGACAACAGCTTCGCCATATAAGATTGTCCCCACTTACATTCCGTTTGGAAGATTGCTTTCTGATATTTTCGTTGAAAGTGGTCTGGTGCAATATCTAACTGATGAAGCCAAGTATACAGAATATTTGACACCGAGCATTGGAGAAACTTTCAATGCCACGAAACTTAAGAATATGGGATTGATTAAGGAATTAAGTGTGAAACCTCCTTCTGTATCCCATGATTATGTGATTGGTCATAGGATTCCGGTGGATAACTATCCTCTCGTTCACAAAGGCGACAGTCCTGAAGTAATCGCTTCTTTTGTTGCTTTGATGATGGAAGAAGGACATGACATGTCTGGGTTCAGATATGAAGACCTTGCTCATGCACCAACTTTTGCTGATCCTACCAGAGGAAAAAGGAAGCAAGTTGAAGAGGCCTCTGAGTCTAAGAGGAGAAAGAAGGATGACAAGTCTGGAACTTCCAAGAATCCAGCTCTGGCTTCTCACTCTGAGAAATCTAGTAAGTATGTTCCTGCTCCCTCTGTTTTAATAGCTGTTATAAAGCTGATTAATGCTTCATCATCATCACATACCACTTCTGATCCAAACATTTTTCATATCCCCACTTCCACTTCTCAAGTCTTTTTTAAACCACCTTCATTTTCTCTTCCACCCCCAACAGCCTCTCTATCTGACACTACTATCCCACCAACTCCCTTCCCATCAATCACCACACCCATTTCATCTAAAAGCATTCATACTTTCACTTCATCATTAATCGCCTCACTTCCTCAACTCAATACACATGTTTCACCACTTTCTTAAGATATATTACAATTTGATTTCAATCAACATCGAACAAACACTGTTGAGTCTGCGTCTCAACACTTTGATCCTTGTTCCCCCAACCTCTCTGAAGAAACAATTTCTGGTACTATTGAAATTGTCACCTCTGAGCCCTATACAGTCTCAGATCTTCTTGAGCAATCAACACCTACTTTTCAACCAACATCTAAACAATTCCACCTGAAATCACTTCATCTGAACCAATACCTTCTGAAACAAATTCTGCTGAACCTAACCTTGCCTTGGTTATTTACGAAAAGCCCCTTCCTAAAACCCTTGATGAATGCATTAATTTGTTTCGTAACAAGGCCTTGAAAAGGGTAGCTAAATTAAGAGCAGAAACTAGCACAAGCACTAAGCCTCTGGAGCTTGAGTGTTCTTGGGAAGATTTTCAGAAGTTGTTAGACTCTGAGTTCAAAAGGATCTCAAATTTCTCTGAAGCCTCCAAAGTTGCTTCAGTTCAACTGGTCAAGGATAAAGAAGAAGTGAAAGAAAGGATAAGGCAATTCAAGCTTCTTGCTGCAAAGCTAAAAGAAGCTGAAGAAAAAGCCGCTGAAGCAACAAGGATTCTAGTAGAAGAAGAAGCTAGAAATGCTGAAGCTGTCAGGTTGGCACAAGAAGCTGAAGATACAGAGAAAGCTAAGCAAGCCGCTCTAGTTGCTTCCTCCCCTGAATCTGCTTTTGTATGTTTGGAACATGGAATTGAAGAAATCAAAGAAGATCATCAGGTAATGAAAGAAGAACAGAAAATCTTAAGAGAAAGCATTGCTGAACAGAAGGTTGTCAAAACCTCTTTTCAGGATATGCTTCAACTGATTCTAAACAAGCTGTCAATAAATCCTCCATCCTCTTGAACTTAGGCACTTAGGCTTTTCTTTTTCCTTTTGGCTCTGAACCTTAGGATTCTGATTTGTTTTGATCTTCTGATCTTTTTGATTTAATGGGATTTCAACTTTTTGATTTTGACAAAAGGGGGAAAAGTATAATGAACGTGATATTTTGATTCTCATAATCAATTTTTGGAAAACAAGCGGCTTACATTCTAACCAATAAACTTCTGTTTCTGTTAGATTTGTGTTCTTGTTTTCTTTTTCAGGAGATATGGAATACGAATATTTTTGGCTCTGATATTTCAAGATCTTAATTGGTGACCTCAATTGGTACAATTGACTTCTGGAAACTGAATCAAGACTATAAAGATCTCAATATCTGACCTATTGCAACCAGGGGGAGTTCACCCAGAAGGTTCACGAGTCAGGATATTTGATCTTTATCCAGTCTGAGATTCAGGGGGAGATTCTCATCTGAAGGATAAGTATTCCTTAACCTTCTTATTTTGGTTACCTTTTATGTTATGTACAAAATTGTGTCATCAAAATACATAGTTTTGTCATCATCAAAAAGGGGGAGATTGTTAGAACAAGGTTTGGTTCTGCAATAATACCTCTGAGTTTTGATGATAACAAACAAGTATGTTTGTATGAACAATTTTGGTATTCTAATGTTTGTTATTTTTAAGAATTTAGCAAACAGGTTCTGCTTCTGATAAATAGCGTGGCTAAGTGTTAAGTGCTAAAATGTGTTAATATTTAGTTTAGTTTTTGGCACCTTTTGAGATCTTTATTTGTTAATCGATGCTTTTTCCCGTTGTTTCCGGTAAATAATCGTAGTATAGGTTAATTGCATTATTAGACTTATTTATTTAACTTTTGTGTTTATAATTGTAGGTTTTAGCATTTCAATGGAAGCTTGGAGCATGGAAGGCTCTTAAGGAGCATTTTTGAAGAAATTGGATTTTTGAAGCATGCTGCAAGCGCGCTTAGCGCGCTCCTAGCGCGGTCTGGGAGCATTTTCCAGCAGGTAGCCTGCTTAGCGCGGTCTGGAGCCCGCTAAGCACTAAGCGCGCTCTGCGTTTCTCAGCCCCCTTATAAATAGAATTGTTCAGCATTTTTTGTGGATACTTGTTATTTTCTTAGAGAAAAATCCTTGTAAACACTGTAGCATCTTATATTTGAAGAATAGAAGCATCATTTGTCGAGAGATCGTCGTTGATGCTTGTTCCTCCTCTCCATTTTCTTGTTTGTAAAGCTACCATGTCAATGGATAGCTAATCTCCTTTTGTGTCAAGATTAGTGGTAGGTGATCCATTATTTTGAATGTATTCTTCCTGATTGTAAGCTTGTGAACCTTGCTGGTGATATTTATAGAAGAAAAAATTTGGTTACATTGTATATTTTGTTCTATTTCATGTTCGAGAGAAATGTTATAAAACTTGATCTAAGTTTCATTCCATTAATATTCATGAGGCTAGAGATAGTTTTGAATGTTGATGTTCATAAATATTGTTCTTGAATGTTATCATTTTGATAGTTTGTGTGAGAAATCAACAAAGGATCAAAATGGTAAATCTCACAACAAGTGTTCGAGAGAAACTTATTGAGAGGATATGTGGTTATAACTATTGTTAACAAGTTCACACTCATAATCGAAAAAATACGTATGAAACGGATCACCGAAACCAAATCTTGACATGTTTTATCAAAACCCTAAAACAAATCTTTTTACCGTTGTTTTATAAAATTCGAATGCAAACGATCCGATTGAAAATTACCAAAACCTTTGTTACGATTAAAGTTTGAAACTCTTTCAACTGTAGAACGGCGGTGATATCTCTAAACAATCTCTGTGGAACGATAACAAAAACCCTACTCTATTTGTATTTCAATAAATTGGCGCCGTTGCCGGGGATTGTTAATTGATATTGCAAGCATTGCAATAGTTGTGAAGTTTTAGACTTGTTAAAAAAATTTCTTGTGCTTGTTGATTTGTTTTGTTTAGTGTGTAGACTTTGTTTTATGCAAGGGAAACTACCGGCGGACCAACTTCTATTCGATCCCGACATTGAAAGAACCGCTCGTAGAATCAATAGCAGAACGAGACGAAGGAGGCAACTAGCTAGACAAAGGCAAGAACAAGAGGGAAGTTCGACTTCTAGACCACCACTATTTCCACAGTTTCCGCCAAATATGGATCCACCACCACCACCTGCTTCTAGACCCTGTACAAACAGTCTGAGACATACAGCACTATTTCATCGCAATGCTCAGAACGGTCGTCATTCAAAAATGAAGACTGGTATTCTCTCGCTTCTATATCAGAGTCCATTCACTGGTATGGATCATGAGGATCCTTATACACATATGACCAAGTTCTACGAGATTGCGGGAGCAATGGGTGCACCTGAAGCTGAAGAGGAATCACTGTTTAAGAGACTATTCCCGCATTCCCTCATTGGGAAGGCAAAGGAATGGTATATTGACCAATCTACGACAATCATGACATACTGGAATGTACTTGAAGAAAAAAATTTGGAACGATTTTTTCCACACAATCGTTTCATGGAGGCAAAGACCGCAATAGCAGTTTTCACTCAAGGTGGAAACGAATCTCTCAACGAAGCGTGGGAGAGATTCAAATCTATGTTGAGAAAATGTAAGGGGCATGGTTTCGACGAGCTGACTCAAGTTCACATTTTTAGAAACGGTCTTCAATTAGTGCAGAAAACATTGTTGGATGCCACCGCGGGTGGATCCTTAATGAGCAAAAGTGCCGAAGAAGCCATTGCCATAATTTATCGGATGGCTCTAAATGACCATCAAGAGAGCCATAACCGTGGCCCTTCGCAAAGGACACCGGGAGTTTTGGAGTTGGGAACTAATGGTGCAATCCTAGCTTAAAACAAGCTTTTATCTCAATAAGTGGAAGTTTTGACTCAACAAATGTCGAAGCTTCCACAACAATTGAAGGAAATGCATGAGCAACCAAGCAAGAGTAAACACGTTGCATGTTGTGAACTTTGCAAAGGAGAGCACGACACCGGATTTTGTCCTCCACCGGGATTTGAAGAAGTGAACTACATGAACAATCAACGAGATTATCAAGGAAGACAACAACAACAACAACCTTATTAAAATAATCCTCAACAACATTACCAAAACAATCAAGGATATCAACCGAGGAGGAACTATCAAAATAATCAAGGTTATGGTGGCGGTTCTTCAAGCCGGCAAAATCCTTATCAACCTCCACAACCTCCGGTTCCTAGCTCTAAGTTGGAAGACACTTTGAATCAATTCATTCAAATGTCTATGGCCAACCAAAAGAGTAGCGATGCGGCGATAAAGAATCTCAAAAATCAAGTTGGGCAACTTGCAAAACAAATTGCCGAACAATAATCGGGTTCTTAATTCTCCGCAAATACTCAAGTGAACCTGAAGGAGCATTGCAAAGCAATCGTTACTAGAAGTGGGAAGGAGTTAGCAAAAGAAAATGACAAAAGTGTGGAAGAAGAAAAAATTGATGGTATTGTTGAGGAGGATAGTGATGAGGAAGTAGTTGAAAAAAATGATAATGAGGTTGTAGTTGAAAAGAAAAATGATGATATTGTTGAAGTTGAAAATGAGAATGTGGAGGAAGTGAAGAAAAATGAGAAACATGTGAGAGTTAAGAAGGAGAAGATGAATCCGATACCGACTCAAAATATGCCTTACCCTCATGTGCCGACAAGGAAAGAAAATGTTAGGCCATACTCAAGATTCATGGATATCTTTAAGCAACTATAAATCAACATCCCTTTTTTCGAAGCTCTAGAGCAAATGCCGAAGTACGCCAAATTTATGAAGGATATTCTTACAAAGAGGCGGAAATATTCGGAGCCAGAAACCGTTGTTCTTGCGGAAAATTGTAGTGCTATTATTCAAAGAACTCTTCCGAAGAAAGAAGCCGATCCGGGGCGGTTACCTTACCCGTTACAATTGGTAATGTCTTTGTTGGAAATGGCCTTATTGATTTGGGCTCAAGCATCAATCTCATTCCATTATCTATTGTGAAAAGACTTGGGAACATTGAAATTAAGGGCATCCGGATGACATTGCAATTAGCCGACAAATCTACCACTCATCCGAATGGGTTGGCGCAAGATGTGTTGGTGAAAGTTGATAAATTTTTCTTTCCGGTGGACTTCAATGTTATTTATATGGAAGAGGATGAGGATGCTCCTCTAATTCTTGGTCGCCCTATTATGAAGGTCGCTCGCATGATGATAGATGTTGATGATGGCCTTATGAAAGTGCGGGTTCTAAATGAAGAGGTATCTTTTAATCTATTTGAAGCAATGAAGCATTCAAAAAGACAAACATGATAGCTTTCGCATCGATGCAATTGAAGAAGTAACTTTGGAGGTTTCTAAGCATGTTCATATAGTGTCTCCTTTGGAGATGGCTCTTGATGATTCTTTTGAAGTGTTTTCCGATGAAGAAGAAAGAGCTCTTGAAGAATGTTTGAAAGAGCTTGAATCTCTCAAAGAGTTGCAACCGTGGGAAGTTGAGAATGAAGAGTTGAAGAAAGAACCAAGTGATGAGAAAGTTTAACTTGAATTGAAGGTGCTTCCTTCTAATTTTAAGTATGCATTCCTTGATGAAAGTGGGAACAAGCCGGTTATTATTAGCAACGTTTTGTCCGACAAAGAAGAAACATGTTTGATGCAAGTGTTGAAAAGAAATCAAGAAGCTATAGGGTGGGTTTTTTCCGATCTTAAAGGAATTAGTCCATCTTATTGTATGCACAAGATTCTAATGGAAGAGGATTTCAAGGCGGTAGCTCAACCACAACGTCGTTTGAATCCTACTATGAAAGAGGTTGTTCGGAAAGAAGTTGTGAAACTTTTGGATGCGGGAATGATCTACCTGATCTCTGATAGTCCATGGGTAAGCCCCGTGCACGTTGTTCCTAAAAAGGGTGGCATGACCGTTATCTGAAATGATAAGAATGAATTAATCCCAACAAAGATTGTGACGGGCTGGAGAATGTGTATTGACTATAGAAGGTTGAACACCGCAACAAGAAAAGACCATTTTCCACTTCCATTCATGGACCAAATGCTCGAGAGGTTATCCGGGCAACAATTCTATTATTTTTTAGACGGTTATTCGGGCTATAATCAAATTGCGGTTGACCCGGTGGATCACGAGAAGACGGCTTTTACTTGTCCCTTTGGCATTTTTACCTATCGAAAGATGCCTTTTGGCTTATGTAATGCGCCGGCAACTTTCCAAAGGTGTGTTCAAGCTATCTTCTCCGACCTCATAGAAAAGACAATGGAGGTGTTTATGGATGATTTTTCCGTGTTTGGAGCATCTTTCGATTTATGCTTGAAGAATTTGGAAACCGTCCTTGAGAGGTGTGTAAAGACAAACTTGGTGTTGAATTGGGAGAAGTGTAACTTTATGGTGACGGAGGGAATTGTGCTTGGCCACAAAGTTTCTTCCAAAGGCCTTGAAGTCGATCAAGCGAAGATTGAAGTGATTGAAAAGTTGCTTCCTCCTACCAACGTCAAAAGAATCAGAAGCTTTTTGGGGCATGCGGGATTTTATAGGCGATTCATCAAAGATTTTGCAAAGGTAGCAAGGCCATTGAGCAACTTGCTCAATAAAGATCAGGTATTTCTCTTTGACGATGAATGTCTTATTGCTTTCCAAATTTTGAAAGAGAAACTAATTACCGCTCCAATAATCATCGCGCCAAATTGGACTTTAAATTTTGAACTAATGTGCGACACGAGTGATTACGCTATTGTAGCAGTGTTTGGTCAAAGGAAGGAAAAAACTTTTCATGCTATACATTACGCAAGCAAGGTATTAAATGAGGCGCAAGTAAATTACGCCACAACCAAAAAAGAGTTGCTTGCGATTGTATACGCACTTGAGAAGTTTCGTTCTTACCTAATAGGGTCAAAAGTGGCAATCTACACTGATCATTCGGCGATCAAATATCTGCTCACTAAACCGGATTCGAAGCAAAGGCTCATCCGTTGGATCCTTTTGCTTCAAGAATTTGATTTGGAAATAAAGGATAAAAAGGGTTCAGAGAATTTGGTGGCGGATCATTTGTCCCGTTTGATAAATGTGGAGGTAACCAAAACAGAAAAGGAAATCCGAGAGGAATTTCAAGATGAAAAATTGTTTAGAGTCCAAGTTAGGCCGTGGCTTGCGAATTTTTCTAACCACAAAGCAACTGGTTGGATACCCGAAGAACTAACTTGGAATCAGAAAAGGAAGTTCTTATCGGATGCGAATTATTATGTGTGGGATGAACCTTACTTGTTCAAGTTAGGAGGTGACAATCTTTTGAGAAGGTGTGTCACGAGTGATGAAGCTCAGAGTATTCTTTGGCATTGTCACAACTCGCCTTATGGAGGCCATTTTAATGGTTCGAGAACGGCCACGAAAGTCGTGCAATCAGGCTTTTATTGGCATACTCTATTTAAAGACGCAAATCTCCATGCGCAAAGTTGTGATACTTGCCAAAGAACTGGTGGAAATGGAAAAAGAGATGAAATGCCCCTTCAAAATATCCAAGAGGTTGAAATTTTTTATTGTTGGGGCATAGATTTTGTTGGTCCATTCCCACCCTCTTTTGGAAATGAGTATATTATGGTGGCTGTTGATTATGTTTCGAAGTGGGTTAAAGCGATTGCTTCACCCAAGGCTGATGGCAAAACGGTAATTAATTTTTTAAAGAAAAATATCTTTGCCCGTTTTGGCACTCCTCGGGTTCTTATAAGTGATGGCGGGTCACAATTTTGCAATACATCCCTTGAAAGTGTTTTGAAACATTATGGTGTAACACATAAAGTGGCGACCCCTTACCACCCACAAACGAACGGTCAAGCCGAGGTTTCTAACCGAGAGGTGAAAAGGATTATGGAAAAAACCGTGTCGAGTTCAAGAAAAGATTGGTCGCACAAATTGGATGAAGCTTTGTGGGCATACCGTACTGCTTACAAGGCTCCAATTGGCTTAACTCCGTTTCAATTAGTCTATGGTAAAACATGCCATTTACCAGTTGAAATGGAGCACAAAGCATTGTGGGCCCTGAAACTGTTAAATTTTGATAAAAACTTGGCCGAAGAAAAAAGGAAAATACAACTGCATGAATTGGAGGAAATGCGGAATGCCGCATATCATTCTAGTTGGTTGTATAAGGAAAAGGTGAAGGGTTATCATGACAAGAAGATCCGGAAAAAGGATTTCAAGGTTGGCCAATTGGTATTACTGTTCAATTCCCGGTTGAAACTTTTCCCAGGAAAATTAAAATCGAAGTGGTCAGGACCTTTTCTTGTCAAAGAGGTGAAAAGTTTTGGAGCAATTGTGATCGAAGATTTGCAGAAAAAAGACTGTTGGACCGTAAATGGTCAACGCTTAAAAATTTACCTTGGTGGTAACTTTGATCGAGACAATTGTTCTGTTCTCTTATACGTTCTTCATTGATCGTCTTGGACCGTCGAGCTTATCCGACGTTAAACAAGCGCTCGTTGGGAGGCACCCCAATTTTGTAAGTTTTTATCGTCTTTTTGGTCAATTTGTTGTTTAATCGTGTTTTTGTAAAGTTGGTGTGATTTTGGATGCTTGGAATGATGTTTTGTGCTGCTGGAAACAAGTTTTGAGCTGCTGGTAGTAATTTGTGTGTTGCAGAGCCCGCTGAGCGCGCTCTGGAGAAAAAACAACACCAAATTCCAGTGAGCAGCGCGCTTAGCGCGTCCAGAGCCCGCTTAGCGCGGTCTGTGAAATTTTGAAAAAAAATGATTTTCTCTGGGCCCAATAAGCAAGATCCGACCCATATTTCTTTTAGTAAGGCTAGGGTTCTGAGGTTGCGCCTCATTTCCCCCTTTTTTTCAAAAATCTCAAGTTTTCTCTCTTCTCCAAAATTCTTCTCCAAAATCCTTGAGAGATCCTTGGATTCTTTGTGCTCTAACCTAATCTTGTCATTTTCTTGCTCATCATCTCCATCAATAACTGTAAGTTCTTCATTTTCTTTTTAATTTTTCATGTAAAAAATCCCATTGTGGGTTGAAGCTTTAATGTTTAGTGTTCTTGTTCATCTTGTTCTTCTTTTTGTTTGTCATTTTCCATTATTGTTACTAGACTAGTGTAATTGCATGTGAAATTAGGGATTTTAAATGTAGAAATTAGGTTTTTTGTATAAATTAGGGTTTTGATTTTGTGTATTCGTGATTGTATATATCTCTGTGAATAGGTCTGTTTTTTGGAAGTATGATTTTATCCTTGGAAGTTGTCTGTTGCAGAGAGGAGTTTTTCTGCAAATCGCAGAGCCCGCTTAGTGCGCTCCTGCGCGCTTAGCGCGGTCTGGGATTTTCAAAAAAATTCCCCTCTTCTAAAATTCTGTTTTGATCCTTTGGATTATTTGTTGTATTTGTTTAGGAATTTATACATATTTTAATGATATTTTCGTTAATGTATTTGTCTGTTTTTGTGGATGTTTTGTGTGTTTTTTCCAGATGTCTGGTAGAAAGAAACAGCGAGTCGGTTCGACATCTAACCCAGCAAGGCGACCTTCATTAAGACAATTTGATAACAATCGGTTTCTTGGTCTTGAACAACAACTGAGATATCAACAACTCGAGAGAAGGACTGTGTAATACCCCGTATTTTTATTACTCCGGATAATATTATATTGTGATCGACTGAGCCCAGTGTACTCTGAGAAATTATTTGACAAAATAATTAGAGTAACTGTGGAACTTAGAATAAATCCAATTAATATTATCTGACTCTGAGGTATTTTATTAATTTGGACTTAAGAGACTTTTTGGACATTTAGTAGTATTATTTTTAATACTAAGTTTACTACTTATTCTTTTCCTCCCACTTTCCAAACACAAAAGAAAAAGTTAGTAAGAAAGAGGAAAGAAGGAAAAAGAAGAAAAAAGAAAGAAGAAAAATGATAGGGAGGAGAAAAAGAGGAGAAAAAGGGTTTTGGAAGAAAATCTAAGAACAATCATCATCCATTGATCCAAACTTCATCCAATCATCTCATCTTCCTCATTTTCATCATCTATCCAAGGTGGGTTCTAGTTAGTACTAATTTTTAGAAGTTTTGGAATTGTTTGTTTTAGGTCGAATTTATGGAAATCGATGTTTTAACGGTTAGGACTCGTTAGAAATCGAAATGAATGATCAATATGATTATAGAAACATGTGTTGTTGATTGTTTTGATGTTTTGTTTGATTTTGATGATTTTGGAAAAGTTAGGTTTATAGAACTTTTGTGTTCTTGAGGAAAAATGTGTGTTGAAGTTATTATTGTGCAAACCATGCTCAAACTATGTTGTTGAACCTCTGTTGGTGATTGTTGGTGGTTTGGGAGAGGTTGGAGGTGTAGGAAATTCTATTTTTTTGATGAAGCATTTTTCTGAGTTTCGCAGAGCGCGCTTAGCGCGCAGGAGCCCGCTCAGCGCGCAGTTGAAATCCTGCAACCCCTGGAGGCAGAGAGTTTCGCACTTAGCGCGCTCAGGGGGGCGCTTAGCGCGGTCTGGGAGTTGAAGTTTTCTTCCTTAAGTGAGAAAATTCATAACTTTTGACTCGTTTATCGGATTCGATCATCCTTTATATCGATGTAAAGCCGAAGAGATATTCTATGAAATGGAGATGAAATATGTCGAATTTACCGACCGATTAAATAATCAGGAAGTTCAAAAAGTGATGTAATTATGTTTTAATCGTTGTATGTTATTCTATTATGCAATTATGATATGTCTTTCCTATCCTACTATTGTAAAGCATGTTTGAGATGTATATGCATGTAAAATACAAATAGGTAGAGTGAGGATCATTACCATAAAACAATATTAGAACCTAGTAATGGCTAGGAGAGTGTGGAATAACATAATGACAAGGCTCGTGCGTGCGGTGCCGAGGCGCGTGTCAGATACTACTGTCATTGAACGAGTAAACACTAGTATGGAACATGTGTGAAAACCCTTTGTGGTGGTGATAAGGCATTATGGCCTTGTGATTGTCGAATACAATCCTGTTTGTATGTGAGATCACGTAATCGTAACCGGATATCTTGTGAGTGCGTTTCATGGGTCTCGAGCTCCTCTGAAACATGTGCACAACTACTTGGCAGGTTTGATTCCCGCGTGCAGTACGAATGGCGCTCTGGGAGCGTATGCTTGTGACGGTTAATGGCCCGTGTGAAGTGATGGTTCATAACGGTTAATGGCCCGTAGAACCCGAATCCATTCGTATGCCAAGTAGGTTGCAAGGATCCATGACTCGGGTCGACTTCTAGACGTAGAAGCGGACGGGAAAAGGGGATGCCTTGGTGTGGTTACCGATTAGTGATATTATGAGTTGATGAACTCATGACATGTTTCCATACAGTGTGAGAATTGGATTTGTGAACTCGAATGTCCTTTCCCCTTTCCCTTGGACTCGAATTAGGATTGTTAGAACCTTGTAAAGCCGAGAGGACCTTAGGATAGGGAACTCACTGAGATTTGATGTATCTCACCCCATGTTGTTGTTTACATCACAGGTACTACAGGTTCGGCGAAGGGTAAGGACAAAGTTGTTTGACTTTTCCTTATGGATCGTAGCTTTTGTGTGGCAAGGCTTCCGTTGTGAAGATTTTGAGATCATTAGTTGATCTAGTTCTTAGTTTTATCTTTTGGGACATCTTGTATATATAACATGCCTTAGATTTGTATTAGGTGGTTTTAGGCATTTATATGTATAATGTGTTACTAGGAACTTGTATATTTCAGTACCAAACGTATTTTTCATGTATAATATATGCTTTAATGTATGTATTTATATATGGGCGTTACAGTTGGTATCAGAGCAGGTCGTATCCTCGACCTAGCTATGAAATAATATAAGTAATTTCTTTCCGTTTCATATGTGTTGTGTCGCCGTTGGTCTTACATGTTATATTTATGGTATTGAGCCTGATCAACTAAATCATATCTGTATGACATTTAGGAACATGGCCGACTGGTGCAGAAACAATCGGGGTAGACCGAGAACCACTCCAGCTGGGACAAATCCACCAGGTGATGAAGGGAATGCCCCTTTGTATCAATTCATGCAACAGATACAACAACAACAAAATCAGTTTGTGCAACAAATGGTACAACAAATGGTTGGTGGTCTGCATCCTCCAATGGTTGTTCCTGAAGCTGCAGGGGGAACCTTTAGGGATTTCATTCATATGAGTCCTCCGAAGTTTCAGGGAGGGTTAGATCCGGTAAAGGCGCATGAATGGATATCCGGTATGGAGCGGATTTTCTTAATAGTTCAGTGCAGTGAGGAAAATAAAGTGGTCTTCGCTTCTCACTTGTTAAAGGGTCCTGCCATGAGGTGGTGGGAAAGTGCTTCAGCCTTAATGACAATTCAAGAGTTACCGAAGGTATGGGAACAGTTTAAGATAAATTTTATGGAGAAGTATTTTCCAAGTTCCTTAAGGTCTCAGAAGGAGTTCGAGTTCCAACAGTAGAGACAAGGCAACTTGACCGTGGCTTCTTATGCGAGAAAGTTCGAGATCATGGCTGACTATTCTAGACAAGCCATGTATGCTCCTGATGAGAGGTGGAAGATTGATCAGTTTTTGTTTGGTTTGAGGGATGAAATTTCACATAGCGTGTCTCAGAGGGAATTTACTAACTATGCCGAATTGCTAAGACAGTGCTATGTGGCGGAACACAGTTTGAAGAAGGTACAAGCGGAAAGAGAATTGAGTAGGTTGAATCAAAGTGACCGAGGGAGATTGAATCAACAATTTAAACCAAGACAACAATCTTTTAAAGGGAAACAAGTTCAGAGTTCCCGGACTAGTGTGCCTCCGGTGTGCCGTACGTGTGGTAGAAATCATCATGGAAGGTGTGGTATCGAAGGGGTGATATGTTATCAGTGTCAGAAAGTGGGCCATTTGGCGAGGGATTGTCCTCAGAATAGGAATCAAGCACCAGGGAGGAATACCGGGCGAGTTTACACAATGGATGCAAGGAAAGCAAAGGGTGACAATTCCTTGATTGCTGGTACGTGTTTGGTTAATCGAAATCCTTGCTTTGTTTTATTTGATTGTGGAGCAACGCACTCCTTTATATCGATGCAATGTATGAAGCGATTGGGGTTGCAAGCTATTCCATTGTCTCCACCCATGGTGGTTACTACTGCCATGGATGAGATTGTTGAAACGCTGTTAATGTGTGAAAATTGTGTTTTATCTGTGAATAGAAGAGTTTTCCAGATTGATCTTATTTGTTTTGAAATTCTGGTACCAGATATGTGATGTTACGTGTGATGTCACAACAACACACTCTGCAATGGACAATATAAAACAACAGAAGAGAACACAAAGAATTGTTTACCCAGTTCAGTTCAACAACTTAATCTGGGGGCTACCAAGCCAGGGATGAAATTCACTACTTGTAGAATTAATTTACAGTCTCAACAACCCAGTTGACAATCTCCTAAACTTAATCTCTACTAATGAACTTCTACCTAAGAGACCACTTAGATATGAGAACACTACTCAATCCCTAAAACACTTCAAAGATCACACACTTTGAAGAGCACTACTTGATTCTGCTTCACAGCTTTGATCAAGAACAACTCAAAACACTAACACCAATTCACACTAGAATGGTTTACAAAACATACACGAAGACAAAAATAGACACTCAGTCTTTGCTCACTTTCTTCTGTACTTTCTTCCTTTGATTGATGCGCTTTATATAGCCATCTGAATTGGGCTTGGATCTCTTGCAATATCTGATCAGATTTGTTATTTAAAACTGAATCTTCAAAATAGATTTTCTCCTAAAATCTTTTCAAATCTTCAACCTTTTAAATCTCCCTATAAATCAACATCAAATCTCTATGCAACAAAGAATATCTCTCCCAAGATATCCGCATCCAATGAGACTAACAGCTCTCCCAATATCCAGCTAAGACGCAAACCCTAACAACATCACTAAACCTGATGTGACATCAGACATCCAACTTAAACACTTAACACAGCCCAGTGTTAAGACTCAATGTTGTGACATCACCCATATGACATCAAACATTGAACAACTTCACTACTTAACACAGCCCAGTGATAAGACTCAATGTTGCAACATCACCACCTTGACATCAACATTGAACAACCTTTGTTTTACCAAAATTCCAGCCAATCCAAGAAACTAACATGTTTGCCGCTTAAGAAAGTGGATGTTGTTCTGGGAATAGATTGGCTTTCTGCTAACTCGGTATTTATCGGTTGTGAGGAGAAATTAATTATTATTCCGTCCGTGGAGGCTACTCCGAAGGATGTGTTGACTACTATTTTGGAAGGTACGGTTGGAATGATAAATTTCTTGTTCGAGAATGAAAAATCTGTTCTTTTGGTTCTCACTAAGGAGGAGAACGACACCCTTCAGGTTCTGAGTATTCCGGTAGTCTGTGAGTTTCCTGAAGTTTTCCTTGAGGATATCACTTCTCTTCCTCCGGAGAGGGAAGTGGAATTCTCCATTGACCTGATACCGGGAACGGCTCCAATATCCGTTTCTCCATATTGGATGGCACCACTTGAACTAAGAGAATTAAAGGATCAATTGGAGGAGTTGATGGCTAACCATTTTGTTCGACCAAGTGTTTCGCCCTTGGGAGCTCCAGTGTTGTTGGTAAAGAAGAATGATGGGGGAATGTGGTTGTGTATCGATTACCGTCAGTTGAATAAGGTCACCGTCAAGAACAAATACCCATTGCCAAGGATAGGCGACCTGTTAGATCAGTTGAAAGGAGCCTGTGTGTTCTCGAAGATTGACTTACGGTCGGGTTATCATCAGATTCGGGTGAAGAGTTCGGATGTACCGAAAACTGCATTTAGGACCCGTTATGGTCATTATGAATTCCTAGTAATGCCTTTCGGTGTGACTAATGCTCCGGCAGTTTTCATGGATTACATGAACAGGATATTTCAACCTTACTTGGACCAATTTGTAGTGATCTTTATTGATGACATTCTTATCTATTCTTGTGATTCTCAAGAGCACGAAAAACACCTAAGAATCGTTTTATCTATCTTACAAGAGCGACAACTTTTTGCCAAGCTGAGCAAGTGCGAGTTTTGGATGTCGGAGGTAAATTTCCTTGGTCACGTCATATCTGAAGGAGGTGTGGCAGTAGACCCATCAAAAGTCGAGGCGGTGGTTAATTGGGAGAGACCGAACGATGTTGCAGAAGTTAGGAGTTTCTTGGGATTGGCAGGTTATTATAGAAGGTTTATTAAAGGCTTTTCCCAATTGGCTTTACCTATGACGAGACTTACTCAAAAGGATTGTTCGAATAAGTGGGATTCGGCTTGTGAAAGAAGTTTTATGAGTTTAAAGGAAAGACTGACGACCGCCCCTGTCTTAATTATTCCTGATCCTAGCAAGTCGTATGAGGTATATTGTGATGCATCGAAGATGGGATTAGGAGGTGTGTTAATGCAAGATGGGCATGTGGTGGCTTATGCTTCTCGATAGTTGAAAGTCTATGAAGAGAATTATCCAACACATGATTTAGAATTGGCGGCAGTTGTGTTTACTTTGAAAGTGTGGCGCCATTATTTGTATGGTGTACGTTTTAAGATGTTCATCGAGCACAAGAGCTTGAAGTATCTCTTTGATCAGAAAGAGTTGAACATGCGTCAAAGGAGGTGGATGGAGTATTTGAAGGATTTTGATTTGGAATTAAAGTACCATCCAGGAAAAGCAAATAAAGTGGCAGATGCATTAAGTCAGAAAATGGTTCATAGTGCAGAATTATTCATGTTAGAATATTCGTTGTTGGAAAAGTTTAGAGATTTAAATCTCCAATTTGTGTGGACTCCTAATGGAGTGATTATGGGGAATTTGAATGTCAATTCTACTTTAAGAGTTGAAATTCAACAAGGACAATTATTGGATGAGAAGTTGCAAGAGATGCTAAGTCAACCGGGTTTTGGGCACGCTAGCGATGGAATGATTATGTTTAACCAAAGAATTTGCATTCCGAACGATGCGACCTTGAAAAGAAGGATTTTAGGGGAAGCTCATAAGGGTGCCTTCACTATACATCCGGGTTCTTCAAAGATGTATCAAGATTTAAAGAAGGACTATTGGTGGTCCGGTATGAAAAGAGATGTTGCGGTCTACGTGTCGGAATGTGCGGTATGTCAACAAGTTAAGTTTGAACATCAAAGACCGAGTGGATTGTTACAACCATTAGAAATCCCAATTTGGAAATCGGATAAGATTTCTATGGATTTTGCATTAGGCTTACCCCGTACGCAAGGTGGTTATGATTCGATTTGGGTAATAGTAGATCGGTTGACAAAGTCGGCGCATTTCTTGGCCGTGAAGACTACCTTCAAAGCGAGTCACCTTGCAAGGTTGTTTATTGCCAAAATTGTGAGATTACATGGTATTCCCTCTACTATCGTGTCGGATAGAGATCCAAAGTTTACTTCAAGGTTTTGGAAAGTTTTTCAACAAGCTATGGGGACGGAGTTGCGTTTGAGCACGTCTAATCGTCCACAGACGGATGGTCAGACTGAGCGAATGATACAAACGATGGAGGATATGTTGAGAGCTTGTGTGTTAGAGAGTAAAGGGAATTGGAAAGAACTTCTACCTTTGATCGAGTTTTCTTATAATAATAGTTATCATACGAGCATCGGTATGGCTCCGTATCAAGCATTATATGGGAGAAAATGTAGGACACCTTTGTGTTGGGCGGAAGTTGGGGAAGATAGAATCTTAGGACCCGAAATCATCCAAGAGACTACGGAAAAGATTCGAATGATCCGCGAGAAAATTAAACAAGCACAAGATCGACAAAAGAGTTATGCGGATAACCGGAGGAGACCTTTAGAATATGAAGAAGGTGACCATGTGTTTTTGAAAGTCACTCCTAGATTGAGATTGAAAGGACCGTTTAAGTCACGCAAGTTAACCCGAGATACGTGGGACCGTATCACATCTTAGAAAGAATTAGTGAAGTAGCTTACAGATTGGCCTTACCGCCTTCTCTGTCGGAAATGCACGATGTTTTCCATGTATCTCAACTTCGGAGGTTTGTTCCAGATCCTCTTCAGCTGATTCTACCGGATACTGTTGAAATAGAAGCAGACTTAACGTTTAAACCTCAACCGAGCCGCATTGTGGAAAGAGAAACGAAAGTATTTAGGAAGAAGGACATTTCTCTCGTTAAGGTGCAGTGGGATGTAACGCATCCGAGTGATGCAACTTGGGAACTTGAATCGGAAATGCGAGATGCTTACCCTTATCTGTTCAGGTAATCTTTTAATTTGAGGACGAATTTCTATTTAAGGGGGGGAGGATGTAATACCCCGTATTTTTATTACTCTGGATAATATTATATTGTGATCGACTGAGCCCAGTGTACTCTGAGAAATTATTTGACAAATTAATTAGAGTAACTGTGGAACTTAGAATAAATCCAATTAATATTATCTGACGCTGAAGTATTTTATTAATTTGGACTTAAGAGACTTTTTGGACATTTAGTAGTATTATTTCTAATACTAAGTTTACTACTTATTCTTTTCCACCCACTTTCCAAACACAAAAGAAAAAGTTAGTAAGAAAGAGGAAAGAAGGAAAAAGAAGAAAAAAGAAAGAAGAAAAGAGAAAGGGAGGAGAAAAAAAGGAGTAAAAGGGTTTTGGAAGAAAATCCAAGAACAATCATCATCCATTGATCCAAACTTCATCCAATCATCTTATCTTTCTCATTTTCATCATCTATCCAAGGTGGGTTCTAGTTAGTACCAATTTTTAGAAGTTTTGGAATTGTTTGTTTTAGGTCGAATTTATGGAAATCGATGTTTTAACGGTTAGGACTCGTTAGAAATCGAAATGAATGATCAATATGATTATAGAAACATGTGTTGTTGATTGTTTTGATGTTTTGTTTGATTTTGATGATTTTGGAAAAGTTAGGTTTATAGAACTTTTGTGTTCTTGATGAAAAATGTGTGTTGAAGTTATTGTTGTGCAAACCATGCTCAAACTATGTTGTTGAACCTATGTTGGTGATTGTTGGTGGTTTGGGAGAGGTTGGAGGTGTAGGAAATTCTGTTTTTTTGATGAAACATTTTTCTGAGTTTCGCAGAGCGCGCTTAGCGCGTAGTTGAAATCCTGCAACCCCAGGAGGCAGAGACTTTCGCGCTTAGCGCGCTCAGGAGGGCGCTTAACGCGGTGTGGGAGTCGAAGTTTTCTTCCTTAAGTGAGAAAATTCATAACTTTTGACTCGTTTATCGGATTCGATCATCCTTTATATCGATGTAAAGCCGAAGAGATATTCTATGAAATGGAGATGAAATATGTCAAATTTACCGACCGATTAAATAATCAGGAAGTTCAAAAAGTGATGTAATTATGTTTTAATCGTTGTATGTTATTCTATTATGCAATTATGATATGTCTTGCCTATCCTACTATTGTAAAGCATGTTTGAGATGTATATGCATGTAAAATACAAAGCCAGTATTGGATGTGTGGTTTATCTACCATCTGATGCCTATCCGGATGTGTCTCTCCTTCTAATGTTTTTCAGATCGAGCCTTTGTTCACTTTATCTAAAGCCGGTATTAGATATTGTTATTTATACGTTTCATTCAAAGCCAGTATTGGATGTCCGATTTCTCTACCATCTGATGCTTATCCGGATGTGTCTCTTCTTCTGATGTTTTTTAGATCGAGTCTTTGTTCACTTTCTCTAAAGCCGGTATTAGATATTGTGATTTATACTTTTCATTTAAAGCCAGTATTGGATGTCCGGTTTCTCTACCATCTGATGCCTATTCGGATGTGTCTCTCCTTCTGATGTTTTTTAGATCGAGTCTTTGTTCACTTTATCTAAAGCCGGTATTAGATATTGTGATTTATACCTTTCATTCAAAGCCAGTATTGGATGTCCGGTTTCTCTACCATCTAATGCTTATCCGGATGTGTCTCTCCTTCTGATGTTTTTCAGATCGAGTCTTTGTTCACTTGATCTAAAGCCGGTATTAGATATTGTGATTTATACCCTTCGTTCAAAGCCAGTATTGGATGTCCGGTTTCTCTACCATCTGATGCCTATCCAGATGTGTTTCTCTTTCTGATGTTTTTTCAGATAGAGTCTTTGTTCACTTTATCTAAAGCCGGTATTAGAAATTGTGATTCATTCAAAGCCAGTATTGGATGACTGGTTTCTCAACCATCTGATGTTTTTCCGGATGTGCCTTTCTCTGTCCTTTCTGGCTTTTCTTGAAGGTCCCGTTTGAACTCTTCAGTATAAGAAAATCCCAGAAAATATTTTGTTGATGTCTATCATTTTATTTCAAATTGATCCCCAGTGGAGACCCAGTCTTCTTTCTGGTTCCATGCCCAGTAAAGAGTGTGCTTTTATTTTCCTCAGTGAGTGACTGCTCATTGTGCGGGCTTTTCCCCTGTCTGTTTTGTCTTCATTTTGCATTTACCTTTCCATCATTATCATCATACTAGAAATTCATGGCATTTTTGCATTTGCATGTCTATTAGTTGTCCTTAGCATCTGCATTCCATCTAAGGGCAAAATTTTCGGTTTGCTATATTTAAATACCTTTCACCTTGATCTCTCGAGGATTTCCATTCATCGTGCCATCCGGTAAAGCTATTTAAATAGGGGCAACTGCATCCATTGAGAAATCAAGGTGAAAGGTATTTAAATAGGGACAACCGTTGCACCCCAAATTTTACCCTCAGATCCTGATCATTTCATATCATTCTAAGTTGGTCTCTGTTTTCGCATTTTTAGTGAACATCTCATTAATCATGCATTTTTGCCATTTTTATCATTTCGTTTTAGAATTTGTTTTTATCTTAGATTATTTAAAATTAATTTAGTCTATTTTCTTAAATTTACTTTTTATATATAGTTTGTTTCAATTAGATTTTTATCTTTAGTTTAATTTAATTCTTATTTTAGTTTTAGTTTAATTTTGGTTAGATTAATTTTTAATTTAGGATTTAAGTCTAAAGTTAACTTAATTAGTTCAAGTTTTATTAATTTAATTTAGTTTTAATTTTAATCTTAGTTTTCTAGTTTTTAAGTTTATTTTTATTATTTATTAGTTTGACTTAACTTAATTTAAATATTTTAATTTAATTCTTATTATTATTGTTTTTTTATCTTAAACCAACAAAATCTACCCTGCCATATCTAAACAGCCTTGCTACCCTCTCCATGTACACCTTCTCCACGTACGAACACGCAAACTGAACAACAACACCTAGCCTACACAATTTCTCTCAGCAAACACTACAAGCTTTTCACCAAGAGACCTGCTGCAAATGGTACAAAAACCCTCACAAACCAAAGCCTACAACATTAACCCAAAAGCCTCTCCAAAATCCTGCACTTTTTCTGCTGCTCAAAATGCCAACACGCTGGACAACACTACCACAAAACCAGCAAAGGAGACTTCCAAAGTACAACCATCTTGTACTTGGTAAAGCTGGCACTTGAAAATGCTATGTTACAAAAGCTAGAACCATCGTGTAAACATTGTCACACCATAGCACATGGGTTCACGAACTCCTTTTTCTCTGACTCCAGTTGCAACACAAACAACCTACCTCTTGCACTTGGCTCAAGATGATAAGCTAAGGATTTGCCTCCTTGGAACAAAGATTTTGCCTGCTGTATCCTCATGCATTATCCAATTTCTTTTGCCTATAAAAGGAGGATAGTTTCTCATTTACAAAGACACCAAGAATCAGAGCAAAAACACACAAAGAAACCCACCTCAGAACAAGAAGTATCAGGATAAAAACATCACCACCACTGCCCCAAGAAAGAAAAGCTCGTGAGAGCACACATCACACCACCATCAATACATCAGAACACACCTCACCACTCTCCAACACTACTTCTGTTTCCACACTCAACCGACGACAACCGCCATTTCCGGCAACACAAGACCATCACCTTTAAACTTATCGTGCTCTTCATTTCTCAACAAGGCAGTCGTGTAATCACTTCGAATACAACATCATAACCCGGATAAACTCATAGCCGACTTCAATTTCGATTTCGTCCATTCGTATCTATCTAATGTCACCGTTTGCTAGTTCTGATTTGATTTTATTCTTATCCGACTGTTGATTGCATTGCGGGTATTATGCTTGTGTCGACATCGTATTTCGTCAAGTTTCTGCATATCTTTTATTGCTGCGATTACAAGCTTTTAATTTCTGCTTTAGTTGTTTGCGAAGCTTGATTACTGTGAATCTCTTACAAAGTCGTGAATCTGAAGTTTGAATGCTGGTTATACTTTTGTGTAGTTTGATTAATTGGTGATTGTTGGCTATTCCTTGTAGAAGTTGACGCTTGGTCCTCTTATAATTTCTTTACTTTTATGTCCTTGGAAAGCAAATATGTGAAATTCTAACAAAGATTTGACTTGTCTCGTTTGTGTAAATATCAGGTTGCTACTGTTCCAATGCCCGGTTCCGACTCGGTTTCAAGTTATCATCAATTGTTGTTTTGTTCTGTCATATGATCTTTGGCGGTGTATCGAGTTTTCGAGTGTGTTAACTTTCCCTCATATACGTTGTTGCATGGTAAGAGATGATGAGCAGTGTTGGAAAAAGGATTGCTTTCTACTGTGCGTGTTGCGGTATCTTTTAATTTTCTTGTTTTCACTATTAGCTATCCACTCTTTTTTAGTACTGTTTAGATTAAATATATTGTGTCTCCACGTTATATTAGACTCCCACATTTCATAGGTGCACTTCCTTTGTTTTTTTTTAGTTTTAATTTAATTTAATTAGTTTTTTTAATTAGTTAGAAATTTGTTTAGTTAATTAGAATTAGTGTAGATAGTTTCATTTAGCATTAGAGTTAGTGGTGGAATTAACTAATTTGTTTTTTAGTTAGTTTTTAATTAAAACTTAGTTAATTAGTTTTAAGTAAATTTGGTTTATTTTTTTATCTTCTTTATTTAGATTTTTATTAATTCTTAATTTATCTCGACATCTCTCGTTTTCATTTTAGCTAATTTCTGATTTTCATTTTCAATTTAATTCTCATTGCATTTGCTGTATATATTGTTGTTTATCATACACTTGATACCGGAGTCCCTCCTCGTTTCTATGTTTGCCTCGTTCCAAAGGAAAAAATCCTTCCCAGTTGACTACCATGTCATTTAGGATAGACTTGTCCATCATTCCCTTATCTCACACCGCCGCGCGATCGAAACTTACCTTCCCTTTTAACCTAGCCTTAGGTTTGGAGTCGCCGCACTCCACATAGGTGTCTTGCTGTCAGACCCTACTTTCCCTTGGAACCTTGACCACAATCAAGAGTTCTTCACCCCCGTTGAGGGGAACTACGAATGCTCTGATTCCATTCCCGTCAGGATACGTAGGCACAAGATGCGACGTCTTGGCGAGTATACTTAGTGTATATACCCCTAGGTCTTTTTTTTACTTTAGCACATTTCCCTTAACAAGCAAACATTAACATAACACAAATACTAACAAGAGGTTCCTGTAGAGTACTACAGATACTTAGGGTGCTAATACCTTCCCTTAGTATAACCAACCCCCGAACCTTAGATCTCCCCCCTTTAGGTTTTTTTACGATCTTGAACCTTTCCTTTGGATAAATCAAAGTCGGTTGTAAAAGAAAATGATGCAAGTTAATAAATAGCTTGTTATCCAATTTTCACCGCAACAGAAATGGCGACTTCACTGGGGAAATTCCCTAAGAGGGTTAAGCCTATCTTGTTTGTATTTGTGTTATTTATATGCTTGTTTGCTTGTACATTTGTATATTCATATCTGTATATATTTGTCTATGCTTGGGTTTTCTGGTTGCAGGGTTGCTACTTTGAGTGGTGAGGATAAGTCCTAACCCGGAATTGAGTGTACACTTATGATAGGACCGTGGACATAGTCAAGGAGACTTCGAGGGAGAAATCCCAAAGGAGTTGACTTGAGGTTCCACACTCAGTTGAGGCCCTCTTGGGGGTGGTATATGCTGAACGAGCAATCGTGAATGCGTTGCCGCTTTCGACCTAGGAGCCAGGGATACTGATGACCATTAGTTATCCTTTACTCCACCTGGCCTATTTAGGATGTAGTGCGATGATTATGAGGGAGTAATCCTAAATGGTTGCTACGCGATACTACACTCAGACGAGACTCTCTTGAGAATTTTATTGATTACCAAGTAATTGGAAAGTCGATAAAATCCGAAAGATGGGTTGTCGACTCTGGGAACTTTTTAGAACCCTGTGCTACAGTTGATAAACCCATAACACATACTAGTTGGGATGGGTAGACCATGGCTCCATGCTCGTGATCTTCAAACCTAGGCCCTCATTCTGTTTGCCTATATATATGTGATTATTTGTATATTTGTGTTTGTACATATATCCATTCATTCATGATAGCCCTTTGGTTTCAAAGAACCCAGATGTTCTTTCCTTTGCAGAAATCAATAAAGATCATGGTTTTTTAAAGCAAAACTCTTCAGCTTTCAAAAAGGACATTTACAACTTGCTTTTGAGCTCTTTGAAACCATTTGGCTTGCATTGCATTGCATATCATTTGCATTTTTGCATGGTTCATTGCATACGTCTGTTTATCCAGCTACTCATTTCCAGTGGTCTCTATCTTCCAGTGTCATCTGTGAGTCGTCAAGCTGATTCCTCGACACCGATACCGAACTAGAGCTAATTTCAGACGCAGAATGTCAATTATCTGCCAGGCGCGGCAAGTGAAGCTTCAGTCGACTTCAACCCAGACTACTCGAGCTACTTTCGAGAACTCTCTCTATGAGCACAATGTTGCCAGATCACACCAAGTAAAGCTTCAGTCGACTTCAGCATGCTATCCTCCTAAAAGCCAGTGTTTCAGACAGGACAGCTCATCCTTGTGTTGATTAGTCACTAGGCCTTGTTTCTTGTTGTTTGCTTTTTCCTTATTTTGTAATGGTTGTTTGCTTTCAATTATGTTTGTACTTTCTCAATTAATGAAATGAGCATTGCAACTTTTTGATTCAATTCATTTGTGTTTGCTATTTACATCTCCATGCTTTCTTTCTCAATAAATACTTTATCTCTTTTCCATTTTTTTTTTGATTATGCAAAGATTGGAGGGAGGATGATGAAAACGTCATACCCAAATTGCTGTTAGTATGCTTTTAAATAGAAAAACTTTGCTGACGATGTAAGGCATTGTTTCAATCCCTAAACACTGGAGAAATAAGGAAGTTAACCCCTCTTTTACCCCTTCGAGCCTAGAAATAAGAGTTTCTTTCTTTACAAATAAAAACCCGCAATTTTAACCTGGGGCATGGTAGTTCTCAGTTAACTGGATTGTGCATTCAATTACAAGAGTACCATTCAAGACGCCTCTCAACAAAGTTCACAAATGTTCCTTCGCACACAGCAAGCAAGTGTCGAAGATGTCTTTTAAGTCAAATGCCAATGATGATTCACTGTAATCCTTAAGCCAAACAGTCACTAAAAAAAAAAAATAAGAAAGAACAAGCTTGTATGACAACCAAAAGTTGTAAGGAAGTAGTGATTGCCATCTCAAGTCCATTGAATTTTGAACCATCATTATTATCATCAGTGCAAATTCCAACCTTTGGGAACCTGAGTGCATAGTCTAAGTTAACTGAGCGTAGGATTGGAAGTTCATCACGAAGATTGGGTGGGCACAAATAAACTTTGAGCCTTTATCCTTTGTTTCTTAAACCGTGAACTAGGCCACGTTATAACCCTCAAAAGACCTAATTGAAGCGAGGTTATTTTGAAAGCATACTACAGCAAGGTTGCGTAAACTGACTCCAAAAGATCTTTGCAGATCATCTATTTTGGGCATTACTCCCTTTTGCTTAAACTTTTCACTTTAGTGTCTTGAACCACCGTTCTCTGACCAGTATCCCATATACTTTGCACCTCTTTCAAAATGATTTTGATTTCAAAAGTTGCATGAACTTTGCATTTACCATGTTTGTACAAATACTTTTGTTTTCAAACTAGCTTTCTTCTTAAGGAATTTTCAAACATTTGAGAAACTTGGTCGGTGATCCAATCAGGGGCAAGTTCCTTCCATATCCTGTTGAGAATCAGTTCTAGATTTGTGGTTTAATGGCGACTTCTTAGAATTGGTTTATATAGAAGATTTTGCAAGACTCAGGCTGGGGCAAGCTTTCCTAGTGTATAGTAAAACAATCACCTTTCAAGACTCAGACTGGGGCAAGCTTTCCAAGCGCACAGTGAAACAGTCATTTTCAGAAACAGACCAGCTGAAGCAATGATCAGCTCATCTACAATAGTCGGCTAATCTGGGGCAGTTTACTTGAAGAATCCCCAGGCAGCTCTTCATTCTTTCTACAAGGACCATCATTTGATACAGTTTACTAGTGTAACGCCCTGTATAATATACATCTAGAATAATACCATACAAGTGTTTTATTTGGTGCTGACACATCAAAAGTGCCTAATGACATAAATCACATACTTGTCCATTTCTAAAACATAATACAACATATGGCACAAGTCATCGAAACTAGCCAAAAAATAAAATAAAACTAAGATCCATATAAATCAAATCTCAGTGAGTTCCCTATCTTATAGATTTTCTCGGCTTTATAAGGTTCTACCAATCCTAACTCAAGTCCGGGGAAAAGAGGAAAGGACTCTTGAGTTCACAATTCAATTCTCACACTATATGGAAACATGTCATGAGTTTATCAACTCAAAAATATCACTAATCGATAACCATGCCAAGGTATCCCTTATTCCCGGCCTCTTCTACGTCTAGAAGTCGATCCGGGTCATGGATCCTTGCAATCTACTTGACATACAAATGGATTCGGGTTCTACGGGCCTTTTACCGTTATGAACCGTCATTTCACACGGGCCTTTTACCGTCACAAGCATACGCTCCATGGGCGCCATTCGTACAGTACGGGGAATCAAACCTGCCAAGTAGTTGTGCATCTATTTCAGAGGAGCTCGAGACCCATGAAACGCACTCACAAGATAACCGGTTAGGATTACGTGATCACACACACAAACATGATAGTATTTGACACTCACAAGGCTATAATTCCTCAAGGACATAATCACCTTATCCAAAGAACACAAGGTTCACACACATGTTCCATACTAGTGTCTCACTCTCCTCTAGACCATTACTCGGCAAGGATGCACAAGCATCGCCATCTAGATTATTCATCAATCCTAGTCACCACCTAGAATCATATCATTATGTTTTGGGGTAAGTTTTCTCACTCTTCCTAATTCATTTTAACATGCACATTTCTTTCATTCACAATTCACAATTAGATAGACATATCATGATTTCATAATAGAACAATATACCACAATTAAAACATAATTATATTATTTTTGGAACTTCCTCGATTATTTAATCGGTCGGTAAAATCGACATATTTCATCTCCATTGCATAGAATATTTCCTCGGCTTTACATCGATATAAAGAATGATCGAATCTGATAAACGGGTCGAAAGTTATGAATTTCTCACTAAAGGAAGAATTTCAACTCCCAGACCTGCGCGCTGAGCGCACCCCCTTGCCCGCTGAGCGCGCAAGCTACTGCGTGGTGGGGTTGCAGGAATTCAACACTGCGCTGAGCGGGCTCCTACGCGCTGAGCGCGCTCTGCGATTTCCAGAAAAATAAATCTCTTAACAGAGCTTTTCCCAACCTGTAACAACATCCCAACAACATACCCAACATCCCAACAACATACCCAACAACCCATCGAGGTATAATATCACGATTCTATTACGGTTTAACCAACACACTTCATACAATATGATTTTCAACATTTATCATATAATTTTCACTAAAACCCTAACATTTCAAAATAACATAAACCCATTCAAACATTCATAACTATTATCGATAATTGATTCCACACCAGTATAGATTATACTACGAAATTTATAACTCATTTCAACCGCTAGATTCCTCGAATTTCCACAAAATCCCATTTTCTCCCAAACCTAACACAACCCCAAAACCTTAAGAAATTCTACACTAAGGTTTCTATCTAAAACCCACCTGATAATCGGAGAGGAGTTTGAAAAAGATGATGAATCGATGAAGAGATGATGAAGATCCAAGCTCTCCTTCTTCCACTTTCTCCACTTTCTCTCTTTTCTTCCCTTTTTCTCTTCTTCTTCTTACTATCTTCTTTCTCTTTTTTTTCTTTCTCCCCTTTCCAAATATATATATATATATATATATATATATATATATATATATATATATATATATATAAACCAATATTATATAATATAAATCCAATAGAGTAAAAATATCTCCAATTGATATTTTGTCATTCCAACCCAATTGATCAATTATTAGAGTTAACTTAAAATACTCCCTTAAACTAATAAATATCACTATGCCTTTTAATAATTGATCTTTCTAATGTCCAATTGAGCACTTAATTAATACGGGGTATTACACTCTCCCCCCCTTAAATTGAAATTCGCCCCCGAATTTCCTTCGTTCAACAATAACCACTTCTTGCATCATTGTCTAAGTTCCACACTCACTTCACTTCCGTTAACCTTCTGTTCAATTCTGATGCATACCAATTCTAACTTGGTTTCATAGACCAAAATTCTTATTTTCACAACTTAACAACTATACGTCCTTAATCATACTCTTGTTCTAACATCGAGTTAACTTCCAACTTTGCTTCCCCAATTCATCTGTTGTTTCTTACTAACACACTTGGTCGCACTTTACTACTGAAAGAAGGTACCATTCTACATTCCTCTACTGAGTCACAAACCAAACCGTAATACCTTATCTTGATTCAGGATAACAAACACTCAACAAACCCTTATGAGGTAATTCGGTAATTCCTTCCCTTTATGTAATTACTGACATCTATCCTTTCATAAATCCTTTAACATTAGAACCACTTCATAGCTTGTCGAACAACTTCTTTACCAGTTCCAGTTGGTCTGATAATAAACATTGTAACCATTAAATCCGATACTTCCTTTCTTTCGGATCACACCAAACGGTAACACAACTAGAACAAAACCTCCTTATTTCCATACTTATAAGTAACAATCATTCTAATCCTCATTAGACTGACTGAACTCTTTCATCTATCACCTTCCACCACGCAATCCAATTCTAACAGTGGGACACCACGATTTCATAAGCATTACCAAGTAGCTAATAGTCCACGGAAAACATACTTATCAATGGGTCCTTACTAGCCAACGGCATAAGAAACTTACTGACGTCTTTTGGTAGAACAATTTCCTCGCCAACACACAATATAATAACATTCGTCCAAACTCTCTAGACGATAAAGATGCATGAGTTATACTGTTACAACCATAACATATACAACTCCAATTCCATTCAAGACTTGAACCCATATATCCAAAATAGCTTAACAACTTTCGATTCTGGTTACCACATTCCAAATCGATTCTCCTTACGGTTTCCGACTTACTCTGGGTTTCTTGCTGATTCAAGATCTCATCCAATAACAGCGTAACACCAACATAGAACTTCAATCACACGCGAGATACCGCTTAAGGAAACTCAGACCATTCAATTTGAAATTGTGAGTTTCCATACCACCCACAAATTCTCACACAACACTCCATACGCACAACTCCGTCGAAGTCCATACCACGCTTCTCGGTTGAATCCACTTTTCTTAATCGTTACGTTCCATATACGATTCTGTCATACCCCAAATTTTGACCACTAAAAGTTTCCCATCATTGTGCAATTCATCATCACAATATGGATGAATCATCATGCCTCATCAATCTCCTCAAGGAATTATTGAGCATTGACTGCAATCATAACTAGGGTTTCAAGCCCTCTATGAGCCTTAGACAAAAGGTCAATCAAGGAATGACTTGATCTTCAACTTGTATAACCTCTCAAACATCCACAATGGATCAAAATGACTCCCACTTCAAGGATTAAGCACAATGCTGCTCCCTTCTAGGTGGATCAAGCCTCCAGATCGACTGTGTCACCAAATTAGGGTTTTGATCGCCCAGGGCCTCCAGATGAAAAATTTCATCTGGGCACAAGCCAATGATCCAAAACATAACCTAATATACTTCATGGGACCTCATGAACCCAATCATCAAGTCAATTTTGCCTCAGGGGATGCATATATTAAAAATCAGGAATTAGGGTTTCTTGACCTAATTCACCCCTAAGTTGACTTTTGGGACAAATCATGAACCAAGACCTCAAGACATGAGTTGAAGGTCTTTGATATACTACATTGATCCATTTGTCACAATGGATTGATCCAAGAAGCTTGAGCAACAAGTTTCAATTTCATCTGCACCACAATTAGGGTTTCGCGAGAAAAGTCAACTGTAACTTTGACTTTTGACCTGGACATGCTCCCAAGCCCTAATACATGAATGAATATACCCTATGGCACCCATGGAACATATCCATCAAGTTTGATTTAGGTCAAGGACATGATTTCCTGAAGAATTGCACAGTTTGGAATTCATCTGATAAAAAGTCAACTGTGCACAAAAAGTCAACTTTGACTTTTTAAGATTTTTCACCAAAATGGTTTTTTAACCCTAAAATGATGTTAATGTATGATTTGAATCATCATTCATCAAGAAAAATCAAGAAAAGTGAGATAACTTGTAAAAGGGGTAACCATAAAAACTTAGAAAAATTCTAAGTTAAAAAATAAAGTGGCTAGGGTACCAACTTTGGAGGACCATAACTCCTAAACCACAAGGCCAATTTTTTCCATCCAAAGCTTGATTTGTAGACCTCATTATCATCTACAAAAGCTTCAACAACAAGTCATTCCAATTCATTAAGGATTTTGAGTTATGGAGTGATCAAAGTGGCTGGAAAGTGAAAATGTCACTTTTTGCAACACTTAGTGAAATTTTCACTAAGTCAGAATTTGCCTTCACTTTTTGCCAAATGTAGGGGTATTTTTCACTTGGAATCAAAAGAGATCAAAACCAAACTTATTCAAACAGTTGTTGTATCATGTTAGGGCTTTCCAAAATGGCCAAGAACATTGCCAAATTCAACCTACATCATGAGATACAACATTGGCAAGTTGCCTTGCTGAAATCTGTCAAAGCAAGACAGAATTTGCATTTTGGCTCGATTTGCCAAAATCAGCCAATTTCAATAGTTCCTATCCAATTGGACACCTCTGAGGATTAAATCCAAAGGGGACAATCACTGAGTCAAGCCTCCAAAGTCCATGGAATAAGAAATAACATGTTGAACCTAGAGTTGCCAAAATAGAGACAAGACTCCAAATTTGGAATTAAGCATTCAATGGAACCATCAAGGTGGCATGGACTGAGCCATTCTCATCTGAAATCAGTCAAGACTTATCCAAGACCAAGGGAACCACAGCTCTGAGCCCTAACCTCTAGTCAATGGCTAGAGGAGACTTGCATTTTTATTGGCCAACATTGAGGAAACACCTGCTGCAGTTGCCATTCACTGTGGATCCCAAAACAAACTTGCTCTACTATAAATAGAGCTCAATTGTGTTCAGTTTGAGTACACCAAAGCCATCAAACAGATGCTTTCCTCAAAATCTCTTCTTTCACTCTAATTTTGCCTTCAAAAGTAAGTCACTATCGGGTTTTGAGTTTGAGAGCAATTCCAATCAAACCAATCACTCACACACCTCACATACATCATATAGAAGTGATCCAAACACTCAAACAACATCTGGAACACAGATTTCACAAAATCACCAGCTGGTTGCTCAAGGTTTTAACCAAGTTGCAGCTGAGGTACCACAGAGTGATCCAGCCAATTTCAATCAAGTCCAAGCATTCAAACACACTCCATGTGGTGTAGGGAAGCTGTTCAGATCATCACAACTCATCTGTAACACCTCCAACCCAGAATTTGATTTGCTCTTGCTGTCACGACTTGGAGGTAAGCACATACTTGGTCATCTCTCAATCTATGCATATTTCCTCGCACAATAATTGGGCCATATGTTCATAATCATGCATGGAATGTTTTCCCTCAATTAATTGCATTGTTTGAATCGTGTATCAAAAATCCCAGCCTTCATGCAGAAATTAGGGTTCTTGAGGTTTCTTCGTGATTTCTTGTTGTATGTTTAATTTAAATGAAATTAAAGTACATAGACATGATCGTGAGGTTGAAACGAGTTGATTGGTATGTGGATTACATGATATGATTAAGTATTCAGTGAGATTGGATAGAAAACACAAATCTGAGAATCCCAGAACACGCGCGTGTTCTTCAGCTGTTCTTGGCGCCATATTTCCAAATTTGAATATTTGAATTTTGTGATTTTGTTTAATTGATTCAAAAATTAATTTCTCTCTGAGTTTTAATGATTTTGAGTTGATTCTTTTTTTAATAATTCACAAAAATGTTAAAATATTTTATTTTATCAAAAAATCGCAAAAATATTATTTATTTTATATAATTTATATTTTTGCAAAGAATTAATATTTTAATTGTTTTTAACATTTGAAATATTATTTCCACAATGATTTTGCAACTTTTAATGCTTTCTATTTATTTTGTAGGTCAATACTTAATTTTTCAAAGCATTAATCCAAGATCACAATTTGTTTCCCATGTGTTAAACAATTTTTGATCATTTTAATTGAATTTTTATTCAATTAAATCATTTTGGAAATAAATTAGGGTTTTTGGATTAATTCAACCCTCATAATTCATTTTCAAAACACTTTGTGCCTCTAATAGAGTGTAAGACCCAATCTTTTTTTGACCAAATCATTTTGGGCCTCACTTATTGTATAAGTCCCGATACCGTCAAAAACAAACGGCGCGATCGCCGCCTTTTTCAAAAATCATCTGGGCCTCTCCTTGAGCTATAAGACCCATTCAATACACTTTGGGCCTCTATTAGAGTGTAAGACCCAACCCCCTTTTAACCAAAATCATTTTGGGCCTCACTTATTGTATAAGTCCCGCTGCGTTAAAAGAAAACCTCGGCGCGATCGCCATTTTAAACGAAAAAATCAACTGGGCCTACCCTCGTGTTATAAGCCCCACTCTTTTTCTTTAAAACTTTTTTGGGCCTCTTGAGAGAGTGTAAGACCCATCCCTTTGTACAGAAAACATTTTTGGGCCACAGTCACTTGTATAAGACCCTCTGTACAAATTCAACAGTGCAATCACTGGTAAAACCCTGGGCCTCTCCTTGAGCTGTAAGCCCCAAATCTTTCTTTTTCAAAGCACTTTCTCCTTTGATTTTGAATATGCTGTTGTTTTCAATCTTTCTTTGTTGAACAACTAACCAAACAGCATGGAAGCTCTTCAACCGAGTAAGTGGTTATCGCTTTCATTTACAGCTTTCATATATATATAAACTGTATTGTGGGGCTGCTCGCTGTAAGTCTCCTTTCATAAACTCATATCAACTGTGTAATAATAGTATAGATATTTTGAGTTTCCCCGGCAACTACGTCTAGAACCAGATAACGCCGTTCCGTTTATTCGTAGAAATAGACACCTAGATCCCCAATAGGAGCACCAGATACAGTCTTCTCTTCGGATGTCCTCCTTAGGAATCATCAAGAAACTCTACTCCCCAAGATGAATGTATTCTCCGTGAATGGCATCTTTGAGTTTCTTCCAAATTCTCGAATGTTCCTGACTCGATCTATTCCTTGTGAATAGCTTGCCTTGAATGTCTCGGGGTTTGGGAACCCACTACGGTCATAATCTTGGACCCTAACTAAGGAAACCTCTTTAAAAGTTAAAAGTTGCTGGATAGTAAACCTCGCACGTTTACCAGTGGTTTTTATCTTTAAAAGAGTCATCTCTCCGAATGGAAAGGAGATGATGGACCCACGGGCTTCTTAAAAGCATCGGCCTCCTCTTGGGCATTGTACAAGGACCCGCCGGCTTCTTAGAAGTATTGACAGCCTCCTCTTAGGCTTCGTATAATGATATCTTCCTCCGGGAATGATGACCTTCTCTTGGGCTTCGTACAAGGACCGATCGGCTTCTTAAAAGCTTCCAGCCTCCTCTTGGGCTTCGTACAAATTGTCCCGACGACCTCCTAGAGGTATAGGAACAGAACTTAGTAATCTTCATAGAGCAGTCCTTTCCAGAGTCTACTACTGTTTCTCAAAGCATAGTACAAACGATAAAACTCTAGACTTGGACAGTCTATTTTCCTTGAGTCTCAAAGACATTCTCAAGTGACCCTCCGTTAGATAGGAAGAAACCCGTAGACTCGGACAGTCTCAATACCCTTCGGATTTCCCCGTTTCCTTAAAGACAGGGAACAACCCCGATCCTCAGATCAAACCCATGAGTACAGTGTTGCTCATATAAGAACTGATTTTCTCTTTAAAAAATCAGTATACTGGACCTGTCACTTAACTAAAATAGTCACTAGCAGATCGCCTCCTCTTAGGCTTCATATAATGATCCTTCTTATCCTCAGCATAAGATAGCCACCTCTTGGGCTTTGTACAAATGATTCTCCCCAGCGGAGCAAACCTTTTCAGCCTCCATCTCGGGCTTTGTACGAGATACAAAAAACACTCTCTTGTTGAGTATAAAAAATTCCCCTGTAGAGTCAAAACCTTTCAGCCTCTCTCTCAGGCTTTGTATGAGACACATAAAAGACTCCCTCGTTGAGTCAATCACCCTTTTGCCTTCATCTTGGGCCTCGCACGAGATACAAATTCCATAAGCAAGAGTCAAACCCTTTTTAGCCTCTCTCTCAGGCTTTGTACGAGACACATATTAGCCTCCTCTTAGGCTTTGTATAATGATTTTCCCTAGCGGAAATTAGCCTTCTCTTAGGCTTTATATAAGATAACCACTAGTTAATCCAATTAACCTTTTAGCATCAAACCTGTGCCTCGTTCACAATACACAAACATCAACAACTCCTTCCCTTTCATCTAATCGCTGTAAGCGGCAAGCCTCTGGATCATCTACATCCATGCCACTGTCCTTCTTTTAGCATGAGGAATTCCTAAAGAAAGATGGCGTTGCTCTATACACAGAGTTAAAGTCTTCTCCTTCAGGTTAAAACCCTTTCTTCAGAAATTATGGCATTGCTAGGATCCGCGTATCCCAGTTAAAGTAATTCTCCTTCTCCCCTCTTTAGAGATGACAAATTCTCTCTAAATTCGAGACCTTTCAGCTTCACATCTTGGGCTTTGAACAAGATACAAACAACCTTTCGCTTCACGTCTTGGGCTTTGAACAAGACACCAAAAAACCAATTTCCTCCCATAGAATAGGAGGAACTACGAACGCTCTGATTTCCCTGTTTCGGTAAACGGGAATACGTAGGCATAAGATCGAAAGAAAAGATCTTAGCGAGCACAATCCACAAAAAACCCAAATCCCATCACTCAAAAGCAGTAATTCAAAAACATCAGTCCTAACATCCTAATCGTTATTTCCCGTCAGAAACCCTTCGCCTAGATAAAAAAGAAAGAAAGTCGTATTGGCGAAAATACAAATAACCAGTACAAAGGCCCCCCATATTGTAGCATTCGTAACTTAACAGACCGCTGTTTAAACTCAGTATGAAAGCAGGGTTAATTGGAGACATCTATTTCCCTTCCTTAGTCAGCTTACAATAGGATAAAAAATGAATCGACCTGTAGTAAACTCAACCGCAGAGAGCGACCTGTGCTTAAGAACCATGTCCAAAATCGCTCGCTACAGAAAAGTGGCGCCCACCGTGGGGCTCTGTCAGAGTTAGATCTAGGCACGGTCTTCTTTTTCTTCACTTATGCGAATACCACAGATTGGGGCTTCTGCCGGGGAACCCATTTCTGTCAGGAACTTAGGATCTTTAGCTTCATTAGGTCTAGGATGTTTAGGACAAATATATATACTGCTTTTCCTAATTGCTATATGTGTTTATTTTTCTGCTAATGGGAATGCGGGTGATGCCGTATGTGGAAAGATTGAGTATACACCTAGAAAAGCCAAACCCTTTCGTAGTGCGGAAGCTATCGGAAATAGCTGTTACGCGATACTACCCTCATTTGAGGCTGGTGATCTATTCTCGGTGAATAGCACTTACTCTAAGATTGCACACAACTCGCTGGCGATCCGCTTGTTGTCTGCCTTCCTGGGAGGAGCTAATGATAATGAGTACAGGTACAAAAATAACCTTAGTAAACCTCTGGGGATGGGTAGAGCCTTGACTTCACGACAACGACCCTCTGACCCCATGTTTTTTCTATGTTTTTGTGTGCTGCATTCATGCAGCCATCTAAAAAAAACATTAAAACATTCAAAAAACTTTCTCTTCTAGTCTCTCTGTTTTTCAAAATAAACTAAGACTGTGATTGCAAATATTAGAGAAAGGGATTGCACCGATGGATTTCGGTAGAAGGAGAATTCACCAGTATACCTTTAAGGTTCCAAAGCTTGAGGATTTGAGAAGGTTAGCGAGGATGATCACTAACCCAGAGGCTTTCAAAGGCAAGCACGGTGGTCTGCTACCACTGTTAAGGGTCCATGTGATTGGGGGAATCATGGACGCGCTCGTTCAATTCTACGATCCAGTTTATCACTGCTTTACGTTCCCGGATTACCAGTTAGCACCAACGCTGGAGGAGTATTCTCATCTGTTTGATTTACATATCACTGATAGAGCTCCATTTTCTGGACTGGAAGAAATTCCAAAGAATCAGACCATTGCAAGAGCAATTCATTTGGACGAGTCTGAGGTCAGGACTCACCTGACTATTAAGGGTGGCATCTAAGGTTTGCCAGCCCAGTTCTTAACAAAGAAAGCTCTGTACTTCGCTAGTATAGGGAACGGGACTGCCTTTGAAAGCATCTTTGTCTTGCTCACCTACGGGTTATTTTTGTTTCCCAACATCAATAACTTCGTCGATATCAACGCTATTAAGGTTTTTCTCATCGGAAACCCCGTGCCGACTTTGCTCGCAGATGCGTATCATTCTGTGCACTTAGGAAATTTGTACAGTGGAGGGGAGATCACATGCTGTGTACCTTTGCTTTACAAATGGTTTGTCTCCCATTTGCCTAAGTCTGCTGCTTTTTGGGATTGCAAGAATGCCCTGCGTTGGTCGCAGAAGATCATGTCTCTTACCAACTCTGATATAGATTGGTGCATTAAGATTTATGATGGGATCAGGATCATTGATCTTTGTGGAAACTTCCCCAACGTACCCCTCATAGGAATTAAAGGGGGAATCAACTACCATCCGATATTGGTTCTTCATCAGTTTGGATACCCGATGAGGCTCATTCCGCAGAACGCTCATCTGGAAGGTCTTTTCTTCAAGGAAGGAGAAAACGACAGGGCACTGAAGATGGAAATAGTGCATGCGTGGAAACACGTTCATAAGAAAGGACGAGAGTCTCTAGGAAAACCAGACTGTGTCTCGGTGGAGCCTTATCTCTATTGGGTACAAACTAGAGCTCTCAAGCTAAAGATGCCTTATCCTCGTTACGGAATTCTTCCGCCGAGGGAGTCTGTCATGTACTTCATGACGGAAACTGAAAAACTTCAGGTTACTCTCAACAAAGTTCAAAAGGAAAGGAGGTCTTGGAAGAACAAGTACCGCACCCTCAACATAGAGTGTATCCAAATACAGCAACTACTGAGAGAGAAAGATGCTCTGATTGAGATTTTAGAGCAACATGCTATAGAGAATCAAGACGACGAAAGGAATTTGCTCGCTCCTTTCACCTGGCAAAGGAATAACAACCCGACAATGGCCCAAGCGCCCCGGTCAAAGAAGAGGAAGTACCAGGACCCATTAGTTTAGGTTTCTGTTTCCGTACCTTGTAATCTACTGTATTTCCATTTCTGTAATCCTTTGAATTCAATAAAAAGGGGTTTCCCCACCGTTTGATATTTGCAATCTAATTGTCGAAGTTTATTTTGAATAATCAACAAACAATTAATATAATCATTGCATTTTATCATTCTCACATCGCGTATTCTCCTTACCTACGAATCTTACATTTGTGTCTCAGTTCTAGAGTCAAACTGTCTCATTCGTATAATACTCGGGCCAGTTGTCAGAAAAAGATATATGATCTTGAGGAAGAGAACAGAGAGTTGAGAGAAGAGCTCGACGCTCTGAGAGAGGATATGATAAAGCTTCGTAACGACATGCAAGCCATGGCAGAAGCTCAGCTACAAAGGACTGTGATCTCGGAGGTCACCTCGACGCCCATAGTGGAGAAGTTCGATCCTAGGTATCAGATGCCGAAAGATCGTCCCTGGGGCATGCCTGTTAATTATATCCCAGAAGGATATGTTCCGCCGATCGTTGAAGATCAGGGAACTTCTGCAGGAGCCGTTGGTCCTGAAGGTTACAAACTTCGGGAAAGCGAAGATGCCAGAGGTATATTAAAGACCCCTGAAGGTTACAAACATCGGGAGACGCCAAGATTCAACGCCGTAGTTACGGTACCACCCCCTGTGGTGCACTCTGTCCCAAAAGGACAGATTCAACAGATACCTTCTTACAGGAAGGAGACTATGTTTGACCGAATGGATGAATTCCAGGAACAGTTCTTGGAAATGCAGAGGGAACTGCAAGCCATTCGCGGTCAGGATCTTTTTGGAAAGGACGCTGCAGACCTTTGTCTGGTCCCCAATGTGAAAGTTCTGCACAAATTCCAAGTGCCTGACTTTGAAAAATACAAGGGTAACTCTTGCCCTCAGAGTCATTTGACAATGTACGCTCGACGAATGTCAGCTCAGATGAAAAATCAGGACCTGCTGATTCACTACTTTCAGGATAGTTTAACCGGTGCTGCCTTAAAATGGTACATGGGTTTAAACCGTGCCTCGATCAGCACATTCAGAGATCTTGGCACTGCCTTCATTCAACATTATAAATACAATTTGGACATGGCACCCGGCAGAGATCAACTCAGATCGATGTCGCAGAAGGATAAGGAAACTTTTAAGGAGTGCGCTCAGAGATGGCGTGAAATTGCCGCTCAAATTTGTCCACCTCTTGAGGAGAAGGAGATGACAAAGATCTTCTTAAAAACCTTGAGCTCATTTTACTACGGCCGAATGGTCGCTAGTGCGCCCAGTGACTTCACCGAAATGGTCGGTATGGGTGTACGTCTTGAGGAAGCCGTCCGAGAAGGACGTTTGGTAAAAGACACTGGATCAACGAGCGGTACTAAGAAATACGGTAGTGCTCTCCCTAAGAAAAAAGAGCAAGATATTGGGAATATCTCTCTCAGAAAGCAATGGCGTCGTTATCAACCAGTAGCAGCGGTAACTCCTGCTATCGGCCCCGCGCCTGTTCCTACGTATCAACCTCAGGTTGCGCAGAGCCAACCTAATCAGCAAAGGACACAACAGCCTCTTCAGCAGGCTCGTCCTCAGTACAATAACAACCGTACAACACGATCATCAGGGTTTGATCCTATACCCGTGTCGTACGCAGAACTATTTCCGTTACTACTGGCAAAGGGGCACATCCAGACTAAGTCTCCTCTTACTGTACCGGAAAATCCGTCTTTTTGGTTTAAAGCGGATCAGACATGCCCTTATCACCAAGGAGGATCCGGGCATAACATAGAGAACTGCCTCAATTTCAAATCTGACGTACCAAAGCTTGTTAGGAGCGGGCTCTTATCTTTCAAATATACGAATCCTAATGTTCTCACGAACCCACTGCCTCAACATGAGAAGGCTGCAGTCAATCTGATTGAGAAAGAGACTAACAGCATTTATCAAATTCACGATGTACTCTTATTGAGGACCAATCTGGTCAAGATGCATTGTAGACAGGGTAGATATGGCCATGTGCCACCTCATAATTATCATCAGTGTGATATCTGCTCTAAAGATGATCGAGGATGTTCTGTAGTGCAAGCAGCTCTGCAGGAACAAATGGATCTCGGATGGATCCAAGAGCACAGAGTTCGTGGAGTTAACATGGTCTACACGAATTTCCACGTCATTCAAAACCACGATATCTGTGCGATGAATGTCAACTTGGTGGCGATGCACTCAAGGCAAAGCCAGTATCATAATCTGCCACGGCATGATTACAGTTCCTGTCTGACTTGCTCGGTAAACAAACAGGGATGCTCTTTCATACGAGAGGCCCTCCAGCGTCAGATGGATCTTGGATGGATCCAAGACTACCATGATAGGAATCCCTATCAAATCAACATGGTTCAGGTCTTCGATATTCGTGTGATGAATACCGACCTGGTAGAGTTACATGCTGAGCAGGTCTGCCTCGGATTCCTGGTCTCACATAACTATCAAAGCTGTAAAGCGGGTTGCGAAAACGATCGGGGTTGTACCCTTGTCCAGGAGGCACTTCAGCACTTGTTAAATCACTGGTGGATGCCCATCTATATGGATGAAGATACTCAGCAAATTAGTATCAGTAACAGAAATCCCACTCGGCGTCAAAGTCAGGATGTCCGATCAGTGGAAGCTAACCTAGTAAGGTTACATTGTATTCAAAGTGGGCGTGGCCAGGTGCCCCCGCACAACTATGACAGTTGTAACGTCTGTTCATAAAGTAACCAAGGGTGTTACCTTGTGAGAACAGCTCTTCAGGGTCAAGTGGATCGCGGAGAAATTCGTCCATATCCAGGTTCTGGACTTATCAATTGGTCGCCGAACTACCTTGCTGAGCAAGTTGAGGATGTCCTCACGGTCTCTGGTCATTACGGGACCATGGATGTTTTTGCCATTATTCCTCTACTTGACGAATCTAGAGTTCCCAACCGGGAACGAATCGAGGTTACTTATGATGGTCAGAAAAACCAGAAGGTTCCCATAGTCATCTATCTACCGGGACCACTACCGTATGAATCAACTAAGGGTATTCCTTACAAATACGGTGCAACAATAGTTGAAAATGGAAAGGAAATTCCATTACCCTCCGTCGTGAATATTGCAGACATCAGTCTGTAACACGGAGCGGTAGAATCTTCAACCGGGGAGTTGGAGAGTCCAGCAAAGAAAAGGAACTTCAGACAGAAATTCCTGATCCACCAGTCGGTCAATCCAGTAATCCCGACCTGTCGAAAGACAAAGATGAGATGCTAAAGCTCATCCAAAGGAGTGAATTCAACATTGTTGATCAGCTGTTACAGACTCCTTCAAAGATCTCAGTATTATCACTGTTACTCAGTTCAGAAGCGCACAGGGAGGCTCTACAGAAAGTCTTAGGGCAGGCCTTTATGGAACAGGATGTAACAATCAGACAGTTCGATAGTATTGTCTCTAACATCACTTCCTGCAACAATTTGGGATTTAGTGATGAGGAATTACCCGAAGAGGGTCGCCGTCATAACATGGCGCTCAATATCACAGTTAACTGCCAGGACGATGCTTTAGCCAGCATACTGGTAGACACAGGGTCAGCCCTGAATGTTATGCCGAAGTCCACTTTGATGCAATTATCATTCAAGGGCCCTCCGATGAGAAACAGCGAGGTCGTCGTCAAAGAGTTCGACGGATCCAGAAAAGCAGTTATCAGCGAAGTTGATCTTCCCATAACTATTGGTCCTCATACTTTTCAAGTCACTTTCCAGGTCATGGACATCCAGGCAACATACAGTTGTTTATTAGGAAGACCTTGGATACATCAGGCTGGAGCGGTTACTTCAACCCTCCACCAAAAGCTAAAGTTCGTTCAGAACGATCAACATGTCACAGTCTGTGGGGAACAGGTGTCGCTCCCGGGATTTTCATCCTAGTACAAACGCGAAAGTGGCACCGAAACAGAGTCGCCAGCAATGTGTATTTATCCCATGAGAGGGAAAGGAAACACCACATAAACCTGAAAGGAAGGAAAAGCATGGTCTTGCGACCAAGAAAACTGGGTTCGGGAGTCGGTTACGCGCAGGGAAGGTATTAACACCCCACACGTCCATCGTACCCGATGGGATCCACGCTTGCTTGTCTCAATCAAAGGGTGTAAGGAAAGGATGCTGGAAAAGGAACTAGAAAAGGAAAGGGAAAGCGAAACAAATGTAGGGAAAATAAAAGAAGTGCTCGCATGGGCCCTACCCCACTGCCTACGTATCTCATCGGGAACATGAGAATCAGAGCGACGTAGTTCCCCTCACTAGGGACGGATTGTTTGTGTTTTTTAGAGAACGGCTTACGTTCTGGCTCAGGTGTTGCAGGCTCGCTGGTCCGAGTGCGTTACCATCTTGCAAGAGAACGAGTAGGAGCACGTTCATACGTTGAGAGTGAGTGAGATGAGAAAAGAATTCCCGAAGGAAAAGACGTTATTGTTTGTTTTTGTCTTTTAAGAGTTTTTTCATTTGTTTGCATATGATAGTGTATCTGAATCTTAGTCATTGGAATGTGTGCATTCTCACATTCCAAGATGGAATGGGTAAGAAAGCACACTAAGAGTGAAGAAGACCCCCACACTTAGTTCCAATTGTCAAGGTTCAAACACACTAGCGTATTTGTGTTTATTAAGTGTTTTTGTTGATTAAGAAATGAAGAAGTGCTTTTTATTATTTGTACCTTCAACAAGTATTGCATTTAGGTCCCTCACACAAGATCAAATGTTTAACACATTGACCCAAGATGGGTTATATGCTATACATTTTAAGATTATAAAAGAAAACCCCTTATAATCTTTTCTTTATATGAAAGGCCTAAATGCAATAAATGCTAACCTTTATTGGATGTTTTGGATTTTCTTTAAGAGATGAGAAGAGAGACTCAAGAGAGGAGAAAAGGTAAAACCTATGTGGACTAAGACTCAATCCTAATTGAAGATTAAAGGGAGTGATCCTAATGGTTTGTGAGGTTTCAACCTAAAGTCTAAAGAAAGAATGAATTAAACAATTCACTTCTAAAGTAGAAGATGAATTGTAATTCACAAAGGGAAAGTGATGAATTATTAAAAGAAAACACATAAGTGCTTAACAAAACACAAAATGGAATTGTAAAAGAGATGAAAGGAAAGAAGTTTGAATGTGGATTCCTTATCCACACTCAATTGCAACTTACCAAAGCCCCTACATGGTTAGTAAACATGTACAAGAAGTGTAAGAAATAAAAGAACATTTAATGCACTATAAAGCTCAAGAGAATTAGATGAGAAATCAAATCCTAATGTCACAACCAGAATGTACATCATATGGAAAACAAATGGTTATTATCAAGCAAGTCCAAGTGAGCAAGCAACAAACATCATCAATGGCATTAAAACATGTTACCATAAGAAAAGGAAGATGAAAGATGAAAAAGAATGATAGAACATGCATAAATGGAACATGTAATCTAAGGATCAGAATTGAAATGAAGTAAAAAATGATTCACCAACATCTCACAAGTATTTATGAAGTAAACATCAAGACATTTAAGAAGTGATAGAAGAAGTAGAATTGAAATGGAAGTTCAAAAGAGAACACAAGTACAAACACAACATGTTAAAGGTGCACAATATTCAAATGAAAGTCAACATGCAAGGAGGGCATACAATATGTACCAATGACCTATAATGTCAAGTGAATAGTTCACAAAGTAGGCAAATGATCATGCAAGTATGCACAAAAGAAATCATGTAAACATGCACAAAGATCACAAGGATATGACATGTTGGAATGCTTCAAATGAAATGTCTTAAACAAAAATCAAATGAGTTCATGAAAATTATTCAAACATGGTATTGAGGTACACAAAACAGAAATGAATCACTTATCAAAGTATCATGTAAAAATTCAAGGCAAAATGATGTCAAACAATGCACTTAGGTCAAGTATGCACATCATACAAAGTAGCACAAAAATGAACACCAAACATGCCATAAACTGGCCTAAAAAAATCAAATAGAAATCATTTAACATACCTCAAGATGATAATGACTCAATGCAAAAAGAAGAGCATCAAAACAATTTTTAATGATCAAGAACAAAATTAAACAAAATCATGTACCACATTAAGAATGCATACAAAAAAAAGTCAAAGAAAAATATAGAACAGGGGCAAAAAGGTCATAAAATCATGAAAAATTTTCTAAATGTTTTAATAAGACTCATGAATTTTTGTAGAATTTTAGGATGAAGTTTAGTATTTTTAAAAATTAAAAAGCAAACATGTAGAAAATGAAGAAAATAAAATAAAATGAAAAGCAAGCGTGGGGTGCAGACATAGTAAATTTTCAGTTCAACATTATTGGGTTTTAAAAAGAGGAGGTGTGAATATCAAATGTCTTAAGTCCAATTCTGCGCAATCTACACCAATAACTATGCATACTCAGTCAACAAAAGTCAATACACTACATGCCATTGGATTAAGTCAGGGTCAAACCAAAGTCAAAGTAAACAACATCAACGCGCACATATGAATGTCCACACTCCCTACCGTGTACCATGCCACACAAAGTTTAAGTGAGTTCAGAAATAATGCACATAACATGCACATGCGTTTTAATGTGCTGGCATGCTTTTGAACCACACGATGAGAAAAAATAGACGGACACGATTAGAAATCACACAAACCCTAGCATTCAAGATCACCGGCCGGAGATGACCTCCGGTCATCTTCTCCGGCCAACAGCCGCCACCTGCAAACTCACATGCTCATGGAAACACACAAATCGTATACCAAATTGAAGCTGAACTTTTGAACATCATGAATCTACCAACAAAATCATCAAACCATTCACATACAGCAAGAAACAAGCATGAACATGTTGCCCTAAATTTTTGTATCTAAGCTTCCAAGAAGCTCTATCAACTAGCCAGAGTTCAAATGCTCCTATTGAGCTCATATCATCAAAATAAGCTAAAAAAACTATAAATCATGCTAGAAAAGTTTGAGAAGATGAAACCTGAAAATGCTACAAACTGGAGTTGAACAGAAAACCAGAGAATCGTGCCTCTTCTTTGAGCTACTCTTGGCCAAATAAAGGCTCGAGAATCTTGAAATCGTGCAGAGAATCACACTGAAAATTCCAATCTCTTGAAACCGAACTTGACTATTTGGATTTGTTTGCCCTTACTCTTGGCTCAGAATGAAACAATGAAGATGATAGAGGCGAAATGTGAAAGAAGATGGCGGAAATGTAGTGAAATCAGAGAGAAAACAAAAAGAGATTGAGAGAAAAAGTTTGAAGTATTGGAGAGGGAGAGTAAAAAATGAAGCTGAAATGGATTTGTGAGGTGAGATTTTGATTTATAGCATGAGTTAGAAATGAACCACAGTGGTTAAGTGAGTTGGTTAAGGTGAGTTATCATGGTTAAAGTGAGTCCACCCTAACTAACTGAGTCAAGTTAGTTAGGGGGCGAGTGATCAAGGCTGGGTTATGGTGAGGTTAATCTCATGACAGTTATGGTGAGGATGAAGAGTGAAGCTTGGAATGGTAGGACTGTTGTGGCAGAAACTTGCTCAACAAGTTGTTCTCTCCATTTTCATGCAAGGCACGTGATACTAAACATTGTGTAAGTGATGTGTGCTTGGTCTAAAGAGGAAACTGAAGTGAAGAAGTGTTTGTAGTGTGTGTGAACCAAAATCGTGCACCAAATCATCATTGTAACAGTAGGTGTTTGAGGGTGAATTTCTCACATGTTAGTGAATGGTTTGAGGAACTTTTGATGCCAAATAGAAGAGGGCATGTTGTGGAACACATTTGATGTTGATTTCAAATTGAGATGAGGTTTGGAAAATGGTGCAAAATAGCTTAAAACACAAAGGTCTGGGAACTGGTGTAAGGGCGTGTGAAGCAAGTCATGGCATGGCAGTGAAATGCATGAAAGTTCAGCCTAATCAACCTAACTTGAGACCAAAATTTCTCCCTCATAAATTGATCAGATGGAATTTTGTCCAACATGAACATTAAAGAGGACATTGCAATGAGCAACTTTCATGTTGAAAACTTTTCCATTTGAAGCTTTTATCTTGATGAAAATTGAATGAACATTTGGCCTATCAACTGTTTGTTGAAATGACTGCGCGCGTGCCCTGAAAATCCTGGTCATGACCTAGTTTTGAACCTACTTTGGTCCAACTTTGATCAATCATATCTCCCTCAATTTTTATCCAATAGAGATGTTCCACATATGGATGTGAAGCTTAAAACAAGATCTTTTGTTGTGGCCGAGTGGAATTTTCATTTGGTGCTTCAATTTTAAATGGCCTTGGTTCAAACTCTGATGCAAAATGGCCAAAACTTGCTATATTTAGTAACCCTTCTTCATCCAAAAATGGCAACTTTCCACATCTTGATTTTTTCATGATTCCTTTGGAGTTTCTTGATCAAATTTTGTACATTGGACATATGTAACATGAATTTCATGAATTTGGCCTCAAAAAGTCAAGAGTTGACTTTTTCCACTGATTATTTGACTTGGCCCCAATTTCTCTGATTTTTGATCTTTCTTCCAATTGAACCACTTCTAAAACCAATTGAGAGGTGATTTTCCACATACATACACTTAAGAACATATAGAATACCATGACATCAAGTTTTGTCCAAAAAATCAAAGATATCCTGATTTTATTAGAAACCCTAATTTTGACCCCTTCTGGTTAGGAGGAAAAAGTGCAGTCTTCAATTTCAAATTCCTCAGAGTATGTTGTGTATCCTCTTAAAGGATGATGAGATATACCATTTGAGGATGATTTTGGATCAATGGGCTATCACTTTTGAGGGTTTTCCTTCAATTTTTGAACCTCTTGCATAAGGAAAGATGTAGTGCTTCAATCTCCCATTGAATCTCTCATCCCTGAGGTTGTGGATGATCCCTTGAGATAGTATGAGACATGAAAGACCTCTTGGCTTGCCTTGAGGAAACTTGATTGACCTTTTTGTGCTTTGAATGATCCCTTGATTGTCCATCTTCCACCTGATCACATGCCCTGATGGTAAGAAGGATGCTATGCTTCATTTTCCTATGCCAAATGCAATGTAATCTTAATGAGGTGGATATGATATGATAAATGAATATGCCATGCTATGATGACAAAGAGGGAGAGCAAATTTTGGGGTATTACAGCTGCCCCTATTCAAGTGCTGTAGACCTGAATGCCTGGAAGCAATTGCTTTCGGACTTTCAAGGTATATAGTGATTGAATACCAAATATAACCAAAAATTTGCTCTGGATGATGAAGAAGAAACCCCCCCCCCCCCCCCGACATTGCTGGATTGAATCTTCAATGAAGCATTGTCGGAGAAATCTGTCTTTTGAACGACACCAGACGACTACTGGCTCGCCGCATTACTGGTAAACTTTAACAATGTCTTTTATGCAATTCCAGATGACTATTGGCCTGCCACGCTACTGGTGGACTTTGATAACGTCTTTTGTACAATGCCAGACGACTACTGGCTTGCCACGCTGCTGGTGGACTTTAATAATGTCTTTTATGCAACTCCAGACGACTACTGGCCTGCCACGCTACTGGTGGACTTTGATAATGTCTTTTGTATAATGCCAGACGAGTACTGGCCTGCCACGCTACTGGTGGACTTTGCAGCCTCGTGCCACCCGAAGACGGACTTTTGCCAATCCACTGTTGGACTTTTGCCACCCGAAGACGGACTTTTGCCAATCCACTGTTGGACTTTTGCCACCCAAAGACGGACTTTTGCCAATCCACTGTTGGACTTCTGCCACCCGAAGACGGACTTTTGCCAATCCACTGTTGGACTTTTAGCTGCTTTGCCACCCGAAGATGGACTTTTACCAATCCACTGTTGGACTTTTAAAATTTGCCACCCTTAGATGGACCTTTCGCCAATCCACTGTTGGACTTTTGCCACCCGAAGACGGACTTTTGCCAATCCACTGTTGGACTTGTGCCACCCGAAGACGGACTTTTACCAATCCACTGTTGGACTTGTGCCACCCGAAGACGGACTTTTGCCAATCCACTGTTGGACTTTTGCCACCCGAAGACGGACTTTTGCCAATCCACTGTTGGACTTTTAGCTGCTTTGCCACCCGAAGATGGACTTTTGCCAATCCACTGTTGGACTTTTAAAATTTGCCACCCTTAGATGGACCTTTCGCCAATCCACTGTTGGACTTTTGCCACCCGAAGACGGACTTTTACCAATCCACTGTTGGACTTGTGCCACCCGAAGACGGACTTTTGCCAATCCACTGTTGGACTTTTGCCACCCGAAGACGGACTTTTGCCAATCCACTGTTGGACTTTTGCCACCCGAAGACGGACTTTTGCCAATCCACTGTTGGACTTTAAGAATTTGCCACCCTTAGATGGACTTTCTGCCAATCTACGGTTGGACTTTCGCAAAATTCCAATACTGGATTACACTCTGCATCCGTGTCAGACATCTCTGCCGACTTTACTGAGGAACAATGATCAATGACTTGACTTTAGAGGTTCCTGAGAGGATAGTATCTCTGCTGGAGAATAAATGAACAATCCGTCTGCTTCGAATTGTCAAGTTTGCCAAAAATAAATTGGACTTGAAGAATAATAAATAGAGGTTCCTGAGAGGATAGTATCTTTGCTGGAGAATAAATGAACAATCCGTCTGCTTCGAATTGTCAAGTTTGCCAAAAATAAATTGGACTTGAAGAATAATAAATCTGCCAGTAATCACTTCATCTGCTGGGGGAATGAATTCTGGTCACAGCGATTCCGCTGGGGATGAGAATTTCTTTGCATGGCGTCTTGCTAGGGAAGAAAAGTCATAAAAACTCTGCTTGGGGATCTATCCAATCCAAGACCCTTTGTAGGGGTTATCCACCTTCTGACCCGGCTGGGGAAAGACTGTACCATCCTTGTTGAGGAATAGATCCTGCCGATCCTATAAACCTCTGCGGGGAGAGCAACAACTCAGCTGGGGAGTATAGCTGACAAGATTCGATGCTGACCTCTGTGGGGGATCATTACCAGAGACACAATCTTGCTGGGGATCAGGGCTACTCTGCCAGGGATATGCAAATCCTGGTTAGAACATTCCACTGCAACTTGCTAGGAAAGAGTCCTTAGAGATTTGTTGGGGAAACCCAAAGCAAATCCACAGTAGTCTGCTGAAGAATATGACTGTCGAGCTTAGGATAAGTACCACAATGCACCATGTTAGGCGAGCTTCCCTTTAGACAATTCCGTTAGGGATGACGAGTTTATAACCAACTCTACTGGAGGAAACTGCTTTAAAACGTCTCGTGCTGGGGAATGCCTTTTGAGAGGATTTTACAGAAGACCAACTGTCCTCAAACTCCACTAGGGATGATCAACACTTCATACTGGGGAAACTAACATGCCTCATGCTTGGACAAACCAATAATTTGTCCCCGAAGAAGATGTCATAAGAGGATTTTACAGAAGATTTAGCCTCTTCAAACTCCTGCGACTTCGCTGGGGATAATGACCATCAGTTTCGGTATCGACGAGACCACTCTTTTGGGGAACTTGTGACCGTTATCGACACAAAAAAGCTTGCAGCTGTTGGAAATACTGTATGAGAGAATCGACTTAATAAGATACAACGGTACCCAGTTGAACTTAATTCAATGATATCGAACCGTTATGAACGACCATCGACCGAGCGATGAACGCCGACCTCCTTACCCGTAATTGCCCCAGTCTTTTGCGTGGGGTAATTGATTACTGGTCTTGTGCTTAAAATCATCTGCACCTGCTACCTGCAACAAAAGAATATGCACACATGCCCCAAACATTGCGTGGCTAGAATCCACCATCCGGGAGTATTCAACATTCAAAGTAATTTCAAATGTTTTTTCTGCGCATGTTATTGTAAGGCCACCATGTTTTCACATGCATTGTTTTATCAAAAATTAGGACGTTTTTGCAAACAAGGCAATAAAACAAAAAATAGAAAGCTTTTTATTGAAATTCAATTTATTGACTGAGAGCCCAGAATAGGCAATTACATCAGGAAGCAATCCCTGGAAAGAGGTGATCGCTGAAAATTGAGAAAAGAAACTATCCTAATGGCAATGTGAAAGTGGCATTCCACTGAGTTTCCATTCTGCTATGACCAGTATGTCTTCAAAACTCCCCGACCTTGCCTTCTGAGGAATAATCAGACCGATTCCTATCTTTCAGAATGTCAGTTGTTCAAACGATAATGGGGTACAGATAACTCAGACCGTAGTCATTCGCTTAAATCCCTCTTTTGCGTGGACCGCCCTTTCAGGTTTTCGATCCACCAGGATACCCCTTTTTGCCTAAGTTGCCCTTTCGGGTTTTCAACTTACCGGGTGTACAATTTTTTCAATTATATCCCTAATTTTTGCCCGAACCTTATTCTGTTTTTGGTTCGCCGGGATGCCCTTTTTTGCCTGGATTCTTTTTTATTTTTATTATCCAGCGGGTCTATTCACGCGAAGTATTTTTTGACTACGTCCGAGTTGACAGGGGATGAAAAGTCTTCGCCATCCATGGTTGTAAGCAATAAGGCTCCGCCCGAAAAGACCTTTTTAACCACGAATGGACCTTCATAGTTAGGAGTCTACTTGCCCCTGTGATCTGTATTGGGAGGAAGGATCCTTTTGAGTACCACATCTCCGACTTTGTAAACCCGAGGACGCACCTTTTGGTCAAATGCCTGCTTCATTCTGCGCTGGTATAATTGCCCATGACATACAGCCGTCAATCGCTTTTCCTCAATAAGGCTCAGTTGATCAAATCTGGATCGTACCCATTCAGCCTCATCTAGCTTAACATCCATCATGACTCTGAGGGACGGAATCTCCACTTCAACCGGTAGCACTGCCTCCATACCATATACAAGTGAGAATGGGGTTGCCCCAGTGAACGTGCGTACCGACGTTCGATACCCATGCAAAGCGAATGGTAACATCTCATGCCAATCTTTGTACGTGACAACCATCTTCTGCACAATCTTCTTGATATTTTTGTTGGCCGCTTCGACCGCGCCATTCATCTTTGGGCGGTACGGAGAAGAATTGTGATGTTCGATTTTGAAGTCCCGGCATAATTCAGCCATCATCTTATTATTCAAATTAGAACCATTATCAGTAATGATTCTTTCGGGAACTCCATATCGGCATATGATATCCCGTTTTAAGAAACGAGCTACCACTTGTTTTGTAACATTGGCATAGGATGCAGCTTCAACCCATTTGGTGAAGTAATCAATCGCCACCAAGATGAAACGATGACCGTTAGAAGCTGTAGGCTCAATCTTTCCGATCATATCAATGCCCCACATGGCAAACGGCCAAGGCGACGACATGATACTCAACGGATTTGGAGGCACATGCACTTTGTCTGCATAGATCTGGCATTTATGGCATTTGCGGGCATATTTGCAACAATTTGACTCCATAGTCAACCAATAATATCCCGATCTTAACAACTTTTTAGCCATTGCATGCCCTCCGGCATGGGTATCGAAAGAGCCTTCGTGCACTTCAATCATCAATAGGTCTGCTTCGTGTCTATCCACACATCTAAGCAGGACCGTGTCAAAATTCCGCTTGTACAACACATCATCCTGATTCAGGAAGAAACTACCCGACAACCTTCTCAACGTCTTCTTATCTTTAGCGGATGCCCCTGGCGGGTACTCTTGACTTTTTAAGAAACACTTAATGTCATGAAACCATGGCTTGTCATCAGACGCTGCGTCGACCGCAAACACAAATGCAGGTCTGTCAAGGCGGGATACTTCAATCTTAGGTACATGGTTCCATCCTTGCACTTTGATCATGGAAGACAAAGTGGCCAAGGCATCAGCGAACCTATTCTCATCTCGAGGAATATGGTACAGTTTCACTGTTGTGAAAAATGTCAGCAATCTCCTTGTATAATCTCTATACGGCACTAGATTTGCTTGGTGCGTGTACCAACTCCCTTTCACTTGATTGATTACCAAAGCTGAATCACCAAATATATCAAGGGTCTTAATCCGTAGATTAATCGCCTCCTCGATCCCCATTATACAAGCTTCGTACTCTGCTTCATTGTTGGTGCATCCGAAAGTTATTCAGGCAGTGAAAGGCATATGAACACCTTCCGGCGTGATAAGAACTGCTCCAACTCCGCACCCATTCATATTGACAGCCCCATCAAACATCAGACTCCATTTGGATTCAGGGTCTGGCCCCTCCTCCGGGAGTGGTTCCTCGCAGTCTTTAGCTTTGAGAAACATGATGTCCTCATCAGGGAAGTCAAATTTCATGGGTTGGTAATCATCAATCTGCTGTTGCGCAAGATAGTCGGACAAGATACTTCCTTTGATGGCCTTTTGGGAAGTGTACTGAATGTCATACTCTGTCAAGACCATTTGCCACCGTGCAACTCTGCCTGTCAGTGCTGGCTTCTCGAAAATGTACTTGATAGGGTCCATTTTTGAAATCAACAAGGTTGTATGCCTGATCATATATTGCCTCAATCGCTTAGCGGCCCATGCAAGTGCACATCATGTCTTTTCAAGCATGGAGTACCGGGACTCACAATCATTGAACTTTTTGCTCAGGTAGTAGATAGCATGCTCCTTCCTACCCGTCTCGTCATGTTGACCGAGAACACAACCCATGGAACCTTCAAGCACTGTCAGATACATTATCAGCGGTCTCCCTTCAACTGGAGGCATTAGAATCGGAGGTTCCTGCAAGTATTCTTTTATCTTATCGAATGCCACTTGGCAATCGTCATTCCACCTGACCGTTTGATCTTTCCTTAACAATTTAAATATTGGTTCACACGTGGCTGTTAGGTGAGATATGAACCTTGCAATGTAGTTCAATCTACCCAAGAAACCACGAACCTCTTTTTCTGTTCTCGGTTCAGGCATTTCTTGTATTGCTTTCACCTTGGCAGGATCAACCTCGATTCCTCTTTCGCTCACAATGAATCCCAACAACTTTCCAGAACGCACCCCAAACGTGCACTTGTTTGGATTTAATCTCAGACGGAACTTTCTCAACCTTTCAAACAGCTTTTTCAGGTTAATCAGATGTTCCTCTTCTGTTCTCGACTTGGCAATCATATCATCTACATAACATTCGATCTCCTTATGAATCAAGTCATGAAACAATGTTTCCATCGCCCGCTGGTACGTTGCTCCTGCGTTTTTCAACCCAAAAGGAATTACTTTATAACAATATGTACCCCACGGAGTAATGAACGTGGTCTTCTCCATATCTTCAGGTGCCATCTTGATCTGGTTGTACCCGGAGAAACCGTCCATAAAAGAGAACACTGAAAACTGAGCTGTATTATCGACCAGCACATCAATATGAGGTAGTGGAAAATCATCCTTCGGGCTAGCTTTATTAAGATCTCGATAATCCACACACATTCTCACTTTTCCATCTTTCTTCGGTACTGGCACGATGTTGGCTAACCACGGAGGATATTTAGTCACAGCAAGAAACCCAGCATCCCACTGCTTCTGGACTTCCTCCTTAATCTTTAAAGCCATGTCGGGGTGAGTCCAACGAAGTTTCTGCTTGACTGGCGGACATTCTTCTCTCAATGGCAGCCTGTGCACAACAATATCCGTATCCAACCCCGACATGTCTTGATACGACCAGGCGAAGATGTCAACATACTCGCGCAACATTTCAGTCAAAGTTTTCTTCACATCTTCTTGCAAGCTAGTACCAATCTTGATCTCTTTCTTGGCATCCTTGGTACCAATATTGATGATTTCTACAGTCTCCTGATGAGGCTGGATGACCCTTTCCTCTTGTTTCAACAATCTGGCCAGTTCTTCAGGGAGTTCACAATCTTTCTCATCCCCTTCTTCGGCTTGATAAATCGGATTGTCAAAGTCATACATAGCCATATCAAAATCGTTATCAGTGGTATCCGGAGGATCAAGTCTGCATGAACGGGTTCATGCCTTATTTTAGAATTTATTTTTAAGCGAAAACAAAAGAAAATGAAACATTGCCATTTTATTATTTTTGTGCAAAAATAAAAACTGAAAGACAGAGAACAAAATTTGATTGCAAAACGTCCTTTATTAATGATTAAAAAATTGCAAATGCAACCAGGGTGGCCCTACAAATGAATCTATACGCCTTGGGCAGAGCGTAAGATTTTGACATGCATTATGGTTAGAAAAAAAAAACACAGAAAAAATTACTCTGTCTAAAGAGTAACCCGGATGACTTCTTCAACGAACCAGTTCTGCACTTGTTGTCCCGGAGCATGAGGGCGTACCCAGTTGTCCAGGTCACCATCACTGTCGACATTATCCTCTGTAGCTGCACAAGACTGGTCTGTGTAGATAATTCCCCCACTATTGAAAGTAATGGGTCCCCTGCTCCCCGCATCTGAAGTTGTAGAGGGATGATAACCAATACCAAATTTGTCTTCCATCATTGGGGTCTCTATCAACCTGCCCCAACCTTGGGCGTTGCCTGCCCTGACGACTTCGACAGCTTATTTGTAAGATGAAATGGAGGTATCGGCCCCAACTGGTACAGAAGAAGACTCAGGTGCATCGTCAATATTGACTGCTTCAAATGATTGGCACAACATCTCGTGAATTTCCCCATCCATTTCAACGTACTTGAATGTGGACAAGTGACTCACAAAGATGTCTTCTTCCCCGCACACCGTCACAACCTGCCCTTCAAACTCATACTTCAACTTTTGGTGTAAAGTGGAAGTAACAGCCCCGGCTCCTTGAATCCAAGGGCGTCCCAATAGGCAGCTATATGCAGGTTGTATGTCCATTACATGGAACGTGGATTTGAATACCTGTGGTCCAATTTGTACGGGCAATTCTACCTCACCAAACACAGATCGTCTAGTCCCGTCGAATGCTCTGACCACCAATTCACTAGGCCTTAAGATCAAACCATTAACTTCCAGCTTCATTAACGCCTTCTTGGGCAAGACATTAAGTGATGAACCAGTGTCTACCAGTACATGAGATAACACTGCGCCCTTACACTCCATCGTGATATGCAAAGCCTTATTGTTGTTTCTTCCTTCAACCGTCAAATCTCTACTTGTAAAACCCAAGCCATGGCTAACGTTAACATTGGAGATTACGCCCTCGAGCTGATTAACAGTAATTTCCTGTGGCACGTATGCACTCTTCAATACTTTCAACAACGCCTGCCGATGCGCATCAGAGCACATTAATAGTGACAAGATTGAAATCTTTGAAGGGGTCTGATTCAGTTGGTCCACAATCTTATAATCGCTTTTCTTGATTATCTTGATAAATTCTTCCATTTCCTTATCAAAAGTAATCTTTGTCTCTGCTTCAGGTGTAGGCGCATTTTCAACCACCTGTTTACCCTTAGCCTTTGCTGCAGCTTCTGCCTCTTTATCACTTCTCAAGGTTTGGGGAGCGAACAACCTTCCACTCCTTGTAAAGCCCCCTACACCCCCTACATTATCAATATTTGGGCTAACTGACGACTCCAACTCCTGCTTTTTACCTTCGTAATACACATCTGCCCCATAGTGCCATGGGATAACCTTCGTAGATGTGAATGGAATTGGTCCTGGCACCGTGATAGTGACAGGACTGGGCCTTTCTTGCGCAACGCTCGCCACGGGAACTGCATTGACCGGCATTTGAATCTCAGCGGGAGTATAATAGATGGTCACGGTTGATACCTCATCAGCGTCTTTCACGACTCTGTCGAACTGTAGACATCCTTCATCGATCAGATTCTGTAAACCCATCTTCAACTTATCACAGCCATTCTCCTGATTCATACACTCAGAACAATCTTGATTACAGCCCGGGAACACCTGTCCCTTCAATAAACGATCTTTTACAACCAACAAAGACGTTTTCACCTGATGGATGTCTGCCACCAAATTCAATCTCCTCCCATCTTCAATAGCGTACACATTTGCCGCACCATGATCAGGCATGGGATGCTGAGTAATATTAGGAGTGGGAGAGAAATTGATGGCTTTAGCATCAATTAAGTCTTGTACTTTATGGTGGAAAGCCCAGCATTTTTCAATGGAGTGCCCCTGAGCACCTGAGTGGAACTCACAACGAGCATTAGCATCGAAGTTAGGTGGCAGGTTTCCAGCAACCAGAGCTTTCATAGTACGGAGTTCTACCAACTTTAACTCGAGTAGCTGGGGCAACAGCGCGGCATAAGTCATAGGGAGAGGATCCATCTTACGATCCCTCTTCCTAGACCTTTGCCGAAAAAAAGGTTGTTGCTGTTGCTGCTGATCTTGTTGTTGGGGTTGTTGTTTCTAAACCGACGGTGTGGGGATTGTTACAGCATCTACCTGATAATAAGCTTGAGAACGCCCTTTGCCTCGTCCTCTAAACACAGCATTCGTATCACCTTCTCTTCTTTTCTGGCTACTAGCAAACGGTTTCTTCGTCCCCGAAGAGCCAGCCCCACTCACATCTTGGATCTTTCCAAGCTTTAACAGACTTTCTATTCTTTCTCCCGCAATCACAATATCAGCAAATCCAGTTGACGGACAAGCAACTAATCTATCAAGATAGGCCCCTTGCAAGGTGCCCATAAACATATCCGCCATTTCTCTGTCTGACAAGGGAGGTTGAACCTGGGCAGCCATTTCCCTCCACCTCTGTGCATATTCCTTGAAACTCTCCTTGGCATTTTGTGACAACCCCTGCAATTGAGTGCGGTTGGGCGCCATGTCGATATTGTACTGGTATTGCTTCAAGAACGCTTCTTCCAGATCTTTCCAACTCTTCACAGCAGCTCTATTCAACTTCATATACCAGGTCAAGGACGCTCCAGCCAAACTGTCCTGAAAATAATGCATCCATAGCTTCTCGTCCTCTGTATGGGCTGAAATCTTCCCAAAGTAAGCTTGAAGATGCGTTTGGGGACACGCATTGCCGTGATACTTATCAAAAGTGGGAGGCTTGAATTTAGGAGGAATTTTGACTCTTGGGACCAGCCCCAAGCTAGTAACATCAATACCCATAGAGTTCTTGCATTCTATGGCCCTGATCTTTTCTGCTAACTCATCATACCTTCGATCACCGTGATTACCCACATCAGCATCCAGCAGAGTAAATTGGTCTTCCAGAGGATCTTCAAGAGTAACACCAGCATGCCTACCATTTCCATTACCCCGATTGTTACCACCAGGAGGAGGGTTGCCACCGGGAGGAAGAATGCCATGCCCCTGTGAATTGTCATGCTGATCACCTTCGGGCCCATTTTCTGGACGCTCGACCAGAAGCCTCAATCTCTCCTGATTTTGCGCCATGCCAGTCATGAGGGTCATGAACTGGTCCATACGCGCCCTCATTTCAGCCAAATCACTTTGCACTTGATCCATGATTCTTACTTGATTTCTTCGCGTCGAATATCGGTGAATATGATTCTCAGCTATACTGCCTGAAACCAAATAAAGGTTAGAGACCCCGCAACGAGTACCTGAAAAGCAAGTAACAAAAATGCAAAATGATATGCAATGCCATGCAATGCTATGTTTGTCATTTCCGAGGTGCTTTATACCCTGATTCCAATCCAAACCACAGAAATCTGAAGACCAGAAATCGTGACATAAAGAGACGTGTCGTGGTCATGTGCTTGTGTACAGATATCTGATAAAGCGTAATTCTGAATAAACTGCTCATACTCATTCGACAAAGTATTCAAGTATTTAAGAAAGGCTCATCCGCCAATGCAATACAAGGAAAAAATGGATCCATCAACAAGCCTGATGGTAACCATTAACAACAAAATATAAGGAAAAGAACATCAGTCTGACAATTCCACATCCTTCAGCTTATCACTTGAGTATTTGATCTCCTCAAAAAGTATACGGGTACGCTGGTGATTCGGCTTTTCAATCATCTCTTTGATCAAGACATCCCTTTTCTCAAGAGCTTCATTTAAAGAACCCATATGCAACATCAGAGCCTCGTCATCACACACTCCTTTGTGTCTCTTTATGCCAGCTTGCGTCTTGAGTATCTCTCTTTCTATCATGGCTTCTTCAAGCTCTTTCTTGGTATTCCTCAGCTCACCTCTAGCTTCTTCTAGCTGTTCTTGACTCTTACCGAGGCTTTCCCGATACTTTCTCCTCTGCTCATGCGCCTTTTCAAGCTCTTCGTCCTTAATCTGCAACTGTTCCTGTAATTCAGCATTCTCTATCCTAACTTCGTCCCAAGCGTGCTGAAACTTTTTTAACTTTTCTTTGGTCTGTGCTAACACCTGTTTGGTTTGCTTGTGGGCTTGAGTAGCATCATCAGCACCTTTACTAATCTTCCGGAAATGTTGGGCTCTTCCAGCAAAGTCTTTTTCTTTTGCAGTTAGGATTTGTTCAGCATCTTGGGCTTTCCGCTCCAGCTCTTTGTTGGCATGTAGAGCATTCTGAAGACGGCTACTCAACTCGGAATTCTCTCCTTGGAGCTTTTTCACCAAGGCTTGCAACTTGTCAACTTCTTCCACAGTAGCAGTGCTTCTTGCTTTCTCATTCTCCGGATACAAAAGGGGTGCCTTACCAAAAGGCAAGAGAAAATCTTCAACTCTTTTCTTCACCCACTCTTCATATGCTGGATAAACCCGGTTGTTAGGCTTGCCTAGAGTAACTTTCCCCTTTTTCAGTATGCTACCCCAGCTTTCAGAAGCCTTCTGTGCTGCTTCCCAACCATCTGATGTATGAAAATAGAGGGACTCCTCCACATCTCTCTTAATAGGCGGACCTGTCAGGGCATACCCAAATTGTCGAATGGCCAAAGAAGGATTGTAGTTAATCCCACCCATTCTTCCTATCAGTGGAACGTTAGGGAACTTACCACAGCTGTGGATAATATTCTTGCCAATCAGCCCATGATCTACCCATACGATGTCCTTGGCCACCAATCCCATTAAACGCTGTTTCCACTCTAGAGAATCTTTGGAATCCACAAAAGCCCCTGATTGTGGTAAACGGCCTGCAAACCACTTATAGAACAAGGGTGCACAACAATGAATTATCCCTCCTCTTTTCTTTTCGTTTCGGTTGTACAACGAGTAGTGAAGATCTCCCAGTAGCGTTGGCACCCGGTTCTTCATCATGAATATTCGTATAGCGTCCGTATCAATGAAATCCGGCTCGTTGGGAAACAACACTATGCCGTATATACAAAGGGCTAGCAAAACATTAAAAACAAGCCAATTCTCGCCTTTAGCTGCTTCCTGGGCCTTCTTAATCAGATATTCCAGCTTGTAACCACGAGTCTTTCCTTTGTTGGAGACATTGGCGTCTAACTCTGATTTGCTCAAATAAAGAGCACCAGCCACCTTTCCAAAGTCAAGATCCCCCACCGATCCAAAGAAAGGGGGCTCCTCCTTGATAGCAATCCCCAACATGTTGGAATACTCCTCCAAGGTAGGAACCAACACATAGTCTGGAAATACAAAACATCTCAGAGGCGGATCATAGAACTGCATCAACGTATGGAGACCTCTGGCTTCATAATCACTGACATTACGGACCATAGATAAAATCCACCCATATTTCTCTTCAAAAGCTTCTTGTATTGCAGGGCTCGCCATTCCCTTCAGCATAACAATAGGGCCTAAAGTAGGCGTAAGGAACTTATAGCTGATGATATTCTTCCTCTCTTTAGTGTTCATCTTTGCAGGGACCTGATGACTGGAATCAAGGGTAATATATGCACCTGGAAATGAATAAACATGTATGTTAGGATATGATAATGCAATGCAAAGGGCAATGTGATCAGGTAATCAGGTGTCAGTGCTGAACTGTGAACGGTGTCAGTGTAGCTCTGAGACTAATATAGAACCATAGATAAGAACCATCTGAATACAATAGGATGAAACTTCCTTTTTGTGCAATGATGATAGAAAACCGGGTATGTAGGAGGTCATGGTTACCTGCAAACCTGTAAACAACCCGCCCTTCTCACATGTGGGTACTAGGATGTTCAGTATCCCGGGCTCTCAGGTCAAGAAATGATGATACGTTCACCATTTCTGGTTTGGCATCATCATCAATCGAGGAGGCCTCAACTGATTCTCCAAAACAAAAAGGTCCTCAGCTTCTGGCACTGAGGTCGAGAAGCAATAGTACATTCATCCCTCAGGGTACAGTACTATCGCCAATCGAGGAGTGCCTCCGCTGATTCTCTTTCAAAAAGGGATGTCCTATAGCAAGTTCCCAGCATTGGGTCCTCGGATCGAGAATGTGCAATGGGTTTGCCACGGAATGTGGTCTGCCACTGTCACAACTCGGGAGGAGTGCCGCAACTGAGTCCTCGGGAATGGTCACCAGAGTCGACAGTTCCTCAAGAGAATAACTACTGGCCTGCATAACATGCAGTAGCAGAAAGCTCCTGATAAAACCTCGTATGGTTGTGGGTCTCATGAACAACAATACGTGGTCACCACCATACAAGCGTCATGACTATCCACTCTAATACCTATGTGTGTACTCAAGCCTGTGTAGTGAGCTTATCTCTCAGAACACCCTGCCCGCCAAACAGAAAACAACAGCACGATCCAGCACAATAATGATATGTAATGCAGTAAATGTGATAAATATAGTAAAGTACAGTAAAGCAGCAATACGGTAAATAATAATACAATACAACAGTAAATACCGCAAAAAAAATAAACACCCAATGAAAGAAAAGCAAACAAGCGCTAGGATTGACTCGCTAAGGAAACCAGAGATTCTGGGTTCGATCCCCAGCAGAGTCGCCAGCTGTCGCTCCCAGGATTTTCATCCTAGTACAAACGCGAAAGTGGCACCGAAACAGAGTCGCCAGCAATGTGTATTTATCCCATGAGAGGGAAAGGAAACACCACATAAACCTGAAAGGAAGGAAAATCATGGTCTTGCGACCAAGAAAACTGGGTTCGGGAGTCGGTTACGCGCAGGGAAGGTATTAGCACCCCACACGTCCATCGTACCCGATGGGATCCACGCTTGCTTGTCTCAATCAAAGGGTGTAAGGAAAGGATGCTGGAAAAGGAACTAGAAAAGGAAAGGGAAAGCAAAACAAATGTAGGGAAAAAAAAAGAAGTGCTCGCATGGGCCCTACCCCACTGCCTACGTATCTCATCGGGAGCATGAGAATCAGAGCGACGTAGTTCCCCTCCCTAGGGACGGATTGTTTGTGTTTTTTAGAGAACGGCTTACGTTCTGGCTCTGGTGTTGCAGGCTCGCTGGTTCGAGTGCGTTACCATCTTGCAAGAGAACGAGTAGGAGCACGTTCATACGTTGAGAGTGAGTGAGATGAGAAAAGAATTCCCGAAGGAAAAGACGTTATTGTTTGTTTTTGTCTTTTAAGAGTTTTTTCATTTGTTTGCATATGATAGTGTATCTGAATCTTAGTCATTGGAATGTGTGCATTCTCACATTCCAAGATGGAATGGGTAAGAAAGCACACTAAGAGTGAAGAAGACCCCCACACTTAGTTCCAATTGTCAAGGTTCAAACACACTAGCGTATTTGTGTTTATTAAGTGTTTTTGTTGATTAAGAAATGAAGAAGTGCTTTTTATTATTTGTACCTTCAACAAGTATTGCATTTAGGTCCCTCACACAAGATCAAATGTTTAACACATTGACCCAAGATGGGTTATATGCTATACATTTTAAGATTATAAAAGAAAACCCCTTATAATCTTTTCTTTATATGAAAGGCCTAAATGCAATAAATGCTTACCTTTATTGGATGTTTTGGATTTTCTTTAAGAGATGAGAAGAGAGACTCAAGAGAGGAGAAAAGGTAAAACCTATGTGGACTAAGACTCAATCCTAATTGAAGATTAAAGGGAGTGATCCTAATGGTTTGTGAGGTTTCAACCTAAAGTCTAAAGAAAGAATGAATTAAACAATTCACTTCTAAAGTAGAAGATGAATTGTAATTCACAAAGGGAAAGTGATGAATTATTAAAAGAAAGCACATAAGTGCTTAACAAAACACAAAATGGAATTGTAAAAGAGATGAAAGGAAAGAAGTTTGAATGTGGATTCCTTATCCACACTCAATTGCAACTTACCAAAGCCCCTACATGGTTAGTAAACATGTACAAGAAGTGTAAGAAATAAAAGAACATTTAATGCACTATAAAGCTCAAGAGAATTAGATGAGAAATCAAATCCTAATGTCACAACCAGAATGTACATCATATGGAAAACAAATGGTTATTATCAAGCAAGTCCAAGTGAGCAAGCAACAAACATCATCAATGGCATTAAAACATGTTACCATAAGAAAAGGAAGATGAAAGATGAAAAAGAATGATAGAACATGCATAAATGGAACATGTAATCTAAGGATCAGAATTGAAATGAAGTAAAAAATGATTCACCAACATCTCACAAGTATTTATGAAGTAAACATCAAGACATTTAAGAAGTGATAGAAGAAGTAGAATTGAAATGGAAGTTCAAAAGAGAACACAAGTACAAACACAACATGTTAAAGGTGCACAATATTCAAATGAAAGTCAACATGCAAGGAGGGCATACAATATGTACCAATGACCTATAATGTCAAGTGAATAGTTCACAAAGTAGGCAAATGATCATGCAAGTATGCACAAAAGAAATCATGTAAACATGCACAAAGATCACAAGGATATGACATGTTGGAATGCTTCAAATGAAATGTCTTAAACAAAAATCAAATGAGTTCATGAAAATTATTCAAACATGGTATTGAGGTACACAAAACAGAAATGAATCACTTATCAAAGTATCATGTAAAAATTCAAGGCAAAATGATGTCAAACAATGCACTTAGGTCAAGTATGCACATCATACAAAGTAGCACAAAAATGAACACCAAACATGCCATAAACTGGCCTAAAAAAATCAAATAGAAATCATTTAACATACCTCAAGATGATAATGACTCAATGCAAAAAGAAGAGCATCAAAACAATTTTTAATGATCAAGAACAAAATTAAACAAAATCATGTACCACATTAAGAATGCATACAAAAAAAAGTCAAAGAAAAATATAGAACAGGGGCAAAAATGTCATAAAATCAAGAAATAAAATCATGAAAAATTTTCTAAATGTTTTAATAAGACTCATGAATTTTTGTAGAATTTTAGGATGAAGTTTAGTATTTTTAAAATTTAAAAAGCAAACATGTAGAAAATGAAGAAAATAAAATAAAATGAAAAGCAAGCGTGGGGTGCAGACATAGTAAATTTTCAGTTCAACATTATTGGGTTTTAAAAAGAGGAGGTGTGAATATCAAATGTCTTAAGTCCAATTCTGCGCAATCCACACCAATAACTATGCACACTCAGTCAACAAAAGTCAATACACTACATGCCATTGGATTAAGTCAGGGTCAAACCAAAGTCAAAGTAAACAACATCAACGCGCACATATGAATGTCCACACTCCCTACCGTGTACCATGCCACACAAAGTTTAAGTGAGTTCAGAAATAATGCACATGACATGCACATGCGTTTTAATGTGCTGGCATGCTTTTGAACCACACGATGAGAAAAAATAGACGGACACGATTAGAAATCACACAAACCCTAGCATTCAAGATCACCGGCCGGAGATGACCTCCGGTCATCTTCTCCGGCCAACAGCCGCCACCTGCAAACTCACATGCTCATGGAAACACACAAATCATATACCAAATTGAAGCTGAACTTTTGAACATCATGAATCTACCAACAAAATCATCAAACCATTCACATACAGCAAGAAACAAGCATGAACATGTTGCCCTAAATTTTTGGATCTAAGCTTCCAAGAAGCTCTATCAACTAGCCAGAGTTCAAATGCTCCTATTGAGCTCATATAATCAAAATAAGCTAAAAAAAACTATAAATCATGCTAGAAAAGTTTGAGAAGATGAAACCTGAAAATGCTACAAACTGGAGTTGAACAGAAAACCAGAGAATCGTGCCTCTTCTTTGAGCTACTCTTGGCCAAATAAAGGCTCGAGAATCTTGAAATCGTGCAGAGAATCACACTGAAAATTCCAATCTCTTGAAACCGAACTTGACTATTTGGATTTGTTTGCCCTTACTCTTGGCTCAGAATGAAACAATGAAGATGATAGAGGCGAAATGTGAAAGAAGATGGCGGAAATGTAGTGAAATCAGAGAGAAAACAAAAAGAGATTGAGAGAAAAAGTTTGAAGTATTGGACAGGGAGGGTAAAAAATGAAGCTGAAATGGATTTGTGAGGTGAGATTTTGATTTATAGCATGAGTTAGAAATGAACCACAGTGGTTAAGTGAGTTGGTTAAGGTGAGTTATCATGGTTAAAGTGAGTCCACCCTAACTAACTGAGTCAAGTTAGTTAGGGGGCGAGTGATCAAGGCTGGGTTATGGTGAGGTTAATCTCATGACAGTTATGGTGAGGATGAAGAGTGAAGCTTGGAATGGTAGGACTGTTGTGGCAGAAACTTGCTCAACAAGTTGTTCTCTCCATTTTCATGCAAGGCACGTGATACTAAACATTGTGTAAGTGATGTGTGCTTGGTCTAAAGAGGAAACTGAAGTGAAGAAGTGTTTGTAGTGTGTGTGAACCAAAATCGTGCACCAAATCATCATTGTAACAGTAGGTGTTTGAGGGTGAATTTCTCACATGTTAGTGAATGGTTTGAGGAACTTTTGATGCCAAATAGAAGAGGGCATGTTATGGAACACATTTGATGTTGATTTCAAATTGAGATGAGGTTTGGAAAATGGTGCAAAATAGCTTAAAACACAAAGGTCTGGGAACTGGTGTAAGGGCGTGTGAAGCAAGTCATGGCATGGCAGTGAAATGCATGAAAGTTCAGCCTAATCAACCTAACTTGAGACCAAAATTTCTCCCTCATAAATTGATCAGATGGAATTTTGTCCAACATGAACATTAAAGAGGACATTGCAATGAGCAACTTTCATGTTGAAAACTTTTCCATTTGAAGCTTTTATCTTGATGAAAATTGAATGAACATTTGTCCTATCAACTGTTTGTTGAAATGACTACGCGCGTGCCCTGAAAATCCTGGTCATGACCTAGTTTTGAACCTACTTTGCTCCAACTTTGATCAATCATATCTCCCTCAATTTTTATCCAATAGAGATGTTCCACATATGGATGTGAAGCTTAAAACAAGATCTTTTGTTGTGGCCGAGTGGAATTTTCATTTGGTGCTTCAATTTTAAATGGCCTTGGTTCAAACTCTGATGCAAAATGGCCAAAACTTGCTATATTTAGTAACCCTTCTTCATCCAAAAATGGCAACTTTCCACATCTTGATTTTTTCATGATTCCTTTGGAGTTTCTTGATCAAATTTTGTACATTGGATATATGTAACATGAATTTCATGAATTTGGCCTCAAAAAGTCAAGAGTTGACTTTTTCCACTGATTATTTGACTTGGCCCCAATTTCTCTGATTTTTGGATCTTTCTTCCAATTGAACCACTTCTAAAACCAATTGAGAGGTGATTTTCCACATACATACACTTAAGAACATATAGAATACCATGACATCAAGTTTTGTCCAAAAAATCAAAGATATCCTGATTTTATTAGAAACCCTAATTTTGACCCCTTCTGGTTAGGAGGAAAAAGTGCAGTCTTCAATTTCAAATTCCTCAGAGTATGTTGTGTATCCTCTTAAAGGATGATGAGATATACCATTTGAGGATGATTTTGGATCAATGGGCTATCTCTTTTGAGGGTTTTCCTTCAATTTTTGAACCTCTTGCATAAGGAAAGATGTAGTGCTTCAATCTCCCATTGAATCTCTCATCCTTGAGGTTGTGGATGATCCCTTGAGATAGTATGAGACATGAAAGACCTCTTGGCTTGCCTTGAGGAAACTTGATTGACCTTTTTGTGCTTTGAATGATCCCTTGATTGTCCATCTTCCACCTGATCACATGCCCTGATGGTAAGAAGGATGCTATGCTTCATTTTCCTATGCCAAATGCAATGTAATGTTAATGAGGTGGATATGATATGATAAATGATAATGCCATGCTATGATGACAAAGACGGAGAGCAAATTTTGGGGTATTACAACAGGCTTTGCTCGTGAGCAACGTGTCATCATCTGCTGGTATAGAACCTGAAGAGGTTTTTGGAACGCAGTTCCAAGCACTATCAGTGAGCAAGAACAATCAATCCGAAGGAGGAACATCGATTTCCTCATACAAGGATGTTATCAAAGCGGTCGAGAGTACCGATACAACCGGATGGGGACAACTTGTTATTCATATTGATAACAAAACAAAGAAGGGTCTTGGTTTTTCTGCAACCTGTACCCAGACAGCTGTCGGCGATGAAAGTTTTCATCCCATTCAGAACTTCTTCCATAGTGGAGGCTTCCTCCAACCAGTGACTCAAGTAGTCCATGCTATCAATGAAAAGGATCCCTTTGACCTGGATGAGGAATGGAAATCCTATCTTAACAAGGATGGTTATGTGTCGCAGGACGAAACGCAAATGCCATATTGCTATCCTGTACAGAGTCCGAAATTTATACCCAGATCAGACGTCGAGCTGATCTATGGAGATTGTGATCCGGAAGGATGTCGTGCTCCACCAAATTCATTAGAGGAAGACACTCTGATGAAAGACAACTTTGATTCTACTTACTATGGCCCAATGGATGGTCTGCCAATGTGGCAACCTTATCCAGGAGACTTGGGGCAAAAGAGTCAGCCGAATAACAAAAATCAGATGACTGTCATTGAACAGAATACCTGTGTCCCCACCATGTCATGGGATCAACACTCAGGTCATTCCGAAACTACTCAACATAACGATGAATTCTCAACGTTTTCAGGACTTGAGTTCATCAACTACGCTTTTCCTGAGGTCAACGTCATCGAGAGGGATGATTTCTCCAGTTCCAAAGAAGTTTGGGTCACTCTGGGAGAACCAAGTGGAAAATACGACTATATGGTCAAGTACACCGCTCCTGAAAGCTCTCGTATCAGACTCGAAGATATCCAGCCAACTGGATGGGGAGATACAACAGAGAGTACAAATGCTTTGCAAAATGCAACAGAGGAATCCTCCTACGATAATTCTGCCTGGGAGACAGATTCCAGTGATCCTGCTCCACCAGAAATCAGCGTCATTTCTGAAGACAAATCAAGGAAGGTGCCAGACTTTGTGATTCACCGAGGAGTTCGCCGCCAGTGGGTTGCTGTCGATGTTCCGAAGGTCGTTCACCAATCAAAGTAATTGCCATCTTTAAGCCTTTCACCCTGCCCAGGTGAAACAGATGTTTTGATAGGGCCCGCTTTCTGTAAATTTCCCTCTTCGCTTTGCCCGAAGCGACAGAGTTTTGTTTTATAGGGCTGTAGTTTCAAGATTCGACTTGTGTATTAATAAAATAACGTCGTTCTGTAATTTCTGCATTAATTGCTGTTTTCTCTTTTTGCTTTTCTCAGAAAATGGTAATCCTAAAAACAATTTAGAATAAAAATAAGCAGTAAAATCAAAACACTGCACACACTTGCATTTTCTCTATCTCTTCTAAACACGAATCATACCGTCATGCAGATTGCTTGTTTTACACCCCGTTGAAACATACGATCCGATGCCTTCTCTCGACTTTGGGTTCCCGGTATTTGGGGCTGAAGAAGAAGTTGACAACGAAATTCCAGAAGAGATCTCCCGATTACTCAGACAAGAGGAAAGGTCCATTGAACCTTACAAAGAGCCGTTGGAAACAGTAAACTTGGGTCCGGAAAAAGAGAGAAAAGAAATCAGGATTGGAGCACTGCTCAGTCCAACTGCCAGAGAGGGTTTGATAAAGCTTCTCCAAAAATTTCCCGATGTGTTTGCTTGGTCCTATCAGGAGATGCCTGGGTTGGATACCAACATCGTGGAACATCCCTTACCATTGAGATCGGAATGTCCGCCAGTAAAGCAAAGGTTGAGACGCACTCACCCGGACATGGCCATCAAAATCAAAGAGGAGGTACAGAAACAGATCGACGCGGGTTTCCTCGCTACATCTGAATATCCTCAATGGTTAGCCAACATCGTACCCGTTCCTAAAAAGGGCGGAAAAGTCAGAATGTGTGTCGATTACAGGGATCTGAACAAGGCTAGTCCAAAGGACGACTTTCCTTTACCACATATTGACATACTGGTAGACAGCACAACAAAGTTCAAAGTTTTCTCCTTCATGGATGGATTCTCGGGCTATAACCAGATCAAAATGGCGCCGAAAGACATGGAGAAAACTTCGTTCATTACCCCATGGGGTACCTTTTGTTACAAGGTAATTCCGTTCAGTTTGAAGAATGTCGGGGCAACCTATCAAAGGGCCATGACCACTCTGTTTCATGACATGATACACAAAGAAATCGAGGTATATGTCGATGATTTAATTGCAAAATCAAAAATAGAGGATGAGCACGTTGAACATCTGTCAAAATTGTTCGAACATCTAAGAAAGTTCAAGCTCCGCTTGAATCCCAACAAGTGCACCTTCGGTGTCCGTTCAGGGAAACTACTAGGGTTCATCGTCAGCCAGAAAGGAATTGAAGTTGATCCTGACAAGGTCAAGGCCATTCAAGAAATGCCTTCTCCGAAAACTGAAAAACAAGTCAGAGGATTCCTGGGATGTTTGAACTACATTTCTAGATTCATATTCCTTATGACCGCCACGTGTGCGCCGATTTTCAAATTACTGAAAAAGAACCAGGATTGCGTTTGGTCAGAAGACTTCCAAACTGCCTTCGACAGTATTAAGGAATACCTGTTGAATCCGCCGATTCTATCACCTCCAGTGGAAGGAAGACCACTGATCATTTATCTCACAGTCCTTGAGGACTCAATGGGATGTGTACTTGGCCAGCAAGACGAAACCAAAAGGAAAGAGTCTGCCACTTACTATCTGAGCAAGAAGTTTACCGACTGTGAAACTCGGTACACGATGCTTGAGAAAACTTGTTGCGTTTTGGCTTGGGCAGCCAAACGTCTTCGCCAGTACTTGATTCGTCATACTACTTGGTTGGTCTCCGAGATGGATCCCATCAAGTACGTCTTCGAAAAACCTGCTCTCACGGGAAGGATTGCCCGTTGGCAGATGTTACTATCAGAATATGACATAGAGTACCACGCTCAGAAAGCCGTTAAGGGGAGTATTTTAGCCGATCATTTGGCTCATCAACCGATTGACGATCAGGAATCAATCGAGTTTGACTTCCCAGACGAAGATGTCATGTATCTCAAAATGAAAGATTGCGATGAACCGTTACCCAGTGAAGGGCCAGAACCAGGTTCCCAGTGGGGACTTATCTTTGACGGAGCAGTCAATCATTACGAAAACGGAATTGGGGCAATCATTGTTACCCCTCAGGGTACCCACATTCCTTTCACTGCCAGACTTATGTTCAAATGTACGAACAACGAGGCCGAATACGAAGCTTGTATTATGGGTCTCGAGGAAACGATTGATTTAAGGATCAAAAACTTGGACGTATACGGCGATTCAGCCTTGGTTATCAATCAGATCACAGGAGATTGGAACACATACCAGTCAGGGTTGATCCCTTACAAAGACTATGCAAGAAGGTTGCTGCCCTTCTTCAACAGAGTTGAGTTTCATCACATACCTTGTGGTGAGAATCACATGGCTAATGCCTTAGCCACTCTCTTTTCCATGATTAGGGTAGGTCAATGGAATGACCTACCTAAGATTGACGATATGCGCCTTGAACGGCCCGCCTACATCTTCGCGATCGAAGCAGTCATAGACGACAAACCTTGGTATCATGATATCAAGTGCTTCCTTCAGAAACAAGAGTACCCACCTGGGGCACTCAGAAAAGACAGAAAGACCCTCAGAAGGCTAGCTGGAAGCTTCTTCCTGAGCGGTGACACTCTTTATAAGAGGAACTTTGACATTGTCTTGCTCCGATGTGTGGACAGACTAGAAGCAGACATGCTTATGAAAGAAATTCATGAAGCATCCTTTGGCACTCATGCCAACGGACACACAATGGCGAGAAAAATTCTCAGAGCCGGGGTACTATTGGTTGACAATGGAATTCGACTGCTACAAGTACATGAGGAGGTGTCACAAGTGTCAGATATACTCCGACAAAATTCATGTACCGCCATCGCATCTCAAAGTTCTCTCTTCCCCATGGCCTTTTTCCATATGGGGAATCGACATGATTGGCTTGATTGAACCTAAGGCTTCAAATGGACATCGGTTTATCCTGGTAGCCATTGACTACTTCACCAAGTGGGTCGAAGCAGCGTCATACGCTAATGTAACCCGACAAGTGGTGGTCCGATTTATCAAAAACAATATCATCTGCCGTTATGGTGTTCCAAGCCAAATCATTACAGATAATGGATCTAACTTGAACAATAAGATGATGAAAGAGTTGTGCGCAGAGTTCAAGATCGAACACCATAACTCATCTCCCTACCGACCCAAGATGAACGGAGCGGTAGAAGCGGCTAACAAGAACATCAAGAAGATCGTTCAAAAGATGGTTGTAACCTACAAAGATTGGCACGAGATGCTACCCTTTGCTCTTCATGGTTATCATACATCTGTCCGCACTTCAACAGGGGCTACCCCTTTCTCTATAGTGTATGGCATGGAGGCAGTGCTCCCCATAGAAGTAGAGATTCCGTCAATCCGAGTATTGATGGAAGCTAAGCTCACCGAAGCTGAATGGTGTCAAAGTCGACACGACGAACTGAACCTGATCGAAGAAAAGAGAATAACGGCACTATGCCACGGTCAGTTGTATCAACAAAGAATGAAGAGGGCGTTTGACAAAAAGGTCCGACCTCGTGTCTTCAGGAAAGGAGACCTCGTGCTCAAGAAGATACAATCATTTCTCTCTGATTTGCGAGGCAAATGGACTCCGAATTATGATGGCCCCTATGTGATCACGAAAGCTTTCTCAGGTGGTGCCTTGAGACTTGCGACCATGGACGGAGAGGAATTTGCCTACCCCACGAATGTTGATGTAGTCAAGAAATACTTCGCCTAAAAAAAAACGTCTCGGTGGATTGAAAACCCGAAAGGGCGGTCCAGGCAAAACTTAGAGACATGAAAAAATCATCCCGGTAGATTGGAAATCTCAAAGTACAATCCAGGCAAAAATTAGGGATAATGGCAAGTAACTATGTTCAATAGAGGCAAGTCCCTCAGCAGCAGTTACATCACCCCATCGGAGAAAATCTCCAGTCAAAGGTCATCTTCGATGGAAGCTCAGGATGTCCAGAATTCAAAGTTGGTAGAAGGATAGTGGTCGTTATGTTTCAACGTAGCCCTTTTCCCTGTAAATTACCATTTTCAAACTTTGTACATACTCTTTGGAATCACGCGTTTGGCTGATCTCCATCTTATCAATAAAATTTGAGCCCTTGTGCTTTTGTTTGTAATTCTTACTTGTTTTATCTTTACAGAACGACATTGTTTAAACTTAATCAGCGATTCTTGAAATAAAACAAAATGAATTTACTTGTTAAAGCTTTTTCTGCTTTTAAATTAAAGATGGCATTTCTTTTGACTGTTGAACATCAGAAGAACACCGATCGCTTCTCCAGAAATAAGCAAACTTCGAAGTGCAGAATCAAAGTACTCCTTCTAAGCCAGTGCACCTGAATGAAGGATCAACTGTATCGGATGCGATATTCCCGTCTGATACCTTCGGCCGAGTTCTCATCTCCTAAGCCCGACCCACATAGCTCCCAACAGGGACTATCTCCCCTAAGCAAGGTGGAATTGCTATTTTGAACCAACGGTACTTCTTCGCCCCGCGATGGCCGAGTATTCAGTCGTGTTCATCTTTTACTCTGTATGCCGCGTCTGTTTTGTCAGCATAAGCATACATACATCATGCATTTTATTTGCATTCGCATTTTATATTACATCACTATCACTTGAGTCGGTCTTATCCTGCCGTGATAACCGTCCTCTCAATCGAGTTTGTCAGTTCTTTCCTCGTCAGGAATTGCTTCGTCTGAACAATCTCGCTACCAGTGTATCTCTAGATCAGAGTCGGCACTCAGCCACTTTGATAACTTGAACCTCTGAAACATCAGAGAAACCTTCAACAGATGTCACTCTTCGCCATTTAAGATGATATCCTTGCTTTCCCGGATTAAGGAAAATCCCCAGAGAAAGCATCTTAAACAGAGATTCGGAAGTACAACATTGTTTCTCCGAAAAGCCGCTGATGAAAAGGTCATCGGAACCTCAAAATTGGATCCCATCATATGACGTTTCTCTGGGAAGATCCCGAGAAAAGTATGATGTATATCCCTAAGCAGAAGCAGTCTATCAAAAGACTCGCTTTCCCCAGTAGAATCGATAAATGGCGTCTCCAACAGAGAAGTTTGTGCAACTCTACAACTCAGACGTTGGGTTCCCCAGCAGGTCTGACATCAAAACTTTTTTCGTCAAATGGCATCTCTCCAGGAAAATTCGGTGAGAAGTTTGAGGAAAACCGCTATGAATAGCGTCCCTTGTCAATAAAGTTTATTGACAAAAGAAACTGAGACCAGTTCCTTGGTTGGAAACCAGGATCGAGGGGAAGTTTAAATCAGAAACTGAGACCAGTTCCTCGGTAGGAAACCAGGATCGAGGGGAAGTTTAAATCAGAAACTGAGACCAGTTCCTCGGTAGGAAACCAGGATCGAGGGGAAGTTTGAATCAGAGACTGAGACCAGTTCCTTGGTTGGAAGCCAGGATCGAGGGGAAGTTTACCTTTTCTAAGTATCAGTTCTTAGCAAAAGAAGATGAATGCGCAAGCTGCCGTTCATAGCCATCAAAATTTCGGATATTCCGATATTTAATCCTCTTGCACCCCGAATGCTCGAATACTTTCGTCATTCACACCTTCGGGTCCAAGAAGATTAAATAGGGGCATCTGTCATACCCCAAATTTTGACCACTAAAAGTTTCCCATCATTGTGCAAATCATCATCACAATATGGATGAATCATCATGCCTCATCAATCTCCTCAAGGAATTGTTGAGCATTGACTGCAATCATAACTAGGGTTTCAAGCCCTCTCTGCGCCTTAGACAAAAGGTCAATCAAGGAATGACTTGATCTTCAACTTGTCTAACCTCTAAAACATCCACAATGGATCAAAAGGAATCCCACTTCAAGGATTAAGCACAATGCTGCTCCCTTCTAGGTGGATCAAGCCTCCAGATCGACTGTGTCACCAAATTAAGGTTTTGATCGCCCAGGGCCTCCAGATGAAAAATTTCATCTGGGCACAAGCCAATGATCCAAAACATAACCTAATATACTTCATGGGACCTCATTAACCCAATCATCAAGTCAATTTTGCCTCAGGGGATGCATACATTAAAAATCAGGAATTAGGGTTTCTTGACCTAATTCACCCCTAAGTTGACTTTTGGGACAAATCATGAACCAAGACCTCAAGACATGATTTAAGGGTCTTTGATATACTACATTGATCCATTTGTCACAATCGATTGATCCAAGAAGCTTGAGCAACAAGTTTCAATTTCATCTGCACCACAATTAGGGTTTCGCGAGAAAAGTCAACTGTAACTTTGACTTTTGACCTGGACATGCTCCCAAGCCCTAATACATGAATGAATATACCCTATGGCACCCATGGAACATGTCCATCAAGTTTGATTTAGGTCAAGGACATGATTTCCTGAAGAATTGCACAGTTTGGAATTCATCTGATAAAAAGTCAACTGTGCACAAAAAGTCAACTTTGACTTTTTAAGATTTTTCACCAAAATGGTTTTTTAACCCTAAAATGATGTTAATGTATGATTTGAATCATCATTCATCAAGAAAAATCAAGAAAAGTGAGATAACTTGTAAAAGGGGTAACCATAAAAACTTAGAAAAATTCTAAGTTAAAAAATAAAGTGGCTAGGGTACCAACTTTGGAGGACCATAACTCCTAAACCACAAGGCCAATTTTTTCCATCCAAAGCTTGATTTGTAGACCTCATTATCATCTAAAAAAGCTTCAACTACAAGTCATTCCAATTCATTAAGGATTTTGAGTTATGGAGTGATCAAAGTGGCTGAAAAGTGAAAATGTCAATTTTTCCAACACTTAGTGAAATTTTCACTAAGTCAGAATTTGCCTTCACTTTTTGCCAAATGTAGGGGGATTTTTCACTTGGAATCAAAAGAGATCAAAACCAAACTTGTTCAAACAGTTGTTGTATCATGTTAGGGCTTTCCAAAATGGCCAAGAACATTGCCAAATTCAACCTACATCATGAGATACAACATTGGCAAGTTGCCTTGCTGAAATCTGTCAAAGCAAGACAGAATTTGCATTTTGGCTCGATTTTCCAAAATCAGCCAATTTCAATAGTTCCTATCCAATTGGACACCTCTGAGGATCGAATCCAAAGGGGACAATCACTGAGCCAAGCCTCCAAAGTCCATGGAACAAGAAATAACATGTTGAACCTAGAGTTGCCAAAATAGGGACAAGACTCCAAATTTGGAATTAAGCATTCAATGGAACCATCAAGGTGGCATGGAATGAGCCATTCTCATCTGAAATCAGTTAAGACTTATCCAAGACCAAGGGAACCACAACTCTGAGCCCTAACGTCTAGTCAATGGCTAGAGGAGACTTGCATTTTTATTGGCCAACATTGAGGAAACACCTGCTGCAGTTGCCATTCACCGTGGATCCCAAAACAAACTTGCTCTACTATAAATAGAGCTCAATTGTGTTCAGTTTGAGTACACCAAAGCCATCAAACAGATGCTTTCATCAAAATCTCTTCTTTCACTCCAATTTTGCCTTCAAAAGCAAGTCACTATCGGGTTTTGAGTTTGAGAGCAATTCCAATCAAACCAATCACTCACACACCTCACATACATCATATAGAAGTGATCCAAACACTCAAACAACATCTGGAACACAGGTTTCACAAAATCACCAGCTGGTTGCCCAAGGTTTTAACCAAGTTGCAGCTGAGGTACCACAGAGTGATCCAGCCAATTTCAATCAAGTCCAAGCATTCAAACACACTCCATGTGGTGTAGGGAAGCTGTTCAGATCATCACAACTCATCTGTAACACCTCCAACCCAGAATTTGATTTGCTCTTGCTGTCACGACTTGGAGGTAAGCACATACTTGGTCATCTCTCAATCTATGCATATTTCGTCGCACAATAATTTGGCCATATGTTCATAATCATGCATGGAATGTTTTCCCTCAATTAATTGAATTGTTTGAATCGTGTATCAAAAATCCCAGCCTTCATGCAGAAATTAGGGTTCTTGAGGTTTCTTCGTGATTTCTTGTTGTATGTTTAATTTAAATGAAATTAAAGTACATAGACATGATCATGAGGTTGAAACGACTTGATTGGTATGTGGATTACATGATATGATTAAGTATTCAGTGAGATTGGATAGGAAACTCAAATCTGAGAATCCTAGAACACGCGCGTGTTCTTCAGCTGTTCTTGGCGCCATATTTCCTAATTTGAATATTTGAATTTTGTGATTTTGTTTAATTGATTAAAAAATTAATTTCTCTCTGAGTTTTAATGATTTTGAGTTGATTCTTTTTTTAATAATTCACAAAAATGTTAAAATATTTTATTTTATCACAAAATCCCAAAAATATTATTTTTTTATATAATTGATATTTTTGCAAAGAATTAATATTTTAATTGTTTTTAACATTTGAAATATTATTTCCACAATGATTTTGCAATTTTTAATGCTTTCTATTTATTTTGTAGGTCAATACTTAATTTTTCAAAGCATTAATCCAAGATCACAATTTGTTTCCCATGTGTTAAACGATTTTTGATCATTTTAATTGAATTGTTATTCAATTAAATACATTTTGGAAATAAATTAGGGTTTTTGGATTAATTCAACCCTCATAAATCATTTTCAAAACACTTTGGGCCTCTAATAGAGTGTAAGACCCAATCTTTTTTTGACCAAATCATTTTGGGCCTCACTTATTGTATAAGTCCCGATACCGTCAAAAATAAACGGCGCGATCGCCGCCTTTTTCAAAAATCATTTGGGCCTCTCCTTGAGCTATAAGACCCATTCAAAACACTTTGGGCCTCTATTAGAGTGTAAGACCCAACCCCCTTTTAACCAAAATCATTTTGGGCCTCACTTATTGTATAAGTCCCGCTGCGTTAAAAGAAAACCTCGGCGCGATCGCCATTTTAAACGAAAAAATCAACTGGGCCTACCCTCGTGTTATAAGCCCCACTCTTTTTCTTTAAAACTTTTTTGGGCATCTTGAGAGAGTGTAAGACCCATCCCTTTGTACAGAAAACCTTTTTGGGCCACAGTCACTTGTATAAGACCCTCTGTACAAATTCAACAGTGCAATCACTGGTAAAACCCTGGGCCTCTCCTTGAGCTGTAAGCCCCAAATCTTTCTTTTTCAAAGCACTTTCTCCTTTGATTTTGAATATGCTGTTGTTTTCAATCTTTCTTTGTTGAACAACTAACCAAACAACATGGAAGCTCTACAACCGAGTAAGTGGTTATCGCTTTCATTTACTGCTTTCATATATATATATATATATATATATATATAAACTGTATTGTGGGGCTGCTCGCTGTAAGTCTCCTTTCATAAACTCATATCAACTGTGTAATAATAGTATAGATATTTTGAGTTTCCCCGGCAACTACGTCTAGAACCAGATAACGCCGTTCCGTTTATTCGTAGAAATAGACACCTAGATCCCCAATAGGAGCACCAGATACAGTCTTCTCTTTGGCTGTCCTCCTTAGGAATCATCAAGAAACTCTACTCCCCAAGATGAATGTATTCTCCGTGAATGGCATCTTTGAGTTTCTTCCAAATTCTCGAATGTTCCTGACTCGATTTATTCCTTGTGAATAGCTTGCCTTGAATGTCTCGGGGTTTGGGAACCCACTACGGTCATAATCTTGGACCATAACTAAGGAACCCTCTTTAAAAGTTAAAAGTTGCTGGATAGTAAACCTCGCACGTTTACCAGTGGTTTTTATCTTTAAAAGAGTCATCTCTCCGAATGGAAAGGAGATGATGGACCCACAGGCTTCTTAAAAGCATCGGCCTCCTCTTGGGCATTGTACAAGGACCCGTCGGCTTCTTAGAAGTATTGACAGCCTCCTCTTAGGCTTCGTATAATGATATCTTCCTCCGGGAATGATAGCCTTCTCTTGGGCTTCGTACAAGTACCGATCGGCTTCTTAAAAGCTTTCAGCCTCCTCTTGGGCTTCGTACAAATTGTCCCGACGACCTCCTAGAGGTATAGGAACAGAACTTAGTAATCTTCATAGAGCAGTCCTTTCCAGAGTCTACTACTGTTTCTCAAAGCATAGTACAAAAGATAAAATTCTAGACTTGGACAGTCTATTTTCCTTGAGTCTCAAAGACATTCTCAAGTGACCCTCCGTTAGATAGGAAGAAACTCGTAGACTCGGACAGTCTCAATACCCTTCGGATTTCCCCGTTTCCTAAAAGACAGGGAACAACCCCGATCCTCAGATCAAACCCATGAGTACAGTGTTGCTCATATAAGAACTGATTTTCTCTTTAAAAAATCAGTATACTAGACCTGTCACTTAACTAAAACAGTCACCAGCAGATCGCCTCCTCTTAGGCTTCATATAATGATCCTTCTTATCCTCAGCATAAGATAGCCTCCTCTTGGGCTTTGTACAAATGATTCTCCCCAGCGGAGCAAACCTTTTCAGCCTCCATCTCGGGCTTTGTACGAGATACAAAAAACACTCTCTTGTTGAGTATAAAAGATTCCCCTGTAGAGTCAAAACCTTTCAGCCTCTCTCTCAGGCTTTGTATGAGACACATAAAAGACTCCCTCGTTGAGTCAATCACCCTTTTGCCTCCATCTCGGGCCTCGCACGAGATACAAATTCCATAAGCAAGAGTCAAACCCTTTTTACCCTCTCTCTCGGGCTTTGTACAAGACACATATTAGCCTCCTCTTAGGCTTTGTATAATGATTTTCCCTAGCGGAAATTAGCCTCCTCTTAGGCTTTATATAAGATAACCACTGGTTAATCCAATTAACCTTTTAGCATCAAACCTGTGCCTCGTTCACAGTACACAAATATCAACAACTCCTTCCCTTTCATCTAATCGCTGTAAGCGGCAAGCCTCTGGATCATCTACATCCATGCCACTGTCCTTCTTTTAGCATGAGGAATTCCTAAGGAAAGATGGCGTTGCTCTATACACAGAGTTAAAGTCTTCTCCTTTAGGTTAAAACCCTTTCTTCGGAAATTATGGCATTGCTAGGATCCGCGTATCCCAGTTAAAGTAATTCTCCTTCTCCCCTCTTTAGAGATGACAAATTCTCTCTAAAGTCGAGACCTTTCAGCTTCACATCTTGGGCTTTGAACAAGATACATACAACCTTTCGCTTCACGTCTTGGGCTTTGAACAAGACACCAAAAAACCAATTTCCTCCCATAGAATAGGAGGAACTACGAACGCTCTGATTTCCCTGTTTCGGTAAACGGGAATACGTAGGCATAAGATCGAAAGAAAAGATCTTAGCGAGCACAATCCACAAAAAACCCAAATTCCATCACTCAAAAGCAGTAATTCAAAAACATCAGTCCTAACATCCTAATCCTTATTTCCCGTCAGAAACCCTTCGCCTAGATAAAAAAGAAAGAAAGTCGTATTGGCGAAAATACAAATAACCAGTACAAAGGCCCCCCACATTGTAGCATTCGTAACTTAACAGACCGCTGTTTAAACTCAGTATGCAAGCAGGGTTAATTGGAGACATCTATTTCCCTTCCTTAGTCAGCTTACAATAAGATAAAAAATGAATCGACCTGTAGTAAACTCAACCGCAGAGAGCGACCTGTGCTTAAGAACCACGTCCAAAATCGCTTGCTACAGATTCTAAGTCACATACTTAACTTCGAGTCGCCCAAATCTTACTCGTAATTGGAAGGATAACTTTTCAAATTTCCTTCTCTGGGTAAAACACCATTGTACACAACTGGTACCACTCTCACGGTCTAAATCTAATGTCGTGAACTCACGGAAGATAACAATTACCAACTCGAATCAACCGTCCATACCTTACGATGGCCATAATTACACACCGAAATATATTCCTTGCAGGATCAATACTTTGTGAGTATTTTCCAACTTCGTTCTTAAGATTCTCAACCGTAATGATAACAATACTCTTAAGACTTTCTCACGAGGTCACTTCTTTAAAGTTAAATCTCTTGCTGCCTGAACAAATGGCCAACTATGCCACACTCTTCCAGAAGTCACGGTTCCAAAACGCAAATCCTTCCTTCACTTACTTGCAACCTCGTTCTCCATTCACACAATACTCTCCACTCAGAGCAACACAAGGAAACAAAATGCAGATGATGGTTCCAAAGGGATTTCACAATTTACACACACGCTAATCGGTAAACTTCTCCAAAATTCTACGTAAAGCACCCTTCATGCACGTGTTAAATGGTTAACCCCATTGTGTTAGTCGGTTAACACTACTGCAAAACGAAACCCAGTTTCTTCTTAATTCAAAGTCATCCCTACTCAACCCATCAATCTGATTTGTTCTAACTCGAAATATCATTCTCAACTCACGGCTTCTTACTTGTATTACATTCACCAACCATGATCCACTCAAGGTAAAACCAACAAAGTTGACAACACACTCCAACCAAGTGACAGGAAAAATTCCAAATTCTCACGCGGTCACCTTACAATCTTCAGTGGGGTAGTTCATTTTCCTACTCAAACAACTACACCAGCGGAAAGTCAATAATGACGACAGTCAAGGGTTTTAGTCACCACTCATACTTGATTCGTCCATAAGCAACACCCGACACCCATCCATCACACGATACTACGGGAATGATGGGCATCTCATGTCAAGCATACCACCTTACCCTCTCACTTAACTCCCTGGGCGAGAAATAAAACCACAATGTTCTTAGTCCAACAAAAGGTAGATTTCGAATATTCCAATTATCCACAAATACAGAAGTTCTCTCTATACTTGAAAATAAATCGGGGTAATGCATCCTCCTGAAGAACCTGTCCATCGCTTCGTATACAGTAACCGGAATTCCTTACCTTCCACTATCCATTACACCCCACACTTACCCTTAAGTCACTTAATGAAATGCTTGCATCCGATAATTCTCATCAACCATTTACAAAACTCTTCCGGTATAAACCGTTCCATAATTTACTCTTAGTCCGTAATAAGTCCTGAATTGCTTCTCATTGTTTTACCACGATTTTATCTCTTACGATACAATACTAACTGCTTCACAAGGTACGTCCGACACACTTATCTCAAGAATAAGAATTCCCCACGTACACTTGTGACAACAGTGCTACTACCGCGCTCGTTCTTAATACCAAAGTGTAACTTTCCATTTCACATCATACTTACTAGAGTTCTGACGGGTGAACCATCCTTGGTTACACTTCCTTAACTTAAGCCTCAACAACTACTCAATAGCTCTAGTACACAATCGTCCAAAAATGCCTTCCTTTGTCATTTCCTCATATATATTGTTGATACCATTTTCTACATCGTGCTTACTTTCGCTCTCCCTGGTACTCCTCTTAGGTCCAAATATAAAACCATCTTACTGCGATTCCCTTAGATTCCAAGATACTTACTCTATATCTTAATATAACTTCTTCCGGTCCGTATCGCTATGCTTTCTGTTACTAACTGAAGTCCACACTTCCTCCGGCACAAAACCTTATACTGTTCCTTGGGTAATTTAACAATTCCAAATTCCAAAATGGTCTCTCACCAAATACAGAAAAATCCTGAAGTAGTATCTCGAACTCAATCTCTCTACGCAACGGAAGATACACAATTCATCTCCTACTCTTCGTTCGGCGCACACTTGTTTCACTTGAAGTATGTAACACATCTCTATTACTGTGGGTTCCCATGAAAGCCAGACTTTCTTAACTCTCAACTTTTAACCAGTCGGAAGATATTGTTCCAAACACACTCCTTAAGGTACTCTTGTCCATTCAAGATACCTTAACGACCTTAGAAATGGAAGCACCAAAATTCATCTCACCTCCTGACCTCACGCCACACATTCCACAAAACCACATTCTTTTTCCACGGAATGAGATTACTTGAAATTTCTATCCATATAAGTGGTCGATCCATCTCTACGAGCGACTTTACAAAATCCTCCATACCTTAATCAATCATCCGATAGAGATCTTTAACTTCCAGACTCCATCCTTTCCAAATGATTGTTTAACAACCCAACACTCTTAAATTCCATGTTACACAAGCACAACTTCTATTAAAACCTCACTGAGCCGACCAAAACTCCACACTACTAACTCTTGGTTTGAGCATACTCTCACAGCACAAGTTCCGACAACACTTCAGAGTCCTCGTGGTCGCTCAACCATGATTATACCTATCACATACATAGTATTAGGTTGATCAGGCCCAACACTAGATAGTATGATATTAAGTTTCATGCTGGCAAGACACACTTAAGAGGCAGGAATAGATTTACTTATGATGTTTCAAGGCTAGGTCGAGGACACGACCTGCTCTGATACCAACTGTAATGCCCTGTATAATATTCATCTAGAATAATACCATACAAGTGTTTTATTTGGTACTGACACATCAAAAGTGCCTAATGACATAATTCACATACTTGTCCATTTCTAAAACATAATACAACATATGGCACAAGTCATGGAAACTAGCCAAAAAATAAAATAAAACTAAGATCCATATACAATATTCCTCATTGTACAAGAACAATAAAAAATGCACAGCGGAATAAGCTTAACTAAGCTTCTCTTGAAACATCCAAGCATCGCTCCACTTGTAAATCAAACCTGCAAACCACACCTGAAATAAAGCAACTATAGTGGGGTGAGATACATCAAATCTCAGTGAGTTCCCTATCTTAAAGATTCTCTCGGCTTTACAAGGTTCTACCAATCCTAACTAAAGTCCGGGGAAAAGGGGAAAGGACTCTTGAGTTCACAATTCAATTCTCACACTATATGGAAACATGTCATGAGTTTATCAACTCAAAAATATCACTAATCAATAACCATGCCAAGGTATCCCTTATTCTCGGCCTCTTCTACGTCTAGAAGTCGATCCGGGTCATGGATCCTTGCAATCTACTTGACATACGAATGGATTCGGGTTCTACGGGCCTTTTACCGTTATGAACCGTCACTTCACACGGGCCTTTTACCGTCACAAGCATATGCTCCATGGGCGCCATTCGTACAGTACGGGGAATCAAACCTGCCAAGTAGTTGTGCATCTGTTTCAGAGGAGCTCGAGACCCATGAAACGCATTCACAAGATAACCGATTACGATTACGTGATCACACACACAAACATGATTGTATTTGACAATCACAAGGCTATAATGCCTCAAGGCCATAATCACCTTATCCAAAGAACACAAGGTTCACACACATGTTCCATACTAGTGTCTCACTCTCCTCTAGACCATTACTCGGCAAGGATGCACAAGCATCGCCATCTAGATTATTCATCAATCCTAGACACCACCTAGAATCATATCATTATGTTTTGGGGTAAGTTTTCTCACTCTTCCTAATTCATTTTAACATGCATATTTCTTTCATTCACAATTCACAATTAGATAGACATATCATGATTTCATAATAGAACAATATACCACAATTAAAACATAATTATATTGTTTTTGGAACTTCCTCGATTATTTAATCGGTCGGTAAAATCGACATATTTCATCTCCATTGCATAGAATATTTCCTCGGTTTTACATCGATATAAAGAATGATCGAATCCGATAAACGGGTCGAAAGTTATGAATTTCTCGCTAAAGGAAGAATTTCAACTCCCAGACCTGCGCGCTGAGCGCACCCCCCTTGCCCGCTGAGCGCGCAAGCTACTGCCTGGAGAGGTTGCAGGAATTCAACACCGCGCTGAGCGGGCTCCTGCGCGCTGAGCGCGCTCTGCGATTTCCAGAAAAATAAATCTCTTAACAGAGCTTTTCCCAACCTGTAACAACATCCCAACAACATACCCAACAACCCATCGAGGTATAATATCACGATTCTATTACGGTTTAACCGACACACTTCATACAATATGATTTTCAACATTTATCACATAATTTCCACTAAAACCCTAACATTTCAAAATAACATAAACCCATTCAAACATTCATAACGATTATCGATAATTGATTCCACACCAGTATAGATTATACTACGAAATTTATAACTCATTTCAACCGCTAGATTCCTCGATTTTCCACAAAATCCCATTTTCTCCCAAACCTAACACAACCCCAAAACCTCAAGAAATTCTACACTAAGGTTTCTATCTAGAACCCACCTGATAATCGGAGAGGAGTTTAAAGAAGATGATGAATCGATGAAGGGATGATGAAGATCCAAGCTCTCCTTCTTCCACTTTCTCCATTTTCTCTCTTTTCTTCCCTTTTTCTCTTCTTCTTCTTACTATCTTCTTTCTCTTTTTTTTCTTTCTCCCCTTTCCAAATATATATATATATATATATATATATATATATATATATATATATATATATATATATATATATATAAACCAATATTATATAATATAAATCCAATAGAGTAAAAATATCTCCAATTGATATTTTGTCATTCCAACCCAATTGATCAATTATTAGAGTTAACTTAAAATACTCCCTTAAACTAATAAATATCACTCTGCCTTTTAATAATTGTTCTTTCTAATGTCCAATTTAGCACTTAATTAATACGGGGTATTACAACTAGTGTGGTAATGATGTGTTCAGCAGTAGTATGTCTAGTCCCATGCAGAATGGCAGTGATCTCTGTGTTGAGGAATCAGTTTTCCAGTCTTGTTTTCTCCGCAAAAGAGTCGAGCCGTGTCATTGACATCTACATATGCATTTGCATTTGTATTTGCATTTGCATTTGATCATATATCATCCGCATAATTCAGATACATATGCATATCATGAGTGTTTCATCCTCATTTGCATTTCTCCCAAGGTCGTGTCGTCGTCCACGTCTTACATTACCAAAAACGTTACCCGTCCTTTTCATTCAGTGTCATTCCTGAGAGTCTTATTTGTCCATTCAGTGCCATTCCTGGATGAGTTTTCTCCTTTGCATTCAGTTTCATTCCTGGATGTCATTCTCAGCTATTATGATTTGTACCCTCCATTCAAAGCCATTATTGAATGCCTGGTGTCCTTTTATTCAATGCCATATAGTCTTATTTGTTCACTTTATCTAAAGCCGGTATTAGATATTGTGATTTATACCCTTCATTCAAAGCCAGTATTGGATGTCTGGTTTCTCTACCATCTGATGCCTATCCAGATGTGTCTCTCCTTCAGATGTTTTTCAAATCGAGTCTTTGTTCACTTTATCTAAAGCCGGTATTAGATATTGTGATTTATACCTTTCATTCAAAGCCAGTATTGGATTTTCGGTTTCTCTACCATCTAATGCCTATCCGGATGTGTCTCTCCTTCTGATGTTTTTCAGATCGAGTCTTTGTTCACTTTATCTAAAGCCGGTATTAGATATTGTGATATATACCTTTCATTCAAAGCCAGTATTGGATGTCCGGTTTCTCTACCATCTGATGCCTATTCGGATGTGTCTCTCCTTCTGATGTTTTTCAGATTGAGTCTTTGTTCACTTTATCTAAATCTGGTATTAGATATTGTGATTTATACCTTTCATTCAAATCCAGTATTGGATGTCTGGTTTCTCTACCATCTGATGCCTATCCGGATGTGTCTCTCCTTCTGATGTTTTTCAGATCGAGTCTTTGTTCACTTTATCTAAAGTCGGTATTAGATATTGTGAATTATACCTTTCATTCAAAGCCAGTATTGGATGTCCGGTTTCTCTACCATCTGATGCCTATCCGGATGTGTCTCTCCTTCTGATGTTTTTCAGATCGAGTCTTTGTTCACTTTATCTAAAGCCGATATTAGATATTGTGATTTATACCCTTCATTCAAAGCCAGTATTAGATGTCCAGTTTCTCTACCATCTGATGCCTATCCAGATGTGTCTCTCTTTCTGATGTTTTTTTAAATCGAGTCTTTGTTCACTTTATCTAAAGCCGGTATTAGATATTGTGATTCATTCAAAGCCAATATTGGATGACTGGTTTCTCTATCATCTGATGTTTTTTCGGATGTGCCTTTCTCTGTCTTTTCTGGCTTTTCTTGAAGATCCCGTTTGAACTATTTAGTATAAGAAAATCCCAGAAAATATTTTGTTGATGTCTATCCTTTTATTTCAAATTGATCCCCGGTGGAGACCCGGTCTTCTTTCTGGTTCCATGCCCAGTAAAGAGTGTGCTTTTATTTTCCCCAGTGAGTGACTGCTCATTGTGTGGGCTTTTTCCCTGTCTGCTTTGTCTACATTTTGCATTTACCTTTCCATCATTATCATCATACTAGAAATTCATGGCATGTTTGCATTTGCATGTCTATTAGCTGTCCTTAGCATCTGCATTCCATCTAAGGGCAAAGTTTTCGGTTTGCTATATTTAAATACCTTTCACCTTGATCTCTCGAGGATTTCCATTCATCGTGCCATCCGGTAAAGCTATTTAAATAGGGGCAACTCCATCCATTGAGAGATCAAGGTGAAAGGTATTTAAATAGGGACAACCGTTGTACCCCAAATTTTACCCTCAGATCCTGATCATTTCATATCATTCTAAGTTGGTCTCTGTTTTCGCATTTTTAGTGAACATCTCATTAATCATGCATTTTTTCCGTTTTTATCATTTCGTTTTAGAATTTGTTTTTATCTTAGATTATTTAAAATTAATTTAGTCTATTTTCTTAAATTTACTTTTTATATATAGTTTGTTTCAATTAGAATTTTATCTTTAGTTTAATTTAATTCTTATTTTAGTTTTAGTTTAATTTTGGTTAGATTAATTTTTAATTTAGGATTTTAGTCTAAAGTTAACTTAATTAGTTCAAGTTTTATTAATTTAATTTAGTTTTAATTTTAATCTTAGTTTTCTAGTTTTTAAGTTTATTTTTATTATTTATTAGTTTGACTTAACTTAATTTAAATATTTTAATTTAATTCTTATTATTATTGTTTTTTTATCTTAAACCAACAAAATCTACCCTGCCATATCTAAACAGCCTTGCTACCCTCTCCATGTACACCTTCTCCACGTACGACACGCAAACTGAACAACAACACCTAGCCTACACAATTTCTCTCAGCAAACACTACAAGCTTTTCACCAAGAGACCTGCTGTAAATGGTACAAAAACCCTCACAAAACCAAAGCCTACAACATTAACCCAAAAGCCTCTCCAAAATCCTGCACTTTTTCTGCTGCTCAAAATGCCAACACGCTGGACAACACTACCACAAAACCAGCAAAGGAGACTTCCAAAGTACAAACATCTTGTACTTGGTAAAGCTGGCACTTGAAAATGCTATGTTACAAAAGCTAGAACCATCGTGTAAACATTGTCACACCATAGCACATGGGTTCACGAACTCCTTTTTCTCTGACTCCAGTTGCAACACAAACAACCTACCTCTTGCACTTGGCTCAAGATGATAAGCTGAGGATTTGCCTCCTTGGAACAAAGCTTTTGCCTGTTGTATCCTCATGCATTATCCAATTTCTTTTGCCTATAAAAGGAGGATAGTTTCTCATTTACAAAGACACCAAGAATCAGAGCAAAAACACACAAAGAAACACACCTCAGAACAAGAAGTATCAGGATAAAAACATCACCACCACTGCCCCAAGAAAGAAAAGCTCGTGAGAGCACACATCACACCACCATCAATACATCAGAACACACCTCACCACTCTCCAACACTACTTCTGTTTCCACACTCAACCGACGACAACCGCCATTTCCGGCAACACAAGACCATCACCTTTAAACTCATCGTGCTCTTCATTTCTCAACAAGGCAGTCATGTAATCACTTCGAATACAACGTCGTAACCCGGATAAACTCAGAGCCAACTTCAACACAACAAATATACACGCTCTGAATCGACAACTTTGCAGCAGTAGCACTTCGCGTAACGGTAACGATTTCGATTTCGTCCATACGTATCTATCTAATGTCACCGTTTGCTAGTTCTGATTTGATTTTATTCTTATCCGACTGTTGATTGCATTGCGGGTATTATGCTTGTGTCGACATCGTATTTCGTCAAGTTTCTGCATATCTTTTATTGCTGCGATTACAAGCTTTTAATTTCTGCTTTAGTTGTTTGCGAAGCTTGATTACTGTGAATCTCTTACAAAGTCGTGAATCTGAAGTTTGAATGCTGGTTATACTTTTGTGTAGTTTGATTAATTGGTGATTGTTGGCTATTCCTTGTAGAAGTTGACGCTTGGTCCTCTTATAATTTCTTTACTTTTCTGTCCTTGGAAAGCAAATATGTGAAATTCTAACAAAGATTTGACTTGTCTCGTTTGTGTAAATATCGGGTTGCTACTGTTCCAATGCCCGGTTCCGACTCGGTTTCAAGTTATCAACAATTGTTGTTTTGTTCTGTCATATGATCTTTGGCGGTGTATCGAGTTTTCGAGTGTGTTAACTTTCCCTCGTATACGTTGTTGCATGGTAAGAGATGATGAGCAGTGTTGGAAAAAGGATTGCTTTCTACTGTGCGTGTTGCGGTATCTTTTAATTTTGGGGACAACTTTTCTACCCACTCCAAAAAGTTGGGTAGTGTACCTTCAACCAATCAATCAATGCCATATCATTTTATTATATTTAATTATTTATTTAATAATTTAAATTTTGTAACTTTCCAATGCAATTTACTCTAATTTACTCTATGGGTAACTCTACCCAACTTTTTGAGGTGGGTAGATAAGAATTCACCTTTAATTTTCTTGTTTTCACTATTAGCTATCCACTCTTTTTTAGTACTGTTTAGATTAAATATATTGTGTCTCCACGTTATATTAGACTCCCACATTTCATAGGTGCACTTCCTTTGTTTTTTTTTTTAGTTTTAACTAGTATGATACCCGTGCCTTCGCACTGGTACCCGTCGGTGACGCGAATTTGGATACATTTAAAACTTTGTCAAAAAATATAATTAATAAAAATTAGTAAATATAATTTATATTTAAAAAAAAAAGAATCAATACCCGCGGACATCGGGTGATATTTGTTATAAAAATATTTTTGTAATAATTTAATTTTACAAAAGATGAAATAATAACATAGTATTTGTAAATATTAATTTAATTGTATAAATAAATATTAGTAACATTAATAAAAGTATTTGGATAATCGATACACTATTTTTTCATATATACAAATAAAGTTCAATCAAAAGTATTTAAATTTTTGCCGTGTATAAAAATATATATGTGTCGTATACATTACTATATTATCAATGATTTCATTTTTCCCATTTCAGTAATACATTTTTTCCCGTTGTTATATTTTTAATATTTATCAATCATAAAAATTTGTCCCGTAATTGGTACCCGTGAAAAAATAATAATTGAATATATAATTAGAAAAATATCTGGTACCCGTGAAAACATAATTGAATGTATAATTAGAAAAATATCTGGTACCCGTGAAACTGTTGATTTTAGAAAAATAGAAAAGTATAAACAAAAATAGTATAAAATCATTTCTTTAATTTATGCAAAATTTAAATTTTAATATCATTAATTAAATAAAAATTAAATAGTAATATATATTTTAATATACAAAAGTTGTTTTATTTTTAATAATCAAATATAATTTTTTTAATAATTTTTAAAATAAAGATTATATAGTAATATAATAGTTTTTTTTCAAAATGGGAAGGAAGAAATTAGTAAAAGAGAAATAAAAATTGTAAGTATAGTAGAAAGAGAAAGAAAAAGGTTTTGAAGAATAAAAATGCTTTTAGGAATTTGGTTTGAGAAGTGGAATGAATAAATGGTGCCAATGATGAAATTGAAGTTGCCAAGGATGAAATAAAAGCAGCCTGCAACGTGGAGGATTGTGAAAAAGCAACGTGGCGGCTTGTAGAAACAGAGGACAAATTGGTAATTTCATAGAAAATGATTTTTCTTATATGATAGATTTAATTTAATTAGTTTTTTTAATTAGTTAGAAATTTGTTTAGTTAATTAGAATTAGTGTAGATAGTTTCATTTAGCATTAGAGTTAGTGGTGGAATTAACTAATTTATTTTTTAGTTAGTTTTTAATTAAAACTTAGTTAATTAGTTTTAAGTAAATTTGGTTTATTTTTTTATCTTCTTTATTTAGATTTTTATATTATTAATTTATCTCGACATCTCTCATTTTCATTTTAGCTAATTCCTGGTTTTCATTTTCAATTTAATTCTCATTGCATTTGCTGTATATATTGTTGTTTATCATACACTTGATACCGGAGTCCCTCCTTGTTTCTCTGTTTGCCTCGTTCCAAAGGAAAGAATCATTCCCAGTTGACTACCATGTCATTTAGGATAGCCTTGTCCATCATTCCCTTATCTCACACCGCCGCGCGATCGAAACGTACCTTCCCTTTTAACCTAGCCTTAGGTTTGGAATCGCCGCACTCCACGTAGGTGTCTTGCTGTCAGACCCTACTTTCCCTTGGAACATTGACCACAGTCAAGAGTTCTTCACACCCATTGAGGGGAACTACGAATGCTCTGATTCCATTCCCGTCAGGATACGTAGGCACAAGATGCGACGTCTTGGCGAGCATACTTAGTGTATATACCCCTAGGTCTTTTTTTACCTTATCACATTTCCCTTAACAAGCAAACATTAACATAACACAAATATTAACAAGAGGTTCCTGTAGAGTACTACAAATACTTAGGGTGCTAATACCTTCCCTTAGTATAACCAACCCACGAACCTTAATTTCCCCCCTTTAGGTTTTTTTACGATCTTGAACCTTTCCTTTGGATAAATCAAAGTCGGTTGTAAAAGAAAATGATGCAAGTTAATAAATAGCTTGTTATCCAATTTTCACCGCAACATTAGGTTTATAGAACTTTTGTGTTCTTGATGAAAAATGTGTGTTGAAGTTATTGTTGTTCAAACCATGCTCAAACTATGTTGTTGAACCTCTGTTGGTGATTGTTGGTGGTTTGGGAGAGGTTGGAGGTGTAGGAAATTCTATTTTTTTGATGAAGCATTTTTCTGAGTTTCGCAGAGCGCGCTTAGCGCGCAGGAGTCTGCTCAGCGCGCAGTTGAAAATCCTGCAACACCAGGAGGCAGAGAGTTTCGCGCTTAGCGCGCTCAGGGGGCGCTTAGCGCGGTCTGGGAGTTGAAGTTTTCTTCCTTAAGTGAGAAAATTCATAACTTTTGACTCGTTTATCGGATTCAATCATCCTTTATATCGATGTAAAGCCGAAGAGATAAACTATGAAATGGAGATGAAATATGTCGAATTTACCGACCGATTAAATAATCAGGAAGTTCAAAAAGTGATGTAATTATGTTTTAATCGTTGTATGTTATTCTATTATGCAATTATGATATGTCTTGCCTATCCTACTATTGTAAAGCATGTTTGAGATGTATATGCATGTAAAATACAAATAGGTAGAGTGAGGATCATTACCATAAAACAATCATAGAACCTAGTAATGGCTAGGAGAGTGTGGATTAACATAATGACAACGCTCGTGCGTGCGGTGCCGAGGCGCGTGTCAGATACTACTGTCATTGAACGAGTAAACACTAGTATGGAACATGTGTGAAAACCCTTTGTGGTGGTGATAAGGCATTATGGCCTTGTGATTGTCGAATACAATCCCGTTTGTGTGTGAGATCACGTAATCGTAACCGGTTATCTTGTGAGTGCGTTTCATGGGTCTCGAGCTCCTCTGAAACATGTGCACAACTACTTAGCAGGTTTGATTCTCGCGTGCAGTACGAATGGCGCTCTGGGAGCGTATGTTCGTGACGGTTAATGGCCCGTGTGAAGTGACGGTTCATAACGGTTAATGGCCCGTAGAACCCGAATCCATTCGTATGCCAAGTAGGTTGCAAGGATCCATGACTCGGGTCGACTTCAGACGTAGAAGCGGACAGGAAAAGGGGATGCCTTGGTGTGGTTACCGATTAGTGATATTATGAGTTGATGAACTCATGACATGTTTCCATACAGTGTGAGAATTGGATTTGTGAACTCGAATGTCCTTTCCTCTTTCCCTTAGACTCGAGTTAGGATTGTTAGAACCTTGTAAAGCCAAGAGGACCTTAGGATAGGGAACTCACTGAGATTTTATGTATCTCACCCCATGTTGTTGTTTACATCACACGTACTACAGGTTCGGCGAAGGGTAAGGACAAAGTTGTTTGACTTTTCCTTACGGATCGTAGCTTTTGTGTGGCAAGGCTTCCGTTGTGAAGATTTTGAGATCATTAGTTGATCTAGTTCTTAGTTTTATCTTTTGGGACATCTTGTATATATAACATGCCTTAGATTTGTATTAGGTGATTTTAGGCATTTATATGTATAATGTGTTACTAGGAACTTGCATATTTCAGTACCAAACGTATTTTTCATGTATAATATATGCTTTAATGTATGTATTTATATATGGGCGTTACAGACTGTTTGGGCGGATAGGATTATACGGATTGATCCCTTAGGAACTTATCAACGTACAGCTTCTCTGGTGCAAGGAGGAGGCTGGGACAAGCTCTCTGAACCTTACCCCGAATATCATCTGGATATTGTTAGGGAATTTTTTGCTAATGTCTTGCCTTCGGGTAATGAGGCTTTCAATTTTAAAACTTGGGTAAGGGGCAAGGAGATTGATTTTTCTAGGGATGCAATTAACACCTACCTTGGGAATCACTTAGAGTTGGCTGAAGATGAGTTATGCGATTACGGAAAAATGTTGGCTCGAGGAAGCTGGAATGCCGAGCAATTAAGAGAGGTTTTGTGTGTTATAGGGTAGTCTTATCAGTTGGGCGCTAATGGTGCCCCTCTGAAGTTTATGCGAGGTGTGTTGACTACGGAGACTCAAATTGTAATGTCGGTTGTCTTGTACAACCAAAGCCTCGTAGTCACACATGCTCCATTCCCATGCAGACAACAGGCCTATTAGCTTGTATTCTTGACGACGAGAAGACCGTGGATTTAGCACGAATCATTTCTAATGAGCTGAAGAGGATTGATGTGAGCGCTACACCGTTAGGTGATAGGGTGGCTTATACTTTGACTTATCTTGGGCTTATTATGGCATTGTGCCATAAGGCGCGAGTCACCCTTCCAAACCATGGGAATGTGAAATTGGTTATTTTGGATGACAATTTTATCACCCGTTATTGTTTACCGACACACGATGAAGCTGTCCCTGTTGCTGTTGTTGCCCCTGCAAGCCGTGTTCGTGATTCGAGTGCTGAGGCCAAAGGAAAAAATCCTTCCCAGTTGACTACCATGTCATTTAGGATAGCATTGTCCATCATTCCCTTATCTCACACCGCCGCGCGATCGAAACTTACCTTCCCTTTTAACCTAGCCTTAGGTTTAGAGTCGCCGTACTCCACATAGGTGTCTTGCTGTCAGACCCTACTTTCCCTTGGAACCTTGACCACAATCAAGAGTTCTTCACCCCCGTTGAGGGGAACTACGAATGCTCTGATTCCATTCCCGTCAGGATACGTAGGCACAAGATGCGACGTCTTGGCGAGTATACTTAGTGTATATACCCCTAGGTCTTTTTTTTACCTTAGCACATTTCCCTTAACAAGCAAACATTAACATAACACAAATACTAACAAGAGGTTCCTGTAGAGTACTACAGATACTTAGGGTGCTAATACCTTCCCTTAGTATAACCAACCCCCGAACCTTAGATCTCCCCCCCTTTAGGTTTTTTTACGATCTTGAACCTTTCCTTTGGATAAATCAAAGTCGGTTGCAAAAGAAAATGATGCAAGTTAATAAATAGCTTGTTATCCAATTTTCACCGCAACAGAAATGACGACTTCACTAGGGAAATCCCCTAAGAGGGTTAAGCCTATCTTGTTTGTATTTGTGTTATTTATATGCTTGCTTGCTTGTACATTTGTATATTCATATCTGTATATATTTGTCTATGCTTGGGTTTTCTGGTTGCAGGGTTGCTACTTTAAGTGGTGAGGATAAGTCCTAACCCGGAATTGAGTGTACACTTATGATAGGACCGTGGACTTAGTCAAGGAGACTTCGAGGGAGAAATCCCAAAGGAGTTGACTTGAGGTTCCACACTCAGTTGAGGCCCTCTTGGGGGTGGTATATGCTGAACGAGCAATCGTGAATGCGTTGCCGCTTTCGACCTAGGAGCCAGGGATACTGATGACCATTAGTTACCCTTTACCCCACCTGGCCTATTTAGGATGTAGTGCGATGATTATGAGGGAGTAATTCTAAATGGTTGCTACACAATACTACACTCAGACGAGACTCTCTTGAGAATTTTATTGATTACCAAGTAATTGGAAAGTCGATAAAATCCGAAAGATGGGTTGTCGACTCTGGGCACTTTTTAGAACCCTGTGCTACAGTTGATAAACCCATAACACATACTAGTTGGGATGGGTAGACCATGGCTCCATGCTCGTGATCTTCAAACCTAGGCCCTCATTCTGTTTGCCTATATATATGTGATTATTTGTATATGTGTGTTTGTACATACATCCATTCATTCATGATATCCCTTTGGTTTCAAAGAACCCAGATGTTCTTTCCTTTGCAGAAATCAATAAAGATCATGGTTTTTTAAAGCAAAACTCTTCAGCTTTCAAAAAGGACATTTGCAACTTGCTTTTGAGCTCTTTGAAACCATTTGGCTTGCATTGCATTGCATATCATTTGCATTTTTGCATGGTTCATTGCATACGTCTGTTTATCCAGCTACTCATTTCCAGTGGTCTCTATCTTCCAGTGTCATCTGTGAGTCGTCAAGCTGATTCCTCGACACCGATACCGAACTAGAGCTAATTTCAGACGCAAAATGTCAATTATCTGCCAGGCGCGGCAAGTGAAGCTTCAGTCGACTTCAGCCCAGACTACTCGAGCTACTTTCGAGAACTCTCTCTATGAGCACAATGTTGCCAGGTCACACCAAGTGAAGCTTCAATCGACTTCAGCATGCTATCCTCCTAAAAGCCAGTGTTTCAGACAGGACAGCTCATCCTTGTGTTGATTAGTCACTAGGCCTTGTTTCTTGTTGTTTGCTTTTTCCTTATTTTGTAATGGTTGTTTGCTTTCAATTATGTTTGTACTTTCTCAATTAATGAAATGAGCATTGCAACTTTTTGATTCAATTCATTTGTGTTTGCTATTTACATCTCCATGCTTTCTTTCTCAATAAATACTTTATTTCTTTTCCATTTTTTTTTTATTATGTAAAGATTGGAGGGAGGATGATGAAAACGTCATACCCAAATTGCTGTTAGTATGCTTTTAAATAGAAAAACTTTGCTGACGATGTAAGGCATTGTTTCAATCCCTAAACACTGGAGAAATAAGGAAGTTAACCCCTCTTTTACCCCTTCGAGCCTAGAAATAGGAGTTTCTTTCTTTACAAATAAAAACCTGCAATTTTAACCTGGGGCAGGGTAGTTCTCAGTTAACTGGATTGTGCATTCAATTACAAGAGTACCATTCAAGACGCCTCTCAACAAAGTTCACAAATGTTCCTTCGCACACAGCAAGCAAGTGTCGAAGATGTCTTTTAAGTCAAACGCCAATGATGATTCACTGTAATCCTTAAGCCAGACAGTCACTTAAAAAAAAAAAAGAACAAGCTTGTATGACAACCAAAAGTTGTAAGGAAGTAGTGATTGCCATCTCAAGTCCATTGAATTTTGAACCATCATTATTATCATCAGTGCAATTTCCAACCTTTGGGAACCTGAGTGCATAGTCTGAGTTAACTGAGCGTAGGATTGGAAGTTCATCACGAAGATTGGGTGGGCACAAATAAACTTTGAGCCTTTATCCTTTGTTTCTTAAACCGTGAACCAGGCCACGTTATAACCCTCAAAAGGCCTAATTGAAGAGAGGTTATTTTGAAAGCATACTACAGCAAGGTTGCGTAAACTGACTCCAAAAGATCTTTGCAGATCATCTATTTTGGGCATTACACCCTTTTGCTTAAACTTTTCACTTTAATGTCTTGAACCACCGTGCTCTGACCAGTATCCCATATACTTTGCACCTCTTTCAAAATGATTTTGATTTCAAAAGTTGCATGAACTTTGCATTTACCATGTTTGTACAAATACTTTTGTTTTCAAACTAGTTTTCTTCTTAAGGAATTTTCAAACATTTGAGAAACTTGGTTGGTGATCCAATCAGGGGCAAGTTCCTTCTATATCCTGTTGAGAATCAGTTCAAGATTTGTGGTTTAATGGCGACTTCTTAGAATTGGTGATCCAGCTGAAGCAATGATCAGCTCATCTACAATAGTCGGCTAATCTGGGGCAGTTTACTTGAAGAATCCCTAGGAAGCTCTTCATCCTTTGTACAAGGACCATCATTTGATATAGTTTACTAGTGTAACGCCCTGTATAACATTCATCTAGAATAATACCATACAAGTGTTTTATTTGGTACTGACACATCAAAAGTGCCTAATGACATAATTCACATACTTGTCCATTTCTAAAACATAATACAACATATGGCACAAGTCATGGAAACTAGCCAAAAAATAAAATAAAACTAAGATCCATATACAATATTCCTCATTGTACAAGAACAATAAAAAATACACAGCGGAATAAGCTTAACTAAGCTTCTCTTGAAACATCCAAGCATCGCTCCACTTGTAAATCAAACCTGCAAACCACACCTGAAATAAAGCAACTATAGTGGGGTGAGATACATCAAATCTCAGTGAGTTCCCTATCTTATAGATTCTCTCGGCTTTACAAGGTTCTACCAATCCTAACTCAAGTCCGGGGAAAAGGGGAAAGGACTCTTGAGTTCACAATTCAATTCTCACACTATATGGAAACATGTCATGAGTTTATCAACTCAAAAATATCACTAATCGATAACCATGCCAAGGTATCCCTTATTCCCGGCCTCTTCTACGTCTAGAAGTCGATCCGGGTCATGGATCCTTGCAATCTACTTGACATACGAATGAATTCGGGTTCTACGGGCCTTTTACCGTTATGAACCGTCACTTCACACGGGCCTTTTACCGTCACAAGCATACGCTCCATGGGCGCCATTCGTACAGTACGGGGAATCAAACCTGCCAAGTAGTTGTGCATCTGTTTCAGAGGAGCTCGAGACCCATGAAACGCACTCACAAGATAACCGGTTAGGATTACGTGATCACACACACAAACATGATAGTATTTGACAATCACAAGGCTATAATTCCTCAAGGCCATAATCGCCTTATCCAAAGAACACAAGGTTCACACACATGTTCCATACTAGTGTCTCACTCTCCTCTAGACCATTACTCGGCAAGGATGCACAAGCATCACCATCTAGATTATTCATCAATCCTAGTCACCACCTAGAATCATATCATTATGTTTTGGGGTAAGTTTTCTCACTCTTCCTAATTCATTTTAACATGCACATTTCTTTCATTCATAATTCACAATTAGATAGACATATCATGATTTCATAATTGAACAATATACCACAATTAAAACATAATTATATTGTTTTTGGAACTTCCTCGATTATTTAATCGGTCGGTAAAATCGACATATTTCATCTCCATTGCATAGAATATTTCCTCGGCTTTACATCAATAAAAAGAATGATCGAATCCGATAAACGGGTCGAAAGTTATGAATTTCTCGCTAAAGGAAGAATTTCAACTCCCAGACCTGCGCGCTGAGCGCACCCCCTTGCCCGCTGAGCGCGCAAGCTACTGCCTGGAGGGGTTGCAGGAATTCAACACCTCGCTGAGCGGGCTCCTGCGCGCTGAGCGCGCTCTGCGATTTCCAGAAAAATAAATCTCTTAACAGAGCTTTTCCCAACCTGTAACAACATCCCAACAACATACCCAACAACCCATCGAGGTATAATATCACGATTCTATTACGGTTTAACCGACACACTTCATTCAATATGATTTTCAACATTTATCACATAATTTTCACTAAAACCCTAACATTTCAAAATAACATAAACCCATTCAAGCATTCATAACGATTATCGATAATTGATTCCACACCAGTATAGATTATACTACGAAAATTATAACTCATTTCAACCACTAGATTCCTCGATTTTCCACAAAATCCCATTTTCTCCCAAACCTAACACAACCCCAAAACCTCAAGAAATTCTACACTAAGGTTTCTATCTAAAACCCACCTGATAATCGGAGAGGAGTTTGAAGAAGATGACGAATCGATGAAGAGATGATGAAGATCCAAGCTCTCCTTCTTCCACTTTCTCCACTTTCTCTTTTTTCTTCCCTTTTTCTCTTCTTCTTCTTACTATCTTCTTTCTCTTTTTTTTCTTTCTCCCCTTTCCAAATATATATATATATATATATATATATATATATATATATATATATATATATATATATAAAGCAATATTATATAATATAAATCCAATAGAGTAAAAATATCTCCAATTGATATTTTGTCATTCCAACCCAATTGATCAATTATTAGAGTTAACTTAAAATACTCCCTTAAACTAATAAATATCACTCTGCCTTTTAATAATTGATCTTTCTAATGTCCAATTGAGCACTTAATTAATACGGGGTATTACACTCTCCCCCCCTTAAATTGAAATTCGCCCCCGAATTTCCTTCGTTCAACAATAACCACTTCTTGCATCATTGTCTAAGCTCCACACTCACTTCACTTCCGTTAACCTTCAGTTCAATTCTGACGCATACCAATTCTAACTTGGTTTCATAGACCAAAATTCTTATTTTAACAACTTAACAACTATACGTCCTTAATCATACTCTTGTTCTAACATCGAGTTAACTTCCAACTTTGCTTCCCCAATTCATCTGTTGTTTCTTACTAACACACTTGGTCGCACTTTACTACTGAAAGAAGGTACCATTCTACATTCCTCTACTGAGTCACAAACCAAACCGTAATACCTTATCTTGATTCAGGATAACAAACACTCAACAAACCCTTATGAGGTAATTCGGTAATTCCTTCCCTTTATGTAATTACTGACATCTATCCTTTCATAAATCCTTTAACATTAGAACCACTTCATAGCTTGTCGAACAACTTCTTTACCAGTTCCAGTTGGTCTGATACTAAACATTGTAACCATTAAATTCGATACTTCCTTTCTTTCGGATCACACCAAACGGTAACACAACTAGAACAAAACCTCCTTATTTCCATACTTATAAGTAACAATCATTCTAATCCTCATTAGACTGACTGAACTCTTTCATCTATCACCTTCCACCACGCAATCCAATTCTAACAGTGGGACACCACGATTTCATAAGCATTACCAAGTAGCTAACAGTCCATGGAAAACATACTTATCAATGGGTCCTTACTAGCCAACGGCATAAGAAACTTACTGACGTCGTTTGGTAGAACAATTTCCTCGCCAACACACAATATAATAACATTCGTCCAAACTCTCTAGACGATAAAGATGCATGAGTTATACTGTTACAACCATAACATATACAACTCCAATTCCATTCAAGACTTGAACCCATATATCCAAAATAGCTTAACAACTTCCGATTCTGGTTACCACATTCCAAATCGATTCTCCTTACGGTTTCCGACTTACTCTGGGTTTCTTGCTAATTCAAGATCTCATCCAATAACAGCGTAACACCAACATAGAACTTCAATCACACGCGAGATACTGCTTAACGAAACTCGGACCATTCAATTCGAAATTGTGAGTTTCCATACCTTCCACAAATTCTCACACAACACTCCATACGCACAACTCCGTCGAAGTCCATACCACGCTTCTCGGTTGAATCCATTTTTCTTAATCGTTACGTTCCATATACGATTCTGCCATACCCCAAATTTTGACCACTAAAGGTTTCCCATCATTGTGCAAATCATCATCACAATATGGATGAATCATCATGCCTCATCAATCTCCTCAAGGAATTGTTGAGCATTGACTGCAATCATAACTAGGGTTTCAAGCCCTCTGTGAGCCTTAGACAAAAGGTCAATCAAGGAATGACTTGATCTTCAACTTGTCTAACCTCTCAAACATCCACAATGGATCAAAAGGACTCCCACTTCAAGGATTAAGCACAATGCTGCTCCCTTCTAGGTGGATCAAGCCTCCAGATCGACTGTGTCACCAAATTAGGGTTTTGATCGCCCAGGGCCTCCAGATGAAAAATTTCATCTGGGCACAAGCCAATGATCCAAAACATAACCTAATATACTTCATGGGACCTCATGAACCCAATCATCAAGTCAATTTTGCCTCAGGGGATGCATACATTAAAAATCAGGAATTAGGGTTTCTTGACCTAATTCACCCCTAAGTTGACTTTTGGGACAAATCATGAACCAAGACCTCAAGACATGAGTTGAGGGTCTTTGATATACTACATTGATCCATTTGTCACAATGGATTGATCCAAGAAGCTTGAGCAACAAGTTTCAATTTCATCTGCACCACAATTAGGGTTTCGCGACAAAAGTCAACTGTAACTTTGACTTTTGACCTGGACATGCTCCCAAGCCCTAATACATGAATGAATATACCCTATGGCACCCATGGAACATGTCCATCAAGTTTGATTTAGGTCAAGGACATGATTTCCTGAAGAATTGCACAGTTTGGAATTCATCTGATAAAAAGTCAACTGTGCACAAAAAGTCAACTTTGACTTTTTAAGATTTTTCACCAAAATGGTTTTTTAAACCCTAAAATGATGTTAATGTATGATTTGAATCATCATTCATCAAGAAAAATCAAGAAAAGTGAGATAACTTGTAAAAGGGGTAACCATAAAAACTTAGAAAAATTCTAAGTTAAAAAATAAAGTGGCTAGGGTACCAACTTTGGAGGACCATAACTCCTAAACCACAAGGCCAATTTTTTCCATCCAAATCTTGATTTGTATACCTCATTATCATCTACAAAAGCTTCAACTACAAGTCATTCCAATTCATTAAGGATTTTGAGTTATGGAGTGATCAAAGTGGCTGAAAAGTGAAAATGTCACTTTTTCCAACACTTAGTGAAATTTTCACTAAGTCAGAATTTGCCTTCACTTTTTGCCAAATGTAGGGGGATTTTTCACTTGGAATCAAAAGAGATCAAAACCAAACTTGTTCAAACAATTGTTGTATCATGTTAGGGCTTTCCAAAATGGCCAAGAACATTGCCAAATTCAACCTACATCATGAGATACAACATTGGCAAGTTGCCTTGCTGAAATCTGTCAAAGCAAGACAGAATTTGCATTTTGGCTCGATTTGCCAAAATTAGCCAATTTCAATAGTTCCTATCCAATTGGACACCTCTGAGGATTGAATCCAAAGGGGACAATCACTAAGACAAGCCTCCAAAGTCCATGGAACAAGAAATAGCATGTTGAACCTAGAGTTGCCAAAATAGGGACAAGACTCCAAATTTGGAATTAAGCATTCAATGGAACCATCAAGGTGGCATGGACTGAGCCATTCTCATCTGAAATCAGTCAAGACTTATCCAAGACCAAGGGAACCACAGCTCTGAGCCCTAACCTCTAGTCAATGGCTAGAGGAGACTTGCATTTTTATTGGCCAACATTGAGGAAACACCTGCTGTAGTTGCCATTCATTGTGGATCCCAAAACAAACTTGCTCTACTATAAATAGAGCTCAATTGTGTTTAGTTTGAGTACACCAAAGCCATCAAACAGATGCTTTCCTCAAAATCTCTTCTTTCACTCCAATTTTGCCTTCAAAAGCAAGTCACTATCGGGTTTTGAGTTTGAGAGCAATTCCAATCAAACTAATCACTCACACACCTCACATACATCATATAGAAGTGATCCAAACACTCAAACAACATCTGGAACACAGATTTCACAAAATCACCAGCTGGTTGCTCAAGGTTTTAACCAAGTTGCATCTGAGGTACCACAGAGTGATCCAGCCAATTTCAATCAAGTCCAAGCATTCAAACATACTCCATGTGGTGTAGGGAAGCTGTTCAGATCATCACAACTCATCTGTAACACCTCCAACCCAGAATTTGATTTGCTCTTGCTGTCACGACTTAGAGGTAAGCACATACTTGGTCATCTCTCAATCTATGCATATTTCCTCGCACAATAATTTGGCCATATGTTCATAATCATGCATGGAATGTTTTCCCTCAATTAATTGCATTGTTTGAATCGTGTATCAAAAATCCCAGCCTTCATGCAGAAATTAGGGTTCTTGAGGTTTCTTCGTGATTTCTTGTTGTATGTTTAATTTAAATGAAATTAAAGTACATAGACATGATCGTGAGGTTGAAACGAGTTGATTGGTATGTGGATTACATGATATGATAAGTATTCAGTGAGATTGGATAGAAAACGCAAATCTGAGAATCCCAGAACACGCGCGTGTTCTTCAGCTGTTCTTGGCGCCATATTTCCAAATTTGAATATTTGAATTTTGTGATTTTGTTTAATTGATTCAAAAATTAATTTCTCCCTGAGTTTTAATGATTTTGAGTTGATTCTTTTTTTAATAATTCACAAAAATGTTAAAATATTTTATTTTATCAAAAAATTCCAAAAATATTATTTATTTTATATAATTGATATTTTTGCAAAGAATTAATATTTTAATTGTTTTTAACATTTGAAATATTATTTCCACAATGATTTTGCAACTTTTAATGCTTTCTATTTATTTTGTAGGTCAATACTTAATTTTTCAAAGCATTAATCCAAGATCACAATTTTTTTCCCATGTGTTAAACAATTTTTGATCATTTTAATTGAATTTTTATTCAATTAAATACATTTTGGAAATAAATTAGGGTTTTTGGATTAATTCAACCCTCATAAATCATTTTCAAAACACTTTGGGCCTCTAATAGAGTGTAAGACCCAATATTTTTTTGACCAAATCATTTTGGGCCTCACTTATTGTATAAGTCCCGATACCGTTAAAAACAAACGGCGCGATCGCCGCCTTTTTCAAAAATCATCTGGGCCTCTCCTTGAGCTATAAGACCCATTCAAAACACTTTGGGCCTCTATTAGAGTGTAAGACCCAACCCCCTTTTAACCAAAATCATTTTGGGCCTCACTTATTGTATAAGTCCCGCTGCGTTAAAAGAAAACCTCGGCGCGATCGCCATTTTAAACGAAAAAATCAAATGGGCCTACCCTCGTGTTATAAGCCCCACTCTTTTTCTTTAAAACTTTTTTGGGCATCTTGAGAGAGTGTAAGACCCATCCCTTTGAACAGAAAACCTTTTTGGGCCACAGTCACTTGTATAAGACCCTCTGTACAAATTCAACAGTGCAATCACTGGTAAAACCCTGGGCCTCTCCTTGAGCTGTAAGCCCCAAATCTTTCTTTGTCAAAGCACTTTCTCCTTTGATTTTGAATATGCTGTTGTTTTCAATCTTTCTTTGTTGAACAACTAACCAAACAACATGGAAGCTCTACAACCGAGTAAGTGGTTATCGCTTTCATTTACTGCTTTCATATATATATAAACTGTATTGTGGGGCTGCTCGCTGTAAGTCTCCTTTCATAAACTCATATCAACTGTGTAATAATAGTATAGATATTTTGAGTTTCCCCGGCAACTACGTCTAGAACCAGATAACGCTGTTCCGTTTATTCGTAGAAATAGACACCTAGATCCCCAATAGGAGCACCAGATACAGTCTTCTCTTCGGCTGTCCTCCTTAGGAATCATCAAGAAACTCTACTCCCCAAGATGAATGTATTCTCCGTGAATGGCATATTTGAGTTTCTTCCAAATTCTCGAATGTTCCTGACTCGATCTATTCCTTGTGAATAGCTTGCCTTGAATGTCTCGGGGTTTGGGAACCCACTACGGTCATAATCTTGGACCCTAACTAAGGAACCCTCTTTAAAAGTTAAAAGTTGCTGGATAGTAAACCTCGCACGTTTACCAGTGGTTTTTATCTTTAAAAGAGTCATCTCTCCGAATGGAAAGGAGATGATGGACCCACAGGCTTCTTAAAAGCATCGGCCTCCTCTTGGGCATTGTACAAGGACCCGTCAGCTTCTTAGAAGTGTTGACAGCCTCCTCTTAGGCTTCGTATAATGATATCTTCCTCCGGGAATGATAGCCTTCTCTTGGGCTTCGTACAAGGACCGATCGGCTTCTTAAAAGCTTCCAGCCTCCTCTTGGGCTTCGTACAAATTGTCCCGACAACCTCCTAGAGGTATAGGAACAGAACTTAGTAATCTTCATAGAGCGGTCCTTTCCAGAGTCTACTACTGTTTCTCAAAGCATAGTACAAAAGATAAAACTCTAGACTTGGACAATCTATTTTCCTTGAGTCTTAAAGACATTCTCAAGTGACCCTCCATTAGATAGGAAGAAACCCGTAGACTCGGACAGTCTCAATACCCTTCGGATTTCCCCGTTTCCTTAAAGACAGGGAACAACCCCGATCCTCAGATCAAACCCATGAGTACAGTGTTGCTCATATAAGAACTAATTTTCTCTTTAAAAAATCAGTATACTGGATCTGTCACTTAACTAAAATAGTCACCAGCAGATCGCCTCCTCTTAGGCTTCATATAATGATCCTTCTTATCCTCAGCATAAGATAGCCTCCTCTTGGGCTTTGTACAAATGATTCTCCCCAGCGGAGAAAAACTTTTCAGCCTCCATCTCGGGCTTTGTACGAGATACAAAAAACACTCTCTTGTTGAGTATAAAAGATTCCCCTGTAGAGTCAAAACCTTTCAGCCTCTCTCTCAGGCTTTGTATGGGACACATAAAAGACTCCCTCGTTGAGTCAATCACCCTTTTGCCTCCATCTCGGGCCTCGCACGAGATACAAATTCCATAAGCAAGAGTCAAACCCTTTTTAGCCTCTCTCTCGGGCTTTGTACGAGACACATATTAGCCTCCTCTTAGGCTTTGTATAATGATTTTCCCTAGCGAAAATTAGCCTCCTCTTAGGCTTTATATAAGATAACCACTGGTTAATCCAATTAACCTTTTAGCATCAAACCTGTGCCTCGTTCACAGTACACAAACATCAACAACTCCTTCCCTTTCATCTAATCGCTGTAAGCGGCAAGCCTCTGGATCATCTACATCCATGCCACTGTCCTTCTTTTAGCATGAGGAATTCCTAAGGAAAGATGGCGTTGCTCTATACACAGAGTTAAAGTCTTCTCCTTCAGGTTAAAACCCTTTCTTGGGAAATTATGGCATTGCTAGGATCCGCGTATCCCAGTTAAAGTAATTCTCCTTCTCCCCTCTTTAGAGATGACAAATTCTCTCTAAAGTCGAGACCTTTCAGCTTCACATCTTGGGCTTTGAACAAGATACAAACAACCTTTCGCTTCACGACTTGGGCTTTGAACAAGACACCAAAAAACCAATTTCCTCCCATAGAATAGGAGGAACTACGAACGCTCTGATTTCCCTGTTTTGGTAAACGGGAATACGTAGGCATAAGATCGAAAGAAAAGATCTTAGCGAGCACAATCCACAAAAAACCCAAATCCCATCACTCAAAAGCAGTAATTCAAAAACATCAGTCCTAACATCCTAATCCTTATTTCCCGTCAGAAACCCTTCGCCTAGATAAAAAAGAAAGAAAGTCGTATTGGCGAAAATACAAATAACCAGTACAAAGGCCCCCCACATTGTAGCATTTGTAACTTAACAGACTGCTGTTTAAACTCAGTATGCAAGCAGGGTTAATTGGAGACATCTATTTCCCTTCCTTAGTCAGCTTACAATAGCATAAAAAATGAATAGACCTGTAGTAAACTCAACCGCAGAGAGCGACCTGTGCTTAAGAATCACGTCCAAAATCGCTCGCTACAGAAAAGTGGCGCCCACCGTGGGGCTCTGTCAGAGTTAGATCTAGGCACAGTCTTCTTTTTCTTCACTTATGCGAATACCACAGATTGGGGCTTCCGCCGGGGAACCCATTTCTGTCAGGAACTTAGGATCTTTAGCTTCATTAGGTCTAGGATGTTTAGGACAAATATATATACTGCTTTTCCTAATTGCTATATGTGTTTATTTTTCTGCTAATGGGAATGCGGGTGATGTCGTATGTGGAAAGATTGAGTATACACCTAGAAAAGCCAAACCCTTTTGTAGTGCGGAAGCTATCGGAAATAGCTGTTACGCAATACTACCCTCATTTGAGGCTGGTGATCTATTCTCGGTGAATAGCACTTACTCTAAGATTGCACACAACTCGCTGGCGATCCGCTTGTTGTCTGCCTTCCTGGGAGGAGCTAATGATAATGAGTACAGGTACAAAAATCACCTTAGTAAACCTTTGGGGATGGGTAGAGCCTTGACTTCATGACAACGACCCTCTGACCCCATGTTTTTTCTATGTTTTTGTGTGCTGCATTCATGCATTCATCTAAAAAAAACATTAAAACATTCAAAAAACTTTCTCTTCTAGTCTCTCTGTTTTTCAAAATAAACTAAGACTCTGATTGCAAATATTGGAGAAAGGGATTGCACCGATGGATTTCGGTAGAAGGAGAATTCACCAGTATACCTTCAAGGTTCCAAAGCTTGAGGATTTGAGAAGGTTAGCGAGGATGATCACTAACCCAGAGGCTTTCAGAGCCAAGCACGGTGGTCTGCTACCACTGTTAAGGGTCCATGTGATTGGGGGAATCATGGACGCGCTCGTTCAATTCTACGATCCAGTTTATCACTGCTTTACGTTCCCGGATTACCAGCTAGCACCAACGCTGAAGGAGTATTCTCATCTGTTTGATTTACATATCACTGATAGAGCTCCATTTTCTGGACTGGAACAAATTCCAAAGAATCAGACCATTGCAAGAGCAATTCATTTGGACGAGTCTGAGGTCAGGACTCACCTGACTATTAAGGGTGGCATCCAAGGTTTGCCAACCCAGTTCTTAACCAAGAAAGCTCTGTACTTCACTAGTATAGGGAACAGGACTGCTTTTGAAAGCATCTTTGTCTTGCTCACCTACGGGTTATTTTTGTTTCCCAACATCAATAACTTCGTCGATATCAACGCTATTAAGGTTTTTCTCATCGGAAACCCCGTGCCGACTTTGCTCGCAGATGCGTATCATTCTGTGCACTTAGGAAATTTGTACAGTGGAGGGGAGATCACATGCTGTGTACCTTTGCTTTACAAATGGTTTGTCTCCCATTTGCCTAAGTCTGCTGCTTTTTGGGATTGCAAGAATGCCCTGCGCTGGTCGCAGAAGATCATGTCTCTTACCAACTCTGATATAGATTGGTGCATTAAGATTTATGATGGGATCAGGATCATTGATCTTTGTGGAAAATTCCCCAACGTACCCCTCATAGGAATTAAAGGGGGAATCAACTACCATCCGATATTGGTTCTTCGTCAGTTTGGATACCCGATGAGGCTCGTTCCGCAGAACGCTCATCAGGAAGGTCTTTTCTTCAAGGAAGGAGAAAACGACAAGGCACTGAAGATGGAAATAGTGCATGCGTGGAAACACGTTCATAAGAAAGGACGAGAGTCTCTAGGAAAACCAGACCGTGTCTCGGTGGAGCCTTATCTCCATTGGGTACAAACTAGAGCTCTCAAGCTAAAGATGCCTTATCCTCGTTACGAAATTCTTCCGCCGAGGGAGTCTGTCATGTACTTCATGACGGAAACTGAAAAGCTTCAGGTTACTCTCAACAAAGTTCAAAAGGAAAGGAGGTCTTGGAAGAACAAGTACCGCACCCTCAACATAGAGTGTATCCAAATACAACAACTACTGAGAGAGAAAGATGCTCTGATTGAGATTTTAGAGCAACATGCTGTAGAGAATCAAGACGAACAAAGGAATTTGCTCGCTCCTTTCACCTAGCAAAGGAATGACAACCCGACAACGGCCCAAGCGCCCCGGTCAAAGAAGAGAAAGTACCAGGACCCATTAGTTTAGGTTTTTGTTTCCGTACCTTGTAATCTACTGTATTTCCATTTCTGTAATCCTTTGAATTCAGTAAAAAGGGGTTTCCCCACCGTTTGATATTTGCAATCTAATTGTCGAAGTTTATTTTGAATAATCAATAAACAATTAATATAATCATTGCATTTTATCATTCTCACATCGCGTATTCTTCTTACCTACGAATCTTACGTTTATGTCTCGGTTCTAGAGTCAAACTGTCTCATTCGTATAATACTCGGGCCAGTTGTCAGAAAAAGATGGATGATCTTGAGGAAGAGAACAGAGAGTTGAGAGAAGAGCTCGACGCTCTGAGAGAGGATATGATAAAGCTTCGTAACGACATGCAAGCCATGGCAGAAGCTCAGCTACATAGGACTGTGATTTCGGAGGTCACCTCAACGCCCATAGTGGAGAAGTTCGATCCTAGGTATCAGATGCCGAAAGATCGTCCCTGGGGCATGCCTGTTAATTATATCCCGGAAGGATATGTTCCACCGATCATTGAAGATCAGGGAACTTCTGCAGGAGCCGCTGGTCCTGAAGGTTACAAACTTCGGGAAAGCGAAGATGCCAGAGCCATATTAAAGACCCCTGAAGGTTACAAACATCGGGAGACGCCAAGATTCAACGCCGTAGTTACGGTACCACCCCCTGTGGTGCACTTTGTCCCGGAAGGACAGATTCCACAGATACCTTCTAGCAGGAAGGAGACTATGTTTGACCGAATGGATGAATTCCAGGAACAGTTCTTGGAAATGCAGAGGGAACTGCAAGCCATTCGCGGTCAGGATCTTTTTGGAAAGGACGCTCCATACCTTTTTCTGGTCCCCAATGTGAAAGTTCCGCACAAATTCCAAGTGCATGACTTTGAAAAATACAAGGGTAACTCTTGCCCTCAGAGTCATTTGACAATGTACGCTCGACGAATGTCAGCTCAGACGGAAAATCAGGACCTGCTGATTCACTACTTTCAGGATAGTTTAACCGGTGCTGCCTTAAAATGGTACATGGGTTTAAACCGTGCCTCGATCAGCACATTCAGAGATCTTGGCACTGCCTTCGTTCAACATTATAAATACAATTTGGACATGGCACCCGACAGAGATCAACTCAGATCGATGTCGCAGAAGGATAAGGAAACTTTTAAGGAGTATGCTCAGAGATGGCGTGAAATTGCCGCTCAAATTTGTCCACCTCTTGAGGAGAAGGAGATGACAAAGATCTTCTTAAAAACCTTGAGCTCATTTTACTACGGCCGAATGGTCGCCAGTGCGCCCAGTGACTTCACCGAAATGGTCGGTATGGGTGTACGTCTTGAGGAAGCCGTCCGAGAAGGACGTTTGGTAAAAGACACTAGATCAACGAGCGGTACTAAGAAATACGGTAGTGCTCTCCCTAAGAAAAAAGAGCAAGAAATTGGGAATATCTCTCTCGAAAAGCAAAGGCGTCGTTATCAACCAGTAGCAGCGGTAACTCCTGCTATCGGCCCCGCGCCTGTTCCTACGTATCAACCTCAGGTTGCGCAGAGCCAACCTAATCAGCAAAGGACACAACAGCCTCTTCAGCAGGCTCGTCCTCAGTACAATAACAACAGTACAACACGATCATCAGGGTTTGATCCTATACCCGTGTCGTACGCAGAACTATTTCCGTTACTACTGGCTAAGGGGCACATCCAGACTAAGTCTCCTCTTACTGTACCAGAAAATCCGCCTTTTTGGTTTAAAGCGGATCAGACATGCCCTTATCACCAAGGAGGATCGGGGCATAACATAGAGAATTGCCTCAATTTCAAATCTGATGTACAAAAGCTTGTTAGGAGCGGGCTCTTATCTTTCAAAGATACGAATCCTAATGTTCTCACGAACCCGTTGCCTCAACATGAGAAGGCTGCAGTCAATCTGATTGAGAAAGAGACTAACAATGTCTATCAAATTCACGATGTACTCTTATTGAGGACCAACCTGGTCAAGATGCATTGTAGACAGGGTAGATATGGCCATGTGCCACCTCATAATTATCATCAGTGTGATATCTGCTCTAAAGACGATCGAGGATGTTCTGTAGTGCAAGCAGCTCTGCAGGAACAAATGGATCTCGGATGGATCCAAGAGCACAGAGTTCGTGGAGTTAACATGGTCTACACGAATTCCCACGTCATTCAAAACCACGATATCTGTGCGATGAATGTCAACTTGGTGGCGATGCACTCAAGGCAAAGCCAGTTACATAATCTGCCACGGCATGATTACGGTTCCTGTCTGACTTGCTCGGTAAATAAACAGGGATGCTCTTTCATACGAGAGGCCCTCCAGCGTCATATGGATCTTGGATGGATCCAAGACTACCATGATAGGAATCCCTATCAAATCAACATGGTTCAGGTCTTCGATATTCGTGTGATGAATACCGACCTGGTAGAGTTACATGCTGAGCAGGTCCGCCTCGGATTCCTGGTCTCACATAACTATCAAAGCTGTAAAGCGGGTTGTGAAAACGATCGGGGTTGTACCCTTGTCCAGGAGGCACTTCAGCACTTGTTAAATCACTGGTGGATGCCCATCTATATGGATGAAGATACTCAGCAAATTAGTATCAGTAACAGAAATCCCACTCGGCGTCAAAGTCAGGATGTCCGATCAGTGGAAGCTAACCTAGTAAGGTTACATTGTATTCAAAGTGGGCGTGGCCAGGTGCCCCCGCACAACTATGACAGTTGTAACGTCTGTTCAAAAAGTAACCAAGGGTGTTACCTTGTGAGAACAGCTCTTCAGGGTCAAGTGGATCACGGAGAAATTCGTCCATATCCAGGTTCTGGACTTATCAATTGGTCGCCGAACTACCTTGCTGAGCAAGTCGAGGATGTCCTCACGGTCTCTGGTCATTACGGGACCAGGGATGTTTTTGCCAATATTCCTCTACTTGACGAATCTAGAGTTCCCAACCGGGAACGAATCGAGGTTACTTATGATGGTAAGAAAAACCAGAAGGTTCCCATAGTCATCTATCTACCGGGACCACTACTGTATGAATCAACAAAGGCTATTCCTTACAAATATGGTGCAACAACAGTTGAAAATGGAAAGGAAATTCCATTACCCTCCGTCGTGAATATTGCAGACATCAGTTGTGTAACACGGAGCGGTAGAATCTTCAACCGAGGAGTTGGAGAGTCCAGCAAAGAAAAGGAACTTCAGACAGAAATTCCTGATCCACCAGCCGGTCAATCCAGTAATCCCGACCTGTCGAAAGACAAAGATGAGATGCTAAAGCTCATCCAAAGGACTGAATTCAACATTGTTGATCAGCTGTTACAGACTCCTTCAAAGATCTCAGTATTATCACTGTTACTCAGTTCAGAAGCGCACAGGGAGGCTCTACAGAAAGTCTTAGGGCAGGCCTTTGTGGAACAGGATGTAACAATCAGACAGTTCGATAGTATTGTCTCTAACATCACTTCCTGCAACAATTTGGGATTTAGTGATGAGGAATTACCCGAAGAGGGTCGCCGTCATAACATGGCGCTCAATATCATAGTTAACTGCCAGGACGATGCTTTAGCCAGCGTACTGGTAGACACAGGGTCAGCCCTGAATGTTATGCCGAAGTCCACTTTGATGCAATTATCATTCAAGGGCCCTCCGATGAGAATCAGCGAGGTCGTCGTCAAAGCGTTCGACGGATCCAGAAAAGCAGTTATCGGCGAAGTTGATCTTCCCATAACTATTGGTCCTCATACTTTTCAAGTCACTTTCCAGGTCATGGACATCCGGGCAACATACAGTTGTTTATTATGAAGACCTTGGATACATCAGGCTGGAGCAGTTACTTCAACCCTCCACCAAAAGCTAAAGTTCATTCAGAACGATCAACTTGTCACAGTCTGTGGGGAACAGGCTTTGCTCGTGAGCAACTTGTCATCATCTGCTGGTATAGAACCTGAAGAGGTTATTGGAACGCAGTTCCAAGCACTATCAGTGAGAAAGAACAATAATCCGAAGGAGGAACATCGATTTCCTCATACAAGGATGCTATCAAAGCGGTCGAGAGTACCGATACAACCGGATGGGGACAGCTTGTTATTCCTATTGATAACAAAACAAAGAAGGGTCTTGGTTTTTCTGCAACCTGTACCCAGACAGCTGTCGGCGATGAAAGTCTTCATCCCATTTAGAACTTCTTCCATAGTGGAGGCTTCCTCCAACCAGTGACTCAAGTAGTCCATGCTATCAATGAAGAGGATCCCTTTGACCTGGATGAGGAATGGAAATCCTATCTTAACAAGGATGTTTATGTGTCGCAGGACGAAACGCAAATGCCATTTTGCTATCCCGCACAGAGTCCGAAATTTATACCCAGATCAGACGTCGAGCTGATCTATAGAGATTGTGATCCGGAAGGATGTCGTGCTCCACCAAATTCATTAGAGGAAGACACTCTGATGAAAGAGAACTTTGATTCTACTTACTATGGCCCAATGGATGGTCTGCCAATGTGGCAACCTTATCCAGGAGACTTGGGGCAAAAGAGTCAGCCGAATAACGAAAATCAGATGACTGTCATTGAACAGAATACCTGTGTCCCCACCATGTCATGGGATCAACACTCAGGTCATTCCGAAACTACTCAACATAACGATGAATTCTCAACGTTTGCAGGACTTGAGTTCATCAACTACACTTTTCCTGAGGTCAACGTCATCGAGAGGGATGCCTTCTCCAGTTCCAAAGAAGTTTGGGTCACTCTGGGAGAACCAAGTGGAAAATACGACTATATGGTCAAGTACACCGCTCCTGAAAGCTCTCATATCAGACTCGAAGATATCCAGCCAACTGGATAGGGAGATACAGCTGAGACTACAAATGCTTTGCAAAATGCAATAGAGGAATCCTCCTACGACAATTCTGCCTGGGAGACAGATTCCAGTGATCCTGCTCCACCAGAAATCAGCGTCATTTCTGAAGACAAATCAAGGAAGGTGCCAGACATTGTGATTCACCGAGGAGTTCTCCGCCAGTGGGTTGCTGTCGATGTTCCGAAGGTCATTCACCAATCAAAGTAATTGCCATCTTTAAGCCTTTCACCCTGCCCAGGTGAAACAGATGTTTTGATAGGGCTCGCTTTCTGTAAATTTCCCTCTTCGCTTTGCCCGAAGCGACAGAGTTTTGTTTTATAGGGCTGTAGTTTCAAGATTGGACTTGTGTATTAATAAAATAACATCGTTCTGTAATTTCCGCATTAATTGTTGTTTTCTCTTTTTGCTTTTCTCAGAAAATGGTAATCCTAAAAACAATTCAGAATAAAAACAAGCAGTAAAATCAAAACACTGCACACACTTGCATTTTCCCTATCTCTTCTAAACACGAATCATACCGTCATGCAGATTGCTTGTTTTACACCCCGTTGAAACATACGATCCGATGCCTTCTCCCGACTTTGGGTTCCCGGTATTTGGGGCTGAAAAAGAAGTTGACAACGAAATTCCAGAAGAGATCTCCCGATTACTCAGACAAGAGGAAAGGTCCATTGAACCTCACAAAGAGCCGTTGGAAATGGTAAACTTGGGTTCGAAAAAAGAGAGAAAAGAAATCAAGATTGGAGCACTGCTCAGTCCAACTGCCAGAGAGGGTTTGATAAAGCTTCTCCAAAAATTTCCCGATGTGTTTGCTTGGTCCTATCAGGACATGCCTGGGTTGGATACCAGCATCGTGGAACATCCCTTACCATTGAGATCGGAATGTCCGCCAGTAAAGCAAAGGTTGAGACGCACTCACCCGAACATGGCCATCAAAATCAAAGAGGAGGTACAGAAACAGATCGACGCGGGTTTCCTCGCTACATCTGAATATCCTCAATGGTTAGCCAACATCGTACCCGTTCCTAAAAAGGACGGAAAAGTCAGAATGTGTGTCGATTACAGGGATCTGAACAAGACTAGTCCAAAGGACGACTTTCCTTTACCACATATTGACATGCTGGTAGACAGCACAACAAAGTTCAAAGTTTTCTCCTTCATGGATGGATTCTCGGGCTATAACCAGATCAAAATGGCGCTGAAAGACATGGAGAAAACTTCGTTCATTACCCCATGGGGTACCTTTTGTTACAAGGTAATGCCGTTCGGTTTGAAGAATGTCGGGGCAACCTATCAAAGGGCCATGACCACTCTGTTTCATGACATGATACACAAAGAAATCGAGGTATATGTCGATGATTTGATTGCAAAATCAAAAACAGAGGATGAGCACGTTGAACATCTGTCAAAATTGTTTGAACGTCTAAGAAAGTTCAAGCTCCGCTTGAATCCCAACAAGTGCACCTTCGGTGTCCGTTCAGGGAAACTACTAGGGTTCATCGTCAGCCAGAAAGGAATTGATGTTGATCCTGACAAGGTCAAGGCCATTCAAGAAATGCCTTCTCCGAAGACTGAAAAACAAGTCAGAGGATTCCTGGGACGTTTGAACTACATTTCCAGATTCATATTCCTTATGGCCGCCACGTGTGCGCCGATTTTCAAATTACTGAAAAAGAACTAGGATTGCGTTTGGTCAGAAGACTGCCAAACTGCCTTCGACAGTATTAAGGAATAGCTGTTGAATCCGCCGATTCTATCACCTCCAGTGGAAGGAAGACCACTGATCATTTATCTCACAGTCCTTGAGGACTCAATGGGATGTGTACTTGGCCAGCAAGACGAAACCAAAAGGAAAGAATCTGCCACTTACTATCTGAGCAAGAAGTTTACCGACTGTGAAACTCGGTACACGATGCTTGAGAAAACTTGTTGCGCTTTGGCTTGGGCAGCCAAACGTCTTCGCCAGTACATGATTCGTCATACTACTTGGTTGGTCTCCGAGATGTATCCCATCAAGTACGTCTTCGAAAAACCTGCTCTCACGGGAAGGATTTCCCGTTGGCAGATGTTACTATCAGAATATGACATAGAGTACCACGCTCAGAAAGCCGTTAAGGGGAGTATTTTAGCCGATCATTTGTCTCATCAACCGATTGACGATCAGGAATCAATCGAGTTTGACTTCCCAGACGAAGATGTCATGTATCTCAAAATGAAAGATTGCGATGAACCGTTACCCAGTGAAGGGCCAGAACCAGGTTCCCAGTGGGGACTTATCTTTGACGGAGCAGTCAATCATTACGGAAACGGAATTGGGGCAATCATTGTTACCCCTCAGGGTACCCACATTCCTTTCACTGCCAGACTTATGTTCAAATGTACGAACAACGAGGCCGAATACGAAGCTTGTATTATGGGTCTCGAGGAAACGATTGATTTAAGGATCAAAAACTTGGACGTATACGGCGATTCAGCCTTGGTTATCAATCAGATCACAGGAGATTGGAACACATACCAGTCAGGGTTGATCCCTTACAAAGACTATGCAAGAAGGTTGCTGCCCTTCTTCAACAGAGTTGAGTTTCATCACATACCTTGTGGTGAGAATCACATGGCTGATGCCTTAGCCACTCTCTTTTCCATGATTAGCGTAGGTCGATGGAATGACCTACCTAAGATTGACGTTATGCGCCTTGAACAGCCCGCCTACATCTTCGCGATCGAAGCAGTCATAGACGACAAACCTTGGTATCATGATATCAAGTGCTTCCTTCAGAAACAAGAGTACCCACCTGGGGCACTCAGAAAAGACAGAAAGACCCTCAGAAGGCTAGCTGGAAGCTTCTTCCTGAGCGGTGACACTCTTTATAAGAGCAACTTTGACATTGTCTTGCTCCGATGTGTGGACAGACCAGAAGCAGACATGCTTATGAAAGAAATTCATGAAGGATCCTTTGGCACTCATGCCAACGGACACACAATGGCGAGAAAAATTCTCAGAGCCGGGTACTATTGGTTGACAATGGAATCCGACTGCTACAAGTACATGAGGAGGTGTCACAAGTGTCAGATATACTCCGACAAAATTCATGTACCGCCATCGCATCTCAAAGTTCTCTCTTCCCCATGGCCTTTTTCCATATGGGGAATCGACATGATTGGCTTGATTGAACCTAAGGCTTCAAATGGACATCGGTTCATCCTGGTAGCCATTGACTACTTCACCAAGTGGGTCGAAGCAGCGTCGTACGCTAATGTAACCCGACAAGTGGTGGTCCGATTTATCAAAAACAATATCATTTGCCATTATGGTGTTCCAAGCCAGATCATTACAGATAATGGATCTAACTTGAATAATAAGATGATGAAAGAGTTGTGCGCAGAGTTCAAGATCGAACACCATAACTCATCTCCCTACCGACCCAAGATGAACGGAGCGGTAGAAGCGGCTAACAAGAACATCAAGAAGATCGTTCAAAAGATGGTTGTAACCTACAAAGATTGGCACGGGATGCTACCTTTTGCTCTTCATGGTTATCGTACATCTGTCCGCACTTCAACAGGGGCTACCCCTTTCTCTCTAGTGTATGGCATAGAGGCAGTGCTCCCCATAGAAGTAGAGATTCCGTCAATCCGAGTATTGATGGAAGCTAAGCTCACCGAAGCTGAATGGTGTCAAAGTCGACACGACGAACTGAACCTGATCGAAGAAAAGAGAATAACGGCACTATGCCACGGTTAGTTGTATAGACAAATAATGAAGAGGGCGTTTGACAAAAAGGTCCGACCTCGTGTCTTCAGGAAAGGAGACCTCGTGCTCAAGAAGATACAATCATTCTCTCTGATTCGCGAGGCAAATGGACTCCGAATTATGATGGCCCCTATGTGATCATGAAAGCTTTCTCAGGCGGTGCCTTGAGACTTGCGACCATGGACGGAGAGGAATTTGCCTACCCCACGAATGTTGATGTAGTCAAGAAATACTTCGCCTAAAAAAAAACGTCTCGGTGGATTGAAAACCCGAAAGGGCGGTCCAGGCAAAACTTAGAGACATGAAAAAATCATCCCGGTAGATTGGAAATCTCAAAGTACAATCCAGGCAAATATTAGGGATAATGGCAAGTAACTATGTTCAATAGAGGCAAGTCCCTCAGCAGCAGTTACATCACCCCATCGGAGAAAATCTCCAGTCAAAGGTCATCTTCGACGGAAGCTCAGGATGTCCAGAATTGAAAGTTGGTAGAAGGATAATGGTCGTTATGTTTCAACGTAGCCCTTTTCCCTGTAAATTACCATTTTCAAACTTTGTACATACTCTTTGGAATCACGCGTTTGGCTGATCTCCATCTTATCAATAAAATTTGAGCCCTTGTGCTTTTGTTTGTAATTCTTACTTGTTTTATCTTTACAGAACGACGTTGTTTAAACTTAATCAGCGATTCTTGAAATAAAACAAAATGAATTTACTTGTTAAAGTTTTTTCTGCTTTTAAATTAAAGATGGCATTTCTTTTGACTGTTGAACATCAGAAGAACACCGATCGCTTCTCCAGAAGTAAGCAAACTTCGAAGTGCAGAATCAAAGTACTCCTTCTAAGCCAGTGCGCCTGAATGAAGGATCAACTGTATCGGATGCGATATTCCCGTCTGATACCTTCGGCCGAGTTCTCATCTCCTAAGCCCGACCCACATAGCTCCCAACAGGGACTATCTCCCCTAAGCAAGGTGGAATTGCTATTTTGAACCAACGGTACTTCTTCGCCCCGCGATGGCCGAGTATTCAGTCGTGTTCATCTTTTACTCTGTATGCCGCGTCTGTTTTGTCAGCATAAGCATACATACATCATGCATTTTATTTGCATTCGCATTTTATATTGCATCACTATCACTTGAGTCGGTCTTATCCTGCCGTGATAACCGTCCTCTCAATCGAGTTTGTCAGTTCTTTCCTCGTCAGGAATTGCTTCGTCTGAACAATCTCGCTACCAGTGTATCTCTAGATCAGAGTCGGCACTCGGCCACTTTGATAACTTGAACCTCTGAAACATCATAGAAACCTTCAACAGATGTCACTCTTCGCCATTTAAGATGATATCCTTGCTTTCCCGGATTAAGGAAAATCCCAAGAGAAAGCCTCTTAAACAGAGATTCGACAGTACAACAGTGTTTCTCCGAAAGCCGCTGATGAAAAGGTCATCGGTAGCTCAAAATTGGATCCCATCATATGACGCTTCTCCGGAAAGATCCCGAGAAAAGTATGATGTATATCCCTAAGCAGAAGCAGTATCTCAAAAGACTCGCTTTCCCCAGTAGAATCGATAAATGGCGTCTCCAACAAAGAAGTTTCTGCAACTCTACAACTCAGACGTTGGGTTCCCCAGCAGGTCTGACATCAAAACTTTTTCCGTCAAATGGCATCTCTCCAGGAAAATTCGGTGAGAAGTTTGAGGAAAACCGCTACGAATAGCGTCCCTTGTCAATAAAGTTTATTGACAAAAGAAACTGAGACCAGTTCCTTGGTTGGAAACCAGGATCGAGGGGAAGTTTAAATCAGAAACTGAGACCAGTTCCTCGGTAGGAAACCAGGATCGAGGGGAAGTTTAAATCAGAAACTGAGACCAGTTCCTCGGTAGGAAACCAGGATCGAGGGGAAGTTTGAATTAGAGACTGAGACCAGTTCCTTGGTTGGAAGCCAGGATCAAGGGGAAGTTTACCTTTTCTAAGTATCAGTGCTTAGCAAAAGAAGATGAATGCGCAAGCTGCCGTTCATAGCCATCAAAATTTCGGATATTCCGATATTTAATCCTCTTGCACCCCGAATGCTCGAATACTTTCGTCATTCACACCTTCGGGTCCATGAAGATTAAATAGGGGCATCTGTGATACCCCAAATTTTGACCACTAAAAGTTTCCCATCATTGTGCAAATCATCATCACAATATGGATGAATCATCATGCCTCATCAATCTCCTCAAGGAATTGTTGAGCATTGACTGCAATCATAACTAGGGTTTCAAGCCCTCTCTGAGCCTTAGACAAAAGGTCAATCAAGGAATGACTTGATCTTCAACTTGTCTAACCTCTCAAACATCCACAATGGATCAAAATGACTCCCACTTCAAGGATTAAGCACAATGCTGCTCCCTTCTAGGTGGATCAAGCCTCCAGATCGACTGTGTCACCAAATTAGGGTTTTGATCGCCCAGGGCCTCCAGATGAAAAATTTCATCTGGGCACAAGCCAATGATCCAAAACATAACCTAATATACTTCATGGGACCTCATGAACCCAATCATCAAGTCAATTTTGCCTCAGGGGATGCATACATTAAAAATCAGGAATTAGGGTTTCTTGACCTAATTCACCCCTAAGTTGACTTTTGGGACAAATCATGAACCAAGACCTCAAGACATGAGTTGAGGGTCTTTGATATACTACATTGATCCATTTGTCACAATGGATTGATCCAAGAAGCTTGAGCAACAAGTTTCAATTTCATCTGCACCACAATTAGGGTTTCGCGAGAAAAGTCAACTGTAACTTTGACTTTTGACCTGGACATGCTCCCAAGCCCTAATACATGAATGAATATACCCTATGGCACCCATGGAACATGTCCATCAAGTTTGATTTAGGTCAAGGACATGATTTCCTGAAGAATTGCACAGTTTGGAATTCATCTGATAAAAAGTCAACTGTGCACAAAAAGTCAACTTTGACTTTTTAAGATTTTTCACCAAAATGGTTTTTTAACCCTAAAATGATGTTAATGTATGATTTGAATCATCATTCATCAAGAAAAATCAAGAAAAGTGAGATAACTTGTAAAAGGGGTAACCATAAAAACTTAGAAAAATTCTAAGTTAAAATATAAAGTGGCTAGGGTACCAACTTTGGAGGACCATAACTCCTAAACCACAAGGCCAATTTTTTCCATCCAAAGCTTGATTTGTAGACCTCATTATCATCTACAAAAGCTTCAACTACAAGTCATTTCAATTCATTAAGGATTTTGAGTTATGGAGTGATCAAAGTGGCTGAAAAGTGAAAATGTCACTTTTTCCAACACTTAGTGAAATTTTCACTAAGTCAGAATTTGCCTTCACTTTTTGCCAAATGTAGGGGGATTTTTCACTTGGAATCAAAAGAGATCAAAACCAAACTTGTTCAAACAGTTGTTGTATCATGTTAGGGCTTTCCAAAATGGCCAAGAACATTGCCAAATTCAACCTACATCATGAGATACAACATTGGCAAGTTGTCTTGCTGAAATCTGTCAAAGCAAGACAGAATTTGCATTTTGGCTCGATTTGCCAAAATTAGCCAATTTCAATAGTTCCTATCCAATTGGACACCTCTGAGGATTGAATCCAAATGGGACAATCACTGAGCCAAGCCTCCAAAGTCCATGGAACAAGAAATAGCATGTTGAACCTAGAGTTGCCAAAATAGGGACAAGACTCCAAATTTGGAATTAAGCATTCAATGGAACCATCAAGGTGGCATGGACTGAGCCATTCTCATCTAAAATCAGTCAAGACTTATCCAAGACCAAGGGAACCACAGCTCTGAGCCCTAACCTCTAGTCAATGGCTAGAGGAGACTTGCATTTTTATTGGCCAACATTGAGGAAACACCTGCTGCAGTTGCCATTCACTGTGGATCCCAAAACAAACTTGCTCTACTATAAATAGAGCTCAATTGTGTTCAGTTTGAGTACACCAAAGCCATCAAACAGATGCTTTCCTCAAAATCTCTTCTTTCACTCCAATTTTGCCTTCAAAAGCAAGTCATTATCGGGTTTTGAGTTTGAGAGCAATTCCAATCAAACCAATCACTCACACACCTCACATACATCATATAGAAGTGATCCAAACACTCAAACAACATCTGGAACACAGATTTCACAAAATCACCAGCTGGTTGCTCAAGGTTTTAACCAAGTTGCAGCTGAGGTACCCCAGAGTGATCCAACCAATTTCAATCAAGTTCAAGCATTCAAACACACTCCATGTGGTGTAGGGAAGCTGTTCAGATCTTCACAACTCATCTGTAACACCTCCAACCCAGAATTTGATTTGCTCTTGCTGTCACGACTTGGAGGTAAGCACATACTTGGTCATCTCTCAATCTATGCATATTTCCTCGCACAATAATTTGGCCATATGTTCATAATCATGCATGGAATGTTTTCCCTCAATTAATTGCATTGTTTGAATCGTGTATCAAAAATCCCAGCCTTCATGCAAAAATTAGGGTTCTTGAGGTTTCTTCGTGATTTCTTGTTGTATGTTTAATTTAAATGAAATTAAAGTACATAGACATGATCGTGAGGTTGAAACGAGTTGATTGGTATGTGGATTACATGATATGATAAGTATTCAGTGAGATTGGATAGAAAACGCAAATCTGAGAATCCCAGAACACGCTCGTGTTCTTCAGCTGTTCTTGGCGCCATATTTCCAAATTTGAATATTTGAATTTTGTGATTTTGTTTAATTGATTCCAAAATTAATTTCTCTCTGAGTTTTAGTGATTTTGAGTTGATTATTTTTTTAATAATTCACAAAAATGTTAAAATATTTTATTTTATCAAAAAATCCCAAAAATATTATTTATTTTATATAATTGATATTTTTGCAAAGAATTAATATTTTAATTGTTTTTAACATTTGAAATATTATTTCCACAATGATTTTGCAACTTTTAATGCTTTCTATTTATTTTGTAGGTCAATACTTAATTTTTCAAAGCATTAATCCAAGATCACAATTTGTTTCCCATGTGTTAAACAATTTTTGATCATTTTAATTGAATTTTTATTCAATTAAATACATTTTGGAAATAAATTAGGGTTTTTGGATTAATTCAACCCTCATAAATCATTTTCAAAACACTTTGGGCCTCTAATAGAGTGTAAGACCCAATATTTTTTTGACCAAATCATTTTGGGCCTCACTTATTATATAAGTCCCGATACCGTAAAAAATAAACGGCGCGATCGCCGCCTTTTTCAAAAATCATCTGGGCCTCTCCTTGAGCTATAAGACCCATTCAAAACACTTTGGGCCTCTATTAGAGTGTAAGACCCAACCCCCTTTTAACCAAAATCATTTTGGGCCTCACTTATTGTATAAGTCCCGCTGCGTTAAAAGAAAACCTCGGCGCGATCGCCATTTTAAACGAAAAAATCAACTGGGCCTACCCTCGTGTTATAAGCCCCACTCTTTTTCTTTAAAACTTTTTTGGGCCTCTTGAGAGAGTGTAAGACCCATCCCTTTGTGCATAAAACCTTTTTGGGCCACAGTCACTTGTATAAGACCCTCTGTACAAATTCAACAGTGCAATCACTGGTAAAACCCTGGGCCTCTCCTTGAGCTGTAAGCCCCAAATCTTTCTTTTTCAAAGCACTTTCTCCTTTGATTTTGAATATGTTGTTGTTTTCAATCTTTCTTTGTTGAACAACTAACCAAACAGCATGGAAGCTCTACAACCGAGTAAGTGGTTATCGCTTTCATTTACTGCTTTCATATATATATAAACTGTATTGTGGGGCTGCTCGCTGTAAGTCTCCTTTCATAAACTCATATCAACTCTGTAATAACAGTATAGATATTTTGAGTTTCCCCGGCAACTACGTCTAGAACCAGATAACGCCGTTCCGTTTATCCGTAGAAATAGACACCTAGATCCCCAATAGGAGCACCAGATACAGTCTTCTCTTTGGCTGTCCTCCTTAGGAATCATCAAGAAACTCTACTCCCCAAGATGAATGTATTCTCCGTGAATGGCATCTTTGAGTTTCTTCCAAATTCTCGAATGTTCCTGACTCGATCTATTCCTTGTGAATAGCTTGCCTTGAATGTCTCGGGGTTTGGGAACCCACTACGGTCATAATCTTGGACCCTAACTAAGGAACCCTCTTTAAAAGTTAAAAGTTGCTGGATAGTAAACCTCGCACGTTTACCAGTGGTTTTTATCTTTAAAAGAGTCATCTCTCCGAATGGAAAGGAGATGATGGACCCACGGGCTTCTTAAAAGCATCGGCCTCCTCTTGGGCATTGTACAAGGACCCGTCGGCTTCTTAGAAGTATTGACAGCCTCCTCTTAGGCTTCGTATAATGATATCTTCCTCTGGGAATGATAGCCTTCTCTTGGGCTTCGTACAAGGACTGATCAGCTTCTTAAAAGCTTCCAGCCTCCTCTTGGGCTTCGTACAAATTGTCCCGACGACCTCCTAGAGGTATAGGAACAGAACTTAGTAATCTTCATAGAGCAGTCCTTTCCAGAGTCTACTGCTGTTTCTCAAAGCATAGTACAAAAGATAAAACTCTAGACTTGGACAGTCTATTTTCCTTGAGTCTCAAAGACATTCTCAAGTGACCCTCCGTTAGATAGGAAGAAACCCGTAGACTCGGACAGTCTCAATACCCTTCGGATTTCCCCATTTCCTTAAAGACAGGGAACAACCCCGATCCTCAGATCAAACCCATGAGTACAGTGTTGTTCATATAAGAACTGATTTTCTCTTTAAAAAATCAGTATACTGGACCTGTCACTTAACTAAAACAGTCACCAGCAGATCGCCTCCTCTTAGGCTTCATATAATGATCCTTCTTATCCTCAGCATAAGATAACCTCCTCTTGGGCTTTGTACAAATGATTCTCCCCAGCGGAGCAAACCTTTTCAGCCTCAATCTCAGGCTTTGTACGAGATACAAAAAACACTCTCTTGTTGAGTATAAAAGATTCCCCTGTAGAGTCAAAACCTTTCAGCCTCTCTCTCAGGCTTTGTATGAGACACATAAAAGACTCCCTCATTGAGTCAATCACCCTTTTGCCTCCATCTCCGGCCTCGCACGAGATACAAATTCCATAAGCAAGAGTCAAACCCTTTTTAGCCTCTCTCTCGGGCTTTGTACGAGGCACATATTAGCCTCCTCTTAGGCTTTGTATAATGATTTTCCCTAGCGGAAATTAGCCTCCTCTTAGGCTTTATATAAGATAACCACTGGTTAATCCAATTAACCTTTTAGCATCAAACCTGTGCCTCGTTCACAGTACACAAACATCAACAACTACTTCCCTTTCATCTAATCGCTGTAAGCGGCAAGCCTCTGGATCATCTACATCCATGCCACTGTCCTTCTTTTAGCATGAGGAATTCCTAAGGAAAGATGGCGTTGCTCTATACACAGAGTTAAAGTCTTCTCCTTCAGGTTAAAACCCTTTCTTCAGAAATTATGGCATTGCTAGGATCCGCGTATCCCAGTTAAAGTAATTCTCCTTCTCGCCTCTTTAGAGATGACAAATTCTCTCTAAAGTCGAGACCTTTCAGCTTCACATCTTGGGCTTTGAACAAGATACAAACAACCTTTCGCTTCACGTCTTGGGCTTTGAACAAGACACCAAAAAACCAATTTCCTCCCATAGAATAAGAGGAACTACGAACGCTCTGATTTCCCTGTTTCGGTAAATGGGAATACGTAGGCATAAGATCGAAAGAAAAGATCTTAGCGAGCACAATCCACAAAAAACCCAAATCCCATCACTCAAAAGCAGTAATTCAAAAACATCAGTCCTAACATCCTAATCCTTATTTCCCGTCAGAAACCCTTCACCTAGATAAAAAAGAAAGAAAGTCGTATTGGCGAAAATACAAATAACCAGTACAAAAGCCCCCCACATTGTAGCATTCGTAACTTAACAGACCGCTGTTTAAACTCAGTATGCAAGCAGGGTTAATTGGAGACATCTATTTCCCTTCCTTAGTCAGCTTACAATAGGATAAAAAATGAATCGACCTGCAGTAAATCAACCGCAGAGAGCGACCTGTGCTTAAGAACCACGTCCAAAATCGCTCGCTACAGATTCTAAGTCACATACTTAACTTCGAGTCGCCCAAATCTTACTCGTAATTGGAAGGATAACTTTTCAAATTTCCTTCTCTAGGTAAAACACCACTGTACACAACTGGTACCACTCTCACGGTCTAAATCTAATGTCGTGAACTAACGGAAGATAACAATTACCAACTCGAATCAACTGTCCATACCTTACGATGGCCATAATTACACACCGAAATATATTCCTTGCAGGATCAATACTTTGTGAGTATTTTCCAACTTCGTTCTTAAGATTCTCAACCATAATGATAACAATACTCTTAAGACTTTCTCACGAGGTCACTTCTTTAAAGTTAACTCTCTTGCTGCCTGAACAAATGGCCAACTATGCCACACTCTTCCAGAAGTCACGGTTCCAAAACGCAAATCCTTCCTTCACTTACTTGCAACCTCGTTCTCCATTCACACAATACTCTCCACTCAGAGCAACACAAGGAAACAAGATGCATATGATGGTTCCAAAGGGATTTCACAATTTACACACACGCTAATCGGTAAACTTCTCCAAAATTCTACGTAAAGCACCCTTCATGCACGTGTTAAACGGTTAACCCCATTGTGTTAGTCGGTTAACACTACTGCAAAACGAAACCCAGTTTCTTCTTAATTCAAAGTCATCCCTACTCAACCCATCAATCTGATTTGTTCTAACTCGAAATATCATTCTCAACTCACGGCTTCTTACTTGTATTACATTCACCAACCATGATCCACTCAAGGTAAAAAAACAAAGTTGACAACACACTCCAACCAAGTGACAGGAAAAATTCCAAATTCTCACGCGGTCACCTTACAATCTTCAGTGGGGTAGTTCATTTTTCTACTCAAACAACTACACCAGCGGAAAGTCAATAATGAAGACATTCTAGGGTTTTAGTCACCACTCATACTTGATTCGTCCATAAGCAACACCCGACACCCATCCATCACACGGTACTACGGGAATGATGGGCATCTCATGTCAAGCATACCACCTTACCCTCTCACTTAACTCCCTGGGCGAGAAATAAAACCACAATGTTCTTAGTCCAACAAAAGGTAGATTTTGAATATTCCAATTATCCACAAATACAAAAGTTCTCTCTATACTTGAAAATAAATCGGGGTAATGCATCCTCCTGAAGAACCTGTCCATCACTTCGTATACAGTAACCGGAATTCCTTACCTTCCACTATCCATTACACCCCACACTTACCCTTAAGTCACTTAATGAAATGCTTGCATCCGGTAATTCTCATCAACCATTTACAAAACTCTTCCGGTATAAACCGTTCCATAATTTACTCTTAGTCCGTAATAAGTCCTGAATTGCTTCTCATTGTTTTACCACAATTTTATCTCTTAAGATACAATACTAACTGCTTCACAAGGTACGTCCGATACACTTATCTCAAGAATAAGAATCCCCCACGTACACTTGTGACAACAGTGCTACTACCGCGCTCGTTCTTAATACCAAAGTGTAACTTTCCATTTCACATCATACTTACTAGAGTTCTGACGGGTGAACCATCCTTGGTTACACTTCCTTAACTTAAGCCTCAACAACTACTCAATAGCTCTAGTACACAATCGTCCAAAAATGCCTTCCTTTGTCATTTCCTCATATATATTGTTGATACCATTTTCTACATCGTGCTTACTTTCGCTCTCCCTGGTACTCCTCTTAGGTCCAAATATAAAACCATCTTACTGCGATTCCCTTAGATTCCAAGATACTTACTCTATATCTTAATATAACTTCTTCCGGTCCGTATCGCTATGCTTTCTGTTACTAACTGAAGTCCACACTTCCTCCGGCACAAAACCTTATACTGTTCCTTGGGTAATTTAGCAATTCCAAATTCCAAAATGGTCTCTCACCAAATACAGAAAAATCCTGATGTAGTATCTCGAACTCAATCTCTCTACGCAACGGAAGATGCATAATTCATCTCCTACTCTTCATTCGGCGCACACTTGTTTCACTTGAAGTATGTAACACATCTCTATTACTGTGGGTTCCCATGAAAGCCGGACTTTCTTAACTCTAAACTTTTAACCAGTCGGAAGATATTGTTCCAAACACACTCCTTAAGGTACTCTTGTCCATTCAAGATACCTTAACGACCTTAGAAATGGAAGCACCAAAATTCATCTCACCTCCAGACCTCACGCCACACATTCCACAAAACCACTTTCTTTTTCCACGGAATGAGATTACTTGAAATTTCTATCCATATAAGTGGTCGATCCATCTCTACGAGCGACTTTACAAAATCCTCCATACCTTAATCAATCATCCGATAGAGATCTTTAACTTCCAGACTCCATCCTTTCCAAATGATTGCTTAACAACCCAACACTCTTAAATTCCATGTTACACAAGCACAACTTCTATTAAAACCTCACTGAGCCGACCAAAACTCCACACTACTAACTCTTGGTTTGAGCATACTCTCACAGCACAAGTTCCGACAACACTTCGGAGTCCTCGTGGTCGCTCAACCATGATTCTACCTATCACATACATAGTATTAGGTTGATCAGGCCCAACACTAGATAGTATGATATTAAGTTTCATGCTGGTAAGACACACTTAAGAGGCAGGAATAGATTTACTTATGATGTTTCAAGGCTAGGTCGAGGATACGACCTGCTCTGATACCAACTGTAACGCCCTGTATAATATTCATCTAGAATAATACCATACAAGTGTTTTATTTGGTACTGACACATCAAAAGTGCATAATGACATAATTCACATACTTGTCCATTTCTAAAACATAATACAACATATGGCACAAGTCATGGAAACTAGCCAAAAAATAAAATAAAACTAAGATCCATATACAATATTCCTCATTGTACAAGAACAATAAAAAATACACAGCGGAATAAGCTTAACTAAGCTTCTCTTGAAACATCCAAGCATCGCTCCACTTGTAAATCAAACCTGCAAACCACACCTGAAATAAAGCAACTATAGTGGGGTGAGATACATCAAATCTCAGTGAGTTCCCTATCTTATAGATTCTCTCGGCTTTACAAGGTTCTACCAATCCTAACTCAAGTCCGGGGAAAAGGGGAAAGGACTCTTGAGTTCACAATTCAATTCTCACACTATATGGAAACATGTCATGAGTTTATCAACTCAAAAATATCACTAATCGATAACCATGCCAAGGTATCCCTTATTCCCGGCCTCTTCTACTTCTAGAAGTCGATCCGGGTCATGGATCCTTGCAATCTACTTGACATATGAATGGATTCAGGTTCTACGGGCCTTTTACCGTTATGAACTGTCACTTCACACGGGCCTTTTACCGTCACAAGCATACGCTCCATGGGCGCCATTCGTACAGTACGGGGAATCAAACCTGCCAAGTAGTTGTGCATCTGTTTCAGAGGAGCTCGAGACCCATGAAACACACTCACAAGATAACCGGTTACGATTACGTGATCACACACACAAACATGATTGTATTTGACAATCACAAGGCTATAATGCCTCAAGGCCATAATCGCCTTATCCAAAGAACACAAGGTTCACACACATGTTCCATACTAGTGTCTCACTCTCCTCTAGACCATTACTCGGCAAGGATGCACAAGCATCGCCATCTAGATTATTCATCAATCCTAGACACCACCTAGACTCATATCATTATGTTTTGGGGTAAGTTTTCTCACTCTTCCTAATTCATTTTAACATGCATATTTCTTTCATTCACAATTCACAATTAGATAGACATATCATGATTTCATAATAGAACAATATACCACAATTAAAACATAATTATATTGTGTTTGGAACTTCCTCGATTATTTAATCGGTCGGTAAAATCGACATATTTCATCTCCATTGCATAGAATATTTCCTCGGCTTTACATCGATATAAAGAATGATCGAATCCGATAAACGGGTCGAAAGTTATGAATTTCTCGCTAAAGGAAGAATTTCAACTCCCAGACCTGCGCGCTGAGCGCACCCCCCTTGCCCGCTAAGCGCGCAAGCTACTGCCTGGAGAGGTTGCAGGAATTCAACACCGCGCTGAGCGGGCTCCTGCGCGCTGAGCGCGTTCTGCGATTTCCAGAAAAATAAATCTCTTAACAGAGCTTTTCCCAACCTGTAACAACATCCCAACAACATACCCAACAACACATCGAGGTATAATATCACGATTCTATTACGGTTTAACCGACACACTTCATACAATATGATTTTCAACATTTATCACATAATTTCCACTAAAACCCTAACATTTCAAAATAACATAAACCCATTCAAACATTCATAACGATTATCGATAATTGATTCCACACCAGTATAGATTATACTACGAAATTTATAACTCATTTCAACCGCTAGATTCCTCGATTTTCCACAAAATCCCATTTTCTCCCAAACCTATCACAACCCCAAAACCTCAAGAAATTCTACACTAAGGTTTCTATCTAGAACCCACCTGATAATCGGAGAGGAGTTTAAAGAAGATGATGAATCGATGAAGAGATGATGAAGATCCAAGCTCTCCTTCTTCCACTTTCTCCACTTTCTCTCTTTTCTTCCCTTTTTCTCTTCTTCTTCTTACTATCTTCTTTCTCTTTTTTTTCTTTCTCCCCTTTCCAAATATATATATATATATATATATATATATATATATATATATATATATATATATATATATATATATATAAACCAATATTATATAATATAAATCCAATAGAGTAAAAATATCTCCAATTGATATTTTGTCATTCCAACCCAATTGATCAATTATTAGAGTTAACTTAAAATACTCCCTTAAACTAATAAATATCACTCTGCCTTTTAATAATTGTTCTTTCTAATGTCCAATTGAGCACTTAATTAATACGGGGTATTACAACTAGTGTGGTAATGATGTGTTCGGCAGTAGTATCTCTAGTCCGATGCAGAATGGCAGTGATCTATGTGTCGAGGAATCAGTTTTCCAGTCTTGTTTTCTCCACAAAAGAGTCGAGCCGTGTCGTTGACATCTACATATGCATTTGCATTTGTATTTGCATTTGCATTTGATCATATATCATCTGCATAATTCATATACATAAGCATATCATGAGTATTTCATCCTCATTTGCATTTCTCTCAAGGTCGTGTCGTTGTCCACGTCTTACATTACCAAAAACGTTACCCGTCCTTTTCATTCAGTGTCATTCCTGAGAGTCTTATTTGTCCATTCAGTGCCATTCCTGGATGAGTTTTCTCCTTTGCATTCAGTGTCATTCCTAGATGTCATTCTCAGCTATTATGATTTGTACCCTCCATTCAAAGCCATTATTGAATGCCTGGTGTCCTTTTATTCAATGCCATATAGTCTTCTTTGTTCACTTTATCTAAAGCCGGTATTAGATATTGTGATTTATACCCTTCATTCAAAGCCAGTATTGGATGTCTGGTTTCTCTACCATCTGATGCCTATCCGGATGTGTCACTCCTTCAGATGTTTTTCAGATCGAGTCTATGTTCACTTTATCTAAAGCCGGTATTAGATATTGTGATTTATACCTTTCATTCAAAGCCAATATTGGATTTTCGGTTTCTCTACCATCTAATGCCTATCCGGATGTGTCTCTCCTTCTGATGTTTTTCAGATCGAGTCTTTGTTCACTTTATCTAAAGTCGGTATTAGATATTGTGATTTATACCTTTCATTCAAAGCTAGTATTGGATGTCCGATTTCTCTACCATCTGATGCCTATCCGGATGTGTCTCTCCTTCTGATGTTTTTCAGATCGAGTCTTTGTTCACTTTATCTAAAGTCGGTATTAGATATTGTGATTTATACCTTTCATTCAAAGCCAGTATTGGATGTCCGGTTTCTCTACCATCTGATGCCTATCTGGATGTGTCTCTCCTTCTGATGTTTTTCAGATCGAGTCTTTGTTCACTTTATCTAAAGCTGGTATTAGATATTGTGATTTATACCTTTCATTCAAAGCCAGTATTGGATGTCCGGTTTCTCTACCATTTGATGCCTATCTGGATGTGTCTCTCCTTCTGATGTTTTTCAGATCGAGTCTTTGTTCACTTTATCTAAAGCCGGTATTAGATACTGTGATTTATACCCTTCATTCAAAGCCAGTATTGGATGTCCAGTTTCTCTACCATCTGATGCCTATCCAGATGTGTCTCTCTTTCTGATGTTTTTTTAGATCTAGTCTTTGTTCACTTTATCTAAAGCCGGTATTAGATATTGTGATTCATTCAAAGCCAGTATTGGATGACTGGTTTCTCTATCATCTGATGTTTTTCCGGATGTGCCTTTCTCTGTCTTTTCTGGCTTTTCTTGAAGATCCCGTTTGAACTCTTCAGTGTTTGAAAATCCTAGAAAATATTTTGTTGATGTCTATCCTTTAATTTCAAATTGATCCCCAGTGGAGACCCGGATTTCTTTCTGGTTCCATGCCCAGTAAAGAGTGTGCTTTTATTTTCCCCAGTGAGTGACTGCTCATTGTGTGGGCTTTTTCCCTGTCTGCTTTGTCTACATTTTGCATTTACCTTTCCATCATTATCATCATACTAGAAATTCATGGCATGTTTGCATTTGCATGTCTATTAGCTGTCCTTAGCATCTGCATTCCATCTAAGCGCAAAATTTTCGGTTTCCTATATTTAAATACCTTTCACCTTGATCTCTCAAGGATTTCCATTCATCGTGCCATCCAGTAAAGCTATTTAAATAGGGGCAACTCCATCCATTGAGAGATCAAGGTGATAAGCTAAGGATTTGCCTCCTTGGAACAAAGCTTTTGCCTGTTGTATCCTCATGCATTATCCAATTTCTTTTGCCTATAAAAGGAGGATAGTTTCTCATTTGCAAAGACACCAAGAATCAGAGCAAAAACACACAAAGAAACACACCTCAGAACAACAAGTATCAGGATAAAAACATCACCACCACTGCCCCAAGAAAGAAAAGCTCGTGAGAGCACACATCACACCACCATCAATACATCAGAACACACCTCACCACTCTCCAACACTACTTCTGTTTCCACACTCAACCGACGAGAACCGCCATTTCCGGCAACACAAGACCATCACCTTTAAACTCATCGTGCTCTTCATATCTCAACAAGGCAGTCGTGTAATCACTTCGAATACAACGTCGTAACCCGGATAAACTCAGAGCCAACTTCAACACAACAAATATACACGCTCTGAATCGACAACTTTGCAGCAGTAGCACTTCGCGTAACGGTAACGATTTCGATTTCGTCCATACGTATCTATCTAATGTCACCGTTTGCTAGTTCTGATTTGATTTTGTTCTTATCCGACTGTTGATTGCGTTGCGGGTATTATGCTTGTGTCGACATCGTATTTCGTCAAGTTTCTGCATATCTATTATTACAAAGTCGTGAATCTGAAGTTTGAATGCTGGTTATACTTTTGTGTAGTTTGATTAATTGGTGATTGTTGGCTATTCCTTATAGAAGTTGACGCTTGGTCCTCTTATAATTTCTTTACTTTTATGTCCTTGGAAAGCAAATATGTGAAATTCTAACAAAGATTTGACTTGTCTCGTTTGTGTAAATATCGGGTTGCTACTGTTCCAATGCCCGGTTCCGACTCGGTTTCAAGTTATCATCAATTGTTGTTTTGTTCTGTCATATGATCTTTGGCGGTGTATCGAGTTTTCGAGTGTGTTAACTTCCCTCGTATACGTTGTTGCATGGTAAGAGATGATGAGCAGTGTTGGAAAAAGGATTGCTTTCTACTGTGCGTGTTGCGGTATCTTTTAATTTCCTTGTTTTCACTATTAGCTATCCACTCTTTTTTAGTACTGTTTAGATTAAATATATTGTGTCTTCACGTTATATTAGACTCCCACATTTCATAGGTGCACTTCCTTTGGTTTTTTTTTAGTTTTAATTTAATTTAATTAGTTTTTTTAATTAGTTAGAAATTTGTTTAGTTAATTAGAATTAGTGTAGATAGTTTCATTTAGCATTAGAGTTAGTGGTGGAATTAACTAATTTGTTTTTTAGTTAGTTTTTAATTAAAGCTTAGTTAATTAGTTTTAAGTAAATTTGGTTTATTTTTTTATCTTCTTTATTTAGATTTTTATTAATTCTTAATTTATCTTGACATCTCTCATTTTCATTTTAGCTAATTCCTGGTTTTCATTTTCAATTTAATTCTCATTGCATTTGCTGTATATATTGTTGTTTATCATACACTTGATACCGGAGTCCCTCCTCGTTTCTCTGTTTGTCTCGTTCCAAAGGAAAAAATCCTTTCCAGTTGACTACCATGTCATTTAGGATAGCCTTGCACTACGCCAAACAAGGGAAAAGAGGGCGCTTTTTTGGCCTATGACAGCGCTTAAAAGCGCTGTCTAAGCCAGCGCTGTCGTAGGTAAAGACAACACTTTTTTATTTATGAAAAAGCGCTCTCTAAAAGGGGCCTTTTGACAGCGCTTTTAAAAGCGCTGTATAAAGTATAAGTTAAAAATTTAATATTTTTTTTTTTAAACTTTAGAAAGTGCTTTTTCCTTCAAAAGCGCTCTCTAAAGGTGCTTTTAGACAGCGCTTTTTAAAGCGCTGTCTAATGTATACGTATAATGATTTTTTTTATACCTTTAGAGAGCGCTTTTTCCTTAAAAGCGCTCTCTAAAGGTGGACTTAAGACAACGCTTTTTAAAGCGTTGTCTAATGTTTAACCTTAGACAGCGGTTTTTTCTCAAAAGCGTTGTCTTTGGTCTACGTATAATTTTGAAGATTTTTTTTAAAAATCCCATTTTAACCATTTTTTTATGCAGAAACGTGTATAATTTACATTTCCATAAACCTGTATAATTCACATTTCAATAAATTTATCAACAAATTCTATTTCAAAACTAGAATTTACACTTAATGCAGAATTCAATAAACTAGAATTTGTACATTTCAATAAACTAGAATTTACATGCAGAATTCACACAAATTCTATTGTATGGTTTCAAACCTGCATAGAATTTACATTTCAATAAACTAGAATTTTCATTCACAAAACTATACATTCAAGAAAGAATTCTTCTTGCAATAAAAAATTCGCACAATTCCTCCTTAGTATCTTGCAATTGTTTCCTCGTGTAATAAGGACACGCCATATCATCGAAATACTACATAACAAAACAAAATACGCATTAGTTAAGAAATAATATATAGATGTCTTGTGTTATCAAGTAGCATCACTAATAAGCAATATTGTGAAAATTAATATACCTCCACTTTGACCCATGTAATATTGGTTGCTCTAGCCCGTGCTACTCGTGCGTATCTTCCTGGTTACTAGACACTTGACATGTAAGAAAGAAAAAAACAGAAATTAAATGACATAAGCTATATTGAATGATATAAGCTATATTGAATGATATAAGCTATAATTTTACAACTAGTACCTTTTTAACTAACGTCTCTTTCTTTTCTTGTTTGGAGTATGTTCTACCCGTCTCTTAACAACACGGACGGTTGGATTGATCCAAATACCCTCATTATGATCATTTCTAGTATATGATTCATTCGCTATAATATTTTCATCTTGATCATTTCTAGTAAATGATTCAATATCAACATCAATATCACCTTGATCTCCAACGTTTTCATCAATTAATTTGTTAGATAAAAGCACTATAGACCATTTTGTACTTGTCGGATCAGTGACATAGAACACTTGTTTAGCTTGAGAGGCTAGAATAAAAGGCTCATCTTTGTACCCCACCCTATTAAGATCCACTTGCAAGAATCCTGACTTATTCATTCGTACGCCATTATTATTTTCAACCCACTTGCAACGAAATATAGGAATCTGAAAGTTCTCATAATCAAACACCCAAATGCGCTCGATAACCCCAAAATATGACAGATTTGCAAATTTGGGGTTTAAGTCTTTCACACTTGAAATGTTCATTGCTTCAGCTACCAAGGTGACACCACTATTTTGCATAGTACTTTTATCATCTTGTTCTTTGGTATAAAATGTGTATCCATTAATTGCGTATGCGCTATAAGAAAACACGACCATACTTGGACCATATGCTAAACATCTCAACCTTTCTGTTATTGAATCGCGGTCTGAATAATACTTTGCATAAATATGATCCTTAAACCAAGGTATGAAACTTCGATTGTGCTCTCGTACTATCCAATTCTCATTTCTATTCGGATTTAAACCTCGGAAAACATCCTTGTGCATTTCAACATATGGCTCAACCTCATTCTCATTGTGCAGAACATACAAATGCACTTGATCCCGTTCGACCCTTAATACTGTCACAACTTCATTTCCAATTAACTTTTTTCCTTCTTTTTTTTCGACAATATGAGATTTGGGGAGTCCAATTGATTGTACATTGGACAGATATTCAGTACAAAACTCAACCGCTTCTTCAACAATGTATCGTTCGGCAATACAACCCTCTGGTCGACTTCGGTTTTTCACATACCCTTTTAATATTTTCATATAACGTTCAGCAGGGTACATCCATCTCATATAAGTCGGTCCACACAATTGTGTCTCTTTCACTAGATGAACAACTAGATGAACCATTATGTCAAAAAACGAGGGAGGAAAATACATTTCAAGATCACACAAAGTAATAACTAGTTCTTTTTGCAATGTTGGTAAGATCGCAGGATCGATCACCTTACTGCAAATTGACTTGAAAAAAAAAACACAATTTAGTTATTGCGCTTCTTACTTTTTCTGGCAGAATAGAACGTATACCTATTGGTAGAAAATGTTCCATTATAACATGGCAGTCATGCGTCTTTAAACTCTTTAACTTGAGGTCTTTCATAGACACAAGTCTTCTAATATCTGAAGAGTATCCTTCTGGAACTTTAACTTCACTTAGAAACTTACACAATACTTTTTTCTCCTTTCTAGATAGAGTATACGCAGCAGGTGGTAGATATGTTCGTTTTCCTTTCTTCAAGGGTCCTAATTCAGCTCTTATCCCCATATGTACCAAGTCCTTTCTTGCTTTAAGGCCATCCTTAGACTTTCCTGGTATATTGAGTAACGTACCAATAACACTGTCAAGTACATTTTTTTCAATATGCATAACATCGAGAAAATGTCTTACATACAACGACTTTCAATATGGCAGTTCAAAAAAAATTGACCTCTTCTTTCACCCACTCTTGACAAGTGTATGTGCAAAAGGCTTTCCAAACTGAGTTGTCACATCTTTCACCTTTTCAAAAATTTGATCACCTGTCAATATAGTTGGAGCTCTACCATGTTTTGGCTCTCCATTGAATGCTTTTCTCCACCCACGATAGTGATGATTAGAATTTAAGAATCTACGATGACCGAGAAAGACATTCTTCTGACCAAACTCCAATCGCGTCCAATCTGTTTTATCTTCACAAATAGGACACGAACATTGACCTTTTATGCTGTACCCTGATAGATTTCCGTATGCTGGAAAATCATTAATTGTGCCAAACAACATCGCCCTCAAGTTGAAACTTTCTTTCCTATACCCATCATAAACATCCACACCGTTCTCCCACAAAAATTTGAAATCTTCGATTAAGGGTGCCAAGTATACGTCTATGTCATTCCCTGGTTGTCTAGGCCCAGAAATTAACATAGATAACATCATGTACTTACGCTTCATACATAGCCATGGAGGTAGGTTATAAATCATTATGATCACAGGCCAAGTGCTATGTGAGATACTTTGAATACTGTGTGGGTTCATTCCATCAGTAGATAATGCCAAGCGAAGGTTTCTTGCTTCTTTTCCAAATTCAGGATAATCATCATCAATTTTCATCGACTGTGGTGAATCTGCCGGATGTCGAAACTTTCCATCAATAATTCTTTCATCTGCATGCCAAGTCAAGTGTCTTGAATCGGTCTCACTATGAAACATGCGTCTAAATCTTGGAATTATAGGAAAATACCATAAAACTTTTGCTGGAGACAACTTTTTCTTATATCGAGAGACACCACATTTAGGACACTCATTTAGCGATGCATACTCATTTCGAAACAATACGCAATCATTTGGACAGGCATGTATCTTATCATAGCCTATGCCAATAGAGCACAACTTCTTTTTGGCCTCATATGTTCGATTGGGAAGAACATTATCCTCTGGAAGCATATCTTTCACAAGGGCCAATAATTCTGTGTCGTTGACATCTACATATGCATTTGCATTTGATCAAATATCATCTGCATAATTCATATACATATGCATATCATGAGTGTTTCATCCTCATTTGCATTTCTCCCAAGGTCGTGTCGTCGTCCACGTCTTTCCTTACCAAAAACGTTACCCGTCCTTTTCATTCAGTGTAATTCCTGAGAGTCTTATTTGTCCATTCAGTGCCATTCCTGGATGAGTTTTCTCCTTTGCATTCAATGTCATTCCTGGATGTCATTCTCAGCTATTATGATTTGTACCCTCCATTCAAAGCCATTATTGAATGCCTGGTGTCCTTTTATTCAATGCCATATAGTCTTCTTTGTTCACTTTATCTAAAGCCGGTATTAGATATTGTGATTTATACCCTTCATTCAAAGCCGGTATTGGATGTCCGGTTTCTCTACCATCTGATGCCTATCCGGATGTGTCTCTCCTTCTGATGTTTTTCATATCGAGTCTTTGTTAACTTTATCTAAAGCCGGTATTAGATATTGTGATTTATACCTTTCATTCAAAGCCAGTATTGGATGTCCGGTTTCTCTACCATCTGATGCCTATCCGGATGTGTCTCTCCTTCTGATGTTTTTCAGATCGAGTCTTTGTTCACTTTATCTAAAGTCGGTATTAGATATTGTGATTTATACCTTTCATTCAAAGCCAGTATTGGATGTCCGGTTTCTCTACCATCTGATGCCTATCCGGATGTGTCTCTCCTTCTGATGTTTTTCAGATCGAGTCTTTGTTCACTTTATCTAAAGTCGGTATTAGATATTGTGATTTATACCTTTCATTCAAAGCCAGTATTGGATGTCCGGTTTCTCTACCATCTGATGCCTATTCGGATGTGTCTCTCCTTCTGATGTTTTTTAGATCGAGTCTTTGTTCACTTTATCTAAATCCGGTATTAGATATTGTGATTTATACCTTTCATTCAAAGCCAGTATTGGATGTCCGGTTTCTCTACCATCTGATGCCTATCCGGATGTGTCTCTCCTTTTGATGTTTTTCAGATCGAGTCTTTGTTCACTTTATCTAAAGCCGGTATTAGATATTGTGATTTATACCCTTCATTCAAAGCCAGTATTGGATGTCCGGTTTCTCTACCATCAGATGCCTATCCAGATGTGTCTCTCTTTCTGATGTTTTTTCAGATAGAGTCTTTGTTCACTTTATCTAAAGCCGGTATTAGAAATTGTGATTCATTCAAAGCCAGTATTGGATGACTAGTTTCTCTACCATCTGATGTTTTTCCGGATGTGCCTTTCTCTGTCCTTTCTGGCTTTTCTTGAAGATCCCGTTTGAACTCTTCAGTATAAGAAAATCCCAGAAAATCTTTTGTTGATGTCTATCCTTTTATTTCAAATTGATCCCCAGTGGAGACCCAGTCTTCTTTCTGGTTCCATGCCCAGTAAATAGTGTGCTTTTATTTTCCCCAGTAAGTGACTGCTCATTGTGTGGGCTTTTTCCCTGTCTGCTTTGTCTATATTTTGCATTTACCTTTCCATCATTATCATCATACTAGAAATTCATGGCATGTTTGCATTTGCATGTCTATTAGTTGTCCTTAGCATCTGCATTCCATCTAAGGGCAAAATTTTCGGTTTGCTATATTTAAATACCTTTCACCTTGATCTCTCGAGGATTTCCATTCCTCGTGCCATCCGGTAAAGCTATTTAAATAGGGGCAACTCCATCCCTCGAGAGATCAAGGTGAAAGGTATTTAAATAGGGACAACTGTTGTACCCCAAATTTTACCCTCAGATCCTGGTCATTTCATATCATTCTAAGTTGGTCTCTGTTTTCGCATTTTTAGTGAACATCTCATTAATCATGCATTTTTGCCGTTTTTATCATTTCGTTTTAGAATTTGTTTTTATCTTAGATTATTTAAAATTAATTTAGTATATTTTATTAAATTTACTTTTTATATATATTTTGTTTCAATTAGAATTTTATCTTTAGTTTAATTTAATTCTTATTTTAGTTTTAGTTTAATTTTGGTTAGATTAATTTTTAATTTAGGATTTTAGTCTAAACTTAACTTAATTAGTTCAAGTTTTATTAATTTAATTTAGTTTTAATTTTAATCTTAGTTTTCTAGTTTTTAAGTTTATTTTTATTATTTATTAGTTTGACTTAACTTAATTTAAATATTTTAATTTAATTCTTATTATTATTGTTTTTTTATCTTAAACAACCAAAATCTACCCTGCCATATCTAAACAGCCTTGCTACCCTCTCCATGTACACCTTCTCCACGTACGACACGCAAACTGAACAACAACACCTAGCCTACACAATTTCTCTCAGCAAACACTACAAGCTTTTCACCAAGAGACCTGCTGCAAATGGTACAAAAACCCTCACAAAACCAAAGCCTACAACATTAACCCAAAAGCCTCTCCAAAATCCTGCACTTTTTCTGCTGCTCAAAATGCCAACACGCTGGACAACACTACCACAAAACCAGCAAAGGAGACTTCCAAAGTACAACCATCTTGTACTTGGTAAAGCTGGCACTTGAAAATGCTATGTTACAAAAGCTAGAACCATCGTGTAAACATTGTCACACCATAGCACATGGGTTCACGAACTCCTTTTTCTCTGACTCTAGTTGCAACACAAACAACCTACCTCTTGCACTTGGCTCAAGATGATAAGCTAACGATTTGCCTCCTTGGCTCAAGACTCAGGCTGGGGCAAGCTTTCCCAGTGTATAGTAAAACAATCACCTTTCAAGACTCAGACTGGGGCAAGCTTTCCAAGCGCACAGTGAAACAGTCATTTTCAGAATCAGACCAGCTGAAGCAATGATCAGCTCATCTACAATAGTCGGCTAATCTGGGGCAGTTTACTTGAAGAATCCCCAGGCAGCTCTTCATCCTTTCTACAAGGACCATCATTTGATACAGTTTACTAGTGTAACGCCCTGTATAATATTCATCTAGAATAATACCATACAAGTGTTTTATTTGGTACTGACACATCAAAAGTGCCTAATGACATAATTCACATACTTGTCCATTTCTAAAACATAATACAACATATGGCACAAGTCATGGAAACTAGCCAAAAAATAAAATAAAACTAAGATCCATATACAATATTCCTCATTGTACAAGAACAATAAAAAATACACAGCGGAATAAGCTTAACTAAGCTTCTCTTGAAACATCCAAGCATCGCTCCACTTGTAAATCAAACCTGCAAACCACACCTGAAATAAAGCAACTATAGTGGGGTGAGATACATCAAATCTCAGTGAGTTCCCTATCTTATAGATTCTCTCGGCTTTACAAGGTTCTACCAATCCTACCTCAAGTCCGGGGAAAAGAGGAAAGGACTATTGAGTTCACAATTCAATTCTCACACTATATGGAAACATGTCATGAGTTTATCAACTCAAAAATATCACTAATCGATAACCATGCCAAGGTATCCCTTATTCCCGGCCTCATCTACGTCTAGAAGTAGATCCGGGTCATGGATCCTTGCAATCTACTTGACATACGAATGGATTCGGGTTCTACGGGCCTTTTACCGTTATGAACCATCACTTCACACGGGCCTTTTACCGTCACAAGCATATGCTCCATGGGCGCCATTCGTACAGTACGGGGAATCAAACCAGCCAAGTAGTTGTGCATCTGTTTCAGAGGAGCTCGAGACCCATGAAACGCACTAACAAGATAACCGGTTACGATTACGTGATCATACACACAAACATGATTGTATTTGACAATCACAAGGCTATAATGCCTCAAGGCCATAATAGCCTTATCAAAAGAACACAAGGTTCACACACATCTTCCATACTAGTGTCTCACTCTCCTCTAGACCATTACTCGGCAAGGATGCACAAGCATCGCCATCTAGATTATTCATCAATCCTAGTCACCTCCTATAATCATATCATTATGTTTTGGGGTAAGTTTTCTCACTCTTCCTAATTCATTTTAACATGCATATTTCTTTCATTCACAATTCACAATTAGATAGACATATCATGATTTCATAATAGAACAACATAACACAATTAAAACATAATTATATTGTTTTTGGAACTTCCTCGATTATTTAATCGGTCGGTAAAATCGACATATTTCATCTCCATTGCATAGAATATTTCCTCGGTTTTACATCGATATAAAGAATGATCGAATCCGATAAACGGGTCGAAAGTTATGAATTTCTCGCTAAAGGAAGAATTTCAAATCCCAGACCTGCGCGCTGAGCGCACCCCCCTTGCCCGCTGAGCGCGCAAGCTACTGCCTGGAGAGGTTGCAGGAATTCAACACCGCGCTGAGCGGGCTCCTGCGCGCTGAGCGCGCTCTGCGATTTCCAGAAAAATAAATCTCTTAACAGAGCTTTTCCCAACCTGTAACAACATCCCAACAACATACCCAACAACCCATCGAGGTATAATATCACGATTCTATTACGGTTTAACCGACACACTTCATACAATATGATTTTCAACATTTATCACATAATTTCCACTAAAACCCTAACATTTCAAAATAACATAAACCCATTCAAACATTCATAACGATTATCGATAATTGATTCCACACCATTATAGATTATACTACGAAATTTATAACTCATTTCAACCGCTAGATTCCTCGATTTTCCACAAAATCCCATTTTCTCCCAAACCTAACACAACCCCTAAACCTCAAGAAATTCTACACTAAGGTTTCTATCTAGAACCCACCTGATAATCGGAGAGGAGTTTGAAGAAGATGATGAATCGATGAAGAGATGATGAAGATCCAAGCTCTCCTTCTTCCACTTTCTCCACTTTCTCTCTTTTCTTCCCTTTTTCTCTTCTTCTTCTTACTATCTTCTTTCTCTTTTTTTTTCTTTCTCCCCTTTCCAAATATATATATATATATATATATATATATATATATATATATATATATAAACCAATATTATATAATATAAATCCAATAGAGTAAAAATATCTCCAATTGATATTTTGTCATTCCAACCCAATTGATCAATTATTAGAGTTAACTTAAAATACTCCCTTAAACTAATAAATATCACTCTGCCTTTTAATAATTGATCTTTCTAATGTCCAATTGAGCACTTAATTAATACGGGGTATTACACTCTCCCCCCCTTAAATTGAAATTCTCCCCCGAATTTCCTTCGTTCAACAATAACCACTTCTTGCATCATTGTCTAAGTTCCACACTCACTTCACTTCCGTTAACCTTCTGTTCAATTCTGACGCATACCAATTCTAACTTGGTTTCATAGACCAAAATTCTTATTTTCACAACTTAACAACTATACGTCCTTAATCATACTCTTGTTCTAACATCGAGTTAACTTCCAACTTTGCTTCCCCAATTCATCTGTTGTTTCTTACTAACACACTTGGTCGCACTTTACTACTGAAAGAAGGTACCATTCTACATTCCTCTACTGAGTCACAAACCAAACCGTAATACCTTATCTTGATTCAGGATAACAAACACTCAACAAACCCTTATGAGGTAATTCGGTAATTCATTCCCTTTATGTAATTACCGACATCTATCCTTTCATAAATCCTTTAACATTAGAACCACTTCATAGCTAGTCGAACAACTTCTTTACCAGTTCCAGTTGGTCTGATACTAAACATTGTAACCATTAAATCCGATACTTCCTTTCTTTCGGATCACACCAAACGGTAACACACCTAGAACAAAACCTCCTTATTTCCATACTTATAAGTAACAATCATTCTAATCCTCATTAGACTGACTGAACTCTTTCATCTATCACCTTCCACCACGCAAACCAATTCTAACAGTGGGACACCATGATTTCATAAGCATTACCAAGTAGCTAACAGTCCACGGAAAACATACTTATCAATGGGTCTTTACTAGCCAACGGCATAAGAAACTTACTGACGTCTTTTGGTAGAACAATTTCCTCGCCAACACACAATATAATAACATTAGTCCAAACTCTCTAGACGATAAAGATGCATGAGTTATTGATCTCGAGTGTTCGATCAGATCCACACACGCTGGTCGTCAGATGGGCAAGGTGCTCGGAAGGGTGTTGGTCGTCGTACGGGAAAGGTGCTCGGACCGTCGATGAGGAGAAAAAGGGGGTGTACCTGCAAGGCACTCCGACGCTCAAGTAAGTAAATGTCGAAAAAGAGAGCAAGTACAAAGAGTATTCTTAGGGTAGAAAAATGATACCTGACCCTCTCAAGAGAGAGGGTTTATATAGACCCCCCAGCGCGTGGCCAACGGTCCTATTTTCGGGGCGAAATAACCGTTTTCCCCAAAGAATAGGTAACTGCCCAACTAGCCGTTATGTCGGGCAGGGTGCCAAAAACTAGCCGTTATGTCAGGCATAGGCGTAGTTCCGGGCACCTGTCCTTTGCTATCCGGGCAGCGAGTAAGCTGTGCGTGACGAGCATAAATGTCGGGGAGGAACGTTGCGTTCCTTGCCCGGTGGAGGGGCAGAAAGGTCATTTTTGCCCCTCTGTGGATTGGACTTAGGTAATATGGGCCGTCCTATATCAGAGGTGGATTGGGCCAATCCTAGCCATTGGTCCAGTCCGGAACAGGAGCCTCCCAAGTCGTTGTTCCTGAGCATGGGAGTGATGACTTAAGGACTGTTCGGTGTTCCGGGGAGTTAGCGCAGAGTCGTCGTTTGAGACGATGACGATTGTCTCGAGGTGCCCGTGGACCTCTGTGTCCGTGATGTTTGTGGTCGTGAACCGATTTCCCGATATTCGGGGAGATGGAACGCCAGACAAAATGGGAAACGTTGGGTTGCCACGTGTGCATCGAGCCCTGCGTAGCAGTTAATAGGTAATCATGGCTAGTGGGCAGTCATTATTACCTACGGGCGCGTGTGCGCACGTGCCCCTTAGTATAAAAAGGGGGGAGGTTGTCCCATTTGCACTTTTTCCTTTCTGATTCTTCTTCGTTGTCATCAGCGTTCCTGCCCGTCGTCGTCTTCAGAGCAACCGACCACCGTGCCAAGTTTCGAGCAGCCTTTCTCTTCCAGCTAGAACAAGTAAGTTTTCTGATTTTCAGCTTGTTTTACTTTCCCTTGTTGTTAGTGGTAGATTGCATGCGGCTAGGGTTAGTTTTAGGTGACAAAGTAGGTAGATTTTCGGCGAGTGTTGGTGGCGGGCGGTGGTTCTGCCCCTTTGCTGTTTCAAGCACGCCGCCGGAGTATGTAGCGTGTTTGTTGAGCGTGGTGGTCTACGTTGTGGTTGCGAGTTGTGACCACCGCGTCTTATGATGGAGTGCTGAGATTTTCGGTAGAAAGTTCCCAGATTCCGGTGGAGCTTTAAACAGAATCTGGGTACGAACGCGGAAAGGTTCCTAGTGGGAAGTTGGTTTGTCTCGGGCATCTCTTCGCGGGGAGATGTTTGATGTTAGGGCCTAGGCCGGGAATGTTGTCCTTAGCCTTCTGTGTGCCCTTTCACTTGATTTAGCGGTGGAAGGGTGGATTTGATTTCCTGTCGAATTCACTGTCTTTCTCTGCTTTTTCAGGTGATTGTAGCGGTGATGGAACCAGAGAGGGAGGTTATCCCCGTTACATCCGAAGAAACTCTCTCCGATGAGAGCAGCAGTGCAACGGCCTTGAGTTCTGCGTCCTAGAGTTCGTCGGGTTCGAATTCCTCGAGCGACGTCGAGGGGGAAGCGAGTGATGCTGAGGAGGGAGATGACTTGGGGGTCGTGGAGGAAGATGTAATGGAAGAGGACGTAGACACGTTCTGCCCGGAAGAGTGGGAGGTGGTCGAGCCTTCCGAACATACTTCCACGTTTGTGAGGTCTGCGGCGGACGCTTTTACTGAGGTGGGGCCCTCAGGTGAATGGAGGGTGCTTCTGCCTAATGTGGGCGAGCGGATCTGCTCGAGCTTCGGGGAATGCTTCGGGATGTACGAATATGTCTTCAAAGAACTGGGGTTGAGGTTGCCCTTCACTGACTTCCAGCGGTCGATCTTCCATCATCTGAAGTTGGCGCCTTCCCAACTCCACCCCAATTCGCTGGCCTTTATATGGGCTTTTGAGTTGGTGTGCGAGCACCTTGCTTTGGGGCCCACCATCCCTTTGTTCTTTGTTGTTTTCCACCTACAGCGGCAGCTGACGGGGAAGAGGTACGGATGGGTCTCTTTGAAGCAGCCCAAGAAACTGTTCAAGCCGTTCTCGGAGTCCATCCGAAACTTCAAGGGACGGTACTACGTCGTCGAGCCTCTGTCCGAAGCTGCTCAGGACAGCGTGTATGCCTGGGAGTTAGAGTGTGACGAGAACGGAGAGGAGCTGCTAACTGAGGAGGGGAAGTACGTCGGGGAGAGGGTGTATAAGGTTCCAATCCGCTGGACGCCCGACCACTTCTCAAAGAAACCCAGTGCCTATGTTTTTGAGCCGAGTGCTTTACGCGGGCAGGATGCCGCGTCTTATGAGACCCTGGTGAAGTGGGTCAACTCCTTTCAGCTCGCGACCTGTTGGACGAGCAAGGGTAATCCTATCTTCGAGGAGGATGGGAGTCAAAGGGTCGAGCGCCGGTTTATCCCCGTCAAGGCACTGCTAGAGTGCAAGACTCCTACGGATGTCACGGCACTGCTCGGTAGATTTAGTTACTTAGACTTTATTTGCTATTCTTTCTTCTCCGTTTCTAACGCGCTTATTTTATTTGTGCAGGTGAGATGCCTCAAGCCCGTGACCGTGTGGTGAGGAATGCCATGGCGAGGGGCAAGGCTGGAGCGACTCCCTCCAAGACCCGGACTGCTGCTGTTGCTCGTGCGCCTCCCCCTATTCAAACTGCTCCGGGGACCTCCTCCTCTCCTACTCCTGGTTTACGGGACTCTCCGCTGCGTCTGGTCGGGCGAACGAAACGGCCCCGGGCGGCAGATATGGTGGACCTGAGAGGGGCATCCGAGAAGGGGAAGTTCGAACTTCCTCCGTGTATTAACGACAAGAGGTTTTTCGAGGGTAACACCTTGGTCGTTCCTCGAGCTGAATCTCTTAGCTTGGGGAACATGGATCGCGCGAGCAAGAGGGCGATGGTGGCCCAGGACGCTTCTGCCCTCGTGAGGATGCTAGAGATGGCAGCTGTGTATGCTGAGGGGGACTATGCCCTCGAGGCTGAGCTTACTGCCGCTCGGGCTTCCAAAACAGCTTTGAAGGAGGAGGTCAAGGGTGCGCGTGAGGCTAGGAAGAAATCCGAAGAGGGGATGACCAAGCTAAAAGAGGAGGTCACCAAGCTGAAGGCGGAGAAGAGGGCTGTCGAGGAACTGAACAACGAGCTGATGGCGGCCAGTGCCCCAGGTGCTGATGAGCCAGATGAGATAAGAGCGTTGAAGACCAGGGCGGAGCTGGTCGCTGGCATCCTGCAGGCCGAGGATGATGGTATCGCAGTGGTCGCAGAGTCCTTTGACAGTGCCGTGGCCCAATTGCGGGCGGTGAACCCCGGGCTAGAGATTTCGACCGAGGGTACCCACTATCTTGCTCGAGTGGAGGGTGGCTGCATTGTTCTACCTGAGGGTCTTGTTCTCGATACTCCCGAGGAACAGACCGAGGACCAGCCCGTGCAGGATCAGAGGCCTGAAGCTGTGTTAACCGAACGTGCGGAGGACTGAAAAGTTTGGTTATTTAATTGCATCCGGCCTGCGTGTTATTGACCTGTTGTAATCTTATTTTGCTTTGGGGGCGTGGCCCCCTTTCTTATGTAATATGCACAATATTTGGCCCTTGTGGCCTTTTAATTTTATGCCCGGTTAACTTATACCATTTCCGTTTATATTGTTGTACTTTGTTTTAGTTGTGCATGTATGACTGCCCGTCGGAGGGCGTGTTTGTTGAATGTGAATTCGCCAGTGCGGGGAACTGGTCGAATAGCCGGGGAAGGTCCTGGCGAGGTTGCGGATCTCAGGTCGCGGTTGAGGCCTGAGGTCGCGGCGTGAACGTCCCATCGCGAGCTGGGGTTCTACCAATCATGGTACATGGGCGAAGGCGATGCTCGGTTGAGGACCGCCGACGAGCAGAGCTTCGGCTCATGTACTTGAGCGGGATCCTACCTTTGTGCGTGTGTCGTTCGTACCTGGACGAGCACGACGACCGTTAGGTGGTCGCTTGATGCGAGGAAGCTTACAGTTACTTTAGCTGTAGTATTGCTTAAGTTTCTCAGCGTTCCATGGTCGAGGGAGCGCGTCCCCGTCAAGGGTTTCGAGGAAGTACGCACCGTTTCCCGTCTTGGCGCAGACTCTGTATGGTCCTTCCCAGTTGGCTGCCAGTTTGCCTTCGCGAGAGTCCTTGTGGCTCCTTCGCAGGACCAGGCTGCCCACATCGAACTCTCACCGTAAGACTTTGGCGTTGTGCCTGATTGCTATTTTTTGTTTGAGAGACGCTTCGCGGAGGGCCGCTCCTGTCCGGATTTCCTCGACGAGATCGAGCTCTTCTCTTATCGCTTCGTTATTCATTTCCTCGTCTAGAGGTGATTCGGTCCTTCTGGACGGTACGTGGATCTCGATGGGTAGAACAGCCTCCATGCCATATGCTAAGCGGAAAGGCGTTTCCCCGGTGGTGGACTGGGGAGTAGTGCGATATGCCCATAAGACGCTGTGGAGCTCTTCGACCCAGGCTCTCTTCGTTTCATCCAGTCTTCGTTTGAGCCCGCGAAGGATGACACGATTGACCGCTTCAGCCTGCCCGTTGGTCTGGGGGTGCTCGACCGAAGCGAAGTGTTGCTTTGTTCTGAAATGGGCGACGAAGTCTTGGAACTTCTTGTCTGTGAATTGTGTTCCATTGTCCGTGACGATTGATTGGGGAATCCCAAAACAGGCAAGGACATTTCGCTTGTAGAAGCGTAGAATGTTAAGTGCTGTTATCTTCGCTAAGGCTTCCGCTTCTATCCATTTTGTGAAATAATCTACGCCTACTATCAGGTATTTATTTTGGCTAGATCCTGTCACGAAGGGTCCTAGGATGTCTAGGCCCCACCAGGCAAATGGCCACGGGGAGGTCAGGCTCTTTAGTTCGTTGGGTGGAGCTAGGTGCATATCCCCGTGCCATTGGCACTTGTCACATTTCTTTACGTGCTCCTTGGCGTCTTGCTGCATAGTTGGCCAATAATACCCTGCCCGGAGTGCCTTGCGGGTAAGGGACCTTCCTCCCAGGTGCTGGGCATTAATGCCTTCGTGGATTTCTCGCAATACGTGGGGGACAATCTCCTCCTCTATGCACTTTAGTAGCGGGATGGAGAAGCCCCTTCGGTAAAGTTTGTTTTCGAGGATGACGTACGAGCAAGCTCTTCGTCTGATGGTGCTGGCCTCTTTGGGGTCATCCGGAAGCTCGTCTCTGGTGAGGTAGTTATACACGGGCGTCATCCAGCAGTCGCTGTCTCCGATCGCGTGCACGTGTAGGGTCGAGGACCCCTTATCGATGCTAGATCGGGGAAGTATCTCTTGGATGACTAACCTGTTTCCGCCTTTCCTCTTGGTGCTTGCTAGTTTGGACAGGACGTCTGCTCGCACGTTGTGTTCGCGGGGAACATGTCTTACTGCCACGGTCTTGAACTTTGACATCTTTTCCTTGACTAGGGAGAGGTATTCAGATAGGCTGTCGTTTTTGGCTTGATACTCCCCGGAGATCTGGTGGGCTACGAGCTAGGAGTCCATGCAGATGATGATTTCTTCTGCCTCTAGGTCTTCGGCTAGGCGCAACCCAGCGAGGAAGGCTTCATACTCAGCCTGGTTGTTCGAAGTGGGAAAGGACAAAGTGAGAGACGCCTAGACTATGGTCCCTTCGTCGTTTTCCAGAATTACTCCTGCTCCGCTGCCGCTCGAGCTGGATGCTCCGTCCACGTAGATGATCCATCTGTTTGCTATGTGGAGCGAGGAGTCTGAGAAGGTTACTTCCGCCACGAAATCGGCCAGGGCTTGTGCTTTGAGGGCTTTTCTGCTTTCATACCGGACGTCAAATTCGGACAGCTCTAACGACCACTTGAGCATTCGACCAGCCATATCTGGCCGGCCCAGCAACTGCGTGATGGCCTGGTCCGTCCTTACTACGATCGTGTGGGCCAAGAAGTAGTGTCTCAGTCATCTGGCAGCGTTGATGAGGGCCAATGCTACCTTTTCTATCTACTGATATCACAACTCCGCGTCCTGTAACGCTTTGCTCGTGAAGTATACTGGCTTTTGCCCTCTAGGGTCTTCGCGAATGAGAACGGCGCTCATGGCCTCGGCGGTGACGGCGAGGTATAGGAGCAAACCCTCCCCGGTATCTGGTCGTGATAGCACGGGTGGTTTTGACAGGGCTTGCTTTAAGTGAAGGAGGGATGCCTCGCATTCTTCGGTCCATTCAAACGAGGCTTCTTTTCTCAAGAGCTTGAAGAAAGGAAGGGCGTGTTGGGCGTATTTTGCGACGAAGCGGGACAATGAGGTGAGCAGCCCGTTGAGGGACTGGATGTTCTTTTTAGACTTGGGCGTTGGGAACTCAGAGAATGCCCGACATTTGTCAGGGTTAGCCTCTATTCCCCGTTCCGTTAAGTAAAAACCAAGGAATTTCCCTGCCCGTACGCTGAACGTGCACTTCTCCGGGTTAAAACGCATTTGGTATTTTCTTGCTTGCTCGAAGATTTTTCAGAGATGGACGAAATGGTCTAGTTCCTCGTGGGACTTGACGATCATGTCGTCTATGTATACTTCTAGCATGTCGCCAATTTGTCCTTGGAAGACTTTGTTCATCATCTGTTGGTACGTAGCGCCGACGTTCTTCAGTCCGAAGGGCATTACGTTGTAGTAATAGTTGCCCGACTCGGTCATGAAGGCCGTGTGAGTTTTATCGCTCGCGGCCATTGGGATTTGGTTATAGCCCGAGTAGGCATCGAGGAACGATAACAGTTTAAAGCCTGCAGAGTTATCTACGAGCTTGTCTATATTGGGGATGGGGTAGGCGTCCTTCGGACAGGCCCTATTAACATCGGTATAATCAACGCACATTCTCCATTTACCATTATTTTTTCTTACAAGTACAACATTTGAGAGCCATGTAGTGTATTTGGCCTCAGAAATAAACCTAGCTTCTAGAAGGTCTTTGACAGCTTTCTCCGCGGCTTCCATCTTTTCCGGGGACTTCTTCCTTCTGCGCTGGGCAACGGCCTTGACGGTCGGGTCAATTGTAAGCTGGTGGCAGGCGACGAAGGGGTCCAATCCTGGCATTTCAGCAGCGCTCCACGCGAATAAGTCTGCGTTCTCCCGGAGGCACGCTTTTAGTTATCTCTTGGCCAGGTCGGGGAGGTCTGCTCCGATCTTCACTCCCCGGTGGGGGTCTTCTCCGAACGGAACGGTCTCGAAGTCGCCGTCTGGAACGGGGCGTAGGAGATTGTTGCTGTTGTGGGACTGGCTGCCCGAGGTCGTCCGGTCTTTGGCGTGATCATCCTCGCTGAAGCGGCTGTCCAAGTCGATGGATTCGACCTGGGGGAGTGGCTTTGGTTGCTCAGAGTTGCTGGGCAGAGGAGGACGACCAGATGTCTTCGGCCTCGCTGAGATGGTGCTCAGTCCTTTTGATGCTGCTTCAAAGCATCGACGGGAAGCTTCGATGTCGCCGTGGAGGGTGGCGACCATCCCTTCAGAAGTGTAGTACTTCATCTTGAGATGTACGGTGGAAGGTACTTCAATCAACTCTGCCAGGGTTGGCCTTCCGAAGATGCACTGGTATAGTGACGGGCAATCGATTACCAGAAACTGTGCTTTAATTGCTCGGGTTGTCTTTCCTGAACCGAATGTTACGATGAGCTCTACGTAACCCCGGGGTTTTGTCACCGCTCCGTTGAATCCCTGCAGGTCGGATCCGACGTACGGAGTAAGGTGAGAGTCGTTCAGCCGCATTGTCTCGAACAGGTGGTTGTACATTATATCAACCGAACTGCCCTAGTCTATGAGTATCCTGCGAACGTCGAAGTTCGCCATCCTTGCCCGGATGAGAAGCGGAATGCTTGAGTTCGGGGACCCGCCAAGGAGTTCCTCTTTGTAGAAGGAAATGGGAGATGATCCTTTGTGAGCGGCATCCAGCGTGGTGACTTCATTGGAGCTTTTGCTGATCAGTTGCTCGAATTTCCTTTTAACCGAACCGACCGTGATTTTATTGAACCCACCACCAGAGATGACCATGGCCGAGGGGAAAGTCTCCCACGGGCTGTGAGCGCCGAGGAACATGGGGGCGCACAGACTATCAGGGATACGGAAGTCCTCTGGCCGAGTTACGGATAGGGCGACCTATACGTTGGTGTCCTCGGAGGGTGGAGTCTCTTCTGCAGCCTTCTTGCTCTCCTGGATGTCTTGTCGGAGAGCTTCTTTCTTCTTCGCGAACTGCTTCAGGTGGCCGTCGCGAATGAGGATCTCAATGGCATCCCTGAGGTGGATGCATTCTTCCGTCGTATGGCCGTGGCTCTTGTGGAGGCGGCAATACTTGGATTTATCAACACCTGGCCTGCCTGGCAGCTATTTGGGGAAACGGACTCCTGCCTGCTTGAACTCTGAGTTGGCACATTCGGACAAGATCTTTTCCCTCGAGGTAGTGAGGGGGGTGTAGTCGTGGAATCGTCCGGTTGGTCCCTTCTATTCGCGCGTCTCGCGAGGCCTATCATCACGCCTTTTGTCTCCTCGACGGGACGTCGAGGGTTCATCCTCTCTGGAGGATCGGGCACCTTCTTGATGACGGGAGGCCCAGACAGAATGGGCGGCGACCTTCTCCTCATACTGTATGTGCGACTGGGCTTGGTGGAGGAGGGCGTTGAGATTCCTCGGAGGATCGAGGCCGATGGCTTTCGCGAAGTCTGAGCCGGGACGTAATCCCTGCTCGAGGGGGAATTTCTTCATCTCGTCGGTGGTTGGCACTTGGACGGCTTCCTTGTTGAACCGTTCGATGTAGTCTCGAAGAGGTTCGTCTCTTCCCTGCACGACAGCTCCGAGGGACGCTTCAGTCTTCGGATGGCGTCGTGACGCAGTGAAGTGACGGGAGAAAATCCTCCCCAGCTGTCTCCACGAGGTGATGGACTCTTCCGGCAACTGCTTATACCAAGTCATCGCTCCCTTCCGAAGCGTGGTCGGGAACAGGCGGCATTTGATGGCTCCTCATACCCCTCTGTAGTCCAAAAGGGCATCTATGTTCTCTATGTGCTCGTCTGGGTCCGTGGTTCCGTCGTAAGTACCTAGAGACGGGGGCTTCTCTAGTCCTTTGGGAAAGCGGGTGGCCAGGATCCTGCGGGATAACGGGCCGCGAGGCTCGTCGTCGCTGTCCGAGCTGGGAGTTGACGGTGACCGTTGTCTGCACTCGCGGCAGCGGTCCCTGCGAGGCGAAGGTGAGTGTGGCCGGTCACGAGGTCTGACCGGCGGAGAAAGCCTATCCTGTCTCATTCTTTTGTATCTTGGAGGTGATCGGTCCCGCGGGGAGATCTGGTCGCGCTTGCGAACACGCTGTGGCTCAGGCTCATGCCTCGATTTATGCCCTTCTCCGCGCCTGGCTGGCGGGCTTCTTGATCCTTGGCGTTTGTTCTTGGGAGGAGAGGATCTTGGAAGGGATGCTTCCTCGAGAGCTCCTATTCTTTCGCCTTGTTGCAAGATGAGGAGGTTTGTGCGGTTGACGGCTTCTAACAGGGCTGCAATGGCCAGGTCGGCGCTGGGAGGGCCAGGAATCGGGCATTCCCCCAACGGTAACAGCTTGTCTCCTTGCTCGGTGGGAGGAGGAGTGGGAGACGCAGTAGCCCCGTCTCGATGGAAACGGGGATCGGAAAGTAATGGAGATCTACCGTCCGCGTCCCTCTTGTCGACGGGAACGAGAACTGTCATATCAGCACCTTGTGCGGAGCTCTGAGCGACCATAGATTTGTGGATTAAAGAGAGTATGTTTTAATCTTTGGTTTCCGCGGAGGAAAGAAAGAAAGGGGAGAACAAGATTCCCACAGACGGCGCCACTGATCTCGAGTGTTCGATCAGATCCACACACGCTGGTCGTCAGATGGGCAAGGTGCTCGGAAGGGTGTTGGTCGTCGTACGGGAAAGGTGCTCGGACCGTCGATGAGGAGAAAAAGGGGGTGTACCTGCAAGGCACTCCGACGCTCAAGTAAGTAAAGGTCGGAAAAGAGAGCAAGTACAAAGAGTATTCTTAGGGTAGAAAAATGATACCTGACCCTCTCAAGCGAGAGGGTTTATATAGAACCCCCAGCGCGTGGCCAACGGTCCTATTTTCGGGGCGAAATAACCGTTTTCCCCAAAGAATAGGTAACTGCCCAAATAGCCGTTATGTCGGGCAGGGTGCCAAAAACTAGCCGTTATGTCGGGCATAGGCGTAGTTCCGGGCACCTGTCCTTTGCTGTCCGGGCAGCGAGTAAGCCGTGCGTGACGGGCATAAATGTCGGGGAGGAACGTTGCGTTCCTTGCCCGGTGGAGGGGCAGAAAGGTCATTTTTGCCCCTCTGTGGATTGGACTTAGGTAATATGGGCCGTCCTATATCAGAGGTGGATTGGGCCAATCCTAGCCATTGGGCCAGTCCAGAACAGTTATACTGTTACAACCATAACATATACAACTCCAATTCCATTCAAGACTTGAACCCATATATCCAAAATACCTTAACAACTTCTGATTCTGGTTACCACATTCCAAATCGATTCTCCTTACGGTTTCCGACTTACTCTGGGTTTCTTTCTGATTCAAGATCTCATCCAATAACAGCGTAACACCAACATAGAACTTCAATCACACGCGAGATACCGCTTATCGAAACTCGGACCATTCAATTCGAAATTGTGAGTTTCCATACCACCCACAAATTCTCACACAACACTCCATACGCACTACTCCGTCGAAGTCCATACCACGCTTCTCGGTTGAATCCACTTTTCTTAATCGTTACGTTCCATATACGATTCTAAGTCACATACTTAACTTCGAGTCGCCCAAATCTTACTCGTAATTGGAAGGATAACTTTTCAAATTTCCTTCTCTGGGTAAAACACCACTGTACACAACTGGTACCACTCTCACGTTCTAAATCTAATGTCGTGAACTCACGGAAGATAACAATTACCAATTCGAATCAACCGTCCATACCTTACGATGGCCATAATTACACACCGAAATATATTCCTTGCAGGATCAATACTTTGTGAGTATTTTCCAACTTCGTTCTTAAGATTCTCAACCGTAATGATAACAATACTCTTAAGACTTTCTCACGAGGTCACTTCTTTAAAGTTAACTCTCTTGCTGCCTGAACAAATGGCCAACTATGCCACACTCTTCCAGAAGTCACGGTTCCAAAACGCAAATCCTTCCTTCACCTACTTGCAACCTCGTTCTCCATTCACACAATACTCTCCACTCAGAACAACACAAGGAAACAAAACGCATATGATGGTTCCTAAGGGATTTCACAATTTACACACACGCTAATCGGTAAACTTCTCCAAAATTCTACGTAAAGCACCCTTCATGCACGTGTTAAACGGTTAACCCCATTGTGTTAGTCGGTTAACACTACTGCAGAACGAAACCCAGTTTCTTCTTAATTCAAAGTCATCCCTACTCAACCCATCAATCCGATTTGTTCTAACTCGAAATATCATTCTCAACTCACGGCTTCTTACTTGTATTACATTCACCAACCATGATCCACTCAAGGTAAAACCAACAAAGTTGACAACACACTCCAACCAAGTGACAGGAAAAATTCCAAATTCTCACGCGGTCACCTTACAATCTTCAGCGGGGTAGTTCATTTTTCTACTCAAACAACTACACCAACGGAAAGTCAATAATGACGACATTCTAGGGTTTTAGTCACCACTCATACTTGATTCGTCCATAAGCAAAACCCGACACCCATCCATCACACGGTACTACGGGAATGATGGGCATCTCATGTCAAGCATACCACCTTACCCTCTCACTTAACTCCCAGGGCGAGAAATAAAACCACAATGTTCTTAGTCCAACAAAAGGTAGATTTCGAATATTCCAATTATCCACAAATACAGAAGTTTTCTCTATACTTGAAAATAAATCGGGGTAATGCATCCTCCTGAAGAACCTGTCCATCACTTCGTATACAGTAACCGGAATTCCTTACCTTCCACTATCCATTACACCCCACACTTACCCTTAAGTCACTTAATGAAATGCTTGCATCCGATAATTCTCATCAACCATTTACAAAACTCTTCCGGTATAAACCGTTCCATAATTTACTCTTAGTCCGTAATAAGTCCTGAATTGCTTCTCATTGTTTTACCACAATTTTATCTCTTAAGATACAATACTAACTGCTTCACAAGGTACGTCCGACACACTTATCTCAAGAATAAGAATCCCCCACGTACACTTGTGACAACAGTGCTACTACCGCGCTCGTTCTTAATACCAAAGTGAAACTTTCCATTTCACATCATACTTACTAGAGTTCTGACGGGTGAACCATCCTTGGTTACACTTCCTTAACTTAAGCCTCAACAACTACTCAATAGCTCTAGTACACAATTGTCCAAAAATGCCTTCATTTGTCATTTCCTCATATATATTGTTGATACCATTTTCTACATCGTGCTTACTTTCGCTCTCCCTGGTACTCCTCTTAGGTCCAAATATAAAACCATCTTACTGCGATTCCCTTAGATTCCAACATACTTACTCTATATCTTAATATAACTTCTTCCGGTCCGTATCTCTATGCTTTCTGTTACTAACTGAAGTCAACACTTCCTCCGGCACAAAACCTTATACTGTTCCTTGGGTAATTTAACAATTCCAAATTCCAAAATGGTCTCTCACCAAATACAGAAAAATCCTGATGTAGTATCTCGAACTCAATCTCTCTACGCAACGGAAGATACATAATTCATCTCCTACTCTTCGTTCGGCGCACACTTGTTTCACTTGAAGTATGTAACACATCTCTATTACTGTGGGTTCCCATGAAAGCCGGACTTTCTTAACTCTCAACTTTTAACCAGTCGGAAGATATTGTTCCAAACACACTCCTTAAGGTACTCTTGTCCATTCAAGATACCTTAACGACCTTAGAAATGGAAGCACCAAAATTCATCTCACCTCCGGACCTCACGCCACACATTCCACAAAACCACTTTCTTTTTCCACGGAATGAGATTACTTTAAATTTCTATCCATATAACTGGTCGATCCATCTCTACGAGCGACTTTACAAAATCCTCCATACCTTAATCAATCATCCGATAGAGATCTTTAACTTCCAGACTCCATCCTTTCCAAATGATTGCTTAACAACCCAACACTCTTAAATTCCATGTTACACAAGCACAACTTCTATTAAAACCTCACTGAGCCGACCAAAACTCCACACTACTAACTCTTGGTTTGAGCATACTCTCATAACACAAGTTCCGACAACACTTCGGAGTCCTCGTGGTCGCTCAACCATGATTCTACCTATCACATACATAGTATTAGGTTGATCAGGCCCAACACTAGATAGTATGATATTAAGTTTCATGCTGGCAAGACACACTTAAGAGGCAGGAATAGATTTACTTATGATGTTTCAAGGCTAGGTCGAGGAAACGACCTGCTCTGATACCAACTGTAATGCCCTGTATAATATTCATCTAGAATAATACCATACAAGTGTTTTATTTGGTACTGACACATCAAAAGTGCTTAATGACATAATTCACATACTTGTCCATTTCTAAAACATAATACAACATATGGCACAAGTCATGGAAACTAGCCAAAAAAGAAAATAAAACTAAGATCCATATACAATATTCCTCATTGTACAAGAACAATAAAAAATACACAGCGGAATAAGCTTAACTAAGCTTCTCTTGAAACATCCAAGCATCGCTCCACTTGTAAATCAAACCTGCAAACCACACCTGAAATAAAGCAACTATAGTGGGGTGAGATACATCAAATCTCAGTGAGTTCCCTATCTTATAGATTCTCTCGGCTTTACAAGGTTCTACCAATCCTAACTCAAGTCCGGGGAAAAGGGGAAAGGACTCTTGAGTTCACAATTCAATTCTCACACTATATGGAAACATGTCATGAGTTTATCAACTCAAAAATATCACTAATCGATAACCATGTCAAGGTATCCCTTATTCCCGGCCTCTTCTACGTCTATAAGTCGATCTGGGTCATGGATCCTTGCAATTTACTTGACATACGAATGGATTCGGGTTCTACGGGCCTTTTTCACATGGGCCTTTTACCGTCACATGCATACGCTCCATGGGCGCCATTCGTACAGTACGGGGAATCAAACCTGCCAAGTAGTTGTGCATCTGTTTCAGAGGAGCTCGAGACCCATGAAACGCACTCACAAGATAACAGGTTACGATTACGTGATCACACACACAAACATGATTGTATTGACAATCACAAGGCTATAATGCCTCAAGGCCATAATCGCCTTATCCAAAGAACACAAGGTTCACACACATGTTCCATACTAGTGTCTCACTCTCCTCTAGACCATTACTCGGCAAGGATGCACAAGCATCGCCATCTAGATTATTCATCAATCCTAGTCACCACCTAGAATCATATCATTATGTTTTGGGGTAAGTTTTCTCACTCTTCCTAATTCATTTTAACATGCATATTTCTTTCATTCACAATTCACAATTAGATAGACATATCATGATTTCATAATAGAACAACATAACACAATTAAAACATAATTATATTGTTTTTGGAACTTCCTCGATTATTTAATCGGTCGGTAAAATCGACATATTTCATCTCCATTGCATAGAATATTTCCTCGGCTTTACATCGATATAAAGAATGATCGAATCCGATAAACGGGTCGAAAGTTATGAATTTCTCGCTAAAGGAAGAATTTCAACTCCCAGACCTGCGCGCTGAGCGCACCCCCCTTGCCCGCTAAGCGCGCAAGCTACTGCCTGGAGAGGTTGCAGGAATTCAACACCGCGCTGAGCGGGCTCCTGCGCGCTGAGCGCGCTCTGCGATTTCCAGAAAAATAAATCTCTTAACAGAGCTTTTCCCAACCTGTAACAACATCCCAACAACATACCCAACAACCCATCGAGGTATAATATCATGATTCTATTACGGTTTAACCGACACACTTCATACAATATGATTTTCAACATTTATCACATAATTTCCACTAAAACCCTAACATTTCAAAATAACATAAACCCATTCAAACATTCATAACGATTATCGATAATTGATTCCACACCAGTATAGATTATACTACGAAATTTATAACTCATTTCAACCGCTAGATTCCTCGATTTTCCACAAAATCCCATTTTCTCCCAAACCTAACACAACCCCAAAACCTTAAGAAATTCTACACTCACTACTAGAAAATTTGGAATCAGAGACGGGACAAATCTGTCTATAAAATGTTAAAAATTCGTCAATATGGTTGTTAGAGACGGGTTTAGAGACGGATCATCATCCGTTGCTGTATAATTCGTCTCAGGCTGTTCAGAGACGGAAATTTTGTTCCGTATCTAAGCAGAGACATATATATTTTCGTCTCAGAAAATCTAATTCCGTCTCAAACATCTGATATGAGGCTTTTCTAAATCCATCTCTATAGAGACAGATGTAACCGTCTCTGAATAATATTATTCCGTCTCTGATATTCCGTCTCAAACATATATAATTCCGTCTCTGCATAGAAAAATTGAACCTTTTCCATCTCAAATTCCGTCTCTGGTAGGAGATTATTATTATTATTTTACTAATAAATACATTAAAACCTGTTATAAGAATTTAATATACTTAACTAAAAATATCAAAAAATCAAATTTCATTCATCACTAACTTAAAACTACATGTTATTCTTACATATTATTAAATAAGACTATTATATGATATTAAACTTTTGTTGAAAATATAAAAAGATCATATATTTGATCTAACAAAAATTAAAGAAACTATGACTAAAATTCATATCATTCCATGATATTCAACATTAACATGTCCAAAATATAAAATACCATATATTTGGTCTAACAAAAATCAAAGTTCATCATCACTCATCGCAACATTTTCATTATCACCTTCTCCTTCTTGTTGATGTGGAGAGTTTTGATTAGTATTAGGCATAAAACTTCCAAACATTCGCTCCCAATGCTCCATCTTTTGTTTTATCAATTCTTGTTCAAGATTCTTCTTCTCAAGTTCAGTCGTTAATGCTTCAATCTTAGCCTCCATAGCAGCAACTTTATCTGATGACACATCAGTAGGTATAAAAGAAGATGATTTTAAAGATTCTTTGATAGTAGCAGCTTGAGATCCTAATCCAAATATTCGCCCTTTCTTGTTAATTCCTCCAACAACTTCCATGTACACATCGTTATCCGATTGTTGGGTAGACTGCACGCTACTACCCTCACCACTTTGTGAGTTTTTCTCAAACATTTGAGTTTGATACATTTCCTAAAAAAATTGTTGATATTAGTATATATTTATGTTAATATAAGATATAAACAAAAGTAATGACCACATACAGCTATCTTAGCTTGTGTTTCATTAAACCACTCATTTGGTTTTCCCTTTGGTCTATGAAGTCGTTGGTAAAGCTCAAAACATGTTGGTTCTCTATGCAACTCCGCCCTCTAAAACAACGAGTATATAATTTTAGTTAATATCAATATATTTAGAAATAAATATGAAATTGATAAGAATTACTAACCATTTTTTTCGCATGTTCTCTAGCAGATATAGATCCTCCACTATGCACATTGTGTCCAACTTTAGATTTTCTGTTTTGTTTATTAATCATAGAAATTTTTTGCCACTTTTCATCTTGCCATTTAGCCTTTAATTTATTTAGAATATCTTCATCAATCCAATCACCTTCATCCTCACCATTACGAACCTTGTACAGAGCATTTTTTAGAGCCAAAGATCCTCTGCTATTGAAACTCTTCTTAATCTTAGCTTCATCCCCTGTAAGCCACTTGAATTTGGCCTAAAAAAACATTGTATTAAAAAAAAGAATTGAACATCATTATCATAATATTAATTACTATTACTCATGAAGTTCTATATATAAAATAGTTGACTCAATTGAAATTAATAATGATGATGATGATGCAGGAAGTATATATACATTTCAATAGCCAAATTTATATATTGATGAAATTAATAATGATGATGATGATGCAGGAAGTTATATATATAACGATGATGATGCAGGAAGTATAATGATGATGCATTATAATAAAATAGTTCTATATATACTTTGGCTACCAGTATATATAGACATTTCAATAGCCAAATTTATATACTGATGAAATTAATAATGATGATGATGATGCAGGAAGTATAATGATTATGCATTATAATGAGATAGTTCTATATATACTTTGGCTACCAGTATATACTTTGGCAACTAGTATACATCATCTTCAATATCTTATTTTTTATGCATTTCAATTGAGTTCTATATGTACTATTACTCAAATGTTGAAATTTCAAATTGCTAATAAGTTACAGCATCAATATACTTATCTTATCACAGTATATATATTCTATCAGTATACAACATCAATATATACATTCTATCAGTATACAACATCAATATCTTATCACACTATATTACAGCATCAATATACTCAAATAAGTTCTACTATATATTCTATCATTACATGAATTGATCAGACTATACTTATCTAATCACATCATTAATATCAGTTCATGTTCTTGTTCACAAGATCAATTTTCAGCATCAAAATCAATTCCTATTCTTTATCGTAAAATTAAATTTCATTTTTCACATTTTAATAAATAAAAAGTCATCATAAAATTCAACTAGTTGAGTAGATATAAAATCAATCTTCAGACCTTAAAATCAGGGCACACAACATGTTTAATTTCTAATAAATAAAAATTCATTGACAGAATGTCATCATAAATTTTATATAGGACAGAAAGTCATTATAAATAAAAAAGTCATCATAAATTTCATGTAGGACTAAAAGGCATTGACAAGCTTAAAACCAGAAAGTCATTGACAGAAATCATCCAGTTGAAACCAAGTAGATATAAAATAAAACTTCAGGCCTTAAAACCAGCCACACAACATGTTTAATTTCTAATATGATATATATGTCAATATTAAATTTCTAATAGTAAGAAATAAGACACAATACCTTAAAGTCGTCAAACAAAAGTTTATGCGATGTTTTATCCAGTCTACTCCAACATGACCAGGCCCCTTGAAATTTTGTCTTCAAAATTTGTGTGATAGCACCCCTCACTTTAAATTCAGGTTGAAAGCTGAAAATATTAGAGTAATTAATATGAGTGAGATGAAATTTTAAACATATATACATATAGTTAAATTTAATTATATAAAAGATATTAAATTACTTATTTCCAGGAGCAGATCTTATCCAAATTCGTCCATCTTCGTCCCTTGACCCCCATTTGATGTTCTCCTCTGTTAAAGGTAATTCTGTGTGTGGGTTTGCTTGTGAACCATTATCAAGGGAATGATCTAGTGGCATGTCTATAGATGCCCCACTTTGAGAATGTGTAGATGGCTCATATATAGGTGTAGATGGAGAAGATACAGGTGCAGTATGAAAAGGATTAGATATAGTTGGTGCTACCCTATTTTGAGAATGAGAATGAGATGGGGCAGATATAGAGGTATTTTGAAAAGGTTGAGATATGGTTGGAGCATGCCTAGTTTTTGAATGAGGGGATGGAGTGTGTGAAGTGTTTTTTTGTAATGATTGAGACATGTGTGGTTTTGGCCTAGGTTGGAGTTCATGAGATGGGACATGTGCATGAGTATTTTGTAATGGTTGAGATATGAATGAATTTGGTCTAGTTTGAGTATGAGGAGATGGGACATGTGTAGGGGGATTTTGTAATGGTTGAGATATGAGTAGTTTGGATTTAATTTGACTATGAGGAGATGGGGAAGGTGTAGTGGTGTTACACAAATTTTTAGATATTTTGAAATTTGGTTTTGTTTGGGGAAGGGAAGATGTCACATATGTAGATGGATTTGTAATGGTTGAGATATGATTTGTTTTGGTCTAGTTTGAGTATGAGGAGATGGAGAAGGTGTTGTGGTATTCTGCAAAGTTTTAGACACGGTTGGAATTGGTCTTGGTTGGGGTTGGGGAGATGGGATATGTGTAGGTGGGTTTTGTAATGGTTTTGACACAAATGATTTAGGACTAGTTTGGGGAGTTTGGATATGTGGGTGAGTGACAACTATTCCTCTACATTTTCCTCTGCCTCTACCTCTACCTGTCATCTATAAATAATAAAACATATAGTAAGGAAACCATGTTAGTTAAATGAAAATATTACAAATTTCATAAATAAAAAGAGAAAAAAAATGTGAAGCATAAATTGACGAATAAACTTTCACAATCACATGGTCCTAAGAATTAAGTAGATCAGCCAAATTTAAATGCATAAAAAATAAATAGTTGACTCAATTGAAATTAATAATAATCAATAAAAGCTAATATATTTCATTAGAACACCTTTCATCTTCTTCTTGCTCATCATCATCATCTTCTTCTTCAACACTCTCTTCTAATTCAATTTCAATATCTTTATCCCATTCAAAGCTAGTCTCATTCAAGAAAGGAGCATATGCTTCCTCAACATCCTCAATAAAATCAACATGATTTTCTTCAAGATTATCATTGGCAATTGTCACATGTGATTGTGTGATTGATTCATCCTGGTATGGAACATCTTTCTCAAGCATACCCGTTTCTAAAGATTGAATTGTACTTCGTGCCTTGGTCTTAATTACAACCAACTAATCATTTTGTCCTTCAGGGTATTGTGTGTAGTACACTTGCTTTGCTTGTTGTGCAAAAATAAATGGGTCATAATTTTTATATTTCTTAGATGCTCTGACTTCAACAATCCCATAATTATCTATCTTTGTCCCTTGATTCATAGTAGGATCAAACCAATCACATTTGAACATAACTAACATCTTTATTGGCCATCCTGTATAGTAAACTTCAATAATGTCAGTTAAGACCCCATAGTAATCATTGATTATGGTTTCATTCTCACCACCTTGAACACATACACCACAATTTGTTGTATTCATACCATGACCATAATCATTTGTATTAAACTTATATCCATTTACATAATACATTGACCATCTTTTGACTTTTCTCTTGGGCCCCCCTGCCAAACTCCTCAAAAAGTCATCTTCAACATGATTTTTTGATACCTATATCGAAAAGGGCTAAATAAGTTTCACTTAACAAGCAAAGCAAATCATACTATGAAACTAGAGAGATTTAATTGACCATACATATTCTCTAAACCAATAAGGAAATGAAGTAGAGATTTCTTTGTCAACATCTGAGTCGCTGACACCTAGTTCTTGTAGCATATCTGCATATATGCTAGAGTAAATTCACATGTTAAGCCACTTCATTATTTTTAAAATATGTATGTGAATAAAAGAGTGTTTTGTACACTTACGACAAAAATGGCTGAACTTCAGGACAATTTAGAAGGACATATAGATGTGCAGCTTTCATTTCCCTTTGTTCTAAGAAGTTTGTAGTGCATTTTCCAGAAGGGCGCCCTGGATAATTAAAGATAGAGAAAGGTGGTCCAGTTGAACTACTTTCACCTCCATCATCATTTCGAGGCACTCTTGTCCTTCTACATGGAACATCGGGTGGATAATAATAGGACGCAAATGTAGAGGTCTCCTCCACTAAGTACGCTTCACAAATTGAGCCATCAACTGCAGATGCATTTGTAACCTTGTTTTTTAAGGTACGAATAAACCTAAAAATTATTTGAAGACATTAATAGAATAAATATTGCATGGTAATTATTTAAAAAAATTATAGAAGACCCAACCTTTCGAAAGGATACATCCATCGGTATTGCACAGGACCACCAACCCTTGCTTCATATGGCAAATGAATTGGAAGATGCTCCATAGAGTCAAAGAAACTAGGGGGAAAGATTTGCTCTAATTTACACAAAATGATAGGAATACTTTGCTCCATTACACGTAAATTATCCTCTTTTAATATAGGTGAAGTAAGCTCTCTGAAGAATTGACTAAACTCTGTAAGTGTATTCCAAATAGGTTTTGGCAGAGCTTTGAATGCAATTGGAAGCAATCGCTGCATGAAAACGTGGCAATCATGACTTTTCAATCCAAATAACTTCGCTTCTCGCATATCAACACATCTGGACAAGGTGGAAGCATACCCATCTGGAAGCTTTATTTTTTTTAGCCACTCACACACAGATAATCTTTGTTGTTTTGTTAACGTGTACTTTGCTTTTGGCTTCTTTTTTTTCCCCCTCCAACATCTTGTAACTCTAAATCTCTCCTTCTACAAATATCTGCTAAGTCTAGTCTAGCATTAAAAGTGTCCTTCGTCTTGCCCTTTGTGTCCATAACTGTGTACAAGATATTCAGAAACACATTTCTCTCGATATGCATGACATCTAAATTATGCGGTAAAAGATTCGCCTTCCAATATGGCAACTCCCAGAAGATGGTTTGTTTGGTCCAATTGTGCAAAACTCCATACCCCGGCAAACTTTCATATGGAGGTCCAATTATGCTTGGTAAATGTTTAACCCTTTCCCATATTTCTTCACCACTCAATCTTTGTGGGGGAAATGATGTCTCATCACGTCTCTTTATAAAAGCATTCTTGTTCCTTCTGTAGCAATGATCATGAGACAAGAATTGGCGATGGCAGTAAAAAAATGTTGTCTTGTGACTATGTTGAAGGGTGAATGCTTTTGTAGAGTCCATACAAATTGGACATGCAAGTTTACCCATTGTCATCCAACCTGACAACATTCCATATGCAGGAGAGTCATTAATTGTCCATAACAAACAAGCTCTCATGACAAAATTTTGACGTAATGAGATATCATAAGTCATGACACCAGAATTCCACAAAATTTTAAGGTCATCTATAAGTGGTTGCATGTACACATCAATTCTCCCTTTTGGATTGGAAGGGCCAGGAATTATAATGGTTAAGAATAAGAACTCTCTTCTCATGCACATCCAAGGTGGGAGATTGTAAGGAGTGAGAATTACTAGCCAACATGAATATGTCCTACCTGTTTGATCAAATGGTGCAAACCCATCAGCACACAACCCTAGCCTCACATTTCGAGGGTCCATTGCAAATTCAGGATATACTTCATCAAAATGCTTCCAAGCTTCTCCATCAGATGGATGAGATAAGTAGTCAGACTCTCTTATATTCTCACGATGCCACCTCATTTGACTTGCAGTTTGCATTGAGGAATATAGTCTTTGAAGCCTTGGGATAATAGGGAAATACCACATCTTTTTTAAAGGAACTTCTCTAACCTTACCATTTCTAGTAACACTTTTGTAACGATCTTCACCGCATATTTTACAATTACGCAGATTCTTATGATCAGGAGAATAATAAATCATGCATCCATTTGGACAACAATGAATCTTAATGCAACCTAATCCAAGCTTTTGCACAGATTTCTTTGCGTGATAGAAATTTTTTGGCATTTGATAGTCATTTGGCAATGCCTTTCCTATGAAATCCACCCATTGATTAAAGCAAGTCTCAGAGATATTGAAGTCTGATTTAATACTTAAAGCTTGTATTGCGGCTGAAAGTTCAGAATAACTTTCACAACCATTATACAATGGAGCTTGCGCAGCTTTCAACATATCAAAAAAAAAATTGGCTTCTGGGTTAGGGTCTTCGCTAATTTCTTCTTGACAATCAAGTTGTTGTTGCTCAAGATAGGTACCGAGAGATGGTCCACCTGCATCCATTACCATTTGCTCAAAGTTATTAAAGTCTTCTCTAACCTCATTAACTCCATAATAGAATTTATCTAAACCCATTGGCGGAATTGAAAGCCTTTTTTCACCGTGGCTAGTCCAATAATAATAACCCTCCTTAAATCCATTCAAACAAAGGTGTCCCATGACATCTCCAACTATATGATGCTTCTTACACTTGCATATTTTGCACGGGCATCTCAACTTTCCTACTTTTTTGAAATTTTCTTGTGCACAAGCAAACTCAATGAACTCGTAAACCCCAGCCATATACTCATCTGTAACTCTACTCTTATCAGGATTCATCCAATTATCCATCCACTTGCGATGTTCGGGAGTTTCCATTTATCTAATTAACAAACCAACGTTATGTCAATTGCAATTCTTAATAAATCGTATCAAGATTCCATGTAGCGATTTAGGATTCATAAAATGTTAAAGCTTAAGGTTATCCTAAAAGCATCTAGATTTCAAAATCAAATTACATATATTATTTTTCAATTATAATGAATAAATATTTTATTGTATAATTAATAATAAATACACGGGAACTCTCAATCACTCTCCCTCCGTATCACCACAAACTCATGAATTGTTTGATTAGTAATTTTATCTATTATCCTTTAGTTATCAAGTGCAGCAGTTTCTGTTTCTGTTTCTGGTTGTTCGGGTGGGCTGCTTGTTGTACCCTAAATTTTTACCCTTAGATGTCATCCAGCTTTTGTGCATCTTAGGAGCATCTCTGCATTGTTTGAACTAACCCATATCTTGTAGTTTTTTTCTTTGTGTTCAAATGAGGTTTACATATTATCAAGGAGCTCCACAAGTGGTTTGAAGCAAGTCAAGTCAACAGAAGACCTCCAGTGCAAGGTTTGTGGAATTAGGGTTCCACTGAAGAAGTCACTAAGGAATTGGCTCTATCAAGTCAAGATTTGTGTGGTTCACTTACCATATGAAGTCATCTACATTCAAAGAACATCATTCAACAAAATCCAAGAGCTATGGATCTTCAACAAGAGAAGTTTGAGCCTCAGCCTCTCCATACCTCCAAATTAGGGTTCCTTTGACACTTATCAGCCAACAGCTTTGATTTTTCATCAAGATGAACTCCCAAACCCTAAGTCTTGTTTCATTGGTTTATCAACATCCTAAAGAGTCCCCTAAGACCTTTAGATGAGAAATAAGAAGCAAGTCCACAAGATCTAACCTCAGTACATTCCCAGTCAAATTCAAGGGTTTGACTGAAGCCCTAATCTTTTGGAATTTTGGATCAAATGAAGAATTATTGGTTCTAATCATCATATATTGTCTCATGGAGTATACAAAGTATCCATATCAAGTTTCATGAGGTTTCTTGGAAGGGAAGTAGAGTTTTGACCAAAGAGTGTGTCATTTGTGAGATTTTTCCCCTAATAGCCTATTTTGAAAGGACCATAACTCCTAAACCATACATCCAATTGGAGTGGCTAAAATCTCATTGGAAAGCTCTTCCCAAGATCTTCAATTCGTTCAATATGAAGTTTTGTCTAAAAATGCTTGGATTTTGAGTTATGGAGCTTCCAAGGCATTTTGACCAACACTTAGAAAATTTTCCAGCATGTTTCATCACTCTTTTTTTCAACTTTGGCGCCACTTTTCACCCATGTCCATTTGGATTCAAGTCTTGAGTCCCAAATGAAAGTTGTAGAGCTTGATGAGAGCTTTCCAACCATATGTGGAATGACTCAAGGAGATAAACCATTCTCATGTTATGAATTATTCAAGAAGGGTACTTGAAATTGTTAAAGCTCAACACTTAGAAATTTTTCTAAGTTCTTTGGGACAGTTTTGAGGACACGATTTGTGAGCTATTTTGCTACTAGTTCAAGGCCTTATTTTGACAATCTTCCAACATCAAACTTGTAGTGTCATACAAGAACTATCATTTGAGCCTAAGAGCATGAAAAATGGATCATTAAATCGTGAGATATAATTTTCACAACATGGTCACACGAAAATGGTTGTTGCACCAAGAACACCATTTTTTCATTTGAATTTCGTTTCCCTCTCCAAGTACAATTTGCAGACCTGCTACCACCTTTTCCAACATCTCTTCAGCCCCTAAAACCCGCTGCAAACATTGTTGCTTTTGTACTCTTACTCACCTTTGCAAGCTACCTTAAATTTTTCCTTCGTACTTTACCTTGGACCAAAGGACACTAGCAAAACATGCTGCTTTTCTGACTCAGTAGCATCAAAAGAGAAATTCACTTGGCTCTATGTGCTCAGAACAACCACAGCCATATCTCAACATTTTTTCCACGATATTTTCTATCCAAATTAAACACTTGGCACATTGGATAAACACCCTCTTGGACCAGCTGGTTTACCTATAAAAGGGCCATTCCTCCACTTCATTTCAACACACAACATGCACTACAACATTACAAAGAACTATTCTGAAAGCATTCTCTTCGGAGCACACGAGTGGCTGGCTAGAAGGAAGAGGATCTTTGCAAGTTCGCGTGGAAAAAAGGTAAGTTCCTCAGACCTATATCTCCCATGCTCATCATGCCATGATATCTATTGTATTTTTGTTGCACCATTAATGTTTGTTTTTTACGTTCAAGGTGCTTGCACTATATATATCACATGAAATTCTAAGTAGCTGCCCTAACACTTTATTCGTTTTCATCGTGAATGCTCGTGTTAAGCATGTTGGTTGGGACATTATAAGACTTATGTTGGTTAAAGATATTCATGGTAGCTTGCTTATATATACTGTTTCCATATGATGCTATAGTATTACCACGAATCCATATGATGTTGATCTCAGAATATAATGATGGTATGCTGCTATGTCGTTGTTCTTGCGCATTATTTCAATATGGCTAAGATGCATGTGTTGTTATGGTTGATGTTATTGCACTCATGTTTGTAACCTGCCACTTGAATACCAAGATCTTGTTTGTGAGCTGGTAATGCATGTTGTATGCTGTTTCGTTTTATGTTGCAATAAATGATATGTGAAAGTTCTGTAGAGGTTTTGCTTTTCATGGAAATAAGTTTAGAAACCATTAGTAATGCTCTTTACATGTATGTTAACTTGAAAATATGCCTATTTGTATTTAATTCTATCTCTAAACCTATCTTTGCTTTGGTTGTGGCGTGAATGTGCATACTGGTTTTGTTCATGGATTGTTGTTTCAGTTGTCACGGCTCATGTTGTTTGTGGATGGGATATAGCTTGTTTCTGCTAGGTTGTCATTTTAATGATGTTTTCCCTTGTGTTTTTTTTTCCTACTCATCATGTCATGTTCACGTTGCAGCTCTGTTGTTAAACTCTTTCGTATGTCTATATGTTGTTTTATAAAGCTACTGATGAAACATGATTGAAGTAGTGGCTGCTTGAGAATACTTGCTTTGTCTTGATGTTGAAATGTGTTTAAGCGGAAGTTTTTATACTATCGTAATTTATCCTTGCACCTCTGTCATGTCTATGGTCGGTTTTAAATTTGTATGAACCTTGTTTCAAAACTTGTGGCTGTTGGTTTGTTGTTAAACTCTTGATATTTTGAGCATTATGTGGGGAGGTTCAGATTTTGGTTTGCCATATCATGTTGAATACGAACAGAATCTTTGTCTTTTTTCTCGAACTAATCTCTATTTTTGGATCTTGGTTTTCACTTACTTACTGCTCATGTTGTAACTAATATTTTGTTTAACTAATGACTACATTTTATTCTATGCTCAAAATGCTTCATGTTTGCATTTTATTTCATGTTAATTGTTTGAGCTTTGAGTAAGTTAGATTGGTTTGAAAGTTGAAAGTTCTGTTTTGATGTTTTACTGAAACACGATTATGCATGTTCTTTGTTTCATTTTCCATGCGTGTTGAATTTGGGTTGGTTTGTTTTAAGTTATTTAATACAATGCAGTATGTTCTTGCTTGATCTTCCATGCGTATTTCATAATTGGCTGATACGTTTTTTTTGTCTGATAGTGCATTAAATTTCCCATGCCAATAAATCCAGCACTCTCCCACGTTCAGCTCTGCGCGTGCTTATTTTTATCATATTTTTCATGACTTGTTTTGGTATATATATTTATTGATGTGAATTTATGAACGGATGTATAGCCGTCCCAACGGTTCACCATATGCCATGCCTTTCCACTTTCACCTCAATGTCCCAGGTTCGATCCAGCGGATCAACCTTTTGCTTTTTTTTCCTTTTTCTCCTTGCCTGTTGTTTTCATGACTTGGGCCTTGCGCCCAGTGCTTTCTGCACCCCCATGTTCTGGCCCATTATTTCCTCCCGTGTTTTTTTTACTTAACTAATTTACTTGCATGCACCCCCCCCCCCTTGTGTTTTAAATCTTTTTATTTTATTTTTTTGTTTGTTTGCTTTAATTTCATGAGAATAATTAATATGTGATATATTTTTTAATTGTCAATTAATTGTTATGTGTTTATTAGCTTTTAATTTTAACTATATCTTGAATTACTTTGCTAATTGTGATAATTGTTTTTTATCATGTTATTAATTCTTAAATTATCAATTTATGTCTTAAATTTGCATGTTCTAAATGTATGACTAATTGTTAATTTCTAAATGTTAATTATCCATGTGTAATTAATTTTTAATTACCTTGTGTGTTGTAATTGTTAATTCTAATTGCCTTGCAAATTAATTATCAATTATTGTTTCTAATATTAATATCAACTATGAATATTTTTCTTGACATGTTATTGACTTGTTTAATTCTTAAGACAATATATCCATGTTGATTGGCCATATGCTTGACTTTATATGAAAATTATCCTTCTTTAAACAACATCATTTCTCTATGTTTGTCTTCCTAAAGATTCATATTGATGTATTCTTGTATATCATTCCTATATGTTTGTCTTTCTAAAGATTGAAGCATATTGATGTACTCTTTTAATCATGTTCATCCTATTCATATCTTTGTCATAAACATATTGTCATCCTCATGTTTATGTTATTATATCATGTCTTACCTTTCATCTTTATCTGTTCTTGTTGTTATTAACTGTTTTCCCCTATTCCAAAGGAAGGTGATATATGTTGACTCTTAAAGCCATAGCCCTCATCTTAACCTAAGTAACCTCTTAGGAAGAAACCTTGTTTCTTGGCCTCATCGAGGGCCATGAAATCATAACTAGCCTTAGGAGAGAGTTCCTTGACTCTTAGTGATATTCATCATAATGAATTTATCACCTCTCCCGCTAACTAACCTTTAGCATAGAACCTTTAGCAAACATAAGATAACATTAAAACAAGAGGTTCCCGTAGAGTACTACGGACGTTTAGGGTGCTAATACCTTCCCTAGGCGTAACCAACCCCCGAACCTTAGATCTCTTCCCCTTTAGGTTTTTCTAACGATCTTGAACCTTTCCTTTGGATAAATCAAAGTCGGTTGTAAAAGAAACTGATGCAAATTAATTAATAATTTGTTATCCGATTTTCACCGCAACAGAAATGGCGACTTCACTGGGGACAAGTTAGACCTATGCTGGTCCTTTCCTAAGAGGGTTAAGCCTACCTTTGTTTTATGTTATTCATGTTTACTTATCTACTTGTATGATTGCCTGTATGTCATATCTTCTCGCATGCTTGTATATTTGTTCTATGTTTTGATTATCCTGTTTGATTTGGGTTGATATCTATGAATGAGATAAATCCTATACCCGGATTTGAGCATACACTTATTATAGGACGATGGTATTCAAGGAGGCTTTGAGGGAGTCGAATCCCGAAAGGTCGAATTGATAAACACCGTCACTCAGTTGAGGCCCTCTCGAGAGCCTAGTTATGTTGAACGAATTCGTTCGTGAAAGCGTGCTACTCTCGACCTGGGTGCCCGGGATACTGAGAACCGTAGTCACCAAACCCAACCTAAGCCTTTTAGATGTAGTGCGGTGACCATGATGAAGTCTATTTCTGACTTGGTTGTCACGCGATACTACACTCAGACGAGATCCTCTTGAGAATTTTATCGACTACCAAGTTATCTGGGAAATCTTTAAAATCCGAAAGATGGATTGTAGACTCTGGGAACTCTTTAGAACCTTGTTTGGCAGGTGAAAACCATTAGAACATACCTATTGGGATGGGTAGACCTTTGGCTTCATTCATGTGAATCCTGAACCTAGGACTAGTTTACATTGTTGTATGCCTTTGTTTGTGCTATGTGTGTTTGTTGCATCCATGTAGCATAAGCATTCATGTTGCATCTGTTTCATGGAACTCAGACCTCTTTTCTTGTATCAGAGAAATATCATGGATAACTCAAGGAGAAACACTATCAAATACACTTTCAAAAGTCCCAAATTGGATGACCTAAGGAAATTGGGAGATTCGTTAACAGACCCTGAAGGATTTCTAAGCAGATATGGAAAATTGTGGGTCTTACTAAGGAAGAATATTGATGAAGGACTTCTCTCGACTCTACTCCAGTTTTATGATCCAAGATATCACTGCTTCACATTCCCTGACTATTAGCTCTCGCCCACCCTTGAGGAATACTCTCAGATAGTTGGTTTGCCTATCAAGGATGAGTCCCCGTTTCCCATCTTCGAGAAAGATCCAAAAGAAGAAGAAATAGCAGAGAAGACTCATCTGGAGTTGGTTGACATTAAAAGCAATTTGACTTCTAAGGGAGGAATTTTTGGGTTAACTACTAAGTTTTTTATTGAAAAAGCCAGATACTTTGCTAAGAATTCCAACAGGGATGCCTTCGAGGCTGTATTTGCCTTGCTCATCTATGGACTCTTCTTGTTCCCGAACATCGACAACTTTGTGGATCTAAATGCAATCAAGATTTTCTTAAAGCAGAACCCGGTACCTACCTTACTTGTCGAAGCCTATCACTCAGTCCATACAAGAAATGCTCACAAAAATGGGCAGATTATTTGCTGTGTCTCCCTACTATATAGATGGTTTGTTTCCCACTTACCAAAGAAAGGCGCATTCTGGGATTCCAAGAAAGGATGGTGGTCTCAGAAGGTCATGGCACTCTCCCACGCAGATATTGATTGGTATAATAGGGTGTATGATGGAATCCTGATCATAGATAGCTGTGGAGACTTTGGTAACGTGCCTCTGCTTGGCATCAAAGGAGGTATCAGTTACAACCCTGTGTTGGCACGACGCCAATTAGGGTATCCTTTGGAAGACAAACCCCTCAGTGCTCATGTGGAAAGTATCTACTTTGAAACATATGACAAGAATGAAGAACAGAAGGAGCTGATCTTGAAGGCTTGGGGTAGCAAGCGCAAAAGAGGGAGAAGTTCTTTAGGAAAACCTAACTGTGTGTCCTTGGAGCCCTACCTCCAGTGGGTTAGAAGAAGAGCTATAGAACTGAAGATGCCCTACAAAAGACAAGAACCGATTACTTTAAAGAAGGAGCCCGTATTATACTTCATGACAAAAGAAGAAGAACTGGAGATATCTCTAAGACAAGCCCAAAGGTCAGAAGAAGTCTGGAAGCTCAAATATCAAGTGATCGTTGAAGAGAATCTGGAACTCCTGAAGCAGCTGCAGATCAAGAATGAAGAGTTGCTCTCCTACAAGAAAAGAAAAGTCCAAGAAGACCCAAGTCCCTTAAGCACTGAGCCTCCCGCTTGGAAATCCATTCTTGACAACCTCGTCACAGAAAGAGATCAGATGGAGAAAGAGATCAGAAGACTCAACGCAAGGCTTCTAGGAGAATTTCCTTAGGACTTTCTAGCTTTATTTAGCCTCTTGATTTGAGCTTTTGAAAGTGTATCAACTGTTGTAATTCGCCTTTTATTCAATGAAAATGAGGTCTTTTGGTATCTCTCGATATTTTTGCAAACGTCTGAATTCCATGAAACTTTGCATTGCATCAGCATTTTTGCTAACTATCAAGAAACTAATGATATTTTTGTAGACTTTGTTGATATGGAATCTAAAAAGCAAGTTTGGCCTTATTACTTCGAGCTCCCGGAGCTTCAGCAACTGATCTGGATGTGTGATAGGATTGAGGATCATTCAGGCTTTGCTGACAAATACGGAGATCTCTCGAAACTACTGAGGATCCCGGTGACTGAGGGACCATTGGAGGTGCTGGTGCAATTGTATCACCCTAATTACCGTTGCTTCTTATTCCCTGAGTTCCAATTGGTTCCAACCTTAGAGGAATTCTCTGCTATAATTGGGATCCCCGTCAATGATGCCCCAATTTTCTCCGGTTTGGAATTAATGCCATCAGCTAGGGATATTCCAACGATTACCAGAATTAGATTTGCTGACATCCAGGCAAATTTAGTTGTCCAGGAGGGACGATTTGGACTACCTTCACTATTCTTGTTTGAGAAAGCAATGTACTTCAAGAATAGAGGGAATGAGGAACTGTATGAGGCAACACTGGCCTTAATGATCTATGGGTTGGTGTTGTTTCCAGGCGCGAAGCAGTTTGTTGATACTCAGACAATACAAATTTTCAGAATCCATAACCCATTCCCTACCTTGTTGGCTGATGTGTACCACGCGGTCCAAACCAAATACAACAAAGGATGTGGAAAAATAGTGTGCTGTATACCCCTTTTATATAAGTGGTTCATAGCCTACTTGCCAAAAACCCCTGCTTTCTGGGAGGTAGAACACTGCCAAGTCTGGATTGAAAAACTGATGAGTTTGAAGTACACGAATGTCAAGAGGCATAACCCAACAGAAGAAGGGATTGTCGTAATTACCAGCTGCGGGGATTGCCCTAATGTACCCCTTATGGGAAGAAACGGCTACATTAACTACAACCCCGTGCTCGCCCGTCGACAATTGGGTCATATGGGGAAGGGACCCATAATCAAGGAAGATTTACATATGATATATTATGGGGAAAGAGATGGCTACGAAATGAAAATGTGGCTTGAGCAAGCTTGGTGTCAAATCAATAAGCAGTTGTGGAAGGCAGAGTGTTCCGTCAATGAGACGCATCTGGAGTGGTCTCGTGAGATAGCCAGTGTGATGAGGAGACCCTACTCCCTTCACAAGCCACTCAGAACTAGACAAGGGCTGGAGGAAACATTGACAGGGTTGTTGCTCGAGAAGAAAAGGATTAAGGGACGCATTGAGAAACTGATGATAGAGATGGATGAGGAAGGGGAGATATCCACTAGCGGATCCAACTTCTAAATACCTTGCTGCTGGTTCCCATGTTATTTATTTTCATTGTTGTTGTTGTCTTTTCAGTTATGGGGACAACCCACCTTTGTACTGAGAGCATGAAAATACTCTGCTCCGATTGTAATGAATGCCAAATTTGCTTAATGAAGAATTTTTTTTGAAATACCATTGTCAAAAGTCTTGCAATTTTCTGTGTTTCTTGATAGTATAGCTTGCATCTGCATTCTTGCATTTCATTTTGCATCCTTGCATGTGCATGCGCATGTGCACTCTCCTTCGTCTTATCGTCGTTCTGTTCCCTCCAGAACCCGTCACCTTGTTTTTTCTAGACGCCGACACCCAAGCCCAAGCTCGACAAAGGATGTCTGAACAATACCGTGAAATGGACAGAGTCAACCATGAATTGAGAGAGCTCCAAAGAGGAATGAAGCAATTTCTGGATCTCTGAAGGACACGTTGACAGCGATTAAGAGTATTGTGGAGTACCAGAAGGAGACGGGAGAGGAGGTTAGGATCCTCAAGTGCCAGATGAAATGGGTTCTGGAAACTCTGTTGAAAAAGGAGAATTACACTCATCCTGACAAACCAGCTTTCAAGAGCGTTCGTCTGCCACATCAGCATGAACGACAGAGGCCAAGGAAGCCAGAGAGGAATTTCACTCCACTGCCAATGACATACAGTCAGCTGTTGCCAGTTTTGATCAAAAGTGGATTGATAGTGCTAGAAGAGAGAGGTCCAACGCATTTTCCAGACCCGTCGGACCTTGACACCGACATTCGTTGTGACTACCATGCCGGGGCACAAAAGCATTCAACTGAAGATTGTAGACCACTCAGAGACAAGGTTCAGACTCTGCTTGACTCCAATATGTTATCATTTTCACCACAAGGCATTCAAATCAGCTATCCTTTGCCATCTCCTGAGGATCTCTCGTGTCCAGAATTTTTTTTTGGAGAAGCCTCTCGCCAGCTGAATGTTGGTCCTGCTCCTGCATCCAAACAGGTGTATACCAAAAGGGCGTTTCAGACTCCAACAGATGATTCTTCTCGAGGTTCTCAAGGCCAGGATAAGAAGTAGTGTGCTGCCAAAAGAGGGAAATTTAACCACCAGCCTATCCCTGTACCATTGAGCAAACTCTTCCCACTGCTGATGAAGAACAAGTTGGTGACTCCTCGACTTCACAACCCTGTACCATGACCTTGGTACAATCCAAACCTAACTTGTGAATTCCATAGGGGAGCCGAAGGGCATGACTTGGATGGTTGCCGTGCTTTAGAACATACTGTGCAAAATCTGATCCACAACAAAGACTTAATCTTCGAAGAGGATCGTCCAGAGACAGAATGCAAATTCCACACCAGGACAATGGGGCACCCCATTGAAGAATGTAAAAAGTTTGAAGCAAAATTGCTAAGTCTACTAAGGATGCTGCAACCTCAGGAAGGTACGTTAGATACTGAAGACTCAACATCTGAAGCAAAAGCTAAAGGACCAGCAGGACCTCTCAAAATTCTATACCACAAAGTGCGGGTGATTGATGGTGAAGACGTTTCCCCGTTTGGACCCGGAAACTAAGATCTTTGGAATGATTCGCCAAAGTTGGCTGTGTTTTATATTTCAGTTGTATTTCCTTGAATTGTACTGGATTTTGCTTATGAGCTTTGTTGTACTGTTAAATTGGCAGCATTAATGAAATATTTATGCATCTTTTGGTTAAGTCCATTCGTTTCACTCATTTACTCTTATTTTCAAGAATTTTGGTTAAAACGAAGATTAGGGAGGATGATGAAAACCTCATATTCATAATTGCTGTGGTATACCTTCAAATTAACCTCGCCGAGGATGTAAGGCATTGTTTCAATACATCCCTTGTTAACCCCTTTCGAGCCTAGAAGTTTCCTTTCTTTGCACAAAAAACCCTTTAATCTCAACTTTGGGGGCAGGGTAGTTCTCAGTTTAACTCGGTTATACATTCAAACACGAGAGTTTCACATAAGGCGCCAGTCAGCTTTCAAATCAAGTGACTTCCTATTTTTGGATATTTGAACGTATATCTTGAGTTAACTGAGCGTAGGATTTGAGCCTTTATCTTTTGCTTCATAAAACGTGAACCATACCACATTACAACCCCTAAAAGACCTAATTGAGGTAAGGTTGTTTTGAAAGGCATGCTACAGCAAGGTTGAGTAACCTGACTCCTAATAATCTTTGCTATCTTGTGAGTGTTGATCGTTTCTTCGGTCATTTCATAAATGATCTGATCCACCTTTGTTCTTGATTTAATCAATCAGCGTGTGCTTCCATCAAAATCTTTGTTTTCAAACCTTGCATGAATTTTTGCATAATTTTTCCAATTTTAATGAACAAATGCTTGTTTGCAATACCGTTCAATGACATGGAATCCCAACAAACGCGGTCGGTCAAGGAATTGAACTTGATAAGGAAATTTGGCTCAGTCAGGGGCAACCAAGTGTAAGTTGACAGATCAGGGGCAGAACGATGTAGCTCAGAATATTGGCGCAAAGATTCTTGATATCATCTTATGACTTGTTTTGTCTTCGGTGACCCATCATCATGGGCAAATCCGTTCCCCGGTAATTTCTATTGCAGTTTGAGTATCTCGAGTATAACTAAACAGAAACAGCTACGTCGAGATTCAAGTTGGAAGATTTTGAAGTATCTGATTATTTCAAGTCTTCCGTAAAATTCTTTTGATTATTCAAGTTGGAAGATATCGAAGTATCTGATATTTCGTTTCTTCCGTAAAATTCTTTTGATTATTCAAGCTGGAAGATTTTGAAGTATCTGATTATTTCAAGTCTTCCGTAAAATTCTTTTGATTATTCAAGTTGGAAGATTTTGAAGTATCTGATTATTTCAAGTCTTCCGTAAAATTCTTTTGATTATTCAAGTTGGAAGATTTTGAAGTATCTGATTATTTCAAGTCTTCCGTAAAATTCTTTTGATTATTCAAGTTGGAAGATTTTGAAGTATCTGATTATTTCAAGTCTTCCGTAAAATTCTTTTGATTATTCAAGTTGGAGGATATTGAATCATCTGGTATTTCATTTCTTCCGTAAAATTCTTTTGATTATTCATTCCCTAATCTGGGGCAGCTATGCCAAGATCTCTCCAAGAGTTTGAAGATATTGAAACACCCTGTATGCCAATTCTTCTATAAAATCCTCTTGTTATCGTCTGGCCTGGGGCAGATAAGATTTGAAGGTGGTGGTGGAATGCATAATTACTTTGTTAGCTCCCCATCAAGTTGCTACATCAGCTAATGTTGACTGAATTTATTTCCCCAATGAAGAAGAAGAACTTTCCCAATCCACTCAACATTTGTCTAAGCTAGGCTTATGCTTCGGTTTTCACTTTCGAGTACCAGACCCCGGCTCTTTATGCAGGAATCCCCAGAGAAGCTCAAGTTTTGCTACAACTGGAGTTCTTAGTCACTAGAATTATTATTGGTCTTCGAATACAATGACTTCGTCATTTTCATCTGATTTTTGGAAGCGGAGAAGTTTTAAGAAAACACAAAGGTAAACTAAGTTTTACTCTGGAATCAAGTTTGTTTTGGAATCAGTTTGTGCAAGAAGAGTTAGTTGTAATGTATTTTTGGCATTGGATCTGCCATCTCCAATGAAAAGAAGATTGTCCTGGTTATCCTGGATGTTTGGATTTCAGGGTGTTGGCCTGTGCTTTCTTTTCTTCTTTCCTGTTTTGCGTCGTTCACGTCGTTTCTAGCATATAGCTAAGCATGTGCATCATCCCCTAGCATCTTTGCATTTCTTTGTGCTCTGCTTTGCTTGTGGTCTTTTGTTGTGCCTGTCTTTATTTCCCCAGCGAAGTAAAGACATTCCCGGTTTGCTTTGTGTCGTGCTTGTTCGGTCTTAACCTCTGCGCGCCAGGTTTGAATCTTTAAAATCTTTTTCTATTTCCCCAAGAAGTTTAACTTTAAAGGATTTTTAGAGCTGTTCTTGTTTGAATCGCGTCAAACTTGAACCTGTTCTTGTTTGAATCGTGTCAAACTTGAACTTGGACTTTGTTTGAATCGTGTCAAGCATTGTCTTATGTGTTCTTGTTTGAATCGTGTCAAACTTGAACTTGGACTTTGTTTGAATCGTGTCAAGCATTGTCTTATGTGTTCTTGTTTGAATCGCGTCAAACTTGAACTTGGACTTTGTTTGAATCGTGTCAAGCATTGTCTTATGTGTTCTTGTTTGAATCGTGTCAAACTTGAACTTGGACTTTGTTTGAATCGTGTCAAGCATTGTCTTATGTGTTCTTGTTTGAATCGCGTCAAACTTGAACTTGGACTTTGTTTGAATCGTGTCAAGCATTGTCTTATGTGTTCTTGTTTGAATCGCGTCAAACTTGAACTTGGACTTTGTTTGAATCGTGGCAAGCATTGTCTTATGTTTTCTTGTTTGAATCGTGTCAAACTTGAACTTGGACTTTATTTGAATCGTGTCAAGCATTGTCTTATGTGTTCTTGTTTGAATCGTGTCAAACTTGAACTTGGACTTTGTTTGAATCGTGTCAAGCATTTGTCTTTTGTGTTCTCGTTTGAATCGTGTCAAACTTGAACTTGTTCTCGTTTGAATCGTGTCAAACTTGAACTTGGACTTTGTTTGAATCGCGTCAAGCATTGTCTTTTTTCTGTTCTGGTTTGAATTGTGTCAAACCCGAGCAGAGTCTTTGTTCGAATCGTGTCGGACACTGACCCCCTCGTTTTAAAACCATTCTTGTTCGAATCGTGTCGAACTTGAATTAGGACTTTACTTGAATCGTGTCAAGCACTGTCTTTTGTTTTAAAACTGTTCTTGTTCGAATCGTGTCAAACAGTGAACCCTTATCTTGTTTCTTTTCTGAAATTACTTTAAGCTAAATTTCTTGGAACAAATTTCTTCAACCTTATAAGACTCCTGTCTGGTGCGCAGGGTTAGTCTCTGCTTTCCTGGCTCTTTCTGGAGATCCCATTTTGAGCTCTTCAGTTTAAGATCCCCACAAATCGTTCCCAGAAAGAGTGTGGGTTTGTTTTGTCCGCAGTAGTCCATCTCCCTGGATCTTTCCCAGTGGAGACCATCTTTTGGTTTTTCCCCAGTGTTTCTTGGGAGTCTCCCCGTTGGGTCTCTTCTGTTGGTTATCCTGTATCCCTAGTGAGTGTTTTTGCTTGTGGATACTAGCTTTCGTCTTTCTCCGGCGAAGCTTTCTCTTGTGTGTTTGCTTCTTGTTGTCCTTGGTGTCTGGTCTGTCTGCATTCTTTGCATTCCTGGCATCATATCATCATTTTTTAGAAGTTCATGGCATGTCAGCATTTGCATATTTGTCGCTTGTCCTTAGCATTTGCATTCCATCTAAGGGCAAAATTTTTGGTTTGCTATATTTAAATACCTTTCACTTTGATGCCCTCTGGAACCTCCGTTCCTCGTGCCATCGGGTGAAGCTATTTAAATAGGGGCAACTGTTGTACCCTAAATTTTTACCCTTAGATGTCATCCAGCTTTTGTGCATCTTAGGAGCATCTCTGCATTGTTTGAACTAACCCATATCTTGTAGTTTTTTTCTTTGTGTTCAAATTAGGTTTACATATTATCAAGGAGCTCCACAAGTGGTTTGAAGCAAGTCAAGTCAACAGAAGACCTCCAGTGCAAGGTTTGTGGAATTAGGGTTCCACTGAAGAAGTCACTAAGGAATTGGCTCTATCAAGTCAAGATTTGTGTGGTTCACTTACCATATGAAGTCATCTACATTCAAAGAACATCATTCAACAAAATCCAAGAGCTATGGATCTTCAACAAGAGAAGTTTGAGCCTCAGCCTCTCTATACCTCCAAATTAGGGTTCCTTTGACACTTATCAGCCAACAGCTTTGATTTTTCATCAAGATGAACTCCCAAACCCTAAGTCTTGTTTCATTGGTTTATCAACATCCTAAAGAGTCCCCTAAGACCTTTAGATGAGAAAGAAGAAGCAAGTCCACAAGATCTAACCTCAGTACATTCCCAGTCAAATTCAAGGGTTTGACTGAAGCCCTAATCTTTTGGAATTTTGGATCAAATGAAGAATTATTGGTTCTAATCATCATATATTTTCTCATGGAGTATACAAAGTATCCATATCAAGTTTCATGAGGTTTCTTGCAAGGGAAGTAGGGTTTTGACCAAAGAGTGTGTCATTTGTGAGATTTTTCCCCTAATAGCCTATTTTGAAAGGACCATAACTCCTAAACCATACATCCAATTGGAGTGGCTCAAATCTCATTGGAAAGCTCTTCCCAAGATCTTCAATTCGTTAAATATGAAGTTTTGTCTAAAAATGCTTGGATTTTGAGTTATGGAGCTTCCAAGGCATTTTGACCAACACTTAGAAAATTTTTCAGCATGTTTCATCACTCTTTTTTTCAACTTTGGCGCCACTTTTCACCCATGTCCATTTGGATTCAAGTCTTGAGTCCCAAATGAAAGTTGTAGAGCTTGATGAGAGCTTTCCAAACATATGTGGAATGTCTCAAGGAGATAAACCATTCTCATGTTATGAATTATTCAAGAAGGGTACTTGAAATTGTTAAAGCTCAACACTTAGAAATTTTTCTAAGTTCTTTGGGACAGTTTTGAGGACACGATTTGTGAGATATTTTGCTACTAGTTCAAGGCCTTATTTTAACAATCTTCCAACATCAAACTTGTAGTGTCATACAAGAACTATCATTTGAGCCTAAGAGCATGAAAAATGGATCATTAAATCGTGAGATATAATTTTCACAACATGGTCACACAAAAATGGTTGTTGCACCAAGAACACCATTTTTTCATTTGAATTTTGTTTCCCTCTCCAAGTACAATTTGCAGACCTGCTACCACCTTTTCCAACATCTCTTCAGCCCCTAAAACCCGCTGCAAACATTGTTGCTTTTGTACTCTTACTCACCTTTGCAAGCTACCTTAAATTTTTCCTTCGTACTTTACCTTGGTCCAAAGGACACTAGCAAAACGTGCTGCTTTTCTGACTCAGTAGCATCAAAAGAGAAATTCACTTGGCTCTATGTGCTCAGAACAACCACAGCCATATCTCAACATCTTTTCCACGATATTTTATCTCCAAATTAAACTCTTGGCACATTGGATAAACACCCTCTTGGACCAGCTGGTTTACCTATAAAAGGGGCCTTCCTCCACTTCATTTCAACACACAACAAGCACTACAACATTACAAAGAACTATTCTGAAAGCATTCTCTTCGGAGCACACGAGTGGCTGGCTAGAAGGAAGAGGATCTTTGCAAGTTCGCGTGGAAAAGAGGTAAGTTCCTCAGACCTATATCTCCCATGCTCATCATGCCATGATATCTATTGTATTTTTTTTGCACCATTAATGTTTGTTTTTTACGTTCAAGGTGCTTGCACTATATATATCACATGAAATTCTAAGTAGCCGCCCTAACACTTTATTCGTTTTCATCGTGAATGCTCGTGTTAAGCATGTTGGTTGGGACATTATAAGACTTATGTTGGTTAAAGATATTCATGGTAGCTTGCTTATATATATTGTTTCCATATGATGTTGTAGTATTACCACGAATCCATATGATGTTGATCTCAGAATATAATGATGGTATGCTGCTAAGTCGCTGTTCTTGCGCATTATTTCAATATGGCTAAGATGCATGCGTTGTTATGGTTGATGTTATTGCACTCATGTTTGTAACCTGCCACTTGAATACCAAGATCTTGTTTGTGAGCTGGTAATGCATGTTGTATGCTGTTTCGTTTTATGTTGCAATAAATGATATGTGAAAGTTGCTGTAGAGGTTTTGCTTTTCATGGAAATAAGTTTAGAAACCATTAGTAATGCTCTTTACATGTATGTTAACTTGAAAATATACCTATTTGTATTTAATGCTATCTCTAAACCTATCTTTGCTTTGGTTGTGGCGTGAATGTGCATACTGGTTTTGTTCATGGAATGTTGTTTCAGTTGTCACGGCTCATGTTGTTTGTGGATGGGATATAGCTTGTTTCTGCTAGGTTATCATTTTAATGATGTTTTCCCTTGTGTTTTTTTTTTCCTACTCATCATGTCATGTTCACGTTGCAGCTCTGTTGTTAAACTCTTTCGTATGTCTATATGTTGTTTTATAAAGCTACTGATGAAACATGATTGAAGTAGTGGCTTCTTGAGAATACTTGCTTTGTCTTGATGTTGAAATGTGTTTAAGCGGAAGTTTTTATACTATCGTAATTTATCCTTGCACCTCTGTCATGTCTATGGTCGGTTTTAAATTTGTATGAACCTTGTTTCAAAACTTGTGGCTGTTGGTTTGTTGTTAAACTCTTGATATTTTGAGCATTATGTGGGGAGGTTCAGATTTTGGCTTGCCATATCATGTTGAATACGAACAGAATCTTTGTCTTTTTTCTCGAACTAATCTCTATTTTCGGATCTTGGTTTTCACTTACTTACTGCTCATATTGTAACTAATATTTTGTTTAACTAATGACTACATTTTATTCTATGCTCAAAATGCTTCATGTTTGCATTTTATTTCATGTTAATTGTTTGAGCTTTGAGTAAGTTAGATTGGTTTGAAAGTTGAAAGTTATGTTTTAATGTTTTACTGAAACACGATTATGCATGTTCTTTGTTTCATTTTCCATGCGTGTTGAATTTGGGTTGGTTTGTTTTATGTTATTTAATACAATGCAGTATGTTCTTGCTTGATCTTCCATGCGTATTTCATAATTGGCTGATACGTTTTTTTTGTCTGATAGTGCATTAAATTTCCCATGCCAATAAATCAAGCACTCTCCCATGTTCAGCTCTACGCGTGCTTATTTTTATCATATTTTTCATGACTTGTTTTGGTATATATGTTTATTGATGTGAATTTATGAACGGATGTATAGCCGTCCCAACGGTTCACCATATGCCATGCCTTTCCACTTTCACCTCAATGTCCCAGGTTCTATCCAGCGGATAAACCTTTTGCTTTTTTTTCCTTTTTCTCCTTGCCTGTTGTTTTCATGACTTGGGCCTTGCGCCCAGTGCTTTCTGCACCCCCATGTTCTGGCCCATTATTTCCTCCCATGTTTTTTTTACTTAACTAATTTACTTGCATGCACCCCCCCTTGCGTTTTAAATCTTTTTATTTTATTTTTTTGTTTGTTTGATTTAATTTCATGAGAATAATTAATATGTGATATATTTTTTAATTGTCAATTAATTGTTATGTGTTTATTAGCTTTTAATTTTAACTATATCTTGAATTACTTTGCTAATTGTGATAATTGTTTTTTATCATGTTATTAATTCTTAAATTATCAATTTATGTCTTAAATTTGCATGTTCTAAATGTATGACTAATTGTTAATTTCTAAATGTTAATTATCCATGTGTAATTAATTTTTAATTACCTTGTGTGTTGTAATTGTTAATTCTAATTGCCTTGCAAATTAATTATCAATTATTGTTTCTAATATTAATATCAACTATGAATATTTTTCTTGACATGTTATTGACTTGTTTAATTCTTAAGACAATATATCCATGTTGATTGGCCATATGCTTGACTTTATATGAAAATTATCCTTCTTTAAACAACATCATTTCTCTATGTTTGTCTTCCTAAAGACTGAAGCATATTGATGTGTTCTTGTATATCATTCCTATATGTTTGTCTTGCTAAAGATTGAAGCATATTGATGTACTCTTTTAATCATGTTCATCCTATTCATATCTTTGTCATAAACATATCGTCATCCTCATGTTTATGTTATTATATCATGTCTTAACTTTCATCTTTATCTGTTCTTGTTGTTATTAACTGTTTTCCCCTATTCCAAAGGAAGGTGATATATGTTGACTCTTAAAGCCATAGCCCCCATCTTAACCTAAGTAGCCTCTTAGGAAGAAACCTTGTTTCTTGACCTCATCGAGGGCCATGAAATCATAACTAGCCTTAGGAGAGAGTTCCTTGACTCTTAGTGATATTCATCATAATGAATTTATCACCTCTCCCGCTAACTAACCTTTAGCATAAAACCTTTAGCAAACATAAGATAACATTAAAACAAGAGGTTCCCGTAGAGTACTACGGACGTTTAGGGTGCTAATACCTTCCCTAGGCGTAACCAACCCCCGAACCTTAGATCTCTTCCCCTTTAGGTTTTTCTAACGATCTTGAACCTTTCCTTTGGATAAATCAAAGTCGGTTGTAAAAGAAACTGATGCAAATTAATTAATAATTTGTTATCCGATTTTCACCGCAACATTGCTATAGCAATGTTTTTATTTGTTTTTGCAAAACTTTGTTATAAGGACTTATTGGTGTTGAGTTTTGTTTTCCATGGCATAGCTTATGCCTTCTGTTAGTTAATTTAATTTATTTTGCTGCTGAAAAGAAACTATAAATCGTACTCATTTTTAAAGTGCAAAATTTCTAAGTTCCACTATGTCTTAACTGATTCTAATACTTCCAAAACCTTCATAGAATTCAATAGACTTGAAAAAAAATTGACTATCTTGTATTTAGGTGTTTTTTCATTTGCCTAATATTTATTTTGATAAAGGGAAGATGACTGATCTTAAATTCCATTGTTTTTCATTCTAACTAATATCTTATTTATTTTTAAATGTATTAAACTCTAAAAAAACAAAGTACAGTTGCATTTGATAATGGATTAAACATTACATTAAATACATGAAAATTTGGAAAAATTATGGTTCAGTTTTAATAATTGTGCTATTATATATGATTATTGACTAATATCAAGTGTTTAGTTTTAGTAAAGAAAGTTTGTAATTTTAGTTGTTAATTGTAGTTTGTAATGAAATGTGTTAGAACAACTAGTAGTAAAAGAGAAAACAGAAATGCAAATTGCAAATCATAGACAACTCATCAATGAATTCTTAAGTCTGAACATGGAGTTCGAAAAACTCATGAGCTTGTAATGCTTAAGTCTGCACATGTTTATTATCATAGAAAATTTAGTGTTCAATTAATGCAGTTAAAACAAACAATAATAATTTGTATTAACACTTCTCCAAATTCTTATAGAAAGAAAGAAAGATTACCTTCAACAGTCTTGATACCTTTAAAAGGATCTACGTGACACCTTTTGATCTTCGTTATAAAGCTGATAATTTTAAAGGGAAAAAAGTTAATTTACTTGATATTATTAAATGTATATGCATGTTCTGAATAATATCAAAATTGGTTGGACCTGAATGGTCCAAAGACATGATTTTGTGATTCTTTCAATGAATTTCACATATGAATTAGAATAAAATTGACAACCCTTTGTTTCAAAACAAATGCTACCACAGTCTATCATTAAGGTATTTTAAGGACCAATTCATTTTTTAATTTGAAATTATATGGATCAAATAACAACTTTTAATGACCAATAATTTGTGATTCTATATGAAAAAATAGAAAATAAATAGAATATTTGATTAAAGAGAGTAAAAACTCATTTTTGTAAAAACAGGTTTTGGTGTTCATAACCAATAGTGTTCATAGACTTTGTTAATAACATCATGAAATCACTTATATGAAAGGCAAAGAAGAAAAATAACTTCTATCTAAAGGTGAAAAATAAAAAAACTATAATAGAATTTAGATAGCAAGAACAAAAATCAGTTGTAACTTATTGTCACAATCCGAACTACCACTAAAAAAAGATGCTTCTTCTGTTTCCAAAGAATCACAATGTTCAATTACTGGAGTTAAGCACTTAAATGAACCTTAATGTGCATATAAATAAAAAAGTGATGAGATCAAAATTTCATTATAGCTAAGACCCCTACCTCTAAGATTCAAACAGAGTAACGATTATTAAGAATGAAAAACATAAAGTTTAAAATTTAAGTAAAAATTAAAGAACATATACATACCTAATTTCAATATGGTCAAATTAAAATGCAGCAGCTTTCAAAACCTTCAACTCACCGAGATCGATTCAAATGCAATCTTCACAAAAATGAAAAATATATAGTCAGAACAAAAATAAAGATGAACAAGAACTAACAATTTGAGTTTTAAGAAAAATAAGGGTTTACAACAAAAACTGTTCAAGAAAGGTTACCTGAGATAAGAATTAGTGAGAAAGGCTGCAAAATCTGGGAAGATGATTAACCGTCACAGTGATGCGAAATCGAATAGGAACAAAATAAAGATGAGTAGCAAAAAGAGGCGCTGTTTTGAGAAAGGAAGGAAATCTGGGAAGATGCTATGAGAAGAAAGAACAAGAGCAGATGCGTTGTCAAATTGTATTTTTAGGGTTTTAGTCTGATACAGGAGAGAATGATACGATTGGAAATTTTGGTGAAAATTAAGAGAGGGAAAAGTTGGAGCGTTGGAATTGCTGAAATATTTTTTATTGAAATTTGGATTACAAATAATTAATAAATAATATTATTAGAAAAATCTTATCAAAACGTTATCTTGGCCGAGTGGAAGAGTTTGAATTAAATATATCAATCGAGTCTTGAGTTCGATTCTAGTAAATATATTTTTCAGTTTTTTGTTTTTTGTTTTGTTTTTTTATCTTATCTTATTGCATAAATTGTTAATGATTTTGATTAATGTTTTATTACAACAATTAAGTAATATTAATTCTGAATAATCTATAATAATGCTATTTATCTAAAATATTAATTTTGAATAATTTTGATTAAGTAATATTAATTCTGAATAATCTATAATAATGTTATTTTCCTAAAATGTTAATTGTGAATAATTTGGATTAAGTAATATTAATTTTGAATCATTTATAAGATTAATTATTTACCTAAAATATTAATTGTTTATAATTTTGATTAAGTAATATTAATTGTGAATAATTTATAAGAGTGACTACTTACCTAAAATATTTATAAGAATTAAAATTTTATATACTGCTAATGATTTGATGAAGTAATATTAATTGTGAAATATTTATAATTGATAAGAATAACTTCCCACACTCATTTCTATTTTTATTTTTTATTTCTATAATTTTAAATAAAAAAATTATAATTTTTTTAAAATTTTAAACTTTAAATAAATAAATAAGTAAAAAATATTATTCTAGAAATTAATTAATATTCTAAAATATATATATATATATATATATATATATATATATATATATATATATCTTTTAAATTTGTACTTAAAACACAATTATACAAAATTTATATCATCAAAATAAAAAACATTAATAAAAGACGTAAGAGAACAATAAAATTGTGTGAGGTAATTCCCAAAAAGTTAAACAAATTCAAATTATTAGAAAATATATTTAATTTGATATCTATTTATTTATTTAAAATAAAAAATGTGTTAACTAGAATTTAATTTAAACTTAAAGAGGTTTGAATGCACATAATAAATTTTCTAAAAAATATTTTTTACTTAGAGACGGATATTTTCGGTCTCTAGACTTTTTTTCAATTAAACACGGAATTAGAGACGGCTTTTGTATTATTTTAATTATTATCGTCTCTAATATCTGTCTATGAATAAATGTTAATTAATAAAAACCAAAATTTAATATCTTAGAGACGGAATTACATACGGAAATAATTCGAGACGGTCAAATCCGTCTCTAAAATTCTTCTCTAATTTAAAAAATACATTTTGGTCTCTGTACATTAAATTTCGTCTCTATTTCCGTCTCTGTTAGAGACTGAATGTTTTTCATCTCTAAATTCCGTCATTATTTTAGTTTTTTCTAGTAGTGACTAAGGTTTCTATCTAGAACCCACCTGATAATCGGAGAGGAGTTTGAAGAAGATGATGAATCGATGAAGAGATGATGAAGATCTAAGCTCTCCTTCTTCCACTTTCTCCACTTTCTCTCTTTTCTTCCCTTTTTCTCTTCTTCTTCTTACTATCTTCTTTCTCTTTTTTTTTCTTTCTCCCCTTTCCAAATATATATATATATATATATATATATAAAAACCAATATTATATAATATAAATCCAATAGAGTAAAAATATCTCCAATTGATATTTTGTCATTCCAACCCAATTGATCAATTATTAGAGTTAACTTAAAATACTCCCTTAAACTAATAAATATCACTCTGCCTTTTAATAATTGATCTTTCTAATGTCCAATTGAGCACTTAATTAATACGGGGTATTACAACTAGTGTGGTAATGATGTGTTCGGCAGTAGTATCTCTAGTCCCAAGCAGAATGGCAGTGATCTCTGTGTTGAGGAATCAGTTTTCCAGTCTTGTTTTCTCCACAAAAGAGTCGAGCCGTGTCGTTGACATCTACATATGCATTTGCATTTGATCATATATCATCTGCATAATTCATATACATATGCATATCATGAGTGTTTCATCCTCATTTGCATTTCTCCCAAGGTCGTGTCGTCGTCCACGTCTTACATTTCCAAAAACGTTACCCGTCCTTTTCATTCAGTGTCATTCCTGAGAGTCTTATTTGTCCATTCAGTGCCATTCCTGGATGAGTTTTCTCCTTTGCATTCAGTGTCATTCCTGGATGTCATTCTCAGCTATTATGATTTGTACCCTCCATTCAAAGCCATTATTGAATGCCTGGTGTCCTTTTATTCAATGCCATATAGTCTTCTTTGTTCACTTTATCTAAAGCCGGTATTAGATATTGTGATTTATTACCCTCCATTCAAAGCCAGTATTGGATGTCCGGTTTCTCTACCATCTGATGCCTATCCGGATGTGTCTCTCCTTCAGATGTTTTTCAGATCGAGTCTTTGTTCACTTTATCTAAAGCCGGTATTAGATATTGTGATTTATACCTTTCATTCAAAGCCAGTATTGGATTTTCGATTTCTCTACCATCTGATGCCTATCCGAATGTGTCTCTCCTTCTGATGTTTTTCAGATCGAGTCTTTGTTCACTTTATCTAAAGCCGGTATTAAATATTGTGATTTATACCTTTCATTCAAAGCCAGTATTGGATGTCCGGGTTCTCTACCATCTGATGCCTATCCGGATGTGTCTCTCCTTCTGATGTTTTTCAGATCGAGTCTTTGTTCACTTTATCTAAAGCTGGTATTTGATATTGTGATTTATACCTTTCATTCAAAGCCAGTATTGGATGTCCGATTTCTCTACCATCTGATGCCTATCCGGATGTGTCTCTCCTTCTGATGTTTTTCAGATCGAGTCTTTGTTCACTTTATCTAAAGCCGGTATTAGATATTGTGATTTATACCTTTCATTCAAAGCCAGTATTGAATGTCCGGTTTCTCTACCATCTGATGCTTATCCGGATGTGTCTCTCCTTCTGATGTTTTTCAGATCGAGTCTTTGTTCACTTTATCTAAAGCCAGTATTAGATATTGTGATTTATACCCTTCATTCAAAGCCAGTATTGGATGTCCAGTTTCTCTACCATCTGATGCCTATCCAGATGTGTCTCTCTTTCTGATGTTTTTTTAGATCGAGTCTTTGTTCACTTTTTCTAAAGCTGGTATTAGATATTGTGATTCATTCAAAGCCAGTATTGGATGACTGGTTTCTCTACTATCTGATGTTTTTCCGGATGTGCCTTTCTCTGTCTTTTCTGGCTTTTCTTGAAGATCCCGTTTGAACTCTTCAGTATAAGAAAATCCCAGAAAATATTTTGTTGATGTCTATCCTTTTATTTCAAATTGATCCCCAGTGGAGACCCGGTCTTCTTTCTGGTTTCATGCCCAATAAAGAGTGTGCTTTTATTTTCCCCAGTGAGTGACTGCTGTAACACCCCCTTTCTATACCCCCAAATAATCACATAAATCATTTAGGCACATATAAAAAAAATTCGCCAGAGTACGATTAAAACATAGTATAAAAGAGGCATGTCACATCATACACAATTATGCAACATACAACACCTGCTCAAATCATTGATATGCAACAGTGGGGTAACTTGCATACAGAGGAACTTTGTCCTTACACCCACATTTCAATATTTAGAATAAAAGCGGAAAATCTAAACATTGAACCACATTCAAACATATATACAGAGATATATATATATATATATACTTCACCAAGTATTATACACCAACATAATACATGTTTACATCAACATATTTCAACCAGATACATATACAAATGTATCACAAAAGAATGATATACATCCTGGCTACCCGGTGCTACATATCAGAGCCAACCTACCAAAAGAATGAAGACACGCTTCACAAAAAGACCTCCAGCATACCTACTCTGCAATGCCTCATAGAGCATCATAAAACAGCAGAAGGGTGAGAAATAATATCATAATAACAATGCATATAATTATATATATATATATATAAACATAAAAATATACATATTCCACAGTCTCACCGCAATTCACCACAATTCATTACCGTTCATCACAATACACCCATATACATTACAATGTATATCTATATATCAACCTAGCATATTCATCATGCATACTTTCATAATTCACAGTCATTCCACATAAACATGCACAATTATGTTTACTCAACAACACATCATTATAAAGATGATAAATGCAAATCATAGAGACCGACTCACGACTCTATGCAAATGCAATGCGGTACCGACTCAATCATCTCAAGTTCACTCAGGAACTTCTGCTGGAACCATCGCTCGTTACCAAAGTAACTCCCCGTCGGGCCTACGATGTTCACCCATTGCTCACACCCCACATGGGCACACAATGTTTATGGATAGCTTACACCCCACCTGGGCACACGACCCGATCGCTCACACCCCACACGCGGGCACACGATCTAATTGCTCACACCTCACTTAGGCACACAATCCGATTGCTCACACCTCACATAGGCACACAATCGTTCGTAATCATCGCTCACACCTCACATAGGCACACGATCTTACCACGGATTCTCATTAGAATAGCTCAACACAAGAATGTATTTCATGATGCTCCACATGCAAAATGACACAAGACATTCTTGAAATGCATACATATTCACAATATATTCATGCATTCATCTCACACAATCACATACAATCTATATACATTCACATCAATGTACTGTTGTATGATTCACATTCAAACACACCGTCAAAACGGTAAAAGTCGCTAAATAGAACTTTTCCCAACTTTTTGACATAATTAAATCGGCCAACAATCTCAAAACCCATTTTTATAATAAAGAACGTTTCATAAGCTTTCCAACGATATAAAGAACGTCCCGATCCGAGTTACGGATCAAGAGTTACGGAATTTAGAAAAACAGATAAAATTTGAAGTCCCAGACCGCGCTGAGCGGCCTCTCGAGCGCGCTGAGCGGGCTCGCTACTGCCTGGAGGGGTTCCATTTTTTCAAAAGCGCGCTGAGCGGGCACCTGCGCGCTGAGCGGGCTCTTCGATTTTCAGAAAAATTCCTCTTCGCAAATCCACCCCAAAAGTCCCATTTTTCACCCAAATTCAATTCTAACAACAAAACAAACATCAACAGTTGTTCATACACACAGTGTGATCATACAATACAGTTTATATCGATTTCCGACCGTAAAATCATCGATTCCGAATCATTTTATCGTTTTCGACCTAGAACTCCAAAACCCATGGAAGACAAGAAAACATCCAAGCAACTCATACATAATAATACGCATTGATAAGATAATAAGATTTCACACCCTTACCCGGATTCCAAATGATCTAGCTCTAGTTCTTGATGATTTCCACTCTTTTTCCTCTTTTCTTCTCTTTTTCCCTCTTCCTCTTTCTTTCTCTTCTTTTTCTTTCTATCTTTTTTTTCTATTTCTCTCTCTTTCTCTTTTCTATCTATTTTCTTTCTTTTCTATTTCTCTCATTTTCCACACAATCAATTAATTCATTTTTTTCTCACATAATTCTAATTCCACTAAATTTCTAACTTATGATTAATTATGAAAAGTCTAAAATACCCTCCATTCTAATTTCCCCGAAAACTCTCAAAACGGTAAAATAACATTTAACACACCAAATTCATAATTAAAATAATTTATCACCCAATTAAAATAAAATACTCCACATAATTGGGAAATAATCAAAATCGGGGCGTTACAACTCTCCCCCACTTTAGAAATTTTCGTCCTCGAAAATAATACCTGATTCAAACAACTCCGGATACGACTCTCGCATCCCACTCTCTAGTTCCCAAGTCATATTGCCTTCCGCAGCGCCTCCCCACGCTACCTTCACAAGCGCAATATCCTTGCCTCTTAGCTTCTTAAATTCACGGTCCAAAATCCTAACCGGTAAAGTTTCCACCGTAAGGTTATCTCTCACTTCAACCTCGTCCATAGGAATAACATGTGACGGATCCGGAACATACTTCCGAAGTTGCAAAACATGGAATACGTCATGCAAATTCGAAAGGTTCGGAGGCAACGCCACACGATAAGCCACAACACCAACTCGGGAAGTAATCTGATACGGACCAATAAAACGAGAAGTCAACTTCTTCGACTTCAAAGCACGACCCACACCCGTAACCGGTGTAACTCTCAAAAATACATGGTCGCCTTCTTGAAATTCAAGATCTTTCCTTCTCTTGTCATGATAGCTCTTTTGCCTACTTTGAGAAGCTCTCATCTTCTCTCGAATAAACTTCACTTTCTCTGTGGTTTGTTGTACCATCTCCGGTCCAACTATTGTTCTCTCACCCGTTTCATGCCAACACAAAGGTGTTCGACATCTACGACCATAAAAAGCCTCAAATGGTGCCATACTTATACTCGAATGAAAACTGTTGTTGTAAGTGAATTCAATCAACGCCAAATAACCATCCCAAGCACCACCTTGCTCGAGCACACAAGCACGCAATAAATCCTCCAACGATTGAATCGTCCTCTCGGTTTGACCGTCCGTTTGCGGATGATAAGCCGAACTAAATCTTAGCTTAGACCCCAAAGCCTTTTGTAAACTCTCCCAAAACCTCGATGAAAATCTAGGAACTCTATCCGATACAATACTCTTAGGAACTCCATGTAACTTCACCACCACAAGAATATAAATCTCGGCTAACCTCTCCAAAGGATAACTAATATCAATCGGAATAAAGTGAGCAGATTTAGTAAGCCTATCAACAATTACCCAAATAGCATTATGACCTCTTTGCGTATTCGGCAATCCCGTAACAAAATCCATCGATATACTATCCCATTTCCATTCCGGAATATCCAACGGTTGCAAAAATCCACTAGGTTTTTGATGTTCCACCTTAGACTTTTGACAAGTTAAGCATGCATACACAAATTGAGCAACATCTCTCTTTAATCCGGACCACCAAAAGATTTTCTTCAAATCTTGATACATTTTGTTCGCTCCCGGATGAATACTTAAGTTACTTCGGTGCCCTTCTTCCAATATCATCTTTTTCAACTCTACATCATCGGGAATACAAATACGACCACGGAATCTCAAAACTCCAAAATTATCAACCTTGAAATCCTCATTCTCATTCAACATCAAATCAACGAATTTCAAGTCTAACTTTTGCTTTTCACCTACCGTTGCAAGAAAATCATTCGTAACATGAAGCATACCAAGTTTCACACTTCTCGGCGTCATTTCACAAACTAAACTCAAGTCTCTAAAATCCACCAAAAGTTCCCATTCTCTCACCATCAATGCGGACACATGTAACGACTTCCGACTTAAGGCATCGGCCACCACGTTTGCCTTACCCGGATGGTAATTCAAACCAAAATCATAATCCTTTAGACGCTCTAACCACCTTCTTTGTCTCATGTTCAACTCTTTTTGATCAAATAAATATTTCAAGCTTTTGTGATCACTAAAAACTTCAAATCTCGCACCATAAAGATAATGCCTCCATATTTTCGAAACAAACACCACGGCCGCTAACTCCAAGTCATGTGTAGGATAATTCTTTTCATGCACTCTCAATTGTCTAGAAGCATACGCCACCACTTTTCCATCTTGCATCAAGACACCACCTAAACCTGTTAATGAAGCATCACAATACACAACAAATGGTTCATTAGGATTAGGCAAAATCAAGATCGGAGCCGTTGTCAACCTTCGTTTAAGCTCCTTGAAACTCTCTTCACAATGAATATCCCAAATGAAAGCCTTTCCTTTACAAGTCAATTGCGTTAACGGAAGTGCCAACTTCGAAAATCCCCCAATAAACCTCCGATAATAACCCGCCAAGCCTAAAAAGCTTCGAATCTCCGTAACCGACCTAGGAGCCTCCCATTGCATCACCGCATCAATCTTGGATGGATCAACACTAATACCACTACCGGAAATAATATGTCCAAGGAAACTTACCTCCGACAACCAAAATTCGCATTTTGACAACTTAGCATACAATTGTTTCTCTTTCAAAATTTGTAACACAATCCTCAAATGCTCTTCATGCTCCTCTTGAGACTTAGAGTAAATCAAAATATCGTCGATGAACACAACCACAAAACGATCCAACTGTTCATGAAAAATACGATTCATGTATTCCATAAACACACCCGGCGCATTAGAAACCCCGAATGGCATCACGGAATATTCGTAATGACCATACCGTGTCCTAAAGGCCGTCTTTTGAATATCCTCTCCTTTCACACGAATCTGGTGATATCCCGATCTCAAATCAATCTTGCTAAAAACATTCGCACCAACCAATTGGTCCATCAAATCATCGATCCTTGGAAGCGGATACTTATTCTTAATTGTCACTTTGTTCAATTGTCGATAATCAATGCATAACCGCATACTCTCGTCCTTCTTCTTAACCAATAATACCGGAGCACCCCAAGGAGAAACACTTGGTCTTACAAATTTCTTGTCCAACAAGTCATTCAATTGCTTTTTCAATTCTACCAACTCCGATGCCGACATACGATACGGTGCCATCGAGATCGGTCTAGTACCTGGAACTAGATCAATAGAAAATTCAACTTCTCTTTCCGGTGGCACATCCGTAATATCCTCCGGAAACACTTTTGGAAATTCACACACCACTGGGAACACATCAAGCTCAACTTTACTCTCCACCGACAATGATGCGAATAAACCAAACAATTGAGCTTCGTCCGCTAAAAGTTTCTTCAACTCTTTAGTGGATAGGAAACTCTCAAATTCATCATCTTCCAAAGAAGGAAACCTTACTAACTTGTGATAGCAATCTATATGAACTCGATTATATTGCAACCAGTTCATACCCAAGATCACGTCTAAACCTTCCAACGGCAAACACACTAGATCCATCTCGAAGTCTTTACCATAAATGGTCAAAGGACAACTTAAACAAACCAACGAAGTAGTTACTGACCCCATTGCTGGAGTATCAATAACCATCTTACCATCCATCAGAGACAACACAAGATTTAAACGCTTCGCGCACTCAGACGAAACAAACGAATGAGTCGCTCCCGTATCAATAATAGCAACTAAAGGCGTACTATTAATAAAGCATGTACCTTTAATCAAACGGTCTGCACTAGTAGTTTGAGTCCCCGCCAATGCAAACACCTTTCCGCCCGCTTGAGCTTGTTTCGGCTTAGTACACTTAGTACTAATGTGACCAACTTCTCCACAATTATAGCACTTCACCATATTCCTTCTACAATCAGTAGTAGCATGCCCAGTACCTCCACAATTAGAACATTTCACCACTGGCTTCCCACAATCAAATGATTTATGACCCAGTTCACCACATTTGTAACACCTAACAACACCGGAACCTCCTCCTCCAGACCTCCTATCAAAGTTTCCCCTATGCTTGCCCTTATCAGCGGGTGTCACATAAGGTCCACTTCTAGCTTGTTGCTTTCCCTTCCTCTCATTCACACTTTTGTAATGTGTAGAACGAGCCTTACTATCTTCCTCGAAGATTCTACAACATTCCGTCAAATCGGAAAACCTTTTTATCCTTTGATATCCCACAGCTTGCTTAATCTCAGGACGTAAACCATTCTCATATTTAATACACTTCGAGAACTCAGCAGTAATCGCAGCATAATGAGGATGGAATTGAACCAACTCCACAAATTTAGCAGTATAGTCCACCACAGACATACTACCTTGTTTCAGTTCAAGAAATTCCATCTCCTTCTTTCCCTTCACACTCTCAGGGTAATACTTTCTCAAGAATTCAGTACGGAATAAATCCCAAGTTACTTCTTCATCATCCACCTCAAGAACTTCCCGAATACCGACCCACCAATCGTCGGCTTCTTCCTTCAGCATGTGAGATCCAAGCCTCACCTTATTCTCCTCCGCACAGTCCATAACTCTGAAGATTCTTTCAATCTCTTTCAACCAAAGTTGAGCACCATCTGGATCAAATCTTCCTTTGAAGACCGGTGGTTGATTCTTCCTGAACTCGTCATTAGCATTCACGTTCGGCGCACCTTGCACCGCCCTAGCCATTGCTTCCAAAGCAGCAGCCATCGCATTGTCGTTTCTACCAGTCATATTCTGATCATTCCCAAAAATAACAACAAGGTTAAACAACAGTTCAACCAACACAATCAACAAGACAGACACGACTGACTCAACTCTGGCTCTGATACCACTTAATGTAACACCCCCTTTCTATACCCCCAAATAATCACATAAATCATTTAGGCACATATAAAAAAAATTCGCCAGAGTACGATTAAAACATAGTATAAAAGAGGCATGTCACATCATACACAATTATGCAACATACAACACCTGCTCAAATCATTGATATGCAACAGTGGGGTAACTTGCATACAGAGGAACTTTGTCCTTACACCCACATTTCAATATTTAGAATAAAAGCGGAAAATCTAAACATTGAACCACATTCAAACATATATACAGATATATATATATATATATATATATATATATATATATATATATATATATATATATATATATATATATATATATATACTTCACCAAGTATTATACACCAACATAATACATGTTTACATCAACATATTTCAACCAGATACATATACAAATGTATCACAAAAGAATAATATACATCCTAGCTACCCGGTGCTACATATCAGAGCCAACCGACCAAAAGAATGAAGACACGCTTCACAAAAAGACCTCCAGCATACCTACTCTGCAATGCCTCATAGAGCATCATAAAACAGCAGAAGGGTGAGAAATAATATCATAATAACAATGCATATAATTATATATATATAAACATAAAAATATACATATTCCACAGTCTCACCGCAATTCACCACAATTCATTACCGTTCATCACAATACACCCATATACATTACAATGTATATCTATATATCAACCTAGCATATTCATCATGCATACTTTCATAATTCACAGTCATTCCACATAAACATGCACAATTATGTTTACTCAACAACACATCATTATAAAGATGATAAATGCAAATCATAGAGACCGACTCACGACTCTATGCAAATGCAATGCGGGTACCGACTCAATCATCTCAAGTTCACTCAGGAACTTCTGCTGGAACCATCGCTCGTTACCAAAGTAACTCCCCGTCGGGTCTACGATGTTCACCCATTGCTCACACCCCACATGGGCACACAATGTTTATGGATCGCTCACACCCCACCTGGGCACACGACCCGATCGCTCACACCCCACACGCGGGCACACGATCTGATTGCTCACACCTCACCTAGGCACACAATCCGATTGCTCACACCTCACATAGGCACACAATCGTTCGTAATCATCGCTCACACCTCACATAGGCACACGATCTTACCACAGATTCTCATTAGAATCGCTCAACACAAGAATGTATTTCATGATGCTCCACGTGCAAAATGACACAAGACATTATTGAAATGCATACATATTCACAATATATTCATGCATTCATCTCAAACAATCACATACAATCTATATACATTCACATCAATGTACTGTTGTATGATTCACATTCAAACACACCGTCAAAACGGTAAAAGTCGCTAAATAGAACTATTCCCAACTTTTCAACATAATTAAATCGGCCAACAATCTCAAAACCCATTTTTATAAGAAAGAACGTTTCATAAGCTTTCCAACGATATAAAGAACGTCCCGATCCGAGTTACGGATCAAGAGTTACGGAATTTAGAAAAACAGATAAAATTTGAAGTCCCAGACCGCGCTGAGCGGCCTCTCGAGCGCGCTGAGCGGGCTCGCTACTGCCTGGAGGGGTTCCATTTTTTCAAAAGCGCGCTGAGCGGGCACCTGCGCGCTGAGCGGGCTCTTCGATTTTCAGAAAAATTCCTCTTCGCAAATCCACCCCAAAAATCCCATTTTTCACCCAAATTCAATTCTAACAGCAAAACAAACATCAACAGTTGTTCATACACACAGTGTGATCATACAATACAGTTTATATCGATTTCCGACCGTAAAATCATCGATTCCGAATCATTTTATCGTTTTCGACCTAGAACTCCAAAAACCATGGAAGACAAGAAAACATCCAAGCAACTCATACATAATGATACGCATTGATAAGATAATAAGATTTCACACCCTTACCCGGATTCCAAATGATCTAGCTCTAGTTCTTGATGATTTCCACTCTTTTTCCTCTTTTCTTCTCTTCTTCCCTCTTCCTCTTTCTTTCTCTTCTTTTTCTTTCTATCTTTTTTTTCTATTTCTGTCTCTTTCTCTTTTCTATCTATTTTCTTTCTTTTCTATTTCTCTCATTTTCCACACAATCAATTAATTCATTTTTTTCTCACATAATTCTAATTCCACTAAATTTCTAACTTATGATTAATTATGAAAAGTCTAAAATACCCTCCATTCTAATTTCCTCGAAAACTCTCAAAACGGTAAAATAACATTTAACACACCAAATTCATAATTAAAATAATTTATCACCCAATTAAAATAAAATACTCCACATAATTGGGAAATAATCAAAATCGGGGCGTTACAACTGCTCATTGTGTGGGCTTTTTCCCTGTCTGCTTTGTCTACATTTTGCATTTACCTTTCCATCATTATCATCATACTAGAAATTCATGGCATGTTTGCATTTGCATGTCTATTAGCTGTCCTTAGCATCTGCATTCCATCTAAGGCCAAAATTTTCGGTTTGCTATATTTAAATACCTTTCACCTTGATCTCTCGAGGATTTCCATTCATCGTGCCATCCGGTAAAGCTATTTAAATAGGGGAAACTCCATCCATTGAGAGATCAAGGTGAAAGGTATTTAAATAGGGACAACCGTTGTACCCCAAATTTTACCCTCAGATCCTGATCATTTCATATCATTGTAAGTTGGTCTCTGTTTTCGCATTTTTAGTGAACATCTCATTAATCATGCATTTTTGCCGTTTTTATCATTTCGTTTTAGAATTTGTTTTTATCTTAGATTATTTAAAATTAATTTAGTCTATATTCTTAAATTTACGTTTTATATATAGTTTGTTTCAATTAGAATTTTATCTTTAGTTTAATTTAATTCTTATTTTAGTTTTAGTTTAATTTTGGTTAGATTAATTTTTAATTTAGGATTTTAGTCTAAAGTTAACTTAATTAGTTCAAGTTTTATTAATTTAATTTAGTTTTAATTTTAATCTTAGTTTTCTAGTTTTTAAGTTTATTTTTATTATTTATTAGTTTGACTTAACTTAATTTAAATATTTTAATTTAATTCTTATTATTATTGTTTTTTTATCTTAAACCAACAAAATCTACCCTGCCATATCTAAACAGCCTTGCTACCCTCTACATGTACACCTTCTCCACGTACGACACGCAAACTGAACAACAACACCTAGCCTACACAATTTCTCTCAGTAAACACTACAAGCTTTTCACCAAGAGACCTACTGCAAATGGTACAAAAACCCTCACAAAACCAAAGCCTACAACATTAACCCAAAAGCCTCTCCAAAATCCTGCACTTTTTCTGCTGCTCAAAATGCCAACACGCTGGACAACACTACCACAAAACCAGCAAAGGAGACTTCCAAAGTACAACCATCTTGTACTTGGTAAAGCTGGCACTTGAAAATGCTATGTTACAAAAGCTAGAACCATCGTGTAAACATTGTCACACCATAGCACATGGGTTCACGAACTCCTTTTTCTCTGACTCCAGTTGCAACGCAAATAACCTACCTCTTGCACTTGGCTCAAGATGATAAGCTAAGGATTTTCCTCCTTGGAACAAAGCATTTGCCTGCTGTATCCTCATGCATTATCCAATTTCTTTTGCCTATAAAAGGAGGATAGTTTCTCATTTGCAAAGACACCAAGAATCAGAGCAAAAACACACAAAGAAACACACCTCAAAACAAGAAGTATCAGGATAAAAACATCACCACCACTGCCCCAAGAAAGAAAAGCTAGTGAGAGCACACATCACACCACCATCAATACATCAGAACACACCTCACCACTCTCCAAAACTACTTCTGTTTCCACACTCAAGCGACGACAACCGCCATTTCCGGCAACACAAGACCATCACCTTTAACACCTGAAATAAAGCAACTATAGTGGGGTGAGATACATCAAATCTCAGTGAGTTCCCTATCTTATAGATTCTCTCGGCTTTACAAGGTTCTACCAATCCTAACTCAAGTCCGGGGAAAAGGGGAAAGGACTCTTGAATTCACAATTCAATTCTCACACTATATGGAAACATGTCATGAGTTTATCAACTCAAAAATATCACTAATCGATAACCATGCCAAGGTATCCCTTATTCCCGGCCTCTTCTACGTCTAGAAGTCGATCCGGGTCATGGATCCTTGCAATCTACTTGACATACGAATGGATTCGGGTTCTACGGGCCTTTTACCGTCACAAGCATACGCTCCATGGGCGCTATTCGTACAGTACGGGGAATCAAACCTGCCAAGTAGTTGTGCATTTGTTTCAGAGGAGCTCGAGACCCATGAAACACACTCACAAGATAACCGGTTACGATTACGTGATCACACACACAAAAATGATTGTATTTGACAATCACAAGGCTATAATGCCTCAAGGCCATAATCGCCTTATCCAAAGAACACAAGGTTCACACACATGTTCCATACTAGTGTCTCACTCTCCTCTAGACCATTACTCGGCAAGGATGCACAAGCATCGCCATCTAGATTATTCATCAATCCTAGTCACCACCTAGAATCATATCATTATGTTTTGGGGTAAGTTTTCTCACTCTTCCTAATTCATTTTAACATGCATATTTCTTTCATTCACAATTCACAATTAGATAGACATATCATGATTTCAGAATAGAACAATATACCACAATTAAAACATAATTATATTGTTTTTGGAACTTCCTCGATTATTTAATCGGTCGGTAAAATCGACATATTTCATCTCCATTGCATAGAATATTTCCTCGGCTTTACATCGATATAAAGAATGATCGAATCCGATAAACGGGTCGAAAGTTATGAATTTCTCGCTAAAGGAAGAATTTCAACTCCCAGACCTGCGCGCTGAGCGCACCCCCCTTGCCCGCTGAGCGTGCAAGCTACTTCCTGGAGGGGTTGCAGGAATTCAACACCACGCTGAGCGGGCTCCTGCGCGCTGAGCGCGCTCTGCGATTTCCAGAAAAATAAATCTCTTAACAGAGCTTTTCCCAACTTGTAACAACATCCCAACAACATACCCAATAACCCATCGAGGTATAATATCACGATTCTATTACAGTTCAACCGACACACTTCATACAATATGATTTTCAACATTTATCACATAATTTCCACTAAAACCCTAACATTTCAAAATAAGATAAACCCATTCAAACATTCATAACGATTATCGATAATTGATTCCACACCAGTATAGATTATACTACGAAATTTATAACTCATTTCAACCGCTAGATTCCTCGATTTTCCACAAAATCCCATTTTCTCCCAAACCTAACACAACCCCAAAACCTCAAGAAATTCTACACTAAGGTTTCTATCTAGAACCCACCTGATAATCGGAGAGGAGTTTGAAGAAGATGATGAATCGATGAAGAGATGATGAAGATCCAAGCTCTCCTTCTTCCACTTTCTCCACTTTCTCTCTTTTCTTCCCTTTTTCTCTTCTTCTTCTTACTATCTTCTTTCTCTTTTTTTCTTTCTCCCCTTTCCAAATATATATATATATATATATATATATATATATATATATATATATATATATATATATATATATATAAACCAATATTATATAATATAAATCCAATAGAGTAAAAATATCTCCAATTGATATTTTGTCATTCCAACCCAATTGATCAATTATTAGAGTTAACTTAAAATACTCCCTTAAACTAATAAATATCACTCTGCCTTTTAATAATTAATCTTTCTAATGTCCAATTGAGCACTTAATTAATACGGGGTATTACACTCTCCCCCCCTTAAATTGAAATTTGCCCCCGAATTTCCTTCGTTCAACAATAACCACTTCTTGCATCATTGTCTAAGTTCCACACTCACTTCACTTCCGTTAACCTTCTGTTCAATTCTGACGCATACCAATTCTAACTTGGTTTCATAGACCAAAATTCTTATTTTCACAACTTAACAACTATACGTCCTTAATCATACTCTTGTTCTAACATCGAGTTAACTTCCAACTTTGCTTCCCCAATTCATCTGTTATTTCTTACTAACACACTTGGTCGCACTTTACTACTGAAAGAAGGTACCATTCTACATTCCTTTACTGAGTCACAAACCAAACCTTAATACCTTATCTTGATTCAGGATAACAAACACTCAACAAACCCTTATGAGGTAATTCGGTAATTCCTTCCTTTTATGTAATTACCGACATCTATCCTTTCATAAATCCTTTAACATTAGAACCACTTCATAGCTAGTCGAACAACTTCTTTACTAGTTCCAGTTGGTCTGATACTAAACATTGTAACCATTAAATCTGATACTTCCGTTCTTTCGGATCACACCAAACGGTAACACACCTAGAACAAAACCTCCTTATTTCCATACTTATAAGTAACAATCATTCTAATCCTCATTAGACTGACTGAACTCTTTTATCTATCACCTTCCACCACGCAATCCAATTCTAACAGTGGGACACCACGATTTCATAAGCATTACCAAGTAGCTAACAATCCACGGAAAACATACTTATCATTGGGTCCTTACTAGCCAACGGCATAAGAAACTTACTGACGTCTTTTGGTAGAACAATTTCCTCGCCAACACACAATATAATAACATTCGTCCAAACTCTCTAGACGATAAAGATGCATGAGTTATACTGTTACAACCATAACATATACAACTCCAATTCCATTCAAGACTTGAACCCATATATCCAAAATAGCTTAACAACTTCCGATTCTGGTTACCACATTCCAAATCGATTCTCCTTACGGTTTCCGATTTACTCTGGGTTTCTTGCTGATGCAAGATCTCATCCAATAACAGCGTAACACCAACATAGAACTTCAATCACATGTGATATACCGCTTATCGAAACTCGGACCATTCAATTCGAAATTGTGAGTTTCCATACCACCCATAAATTCTCATACAACACTCCATACGCACAACTCCGTCGAAGTCCATACCACGCTTCTCGGTTGAATCCATTTTTCTTAATCGTTACGTTCCATATACGATTCTAAGCCACATACTTAACTTCGAGTTGCCCAAATCTTACTCGTAATTGGAAGGATAACTTTTCAAATTTCCTTCTCTGGGTAAAACACCACTGTACATAACTGGTACCACTCTCACGGTCTAAATCTAATGTCGTGAACTCACGGAAGATAACAATTACCAACTCGAATCAACCGTCCATACCTTACGATGGCCATAATTACACACCGAAATATATTCCTTGCAGGATCAATACTTTGTGAGTATTTTCCAACTTCGTTCTTAAGATTCTCAACCGTAATGATAACAATACTCTTAAGACTTTCTCACAAGGTCACTTCTTTAAAGTTAACTCTCTTGCTGCCTGAACAAATGGCCAACTATGCCACACTCTTCCAGAAGTCACGATTCCAAAATGCAAATCCTTCCTTCACTTACTTGCAACCTCGTTCTCCATTCACACAATACTCTCCACTCAGAACAACACAAGGAAACAAAATGCATATGATGGTTCCTATGGGATTTCACAATTTACCCACACGCTAATCGGTAAACTTCTCCAAAATTCTACGTAAAGCACCCTTCATGCACGTGTTAAACGGTTAACCCCATTGTGTTAGTTGGTTAATACTACTGCAGAACGAAACCCAGTTTCTTCTTAATTCAAAGTCATCCCTACTCAACCCATCAATCCGATTTGTTCTAACTCGAAATATCATTCTCAACTCACGGCTTCTTACTTGTATTACATTCACCAACCATGATCCACTCAAGGTAAAACCAACAAAGTTGACAACACACTCCAACCAAGTGATAGGAAAAATTCCAAATTCTCACGCGGTCACCTTACAATCTTTAGTGGGGTAGTTCATTTTTCTACTCAAACAAATACACCAGCGGAAAGTCAATAATGACGACATTCTAGGGTTTTAGTCACCACTCATACATGATTCGTCCATAAGCAACACCCGACACCCATCCATCACACGGTACTATGGGAATGATGGGCATCTCATGTCAAGCATACCACCTTACCCTCTCACTTAACTCCCTGGGCGAGAAATAAAACCACAATGTTCTTAGTCCAACAAAAGGTAGATTTCGAATATTCCAATTATCCACAAATACAGAAGTTCTCTCTATACTTGAAAATAAATCGGGGTAATGCATCCTCCTGAAGAACCTGTCCATCGCTTCGTATACAGTAACCGGAATTCCTTACCTTCCACTATCCATTACACCCCACACTTACCCTTAAGTCACTTAATGAAATGCTTGCATCCGATAATTCTCATCAACCATTTACAAAACTCTTTCGGTATAAACCGTTCCATAATTTACTCTTAGTCCGTAATAAGTCCTGAATTGCTTCTCATTGTTTTACCACAATTTTATCTCTTAAGATACAATACTAACTGCTTCACAAGGTACGTCCGACACACTTATCTCAAGAATAAGAATCCCCCACGTACATTTGTGACAACAGAGCTACTACCGCGCTCGTTCTTAATACCAAAGTGTAACTTTCCATTTCACATCATACTTACTAGAGTTCTGACGGGTGAACCATCCTTGGTTACACTTCCTTAACTTAAGCCTCAACAACTACTCAATAGCTCTAGTACACAATCGTCCAAAAATGCCTTCCTTTGTCATTTCCTCATATATATTGTTGATACCATTTTCTACATCGTGCTTACTTTCGCTCTCCATGGTACTCCTCTTAGGTCCAAATATAAAACCATCTTACTGCGATTCCCTTAGATCCCAAGATACTTACTCTATATCTTAATATAACTTCTTCCGGTCCGTATCGCTATGCTTTCTGTTACTAACTGAAGTCCACACTTCCTCCGGCACAAAACCTTATACTGTTCCTTGGGTAATTTAACAATTCCAAATTCCAAAATGGTCTCTCACCAAATACAGAAAAATCCTGATGTAGTATCTCGAACTCAATCTCTCTACGCAACGGAAGATACACAATTCATCTCCTACTCTTCGTTCGGCGCACACTTGTTTCACTTGAAGTATGTAACACATATCTATTACTGTGGGTTCCCATGAAAGCCAGACTTTCTTAACTCTCAACTTTTAACCAGTCGGAAGATATTGTTCCAAACACACTCCTTAAGGGTACTCTTGTCCATTCAAGATACCTTAACGACCTTAGAAATGGAAGCACCAAAATTCATCTCACCTCCGGACCTCACGCCACACATTCCACAAAACCACTTTCTTTTTCCACGGAATGAGATTACTTGAAATTTCTATCCATATAAGTGGTCGATCCATCTCTACGAGCGACTTTACAAAATCCTCCATACCTTAATCAATCATCCGATAGAGATCTTTAACTTCCAGACTCCATCCTTTCCAAATGATTGCTTAACAACCCAACACTCTTAAATTCCATGTTACACAAGCACAACTTCTATTAAAACCTCACTGAGCCGACCAAAACTCCACACTACTAACTCTTGGTTTGAGCATACTCTCACAGCACAAGTTCCGACAGCACTTCGGAGTCCTCGTGGTCGCTCAACCATGATTCTACCTATCACATACATAGTATTAGGTTGATCAGGCCCAACACTAGATAGTATTATATTAAGTTTCATGCTGGCAAGACACACTTAAGAGGCAGGAATAGACTTACTTATGATGTTTCAAGGCTAGGTCGAGGACACGACCTGCTCTGATACCAACTGTAACACCCTGTATAATATTCATCTAGAATAATACCATACAAGTGTTTTATTTGGTACTGACACATCAAAAGTGCCTAATGACATAATTCACATACTTGTCCATTTCTAAAACATAATACAACATATGGCACAAGTCATGGAAACTAGCCAAAAAATAAAATAAAACTAAGATCCATATACAATATTCCTCATTGTACAAGAACAATAAAAAATACACAGCGGAATAAGCTTAACTAAGCTTCTCTTGAAACATCGAAGCATCGCTCCACTTGTAAATCAAACCTGCAAACCACACCTGAAATAAAGCAACTATAGTGGGGTGAGATACATCAAATCTCAGTGAGTTCCCTATCTTATAGATTCTCTCGGCTTTACAAGGTTCTACCAATCCTAACTAAAGTCCGGGGAAAAGGGGAAAGGACTCTTGAGTTCACAATTCAATTCTCACACTATATGGAAACATGTCATGAGTTTATCAACTCAAAAATATCACTAATCGATAACCATGCCAAGGTATCCCTTATTCCCGGCCTCTTCTACGTCTAGAAGTCGATCCGGGTCATGGATCCTTGCAATCTACTTGACATACAAATGGATTCGAGTTCTACGGGCCTTTTACCGTAAAGAACCGTCACTTCACACGGGCCTTTTACCGTCACAAGCATACGCTCCATGGGCGCCATTCGTACAGTACGGGGAATCAAACCTGCCAAGTAGTTGTGCATCTGTGTCAGAGGAGCTTGAGACCCATGAAACGCACTCACAAGATAACCGGTTACGATTACGTGATCACACACACAAACATGATTGTATTTGACAATCACAAGGCTATAATGCCTCAAGGCCATAATCGCCTTATCCAAAGAACACAAGGTTCACACACATGTTCCATACTAGTGTCTCACTCTCCTCTAGACCATTACTCGGCAAGGATGCACAAGCATCGCCATCTAGATTATTCATTAATCCTAGTCACCACCTAGAATCATATCATTATGTTTTGGGGTAAGTTTTCTCACTCTTCCTAATTCATTTTAACATGCATATTTCTTTCATTCACAATGCACAATTAGATAGACATATCATGATTTCATAATAGAACAATATACCACAATTAAAACATAATTATATTGTTTTTGGAACTTCCTCGATTATTTAATCGATCGGTAAAATCGACATATTTCATCTCCATTGCATAGAATATTTCCTCGGCTTTACATCGATATAAAGAATGATCGAATCTGATAAACGAGTCGAAAGTTATGAATTTCTCGCTAAAGGAAGAATTTCAACTCCCAGACCTGCGCGCTGAGCGCAACCCCCTTGCCCGCTGAGCGCGCAAGCTACTGCCTGGAGGGGTTGCAGGAATTCAACACCGCGCTGAGCGGGCTCCTGCGCGCTGAGCGCGCTCTGCGATTTCCAGAAAAATAAATCTCTTAACAGAGCTTTTCCCAACCTGTAACAACATCCCAACAACATACCCAACAACCCATCGAGGTATAATATCACGATTCTATTACGGTTTAACCGACACACTTCATACAGTATGATTTTCAACATTTATCAAATAATTTCCACTAAAACCCTAACATTTCAAAATAACATAAACCCATTCAAACATTCATAACGATTATCGATAATTGATTCCACACCAGTATATATTATACTACGAAATTTATAACTCATTTCAACCGCTAGATTCCTCGATTTTCCACAAAATCCCATTTTCTCCCAAACCTAACACAACCCCAAAACCTCAAGAAATTCTACACTAAGGTTTCTAACTAGAACCCACCTGATAATCGGAGAGGAGTTTGAAGAAGATGATGAATCGATGAAGATATGATGAAGATCCAAGCTCTCCTTCTTCCACTTTCTCGACTTTCTCTCTTTTCTTCCCTTTTTCTCTTCTTCTTCTTACTATCTTCTTTCTCTTTTTTTTCTTTTTCCCCTTTCCAAATATATATATATATATATATATATATATATATATATATATAAACCAATATTATATAATATAAATCCAATAGAGTAAAAATATCTCCAATTGATATTTTGTCATTCCAACCCAATTGATCAATTATTAGAGTTAACTTAAAATACTCCCTTAAACTAATAAATATCACTCTGCCTTTTAATAATTGATCTTTCTAATGTCCAATTGAGCACTTAATTAATACGGGGTATTACAACTAGTGTGGTAATGATGTGTTCGGCAGTAGTATCTCTAGTCCCAAGCAGAATGGCAGTGATCTCTGTGTTGAGGAATCAGTTTTCCAGTCTTGTTTTCTCCACAAAAGAGTCGAGCCATGTCGTTGACATCTACATATGCATTTGCATTTGCATTTGCATTTGATCATATATCATCTGCATAATTCATATACATATGCATATCATGAGTGTTTCATCCCCATTTGCATTTCTCCCAAGATCGTGTCGTCGTCCACGTCTTACATTACCAAAAACGTTACCCGTCCTTTTCATTCAGTGTCATTCCTGAGAGTCTTATTTGTCCATTCAGTGCCATTCCTGGATGAGTTTTCTCCTTTGCATTCAGTGTCATTCCTGGATGTCATTCTCAGCTATTATGATTTGTACCCTCCATTCAAAGCCATTATTGAATGCCTGGTGTCCTTTTATTCAATGCCATATAGTCTTCTTTGTTCACTTTATCTAAAGTCGGTATTAGATATTGTGATTTATACCCTTCATTCAAAGCAAGTATTGGATGTCCGGTTTCTCTACCATCTGATGCCTATCCAGATGTGTCTCTCCTTCAGATGTTTTTCAGATCGAGCCTTTGTTCACTTTATCTAAAATCGGTATTAGATATTGTGATTTATACCTTTCATTCAAAGCCAGTATTGGATTTTCGGTTTCTCTACCATCTGATGCCTATCCGGATGTGTCTCTCCTTCTGATGTTTTTCAGATCGAGTATTTGTTCACTTTATCTAAAGCCGGTATTAGATATTGTGATTTATACCATTCATTCAAAGCCAGTATTAGATGTTCGGTTTCTCTACCATCTGATGCCTATCCGGATGTGTCTCTCCTTCTAATGTTTTTCAGATCGAGTCTTTGTTCACTTTATCTAAAGCCGGTATTAGACATTGTGATTTATACCTTTCATTTAAAGCCAGTATTGGATGTCCGGTTTCTCTACCATCTGATGCCTATCCGGATGTGTCTCTCCTTCTGATGTTTTTCAGATCGAGTCTTTGTTCACTTTATCTAAAGCCGGTATTAGATATTGTGATTTATATCCTTCATTCAAAGCCAGTATTGGATGTCCGGTTTCTCTACCATCTGATGCCTATCTAGATGTGTCTCTCTTTCTGATTTTTTTTCAGATCGAGTCTTTGTTCACTTTATCTAAAGCTGGTATTAGAAATTGTGATTCATTCAAAGCCAGTATTGGATGACTGGTTTCTCTTCCATCTGATGTTTTTCTGGATGTGCCTTTCTCTGTCCTTTCTGGCTTTTCTTGAAGATCCCGTTTGAACTCTTCAGTATAAGAAAATCCCAGAAAATCTTTTGTTGATGTCTATCCTTTTATTTCAAATTGATCCCCAGTGGAGACCCAGTCTTCTTTATGGTTCCATGCCCAGTAAAGAGTGTGCTTTTATTTTCCCCAGTGAGTGACTGCTCATTGTGTGGGCTTTTTCCCTGTCTGCTTTGTCTACATTTTGAATTTACCTTTCCATCATTATCATCATACTAGAAATTCATGGCATGTTTGTATTTGCATGTCTATTAGTTGTCCTTAGCATCTGCATTCCATCTAAGGCCAAAATTTTCGGTTTGCTATATTTAAATACCTTTCACCTTGATCTCTCGAGGATTTCCATTCCTCGTGCCATCTAGTAAAGCTATTTAAATAGGGGCAACTCCATCCCTCGAGAGATCAAGGTGAAAGGTATTTAAATAGGGAAAACTGTTGTACCCCAAATTTTATCCTCAGATCCTGGTCATTTCATATCATTCTAAGTTTGTCTCTGTTTTCGCATTTTTAGTAAACATCTCATTAATCATGCATTTTTGCCGTTTTTATCATTTCGTTTTAGAATTTGTTTTTATCTTAGATTATTTAAAATTAATTTAGTCTATTTTATTAAATTTACTTTTTATATATAGTTTGTTTCAATTAGAAATTTATCTTTAGTTTAATTTAATTCTTATTTTAGTTTTAGTTTAATTTTGGTTAGATTAATTTTTAATTTAGGATTTTAGTCTAAAGTTAACTTAATTAGTTCAAGTTTTATTAATTTAATTTAGTTTTAATTTTAATCTTAGTTTTCTAGTTTTTAAGTTTAGTTTTATTATTTATTAGTTTGACTTAACTTAATTTAAATATTTTAATTTAATTCTTATTATTATTGTTTTTTTATCTTAAACCAACAAAATCTACCCTGCCATATCTAAACAGCCTTGCTACCCTCTCCATGTACACCTTCTCCACGTACGAACACGCAAACTGAACAACGACACCTAGCCTACACAATTTCTCTCAGTAAACACTACAAGCTTTTCACCAAGAGACCTACTGCAAATGGTACAAAAACCCTCACAAAACCAAAGCCTACAACATTAACCCAAAAGCCTCTCCAAAATCCTGCACTTTTTCTGCTGCTCAAAATGCCAACACGCTGGACAACACTACCACAAAACCAGCAAAGGAGACTTCCAAAGTACAACCATCTTGTACTTGGTAAAGCTGGCACTTGAAAATGCTATGTTACAAAAGCTAGAACCATCGTGTAAACATTGTCACACCATAGCACATGGGTTCACGAACTCCTTTTTCTCTGACTCCAGTTGCAATGCAAACAACCTACCTCTTGCACTTGGCTCAAGATGATAAGCTAAGGATTTGCCTCCTTGGAACAAAGCATTTGCCTGCTGTATCCTCATGCATTATCCAATTTCTTTTGCCTATAAAAGGAGGATAGTTTCTCATTTGCAAAGACACCAAGAATCAGAGCAAAAACACACAAAGAAACACACCTCAAAACAAGAAGTATCAGGATAAAAACATCACCACCACTGCCCCAAGAAAGAAAAGCTAGTGAGAGCACACATCACACCACCATCAATACATCAGAACACACCTCACCACTCTCCAAAACTACTTCTGTTTCCACACTCAACCGACGACAACCGCCATTTCCGGCAACACAAGACCATCACCTTTAAACTCAGAGCCAACTTCAACACAACAAATATACACGCTCTAAATCGACAACTTTGCAGCAGTAGCACTTCGCGTAACGGTAACAATTTCGATTTCGTCCATACGTATCTATCTAATGTCACCGTTTGCTAGTTCAGATTTGATTTTATTCTTATCCGACTATTGATTGCATTGCGGGTATTATGCTTGTGTCGACATCGTATTTCGTCAAGTTTCTGCATATCTTTTATTGCTGCGATTACAAGCTTTTAATTTCTGCTTTAGTTGTTTGCGAAGCTTGATTACTGTGAATCTCTTACAAAGTCGTGAATCTGAAGTTTGAATGCTGGTTATACTTTTGTGTAGTTTGATTAATTGGTGATTGTTGGCTATTCCTTGTAGAAGTTGACGCTTGGTCTTCTTATAATTTCTTTACTTTTCTGTCCTTGGAAAGCAAATATGTGAAATTCTAACAAAGATTTGACTTGTCTCGTTTGTGTAAATATCGGGTTCCGACTCGGTTTCAAGTTATCATCAATTGTTGTTTTGTTCTGTCATATGATCTTTGGCGGTGTATCGAGTTTTCGAGTGTGTTAACTTTCCCTCGTATACGTTGTTGCATGGTAAGAGATGATGAGCAGTGTTGGAAAAAGGATTGCTTTCTACTGTGCGTGTTGCGGTATCTTTTAATTTTCTTGTTTTCACTATTAGCTATCCACTCTTTTTTAGTACTGTTTAGATTAAATATATTATGTCTCCACGTTATATTAGACTCCCACATTTCATAGGTGCACTTCCTTTGGTTTTTTTTTAGTTTTAATTTAATTTAATTAGTTTTTTTAATTAGTTAGAAATTTGTTTAGTTAATTAGAATTAGTGTAGATAGTTTCATTTAGCATTAGAGTTAGTGGTGGAATTAACTAATTTGTTTTTTAGTTAGTTTTTAATTAAAACTTAATTAATTAGTTTTAAGTAAATTTGGTTTATTTTTTTATCTTCTTTATTTAGATTTTTATTAATTCTTAATTTATCTCGACATCTCTTATTTTCATTTTAGCTAATTCCTGGTTTTCATTTTCAATTTAATTCTCATTGCATTTGCTGTATATATTGTTGTTTATCATACACTTGATACCGGAGTCCCTCCTCGTTTCTCTGTTTGCCTCGTTCCAAAGGAAAAAATCCTTCCCAGTTGACTACCATGTCATTTAGGATAGCCTTGCACTACGCCAAACAAAGGAAAAGAGGGCGCTTTTTTTGGCCTAAGACAGCGCTTAAAAGCGCTGTCTAAGCCAGCGCTGTCGTAGGTAAAGACAGCGCTTTTTTATTTATGAAAAAACGCTCTCTAAAAGGGGCCTTTTGACAGTGCTTTTAAAAGCGTTGTATAAAGTATAAGTTAAAAATTTAATATTTTTTTTTTAAACTTTAGAAAGCGTTTTTTCCTTCAAAAGCGCTCTCTAAAGGTGCTTTTAGACAGCGCTTTTTAAAGCGCTGTCTAATGTATACGTATAATGATTTTTTTTTATACCTTTAGAGAGCGCTTTTTCCTTAAAAGCGCTCTCTAAAGGTGGACTTAAGACAGCGCTTTTTAAAGCGCTGTCTAATGTTTAACCTTAGACAGCGGTTTTTTCTCAAAAGCGTTGTCTTTGGTCTACGTATAATTTTGAAGATTTTTTTTTAAAATCCCATTTTAACCATTTTTTTATGCAGAAACCTGTATAATTTACATTTCCATAAACCTGTATAATTCACATTTCAATAAATTTATCAACAAATTCTATTTCAAAACTAGAATTTACACTTAATGCAGAATTCAATAAACTAGAATTTGTACATTTCAATAAACTAGAATTTACATGCAGAATTCACACAAATTCTATTGTATGGTTTCAAACCTGCATAGAATTTACATTTCAATAAACTAGAATTTACATTCACAAAACTATACATTCAAGAAAGAATTCTTCTTGCAATAAAAAATTCGCACAATTCCTCCTTAGTATCTTGCAATTGTTTCCTCGTGTAATAAGGACACGCCATATCATCGAAATACTACATAACAAAACAAAATACGCATTAGTTAAGAAATAATATATAGATGTCTTGTGTTATCAAGTAGCATCACTAATAAGCAATATTGTGAAAATTAATATACCTCCACTTTGACCCATGTAATATTGGTTGCTCTAGCCCGTGCTACTCGTGCGTATCTTCCTGGTTACTAGACACTTGACATGTAAGAAAGAAAAAAACAGAAATTAAATGACATAAGCTATATTGAATGATATAAGTTATATTGAATGATATAAGCTATAATTTTACAACTAGTACCTTTTTCACTAACGTCTCTTTCTTTTCTTGTTTGGAGTATGTTCTACCCGTCTCTTAACAACACGGACGGTTGGATTGATCCAAATACCCTCATTATGATCATTTCTAGTATATGATTCATTCGCTATAATATTTTCATCTTGATCATTTCTAGTAAATGATTCAATATCAACATCAATATCACCTTGATCTCCAACGTTTTCATCAATTACTTTGTTAGATAAAAGCATTATAGACCATTTTGTACTTGTCGGATTAGTGACATAGAACACTTGTTTAGCTTGAGAGGCTAGAATAAAAGGCTCATCTTTGTACCCCACCCTATTAAGATCCACTTGCAAGAATCCTGACTTATTCATTCGTACGCCATTATTATTTTCAACCCACTTGCAACGAAATATAGGAATCTGAAAGTTCTCATAATCAAACACCCAAATGCGCTCGATAACCCCAAAATATGACAGATTTGCAAATTTGGGGTTTAAGTCTTTCACACTTGAAATGTGCATTGCTTCAGCTACCAAGGTGACACCACTATTTTGCATAGTACTTTTATCATCTTGTTCTTCGGTATAAAATGTGTATCCATTAATTGCGTATGCGCTATAAGAAAACACGACCATACTTGGACCATTTGCTAAACATCTCAACCTTTCTGTTATTGAATCGCGGTCTGAATAATACTTTGCATAAATATGATCCTTAAACCAAGGTATGAAACTTCGATTGTGCTCTCGTACTATCCAATTCTCATTTCTATTCGGATTTAAACCTCGGAGAACATCCTTGTGCATTTCAACATATGGCTCAACCTCATTCTCATTGTGCAGAACATACAAATGCACTTGATCCCGTTCGACCCTTGATACTGTCACAACTTCATTTCCAATTAACTTTTTTCCTTCTTTTTTTTCGACAATATGAGATTTGGGGAGTCCAATTGATTGTACATTGGACAGATATTCAGTACAAAACTCAACCGCTTCTTCAACAATGTATCGTTCGGCAATACAACCCTCTGGTCGACTTCGGTTTTTCACATACCTTTTTAATATTTTCATATAACGTTCAGCAGGGTACATCCATCTCATATAAGCCGGTCCACACAATTGTGTCTCTTTCACTAGATGAACAACTAGATGAACCAGTATGTCAAAAAACGAGGGAGGAAAATACATTTCAAGATCACACAAAGTAATAACTAGTTCTTTTTGCAATGTTGGTAAGATCGCAGGATCGATCACCTTCCTGCAAATTGACTTGAAAAAAAAACACAATTTAGTTATTGCGCTTCTTACTTTTTTTGGCAGAATAGAACGTATACCTATTGGTAGAAAATGTTCCATTATAACATGGCAGTCATGCGTCTTTAAACTCTTTAACTTGAGGTCTTTCATAGACACAAGTCTTCTAATATCTGAAGAGTATCCTTCTGGAACTTTAACTTCACTTAAAAACTTACACAATACTTTTTTCTCCTTTCTAGATAGAGTATACGCAGCAGGTGGTAGATATGTTCGTTTTCCTTTCTTCAAGGGCCCTAATTCAGCTCTTATCCCCATATGTACCAAGTCCTTTCTTGCTTTAAGGCCATCCTTAGACTTTCCTGGTATATTGAGTAACGTACCAATAACACTGTCAAATACATTTTTTTCAATATGCATAACATCGAGAAAATGTCTTACATACAACGACTTCCAATATGGCAGTTCAAAAAAAATTGACCTCTTCTTCCACCCACTCTTGACAAGTGTATGTGCAAAAGGCTTTCCAAACTGAGTTGTCACATCTTTCACCTTTTCAAAAATTTGATCACCTGTCAATATAGTTGAAGCTCTACCATGTTCTGGCTCTCCATTGAATGCTTTTCTCCACCCACGATAGTGATGATTAGAATTTAAGAATCTACGATGACCGAGAAAGACATTCTTCTGACCAAACTCCAATCGCGTCCAATCTGTTTTATCTTCACAAATAGGACACACACATTGACCTTTTATGTTGTACCCTGATAGATTTCCGTATGCTGGAAAATCATTAATTGTGCCAAACAACATCGCCCTCAAGTTGAAACTTTCTTTCCTATACCCATCATAAACCTCCACACCGTTCTCCCACAAAAATTTTAAATCTTCGATTAAGGGTGCCAAGTATACGTCTATGTCATTCCCTGGTTGTCTAGGCCCAGAAATTAACATAGATAACATCATGTACTTACGCTTCATACATAGCCATGGAGGTAGGTTATAAATCATTATGATCACAAGTCAAGTGCTATGTGAGATACTTTGAATACTGTGTGGGTTCATTCCATCAGTAGATAATGCCAAGCGAAGGTTTCTTGCTTCTTTTCCAAATTCAGGATAATCATCATCAATTTTCATCCACTGTGGTGAATCTTCCGGATGTCGAAACTTTTCATCAATAATTCTTTCATCTGCATGCCAAGTCAAGTGTCTTGAATCAGTCTCACTACGAAACATGCATCTAAATCTCGGAATTATAGGAAAATACCATAAGACTTTTGCTGGAGACAACTTTTTCTTATATCGAGAGACACCACATTTAGGACACTCATTTAGCGATGCATACTCATTTCGAAATAATACGCAATCGTTTGGACAGGCATGTATCTTATCATAGCCTATGCCAATAGAGCACAACATCTTTTTGGCCTCATATGTTCGATTGGGAAGAACATTATCCTCTGGAAGCATATCTTTCATAAGGGCCAATAATTCTGTGAAACTCTTATCCGACCATCCATTGCCCGCCTTTAAGTTGTACAACTTTAATACCGCAGACAATCTTGTAAATTTGGTGCAACCATTATACAACGGTTTCTCTGCATCGCTTACCAACCTCTCAAACATTTTGGGACAATCCTTAAGATCTTCTTCAAGTGCTTCTGCAATCTCTTCGACTCGATCAGAATCGTATGTATCTGTGCCATTGTCGTATGAAGCGTAGGTCGTATTATCCCCCGATTCAACATTCCCGTTAATTTTCTCACCATGCAAATTCCAACATGTATAACTTCTATCAATTCCACTCCTCAATAAATGCGATGTCAACTGAACCGCGTCAACCCGACTCCCAAAACAGCAACCCAAGCAAGGACATATCATTCGACTGGGGTCTTTGACGTGCGCAACAGCAAACTTAACGAATTCCGATACCCCATTGTCGTACTCTTTCGACAATCGACTTGAAGACATCCATTTCCTATCCATAGTTATACTAATTAAACTAAACAAAAACAAAAAGAAAAAAAGTTATACCTGTAGGGAAACGATCCAACTTTCACACTTTGAACACAAGTAACCCCTATACACGTATCATAAAATGAAATATCATTAATTGACCAATTATGAGTCATAACTTGATAAGTGGCAACATGTAATCACAAACAAGCAACAATTAGAGGTAAACACCTACATAAGTATAAAGTAGACAATAAACTTATAACAAAAAGTCACAAGTTCTAGAAAATAAAAGAAATGAACTTGGAAAAAAAGGATAGAGCAAACACAACACAACTAGCGAAATACAATTTCAATCAATATTAGGTTGTTTATACTAATCAACTTTGCCAAATATACAGTAGAAAATATTTAATAGTCATGAAATAACCTTCACAATTTCAATAATAGTTGTGAAGATACTTTAATATTAGCTTCCTTATGAAAATACCTTCAACAAAACTAGAAAAAATATACATGAAAAATATACATGAAAAGTATCATGAATGCTTTTCGTAAAAATATACATGAAAAATAAAAGAAAAAAGATTCTGCAACAATAATAAAAGAGGAAGCTTTTATCCTCATCGTGAAAACTTTTTCGTTTTCGTTTTCAGAGAAATGAATAGTAAAAGAGAAATGAATAATAAAAGAGAAATGAATAATAAAAGAGATGTGAATAATAAAAGAGTACCTTATTCGTTTTCGTTTTCAGAATGATTTGAGAAATGAATAAGAACAACAACGTTTTCGTTTTCAGAACGATAAGAGAATAAGAACAACAACGTTTTCACGAACGGCAATGGCAATGACAATGGCAAGAACGACGGCGAGGGTTTAGAGAAACGGTCGAGAGAGAAAATGAATAAAAGTGTCTCTGAAAATGTTTAGAATTGTTTTATATTTTAATTAGTAAAGGACTTTAGAGGGCGTTTTTCCTAAGAAAGCGCTTTCTAAAGTGAAAATAATTAGAGGCATCTAAGAGCGCTTTCTAAAAGCGCTTTCTAAGGTGGTATTTAAAGAGCGCTTTTTAGAAGCGCTATCTAAAGTGACACCTATAGCAGCGCTTTTTGGAAAGCGCTTTCTAAGGTGGTCTAACGTGGCAGGCTTTTACAGCGCTTTTCAAAAGCGCTTTCTAATGGCTATTTTTAGAAGCCATTTTACCTGAAAATGTCAAAAAATCTAAAAATGAGTCTGGGGCGAGGGGGATTCGAACCCCAGACTCAAAGCATGACAAACACATACACAAATCTCATTGACCAGCTGTACTACGCCCTCATCCATTGTTAATTCTCACTATATATATATATATATATATATATATATATATATATATATATATATATATATATATATATATATATATATATATATATATTTTAAATAAGTTAAAATGTTTGTATTGCAAATAAATTAAAATATAATTTAATATAATTTAAATATATTAAATATAGTTTGATATATTAATATAATTTAAAGTACATTTTAAATTATATATTAATATAATTTGTATATATTAAATATATTAAATATAATTTGATATATTAATATAATTTAAAGTATATTTTAAATTATATATTAATATAATTTATATATATTAAATATAATTTCAATAAGTTAAAATGTTTGTATTTAAAACATATATATTTAAATATATTATTTGAATAATTTTAAATATAATTTAAAATAAATTAAAATATAATTTAATATACTTTAAATATATTAAATATAATTTGATATATTAATATAATTTAAAGTATATTTTAAATTATATATTAATATAATTTATATGTATTTAAAATAATTTAAATAAGTTAAAATGTTTGTATTTAAAAGATATATATTTAAATATTTTATTTGAATAATTTTAAATATAATTTAAAATAATTTAAAATATAATTTAATATAATTTAAATATATTAAATATAATTTGATATATTAATATAATTTAAAGTATATTTTAAATTAATATATTTTAAATTATATATTAATATAATTTATATACATTAAATATAATTTAAATAACTTAAAATATATAATTTAAATATATTTAATATAATTTGATATGTTAATATAATTTAATATTAATTTCCCTACCTAAAGGGCGTGGGTTCGACCCCCCAGTTTGCCATTTGTCAGTATAATTGTGCCACTTAGAATGGTTTTATATTTTAATTAGTAAATGACTTTAGAGGGCGCTTTTCATTAGAAAGCGCTTTCTAAAGTGAAAAGAAATTGAGCCCTATTTGAGCGTTTTCTAAAAGCGCTGTCTAAGGTGATACCTATAGCAGCGCTTTTGAAAAGCGCTCTCTAAAGGGATACCTATAGCAGCGCTTTTTGGAAAGCGCTGTCTAAAGTGGCACTCTTTTACATTCTTTTACAGCGCTTTTGAAAAACGCTTTCTAAAGCCTATCTTTTACTGCGCTTTTTTTAAGCGAAATTTTTTTATTCTTTTTAGTAGCGTTTTTTTATAAAACGCTGTCATTTTGGCGCTGTCTATTCCTATTTTTGGTGTAGTGTTGTCCATCATTCCCTTATCTCACACCGCCGCGCGATCGAAACTTACCTTCCTTTTTAACCTAGCCTTAGGTTTGGAGTCGCCGCACTCCACATAGGTGTCTTGCTGTCAGACCCTACTTTCCCTTGGAACCTTGACCATAGTCAAGAGTTCTTCACCCCCGTTGAGGGGAACTACGAATGCTCTGATTCCATTCCCGTCAGGATACGTAGGCACAAGATGCGACGTCTTGGCGAGCATACTTAGTGTATATACCCCTAGGTCTTTTTTTACCTTAGCACATTTCCCTTAACAAGCAAACATTAACATAACACAAATACTAACAAGAGGTTCCTGTAGAGTACTACAGATACCTCAGACGAGACTCTCTTGAGAATTTTATTGATTACCAAGTAATTGGAAAGTCGATAAAATCCGAAAGATGGGTTGTCGACTCTGGGCACTTTTTAGAACCCTATCCTACAGTGGATAAACCCATAACACATACTAGTTGGGATGGGTAGACCATGGCTCCATGCTCGTGATCTTCAAACCTAGGCCCTCATTCTGTTTGCCTATATATATGTGATTATTTGTATATGTGTGTTTGTGCATACATCCATTCATTCATGATAGCCCTTTGGTTTCAAAGAACCCAGATGTTCTTTCCTTTGCAGAAATCAATTAAGATCATGGTTTTTAAAGTAAAACTCTTCAGCTTTCAAAAAGGACATTTGCAACTTGCTTTTGAGCTCTTTGAAACCATTTGGCTTGCATTGCATTACATATCATTTGCATTTTTGCATGGTTCATTGCATACGTCTGTTTATCCAGCTACTCATTTCCAGTGGTCTCTATCTTCCAGTGTCATCTGTGAGTCGTCAAGCTGATTCCTCGACACCGATACCAAACTAGAGCTAATTTCAGACGCAGAATGTCAATTATCTGCCAGGCGCGGCAAGTGAAGCTTCAGTCGACTTCAGCCCAGACTACTCGAGCTACTTTCGAGAACTCTCTCTATGAGCAAAATGCTGCCAGATCACACCAAATGAAGCTTCAGTCGACTTCAGCATGCTATCCTCCTAAAAGCCAGTGTTTCAGACAGGACAGCTCATCCTTGTGTTGATTAGTCACTAGGCCTTGTTTCCTTTTGTTTGCATTTTCCTTATTTTGTAATGGTTGTTTGCTTTCAATTATGTTTGTACTTTCTCAATTAATGAAATGAGCATTGCAACTTTTTGATTCAATTCATTTATGTTTATTATTTACATCTCCATGCTTTCTTTCTCAATAAATACTTTATCTCTTTTCCATTTTCCTTTTTATTATGCAAAGATTGGAGGGAGGATGATGAAAACGTCATACCCAAATTGTTGTTACTATGCTTTCAAATAGAAAAACTTTGCTGACGATGTAAGGCATTGTTTCAATCCCTAAACACAGAAGAAATAAGGAAGTTAACCCCTCTTTAACCCCTTCGAGCCTAGAAATAGGAGTTTATTTCTTTACAAATAAAAACCCGTAATTTTAACCTGGGGCAGGGTAGTTCTCAGTTAACTGGATTGTGCATTCAATTACAAGAGTACCATTCAAGACGCCTCTCAACAAAGTTCACAAATGTTCCTTCGCACACAGCAAGCAAGTGTCGAAGATGTCTTTCAAGTCAAACGCCAATGATGATTCACTGTAATCCTTAAGCCAGACAGTCACTAAAAAAAAAAGCAAGAACAAGCTTGTATGACAACCAAAAGTTGTAAGGAAGTAGTGATTGCCATCTCAAGTCCATTGAATTTTGAACCATCATTATTATCATCAGTGCAATTTCCAACCTTTGGGAACCTGAGTGCATAGTCTGAGTTAACTGAGCGTAGGATTGGAAGTTCATCACGAATATTGGGTGGGCACAAATAAACTTTAAGCCTTTAACCTTTGTTTCTTAAACTGTGAACCAGGCCACGTTATAACCCTCAAAAGACCTAATTGAAGCGAGGTTATTTTGAAAGCATACTACAGCAAGGTTGCGTAAACTGACTCCAAAAGATCTTTGCAGATCATCTATTTTGGGCATTACACCCTTTTGCTTAAACTTTTCACTTTAATCTCTTGAACCACCGTGTTCTGACCAGTATCCCATATACTTTGCACCTCTTTCAAAATGATTTTGATTTCAAAAGTTGCATGAACTTTGCATTTACCATGTTTGTACAAATACTTTTGTTTGCAAACTAGCTTTCTTCTTAAGGAATTTTCAAACATTTGAGAAACTTGGTCGGTGATCCAATCAGGGGCAAGTTCCTTCCATATCCTGTTGAGAATCAGTTCAAGATTTGTGGTTTAATGGCGACTTCTTAGAATTGGTTTATACAGAAGATTTTGCAAGACTCAGGCTGGGGCAAGCTTTCCCAGTGTACATTAAAACAATCACCTTTCAAGACTCAGACTGGGGCAAGCTTTCCAAGCGCACAGTGAAACAGTTATTTTCAGAATCAGACCAGCTGAAGCAATGATCAACTCATCTACAATAGTCGGCTAATCTGGGGCAGTTTACTTGAAGAATCCCCAGGCAGCTCTTCATCCTTCCTACAAGGACCATCATTTGATACAGTTTACTAGTGTGGTAATGATGTGTTCGGCAGTAGTATCTCTAGTCCCAAGCAGAATGGCAGTGATCTCTGTGTTGAGGAATCAGTTTTCCAGTCTTGTTTTCTCCACAAAAGAGTCGAGCCGTGTCGTTGACATCTACATATGCATTTGCATTTGATCAAATATCATCTGCATAATTCATATACATATGCATATCATGAGTGTTTCATCCTCATTTGCATTTCTCCCAAGGTCGTGTCGTCGTCCACGTCTTACCTTACCAAAAACGTTACCCGTCCTTTTCATTCAGTGTAATTCCTGAGAGTCTAATTTGTCCATTCAGTGCCATTCCTGGATGAGTTTTCTCCTTTGTATTCAGTGTCATTCCTGGATGTCATTCTCAGCTATTATGATTTGTACCCTCCATTCAAAGCCATTATTGAATGCCTGGTGTCCTTTTATTCAATGCCATATAGTCTTCTTTGTTCACTTTATCTAAAGTCGGTATTAGATATTGTGATTTATACCCTTCATTCAAAGCCAGTATTGGATGTCCAGTTTCTCTACCATCTGATGCCTATCCGGATGTGTCTCTCCTTCTGATGTTTTTCATATCGAGTATTTGTTCACTTTATCTAAAGCCGGTATTAGATATTGTGATTTATACCTTTCATTCAAAGCCAATATTGGATGTCCGGTTTCTCTACCATCTGATGCCTATCCGGATGTGTCTCTCCTTCTGATGTTTTTCAGATCGAGTCTTTGTTCACTTTATCTAAAGCCGGTATTAGATATTGTGATTTATACATTTCATTCAAAGCCAATATTGGATGTCCGGTTTCTCTACCATCTGATGCCTATCCGGATGTGTCTCTCCTTCTGATGTTTTTCAGATCGAGTCTTTGTTCACTTTATCTAAAGCCGGTATTAGATATTGTGATTTATACCTTTCATTCAAAGCCAGTATTGGATGTCCAGTTTCTCTACCATCTGATGCCTATTCGGATGTGTCCCTCCTTCTGATGTTTTTTAGATCGAGTCTTTGTTCACTTTATCTAAAGCCGGTATTAGATATTGTGATTTATATCTTTCATTCAAAGCCAGTATTGGATGTCTGGTTTCTCTACCATCTGATGCCTATCCGGATGTGTCTCTCCTTCTGATGTTTTTCAGATCGAGTCTTTGTTCACTTTATCTAAAGCCGGTATTAGATATTGTGATTTATACCTTTCTTTCAAAGCCAGTATTGGATGTCCGGTTTCTCTACCATCTGATGCCTATCCAGATGTGTCTATCTTTCTGATGTTTTTCCAGATAGATTCTTTGTTCACTTTATCTAAAGCCGGTATTAGAAATTGTGATTCATTCAAAGCCAGTATTGGATGACTGGTTTCTCTACCATCTAATGTTTTTCCGGATGTGCCTTTCTCTGTCCTTTCTGGCTTTTCTTGAAGATCCCGTTTGAACTCTTCAGTATAAGAAAATCCCAGAAAATCTTTTGTTGATGTCTATCCTTTTATTTCAAATTGATCCCCAGTGGAGACCCAGTCTCCTTTCTGGTTCCATGCCCAGTAAAGAGTGTGCTTTTATTTTCCCCAGTAAGTGACTGCTCATTGTGTGGGCTTTTTCCCTGTCTGCTTTGTCTACATTTTGCATTTACCTTTCCATCATTATCATCATACTAGAAATTCATGGCATGTTTGCATTTGCATGTCTATTAGTTGTCCTTAGCATCTGCATTCCATCTAAGGGAAAAATTTTCGGTTTGCTATATTTAAATACCTTTCACCTTGATCTCTTGAGGATTTCCATTCCTCGTGCCATCCGGTAAAGCTATTTAAATAGGGGCAACTCCATCCCTCGAGAGATCAAGGTGAAAGGTATTTAAATAGGGACAACTGTTGTACCCCAAATTTTACCCTCAGATCCTGGTCATTTCATATCATTCTAAGTTGGTCTCTGTTTTCGCATTTTTAGTGAACATCTCATTAATCATGCATTTTTGCCGTTTTTATCATTTCGTTTTAGAATTTGTTTTTATCTTAGATTATTTAAAATTAATTTAGTCTATTTTATTAAATTTACTTTTTATATATATTTTGTTTCAATTAGAATTTTATCTTTAGTTTAATTTAATTCTTATTTTAGTTTTAGTTTAATTTTGGTTAGATTAATTTTTAATTTAGGATTTTAGTCTAAAGTTAACTTAATTAGTTCAAGTTTTATTAATTTAATTTAATTTTAATTTTAATCTTAGTTTTCTAGCTTTTAAGTTTATTTTTATTATTTATTAGTTTAACTTAACTTAATTTAAATATTTTAATTTAATTCTTATTATTATTGTTTTTTTATCTTAAACAACCAAAATCTACCCTGCCATATCTAAACAGCCTTGCTACCCTCTCCATGTACACCTTCTCCACGTACGACACGCAAACTGAACAACAACACCTAGCCTACACAATTTCTCTCAGCAAACACTACAAGCTTTTCACCAAGAGACCTGCTGCAAATGGTACAAAAACCCTCACAAAACCAAAGCCTACAACATTAACCCAAAAGCCTCTCCAATATCCTGCACTTTTTCTGCTGCTCAAAATGCCAACACGCTGGACAACACTACCACAAAACCAGCAAAGGAGACTTCCAAAGTACAACCATCTTGTACTTGGTAAAGCTGGCACTTGAAAATGCTATGTTACAAAAGCTAGAACCATCGTGTAAACATTGTCACACCATAGCACATGGGTTCACGAACTCCTTTTTCTCTGACTCCAGTTGCAACACAAACAACCTACCTCTTGCACTTGGCTCAAGATGATAAGCTAAGGATTTGCCTCCTTGGCTCAAGACTCAGGCTGGGGCAAGCTTTCCCAGTGTATAGTAAAACAATCACCTTTCAAGACTCAGACTGGGGCAAGCTTTCCAAGCGCACAGTGAAACAGTCATTTTCAGAATCAGACCAGCTGAAGCAATGATCAGCTCATCTACAATAGTCGGCTAATCTGGGGCAGTTTACTTGAAGAATCCCCAGGAAGCTCTTCATCCTTTCTACAAGGACCATCATTTGATACAGTTTACTAGTGTAATGCCCTGTATAATATTCATCTAGAATAATACCATACAAGTGTTTTATTTGGTACTGACACATCAAAAGTGCCTAATGACATAATTCACATACTTGTCCATTTCTAAAACATAATACAACATATGGCACAAGTCATGGAAACTAGCCAAAAAATAAAATAAAACTAAGATCCATATACAATATTCCTCATTGTACAAGAACAATAAAAAATACACAGCGGAATAAGCTTAACTAAGCTTCTCTTGAAACATCCAAGCATTGCTCCACTTGTAAATCAAACCTGCAAACCACACCTGAAATAAAGCAACTATAGTGGGGTGAGATACATCAAATCTCAGTGAGTTCCCTATCTTATAGATTCTCTCGGCTTTACAAGGTTCTACCAATCCTAACTCAAGTCCGGGGAAAAGAGGAAAGGACTCTTGAGTTCACAATTCAATTCTCACACTATATGGAAACATGTCATGAGTTTATCAACTCAAAAATATCACTAATCGATAACCATGCCAAGGTATCCCTTATTCCCGGCCTCATCTACGTCTAGAAGTCGATCCGGGTCATGGATCCTTGCAATCTACTTGACATACGAATGGATTCGGGTTCTACGGGCCTTTTACCGTTATGAACCGTCACTTCACACGGGCCTTTTACCGTCACAAGCATACGCTCCATGGGCGCCATTCGTACAGTACGGGGAATCAAACCTGCCAAGTAGTTGTGCATCTGTTTCAGAGGAGCTCGAGACCCAAGAAACACACTCACAAGATAACCGGTTACGATTACGTGATCATACACACAAACATGATTGTATTTGACAATCACAAGGCTATAATGCCTCAAGGCCATAATCGCCTTATCCAAAGAACACAAGGTTCACACACATGTTCCATACTAGTGTCTCACTCTCCTCTAGACCATTACTCGGCAAGGATGCACAAGCATCGCCATCTAGATTATTCATCAATCCTAGTCACCACCTATAATCATATCATTATGTTTTGGGGTAAGTTTTCTCACTCTTCCTAATTCATTTTAACATGCATATTTCTTTCATTCACAATTCACAATTAGATAGACATATCATGATTTCATAATAGAACAATATACCACAATTAAAACATAATTATATTGTTTTTGGAACTTCCTTGATTATTTAATCGGTCGGTAAAATTGACATATTTCATCTCCATTGCATAGAATATTTCCTCGGCTTTACATCGATATAAAGAATGATCGAATCCGATAAACGGGTCGAAAGTTATGAATTTCTCGCTAAAGGAAGAATTTCAACTCCCAGACCTGCGCGCTAAGCGCACCCCCCCTTGCCCGCTGAGCACGCAAGCTACTGCCTAGAGGGGTTGCAGGAATTCAACACCGCGCTGAGCGGGCTCCTGCGCGCTGAGCGCGCTCTGCGATTTCCAGAAAAATAAATCTCTTAACAGAACTTTTTCCAACCTGTAACAACATCCCAACAACATACCAAACAACCCATCGAGGTATAATATCACGATTATATTACGGTTTAACCGACACACTTCATACAATATGATCTTCAACATTTATCACATAATTTCCACTAAAACCCTAACATTTCAAAATAACATAAACCCATTCAAACATTCATAACGATTATCGATAATTGATTCCACACCAGTATAGATTATACTACGAAATTTATAACTCATTTCAACCGCTAGATTCCTCGATTTTCCACAAAATCCCATTTTCTCCCAAACCTAACACAACCCCAAAACCTCAAGAAATTCTACACTAAGGTTTCTATCTAGAACCCACCTGATAATCGGAGAGGAGTTTGAAGAAGATGATGAATCGATGAAGAGATGATGAAGATCCAAGCTCTCCTTCTTCCACTTTCTCCACTTTCTCTCTTTTCTTCCCTTTTTCTCTTCTTCTTCTTACTATCTTCTTTCTCTTTTTTTTCTTTCTCCCCTTTCCAAATATATATATATATATATATATATATATATATATATATATATATATATATATATATATATAAACCAATATTATATAATATAAATCCAATAGAGTAAAAATATCTCCAATTGATATTTTGTCATTCCAACCCAATTGATCAATTATTAGAGTTAACTTAAAATACTCCCTTAAACTAATAAATATCACTCTGCTTTTTAATAATTGATCTTTCTAATGTCCAATTGAGCACTTAATTAATACGGGGTATTACACTCTCCCCCCCTTTAATTGAAATTTGCCCCCGAATTTCCTTCGTTCAACAATAACCACTTCTTGCATCATTGTCTAAGTTCCACACTCACTTCACTTCCGTTAACCTTCTGTTCAATTCTGACGCATACCAATTCTAACTTGGTTTCATAGACCAAAATTCTTATTTTCACAACTTAACAACTATACGTCCTTAATCATATTCTTGTTCTAACATCGAGTTAACTTCCAACTTTGCTTCCCCAATTCATCTGTTGTTTCTTACTAACACACTTGGTCGCACTTTACTACTGAAAGAAGGTACCATTCTACATTCCTCTACTGAGTCACAAACCAAACCGTAATACCTTATCTTGATTCAGGATAACAAACAGTCAACAAACCCTTATGTGGTAATTCGGTAATTCCTTCCCTTTATGTAATTACCGACATCTATCCTTTCATAAATCCTTTAACATTAGAACCATTTCATAGCTAGTCGAACAACTTCTTTACCAGTTCCAGTTGGTCTGATACTAAACATTGTAACCATTAAATTCGATATTTCCTTTCTTTCGGATCACACCAAACGGTAACACACCTAGAACAAAACCTCCTTATTTCCATACTTATAAGTAACAATCATTCTAATCCTCATTAGACTGACTGAACTCTTTCATCTATCACCTTCCACCACGCAATCCAATTCTAACAGTGGGACACCACGATTTCATAAGCATTACCAAGTAGCTAACAGTCCACGGAAAACATACTTATCAATGGGTCCTTACTAGCCAACGGCATAAGAAACTTACTGACGTCTTTTGGTAGAACAATTTCCTCGCCAACACACAATATAATAACATTCGTCCAAACTCTCTAGACGATAAAGATGCATGAGTTATTGATCTCGAGTGTTCGATCAGATCCACACACGCTGGTCGTCAGATAGGCAAGGTGCTCAGAAGGGTGTTGGTCGTCGTACGGGAAAGGTGCTCGGACCGTCGATGAGGAGAAAAAGGGGGTGTACCTGCAAGGCACTCCGACGCTCAAGTAAGTAAAGGTCAGAAAAGAGAGCAAGTACAAAGAGTATTCTTAGGGTAGAAAAATGATACCTGACCCTCTCAAGCGAGAGGGTTTATATAGAGCCCCCAGCGCGTGGCCAACGGTCCTATTTTCAGGGCGAAATAACCGTTTTCCCCAAAGAATAGGTAACTGCCCAACTAGCCGTTATGTCGGGCAGGGTGCCAAAAACTAGCCGTTATGTCGGGCATAGGCGTAGTTCCGGGCACTTGTCCTTTGCTGTCCGGGCAGCGAGTAAGCCGTGCGTGACGGGCATAAATGTCGGGGAGGAACGTTGCGTTCCTTGCCCGATGGAGGGGCAGAAAGGTCATTTTTGCCCCTCTGTGGATTGGACTTAGGTAATATGGGCCGTCCTATATCAGAGGTGGATTGGGCCAATCCTAGCCATTGGTCCAGTCTAGAACAGGAGTCCCCCCAAGTCGTTGCTCCTGAGCATGGGAGTGATGACTTAAGGACTGTTCGGTGTTCCGGGGAGTTAGCGCGGTGTCTGTGGACCTCTGTGTCCGTGATGTTTGTGGTCGTGAACCGATTGCCCGATATTCGGGGAGATGGAACGCCAGACAGAATGGGAAACGTTGGGTTGCCATATGTGCATCGAGCCCTGCGTAGCAGTTAATAGGTAATCATGGCTAGTGGGCAGTCATTATTACCTACGGGCGCGTGTGCGCACGTTCCCCTTAGTATAAAAAGGGGGGAGGTTGTCCCATTTGCACTTTTTCCTTTCTGATTCTTCTTCGTTGTCATCAGCGTTCCTGCCCGTCGTCGTCTTCAGAGCAAACGACCACCGTGCCAAGTTTCGAGCAGCCTTTCTCTTCCAGCTAGAACAAGTAAGTTTTCTGATTTTCAGCTTGTTTTACTTTCCCTTGTTGTTAGTGGTAGATTGCATGCGGCTAGGGTTAGTTTTAGGTGACAAAGTAGGTAGATTTCCGGCGAGTGTTGGTGGCGGGCGGTGGTTCTGCCCCTTTGTTGTTTCAAGCACGTCGCCGGAGTATGTAGCGTGTTTGTTGAGCGTGGGGTCTACGTTGTGGTTGCGAGTTGTGACCACCGCGTCTTATGATGGAGTGGTGAGATTTCCGGTAGAACGTTCCCAGATTCCGGTGGAGCTTTAAATAGAATCTGGGTACGAACGCGGAAAGGTTCCTCGTGGGAAGTTGGTTTGTCTCGGGCATCTCTTCGCGGGGAGATGTTTGATGTTAGGGCCTAGGCCGGGGATGTTGTCCTTAGCCTTCTGTGCGCCCTTTCACTTGACTTAGCGGTGGAAGGGTGGATTTGATTTCCTGTCGAATTCAATGTCTTTCTCTGCTTTTTCAGGTGATCGTAGCGGTGATGGAGCCAGAGAGGGAGGTTATCCCCATTACATCCGAAGAAACTGTCTTCGATGAGAGCAGCAGTGCAACGGCCTCGAGTTATGCGTCCTCGAGTTCGTCGGCTTCAAATTCCTCGAGCGACGTCGAGGGGGAAGTGAGTAATGCTGAGGAGGGAGATGACTTGGGGGTCGTGGAGGAAGATGTAATGGAAGAGGACGTAGACACGTTCTGCCCGGAAGAGTGGGAGGTGGCCGAGCCTTCCGAACATACTTCCACGTTTGCCAGGTCTGCGGCGGACGCTTTTACTGAGGTGGGGCCCTCAGGTGAATGGAGGGTGCTTCTGCCTAATGTGGGCGAGCGGATCTACTCGAGCTTCGGGGACTGCTTCGGGATGTACGAATATGTCTTCAAAGAACTGGGGCTGAGGTTGCCCTTCACTGACTTCCAGCGGTCGATGTTCCATCATCTGAAGTTGGTGCCTTCCCAACTCCACCCCAATTCGCTGGCCTTTATACGGGCTTTTGAGTTGGTGTGCGAGCACCTTGCTTTGGGGCCCACCATCCCTTTGTTCTTTGCTGTTTTCCACCTACAGCGGCAGCTGACGGGGAAGAGGTACGGATGGGTCTCTTTGAAGCAGCCCAAGAAACTGTTCAAGCCGTTCTCGGAGTCCATCCGAAACTTCAAGGGATGGTACTACGTCGTCGAGCCTCTGTCCGAAGCTGCTCAAGACAGTGTGTATGCCTGGGAGTTAGAGTGTGATGAGAACGGAGAGGAGCTGCTAACCGAGGAGGGGAAGTACGTCGGGGAGAGGGTGTATAAGTTTCCAATCCGCTGAACGCCCGACCACTTCTCAAAGAAACCCAGTGCCTATGTTTTTGAGCCGAGTGCTTTACGCGGGCAGGATGCTGCGTCTTATGAGACCCTGGTGAAGTGGGTCAACTCCTTTCAGCTCGCGACCTGTTGGACGAGCAAGGGTAATCCTATCTTCGAGGAGGATGGGAGTCAAAGGGTCGAGCGCCGGTTTATCCCCGTCAAGGCACTGTTGGAGTGCAAGACTTCTGCGGATGTCACGGCGCTGCTCGGTAGATTTAGTTACTTAGACTTTATTTTCTATTCTTTCTTCTCCGTTTCTAACGTGCTTGTTTTATTTGTGCAGGTGAGATGCCTCAAGCCCGTGACCGTGTGGTGAGGAATGCCATGGCGAGGGGCAAGGCTGGAGCGACTCCCTCCAAGACCCGGACTGCTGCTGGTGCTCGTGCACCTCCCCCTGTTCAAACTGCTCTGAGGACCTCCTCCTCTCCTACTCCTGGTTTACGGGACTCTCCGCTGCCTCTGGTCGGGCGAACGAAACGGCCCCGGGCGGCAGATATGGTGGACCTGAGAGGGGCACCCGAGAAGGGGAAGTTCGAACTTCCGCCGTGTATTAACGACAAGAGGTTTTTCGAGGGTAACACCTTGGTCGTTCCTCGAGCTGAATCTCTTAGCTTGGGGAACATGGATCGCACGAGCAAGAGGGCGATGGTGGCCCAGGACGCTTCTGCCCTCGTGAGGATGCTGGAGATGGCAGCTGTGTATGCTGAGGGGGACTATGCGCTCGAGGCTGAGCTTACTGCCGCTCGGGCTTCCGAAACAGCTTTGAAGGAGGAGGTCAAGGGTGCGCGTGAGGCTAGGAAGAAAGCCGAAGAGGGGATGACCAAGCTGAAAGAGGAGGTCACCAAGCTGAAGGCGGAGAAGAGGGTTGTCGAGGAACTGAACAACGAGCTGATGGCGGCCAGTGCCCCGGGTGCTGATGAGCCGGATGAGATAAGAGCGTTGAAGACCCGGGCGGAGCTGGTCGCTGGCATCCTGCAGGCCGAGGATGATGGTATCGCAGTGGCCGCGGAGTCCTTTGACAGTGCCGTGGCCCAATTGTGGGCGGTGAACCCCGGGCTAGAGATTTCGACCGAGGGTACCCACTATCTTGCTCGAGTGGAGGGTGGCCGCATTGTTCTGCCTGAGGGTCTTGTTCTCGATACTCCCGAGGAACAGACCGAGGACCAGCCCATGGAGGATCAGAGGCCTGAAGCTGTGTCAACCGAACGCGCGGAGGACTGAAGAGTTTGGTTATTTTATTGCATCCGGCCTGCGTGCTGTTGACCTGTTGTAATCTTATTTTGCTTTGGGGGCGTGGCCCCCTTTCTTATGTAATATGCACAATATTTGGCCCTTGTGGCCTTTTAATTTTATGCCCAGTTAACTTATACCATTTCCGTTTATATTGTTGTACTTTGTTTTAGTTGTGCATGTATGACTGCCCGTCGGAGGGCGTGTTTATTGAATGTGAATTCGCCAGTGCAGGGAACTGTTCGAATAGCCGGGGAAGGTCCTGGCGAGGTTGCGGATCTCAGGTCGCGGTTGAGGCCTGAGGTCGCGGCGTGAACGTCCCATCGCGAGATGGGGTTCTGCCAATCATGGTACTTGGGCGAAGGCGATGCTCGGTTGAGGACCGCCGACGAGCAGAGCTCCGGCTCATGTACTTGAGCGGGATCCTACCTTTGTGCGTGCGTCATTCGTACCTGGATGGGCACGACGACCGTTAGGTGGTCGCTTGATGCGAGGAAGCTTACAGTTACTTTAGCTGTAGTATTGCTTAAGTTTCTCAGCGTTCCATGGTCGAGGAAGCGCGTCCCCGTCAAGGGTTTCGAGGAAGTACGCACCGTTTCCCGTCTTGGCCCGGACTCTGTATGGTCCTTCCCAGTTGGCTGCCAGTTTGCCTTCGCGAGAGTCCTTGTGGCTCTTTCGCAGGACCAGGCTGCCCACATCGAACTCTCGCCGTAAGACTTTGGCGTTGTGCCTGATTGCTATTTTTTGTTTGAGAGACGCTTCGTGGAGGGCCGCTCTTGTCCGGATTTCCTCGATGAGATCGAGCTCTTCTCTTATCTCTTCATTATTCATTTCCTCGTCTAGAGGTGATTCGGTCCTTCTGGACGGTACGTGGATCTCGATGGGTAGAACAGCCTCCATGCCATATGCTAAGCGGAAAGGCGTTTCCCCGGTGGTGGACTGGGGAGTAGTGTGATATGCCCATAAGACATTGTGGATCTCTTCGACCCAGCGAAGCGAAGTGTTGCTTTGTTCCGAGATGGGCGACGAAGTCTTGGAACTTCTTATCCGTGAATTGTGTTCCATTGTCCGTGACGATTGATTGGGGAATCCCAAAACGGGCAAGGACATTCCGCTTGTAGAAGCGTAGAATGTTAAGTGTTGTTATCTTCGCTAAGGCTTCCGCTTCTATCCATTTTGTGAAATAATCTACGCCTACTATCAGGTATTTATTTTGGCTAGATCCTATCACGAAGGGTCCTAGGATGTCTAGGCCCCACCAGGAAAATGGCCACGGGGAGGTCAGGCTCTTTAGTTCGTTGGGTGGAGCTAGGTGCATATCCCCGTGCCGTTGGCACTTGTCACATTTCTTTACGTGCTCCTTGGCGTCTTTCTACATAGTTGGCCAATAATACCCTGCCCGGAGTGCCTTGCGGGCAAGGGACCTTCCTCCCAGGTGCTGGGCATTAATGCCTTCGTGGATTTCTCGCAATACGTGGGGGACAATCTCCTCCTCTATGCACTTTAGTAGCGGGATGGAGAAGCCCCTTCGGTAAAGTTTGTTTTCGAGGATGACGTATGAGCAAGCTCTTCGTCTGATGGTGCTGGCCTCTTTGGGGTCATCCAGAAGCTCGTCTCTGGTGAGGTAGTTGTACACGGGCGTCATCCAGCAGTCGCTGTCTCCGATCGCGTGCACGTGTAGGGTCGAGGACCCCTTATCGATGCTGGATCGGGGAAGTATCTCTTGGATGACTGACCTGTTTCCGCCTTTCCTCTTGGTGCTCGCTAGTTTGGACAGGACGTCTGCTCGCACGTTGTGTTCGCGGGGAACATGTCTTACTGCCACGGTCCTGAACTTTGACATCTTTTCCTTGACTAGGGAGAGGTATTCAGATAGGCTGTCGTTTTTAGCCTAATACTCCCCGGAGATCTGGTGGGCTACGAGCTAGGAGTCCATGCAGATGACGATTTCTTCTGCCCCTAGGTCTTCGGCTAGGCGCAACCCAGCGAGGAAGGCTTCATACTCAGCCTGGTTGTTCGAAGTGGGAAAGGACAAAGTGAGAGACGCCTCGACTATGGTCCCTTCGTCGTTTTCCAGAATTACTCCAGCTCCGCTGCCGCTCGAGCTGGATGCTCCGTCCACGTAGATGATCCATCTGTTTGCTATGTGGAGCGAGGAGTCTGAGAAGGTTACTTCCTCCACGAAATCGGCCAGGGCTTGTACTTTGAGGGCTTTTCTGCTTTCATACCGGACGTCAAATTCAGACAGCTCTAACGACCACTTGAGCATTCGACCAGCCATATTTGGCCGGCCCAGCAACTGCTTGATGGGCTGGTCCGTCCTTACTACGATCGTGTGGGCCAAGAAGTAGTGTCTCAATTGTCTGGCAGCGTTGATGAGGGCCAATGCTACCTTTTCTATCTGCTGATATCGCAACTCCGCGTCCTGTAACGCTTTGCTCGTGAAGTATACTGGCTTTTGCCCGCTAGGGTCTTCGCGAATGAGAACGGCGCTCAAGGCCTCGGCGGTGACGGCGAGGTATAGGAACAAAACCTCCCCGGTATCTGGTCGTGATAGCACAGGTGGTTTTGACATGGCTTGCTTTAAGTGAAGGAGGGATGCCTCGCATTCTTCGGTCCATTCAAACGAGGCTTCTTTTCTCAAGAGCTTGAACAAAGGAAGGGCATGTTGGGCGGATTTTGCGACGAAGCGGGACAATGAGGTGAGAACCCCGTTGAGGGACTGGATGTTCTTTTTAGATTTGGGCATTGGGAACTCAGAGAATGCCCGACATTTGTTAGGGTTAGCCTCTATTCCTCGTTCCGTTAAGTAGAAACCAAGGAATTTCCCTGCCCGTACGCCGAACGTGCACTTCTCCGGGTTAAAACGCATTTGGTATTTTCTTGCTTGCTCGAAGATTTTTCGGAGATGGACGACATGGTCTAGTTCCTCGTGGGACTTGAAGATCATGTCGTCCATGTATACTTCTATCATGTCGCCAATTTGTCCTTGGAAGACTTTGTTCATCATCCGTTGGTACGTAGCGCCGGCGTTCTTCAGTCCGAAGGGCATTACGTTGTAGTAATAGTTGCCCGACTCGGTCATGAAGGCCGTGTGAGTTTTATCGCTCGCGGCCATTGGGATTTGGTTATAGCCCGAGTAGGCGTCGAGGAACGATAACAGTTTAAAGCCTACAGAGTTATCTACGAGCTTATCTATATTGGGGAGGGGGTAGGCGTCCTTCGGACAGGCCCTATTAACATCGGTATAATCAACGCACATTCTCCATTTGCCATTATTTTTTCTTACAAGTACAACATTTGAGAGCCATGTAGTGTATTTGGCCTCAGAAATAAACCTAGCTTCTAGAAGGTCTTTGACAGCTTTCTCCGCGGCTTCCATCTTTTCCGGGGACTTCTTCCTTCTGCGCTGGGCAACGGCCTTGACGGCCGGGTCAATTGTAAGCTGGTGGCAGGCGACGGAGGGGTCCAATCCTGGCATTTCAGCGGCGCTCCACGCGAATAAGTCTGCGTTCTCCCGGAGGCACGCTTTTAGTTGTCTCTTGGCCAGGTCGGGGAGGTCTGCTCCGATCTTCACTCCCCGGTGGGGGTCTTCTCCGAACGGAACGATCTCGAAGTCGCCGTCTGGAACGGGGCGTAGGAGATTGTTGCTGTTGTGGGACTGGCTGCCCGAGGTCGTCCGGTCTTTGGCGTGATCATCCTCGCTGAAGCGGCTGTCCAAGTCGATGGATTCGACCTGGGGGAGTGGCTTTGGTTGCTCGGAGCTGCTGGGCAGAGGAGGACGACCAGATCTCTTTGGCCTCGCTGAGATGGTGCTCAGTCCTTTTGATGCTGCTTCAAAGCATCGACGGGCATCTTCGATGTCGCCGTGGAGGGTGGCGACCATCCCTTCAGAAGTCTAGTACTTTATCTTGAGATGTACGGTGGAAGGTACTACAACCAACTCTGCCAGGGTTGGCCTTCCGAAGATGCACTGGTATAGTGACGGGCAATCGATTACCAGAAACTGTGCTTTAATTGCTCGGGTTGTCTTTCCTGAACCGAATGTTACGATGAGCTCTACGTAACCCCGGAGTTTTGTCACCGCTCCGTTGAATCCCTGCAGGTCGGATCCGACGTACGGAGTAAGGTGAGAGTCGTTCAGCCGCAGCATCTCGAACAGGTGGTTGTACATTATATCAACCGAACTGCCCTGGTCTACGAGTATCCTGCGAACGTCGAAGTTCGCCATCCTTGCCCGGATGAGAAGCAGAATGCTTGAGTTTGGGGACCCGCCAATGAGTTCCTCTTTGTAGAAGGAAATGGGAGATAATCCTTTGTGAGCGGCATCCAGCGTGGTGACTTCGTTGGAGCTTTTGCTTATCAGTTGCTCAAATTTCCTTTTGACCGAACCGACCGTGATTTTATTGAACCCACCACCGGAGATGACCATGGCCGAGGGGAAAGTCTCCCACGGGCTATGAGCGCCGAGGAACGTGGGGGCGCGCAGACTATCAGGAATACGGAAGTCCTCTGGCCGAGTTACAGATAGGGCGACCTGTACGTTGGTGTCCTCGGAGGGTGGAGTCTCTTCTGCAGCCTTCTTGCTCTCCTAGATGTCTTGCCGGGGAGCTTCTTTCTTCTTCGTGAACTGCTTCAGGTGGCCGTCGCGAATGAGGATCTCAATGGCATCCCTGAGGTGGATGCATTCTTCCGTTGTATGGCCGTGGCTCTTGTGGAGGCGGCAATACTTGGATTTATCTACACCTGGCCTGGCCGGCAGCTGTTTGGGGAAACGGACTTCTGCCTGCTTGAACTCTGAGTTGGCACATTCGGACAAGATCTTTTCCCTCGAGGTAGTGAGGGGGGTGTAGTCGTGGAATCGTCCGGATGGTCCCTTCTGTTCGCGCGTCTCGCGAGGCCTATCATCACGCCTTTTGTCTCCTCGACGGGACGTCGAGGGTTCATCCGCTCTGGAGGATCGGGCACCTTCTTGATGACGGGAGGCACGGACAGAATGGGCGGCGACCTTCTCCTCATACTGTATGTGCGACTGGGATTGGTGGAGGAGGGCGTTGAGATTCCTTGGAGGATCGAGGCCGATGGCTTTCGCGAAGTCTGAGCCGGGACGTAATCCCTGCTCGAGGAGGAATTTCTTCATCTCGTCGGTGGTTGGCACTTGGACGGCTTCCTTGTTGAACCGCTCGATGTAGTCTCAAAGAGGTTCGTCTCTTCCCTGCACGACAGCTCCGAGGGACGCTTCAGTCTTCGGATGGCGTCGTGACGCAGTGAAGTGACGGGAGAAAATCCTCCCCAGCTGTCTCCACGAGGTGATGGACTCTTCCGGCAACTGCTTATACCAAGTCATCGTTCCCTTCCGGAGCGTGGTCGGGAACAGGCGGCATTTGATGGCTCCTCATACCCCTCTGTAGTCCAAAAGGGCGTCTATGTTCTCTATGTGCTCGTCTGGGTCCGTGGTTCCGTCGTAAGTACCTAGAGACGGGGGCTTCTCTAGTCCTTTGGGAAGGCGGGTGGCCAGGATCCTGCGGGATAACGGGCCGCGAGGCTCGTCGTCGCTGTCCGAGCTAGGAGTTGACGGTGACCGTTGTGTGCGCTCGCGGCGGCGGTCCCTGCGAGGCGAAGGTGAGCGTGGCCGGTCACGAGGTCTGACCGGCAGAGAAAGCCTATCCTGTCTCGTTCTTTTGTGTCTTGGAGGTGATCGGTCCCACGGGGAGATCTGGTCGCGCTTGCGAACACGCTGTGGCTCAGGCTCATGCCTCGATCTGTGTCCTTCTCCGCGCCTGGCTGGCGGGCTTCTTGATCCTCGGCGTTTGTTCTTAGGAGGAGAGGATCTTGGAAGGGATGCTTCCTCGAGAGCTCTTATTCTTTCGCCTTGTTGCAAGATGAGGAGGTTTGTGCGATTGACGGCTTCTAACAGGGCTGCAACGGCCAGGTCGGCGCTTGGAGGGCCAGGAATCGGGCGTTCCCCCAATGGTAACAGCTTGTCTCCTTGCTCGGTGGGAGGAGGAGTGGGAGACGTAGTGGCCCCGTCTCGAAGGAAACGGGGATCGGAAAGTAATGGAGATCTACCGTCCGTGTCCCTCTTGTCAACGGGAACGAGAACTGTCATATCAGCACCTTGCGCGGAGCTCTGAGCGGCCATAGATTTGTGGATTAAAGAGAGTATGTTTTGATCTTTGGTTTCCGCGGAGGAAAGAAAGAAAGGGGAGAACAAAATTCCCACAGACGGCGCCACTGATCTCGAGTGTTCGATCAGATCCACACACGCTAGTCGTCAGATGGGCAAGGTGCTCGGAAGGGTGTTGGTCGTCGTACGGGAAAGGTGCTCGGACCGTCGATGAGGAGAAAAAGGGGGTGTACCTGCAAGGCACTCCGACGCTCAAGTAAGTAAAGGTCGGAAAAGAGAGCAAGTACAAAGAGTATTCTTACGGTAGAAAAATGATACCTGACCCTCTCAAGCGAGAGGGTTTATATAGAGCCCCCAGCGCGTGGCCAACGGTCCTATTTTCGGGGCGAAATAACCGTTTTCCCCCAAAGAATAGGTAACTGCCCAACTAGCCGTTATGTCGGGCAGGGTGCCAAAAACTAGCAGTTATGTCGGGCATAGGCGTAGTTCCGGGCACCTGTCCTTTGCTGTCCGGGCAGCGAGTAAGCCGTGCGTGACGGGCATAAATGTCGGGGAGGAACGTTGCGTTCCTTGCCCGGTGGAGGGGCAGAAAGGTCATTTTTCCCCTATGTGGATTGGACTTAGGTAATATGGGCCGTCCTATATCAGAGGTGGATTGGGCCAATCCTAGCCGTTGGTCCAGTCCAGAACAGTTATACTGTTACAACCATAACATATACAACTCCAATTCCATTCAAGACTTGAACCCATATATCCAAAATACCTTAACAACTTCCGATTCTGGTTACCACATTCCAAATCGATTCTCCTTACGGTTTCCGACTTACTCTGGGTTTCTTGCTGATTCAAGATCTCATCCAATAACAGCGTAACACCAACATAGAACTTCAATCACACGCGAGATACCGCTTATCGAAACTCGGACCATTCAATTCGAAATTGTGAGTTTCCATAGCACCCACAAATTCTCACACAACACTCCATACGCACAACTCCGTCGAAGTCCATACCACGCTTCTCGGTTGAATCCACTTTTCTTAATCGTTACATTCCATATACGATTCTAAGTCACATACTTAACTTCGAGTCGCCCAAATCTTACTCGTAATTGGAAGGATAACTTTTCAAATTTCCTTCTCTGGGTAAAACACCACTGTACACAACTGGTACCACTCGCACGGTCTAAATCTAATGTCGTGAACTCACGGAAGATAACAATTACCAACTCGAATCAACCGTCCATACCTTACGATGGCCATAATTACACACCGAAATATATTCCTTGCAGGATCAATACTTTGTGAGTATTTTCCAACTTCGTTCTTAAGATTCTCAACCGTGATGATAACAATACTCTTAAGACTTTCTCACGAGGTCACTTCTTTAAAGTTAACTCTCTTGCTGCCTGAACAAATGGCCAACTATGCCACACTCTTCCAGAAGTCACGGTTCCAAAACGCAAATCCTTCCTTCACCTACTTGCAACCTCGTTCTCCATTCACACAATACTCTCCACTCAAAGCAACACAAGGAAACAAAACGCAGATGATGGTTCCTAAGGGATTTCACAATTTACACACACGCTAATCGGTAAACTTCTCCAAAATTCTACGTAAAGCACCCTTCATGCACGTGTTAAACGGTTAACCCCATTGTGTTAGTCGGTTAACACTACTGCAGAACAAAACCCAGTTTCTTCTTAATTCAAAGTCATCCCTACTCAACCCATCAATCCGATTTGTTCTAACTCGAAATATCATTCTCAACTCACGGCTTCTTACTTGTATTACATTCACCAACCATGATCCACTCAAGGTAAAACCAACAAAGTTGACAACACACTCCAACCAAGTGACAGAAAAAATTCCAAATTCTCACGCGGTCACCTTACAATCTTCAGTGGGGTAGTGCATTTTTCTACTCAAACAACTACACCAGCGGAAAGTCAATAATGACGACATTCTAGGGTTTTAGTCACCACTCATACTTGATTCGTCCATAAGCAACACCCGACACCCATCCATCACACGGTACTACGGGAATGATGGGCATCTCATGTCAAGCATACCACCTTACCCTCTCACTTAACTCCCTGGGCGAGAAATAAAACCACAATGTTCTTAGTCCAACAAAAGGTAGATTTCGAATATTCCAATTATCCACAAATACAGAAGTTCTCTCTATACTTGAAAATAAATCGGGGTAATGCATCCTCCTGAAGAACCTGTCCATCGCTTCGTATACAGTAACCGGAATTCCTTACCTTCCACTATCCATTACACCCACACTTACCCTTAAGTCACTTAATGAAATGCTTGCATCCGATAATTCTCATCAACCATTTACAAAACTCTTCCGGTATAAACCGTTCCATAATTTACTCTTAGTCCGTAATAAGTCTTGAATTGCTTCTCATTGTTTTACCACAATTTTATCTCTTAAGATACAATACTAACTGCTTCACAAGGTACGTCCGACACACTTATCTCAAGAATAAGAATCCCCCACATACACTTGTGACAACAGTGCTACTACCGCGCTCGTTCTTAATACCAAAGTGTAACTTTCCATTTCACATCATACTTACTAGAGTTCTGACGGGTGAACCATCCTTGGTTACACTTCCTTAACTTAAGCCTCAACAACTACTCAATAGCTCTAGTACACAATCGTCCAAAAATGCCTTCCTTTGTCATTTCCTCATATATATTGTTGATACCATTTTCTACATCGTGCTTACTTTCGCTCTCCCTGGTACTCCTCTTAGGTCCAAATATAAAACTATCTTACTGCGATTCCCTTAGATTCCAACATACTTACTCTATATCTTAATATAACTTCTTCCGGTCCGTATCGCTATGCTTTCTGTTACTAACTGAAGTCCACACTTCCTCCGTCACAAAACCTTATACTGTTCCTTGGGTAATTTAACAATTCCAAATTCCAAAATGGTCTCTCACCAAATACAGAAAAATCCTGATGTAGTATCTCAAACTCAATCTCTCTACGCAACGGAAGATACACAATTCATCTCCTACTCTTCGTTCGGCGCACACTTGTTTCACTTGAAGTATGTAACACATCTCTATTACTGTGGGTTCCCATGAAAGCCGGACTTTCTTAACTCTCAACTTTTAACCAGTCGGAAGATATTGTTCCAAACACACTCCTTAAGGTACTCTTGTCCATTCAAGATACCATAACGACCTTAGAAATGGAAGCACCAAAATTCATCTCACCTCCGGACCTCACGCCACACATTCCACAAAACCACTTTCTTTTTCCACGGAATGAGATTACTTGAAATTTCTATCCATATAAGTGGTCGATCCATCTCTACGAGCGACTTTACAAAATCCTCCATACCTTAATCAATCATCCGATAGAGATCTTTAACTTCCAGACTCCATCCTTTCCAAATGATTGCTTAACAACCCAACACTCTTAAATTCCATGTTACACAAGCACAACTTCTATTAAAACCTCACTGAGCCGACCAAAACTCCACACTACTAACTCTTGGTTTGAGCATACTCTCACAACACAAGTTCCGACAACACTTCGGAGTCCTCGTGGTCGCTCAACCATGATTCTACCTATCACATACATAGTATTAGGTTGATCAGGCCCAACACTAGATAGTATGATATTAAGTTTCATGCTGGCAAGACACACTTAAGAGGCAGGAATAGATTTACTTATGATGTTTCAAGGCTAGGTCGAGGACACGACCTGCTCTGATACCAACTGTAACGCCCTGTATAATATTCATCTAGAATAATACCATACAAGTGTTTTATTTGGTACTGACACATCAAAAGTGCCTAATGACATAATTCACATACTTGTCCATTTCTAAAACATAATACAACATATGGCACAAGTCATGGAAACTAGCCAAAAAATAAAATAAAACTAAGATCCATATACAATATTCCTCATTGTACAAGAACAATAAAAAATACACAGCGGAATAAGCTTAACTAAGCTTCTCTTGAAACATCCAAGCATCGCTCCACTTGTAAATCAAACCTACAAACCACACCTGAAATAAAGCAACTATAGTGGGGTGAGATACATCAAATCTCAGTGAGTTCCCTATCTTATAGATTCTCTCGGCTTTACAAGGTTCTACCAATCCTAACTCAAGTCAAAAGGGGAAAGGACTCTTGAGTTCACAATTCAATTCTCACACTATATGGAAACATGTCATGAGTTTATCAACTCAAAAATATCACTAATCAATAACCATGCCAAGGTATCCCTTATTCCCGGCCTCTTCTACGTATATAGGTCGATCCGGGTTATGGATCCTTGCAATTTACTTGACATACGAATGGATTCGGGTTCTACGGGCCTTTAACCGTTATGAACCGTCACTTCACACGGGCCTTTTACCGTCACAAGCATACGCTCCATGGGCGCCATTCGTACAGTATGGGGACTCAAACCTGCCAAGTAGTTGTGCATCTGTTTCAGAGGAGCTCGAGACCCATGAAACGCACTCACAAGATAACCGATTACGATTACGTGATCACACACACAAACATGATTGTATTTGACAATCACAAGGCTATAATGCCTCAAGGCCATAATCGCCTTATCCAAAGAACACAAGGTTCACACACATGTTCCATACTAGTGTCTCACTCTCCTCTAGACCATTACTCGGCAAGGATGCACAAGCATCGCCATCTAGATTATTCATCAATCCTAGTCACCACCTAGAATCATATCATTATGTTTTGGGGTAAGTTTTTTCACTCTTCCTAATTCATTTTAACATGCATATTTCTTTCATTCACAATTCACAATTAAATAGACATATCATGATTTCATAATAGAACAATATACCACAATTAAAACAAAATTATATTGTTTTTGGAACTTCCTCGATTATTTAATCGGTCGGTAAAATCGAAAAATTTCATCTCCATTGCATAGAATATTTCCTCGGCTTTACATCGATATAAAGAATGATCGAATCCGATAAACGGGTCGAAAGTTATGAATTTCTCGCTAAAGGAAGAATTTCAACTCCCAGACCTGCGCGCTGAGCGCACCCCCCTTGCCCGCTGAGCGCGCAAGCTACTGCCTGGAGGGGTTGCAGGAATTCAACACCGCGCTGAGCGGACTCCTGCGCGCTGAACGCGCTCTGCGATTTCCAGAAAAATAAATCTCTTAACAGAGCTTTTCCCAACCTGTAACAACATCCCAACAACATACCCAACAACCCATCGAGGTATAATATCACGATTCTATTACGGTTTAACCGACACACTTCATACAATATGATTTTCAACATTTATCACATAATTTCCACTAAAACCCTAACATTTCAAAATAAAATAAACCCATTCAAACATTCATAACGATTATCGATAATTGATTCCACACCAGTATAGATTATACTACGAAATTTATAACTCATTTCAACCGCTAGATTCCTCGATTTTCCACAAAATCCCATTTTCTCCCAAACCTAACACATCCCCAAAACCTCAAGAAATTCTACACTAAGGTTTCTATCTAGAACCCACCTGATAATCGGAGAGGAGTTTGAAGAAGATGATGAATCGATGAAGAGATGATGAAGATCCAAGCTCTCCTTCTTCCACTTTCTCCACTTTCTCTCTTTTCTTCCCTTTTTCTCTTCTTCTTCTTACTATCTTCTTTCTCTTTTTTTTCTTTCTCCCCTTTCCAAATATATATATATATATATATATATAAACCAATATTATATAATATAAATCCAATAGAGTAAAAATATCTCCAATTGATATTTTGTCATTCCAACCCAATTGATCAATTATTAGAGTTAACTTAAAATACTCCCTTAAACTAATAAATATCACTCTGCCTTTTAATAATTGATATTTCTAATGTCCAATTGAGCACTTAATTAATACGGGGTATTACAACTAGTGTGGTAATGATGTGTTCGGCAGTAGTATCTCTAGTCCCAAGCAGAATGGCAGTGATCTCTGTGTTGAGGAATCAGTTTTCCAGTCTTGTTTTCTCCACAAAAGAGTCGAGTCGTGTCGTTGACATCTACATATGCATTTGCATTTGCATTTGCATTTGATCATATAGCATCTGCATAATTCATATACATATGCATATCATGAGTGTTTCATCCTCAGTTGCATTTCTCCCAAGGTCGTGTCGTCGTCCACGTCTTACATTACCAAAAACGTTACCCGTCCTTTTCATTCAGTGTCATTCCTGAGAGTCTTATTTGTCCATTCAGTGCCATTCCTTGATGAGTTTTCTCCTTTGCATTCAGTGTCATTCCTGGATGTCATTCTCAGCTATTATGATTTGTACCCTCCATTCAAAGTCATTATTGAATGCCTGGTGTCCTTTTATTCAATGCCATATAGTCTTCTTTGTTCACTTTATCTAAAGCCGGTATTAGATATTGTGATTTATACCCTTCATTCAAAGCCAATATTGGATGTCCGGTTTCTCTACCATCTGATGCCTATCCGGATGTGTCTCTCCTTCAGATGTTTTTCAGATCGAGTCTTTGTTCACTTTATCTAAAGCCGGTATTAGATATTGTGATTTATACCTTTCATTCAAAGCCAGTATTGGATTTTCGGTTTCTCTACCATCTGATGCCTATCCGGATGTGTCTCTCCTTCTGATGTTTTTCAGATCGAGTCTTTGTTCACTTTATCTAAAGCTGGTATTAGATATTGTGATTTATACCTTTCATTCAAAGCCAGTATTGGATGTCCGGTTTCTCTACCATCTGATGCCTATCCGGATGTGTCTCTCCTTCTGATTTTTTCAGATCGAGTCTTTGTTCACTTTATCTAAAGTCGGTATTAGATATTGTGATTTATACCTTTCATTCAAAGCCAGTATTGGATGTCCGATTTCTCTACCATCTGATGCCTATCCGGATGTGTCTCTCCTTCTGATGTTTTTCAGATCGAGTCTTTGTTCACTTTATATAAAGCCGGTATTAGATATTATGATTTATACCCTTCATTCAAAGCCAGTATTGGATGTCCAGTTTCTCTACCATCTGATGCCTATCCAGATATGTCTCTCTTTCTGATGTTTTTTTAGATCGAGTCTTTGTTCACTTTATCTAAAGCCGGTATTAGATATTGTGATTTATTCAAAGCCAATATTGGATGACTGGTTTCTCTACCATCTGATATTTTTCCGGATGTGCCTTTCTCTGTCTTTTCTGGCTTTTCTGGCTTTTCTTGAAGATCCCGTTTGAACTCTTCAGTATAAGAAAATCCCAGAAAATATTTTGTTGATGTCTATCCTTTTATTTCAAATTGATCCCCAGTGGAGACCCGGTCTTCTTTCTAGTTCCATGCCCAGTAAAGAGTGTGCTTTTATTTTCCCCAGTGAGTGACTGCTCATTGTGTGGGCTTTTTCCCTGTCTGCTTTGTCTACATTTTACATTTACCTTTCCATCATTATCATCATACTAGAAATTCATGGCATGTTTGCATTTTCATGTCTATTAGCTGTCCTTAGCATCTGCATTCCATCTAAGGACAAAAGTTTCGGTTTGCTATATTTAAATACCTTTCACCTTGATCTCTCGAGGATTTCCATTCATCGTGTCATCCGGTAAAGCTATTTAAATAGGGGCAACTCCATCCATTGAGAGATCAAGGTGAAAGGTATTTAAATAGGGACAACCGTTGTACCCCAAATTTTACCCTCAGATCCTGATCATTTCATATCATTCTAAGTTGGTCTCTGTTTTCGCATTTTTAGTGAACATCTCATTAATCATGCATTTTTGCCGTTTTTATCATTTCGTTTTAGAATTTGTTTTTATCTTAGATTATTTAAAATTAATTTAGTCTATTTTCTTAAATTTACTTTTTATATATAGTTTGTTTCAATTAGAATTTTATCTTTAGTTTAATTTAATTCTTATTTTAGTTTTAGTTTAATTTTGGTTAGATTAATTTTTAATTTAGGATTTTAGTCTAAAGTTAACTTAATTAGTTCAAGTTTTATTAATTTAATTTAGTTTTAATTTTAATCTTAGTTTTCTAGTTTTTAAGTTTATTTTTATTATTTATTAGTTTGACTTAACTTAATTTAAATATTTTAATTTAATTCTTATTATTATTGTTTTTTTATCTTAAACCAACAAAATCTACCCTGCCATATCTAAACAGCCTTGCTACCCTCTCCATGTACACCTTACCCTGCCATATCTAAACAACCTTGCTACCCTCTCCATGTACACCTTCTCCACGTACGAACACGCAAATTGAACAACAACACCTAGCCTACACAATTTCTCTCAGCAAACACTACAAGCTTTTCACCAAGAGACCTGCTGCAAATGGTACAAAAACCCTCACAAAACCAAAGCCTACAACATTAACCCAAGATGATAAGCTAAGGATTTGCCTCCTTGGAACAAAGCTTTTGCCTGCTGTATCCTCATGCATTATCCAATTTCTTTTGCCTGCTTAGGTGATGGTCTCTGACTCCAGTTGCAACACAAACAACCTACCTCTTGCACTTGGCTCAAGATGATAAGCTAAGGATTTGCCTCCTTGGAACAAAGCTTTTGCCTGTTGTATCCTCATGCATTATCCAATTTCTTTTGCCTATAAAAGGAGGATAGTTTCTCATTTGCAAAGACACCAAGAATCAGAGCAAAAACACACAAAGAAACACACCTCAGAACTAGAAGTATCAGGATAAAAACATCACCACCACTGCCCCAAGAAAGAAAAGCTCGTGAGAGCACAAATCACACCACCATCAATACATCAGAACACACCTCAGCACTCTCCAACACTACTTCTGTTTCCACACTCAACCCACGACAACCGCCATTTCCGGCAACACAAGACCATCACCTTTAAACTCATCGTGCTCTTCATTTCTCAACAAGGCAGTCGTGTAATCACTTCAAATACAACGTCGTAACCCGGATAAACTCAGAGCCAACTTCAACACAACAAATAGACACGCTCTGAATCGACAACTTTGCAGCAGTAGCACTTCGCGTAACGGTAACGATTTTGATTTCGTCCATACGTATCTATCTAATGTCACCGTTTGCTAGTTCTGATTTGATTTTTTTCTTATCCGACTGTTGATTGCATTGCGGGTATTATGCTTGTGTCGACATCGTATTTCGTCAAGTTTCTGCATATCTTTTATTGCTGCGATTACAAGCTTTTAATTTCTGCTTTAGTTGTTTGCGAAGCTTGATTACTGTGAATCTCTTACAAAGTCGTGAATCTGAAGTTTGAATACTGGTTATACTATTGTGTAGTTTGATTAATTGGTGATTGTTGGCTATTCCTTGTAGAAGTTGACGCTTGGTCCTCTTATAATTTCTTTACTTTTCTGTCCTTGGAAAGCAAATATGTGAAATTCTAACAAAGATTTGACTTGTCTCATTTGTGTAAATATCGGGTTGCTACTGTTCCAATGCCCGGTTCCGACTCGGTTTCAAGTTATCATCAATTGTTGTTTTGTTCTGTCATATGATCTTTGGCGGTGTATCGAGTTTTCGAGTGTGTTAACTTTCCCTCATATACGTTGTTGCATGGTAAGAGATGATGAGCAGTGTTGGAAAAAGGATTGCTTTCTACTGTGCGTGTTGCGGTATCTTTTAATTTTCTTGTTTTCACTATTAGCCATGGTTTTAAATTGCGGTTGCGGCTGCGGATGCGGTTGCGGTTGCGGATGTTGCGGTTGCGGCCAATGCGGTCACTGCGTTGCGCATTGCGGCCGTTGCGGCGTGAAATTATTTTATACGCATATTAAATATAAAAAAAATTGTAAAATTATTGTAATTATTTATATTTCTTGTATTTATATTTGTGTATTAGTTTTAATTCATTTTTAGACTACTTTTAGACTATTGTATCGTATTTATGTATAATTTAAATTGAATTCTAATAAAACAAATATTATCATAAATAATATTGTAAGATTAAACAAACATAAGTTGCTAGAAAGTAATGTTGCAAGTACATAATACAAGTTACAATTTATTTAAAATAAAAAGGTAATGTCCTATATTGCAATCTTGATGGTGAAAAACATCATCATTTTGTCGCACAGATGTCTTCACTGCAAAAAAAAGACAAAAAGATGATGAAACTCCTAATTAGTACCTTTAAATTGCATCTAAAATTAAGACTTTTCATACATATAGTTAACTAAATATAAATTCAAATGTTTGAAAATATAACTTACGTGTCTCTTGCTACCACATAGTGGAATGACGTGAAGGAGCATAACTTGTACTTTCACTCTGACTATCATCTTGTGTAGCTCCTTGTCTAAAGACATAACCAAAAAAATCACCATTTGATTGTTGATGATAAGGATTGTGATCATTCATTGACTGTTGGTAGTAAGGAGGAGCTTGATCACTAGGATATTGGTTATAAGAGTTGAAATATGGATATTGGTAAACAGGTGGATAAGATTGTTGACTACTTTGTGATGAATCGCCAATCCCAAAATCATTAAAACTATGAGCAATACTAGAAGATGAAGAATCTTCAAGTGAAACATTTTGCTTTCTTTTCCCCTTTCTTCCAGATTGTGACACATTACCTCTTGTCTCAAGTAGTGAGTTGTCAGAACAATCCATATCAGTCAAGTTTCTATAACGCCTATAATTTGGTGGTGTTTCAAGATATGGATCAAGTTCATCATCATCTCCTTCATCATCACATCCATCACCTTCACCTTCATTATCCACTTCATTACCACCATCATCACCACTATTTCCGCTTGGTGGACTTAAACCACCACCACTTTCATTAGATTCACTATTATCATCAACATTTTCATCATCTGTATCAACTATCGGCAACCATTCTGCATTTTGAACTCCATCCAATAATGGATTTTCCCTCTCTTCAATCCAATGAGATAACGGATCTTCTTGAAATATATAGTCAAGATTTATCGGATCAAAATTTGCTTCTATTTCTTCCTGACTCTTCCTTAATTTATCCCTCATTCGCAATTTCATGTTGTAATGTGTGAAGACAAGCTTATGCAATTTTTTGTACTTCAATCTGTTTCTTGTCTTTGTGTGGATATAGCTAAATGTACTCCAATTTCTCTCACAGTTTGTGGCAGAGGTTGTTTGACTAACAACTTTCATAGCCAAACGTTGAAGCTCAGGAGCACATGAACCATGGTATTCCCACCATTGGGCTTTTCAAATAAGGAAAAAATAAAATTATTGGTTTTATTAAAAAATAAAGTATATTTATAAAAACTTATAAAAAATCTTGTAGTTTACCTGCATCCATCTTAGACCAAGATTTTTGAGCTAGAGGCGTACCAAACGTTTCACTCTTTTCTCTAAAAAGTGTTAGCTATATGACAAAACATATCAGTACATAAACAAATTTCTTGATAAATAATTTAGCATATCAAAATATAATATCCATTACTTACTTGGTTTAGAGCTTTGATTTGATCATCCATGTTTCTTTCTATCTTCATGATTACATTAGTTGTCCCATTAAATGTTTCTTTATACACATCTCTTCCATGTTCAATTCCATATTGAAATTGTGGATTAAGAAAATAACCTAGAAGTCAAAATCAATTATTGAGGATATGATATTATAAATTTAAATTTCATGACAAAATTAAAATTATAAAATATATTGACATACCAGCAGAATGAAGATCAGAGTGCATGAATTTCCAACGCTTGTCAATGATGTCATTATATTTGGAATGATAACGAGAATTTTTTTGAATTGCTTGTTTTGCTCGATCAATGGCCTCATATATGAAACCCATTGTTGGTTTCTCATCACCATCAACTAGCCTCAAAACTTTTACAATTGGCTCAAATACTTTCAATATATCATTAGCCTTACTCCAAAAGTCCCTACTAATAACAATTTTCCTTGCTTCATATCCCGGTCCTTTCTTTTCTTTACCATACTTTGTTTTTGTAAATTCTTCAGAATTGAACATGTTTTCAAGACCTTCCTTTTGTCTCACAATTGCTTGAAGTTGTAAAAATTGTGTTGCAAATCAAGTAACACCAGGACGAACACTATCTCTACCACCTGTATATTTTTTCATAAGACTCACAATATATGTGTGGTTATAGATGAAGGTTGTCACCATTTTTGCTTCACTTAATAAATTTTGTATGCTTTTCTTTTTTCCTATATCCTCCAAGCAAAGATCTAAACAATGAGCTGCACAAGAAGACCAGTATAAATGTGGTCTCTTCTCCATTAACTTTTGACCAGCTGCTTTTAATGCGGCTTCGTTGTCTGTTACCACTTGAACTACATACTCTTCACCCACTTCTTCCACAACTTTATCCAACAATTGAAAGTAGTAGTCAGTGTTTCTACTATCAACATCAGAAGCATCGACAGATTTCCAAAATACAGTACCTTTATGACAATATACCAAGAAATTCATTATATGAGTATGGTTGGTACCGTCTGTCCAACCATCGCACATTATTGTTGCTCCTCTTTCTTGCCAAATTTTTTTCATACCATTCATCCACTCCAACATTTCCTTATATTCAGCTTCTAAGTAAACATTTGAGATTTCATAAGGAGTTGGGCATTTGGCTTTTCCCACTTCAGAAGCAATATAAATCAAATTATGCAACCAAGGAGAGTTAGATAAATTCATAGGCAAACGCTCGTAAATTATAAATTTACTTACAGCCTCTCCAAGCCTTTTTCTCCAAGTCTTCAAAAATCCTTTACCAGCTCTTGGTTGTTTCATACTTTTGCTCCTAACAAGATCAATATTAGTAGATCTCAAAGAAAAAGAGATATCTTCTGGCCTTTCAGCCCCACTAACATGAGAGCTTCCACCATGTTCATATACATTTTCAGAAGCCCTTGTTTCTCGTCTGAACTTTTGCATATTTTCCCATTCTCGATGTGATCTAAGGCTTTCTTGTGTTGCATATCTCAATTGATCATCAATAAGAGTATTCTCATCTTCATCTGCATCTTCATCATCTCCTCTTAAACGTTCTTCAAATTCTTCTTTTCTTCTCTTAGAATCATTTCTCTTCGCTTTTGAATCTAGTAAAAGTTTCATCATATTTTCTCTAACCATAGTTGTTACTCTACCACAAGCTGCAACTTGCCCTTTCATGTGTGCTATATGTTGCTTCAATCTCGTAATGCCGCCTTTTATTACTAGATTACAAAGTTTACAACGAACATTATTACGACTTCCAGGTTCCGGCGTTCCAAAGTACCATCCAATATCCTCACTTGGAGCACCATCCAAACCTCTTGTAGGAAATTGTTCTCGTGGAGGCATTATTCAATAATACCTATTAATTGAATATATAAATAATTAGTTAAAAATATAAAAAAAAATTATTCAAGCATCACAAAATCACAACCTTTAATTTTTCTAATATAAATGATAAAGCATTGTGTAAAAAATGTGTAGAATATATTACATTTATATTGTCATTACATTTATATTATATTTATAGTAAATAAAAATATGTAAAATGTATTATTAGAATGCATTAATAGTAAATGATAAATTTGAATTTATTATTAGAATAAATTAGTAAATAATAAATTACTAACATTTGTACCACATTTATACTAAGTTACTATATTTGACTTTTCAACCACTAAATAAATAAATGATATACATTCACATGATATAAGCTGTATTTCACCACACCATTGAGTCCACCGACACAAAAGACAAAATGGAGGTGGATTGAAAATTGGATGCTCTTAAAAGTGCCACGTATGCCAAATAGAACCAAAAAGATATAATATTTTATTTTTTTATTTCTCACATGTAACCCAACATTTCCATGATTCCATCTTCCTCTTAAATTACTTACAGTAAACATAAGAAAACCAAAACCAGTGATATGAAACTACAAGTCATAATGAAACATAAGAAAACCGACCTCATAATGAAACTATAAGTCCATACGAAAATCACTCTCATAAATTACTTACAATTACACTTCCATTTAGAATTGAAGAAAGGTTGAGCAAGTTCTGCTTCACAAAATGCAACAGAGGGAAAAGAGAAACATGAAATCTTGAAAATGTGAATTAGTGAAGTGAAGTAAAATCATTGAAGCAAATACAATATAAATACAACTTCAGAACTTCTTGTATTTGGAATCTTCATGAAAGATATAGAATGACATAAAGCCAAAGTAACTTGTTTTTTGTTTTTGGAATTGGAATCTTACAACAGAGCAGAAGAAAATTGGACATAAAGTAAGATTGTTGTCTCCAGCTTTTCCTATATGAAATATTCGGATTCTATACTTTTTCTGTAAAAAAATCACGTGTTGCAGCCTGTTGCGGTTCTGATGCGGTAAATACCGTTACGTTGCGGTTGTGTTGCGGCAATGATGCGGTTGTTGCGTGTGATTTCTATTCACACCGCAATTGCGGTACGTTGCCGATGCGTTACACGCCGCAACCGCAATATTGCGGCCGCATCAAGTGATGCGGACCGCAATTTCAAACCCTGCTATTAGCTATCCACTCTTTTTTAGTATTGTTTAGATTAAATATATTGTGTCTTCACGTTATATTAGACTCCCACATTTCATAGGTGCACTTCCTTTGTTTTTTTTTTAGCTTTAATTTAATTTAATTAGTTTTTTTAATTAGTTAGAAATTTGTTTAGTTAATTAGAATTAGTGTAGATAGTTTCATTTAGCATTAGAGTTAGTGGTGGAATTAACTAATTTGTTTTTTAGTTAGTTTTTAATTAAAACTTAGTTAATTAGTTTTAAGTAAATTTGGTTTATTTTTTTATCTTCTTTATTTAGATTTTTATTAATTCTTAATTTATCTCGACATCTCTCATTTTCATTTTAGCTAATTCCTGGTTTTCATTTTCAATTTAATTCTCATTGCATTTCCTGTATATATTGTTGTTTATCATACACTTGATACCGGAGTCCCTCCTCGTTTCTCTGTTTGCCTCGTTCCAAAGGAAAAAATCCTTCCCAGTTGACTACCATGTCATTTAGGATAGCCTTGTCCATCATTCCCTTATCTCACACCGCCGCGCAATCGAAACTTACCTTCCCTTTTAACCTAGCCTTAGGTTTGGAGTCGCCGCACTCCACATAGGTGTCTTGCTGTCAGACCCTACTTTCCCTTGGAACCTTGACCACAGTCAAGAGTTCTTCACCCCCGTTGAGGGGAACTACGAATGCTCTGATTCCATTCCCGTCAGGATACGTAGGCACAAGATGCGACGTCTTGGCGAGCATACTTAGTGTATATACCCCTAGGTCTTTTTTTACCTTAGCACATTTCCCTTAACAAGCAAACATTAACATAACTCAAATACTAACAAGAGGTTCTTGTAGAGTACTACAAATACTTAGGGTGCTAATACCTTCCCTTAGTATAACCAACCCACGAACCTTAATTTCCCCCCTTTAGGTTTTTTTACGATCTTGAACCTTTCCTTTGGATAAATCAAAGTCGGTTGTAAAAGAAAATGATGCAAGTTAATAAATAGCTTGTTATCCAATTTTCACCGCAACATTAGGTTTATAGAACTTTTGTGTTCTTGATGAAAAATGTGTGTTGAAGTTATTGTTGTGCAAACCATGCTCAAACTATGTTGTTGAACCTCTGTTGGTGGTTGTTGGTGGTTTGGGAGAGGTTGGAGGTGTAGGAAATTCTATTTTTTGATGAAGCATTTTTCTGAGTTTCGCAGAGCGCGCTTAGCGCGCAGGAGCCCGCTCAGCGCGCAGTTGAAAATCCTGCAACCCCAGGAGGCAGAGAGTTTCGCGCTTAGCGCGCTCAGGGGGCGCTTAGCGCGGTCTGGGAGTTGAAGTTTTCTTCCTTAAGTGAGAAAATTCATAACTTTTGACTCGTTTATCGGATTCGATCATCCTTTATATCGATGTAAAGTCGAAGAGATAAACTATGAAATGGAGATGAAATATGTCGAATTTACCGACCGATTAAATAATCAGGAAGTTCAAAAAGTGATGTAACTATGTTTTAATCGTTGTATGTTATTCTATTATGCAATTATGACATGTCTTGCCTATCCTACTATTGTAAAGCATGTTTGAGATGTATATGCATGTAAAATACAAATAGGTAGAGTGAGGATCATTACCATAAAACAATATTAGAACCTAGTAATGGGTAGGAGAGTGTGGAATAACATAATGACAACGCTCGTGCGTGCGGTGCCGAGGCGCGTGTCGGATACTACTGTCATTGAACGAGTAAACACTAGTATGGAACATGTGTGAAAACCCTTTGTGGTGGTGATAAGGCATTATGGCCTTGTGATTGTCGAATATAATCCTGTTTGTGTGTGAGATCACGTAATCGTAACCGGTTATCTTGTGAGTGCGTTTCATGGGTCTCGAGCTCCTCTGAAACATGTGCACAACTACTTAGCAGGTTTGATTCTCGCGTGCAGTACGAATGGCGCTCTGGGAGCGTATGTTTGTGACGATTAATGGCCCGTGTGAAGTGACGATTCATAACGGTTAATGGCCCGTAGAACCCGAATCCATTCGTATGCCAAGTAGGTTGCAATGATCCATGACTCGGGTCGACTTCTAGACGTAGAAGCGGACAGGAAAAGGGAATGCCTTGGTGTGGTTACCGATTAGTGATATTATGAGTTGATGAACTCATGACATGTTTCCATACAGTGTGAGAATTGGATTTGTGAACTCGAATGTCCTTTCCTCTTTCCCTTAGACTCGATTTAGGATTGTTAGAACCTTGTAAAGCCGAGAGGACCTTAGGATAGGGAACTCACTGAGATTTGATGTATCTCACCCCATGTTGTTGTTTACATCACAGGTACTACAGGTTCGGCGAAGGGTAAGGACAAAGTTGTTTGACTTTTCCTTACGGATCGTAGCTTTTGTGTGGCAAGGCTTCCGTTGTGAAGATTTTGAGATCATTAGTTGATCTAGTTCTTAGTTTTATCTTTTGGGACATCTTGTATATATAACATGCCTTAGATTTGTATTAGGTGATTTTAGGCATTTATATGTATAATGTGTTACTAGGAACTTGTATATTTCAGTACCAAACGTATTTTTCATGTATAATATATGCTTTAATGTATGTATTTATATATGGGCGTTACAGACTGTTTGGGCGGATAGGATTATACGGATTGATCCCTTAGGAACTTATCAACGTACAGCTTTTCTGGTGCAAGGAGGAGGCTGGATATTGTTAGGGAATTTTTTGCTAATGTCTTGCCTTCGGGTAATGAGGCTTTCAATTTTAAAACTTGGGTAAGGGGCAAGGAGATTGATTTTTCTAGGGATGCAATTAACACCTACCTTGGGAATCACTTAGAGTTGGCTGAAGATGAGTTATGCGATTACGGAAAAATGTTGGCTCGAGGAAGCTGGAATGCCGAGCAATTAAGAGAGGTTTTGTGTGTTATAGGGTAGTCTTATCAGTTGGGCGCTAATGGTGCCCCTCTGAAGTTTATGCAAGGTGTGTTAACTATGGAAACTCAAATTGTAATGTCGGTTATCTTGTACAACCTAAAGCCTCGTAGTCACACATCCTCCATTCCCATGCAGACAGCAGGCCTATTAGCTTGTATTCTTGACGACGAGAAGACTGTGGATTTAGCACGGATCATTTCTAATGAGCTGAAGAGGATTGATGTGAGCGCTACACCGTTAGTTGATAGGGTGGCTTATACTTTGACTAATCTTAGGCTTATTATGGCATTGTGCCATAAGGCGCGAGTCACCCTTCCAAACCCTGGGAATGTGAAATTGGCTATTTTGGATGACAATTTTATCACCCGTTATTGTTTACAGGCACACGATGAAGTTGTCCCTGTTGCTGTTGTTGCCCCTGCAAGGCGTGTTCGTGATTCGAGTGCTGAGGCCAATTGGGCCATGCACGAGGCTCACCAGCGTGCCTTTTTGTTTATGCATGATTCTATGATGCAGCTGCAGCTTCAGATCCGAGAGCCTCATGTTCATCACCCTTTGAGGTCTAGAGAGGACCTCATGGCATATGCTAGGTGGCCTGAGGGCAGGCCAGGTTTTGCGGAGGGGGCAGCTGATGATGATGTTGGTGGTGATGATGGCGATGATAGAGTATCGAGTTCGAGTTCTTATTGATGGGTTTGATTGTTCCAACTTTGTATTTTGTTATGTTTAGTTTGTTGCTAGTATTATTGAATTTTGTTTAAGATATTGTTGTAGTTCACATCCGGGCGGATGTTGATTTTTGGATAATTGTTAAAATATTTTCTTATTATTAGTGAATTTTCCATCCGGGCGGATGATGTTTTTTGTTTAGAATTTTTGGTACAAATTTTTTTGTGTTTGTTCTCTATTTAAGGTAATTGATTGATGAAGCAAGTCTTAGTTTCTTTGAACAAAAGTGATGTGCTACACCAATCATTGATGGTGATGATATAATTCTAGATTGTTGCACAAAAAGGTACTATGTTTGTGCTTTGTAGAATGTTAGCATGTGTATGAACCTTTTGCTTTACATAAATTTCTAGCTTTGCTTCATTTAGCATGTATGTTCATATGGGAATCAATTAGGACATTACCACAAATGTGAGTTTCCTCCATTGTTCACAAATTATTGAGGGATTCAAGTAGTTGTTGCTTACTCAAATGGTTTATGTTTAATCTTGCCTGTAGTTTTGCAATTTTGGAAACTTTGAAATGATCAAGGCAATTTTTTGAGTACTATGAGTATAACCACTTTTCCAAAAGCCACTTCAAGTCACCTTGTGAGTGTATGAACATTAGAAACCTCTCTTGAGCCTAAAGAAAAAAAAATTGTATCTTTGAAGCATGAACCTGGACTTTAACTGTTTTGAAGAGCATTTTGATTTATGTTTATAGTATTGTTGAAGTTGGGGAGATTGGTTCATTGAGAAAAGAGAAGAAGGAATTGTGGACAATGCATTCTAAAGTGAAATCAAAAATAGAATGAAAAAGAAAGAAAAGGAAAAATTATGGGAATCAAAGAAAGAAATAGAATGCATTGTGAGAATAAGTTGGAAGTTTGAGCAAGAATGGTTGTTTAGAAAAGAAAATGCTCTTCATGAAATTTGCCCTTTCTTGTTTCAATGGCCGTGTACATATGCCCCTTGTTTCTTAACCCCGGCCAAGTTACAACCGATAAAAGTCCTTTTGTGATCTTTGTTTCCATTGTTTTCATTAGTTGTGAGATGATTGCATAAATTGTTTTGGATGGGGCACAATTGCTTATGAGTGTGTTTTGTCCCTTGTAAATATTGAGCATGGCTCTTCTAAATAAGTAGGTGATTCCCGTTTGAACATTTATTTGCTTATGATGAGTGCTTGTTATTTCTGTTTAGAAGTTAGTTCATAGACATGTTTTGATTCTTTGTTGAAGCTGAGCAGTACTTGCGAGCAAATCAATTTAGTTTGAACCATTGATTTTTTATTGTGTTTGCTGAACTGATATTCCTCTTGTTTCTATTCTATCTTACCTTTGTTTGAGGACAAACAAAGAAACGTATTGGGGAGAGTTGTTAGGTGCTAAAATGTGTTAATATTTAGTTTAGTTTTTGGCACCTTTTGAGATCTTTATTTGTTAATCGATGCTTTTTCCCGTTGTTTCCAGTAAATAATCGTAGTATAGTTTAATTGCATTATTAGACTTATTTATTTAACTTTTGTGTTTATAATTGTAGGTTTTAGCATTTCATTGGAAGCTTGGAGCATGGAAGGCTCTTAAGGAGCATTTTTGAAGAAATTGGATTTTTGAAGCATGCTGCAATCTGGGAGCATTTTCCAGCAGATAGCCCGCTTAGCGCGGTCTGGAGCCCGCTAAGCGCGGTCTAGGGCGGTTTAGCAATAAATGACAGCGCGCTTAGCGCGCTCTGCGTTTCTCAGCCCCCTTATAAATAGAATTGTTCAGCATTTTTTGTGGATACTTGTTATTTTCTTAGAGCAAAAGCCTTGTAAACACTGTAGCATCTTATATTTGAAGAATAAAAGCATCATTTGTCGAGAGATCGTCGTTGATGCTTGTTCCTCTTCTCCATTTTCTTGTTTGTAAAGCTACCATGTCAATGGATAGCTAATCTCCTTTTGTGTCAAGATTAGTGGTAGGTGATCCATGATTTTGTATGTATTCTTCCTGATTATAAGCTTGTGAACCTTGTTGATGATATTTATAGAAGAAAAACTTTGGTTACATTGTATATTTTGTTCTATTTCATGTTCGAGAGAAATGTTATAAAACTTGATCTAAGTTTCATTCCATCAATATTCATGAGGCTAGAGATAGTTTTGAATGTTGATGATCATAAATATTGTTCTTGAATGTTATCATTTTGATAGTTTGTGTGAGAGATCAACAAAGGATCAAAATGGTAAATCCCACAACAAGTGTTCGAGAGAAACTTGTTGAGAGGATATGTGGTTATAACTATTGTTAACAAGTTCACACTCATAATCGAGAAAATACGTATGAAACGGATCACCGAAACCTAATCTTGACATGTTTTATCAAAACCCTAAAACAAATCTTTTTACCGTTGTTTTATAAAATTCGAATGCAAACGATCCGATTGAAAATTACCAAAACCTTTGTTACGATTAAACTTTGAAACTCTTTCAACTGTAGAACAGAGGTTATATCTCTAAACAATCTCTGTGGAACGATAACAAAAACCCTACTCTATTTCTATTTCAACACTAAGTTATTAGAAGAGAATTGTTCTACTTCTGTGCTACATTTGTTCTGCTGAACAATAGCATTTGCTTCAGAAGATTCTGAAGCTGTATGACTCTGATACGATGTCTAAAGAAAATAAGTTCTGAAGATCTGAAGACAGAAGTTCTGATAAACAAGTCCAGATGCTGAAGACTTATGCTTCTTAGACAACGGGTTCTGAAGACCAAGTGCTAAACACTCTGAAGATGTAACTCGGCAGACTCTGAAGGCTTAAAGCTCTTAAGACCCAAGTTACGTTTTCCCTTATTCTAACTCATGCTCTCAGAAGCCTCTGAAGTCAGGAAGTTGAGAAGACAAAGCAACGTGGTACAACAGTACAACGGTACGATGAAGACGCTTTGCTCCACTCCGGATAGGGCGGACGCAAATCTACTATTTGTCCCCCACGTTCTTTCAAGGTGCCATAATTCTGAAATGTCAGAAATATCCTTCAACAGTCATATCACATGCATGGCTATATAAAGGCTTGAAGACTTCAAGAATGAGTTTCTAATCTTCACTGCTCATACGCTATATTGTTCATATCATTCTTAAGTCATTTTGTTCTTAAATCTGTTTACATATCAGCTTGTGTAGAAGCAATTTTCTGTAAACAAATTATTTTTCAAACAGTTGTTTGATTTCTTTAAGAGACCGGTTAGGTCAGAATTCTTGAGAAGTCTAAGACTAATGTGTCTTAGAGATTGTTGTTAGTCACTTGTAGTTTGGCTTGTGCATTGTATTAATCAGTTTGATTAGTGGATTAAGATCTCGCTTGAGAGAGGTAAAATCACCTTGGCGGGTGGACTAGACTAGCTTGAGGGTTTCTCAAGTGAACTAGTATAAACATATTGTGTTCTTTCTTTTCGGTTTCTCTTGCTTTATTATCAAGAAGTGATGGTTATTTCTAAAGAAGATTATTTTTAAAGAATCGCTTTTAATGTAAAAACCCAATTCAAACCCCCATTTTCTTGTGTTTTTCACACCTTCAGTAGCATCTTTAGTCCCCAAGCATAATGGCAGTGATCTCTGTGTTGAGGAATCAGTCTTCCAGTCTTGTCTTCTCCCCAAAAGAGTCGAGCCATGTCTTCGATATCTGCATTTGTTCATATATCATCTGCATAATTCATATACATATGCATAGCAAGAGTGTTTCATCCTCATTTGCATTACCATCCGGTCGTGTTGTTATCCACGTCTTACCTTGTGGTCAAAGTCCAACTTACTTGGCACCTACCAAACAGATATTGTCGTGTCTACCTGGCGTTCTTCAAGATATGACCTTTCTTATCCGATTTGTTTTTCCGAATATTTTTGTTCTTCTTTTGCGTCCAATGCCATTCTTGGATGTCACATGTGTCTGTCTCTCTGATGCTTTACCAGATTGAGTATCTTGTTCTGATGTTCTTCCAGAACCTATCTAATGATTTTTAGATATTCCATTGTGATTCTGACGCTTTTCCAGAATCTATCTGAAGTTTTACTGGATGTGTTTATCTCTTTGATGTTTTTTTTCAGATTGAGTCTTTTGTTCTGATGTTCTTCCAGAACTTATCTGATGTTTTCCCAGATATTTCCATTGTGATTCCGATACCATTCCAAAATTTGTTTTACTCCCCAGTGAGTTTCCAGATATATACCTTTGCAATTCTGATGTTTTTCCATAATGTTGTTGCTTTTACCGTCTGATGATTTTCCAAATGTGTCTTTTGTTCTGATGTTTTTCTAGAACCCTTTTTGTGTCTATCTGACGTTCTTCCAGATACGACTTTGCTTCTGATGTTTTTCCAGAACCCCTTTGTGTCTATTTGACGTTCTTCCAGATACGGCCTTGTTTATCTGATGTTCTTCCATATATGATGTTGCTTATTTGACATTTTTCCAGATATGTCTTCGAAACCTTTTCCTGTACATTTAATGCTTTTCTAAATGTTTTGGATGTATCTTCATAATCATTGTCTTCATCTAGTGCTCTTCTAGATGTCTTCAATTTATTTCTGACTGTGGTTAACAGTTGTTGATTGTTTTCAAGTCTGTTTCCATTTTCCATCCAATGCTTTTATGGATGTGTTCCGGAGTTTATTTGATGTTTTTCCGAATATCTCTGATGTGTTCCAGAGTTTATTCGATGTTTTTCCGAATATCTCTGATGTGTTATGGAGTTTATTCGATGTTTTTCTGAATATCTTGGATGTGTTCCGGAGTTTATTTGATGTTTTTCCGAATATCTCTGAGGTGTTCCGGAGTTTATTCGATGTTTTTTCGAATATCTATGATGTTTTCCGGAGTTTATTCAACGCTCTTCTAAATATCTCTGATGTTTTTCGGAGTCCATTCAATGCTTTTCTGAATGCCTCTGATGTCTGTTGGATTGTCTCATGGATTTCTCAAAATTCTCCTCACCTCGTTCAATGATCTTCTGAATGTTGTGACACTTTTACATCCAGTTCGTTTCTTGGATGACGATTGTTTATTCCCCATTGGAGCTTATTCAATGCTATTCTGAATATCTCTATTTGTTTTTCTGAATATCTCTGATGGATGCCTATTTATATTCCAAAGTTCATTCAATGCTCTCTTGGATGTCTTTGATGATTATTGATGTTCCTTTCCAGAGTTTTGTTCAACGCATTTATGACAAAACCTCTGATGACTGTAACCCTTTCCCCAGTAAGTTGCTTCTGCTTTCTGGATATTTCTGGGTATTGCACAGTAAAGTTAAATGCTTTCTTGGAAATCTCTGCTGCATACTCAGATTTGGTCTCGCACCACATCTAATGCTTCTCTAAATGTTTTTGATGTGTTTTCCTGATTTATGTTACTTTCAGCATCTGATGCTTTCCCAGATGTTTGTATCTCCATTCAGGTTTTGTCCCTCTTTTTTTCGAGTATTATTGGATACTCTTTGTCACCTTGGCAAATGTCCATAATATCTTGTATTCCTCAGTTGTGTCTCCTTGATACTTTTCCCCGTGGAGTCTTGCTTTGCTAAGTTATTCCTCGTCGGGTCTTCTATTCTTTAATGTGCATCGGTAACATTTCTGTATATAGTTATCCCCTGTGACATCATTCCTCACAAGATCTCTGTCTTGCATTCATATCATTTCATATCATGTGCATTTTGTGGCATTTTAGGGCAAAAAATTGTGCATGTTTGTATTTAAGTCTCTCCTATCTCTTCGAGACGAAGATTTCAATCTCCATATCTCCGGATAGAAGAAACTTAAATAGAGGCATCTGTCATACCCTAATTTTTGACCCTGAGATTCTATTTTTTCGTTTTGCATCGTATGCATAGCATATCACGCATTTTATCATGCATAATACCCAATTTATCAGATGGAATAAACTTGTTGGAATTACAGCTGAATTGGTCAAATAAAAGTCAACTGTGAGTAAAATCAGTTGAAGCCTTTTTAGACGTTTCGCGTAGTTTAACCTGATGTGCTCATTTAAATTTTTCGACCACCTTTTAGACGTTTTTTGTTTAGTTTAAGCCTTTTTAGCGGATAAAATTTATTTCAAAATCTGACCAAACGCTGTATTTCTCCAGTATGTTTATTTCGTACTGATTATTTTGGTGTGTTTATTTTATTTTATTCGAGCACTTTTTTGCCCGACTTTTTATTTCGTTTTTTAATAATTTTTTTATATTTTAAGTTAAATAATCATTTAATTTATTTAGATTTAATTAGATATTTAATTTAAATTTATATTTTTATTACTTAATTTTATTTTTAATTTGTTTATTAAAATTTTCTTTTTTTATAAAAAAACACAAAAAATATCTTATTTAATCAATACTTAATAATGTTTCTCCTTCTAAAAGCACAAAAACATAATATTTAATTCTATTTATTTTTGTCTCATTATAAAAAACAAAAATACATTGTGTTAATTGTTATTATCATTCTTGTCTATTTTCTAGTCCTATATATATGCATTAGAAAAAACTAAGAGGGCACACACAAAAAAACACTTATGAAAATAGATATGTGTATATGAAATTGTCGTCGTTCGACTGCTACCCTCCGCTCCTCCGTTGATGAGAAGCACCGCACGACCCACCTTTTAAACGATGTGCAGCCGGACGCACCGTCTCGTTGCAAATCAGCCAAGAGTCTTGATGCTTTTGTCAAAGATGAAAAAGTGATTGGAATACGAGCCTTTCACGTGGAGGAAGAGAGCATTTTAGATTTTATAACATTTTCTTTCTTTTTATTTTATTTTATTATTATTATTATTATTATTTTATCTTATTTATTAATAATTGTTTTAGTTAATCTTTACATTTAGATTCACTGAATTGTGTAAAATTTTGGAGTGGGTTATAGACCCATAGTTGATTCATACATCCTGCTCTCTTTTGCACACCCCAAACTCCTTCTAGCAACTCTCCTTGATTTTAAAATTTTGTTTATTTTGATTAATTTAATTTTGACATTAGTCTTAATTTTGACTTTTATTTTGATTATTCTTAATATTATTTTAATATTAATTTCTAATTGAATTTTGATGTTAATTGCAATGTTAATTTTAATTTGATCTTGATATTAATTTTAATATTAAGTTCGATCGAATGTTAATATCGATGTTGATTTTGATTTGCCATGTTTCCTTAGGATATCTCGATTATATTTGATCTTTGATTAAATTTAATTAAGATTAGATATTAGTGATCATTTTTTATTAGAATTGGTAATTAATTTTTAACACTAATTTGTGGTCTTTGATTATAATTTAGGATTAAATTTTAATTAACTTGTGAGTAACTTTATGTGACTAACTTCCCTTATCTCACGTCGTCGCGCGATCAGGAATAATTTACCTTACCCTTTATCCTAGCCTTAGGATTAGAGTCGCCGTACTCTATGTAGGTGTTTTGCCATGGACACTTATTTCCCTTTTATCCTAGCCTTAGGATTAGAGTCGCTGTACTATATGTAGGTGTTCTGCCATGGGCACTTACTTCCCTTTTATCCTAGCCTTAGGATTGGAATCGCCGCACTCCATGTAAGTGTCATGGTTATGAACACTTATTCCCCTTTAGAACCTTGACCACAGTCAAGAGTTCCTCACCCTTATTGAGGGGAACTACGAATGCTCTGATTCCATTCCCGTCAGGATACGTAGCCACGAGATGCGATGTCTTGGCGAGCATACTTAAGACTAATACCTTAGGTCGCCCTTTTTACCTTTTCACCCTTAGCAGACAAATAACACAATAAAACAAGAGGTTTTTATAGAGTACTACAGATACTTAGGATGCTAGCACCTTCCCTAGGTATAACCAACCCCTGAACCTTAGATTCTCTTTTACTTTGCATTGCATTGCATGTTAATGGGTTATTCGTTCTTTTTCCCTTCCCTTGGATAAATTAAAGACCGGTGGTGAATTAAGATTTGTGATTCAAGTTAATTAATAGCTTGATATCCGATTCTCACCGCGACAATTCTAGAACACAATTCGACTACAACATGTAGGTCTTCGACAACAGCATGTGAGTAGACTTCGACGGCATGCTAAACTAGAATTCGATCCAATATCTCACAAATCTCCACCTTGGACCTAACTCTATATCCTTAAGAAATAAACTAGCTTTCTTCATGCAGCTTTATCAACTTCATACAGTGGAAAAACTTGCAATTGGGCAACATCTTGGTGATCATACCAGCAACATTATGATCTGTCAAAACCTTCAGCACTTGGACTTCTCCACGCTCGATTACCCCTCTGACAAAATACAGCCTCACATCAATGTGCTTGGTTCGCTCATGATAGGCTGAATTCTTCGACAGGTGTATTGCACTTTGACTATCACATTTAACAGTGACAACTCGACCTTGAAGTTTCAGCTCCTTTGCAAAACCTTCAAGCCACAATGCTTCCTTCACAGGTTCAGTTAGGGCGATATATTCCGCTTCAGTGGTTAATAAGACAACAACCTTCTGAAGTGTTGCTTTCCAACTGATTGTTGTCCCAAACATAATGAATCCATATCCAAAAATAGAATTTCTGGAATCCATACAACCTGCATAATCAGAGTCGATATATCCTTCAATTGTTGTCTTACCATCTTCACCCAAGGGTCCACCATAAATTAGGAATCTGTTCAGAGACCCATTTATGTACCTTAGAATCCACTTCAATGCTTTCAGTGAGCCTTTCCAGGATTCGCCATGTACTTGCTTACAAGACTTACTGCATATGCTATGTCAGGTCTAGTACATACCATAACATACATCAAAGAACCCACTATATTAGCATATGGAATATTATTCATATAAGCTCTTTCGACATCAGTATTGGGACACTGATCTATACTCAGCTTGAATTGAGGGTTTGTCGAACTCACAACAAGCTTTGAATTCGACATACCAATTTTTTTTAGAATCTTCCGTAGGTATGCCTCTTGAGATAAGCATAATTTCGACTTCTTTCTATCTCTTCGGATTCCAAACTCAAGAATCTTAGACGCAGCTCCCAGATCCTTCATGTCGAACTCCTTATTGAGTTCAACCTTCACCCTCATTGCATCTTCGACATTGTTGCTTGCTATTAGAATATTATCCACATAAAGCAACAAAATAACAAATGAATTACCAGGTCAAAATCTAAAATAAACACAGTGGTCAAACTGACTTCTAATGAAACTTATGCGTGTTATGAACTTGTCAAATCTCTTATTCCACTGTCGAGGAGATTGTTTCAGTCCATATGAAGATCTCTTCAGCTTGCACACATAATCTTCCTTCCCCTTTTCGACATACCCTTCATGTTGCCTCATCAGGATTGTTTCATCTAGATCACCATACAAGAATGCAATCTTCACATCCATCTGTTCTAGTTCAAGATCAAACTGTGCCATCAAGGCAAGCAACATTCGAATGAACCTGTGCTTCACAACAGGAGAGAACACATCATTGAAGTTGACACCTTCTTTCTGAGTGAACCCCCTAGGGACCAATCTTTCCTTGTATCTCTTCGACGCCATTCATTTGATTCCTTCCTTAACTTTGAAAATCCATTTATAGCTGACTAACCTGGCTCCAACAGGTTTCTTGATGAGTTCCCAAGAGTTGTTATCATGAAGAGATTTCATCTCATCATCCATGGCCTTCATCCATTCAGTCTTCTTTCGAATCCTCATAACTTCCTTATAGTCTCTAGGTTCTTCGTCGAGAACCTCACTTGCAGAGATTAAGGCATAAGCTATAAGATCTGCATACCCAATTCTCTGAGGTGGCTTGATGACTCTCCTCGACCTGTCTCTTGCTAGCAGGTAGTCATTTTCAATCTCCTCATCTTCGACAACATCTTCTTCTTCTTCTTCAACATCATATGGGATACGTAATTCAGCATCAACATGCTCCACCTCAATAGGAATCTCTCCATGTTCCAGCTCTTTCTCAGCATCATCATTTTTCTTGAAAGCTATCTCAGCTTCATTGAAAACTACATCTCGACTGGTGATAAACTACCTGTGACCTAGCTCTAGGCACCATAGCCTATAAGCTTCGACTCCTTCAGGGTATCCCATGAAAAATGCATTCCAAAGCTCTAGGTTTAACCTTGTCTTGCCTAATGTGAGCATCGGCCACGCAACCAAATACTCTCAGTCAGTAGAGACTAGGTGGATGTCCCGACCAGACTTCTTCAGATGTCTTCATATCTAACGGAGTCGAAGGACATATGTTTATCAGATATGTTGATGTCGAAACACCCTCAGCCCAAAACACCTTCTTTAACCCAACACTAGTCAACATGCATCTAACTCTTTCCAAAATAGTTCCATTAAACCTTTCTGCCAAACCATTTTGTTGTGGAGTACCTGTAGTAGTTTAATGCCTTGCAATACCTGAGGCAGCACAAAGGCTGTCGAACGCCTCATTGCAAAATTCAAGGCCATTGTCGGTTCTCAACCTCTTGACCTTTCTGTCAGTCTAATTTTTGACCAGAGTCTTCCAACCTTTGAAATTTTCAAAAGTTCAATCCTTAGTCTTCTGGATGAATACCCATAACTTTCTGGAATAATCATCGACTATGGATAGAAAATACCTTGCTCCTGAATGTGATGGACACCTTGCAGGCCCCCAAAGATCAGCATGGATGTAATCAAGGGATCCATGAGTTCTTTGTTTGCCTTTGTTGAAGTTCACTCTGTAAGATTTTCCAAGTACATAGGGTTCACAGAATTTCAGCTTTTCGACTTTGTCTCCTCTAAGCATATTTTGTTTCCCCAATTCGACCAGACCCCTTTCACTGACATGACCCAATCTCATGTGCCAAATTTCTGTCTTCGGCAATGGTTTCATTATTGACTCATCATGGAGCTTGAATCTCACAGATCCAATACCTGCAATTCTGCAAGCTTTGTTGTTTCCCAGCAGCACTGATCCACCATCTTGGTTACATAGCTCCTCGAACAATTCTCTATTTGGACTCATGTGTCAAGTGCAACCTGAAACCATAATCCACTCCTTTCTTGAGTTGTCGCTTGAAACCACAAGAACATCAGATGATTCAAAGTCATCTTGAACAATGGTTGCATTGCCATTATCCTTACCTCCATGATCTTTCAGGTGTTCAGGGCATACTTTTCTTGTGTGACCCTCCTTCTTACAGTGATAGCATCGAATACCAGATTCCTCGCCAATATAAGACTTCTGCTGACTTTTACCTTTCTTCTTGTCGAACTTACCATCCTTTTGCAAGAATTTTCCCTTAACGGTCAAACCACCACCCACCGTCGAAGGTTTATGTTCCTTTCATTCGTTCAGTACCTTATAATACAAGGCTGATTGAACTTCTTCAAAGCTCAGGGACTCCCTTCCAAACCAAATCAAACCAAACCAATGTGATTTGGTTCGGTTCGGGTGGTTCGGTTTTTTACAAATTTGTTATTGAGCTATACATACACATATAAAGGAAAATATAAATTTTTGTTTAGTCATTCATACATTACCAAATAACAACATAAATCATCATATTTGAACAACAATTTCCCATTTAATATATATATAAATTAGATTAGACAAAAGTGAAATAATAAACATAAAACAATATATGAAAAAAAAAATAGGGGAGATGAAAGATTAATGAAGATGAAAAAGAAAGAACAGGGGAGAGGAGAAATTAGAGAAGGACATATGCAATAAAAATGAAATTGGAAGAGAGAACGGTAGCATAAAAATATGAAGAACAAAAGTAAAGAATATAATAGATTATAGATTAGTGAAGAAAAGACAAGATATACCTAACGAAGAAAGCGTGATACTGGTAGGAGATATTTGAGAAGGTTGAAAGTGGAATCTGCGTGATGCTTGGATTGTTCAATCTGGAATTCCTTATTCAGTTGGGCCACTTGCAACTGCATAAGCTATTTGTCACAAGTCACAAGTCACAGCAACTTCTATTATATATATCACAACTATATAGTGTATGTATAGCCATCCCTGCATGCATGCATGCTCAACCCTAACATGATCATAGAATATAATTTACAGCCTCGTAAGTCATGGATTAGTTATAGCTTCTTACACTTTGAGATAGTCTACGTATAATGATGTTGGTCCCAGAGGCATTGGGTTTTATTGCAGTGCTTCTGTTTAGGAGGATATGAAGTTCTTTTGTATAACCAATAGTTTTGTTGAGTATTTTAGATCTCCATTAATAAAAAGTGTGAGTTCTCAGTTAAATATATATATATATGATAAACAATCCATATCAAATCCCATCTCCAACGAGAATGACCTTTGAATATTTTGATTGTTAACCGATTCTTAAAAAAAAAGTGTATATATATATATATATATATATATATATATATATATGCCAACTGGAAGGATTGTTATTATAAAAAAAAACCCAACTTGTTAGGTCAGTTAAATATATCTGATTTAAAAGAAACTTTTTAAGACGGGTTCAAATGGTGGTAGGGCTTTCTAAAAGCCAAAACTTGTTAAGTCGGACGCTGATTAACTGACTTAATAACAGTTTTTTAAGTCAGTTCTAAATCCGACTTAAGAAGTCAAAACTTCTTATGTCGGTAGTTCTTAGGTCTGGTTCGGAACCGTCTTAAGAAGTCGTTTTTAACCAACTTAACAAGTGTTTTTTCTACTAGTGTAGATATTTCTTACCTAATTCTCCTTTCCTTTTTGGCTCTTAGTCAAGAATTCAGGAGTGTTGTAAGACTTGACAAACTTTTCCCAAATGTCCTTATCAATAATTTTATACATCACATAAGGAGGCTCTAATTCAAGCATTGGATTTTTAATATAATCACTTGTAGTTATGTCTTAAAGCTCATCCAACCCTCACCAGCACATGAAATTCATTTATTTTTCATCTTATCATTGTCTGGAACAATAAAGACTTCATACATTTACATAATATAGTTGATATTAGTATTAAAACAAAAAAATAAATGGTCATTTATACATGTAAAACAAATCATAAAATTTAAAACAAATACCGTAATATTAGTCCATATTTGATCAATGATTTCACCAGAAACTTCATTCCAATTATCTATCAAAATCCTGACTTTGCTTCTACCTTGTACTGACACGTTACTCCTAAAACTATCAGCATATTCACCATAAGCCGTACAAGTTCTTGGACAAAATCAATCGGGAAGCCAATACTGCTTTTATGGAATTTTGACACCTTGTTCATCATTGTGGCACTTCTAGTTTTTCTTTTACTTTTAGTATTAGCATAGTTTGTATGAGAGGTGCTAATTGTATCACCCATCTCTGTGTAAATAAAAACAATGCTACTGAACAACAACATTAATTAATAAATATCTACTGAGGCACCTTATGCATATGAACTATATTATACTCATGATACATATGGTCTTTTTAACATTAACAACATGAACATTATATAAGAAAATTTAATACAACATCAACACTTCCTAAAAACATTTAAATTTAAACAAAACTAACAAAATCAACGTTTTACTATACTAGTCATGGTACAAATGGACTTTTGTCAACAACATTTATATCAGAATAACTCATTTTTATCAACATAATCAGAATAACCTTTTCAAACACAATATATAAGCAATAAGCAATTCACAAAAATAAAAACTAACATTTCTAAGAGAATAAAGTGAGCTACATATCGAAAATGTGATGAAGAGGCTTCGTCTGAGTTTGGTTGGAAGAGTTGATGTTCGTGTAGCGAGCGATTTTAGACGTGGTTCTTAAGCACAGTCGCTCTAAGGGGTGACTACAGGTCGATTCATTTTTTATCCTATTAAACTGACTAAGGAAGGGAAATAGATGTCTCCAATTAACCCTGCTTGCATACTGGGTTTAAACAGCGGTCTGTTAGGTTACGGATGCTTTGTGGTCGTGGGGCCTTCTCAAGGTTATTAACTTAAAAACACAAGCGTAGGTATCATTGACAGGGATTTTGGTTAGGACACTGCTCCAGATTGATTGATATATGGGATTTTGGTTTTTTCTTTTTAATATTGTGCTCGCTAAGATTTCTCTTTCAATCTTATGCCTACGTATTCCCGTTTAGCGAAACAGGGAAATCAGAGCGATCGTAGTTCCTCCTATTCTACGGGAGGAAAAAGGTGATTTTGTGTCTTGTTCAAAGCCCAAGACGTGAAGCTGAAGGTGATTTGTATCTTGTTCAAAGCCCAAGATATGAAGCTAAAGAGTTTATTTGTATCTTGTTCAAAGCCCAAGATATGAAGCTAAAAGAGGTTTTGACTTTAGAGAGAACTTGTCATCTCTAAAGAGGGGTATTTGGGTCGGTTGATCCCAATTGCTGGGTGACCGGTTATAAAGGAGAATTACTTTAACTGAGATATGTCACTACTAAAAATAAGACATTTGGTTAAATGATTTTACATCAGATTTCAAGATATATGATGTGAAAAATATTTGTCAAAGGATTTTACATCAGATTTCATAACAATATGAAGTGAAAAATATTTAATTTAGAGATTTTACATCAGACATTTATTTCCACTGATGTGAAAAATAACGCGGTGGCAGTTTCATAAATAATATGAAATTTTATTATAAAGGATTTCACATCGGAGCTAGATTTGCACTCGATGTGAAAAGTTCACTAATGAAAAAATAACAAGGTGGCAGTTTCGTAAATAATTTAAAGTTTTGTTATAAAGGATTTCACATTAGTCTTAGATTTGAATCTGATGTAAAAAATTAGGCCTTTACATCAGACCTCTTTACAACCGATGTAAAAACTCAAATCTCACTAACACGCTAACGCTTTAAAACTGAGACTCTTTCTCTTGGTACTATTGCTTCTTCTTTACCCTTTGTTGCAGCAAGTAAAACTCTCCTAATTTTTCTGCTTCATCTCATACTCTCATACCACACAAATATGAACCAACAACCAAATGTACGCGAAGAAAAACGAAGAACGTGATACACTTACATATCTGACAATGTGTTGCGCGGTAAGGGTGAGATGAAGGTCGCCGACAGTGGTTGTGCACGACGGAGGGAAAGGCTTGCGCGGTGGTCGTGCGCGGAGAAGAAGGTCGATGGCGGAGGGCTTGTATCTCCACCGAGGAGGTATTCACGGTGGTCAGAGGCGTAGGATAACCTCAAAGGTGACTTTTCGGCTTTAACTCCTATTCCGTTTTAATTTCCGATGGATATTGGTTTGAGTTTTTAACATAACTCTGATTTTGCTCAGTCTTGATTCTCCATTGAGGTATGGTGATTTGGTATGGGTTTGGTTTTGATTCAGAATAATTTTGAGCTGCCTGTGTTGTTTTTGTTTTTGATTGAATGTTGATTTAACCCCAGTTGGGGAAATCCACTTCACTTCATCTTCGAATATTTGGGTTTGTTTAAACAGGACAGAGTTTGCATGGTTAAGTCGGGAGTCCATTTTATATAGCTCCAGAGATATTGGGGGCTCATATAACCAGGTTGCAGATATTTGGAGTGCTGGGGTTATTCTTTACATTCTGTTGAGTGGGATGCCTCCGTTTTGGGGGAAGACAAAGTCGCGAATATTCGAAGTTGTCAAGGCTGCTGATTTGAGGTTCCCATCTGAACCTTGGAATCGGATCTTGGTATCTGCTAAGGATTTAATTAGGCAAATGCTTTGCATAGAACCTTCTCAAAGGCTCACTGCTCAAGAGGTTTTGGGTAAGTTACATGCGTTTTTCTTTTCCTGTTCATGCTTAATTGCCGGAGTGATTTGATTCTTATTCATAATTGTAGGTGTTCATGGGATGAAAATGAAATATTTGAGTTGTTGAAAAACATTATAATGATAGTTCAATTGATATGTAGATTATTACTCAATGATTGAATATAATAAAGAATATTGAATTGCTATTGATCACAAAAAAAGAAAATATAATCTTTATTTTTTAATAATTTTTATACTAACTTTCCCACTATAGATCATTGCTGGATGGAAAGTGATCAAACAAATCTGGAACAACTAAGTGAAAATAGAGTTGAAAGTTGCGGAGAGTGACGTGTCGGCGACGGCTCATTCTCTGCCTCATTTATGTCCAGAAATAATGACATCAGCTTTGGCGCTAGTTCACCTACATGTGGCGCTTAATCACCTACGTTCACATGCAAATCATCATTTTCTTCCATTTTCGTGGAACCGGTTACACCTTTTTCTGCTTCTGACGGGTTTTCATTTCGAAGCTCAGGAGGTCCCATTGGTTTGGAATTTTCTACTCTTGTTTCCTCTATGCCTAGCTTTGCATTTCTCAGCCCTAGTTCCGTTGTCGAGCAAAAGAATATTATATTCGAGTTCGATTCTAACACATCAGAAGTAAATGCAATTGCGAAAGGTATGTATTGAGTTTTTTCGTTTTAATGAATATTTACTACTAATGGACTTGGCGAGTGTGAGCAACTTGACCATGTGGTGACTGAATCCGTCATTCGATGGTTATCATGCACACAGCTTCCAACATCACCAAAATCATCTCTTGTCTGTTGAAAGAATATAGGATATATTTCTGGACAAACTGATATATTGTGGTGTGAATTTTGCCTATCTAACACATTCTACATCTTTCATAAGTTTGCATTGTTAGTCGTCGTCGTCTTCTGGTTTGTGCGAGTTGCGGTTTAGCCTGTTTCTAATCTTGTTGTGGTTCTAATTTGTCACTGTTATTGCGATCGTTTCATTTGTCTTCTCATGTTAATAACTATCATGAGTGAGTTACAAGAATTTCTCCGAAATTGTATCTTGATGGTAATCAAATGTTACTTTGGTGTAATTGGAATGTTTGGAAATGAACTGTATATTAATGTGTCAAGTTATTGTATGTATGATTCAATTTTAGTAATTACAGCAGAAGTGACATGACAAAATGCGGTAGACTTCACAATGCCTGTTTATTATTCATAACTAACAGTTTGAGTGTTGATGTTCAATTTAGCTTTGAGTTACAATTTGCAGACTAGACTTACCAAGCCAGAAACCGTAACTCAACCAGAGTTTCTCAAGTCATGTACGACATGATTGCCGCTGGTTTGAGTCCCGACCCTAGGTCGTTTCACGGTTTGGTAGTGTCGTACACTCTTAACGGCGATGAACAAGCAACGGTAATAATTCTTGATTTCACTAATCAGATTAGCAAAAACGATTCTATCGAATTGAATTGAATGTTTATCCAAGCATAGCCTAAGAGTTTATTTGAATTGATTCATTTGAATCTATCTAGTGACACAAGTATTTGTGAATTGTGAGACTATTTGAAATGACTTATAGAAACAACTTTTGTGATAAGCACTTATGTTACATTGTGTAGATGGATTCGTCGAGGAGAGAGTTAGGTGCAGGGCTTTGACCGATTCACGAAACTTTCGTTGCATTGGTAAGATTGTTTGGGTCTAAAGGTCAGGCCACTAGAGGTTTAGAGATACTTGGAGCTATGGAAAAGCTAGATTATGATATTCGTCAAGCTTGGATTATTCTTATTGGTATATTTTGATTTTTTATGTTATTCATTTCACTCTTGATTGATGATGGATTAATTTGATTTTTTTTCCGGTTAGTGACTTGTTTATTGTGTTTGTTTTCCCATGTGATGTAGAGGAACTCGTTCGGAATATGCATTTGGAAGATGCTAATAAAGTGTTTATTGTCTTTTTTTCGTTGTTGTTTAATATCTAGAGATTTAAGTTAAAACAGAGGACAGGCTTGATTTTAATATCCTATTTGGGTTTAAATTGAGTAATAGAATTTTTATGATAATACCATTTTGTTAGGAATAATTTTTATGATTTAATTTAATGTTGTATGGCGTGTAGCAGTGGGAATTATTATCTGAAAATTGATGACACATAAGAGAGGTATTTGTATATTATAATTGGTATTTGTTATGATATAACTATATAGGGAATGTATGTTTTTTAAGGAATAGTTTGCACCTGCTATATATTGGTATGGAAATGTTTTATACATTATGTACTTGTACTTGTTGAGGTATGGTTTGTAATAATAGGCTTAGACATTATGTACTTGTAGAATACATTTACTCTGCTTTCACTTGGAACTCTTTAGCATATTACTTCATATTTTATTTTTTTGGGCAGAATGTGCTGTGGACACCATCCAAGTTAATAGCTCGACTGGGAAAAGAAATTATTAATGAAAGCTCCTACCTTTACTGGGCATACAAGGCAAGAACGAAAGCAAGCTTAGATTTTCAGCAAAACACGTTTTCTACTTCATTTCTGAATCAATTCTTTACAAGAGTTTCTTTTTCCATCATTACTGTTGATTTCTTACATATCCTTTACTGTGTTTCATTCAAAATGCAACACGGTTATTTGTGTTGTTGATTTTCTTATTTATTAATTTGATGTTAGAAAGTTGCACATTGTATAATATTATTGACAAGTTCTTTGGTGTTTTACAGAACAATATTCCAGTTTATTGTCCAGGATTAACCGATGGCTCATAGGGTGACATGTTGTACTTCCATTCCTTCCACAACCCTGGTCTGATTGTGGACATAGTACAAGATATAAGAGCCATGAATGGTGAAGTCGTTCATGCAAATCCTAGGAAGACAGACATGATTATTTTAGGAGGCGGCCTTCCGAAGCATCACATTTGCAATGCCAATATGATGTGCAATGGTGAATATTATGCGGTTTTTATAAACACTACACAAGAATTTGACGGAAGTGACTCTGGAGCTCGTCCAGATGAGGCTGTTTCATGGGGGAAAGTACGAGGATCTGTTTAAACCGTTAAGGTACATTGTAATGCAACGATAGCATTCCCTCTGTTGGTTGCTGAAACATTTGGTTCCAGAACAAAACCTCAACATTGATGAAGGTTTACTACTATAAAAGAGAAACAAAGAGAGAAATAGAGAAGATCCAATACTGTGTTTCAGAATCTTGATAGACCGTTTTGCCACCAGTATTTAACTTTATCGTATTATTATTCTTAAGGTCCTCTTAGCAGGCATTTTTAGCATTGAGAGAGTCATGAATTGTAGATGTACATATGTTTAATGATAATTACATTTTTTGGACCTGTGTTTTCTTCTGTTTTTAAGGTGTTGAAAATTGTAATATCTGGAGCATAGGTGTAATAATCCAATTTTTATGATAACCATTTGTAAAAACATACATTTTACCTCAGGTCAGAAAGGCAACCAATGTAAAAACATACATTCTATATTAGGACAGAAAGGCAACCGATGTAAAAACCTACATTTTACATCGGGCCAGAAATGTAACCGATGTTAAATGTGCAATTATTTAACAAAAATAAATTTAAACTCACATTTCACATCAGACGTAACGGTCAACCGATGTAGTAGGTGTATTTTTCACATCGGGCTATTGTCCGATGTAAAATGTCTTTGATTTACTACATCACTTGGCTTTACATCGGACCCAGACCCGATGTAAAATGTGTTTTTCGCCCGATGTAAAAAATCTTTCATGCACTAGTGTGTGAATCCAGCAATGCCATAATTTCCTTTATAGGGGATTTTCCACCTGAAGGAGAAGACTTTAACTCAGTTTAGAGCAATGCCATCTTTCCTTAGGAATTTCTTATGCTAAAAGAGGGACAGTGGCGTGGATGTAAATAATCCAGAGGCTTGCCGCTTACAGCGATTAGATGGAGGGAAAAAGGAGTTGTTGATGTTTGTATGTTGTGAACAAAGCATGTTTTGATGCTAAGAGGTTGATTGTCTCAACCGGGGTTTCCTTATACAAAGCCTAAGAGGAGCCTAAAAGGGTTTGACTCAACAAGAGAGTCTTTTTGTGTGTCTTATACAAAGCCCAAGATGGAGGCTAAAGGTGGTTGACCCAACGAGGGAGTCTTTTATACTCAACAAGAGAGTGTTTTGGTGTCTCGTATGAAGCCCGAGACGGAGGCTAAAAGTTGTTTGTATCCCGTACAAAGCCCGAGATGGAGGCTGGAAGTTATTTTTGTATCTCGTATAAAGCCCGAGATAGGGGCTAAAATTTATGACTCAATGAGGGAGTCTTTGTATCTCGTACGAAGCCCGAGATAGAGGCTGAAGTATTTTGTATCCCGTACAAAGCCCGGGATAGAGGCTAAAAGATGGGTGGTTGTTTCAGTTGAGTGACAGGTCCAGTATGTCGGATAAAAATGAAAATTAGTTCTTATATGAGGAAGAAAAGATTAACTCTGTTGGGGAGAATCATTGTATAAAGCCCAAGAGGAGGTTATCTTACTGCTGAGGATTATTGAGATCCTGAAGCAGGTCCAAGTGTGGGGAACTCTCATGAGAGAGACTGGATTTCTTCCAATGGTTGTAGGGTACTTGAGAATGTCTTTGAGACTCAAGAGGATTCAGACTGTCCAAGTCTAGAGTTTCATCTTTTGTACTATGCCTGAGAGAAAGTATGCTTTCGGTGTAAGGGACTAGACTCTTTTGAAAGACTGCTCTATTAAGATGATTAATTTCTGTTCCTATACCTCTAGGAGGTCGTCGGGATAATTTGTACAAAGCCCAAAAGGAGGCTGGAAACTTTTAAGAAGCCGAGGGACCCTTTTGTATGAAGCCCAAAGAGGAGGCTGTGAAAACTTCTAGGAAGCCGAAGGGTCCTTGTACAACGCCCAAGAGGAGGCGGGGGTGGTTCTAGGAAGCCCGTGGGTCCTTGTACGACGCCCAAGAGGAGGCGGGATGAACAGTTCCAGAAGGGGTTTCACTTGGGACAATGGCCTTCTGTATATTGAACTGTTCAAGGGGGAAATTTCCTAGACCTACTTATCTAATATAATTGTTATAAAAGGTCTGGTGCAATATCCGGGAGAACGTCGGGTGGAAAGAGACAGAGTTTTGCCTAGTTCTAGACGTAATTGTCGGGGAAACTCTAATATCTATACTAGTATTACACAATTGATATGAGTTTATGAAATGAGACTTACAGTGAGCAGCCCCACAATACAGTTTTATTTATGAAAGCGGTAAAAGAAAGCGGGTAAACACTTACTCGGTTGTAGAGCTTCCATGCTGTTTGGTTAGTTGTTCAACAAAGAAAGATTGAAAACAACAGTATATTTCAAAATCAAAGGAGAAAGTGCTTTTGAAAGAAAAATTGTTGGGGCTTACAGCTCAAGGAGAGGCCCAAGGTTTTATCAGTGATCGCACTGTGGTTTTGAGTTTGTACAGGGACTTATACAAGTGACTGAGGCCCAAAAGGTTTTTTGTACAAAGGGGATGGGTCTTACACTCTCTCAAGAGGCCCAAGAAGGTTTTAAAGAAAAGAAATGGGTCTTACTACTCGAGGCTAGGCCCAAGGTTTGAACTGGCGGACGCGCCGAGATTTTTCTTTTAACGCGGAGGGACTTATACAATAAGTGAGGCCCACATATAGTTTTGGTTAAAAGGGGGTTGGGTCTTATACTCTATTAGAGGCCCAAAGTGTTTTTGAAAATTATTTGAGGGTGAAAATCAAGGAAACCCTAATTTTATTCTTTAAAAGTAAATATTTAAAGAAAATCAAACAAAATAATGACAAAAATACCAAAGAAGTTTGAATAAACCACTTGTGATCTTTGTTTAAGGTTTGAAAAATGAGGTTTAATCACAAGAGATATTAAAACCTACTTGGTTTGGATTTTTCAAAAGGGATATTTATTTTTAAAGGTTTAAAAACAAATAAAAAGGTATTTATTCACAAAAATACTAATTATATTAAATAAGTAATATAAATCTAATTTTTTTGTGGAATAAAATATTTCAACATTTTTGTGATTTTTTAAAAAAAAACCAATCAAAAATAATTAAAATTGAGTGAGTTATTAATTTTCCAATTAATTAACAAAACATGAAAATATTGGAAAAAATAGCAAAATGTGAAAAAAAACACAAAATGGCATGGGTGGGGTTTGAACCCACGACCTCAAGGTTATAGGGTGTGCGCCTTACCACTGGGGTGGTGATACATCCATTGCTTGAAGTGAAACCACAAATATACAAGTTATGCCTTGGTTTTAGGCCTGGCCCAAGGCAATGCAAGGCAAGTTTTGGCTCAGAAACGTGAAGGTCATAACTTTCTCATTTCTCCATGTTTTGAGACAAATTTTATATGCATCTAGACCAAAATTTCACAAGCAATCCAATGGTGGTGGTAATTTTTTTAGATCATGCTCCCTCCTCAAAACCCGATAGTGGTTTTGAAAATGACCTATAATTGCATTTTCTATGCTACAACTTGGTACAGGCATGGATTACATGGTGAATTAGCTCAAACACAACATATACAACATGTATGAGATGTGTATGATCAGTGGACTTCAAAGCATTGCATGATTCAAAGATTCCAAGTTGTGAGGCTCACCTCTCTTTTGAGATTTTGGAGCTTTTGGGCAATTTGTCAAACTTCTTGTTCCAGAAATGGTTTGATGTCTTGGACACCCTCAAATGATCCCTTGGAAGCTTTTAGGATGAGTGGAATCAGCTGGTACCTGCAAAAAACACAAACTATCCCTTTCTTGCAAAAGGGGTCAAAAGTGCCAAAATAGCAACTCTCTCAAATGGTGTTCCAGATGGGGGGGACCATTTGGGACAGTTCAAGGATGATATTTGGAGTGTGTTTAAGGCTTTATCTGGTTTAGAGAGTGACTAATTCAAGACATGGCTTGAAAAATGCAAGAAAGTGCTATTTTAAGGTATTGAGAAGTGACTTTATGATTTTGTGATTACAGGTCACTTGTGATAGTTTGCACAACTTACATATGATATATATGAGGTGTGTGTGTGATTGGTTTGGTTGATATTCCTCTCAAACTCAAAAACACAAAGTTACCTTGCTAAAGAAGGCATTTTTGCCAAGAAAAAGAGATTTTGAGGAAAGCATCTGTTTGATGGCTTTGGTGTACTCAAACTGAGCACAAATGAGATCTATTTATAGTAGAGCAAGTTTGTTTTGGGATCAATAGTGAATGGCAACTGCAGAATAGGTTTGGCCAATGTTGAGCAATGAGAATCCAAGTCTCCTCTAGCCATTGACTAGAGGTTAGGGCACAGGCTGCTGGTTTCCTTGGTCTTGGAGGAATCTTGACTGAATTCAGTTGCAAATGTGTCAGTCCATGCCACCTCTAAGCATCTATTAAATGCTTGAATCCAAAATTGGAGTCTTGTCCCTATTTTAGGCAATTCTAGGTTTGGCATGCTACTTCTTATTCCAAGGACTTTGGAGGCTTGGCTCATTGATTGTCCCCTTTAGATTTGATCCTCAGAGGTGTCCAAGTGGATAGGATTGTTTGGAATTGCACAATTTTGGCAAATCGAGAAAAAGTGCAAAATCTGCCCGGCCTTGACAGTTTTCAGCAAGGCAACTTGCCAATGTCATATCTCATGACTCAAGTTGAGTTTGGTGATGTTCTTGGCCATTTTGGAAAGCCCTCATATGATACAACAACTGTTTGATCATAATTGGTTTTGATACCTTTTGGATCCAAGTGAAAAATCCCCCAACATTTGGAAAAAAGTGAAGGCAGATTCTGACTTAGTGAAATTTTCACTAAGTGTTGGAAAAAAGTGACATTTTCACTTTTCTTGATTTTGATCATTCCATAACTCAAAATCCATGAGGAATTGGAAGGAGTTCTGTTTGAAGCTTTTGTAGAGGGTAATGAGATCTGCAAATCAAGCTTTGGATGGGGAAAAATGGCCTTGTGGTTTAGGAGTTATGATCCTCCAAAGTTGGTACCTTTGCCACTTTATTCCATAACTTTGAAATTTTCTAAGTTATTTATGGTTACCTCTTTTACAAGTTATCCCACTTTTCTTGATTTTTCTTGAAGAATGATAATTCCAATCATACATTAACATCATTTTAGGGTTAAAAAACCATTTTTGTGAAAAATCTCAAAAAGTCAAAGTTTGACTTTTGTGCCCAGTTGACTTTTTTATCAGATGAAATTCAAACTGTGCAATCCTTTATGAAATCATGTCCTTGACCTAAATCAAACTTGATGGACATGTTCCATGGGTGTTATAGGGTGTATTGAATCATGTATTAGGGTTTGGGAGCATGCCTGGGTCAAAAGTCAAAGATACAGTTGACTTTTCTCGCGAAACCCTAATTGTGGCCCAGATGAAACTGAAAGTTGTTGATCAAGTTTCCTGGATTAATCCATTGTTGAAAATGGATCAATATAGTTTACTGGAGACCCTCAAATTCTCTCTTGAGGTCTTGGCTCATGTTTTGTCCCAAAAGTCAACTTAGGGGTGAATTAGGTCAAGAAACCCTAATTCCTGATTTTTGATGAATGCATCCCCTGAGGCTAAATTGACTTGTTGATTGGGTTTATGATGTCCCTTGGAGCATCTTAGGTTATATTGTGAAGCATTGGCTCATGTCCAGAGGAAATTTTCCACCTGGAGGCCCTGGTCGACCAAAACCCTAATTTGGTGACACTGGCGATCTTGAGGCTTAATCCATTTGGAAAGCTGAAAACTTGTGCTTGATTCCTGATGTGGGATTCCTCTTGATCCCTTGTAGATGTTGAGAGGTTTAGACAAGTTGAGGATCATGTCATTTCTTGATTGATCCTTTGTCTAAGTATCCTGAGAGGGCTTGAAACCCTAACCTTTGATTGTAGTAGATACTCACCCATTTTTGGGGAGACTGCTGAGTATGATGGTTCACCCATATTGTGATGATGATTTACACAATGATGGGGAATCTTAGTGGTCAAAATTTGGGGTATGACAGTGTAGACATATATTTTCGACACCATGTCTTGGTAGGTAAAGTGATGTTCTTTGACTAAAGAAAATGACTACAGGTGGACAAGAAAGAAAATGAAGATATTCAGAAACAGAGTTTCGACACTTCGACAAAACAGGGTTTCGAAATTTCGACAGAAACATAAGGAAGTTTTCATCAGAGAAGGTTTGAGGGACATTTATTACTTTTCGACAATTCGACAAAGTGAAGAGGCGCAACTTTTCGACACAAAGGGAAAATTCAAATTCAAGAGTTATGACGTTTGGCAGAAGACGCGTGGAAGCTTTAGAACAAAAGAAGACATGTAGAAGGCCAAGTGTCAAAGACTTAGAATTTTTCCGTTATTAGACAGTTATTGTATTTGTATATAAATAGGATAGTTGTTGTAGAATTTTAGTGTGTGAAAACTTGTACTAAATTCCTGTAAATACTCAAAGTACCCATGCGAGAGAAAAGAGTTTATTATCTGGAAATGTACGTGTGAAACACCATCTTTTTAAGTTTATAGAAATTCAAATTCTTTTATAATTGCCTTTACTTTTCCCAGTCATTTATCCTTTGTCATTTACTTTATGCAAGTTTTAATTTCATTCAATTTGTCTTTTCGCCAGAAGTTGTTATTTAGTTATTTAACCAAACCATTCATACATAAAAGATATAACAAAACAAACCATCAAAACACTCTTATCCTAAGAGTTAGATAATTTTGCACATGTATCCCAGGATTTGTGTGGTTGGTCCTGCAAGTAACCCAGTTTTATAAAAGATTGGTAAACCCGAGGTTGTTCGCCAAAATCAACAGCGAACAAATTGGCATACCTGGTGGGACCAGTGCAAAATTTTAGAATTTTTTACAGAATTACTCTTAGCCAAATAGTTTCTACTTCGTTATATGATTTTGAGAAGCGGTAAATTAGCCGTAACCGACGTAGAAAGACCTAAAAGAACAAGAGTAAGAAGAATGGCGAATCAGCCAAATAATCCAAATCCAAATGAAACCATTCCAGTTTCCAACCCTATCCCTTCAACAGGGGGAAATGTGGAGTCGAACCCTGTTCTAGAAGAGGCTATGCCTTCATCAACGGGATCTATACCAGCGGTTTCGCTCTCCCAAAATATGCCTAGTTCTTCCAAAATGGGACATTCAATGCCCATGGGGACGCCTCCTCCTAGAGGACATAATTATAGGCCATTTCAGACAAATTTTTCCATGCCTATGTTTGGTAGAGAACAACCATATGGAATGCCAACTTCAGTGATGGCAAACTTGCAAAATGCACCACCCTTGTATTCTGACGCCATGGTCCACGTGTCTTCACCACTACAAGGGTCAGGATATGGTGGAAATATGAGTAGATTGAACCAACCCCTACCAAATTTCCAAATGCCAGCAATTACAAATAATTCTGTGCAAGTAATTCGACAACAAATGGACGAAAGTAATCATGATATGGTCCAAATGTTGACACAACAAATTGGAGCAGTGTTTAATCCTTTAATACAAAACACTACCCAAACCAACCAATTGTTGGCTGCGCAAATGACACATATTGCTGACTTTTTTGGTGTTCCTCAAACGCGACAAAGAGAACAAGTAATTCAAAACCCCGTAGTGAATGTCGAAGAGGAACCCCCAATAAATCAGAGGCCTTTAGAGAATCCTCAGGAAAACCCTAGAAACCAAGAGGCAGTGGTCGAACAGCCTCGTGTCGAAATCCCCGTTCAACAAGAACCTAGGAGGGTAATAGTCCAGAGAGGCCAAGATGCTGATGATGTGTTGCAACAACGAATACGATATAATAATTTGCCTGCCGAAAACAATTTAGCAGCCATGGTCGAAAGGATAATGGCGCAAAATGGGGTAAATGTAGGATTACAAAGGCCTAGTTATGCTTCCCCATTATCTGAATATGTTCTACAACAGGAATTACCCCCAAGGTGGAAAGTCCCCAAATTTACCAAATTTTCAGGGGACACTAGCGAATCCACCATAGAACATATAGCGCGTTATTTGATCGAAGCAGGAGAAATAACCCATAATGAAAATTTGAAAATGAAATACTTCCCAAGTTCGTTGACAAAAAATGCGTTTACCTGGTTTACATCCTTGCCTGCAAACTCTATATTCACATGGACCCAATTAGAAAGATTGTTCCATGAACAATTTTATATGGGTCAGACTAAGATAAGTTTGAAGGAATTAGCCAGTGTTAAGAGGAAATTTTCAGAGCCTATAGATGATTACCTAAATAGGTTCAGATTGCTTAAGGCAAGATGGTTCACACAAGTGCCAGAACAAGAGTTAGTCGAAATGGCTGCAGGGGGTCTAGATTATTGTATAAGAAAGAAATTAGACACTCAATATTTGAGAGATATGGCACAATTAGCAGATAGGGTAAGACAAATTGAAAGGCTAAAAGCTGAGAAATTTAGATCAAATAAAAATAAAAAGGAAAGAGTGGCCTATGTAGGAGTATGCCAGGATGATGATAGTGACGAAAATGAACTAATTTTGTTCGACGCACAAGAAATTGATCTGGCAGAACTAAAGTTAGGCCCACCATATGCCTGTAAAGTACTAACTCTGTCGAATGGGAAAAATCCAGTCGAACCTGAAAAGAATGATAGGTTTCCTAAAAGAACTTATACGTTCGACGTCACCAAGTGTGACGAAATTTTCGACTTATTAGTCAGAGATGGTCAATTAATAAAACCAGCAGGCACTAAAGAGCCTCCTGTGGACCAACAGAAAAAGAGAGGTTTTTGCAAATACCATAATTTTTTGGGTCATAAAACTTCTCAATGTTTCCTTTTCAGGGATCTTGTTCAGAATGCAATCCGTGATGGAAGACTGAAGTTTGGAGACAAATCAAAACAACAGATGAGGATTGACTCAAACCCCATGCAGGTGGTCAAAGCTAATTATGCTGAACCTTCCACTGTGAATATGGTGGAAGTCGAAGTAGCCTCTGATTGTAGTTTTGAAATGGTAGAAGTTGCTGAGGGCTTCGACAATAATATCAATATGGTGGAGGTAGTTGATGATCTCCTAGACAAGCCTGAGGTGGAAGAAGTACCCAAGGACTTTGTAGACCAGCCAGTGTTGATCAAGATTACTGAAAATCTTGATGTAGGAAATTCGAATGACTATATCAACAAAGTTGAGACTACTGAAGGTTTCGACAGTGAGATCAAAGTTGGAGATACTGAAGTCTTCGACAGTCAGAAGAAGGAGGAAACTACTGAAGGTTTCAACAACCAGAACGCAGTTGGAATTACTGAAGGTTTCGATGAAGAGAAAAACAACAAAATTGCTGAAGATGGAGTAATTTGGGATACTTTAGGGGAGCCCAGTGGAAAATTCGACTATCTCGTGAAATACTCTGCACCACCAAGTTCTCGTATTAACATCAACAAAATCCAGCCAACTGGATGGGGAGATTTCTTTGAAGATACTGATGAAGGAGCAAATGATAATGCCCCTATCATCAAAGAGGAGGCTACTGAAGGCCTTAATCATGACAAAATGGAGACAATGAGAGTTGCTGACAAGATCAACACTATGGAACCAGTCAATAAGAACGTTATCAGAATCAAGGCAGAGGCTGCTGAAGGCCTTGTGAAGCCTGCTCCTTATGGGATTTTGCGTAGAATAATGGAAGACCCTAAAGGAAACTCCGTCGAGCAATGCTGCAAACTCATCTCCAGCGACCTACCCTCAGGGGGAAGCTTCGACCAGGCGAATGGGAATGCTGAAGAGGAGGCAAGACTTATTGAAAGAATGAATAAATTAAGTATCATTGATGACCAGAATGTGGATGTTAACATGGTGGAAATTTCTCAGAAGAAACAAACAGAAACGGACGAAGAACGCCGTCGAGAAGAGTATCAGAACATGGCTTACCCTAAGGAGGAGGATAACTTAGTCGAATTCATTCAAAGGTGCCAGAGTAAGAAGGCTGAAGTCATGTTGTGCCCACGTTGTATTGCGGTGTTCGACAAGAAAGCAGCAAGCAATCTGGAGGGGGTGGAGAAAGCCAAAAGAAGAGGAAACTGGGGGGCAATCCCAGCAGCCAGAAATGGAAGGTTCGATCCAAGGAGGAGTGAGCATCACAACCAAAGGATTGGCGAAGGACGTCATAGAACTTACAAGCCATCTGTCAAAGCTGAGGATGATAAGTGGGTCCAACCAATCAGAGATGCTCAAGGGCAGAAAAGATGGAAGAGTTTTGAAATGCAGAGAGGTTCCTCCATGGAGGGAAAAAGGGAGGTCGAAAAACAGAAACCAAGACCATACCCATCAGAGAAATATAAAGGAAAGAATCCAATGTCAAGGTCTCAGTGGAGAAGATTCCAAAGACAGAAAAGAGCAGAAAAGGAGGCTGCAGAAAAGAACAAAATCAAAGAAAACACTGTTGATGAAAATAAAGTTGAGTCAAGCAAGAACATGCAGACAATGAACAAAGAAGAGTCTGTTCCCAAAAACGAGCCCTCTCAAAAGGACAAACCAAGCAACGTGGTGGAGATGTCGAAGCCTAACAACAAGGTGCCAGAAGACGAGGAAGTGACTGATGATTTTAGGTCAGACTCAGAAGCATCTTTCGATGTCACATGCAATGTGGTTTCAGTGCTGCCTAGAGACTATGATAGAGTGATGGAGATCGAAGAAGAAGAAGATGATGTTGAAGATGACAGCATGGGGCTCAGGCCTGTGTGTTATTATATAATGAACAATGGCTGTGTCGAAGAGCAGAACACCTTCTTTGAGAGACCAGATGATGCAATGAAGGCACACTTGAAGCCTTTGTTCATAAAAGGAAAAGTGGAGAACGTTGGTGTCAACAAGATATTAGTAGATGGTGGAGCTGCTGTGAATTTAATGCCCCATTTCATGATGAAAAAGATTAGAAAGGATGACTCAGACACAAAGCCCCACAACATGGTGTTGTCAAATTATGAAGGAAAAATAGGAAGTACTATGGGAGTGATCCAGGTGAACTTAACTGTTGGAACCATAACAAGACCAACAATGTTTATAGTGATAGCTTCAAGGGCGAATTATAACTTGCTGCTTGGAAGAGAGTGGATTCACGGGATAGGAGCTGTACCATCATCCATGCACCAACGAATAGCCATCTGGAGGCCAGATGGGATTGTTGAGAATATTGAAGCAGATCAAAGCTATTTTATGACTGAAGTAAACAATGTGAATAGTCAAAGTTTCGACAAGAATTTGGCTCACATACCCCCCTGAAACCCAGCAGAATTCGACTTGAAGGCAACTGACAACGCCTATTGTTCCATGTATCTTCACCCAACACATGGTTTTCAGTGGGACAAAGAAGTAATTGGCGAACCAAGTCACGTATGGGGAACTTCTCCTATTGAGCCAATAGGTTGGGGAAGTGAATTTGATAATTATGATGAGTGAAGCCTCAACGATCGAAAGAATTACGGCTTATATAGCCGAAAATAAACTCAAAGCGGCCCTAGAGGCCGAAGTAAAATACATGGATGTCGAAGCCAACAAAGAAGATTTTGAAGAGCAATGTCCCCAAAGGGATATTGAAAAAGGTTATGACAACAATCAGACTGGCGAATGGCAGAATCAGAAGCTTGACGCCATCTATGATGACGAACCCTTGGGGTTCGAAAATGATCCAGCATCGACTAACATGAAGATGGTGGCGCAGGATCCATTAGAAGAAATCAATTTAGGACTGGGGGCAGAAAGAAGGCCAACTTACATCAGCGCCAAGATGGATCCTCAGTTCAAAGTCGAAATAGTCCAATTGCTAAATGAGTACAAAGACTGTTTTGCATGGGATTACGACGAAATGCCAGGATTAGACAGGAGTTTGGTCGAATTGAAGCTGCCAATAATGGAGGGAAAGAAGCCAGTAAAGCAGACGCCCAGACGCTTCGCACCAGAAATCTTGTCGAAAATAAAAGAAGAGGTCGAAAGACTTCTAAAATGCAGATTCATCCGCACCACCAGGTATGTCGAATGGATTGCAAACATAGTTCCTGTAATTAAGAAAAATGGCAAGCTGAGGGTATGCATTGATTTTAGAGATTTAAATTCAGCTACCCCTAAGGATGAATATCCTATGCCAGTGGCAGAAATGCTCATAGATTCTGCAGCAGGCCATGAGTATTTGAGTATGCTTGATGGATACTCTGGCTATAATCAAATTTTTATTGCTGAAGAAGATGTTCCTAAAACAGCTTTTCGTTGCCCTGGAGCAATAGGAACCTATGAATGGGTGGTAATGCCCTTTGGTTTAAAAAATGCTGGAGCAACCTATCAAAGAGCCATGAATTCAATCTTTCATGACTTTATTGATACTTTTATGCAAATATACATTGATGATATTGTGGTTAAGTCCGTTTCAGGAACAAGTCATATAGACCATCTTCGACAGTCCTTTGAAAGGATGAGAATGTTTGGTTTAAAAATGAATCCCCTTAAATGTGCTTTTGTTGTGCAGGCGGGTGATTTCTTAGGTTTTGTGGTCCACAAGAAAGGGATCGAAATAAATGAAAACAAAGCCAAATCCATAATGGAAGCGAAAGCGCCATCGACAAAGAAGGGATTGCAGTCTCTACTAGGAAAAATCAACTTTCTTAGAAGGTTCATCTCCAACCTTAGTGGGAAAACACAAGCCTTTTCACCTCTACTTCGACTAAAGAAGGAAGATTTCACATGGGGGCAAGAACAACAAGATGCCTTCGACAAGATCAAAGAGTATCTGGCTAGTCCTCCAGTTTTGATGTCTCCTTGTAGAAAAAGAAGTATGAGGTTATACATTTCAGCATCAGACAAAACTTTGGGAAGCATGCTGTGTCAAGAAGATGAAAATGGCATCGAAAGGGCCATCTATTATCTCAGCAGAGTCCTAAATGATGCTGAAACTAGATATAATGTGATAGAAAAATTATGTTTGTGTGTATATTTCTCTTGTACAAAGTTAAAGCACTATATAAAACCTGTTGATGTATATGCTTCTTCTCATTTCGACGTAATAAAATATATGTTATCTAAATCCATTTTACATAGTCGAATTGGGAAATGGGCTTTGGCATTGACAGAATATTCCTTAAAATATTTGCCTTTAAAGGCTGTTAAGGGACAAGTGGTTGCTGATTTCATAGCTGACCACTCAATAAATGAAAATGAAGTAAAATATGTCGAATTAGAGCCATGGAAGTTATATTTCGACGGTTCCAGTCATCAGAATGGAACTGGTGTTGGAATACTAATTATTTCTCCTGACAAAATTCCAACAAAATTCAAGTACAAAGTCGAAGGCTTGTGTTCAAATAATGAAGCAGAATATGAAGCTTTGATTGCTGGACTTAAAATATTGTTGGAATTGGGGGCAACAAGAGTCGAAATAATGGGTGACTCTGAATTGGTGATAAAACAATTGACAAAAGAATATAAATGCGTCAAAGAGAATCTGATTATGTACTTCGTAATAGCTAACAGACTTCTCAAAAAATTCGACAATGTGGCCATTAGACACATTCCTAGATTGGAGAATCAAGAAGCGAATGATCTGGCTCAACTTGCGTCAGGCTACAAGGTGTCGAAAGAAAACTTGGAAAAAGCTATTGAAGTAAGGGGAAGAGTTATATCCACCAAATTGGCTCCTTCAGATTTGGAGACAATAAAATTAGGTTATGGGAATGAGGAAAATTTTGAAATTTTCAATGTAGATGATTCAGAAATTGAAGATTGGAGAAAACCTATCAAGTATTATCTACAAGACCCAAATCAGAAAGTCGAAAGAAAAGTAAAGTACAGAGCTTTAAGTTACGTACTTTTTGGAAATGAATTATTTAAAAAGACTGCAGAAGGAGTCTTGCTGAAATGTTTGGGCGAAGATGAAGCTTACATAGCTTTGTCGAGCGTGCACAGTGGTGCATGTGGCGCACACCAAGCAGGCCACAAAATGAAATGGCTATTATTTCGATAAGGAATGTACTGGCCAACAATGTTGAAAGATTGTGTCGAATTTGCAAAAGGTTGTCAGGAATGCCAAGTGCACGCAGGTATACCACATGTTCCTGCAAGTGAGTTGCATTCAATTATAAAACCTTGGCCATTCAGAGGTTGGGCTCTGGATTTAATTGGTGAAATTCGACCAGTTTCTTCAAAAGGGCAGAAGTACATTTTAGTTGGAATAGATTATTTCACTAAGTGGATTGAAGCTATACCACTGGTAAATGTGGATCAAGAAACAGTTATAGAGTTCATCCAGAAACATATAATTTACAGATTTGGGATACCAGAAACAATAACTACTGATCAGGGATCTGTGTTTACTGGGAAAAACATGCAAACATTTGCAAAAGACACAGGTTTTAAACTCTTAACTTCGACACCTTATTATGCCCAGGCAAATGGACAAGTCGAAGCAGCAAATAAGGTTGTGATAAATTTGATCAAAAAGCACGTGGGTAGAAAACCTAGAAACTGGTATAAGACTTTGGATCAAATTTTATGGGCTTGTCGAACGTCTCCTAAAGAAGCGACAAATTCTACTCCATTCAAATTGACTTATGGACATGATGCAGTGCTACCAGTCGAAATTTATTTATAGTCAATACGAGTTCAAAGGCATCATGAAATTCCATCAGAAATGTATTGGAGCATGATGATGGATGAACTAGTTGATTTGGATGAAGAGAGATTGCGTGCATTAGATCTGATAAAGAGACAAAAAGAAAGAGTCGAAAAGTTTTACAATAAGAAAGTGAAATTTAAGACCCTTTCAGTAGGGGATCTTGTTTGGAAAGTAATTCTTCCTATGGATCGAAAAGATAGATTAATGGGAAAATGGTCTCCTAAGTGGGAAGGACCTTTCCAAAATTTAAAAGTTTTTTCAAATGGCTCATATGAGGTCGAAGAGATAGATAAGGATAAAAGAATACTGAAGATAAATGGCAAGTATTTGAAAAAATATAAGCCAACGTTGCAAGAAGTTAAAATAGAAATAGAATGATTCTGTAGAATAAAATGATACGTTTCGCCAAACAAATGGCGTCAATGTCATTACAAAAGAAAAGCCTTAAAGGCTGCCAGCAATAAAAATAATAAACCTATTTCTATTACAAGTTAATCTTTGAGAAAAAATTCCTTAAGTTCTTCAAATTTCCTCTTCTGGACTTGGAGTCGACATTCACAAAGGCTTTTGTTATGAGAAAGGCTGTCGATCTCCTGAATCAACTGCTGAGCTCTAGCTGCATGATGGAGATCATGTCTAAACGTGGGGTTAGATGGGAAGTTTTCAGAAAAGTGTAATGATAGATTTTCTTGGGACTTGACAAAAGGTCACGTCTTGAAAACCAGCATCATTAATGCAGGCAATATGGCGTCAAAATATTTTCGACAGCAAATGATGGTTTCTCCAAAAATAAGTCGAAACATCTTTGCTGGGGGGCAATTTGTAGACATATATTTTCGACACCATGTCTTGGTAGGTAAAGTGATGTTCTTTGACTAAAGAAAATGACTACAGGTGGAGAAGAAAGAAAATGAAGATATTCAGAAACAGAGTTTCGACACTTCGACAGAACAGAGTTTCGACATTTCGACAGAAACATAAGGAAGTTTTCATCAGACAAGGTTTGAGGGACATTTATTACTTTTCGACAATTCGACAAAGTGAAGAGGCGCAACTTTTCGACACAAAGGGAAAATTCAAATTCAAGAGTTATGACGTTTGGCAGAAGACGCGTGGAAGCTTTAGAAGAAAAGAAGACATGCAGAAGGCCAAGTGTCAAAGACTTAGAATTTTTCTGTTATTAGACAGTTATTGTATTTGTATATAAATAGGATAGTTGTTGTAGAATTTTAGTGTGTGAAAACTTGTACTAAATTCCTGTAAATACTCAAAGTACCCATGCGAGAGAAAAGAGTTTATTATCTGGAAATGTACGTGTGAAACACCATCTTTTTAAGTTTATAGAAATTCAAAGTCTTTTATAATTGCCTTTAATTTTCCTAGTCATTTATCCTTTGTCATTTACTTTATGCAAGTTTTAATTTCATTCAATTTTTCTTTTCGCCAGAAGTTGTTATTTAGTTCTTTAACCAAACATTTCATACATAAAAGATATAACAAAACAAACCATCAAAACACCCTTATCCTAAGAGTTAGATAATTTTGCACATGTATCCCAGGATTTGTGTGGTTGGTCCTGCAAGTAACCCAGTTTTATAAAAGATTGGTAAACCAGAGGTTGTTCGCCAAAATCAACAGCGAACAGACAGTTCGAAGAGTTGTGTTTGAAGAGATGATGGAATCTGAGTTTATGGTGTTTTGATGAAGATGAAAATGTCTTAGGCTTTTTAAGAAAATGAAGATGAAATGAGGAATGTTGAAAGGTAAATGAAAAGTTAGAGTCTAGTTTTGTGAAGTATTCATGCAAAAGAGCTTTTACGTCATATATAAGGGAGAAACGAGGGAATAAATAAATTTAAAATTAAAAAGAAAAAAAAAGAAAAATGTCATATTCTAGGAAATTGATGCAAATAATATTTCTCTTCGGTTGAGAAAAATAACCGAGAGAAAAGACAAATTAAAAGAAAAAGAAAATTAAGGGCAATTCGAAACAATGAGACATTTAAATAAATAATTTAACAAGATCAATATTTTTTATTATAAATAATCAATTTTATTTTCTTGTATCATGCGTATTTCTTTTTCTTACAACAAATATTAATTCCATAATTCAAAATAAAAAAAAAGGGAAAGAGAAAGGTGCCAACTAAAGAAAAAAATAATGCTTAGTCCCTAAGGTAATTGAAAAATAAACAAAAAAAATTGCAGTAACTAGTATTCGAAGCGAGGTCTCTGATAGATCTATTCACTCGGTTGTTAACAAAACCGAGGGAAGAAGTTTTATATAATTAAAAAAAACATTTAAACACGACGCTCCCATAAATTATATCTTGGATAATTGTTGGACGATGTGAAAGCTTTGTCATAAAATTTATTATTTGTAGTAGTATAAGTAATACACATATAAACTCTAGTTTTAAGAGAGGTGAATTTGGACATGTCACATAAACTTTAAACCACTACTTAAGCACATTTTGACAAAGATGGATAAAAATGAAATAATTGTGAGTATTTTAGGACTTAACCATCGTTTATTACAAATAATATTAAAAGACTAACTTGTTAAAAAAAACATCAGATTTAAAGGATTAAATGATGTATTTGACCATGAATCATATTGAAATGAATAGAAACAAAAGTTACATAAAATAAAAAAGTAGTTTAGAGCACTAGAAGTATGCAATAACCACAAAAACCAACCCAACCTATAAACTAATACACCCATAATTGTTTATCAACTTAAGCGGAGCCTGCTCCCAGTCAACCAAAAAAATGGCACAACCCAAAGCCTGGACATGAATCCACTTCCAAGTAAACTAATAATAGTAGATATCCAGTGATTAATCATCAAGCTTTCCTACAAAAAAATAATTGTTATACATTTTCTAAATAGTCTAGACCACAAAATTTCATATCAAGATCAACCTAAAAATGTCTATTTTCCAAGATTAGGTCCCTATAATTACGCAAAAATCCCTAGAATCAAATGTGGTAGATGCCCTAACTACCCTACCCACTTAAAAGCTATTCACCATATGGCATAAGCAACCTCACACAAAAGAAAATGATGATCAACCGACTCCACCTGTCCAACACACGCAACACACTACTTGTTACTAGATCACGATAATTTAACGCCTCTAAGATTTTGCCTAGTTAACATCCTACTTTGAATCAACAACCAAGAGAATACCATAACTTTAGAAGATGTCCAAATATTTCAAATCCTAGACAAACCTAACACTACCCTCTCATACTTGCCTTCCCCGAACCCACCCAAAGCCAAAAAGGTTGTCATAAGTAAAACCGAACGAAAAGTACATATTTGGGTCAAACTTCTAAACCCAAGCATCTTCTTGACCGTGTCTAACAACCCCTATATAAGGGAAAGAAAATCCTCAAAGAGACCACCTCCCTAGAGAAGGAGAGTCCACCTCTACTTAAAACTCCAAACCTAAATATCTTTTTCCTGAGAGCCTAAGGAACCCACAACTTGAGAATTTTGCTCCGAATTGAGAAAAAGTATCAAAAGAAACACACAAATGAGGTAGTCCCCACCTGGGTATCATGCCAGAACCTAGTCTTGTGGCCATCCTCAACCATGCTCATACAAGAGGAGGCAAACCAACCAACCTCTTGACCCGGTGGAGACCTAAGAAAAGAAACACTTCTCCACCAATGAGATACCCTCCTAAGACGAACTTCCCTAAAAGGGAATCCTAACCTTTAAGGCTCATACTTTTACTTACTAATACCTCTCAAGAGTGAAGGAAAATCCAAAAGAATCCTCAACTACCACTTACTTAACAAGGAAATATTAACAAGTCTAAGATCTTTCACCCCTAACCCACCTACACTTTTGGCTTTACACGCATTCTCCCACTTAACTCATGTGGCCTTAACACCTCCTTTTGAGCACCCGTAGAAAATTTATTTTCAAACTAACTAACTTCTTCCAAATCGAAACTGACATCTTCATAAAAAATTGGAAGAAAACATGAATAAAGTTCAACACTGAGTTCAATAGAACCACCCTTTAACATAAAATAAAAATATATATTGCTCAAAGAAGCTAGTCTTTTGGTGACCAAGTTTAGAAGGAGGTCCCAAGTTTTATCCTTCTTTACGTTCGCACCCACCGAAAGCCCTATATACTTAAAGGGGAGGGACCCAACATTATATTGTAAAAAGTCCTTTACCAAATCCAAAAGTGGCCTCCCCACATTCCCCCAAAATAGAGAACTCTTAGTAAAGTTCACTTTGAGTACTGAGGCAAGATCAAAACTTTTGAGAACAACCTTGATTGTAAGAAGATTCTCAACAGATGGAACCCTAACCAACACCGTAGCATTGACGTACTAGAGATGAGACACCCCCAGCATATCCCTACCCACCTTGAACCTTTCAAACACATCGATTGAGACCGCCCTTTTTTTAGAAGCAGTAAGACTCTCTACCACCAAAAGAAAAGTAAAGTGATCCAAATGATCTCCTTGTTTTAGACCCTTTTTTATATTAATTTCCTTAGTATGGCACCCATGCACCAAGACTGAGATGCTACCCGAAAAAACACAAGCATGAATCCAAGCTCGACAACGATCATCAAAATTAAATCTCTGCAACATATAATTCAGGAAAGACTAACTAACAATCAAAATCTACTTTAAACTAAAACACTCACACTTAGACACCTTATCAAGATCCACCACCTCATTAAGAGCAACCACTCTATCGACCAACTCCCTCCCCTTAATAAAAGTTGATTTATCTAGGTAGATAAACTTCCCCATAACCATGACTAGCCTAGCTACCAAGACCTTAACCAACAACTTATACAAAGAACCAAGAAAGGAAATAGGTCTAAAATCTCCAAACTTAATAGGAGACTCCACATTCGGGATAAAAGTGGCGAAAAGGAACGCTAGACTCTTAAGTAACACATTATTCTGAAAAAACCGGTCAAACATCACATAAATATCCTCCTTGACTAACCCCAAAAACTTCTTATAGAAATAGAAATTGAGACCATCGAGTCCCAAACTATTGGACTCATCAATATCGGCAACTACTTCGACCATTTCTAAAGGAAAAAACCTAGCAGAGGGGGACTCGACCTCAACTGAAGAAAGACAAGGAAGAATAATATTGTTAAGGGTAGGCCTAAAAGCTATAGAATCAAAGAAATTCTCCTTAAAGTGCCTAGCAATTTCCCATTGAACCTCAAAGACCTTGTCTAACCAAAGATCTCATACTCGAAGAGCAACCAAACTATTCCTCCCACTTCTATACTTAACACAAGCATGAAAGTACCCATTATTGACATTCCATTCCTTCAACCAAGCCAATCTTGATCTCTGGAAAATTTAAGCGCAAGGGAACCTGATGAAATCCCACATCTCCTTATTCAACACCTTAAGGGTCCCTTTAAGAGCTTTTATGTTATCCTTCAGCTTGGATGCCACCAAACCCTTGCAAACGTCCAACCACCAGGACTCATATACCACCCTCTCAAAGTTAACATCTCTCAACTAGAAATTATTACAACTAAAAGACTTAGGCCCCTCAGAGATCAGAAGAATACTTCAAATCTAATGGACAGTAATCAGAGACATCTCGACCCAAAAAGGTTACAAATTACCCCGATTCTACTTCTCCTCCCATCCAACCGATAGAAGAACTCGATTCCACCTACGTACATAGAGACTCTGTTAAAATAAAACCAAATAAATCCTCCTCAACATAGATAAATCCACCAATCCCATCACTTCTATGAAAGCACCAAACTTCGTGGCTCCTAATGTTAATGCATATAAACTTAAAATATCATATCATTAAAAAAAATGCTAATCTTGTTGCCACCTCATCCTTTTTAGAAGGATAAATATAAACAAAGGCTTAAAGTAAAGAAAATTTGAAATTAAAAGATAAAGTCCATAAAAAAAGATAGAAACTAAAATCATATTAAACTCATTACTTGAACGAAAAACACTATTAACCCATTACATAATCATATCAATACTCCTATAAATCGAAAGTACTTTCTTGTACTAACATTTGTCCTCATTATATACTTCTTCTAACATATCAAAATTATTTGTTGGACCTATTAAAAGTTGAAAATGCCAAAGAAATTGGAACAACAAATAATGATATCATTAAGAGTTAACATCATGTCCAAGTCAATACTTGAAGTGGTGCCAAATTGCCTATTTCTTTTCATTGTGAAATTTTCCTCCTTAAATTTGGCATCACACCCAAAAAGAGATTTTAAGCAAAAGAGGTGTAAATTTCACTATGTAATCACTCACGGAAGAAAAAAGATAAACAAAGTGGTTTAAACTTTTAAATATACACGGGTCCAAAAAAAGAGTTACATGTGTTATCTCTAGGATTTTTTTCAAACTAAATTAAAGTTTTAAATATCCACCCAAATAATAGTGTTTAATTCGTAACAATCTTGGGTAACAAACAAAAAAAAAACCATAACAATCTAAATTGACCTGACAGAAATCATAGCACGACCACCTTACTCTTCGACATATAACTTAAAAATAAACAAATAAATAAATTTAAAAAGTGCTTAGGATCACAAAAATATCGAAGATTCAATCTATCACCTCCAATTAAATCTGACATTTTGTATAGTGATTGTTATTATCTTTATATTTTTATTAAATATATTTAGGATTTTCTATTGCGTTTATTGAAAATTTTGAAAAAATACGTGAATTTTTGATAAAAAAGCCAATGGTTTTTAGAAAAATTTAAAGAAATAGCGAAATTTTTGAAAAAAATCCGGAAAAATAAAACAGATATAAGATTTATCAAAAAATTTGGTGTGTTAAGTTTTTTTTATAAAAAAACTAATAAAAAATTTATATTTAAAATTTAAAAATGATCTATCAAAAATTTCATTCATACTTTTTACTCAAATTTATTCATAAATAATTTGAGAATTATAAACATACGTGGAATGTTAGGATTAATTAGTGATTGCAGGTTAAATACTCTAGTTCAATCATTTAAAAAATTTATACCAGAGGTGACAAATAAATTAGAAGCAAACACCATCAAAATCAACAATTTAGACAATTTTTCTATGGTTAATAAAATTATTTTATTAATAATATTTAGATGCATGTCCCCCTAATTACCTTATATGCTTTCATTTTCTCATTACATGAATTTGTGCCAAATTAAAAAATTTAGTTGAGATTTTTTTTTAATCTTTATCTAAATGATCAAATAAACACATTATTTCTTCTGACATGCATGAATACTTGCCCTCAATCAATTGTTCTGTACAAAGTAGATGCACATTATTGTTTCCTTTACCTTATGATAAGATATACTTCATTTGTCCCTTCTTAAATATACCAATTTTTGTTTTTGATTTTCTATATTTAAGAAATTAAATGTGACTAGTTTTTAATAGATTTAAACTTCACCTTATTATTACTTTGCGGGGGTTTAGTCACATGTCATATTATAATTACAATCTTATTTCTTTTTAATAAAAAATTGTTTTTTCTCTCTTATTCTTCAACTTCTCTAATAATTAATATCAGAGTGTTAGTTAAACTTAATGAAAAAGAAAGAGTTGAATTCTGTATTATGTACAATGATAAAATGTTAGAGATTTACATTTTGGAGGAGATTATTGATAGGATATTTGCGGGTTGTATTGAGTCAAATTTGATGAAATTCAATATTGTTCAATTCAATTAATAATCGTTGGATTGAGTTGAGAGTTCAACATGTACTTACTTGTTAAATTAAATCCAAACTAAATCAACTCGCGAGTCATCAATTAGTTTTTTTTTTAATTATTATAAATAAACATTCAATTCAATTAACCCATTTATTTTACATAAATATTAAAACAATATAAAATTTTAGTTTTTAATTTGAATAAAATGTGACATTTAATATCTAAAAGCTTCTTTCACAATCTAAATCAAATCCAAAAAGAAATACAAAATGCGTAGAATATAACTTTTTTTTTTGGAATAAGATATATATATTAATGCCAAAAAACATCATACAAGCATAAGCCGATCCAATAGGATCCAGGCAACTAGAAGACAAGAGTTTCAAAGAGGCCTAAACAACTACTTTAGCCATTCAAATTACAATACTCCATGAGTTTTCTATTAGTCTCATAGCACGGATTATGTCCTTGATTCGCCTACTATCCAAAGCATCAACTTGGGCACCTTGAAAAGCAACTTGATTACGGATAGTCCAAACATGGTAAACAGTTTCTGCAATTGCACACTTAATAAGCTTGGTTCTTGTGCTTTTGCCTCGGGTATTATTCATCAACCAATTTATCTCATCATTCCAACCACTTGGTACATGATCAACTCCACATACTTTTAACACCTGATTCCAAATATTCGGGGTGTGACTGCATTCGAAGAACACATGATTGCAGCTTTCGCGCCCTCTGCAGAAGAAGCACATTCCATCTGTTGCCATCCCGAATTTTTCCATCCTGTCCTTTGCCATGAGACAGTTTTGACAGACCATCCATAAAATAAAAGTGGCTCGTGGTCTAGCTAAGTTGCCATATAGGAGAATTCGCCAATTAACCTTTGGCTTGGCTTGCCATATAGAATATAATTAAAATAGTAAGATATATCACTCTTTTAATAAATAAATTTAATCTCTTAAACTTAATTTATGTTTAGGTTTTTACAACTAATAAAAACTACAATTATATTAAAAATGATGTATATGTAGTAGGAATTTTGCTAGATCGCTTATAAAAGAAATAAAATAAAAATGACATGACATATTAATGCGTTGAATTCGCAGGTTCGGGGATTCAAAATTTAAAGTTTGTTACCCGAACCAAATACCAATGGATTTGAATAGGTTGGTTCGGGTTGCACCCATACATAATTGAGTTGGATTAAAATAAAGGTTGGATTGGTTTTGGTGAGTGGGTTTGCGGATTGACCCGTACCCATAAACATCTCTAATTATTGAATTTAAATGTGAGTTATTAAATTTCATATCGATTATAAGTGAAAAAAACTAAATATAAAAGGGAGGTGATCCATATATTTAATATATTAAAGTTTTTATTAAAATGTGATGTGTTTTTTTATAGTTTTAGAACATTGATTTGTTGTTGTTTCAAATGAACTCGCCCCCAAATACTAACAAGTACATTAACAACATTGTGAAGATTGAGATGAACATGGATGATGAAATAGAGGTGTTGGTGGCCGGATTTATAAAGTTCTAACGGTCGAATGATGTGCAATGAAAGATATAAGGGAAAAACGACAATGAAAAAGGCACAAAACATAATCATGTAAATTGCATGTTCTTTATCAGGTAGAACTTCATCACTCGAACCACCAACACCTCTATTTCGTCCTCTACGTTCATCTCAACCTACACAAATTAAACCTAGTAGTCTTGGATTCATGCCTACTCTTAAATTTACAAAATAGCGGTCAATTTGACGTTTTTTCTACTTTATTTAATTTGTCGTTTGGATTTGATGACATCATCAAATGTTTTGTTTATAAATTGTAATTGTTGGTACAATGATCTTTACAATTTTATGGCACTTTGTTTGTTTCATTGATTTTATTATAATGATACTAAATATTTTGGATTTTGAAGTTCTATTTGTTGATATAATATTTTAGAATTTGATGGTAATATAATGTATGATTGAACATATGAGACTAACATTGCCCAATTAAATTTTGTAAGGGATTAAATAGGATTTTTTTTGTTAGGAACTTAAATATGTGTCGATTTGATCCTCTAAAATTTAAAAATTGATGTATTGATATTTTTTTTCATAAACATTGTCTATTTTTTTTTTAATTTATGGGACCAAATTGTCCTAAAAAATAATGTAGGGACCTAAATGTCTCTTATTTTTGTAAATAATACATATGACATAAATAATACAAATGACAATTTAGTTACGGTTCAAAAGTAAGAAATAAATTCGGTTTAACAAAAATATTAACAGAGGGACTAACAAAACTCAATTAAATTTTATAAGAAATTAAATGCAATTTTTTTTTAAGATTAATCTAAATTCTGCTATTTTTGTGAGGACTAAAATGAGCCTTTCACTCATAAAATTTTCGATAAAAATGTTTCAGTTTTTTTATAGTTTTAGAGTATTTATATGTTGTTGTTTCAAATGAGCTATGTAACAAAGATATAAACAAGATTTGTGCAACAATATAAAAAACTTTATAATTTTAATAAGTATTTTCGTCTCTATAAATTGACGTGTTTTTTGTTTTAGTCTTTAATTTTTTTTAAAATAATCTCGCAATGTTAAATCTTTTTCATTTTAGTTTTTAAAATTTAAATTTGTAGAAAAATTTGTTGATTTTCTGTGGATTTTTCTTTGAATTTTCTTGTGAATTTAAAATCTGTAGATTTTCTGCATATTTTTCAATATTCCTGAGGATTTTTATTTTAGAGACTAAAACCAAAATAATTTTAACATTTATGAACTATTTAAAAAAAATTTAAAGATTAAAAACAAAAATACGCTAACTTACCGAACAAAAAGTTAAACCTTTTAATAAATATATAAATTGTTCCTACAATGCCATAAAATTGAACCATACTCAAGTTTTTATTATAAAAGTAAATTAAAGTATTTATTTGATAAACAATACCATTATTTACAAGTTTGACGAGAGAAAAAGCTAGACAAAATGAAGATAAAGAAATGTTAGAAGGAACCAACCTTATTATATTTTGTGTTTAGTTTGGTAGCCTTTTTGGATGATACTTTATATTAGTGCTCTAAAAAAAGGGCAACACATTTTGTGGTCCAAATGGACAATCCTAGAAGAGCTGTCTATCCACTATATATATTGAAGCTATCATGCTTGGTTGAAACACACACATTGTTCTATACTCTCTCTTACCACACATAAAGAAAAAAAAACACCTCTATCTCAAAAATGTTTACATTTTCTGATGATGAGATGGTTTTGATCTTTGGTCTCTTAGGTAACATTGTGTCATTCTTGGTGTTCTTAGCTCCATTGTAAGTCATGTTTCAAACAAATTTTAAAAATATGTATAATTGTTGTATGAATGGTAGATATAACTTATATTTGTTACTTTGTTTCTTGTAGGCCAACCTTCTATTCAATTTATAAGAAAAAAATATCTGAAGGGTTTCAATCAATTCCATATGTGGTTGCACTTCTTAGTGCATTATTGTTGCTCTACTATGGCTTTCTAAAAACCAATGCTCTTTTGATTATCACCATCAATTGTATTGGATGTGTTATAGAAGTTGCTTACCTAATCATCTTCATCATATATGCTCCCAAGAAACTCAAGGTAAAATTCTAATCACAATCATGATCGCTATAAACAAAAATACATGTAACATTAAATGCCGTATTTGAGGGCATACAAGATGAACTATCGCACAAAGCCTAAAATTTAACAGGTTTAAGTTGTGGTGAAAATGAGTCATAAACTATTTCTCACGATTAAACCATGACAAAATAAAATATTTATTTATTTGTGAAATTTAAATCGTGGTTAATCTACACAAAACTTTCAAAAATTTAAGACGGTCTTGATAGCATCCAGACTTCTGATTGAAGACGTGTTAGATGATATATTAACGTGATATTGACACGACATTGATATATGTGATTAGTGTCATTAAGATTGAAGACATGTTTGATGATATATTAATTACTTGATATTGACACGACCTTAATACATATGTGATTAGTGTCATTAAAATTGAAAGAGTGTTTGATAATATATTAACTTGATATTGACACGACCTTGATACATATGTGATCAGTGTCATTGATTTTTTAACTTCTAATTATTATAAGTATTGATATGTCAATGTCAATATCAATATTGTGTCTAATGTTTTGATGAATTGCAGATATCAACTTTGGTCTTGATACTTGCTGCTGACATTGGAGGCTTTGGCATGACAATGATAATCACTTTCTTTGTTGTGAAGAGAGCCTTTCGTCTCCATGCTGTTGGTTTGATTTGTGCCATTTTTAACATTGCTGTATTTGCTGCTCCTTTAAGCATAATGGTACTTACTTTCTCTTTTTACCATTCATCTCATATAGTTTGATATGCAACAAATAATATTCATGAATTTTTTTTATTTACAATTGAACCCCTAAAATTTCAAAAATATTAAATATATTTCTAAGAAATTTCTTTTTTACACGGGTTCCTCCATAAAGTTTTAAATAATTTAAGTTGATCCCTAAAATTTAAAAATTAGTATTTAGGTCCCTGAATTCAAGATCCAAATTATAAATTCTTAAAAGATTTGGGACTCAAATTAAAAAAATTGAGTTTATACTTGCATATTTAATTAAATATTTTTTTGAAAAAATAATTTTTGTTTTTTTAATTAATAATATTTAATTAAATATTTATTTGAATTTTTTTTTTTAATTAATATTATTTAATTAAATGCAGAGGAAGGTGATTAAAACAAGAAGTGTTGAGTTCATGCCATTTTCCTTGTCATTATTTCTTACTCTATGTGCCACCGTGTGGTTTTTCTATGGACTCTTTAACAAGGATAACTACATTATGGTAAGTCTATAAATATTTAATTTACTCATCCTATTAATTATTTAATATGTTTGAAAGAAAACTAATTTTTTATTTATTTATTTTTTTTTTGTAATTTTCAGATGCCAAATGTGTTGGGATTTCTATTTGGCATCTCTCAAATGATCTTATACCTCATATACAAGAATGCTAAGAATAAAGTTGAAACTAATTCAAGTGGGAAGCAAGAACATGGTTTTGGTGATGAAGATGGCGATAAACAGAATTTCATTTCAATGGTGGAAATGAAAGAGAATATAGTTTGATGTTGCATTGTATATTATAGGTTTAATTAGGATGAATGATGAATCATGAATCATGAATAACATGTCTCTTAATTATATCTTATCTAGTTATTATGTTCTATGTACTAATAGAGACTATGAGCTATGACATGCTTTGATTATGTAATAATAGACTAATTAGTAGTTCTTGCTTTTATATCACCACCATGAGTTTATGGTTTGTCCTCTTATCTTATTTTGCTAATGAAACATTCCCTTGGAGTATATTTGGATGAAGCATTTTAATGAGGGAAAATAATTTTTTTGAAGGAATTTAAAATGATTTGACCAAAATCCATTGTTTGGATAAAAAAATATAGAGAATTGTTAAAATGATGTAAATTTATGAAGTATTTTATTCAAGTTAAATTTAAGGAATTTCAAATGACACCAAAAAGTAAGGAATTTGAAATTACTCTTTCACACTATATCATACAATTGTTAAATTGTTTGTTATCAATTTTTTAAATTTTGCAAGATAGTCCTCATATTTTATGAAAATTTCAAATTCACCCCTAAAACTTTCTAAAAATGGAAATAAGTCCCTAAAATTTTTCAAATTTCACATTCAAATTTTTAAAATTGCAAATTGGTCCCTATTTTCTATATTTTAAATTTGGCTCAAAAGTTTTAAAATTTATGAAAATGACCCTAAAAATTTAACAATGAATCATTTTAATACTCTATCCAAACAAAAGAATTTAAAAATAAATGGATTTCAATTGAATCATTTAAATTGCTTAGGATTTTGAATTTTTTGAAAATTCTCAATTACCTCATCCTAACACACTCTTAAGTTTCAGTGAAGCAAATTTATTATGATTTTAATGTGTAAATAAACATACAAAATTATAATTTTACTTACAAAGGGCTTTAAAACATTAAGGTTATTTGGATTTGTATGAAAATGTACCACAATAATAATAACATTGTTGTGGAATATAATAATATTTGACCACATTAAGATTTTACTTTTTGATGAGTGGGACAAAGAATAATAACAATAAAAAAGAAATGGTCTTAAGTAAAATTAATCAATCTATCAAATACTGTAAAGAAAATAAAAGATTTACAACTAATTATTCAGAGGAGAAGAGCAACTCTCGAATTAATTATACTTCAAGAGTTCTCACAAGAGATTACAAAAGATTTACAACTAAAAGGTCTTCCAAGTTTTCAAGAACATCTCCAATTTTCTACCCAATGGTTTCTCAATATATGAATCACAAAAACCCAAGATATTTAGAATAGTTTCTCAATCGTCTTAGATAATCTCAAGGATCTTCCATTTCTTATAACAATGAGTCATAAGAATCTCTTCCTTTGTCTCTCTGAGTTTCGTTTTAGAAAACTCTCTAATGAAACTCGTATGCCACTCATACCCAAAAAACAGGATGGAAAGTGTGTTCTAAAGGTTTCAGGAAAAACACAATGCGTTACTCTAAAATGTGTTGCGTTTCAGCAAAAATACAGGAACACACTATGTTTCAAAAAAATGCACAACATTCTCGCGAACGAAATTTTGAGATTTTTTAATCAATCTCTACAATTCATCACCATGGTTCTAAAATTGATGGTGATGCCAATTTACCCATCAACCGCCTTACTGCTCAAATCCAATAAATGTTTGAACCTTGATTTAGGTATTTGCATAGTTTTTGAGTCAATCTCTAACTAAAAACCAAGTTTTTCTCCACCATAGATTATAAGTATGTTACTATTAGGAGTTCATTGAAAGTAACATATATACTGTTGTGAATTAGGATGTCTTGAAACAAAGTATAAACGATTTCTTTATGATCAAGAAACACACAAGAGTTAGGGTTAAGGAAAAACAAGAAGAACAACAAGGATTGGTTATAACTGTTATTCTTTACTTTCTCTATAAAACAGATTACAAGTACTCAAGAATAACAAATAACCCTCTCACCCTAATTAGGATTTGTCACACCACACTTATGATGAGAGACTAGTATGCTATTTATAATAAACCTAACATACTAAACTAATGAGCTTTTTAACAATTACCCATTACAAGCTAACTTAGAGTACAGACTAACTTAAACAATTGGATCCTTAACACAAGGCCCAATTCGACAGCTACATACTTGTCATACCCTAATTTTTTATCCTGAGATTCTGTTTTTTCATTTCGTATCGTCTGCATAGCATATCACGCATTTTATCATGCATAATACCCAATTTATCAGTTGGAATAAACTTGTTGGAATTACAGCCGATTTGGTCAAATAAAAATCAACTATGTGTAAAATCAGTGGACGGAAAATTTCAAGATCGAGCCTGCAAACGTCAGTGATATTAATCTACATTTCTCGTAGTTTAACCTGACGTGCTCATTTAAATTTTTCGACCACCTTTTGGACATTTTTTTGACCAGTTTAAGCCTTTTTAACGGGTAAAATTTATTTCAAAATCTGACCAAACGTTGTATTTTTTCAGTATGTTTATTTTGCGCTAATTATTTTGGTGTGTTTATTTTATTTTTTCTAGCACTTTTCTGCCCGACTTTTTATTTCATTTTTTATTTATTTTTAGTTAAATAATCATTTAATTTATTTAGATTTAATTAGATATTTAATTTTTATTTTTATTTTTATTAATTAATTTTATTTTTAATTTGTTTTTTAATATTTTCTTTTTTCATAAAAAAAAAACACAAAAACATCATATTTAATCAATACTTAATTATGTTTCTCCTTCTAAAAACACAAAAACATAATATTTAATTCTTTTTATTTTTGTCTCATTATAAAAAACAAAAAAACATTGTGTTAATTTTTATTATCATTCTTGTCTATTTTCTAGTCATATATATATATATATATATATATATATATGCATTAGAAAAAATAAAGAGGACACACAAAAAAAACACTCATGCTTCATATCTCCCTCATATCACTGTGCACCACCAGAGGCTACGAAAAATTACCGTCGTTCGACTGCTACCCTCCGCTCCTCCGTTGACGAGAAGCACCGCACGACCCACCTTCTAAACGACGTGCAGCCGGACGCACCGCCTCGTTGCAAATCAGTAAAGAGTATTGATGTTTTTGTCAAAGATGAAAAAGTGATTGGAATACGGGCCTTTCACGTGGAGGGAGAGAGCATTTTAGGTTTTATGACATTTTCTTTCTTTTTATTTTATTATTATTATTATTATTATTATTATTATTATTATTATTTTATCTTATTTATTAATATTTGTTTTAGTTAATCTTGACATTTAGATTCAATGAATTGTGTAAAATTTTGGAGTGGGTTATAGACCCATAGTTGATTCATACATCCTGCTCTCTTTTGCACACCCCAAACTCCTTCTAGCAACTCTCCATGATTTAAAATTTTGTTTATTTTGATTAATTTAATTTTGACATTAGTCTTAATTTTGACTTTTATTTTGATTATTCTTAATATTATTTTAATATTAATTTCTAATTGAATTTTGATGTTAATTGCAATGTTAATTTTAATTGGATCTTGATATTAATTTTAATATTAAGTTAGATCGAATGTTAATAACGATGTTGATTTTGATTTGCCATGTTCCCTTAGGATATCTCGATTATATTTGATCTTTGATTAAATTTAATTAAGATTAGATATTAGTGATCAATTTTGATTAGAATGGTAATTAATTTTTAACACTAATTTGTGGTCTTTAATTATAATTTAGGATTAAATTTTAATTAACTTGTGAGTGACTTTATGTGACTAACTTCCCTTATCTCACGCCGCCGCGCGATCAAGACTAGTTTACCTTACCCTTTATCCTAGCCTTAGGATTAGAGTCGCCGTACTCTATGTAGGTGTTCTGCCATGGACACTTATTTCCCTTTTATCCTAGCCTTAGGATTAGAGTCACCGTACTCTATGTAGGTGTTATGCCATGGGCATTTACTTCCCTTTTATCCTAGCCTTAGGATTTTGAGTCGTCGCACTCCATGTAAGTGTCATGGTTATGAACACTTATTCCCCTTTGGAACCTTGACCACAATCAAGAGTTCCTCACCCTTATTGAGGGGAACTACGAATGCTCTGATTCCATTCCCGTCAGGATACGTAGGCACGAGATGTGATGTCTTGGCGAGCATACTTAGGACTAATACCTTAAGTCTCCCTTTTTACCTTTTCACCCTTAGCAGATAAATAACAAATAACACAATAAAACAAGTGGTTCCTGTAGAGTACTACAGATACTTAGGATGCTACCAACTTCCCTAGGTATAACCAACCCTCGAACCTTAGATTCTCTTTTCCTTTGCATTGCATTGCATGTTTATGGTTTATTCGTTCTTTTTCCCTTCCCTTGGATAAATTATAGACCGGTGGTGAATTAAGATTTTTGATTCAAGTTAATTAATAGGTTGATATCCGATTCTCACCGCGACAGAAATGGCGACTTCATTGGGGATGTCAATATATCCCTAATAGGGTTACACCTAACTTGTTTTATATGTGTTATTTGTTTGTATATTTGTATATATCTATCTGCTTGTTGTTTTGTTGTTACCTTTGTGTGGTGAGATGGGTCCTAACCTGGACTTGAGTATACAACTATGATAGGATTGTGGTATAATCAATAGTTAACTGTTGGGAGTAGTCCTAACATGATTAACATATGATATAACTGATGTCATGCGAGTAGTCGTATTGGCATTATGTTTTCCGACCTGGGAGTCCGTGAAGCTGAGGACCTTAGTATCCCTTTACCTCTCCTAGCCTTTTTAGGACGTAGTGCAGTGATTATCCAGGTGTAGACCTGTGGTGACTGTCATGTGATACTACACTCAAAAGAGGTTCTCTTGAGAATATTACTAACCACCGAGTAATTGGGAAATTGATAATATCTGAAAGATGGGCTGATGACTTTGAGAACTTGTTAGAACCCGATGCACAGGTACACTATAAACACTAGTACATACCCCGTGGTTAGTTCTTCACCCAGACTCCATGTTGTGATCTTAAACCTTTGATCCTACTATGTGTGATTCGCATCTTGTCTTGCATCGCGTTGCATATCATTTGCAAATTTGCATAATTCATTGCATACATCCATTTTGTCCAGTAACTCATATCCAGCTGTCTCTATCTTCCAGTGTCACCCGTCAGTCGTCAAGCTGATTCCTCGACACAAATACCAGACTAGAGCTAACTACAGACGCAAGATGTCAGAACAAGAAGCACACAATGTAAAGATCCGAATGGAGATCGATGATCTTAATTCAAGCATGACAAAGCTCACTGAAATGCTCCGAGTCTTGGTTGCTAGAGCATAGCAACTCCAAAGGACTGTTATCCAGGAGATTTCAAATGCTGATCCTCAACCTATTCAGGTGCCACCTTCAACTTGGCCAGAGTTTGGTTTACCCCATAATTATTCTCCACCTATTGCATCTACTGCTATGATTGGTCAAACTGTCAGACCAGTGTTTCAAGCTCCTGTTTTTGCCGAGCCCCGACCTATGGTTCATGCTGTTGCCCAGACTACTCAGCTCCTTTTGAGAACCCTCTCTATGAGTACAATACTGCCAATGCTCAGGGTGAAGACCGTGAAGACTTTGTTGAACCTGAGGTTGTCCGTGAACAATTTCAGACCATAGCAAGAGACTTAAAGTCGTTGAGGGTACTGACTTCTTTAGTGTGGACGTAGTCAACATGTGCCTGGTTTCTGACCTTGTTATGCCTACCAAATTCAAAACTCCCGAGTTTGTGAAATATAAGGGCCACTCTTGTCCAAGGCCTCATTTGGTCATGTACTTTCAAAAGATGGTTGCTTATACCAACAACCAGAAGCTGCTCATCCACTGTTTTCAAGACAGCTTGAGTGGAGCTTCTCTCAAATGGTATATGAATCTTGAACAGAATAGTATCCACTGCTTCCAAGATCTTGCTAATGCTTTTATGAAGCAGTACAAGTACAACCTCGAGATGGCTCCTGACCGCCGTCAACTTCAAAATATGTCTCAGAATGATAAAGAGTCTTTCAAGGAATATGCTCAGCGTTGGAGAGAACTCGCTTCTCAAGTTGAACCCCCTCTAGCAGAAAAGGAGCTGACTGGAATGTTCATGGACACTTTGTCTCAATTCTATTGGGAGAAGATGATTGGCAGTGTTTCTTCTAACTTCACTGATTTGGTAACCATTGGTCAAAAACTCGAGGAAGGACTCAAGAGTGGTAAAGTGTCCAAGGCTGCTGAATCTTCTAATGGTGCAAGGTGTGTTGACGCCAAAATCCTCTTTCAACTGGATTCAGATTTGATCTCCACTGTGCATTCCATGAAGGTGCCGCAGGCCACGACCTGAAAAATTTCTATGCATTAAAGGCTAGAGTGCGTGATTTGATTAAGGTCAGAATCCTTAGCATTCATGACACCAATCCTAATGTCCAGATAAATCCTCTGCCAGAGCACGCCAAGTGAAGCTTCGGTCGACCTCAGCTAGCTATCTTCCTAAAAACCAGTGTTTCAGACAGGCCAGCTCACCCCTATTGCTGATTAGTCACTAGGCTATTGTTTGCATTTTCCTTTGTTTTGTACTAGATGTTTGTATTCAAATTTTGTTTGTATTTTCGTGATTAATGAAATGACCATTGCAACTTTTGGATTCAATTCATTTTGTCCATTATTTACATCTTTATGCTTTATTTTCAATATATATATATATATATATATATATATATATATATATATATATATATATATATATATATATATATAATAAAGCATAAAGATGTATATATATATATATACACAATGCTTTAATGCTTTATTTTCAATATATATATATTATCTCTTTTCCACTTTCTTTTTTATTGTGCAAAGATTGGAGGGAGGATGACGAAAACGTTATACCCAAAATTGCTGGTATGCTTTCAAAAAAAATTTACTGACGATGTAAGGCATTGTTTCAACTCCCTAAACACTGGAGAAATAAGGAAGTTATTCCCTTGTTAAACCCTTCGAGCCTAGAAGTTGGAGCTTCTTTTTATACAAAAACCCGTAATCTTAACCTTGGGATGGGTAGTTCTCAGTTTACTTGGTTATGCTTTCATGCAAGACACCTTTCATATGAAGGTTGCATTCACAATTTTCCTTCACACACAGAAAACAAGTGTCAACGATGTTTTTCAAGCCAAAAAGCCAATGATGGTTCATTATAATCATTAAGCCAGATAATCACTCCCTTTTCCTTCGAAGAAAAAATCAAAAGAAAAAGCCCGCTAAGTCAAAACCTATGAAGGAGACTTAGGCAAGATTGGGGCATCCCGCTGACCGTAAGCTTCAAAAGAAACAGTTCAGGCAAAAGTTAGGGATAATAAAAGAGGAAATCTTTGAATCCTTACCATGAAAATCCTCAATGACAACAACAACCAAATGTTGTAAGGAAGTAGTGACTGCTATTTCAAAGTCCCTGGACTTCTGAACCATCGTCACTATCATCAATGCAATTCTCAACCTCTTGGGAATATGAGTGCATAGTTTGAGTTAACTGAGCGTATGACTGAAGACCATTACGAAGATTGGGTGGGTACAAATAAACTTTTAGCCTTTATCCTTTGTTTCTTAAACCGTGAACCAGGCCACGTTAAAACCCTCAAAAGACCTAATTGAGGCAAGGTTATTTCGAAAGCATACTATAGCAAGGTTGCATAAACTGACTCCAAAAGATCCTTGCAAATCATGTTGTTTTGGCATCATACCTTTTGCTTTACCTTTCACTTTTACAGGTCTTGAACCGCCTTGTTCGGACTAGTGACTCATGTATTTTGCATCTTTCAAAAATAATTTTGATTTCAAAAGTTACACGAACTCTGCATTTATCATGTTTATATGAATACTTTTGTTCGCAAACTGGCTTTCCTCTCAAGGAATTTTCAAATAGTTAAGAAACTTGGTCAGTGATCCTATCAGGTGCAAGTTCTTTCCAAATTATGTTGAGAATCAGTTCAAGGTTTGTTGCTCAATGCAAGTCCTTCTCAGAATTGGTTTATCCAAAAAATCTTTCAAGACTCAGACTGGGGCAAGATTTCCAAGCGCATAATAAAGTAGTCATCTTCAGAATCAGACAAGTTGAAGCAATGATCAACTCATCTATAATAGTCAGCTAATCTAGGGAAATTTACTTGGAGAATCCCCAAGCAGATCTTTATCCTTCCTAGAAGGATCATCAACTTGATGCAGTTTACCAGTGTGGTTGAGATGTGTTCAGTAGTAGCTATTAGAACAAGGTTTAGTTCTGCAATAATACCTCTGATTTTTGATGATAACAAACAAGTATGTTTATATGAACAATTTTGGTATTCTAATGTTTGTTATTTTTAAGAATTTAACAAACAGGTTCTGCTTCTGATAAATAGCGTGGCTAAGTTATTAGAAGAGAATTGTTCCACTTCTGTGCTACATTTGTTCTGCTGAACAGTAGCATTTGCTTCAAAAGACTCTAAAGTTGTATGACTCTGATACGATGTCTAAAGAAAACAAGTTCTGAAGATCTGAAGACAGAAGTTCTGATGAACAAGTCCAGATGCTGAAGACTTATGCTTCTTAGACAACAGGTTCTGAAGACCAAGTGCTGAAGACTCTGAAGATGTAGCTCTGTAGACTCTGAAGGCTTGAAGCTCTTAAGACCCAAGTTACGTTTTCCCTTCTTCTAACTCATGCTCTCAGAAGCCTCTGAAGTCAGGAAGTTGAGAAGACTAAGCAACGTGGTATAACAGTACAACGGTACAATGAGGACGCTTTGCCATAATTCTGAAATGTCAAAAATATCCTTCAACGGTCATATCACATGCATGGCTATATAAAGGCTTGAAGACTTCAAGAATGAGTTGCTAATCTTCACTGCTCATACGCTCTATTGTTCATATCATTCTTAAGTCATTTTGTTCTTAAATCTGTTTACATATCAGCTTGTAGAAGCAATTTTCTGTAAACAAATTATTTTTCAAACAGTTGTTTGATTTCCTTAAGAGACCGGTTAGGTCAGAATTCTTGAGAAGTCTAGGACTAGTGTGTCTTAGAGATTGTTGTTAGTCACTTGCAGTTTGGCTTGTGCATTGTATTAATCAGTTTGATTAGTGCATTAAGACCTCGCTTGAGAGAGGCAAAATCACCTTGGCGGGTGGACTAGACTAGCTTGAGGGTTTCTCAAGTGAACTAGTATAAACATATTGTGTTCTTTATTTTCGGTTTCTCTTGCTTTATTATCAAGAAGTGAAGGTTATTTGTAAAGGGTATTATTTTTAAAGAATCGTTTTTATTGTAAAAACCCAATTCAAACCCCCTTTTCTTGTGTTTTTCACATCTTCAATTGGCATCAGAGCTCCGGTTCTGAGAAGATAAAAAGTTTGAATTTTTATCAAGCACCTAACAGTGTTCAGTACCGATCCAAAGTGTGAAAAACAATGGCTGCTAATGTCACTTATGATAATAATGAAAGAGACTCATATAGTGCAAAACCTCCTATCTTTGATGGCGAGAAATTTTACTATTGGAAAGTCAGAATCGAAAGTTACTTTCTGGGATTTGATTTGGATCTATGGGATCTGGTAGTTGATGGCTACAGTTATCCAGTAGACTCTGAAGGCAAAAAGATTGCCAGAAGCTCATTTTCAGAGGCTCAAAAGAAAACCTACAAGAATCATCACAGAGCGAGAACGATTATGCTAAATGCTATTTCATATACAGAGTATGAAAAGATTACAGATAGAGAGACTGTAAAGTCTATCTTTGACTCTCTTCGGATGACTCATGAAGGCAACGCTCAAGTCAAGGAGACGAAGGCTCTGGCCCTAATCCAGAAGTATGAGGCCTTCAGAATGGAAGACAACGAATATGTGGAAACTATGTTTTCAAGATTCCAGATGCTTGTTGCAGGACTCAGAGTTCTGGATAAAGGTTATTCTACTGTTGATTATGTCAAGAAGATTATCAAGAAGATGAACCTCAGAGAAGAGGTAAGTCTGTTGCTCTGAATTCTAAGTCTAAAATGACAAAGGCTTATAGAGTAAAGGAGAACTCAGAAGAATCTGAAGAAGATTCAGACGAACATGAACTGTCTCTCATATCAAGAAAGATAAATCAGCTGTGGAAACACAGACAGAGCAAGTTCAGAGGGCCAAGAAGAAAAGGTAGACCTGAGTCTACATCTGGTCAAAGGAAAGCTTCTGAAAATGAAGTTACTTGTTACGAATGCAAGGAGCCTGGACATTATAAGAACTAGTGTCCAAAGCTCAAGAAAGATAGAAAACCTAAGAAGGTTTTCAAAGCTTAAAAGGGTCTTATGGCAACATGGGATGATTCAGAGTTAGAAGAAGATGATTCTGATGAAGAATATGCCAACGTGGCACTCATGGCAAAGACCAGCATGAGCGAAGCCTTATCAGAGAATGAACTGATACTTGATGAAGAATTAGACTCTGATGACGACAAAGAGGTACTTTCTTCCTTATCTCGTTCTGAACTTGAATTAGGTTTATCAGAACTTATGAAAAGGCATCAACTTCTTCTAAGTAAACACAAAACTCTGAAAAAGACTTTTGTGGCTGTTTCTGAGAACTCTACTAAGAGCGAGCCAAATATTTCTGATTTAAATGAAAAAAAATTTTCTTTAGAAAAATCTAATGCTGCTCTAAAAAGTAAAGTCTCTAAGCTAGAAGAAGAGATTACTTCTAACATATATGTTACTGATAAAGTAATCAGATATAATAGAGTTTTTCAGCACTTCCTTGCTAAATGCATAGATAGAAGCAAGATGGCTTCAATGATCTATGGAGTTAGCAGAAACAGAAGTAGAGGTCTGGGATATTCAGGACCATCAAAACCAATTGATGAGACTCTGAGTGTCAAACTAAAACCTTTGTCTGAACATTTTGTGCCTGCTGGTGTCGCTCCCCGGGATTTTCATCCAGGTACAAACGCGAGAGTGGCGCGGAAAACAGAGTCGCCAGCCGTGTAAATTTATCCCAAGAGAGGGAAAGGGAACACCGCATAAACCTGAGGAAGAGGGAAAGGAATGGTCATCGTAACCATAGCCTGGGTTCGGGAGTCGGTTACGCGAGGGGAAGGTGCTAACACCCCACGCGTCCATCGTACTCGATGGGATCCACGCTTGTTGTCTATTCTAAGGGTGAGTTATACTATCATCTAGGGCTGTACTAAGACGGGGAAGGGAAAAACAAAGACAGACTCGGTAGGACGTCGACGTCCTAGGCCTACGTACCCCCTTTGTGCAATGGGGAATTCAGAGTCGACGTAGTTCAGACCAAGTTCTTTTTGTGTTTTTTATGAGCGATGTTAAGTTCGCGTCCGGCAGTTAGGGTGTTTGCGACTCAGACGGAAGATAACGTGCCCTTTTTTAAAATAGCCTTTAAGTTGAAGGTCCCGAAGGACAAAAAGGTTTGAAGTTGGTTTGTGTTTTTTAGGACAGAAGTGGCTTAAGTTAATTCCTAAGCTGCATTGCACCAAAGTCTAGGGCACAGGGGCGAATACTTAATGCATCATCCCAAGACAGGACGCTCGCTAAGCACTCTAGAAATATGAGAGGAAGCCCCTTATTTCTCATTCCCCACGCTTAAGGCTCGTGCGCAATACACTTTATTCTTATTAAGTGTTTTTTAAAGAAATTTGTAGATGAGAAGAGAGAAGACACAAGGGTAACTCTAAAGGGGGACTATGAATCCTAAAGTTATCATGCATGGGTGGCCTACGGTTAGTGAGGTTTGACGACAACCTAAATCCTAAAGGAAGAAGACGAGAGAAGGAAGGAGCAAGGGTTAACATGGATGTTTATCCATACCCTTAAAGAACTTACCTTAGTCCCTGCATAAAAGGTTAGTACGAAACAGACATAAATAATATCAAAGAAAATGAAAATCAAGAAATGGCAAACAATAGTGATAATAATCCAAACATGAACTCAGAAGTTAGAGAAACAACCCCAAAGCAAATGGCACAAGTGCCTTTTCAAACAGATAATCAGATGTGGTCCAAAATAGGCATATAAGAAGATCTCAAGTGAAAGCCAATCAAATAATTAGAAAAATAACTCCTAAAATTCCCAAATTAAATATCAATGTTCCTCAACCAGAGACAAACAACACATCAAAGATTCCTGCAAAATTTCAAAGTGTTAGTCATCTAAACAATTAGGCAAAGTTCAAGTGGGAAGTAGGGTTCAATGTGCCAAAGGGAAGGACCAAAATGCAATATGAAATAAATTTAAAAAATTAAAGAAAAATGTTTTAATGCATTTTAGGATGTTATCTAATAGATGCAAAAAGAATGGATTAAAAATGTATTATAGACGAGGAGAAATAAAATAAACAAATTCATGTATGCATTATATGAGTAATGCAAAAAGAAATTAACTAAATAATTAGTTTAAATGATAAAAATAAAATAAAAATAAAAAATAAAATTTGTAAATTTTTTATAAAATAATAAAAATGATGAATGAATTTTATGGGAATTTTTAAATGCAAGGATGTATTTTTAACAATTAAAAATGAAATATAATAAATTAAATAAAATAAAAAATGAAATAAAAAGTGCTGGGGGTGCGTTAAGTAACAAAAATGAAGTGGAAATTGAAGTGGGCCTGGGAGAGGGTGTGCAGATAGCAGCCCAGCGTCTAAATATATCAGAAAAAATAAAAAAAAAAGAGGTGCGTGTGTGGACTTGGTCAACCAGTCAGACCTTGCAGCAACCGTTGGATGCATCCTGCGTCCATTATTTGGTCAACGAAAATAAAAAGTAAACAAGACAAATAAACATAACTGGACGTGGACCATAAGACCCGTGGGGTAATAAACACGAGATCATTAATTTAAATTCAGAAAAAAAAACGAACACATGGCGCGATCTGAGTCGTTGGATGAAGAGAATGAAGGGCCAGGATTGCGTCTTCTCCGTCCAGCCACCCTCGCCGGACTGGTTCCGTTGCCACCGCCGGAGCTAGGGCTCCGCTCCCTTCTCCGGCCACCTATGACCAAAACAACACTAAAACACACGTGCGAATACACTATGCCACCCAGATTTTCGTCAGGAATCCAAATACGCAGTCAAAAAAGTCAAATAACCAAGGCATGATGAAATACGAAGAGAAATAAATTAGGGCACAAAACTTTAAATCCACATTACAAGCAAGCCACACGTCCAAAATTAAAAATAAATAGATTAGGATAATCACCATTCATCACACGTCAATATGCATATAAAAAAGGAGAGTTTTAGGAGCACGAAAAAATCCATCAACCTGAGATGGTGCCACTCCAATCCTTGCTTTTGGCTGCAAATGGTGGTTGGGTTGTGTTCTAGGGATCACTAGGAGAAGTTTTGTGGAAGAACTTTGAAGAAACTCCTTGTAATTCGTGAGATTTGTTGAAAGAGAGCTTTAGGGTTCAAATTCTCCAATCCTCCAAATGTCACGTGTCTAACCCTAACCAGTGCATGGATGGGTTTAAATAGGCTAGGCTTTTCCTCTGATGATGAATGGGGTTTGGGCAATTCATTGTTTAATGAGTTTTTGAATAATTTTGAAAAATTACATTATGCTAAGTACACCTCCTCCATGCATGGATACTTAAAAGCTTCATGATAAATCACTTGCATTTGAATTGGTAATTACACCCATATTGACATTGGGCCTTAAAACTTTATGATTCATGACTTTTAAACAATTTGGGAATTTTGAATAATGGAGAATAAGTAGTACATACACCATGAAATTTCTTGGTTCCTGGGCCCAAAATAATCCTCAAAGAATTTCCTTTGATATTAGAATGTGGCATGAAGCAATGGAATTGATTATGGGTCATTATGCCCAAAGTTGTGAAAATGGAGCCATGAAAAACCCTAAAAACCACTTTGCCTTCTTTTGATCATAACTGGAGTTTCACAAATGATATGGAGACCCACTAGTACTCGTTGGAAAGAGGAGAAAAATATATTCAACTTTCATGTTAGAGAGAAATTCATTTGAAGCTTTATTGATGGTGAAAAGTCAAGTTGAATGAAGTGTAGATACTTGCCTAAAATGGAAACTTTTCATTATAGGTCACTTTCCAAATTTAGAAACTTTGACCAACTCCTGATTCCTGATAAATATGTATAAAACTTGACCCTTGAAGACCATATGAGGATGTGAGACCTTGAAAACCTTGGAGAGAACCTCAAAGTTCCACAGTTGACTCCTCCTCTCACTGTTGACTTTTACCCAATTCAACTGATTTTAATCTATTGGCCAATTGAACTTCTCCTGAACCAAACTGATGGACAACCTTCCATCCCTAGGTACTTGGGGACCCAAGGAATACCATAGAATCAAGTCTTGCCCAAAAAATCAGAAATAAACTGACTTTATAGCAAACCCTAGTTTTGGTACCCTCAGTCTAGGAGGAAATAACACAGTCTCCAAATCCAAATTTCTCTGAATATGATGTGTATCCTCTCCAATAAAGATAAGATATGCCATTTGGTGATGATAAAAACCCAAGGAGCTTGCCCATTGAAGCAATAAACCCAAGAATCTCAAAACCCTAATCTATGCACTGGTTAGGAGAGGATGATCCACCTGAGCTCTCTTGGACAATACCAGGACTCTTGCTTGACCCTCTGAAGCACTGCCTCAGGCACCTTGACCCTATGCTAAGAACCAATGATTTGCACACATGATAATGCAAAATGCAATGCAACATAAGCCAGTTAGTACTAAAGTAAGGAGGGCAAATTTTGGGGTGCAGCAGCTTCCCCTATTCAATCAACTTGGTCCTGAAGGTATGATAGCGACGGCTTTCAGACGATCAGGATGCATGGAGATTGAATACCAAAGAACCCAAAAATTTGCAATCCTCTGCTGGAGAATTAGCCACAAATGCTGTACTGTCACAATACGGACGAGTGCTAGTTATGCTGGGTATAAAGTGAAACAAACTCTCCCAAGTTACGTCATCTCTGCTGATAAAGAGAACTGACAAAGGAATCTCGAAGTATGCCATCCCTGCTGATTAAAGGGAACTGACGAAAAGAATCTCCAAAAGATTGCTATCCCTGCTGACAAAGAGAACTAGCAAAATAAGCTGCCATCCCTGCTGATAAAGGGAACTGACGAAAAGAAATCTCCAAAGGATTGCTATCCCTGCTGATAAAGAGAAACTAGCAAAATAAATACCATCCCTGCTGATAAAGGGACATTGACAAAAGAATATCTTCGAAAGATTGATATCTCTACTGATAAAGAGAACTAGCAAAATGCCATCCCTGCTGATAAAGGGAAACTGACGAAGAACATATCCGAAAGACTGCTATCTCTGATGATAAAGAGAACTAGCAAAACCAATGCCATCCCTGCTGATAAAGGGAAACTGACAAAAGAAATACCCGAAAGATTGCTATCTCTGCTGACAAAGAGAAACTAGCAAATCCAATGCCATCCCTGCTGATAAAGGGAAACTGACAAAAGAAATATCCGAAGGATTGTTATCTCTGCTGATAAAGAGAAACTAGCAAAACCAATGCCATCCCTGCTGATAAAGGGAAACTGACAAAATAAATATCCGAAAGATTGCTATCTCTGCTGATAAAGAGAAACTAGCAAAACCAATGCCATCCCTGCTGATAAAAGGAAACTGACAAAAGAAATATCCGAAAGATTGCTATCTCTGCTGATAAAGAGAAACTAGCAAAACCAATGCCATCCCTGCTGATAAAGGGAAACTGACAAAAGAAATATCCGAAGGATTGCTATCTCTGCTGATAAAGAGAAACTAGCAAAACCAATGCCATCCCTGCTGATAAAGGGAAACTGACAAAAGAAATATCCGAAGGATTGCTATCTCTGCTGATAAAGAGAAACTAGCAAAACCAATGCCATCCCTGCTGATAAAGGGAAACTGACAAAAGAAATATCCGAAAGATTGCTATCTCTGCTGATAAAGAGAAACTAACAAAATAAATGCCGACTTCACTGGGGATAACGTGAAACAAAACTTCTGGTTTAAATCACCTCTGGCAAAAAAAAATATGTCAGGTAAGAACGGGATTTCACAAAAGAGAAAGGCCAGACAAACTTCTAACGGACCCATGATCCACAGATTAGATGGCTCAGCTGGGGAAAGGAGAAGTCTAAATAAAAGACTCTGCCGGGGAGCACAAGTATGAGGAACACATCCCTCCAAAATCTCCTGAGTTATACCATCTCTGCTGAGAAAGAGAACTGGCAAAGAAAGTATCAAACCTGGCTTATGCTTCGAATGCAAATGTTTGAATAATGGCATAATGCTCCATACGACATGGAAATGCTACGCGTTTGAGGATGCAATGTAAATGCTTATGATATGCAAAAGGGGTCCCCCCAGCAAAATAAATGCCGGAGAGAAAAGATCCATTCAGCTGGGGATGACAAAAATAAATTGTCCTCTAAATCTAAGAACTCTGCTGAGAAGTATCATACTGATCGATTTTTCAGATCAACAACTTTTGCTGGGGATGACATCCCGAGAGAACTACCGGGGGCCACTCTTGTCTTTATCCAAAACCTGAGATTTCTCCTCTGCTGGGAAAGTTGAGAATGAGTGCCTGGAAGTCCGTTGCTGAGGATTGCTAATAACCAATTGGCTCAGAACCTGCTGGGGAAAATAGTCCATGATATTATCCTGCTTGGGGATACTGCTGATCTTAGCCTGCTGGGGAGAATGACTTTACTCCCACCTCCCTAGGGATTAGAATCTGACATCGTCGGTGAGAGCACGCTTCCTGACTGGATGGGGAAGGTGAACACCCTGATTCTGTGGGGAAATAACACCTTGATCCAGGGAAAATACTTCCCAAATCTCCTGCTGGGGGAAGTCTGCTCTGCTGAGGAAAGTTTGTCCTGCTGGGGAAGGAGCAATCTCAATGTTGGGGAAGCAAGCTGCTGGGGAGAATACAATACTGTTACCCTGCAAGTCAAATAACAACAAACAGAATATGCCACGACCTGGCTATCACCGTTAACGCCTAAGCAATTTCTACTGCTTTTCGTTATGCTCTGCAAAGCTCAAAATTTTATATGTAATGTTTATCAAAAATATCAGACGTTTTTGCAAACAAAATAGTAAAAGTAAAAGTAAAATAAACAACGGAAAGCTCTTTGAGTGAAATGAATATTTTATTGAAGAGTGGCCTGTAAATAGGCATTTACAATAGGAAGCAATTCCTAAAAAGAGGTAATTGCGCAAAAACAAAAAGAAAATTCACATGTCGACAATGTGGGAACAGATATCCACCATGACTTGACTCAGCTATGACCCATATGACTTGCTTATCCACAAATGTCTTGACCTTCGAGGAGACTAACTGTGTTGATTCCTTTCTTTCAGAACTTCCAGGTATTGAGAGTGTTCACAGATCGAACGCAGACCATAGCCTTTCGCTTATAAATCCCTAACTTTTGCCTGGATCGCCCTTTTCGGGTTTTCAATCCACCGGGATACCCATTTTTGCCAAAGTCGCCTTTTCAGGTTTTCGACTTTGCGGGTTTACACATTTCTTTTTACATTTTATCCCTAACTTTTGCCCGAACCTTTTCCTTTTTATGGCTCGCCGGGATGCCCCTTTTTTGCCTGGATTTTCTTTTTATGTCCAGCGGGTCTCTTTTATGCGAAGTATTTTTTGACTACGTCTGCGTTCACAGGGGAAGTAAAGTCTTCGCCATCCATAGTTGAAAGTAGTAAGGCTCCACCAGAGAAAACCTTTTTGACTACATACGGCCCTTCGTAGTTTGGAGTCCATTTGCCCCTGTGATCTGTCTGACGAGGAAGGATCCTTTTCAAAACCAATTCACCTGTCTGAAAACTCCGAGGACGCACTTTCTGGTCAAAGGCGTGCTTCATCCTGCTCTGATACAACCGGCCATGTGCGATGGCTGCCAATCTTTTTCCTTCAATAAGGTTCAACTAATCCAACCTGGAACGTACCCATTCAGCTTCATCGAGCTTCACATCTGCCAGGACTCTCAAAGACGGAATCTCGACCTCTAAGGGTAAAACTGCTTCCATACCATATACCAATGAGAAAGGGGTTGCCCCAGTTGACGTACACACCGAAGTACGATAACCATGTAGGGCATAAGGTAGCATTTCATGTCAGTCTTTATACGTTACCACCATCTTCTGCACAATCTTCTTGATATTCTTATTCGCTGCCTCAACAGCACCATTCATCTTCCGTCGATATGAAGAAGAATTGTGATGCTCGATCTTGAAACCCTGACATAATTCCTTCATCATCTTGTTGTTCAAATTTGAGCCATTATCAGTAATGATTCTCTCTGGGACCCCATAACGACAGATGATATCCTTCTTTATAAACCGGGCTACCACTTGCTTGGTGACGTTGGCGTACGAGGCTGCCTCCACCCACTTTGTGAAATAGTCAATGGCGACTAAAATGAAACGATGCCCGTTGGAAGCAGTGGGCTCAATCTTCCCAATCATATCTATGCCCCACATTGCAAAAGGCCAAGGAGACGACAACACATTTAGGGGCGTAGGCGGTACATGCATCTTATCTGCATAAATCTGGCATTTATGGCACTTTCGGGCGTACTTGAAACAATCAGACTCCATAGTTATCCAATAATATCCTGCCCTCAGCAACTTTCTAGCCATGGTGTGTCCACTGGAATGAGTACCAAAAGAACCCTCGTGAACTTCCTCCATCAATAAGCCTGCCTCGTGTTCATCAACACAACGTAGCAAGACCATATCGAAGTTCCTCTTGTATAACACATCATCCTTGTTCAAAAAGAAGTTTCCTGCCAACCTTCTCAGAGTCTTCTTATCCTTGTTGGAGGCACCCTCTGGATACTCCTGTCTCTTTAGAAAAACCTTAATGTCATGATACCACGGTTTGCCATCTGACACATCTTCAATTGCAAACACAAAAGCCGGTCTATCCAAACGCATGATTCTAATCGAAGGAGTTTCATTCCAACGGTTCACCTTATACATGGATGCCAATGTCGCCAACGCATCAGCCATCTGATTCTCAACTCGGGGCACATGATGAAAGTCCACCCTATCAAAGAAAGGTAACAACCTTCTAGCATAGTTGTTATAAGGTACCAAATTCGCCTGACTAGTCTCCCATTCTCCTATAATCTGATTAACTACCAACGCGGAATCACCATAGACATCGAGGTTTTTAATTCTCAAATCAATCGCTTCTTCTAACCCCATGATGCATGCTTCATACTCTGCCTCGTTGTTGGTACACACGAATGCTAACTGGGAAGTGAAGGGTATATGAGAACCCTTCGGGGTTGTAATGATTGCCCCAATTCCATTACCATATGAGTTGACGGCCCCATCAAAAATCATCTTCCATTGAGATCCAATCTCAGGTCCCTCATCAGGCAGAGGCTCTTCACAATCTTTCATTTTCAGAAACATGACATGCTCATCCGGAAACTCAAACTTCGTAGGCTGATAATCCTCGACTGGCTGTTCAGCAAGATATTCTGACAGAACACTTCCCTTAATGGCCTTCTGAGAAACATACTGAATATCGTGCTCTGTCAAAACCATCTACCAACGGGCTATCCTTCCAGAAAGTGCTTGCTTCTCAAACATGTATTTAATCGGATCCATCTTCGAAATCAACAAGGTTGCGTGATTTAACATATACTGCCTTAGGCGCTTGGCTGCCCAAGCGAGCGCACAACACGTCTTTTCCAACATAGAGTATCTAGATTCGCAATCAGTGAACTTCTTACTCATGTAGTAAATGGTGTGCTCTTTCCTACCTGTCTCGTCGTGTTGACCGAGCACACAACCCATTGAATTCTCAAGAACCGTAAGGTACATAATCAACGGTCTCTCGGACACCGGTGGCATAAGGACTGGAGGTTCCTGCAAATACGTCTTTATCCTTTCAAACGCCTCTCGACAATTTTCATTCCACCTGACCTCTTGATCCTTTCTCAACAACTTGAAAATTGGTTCACATGTAGCTGTCATATGAGAGATGAACTTGGCAATGTAATTCAACCTTCCCAAGAAACCACGAACCTCTTTCTCTGTTCTTGGCTCAGGCATTTCCTGTATAGCTCTTATCTTGGCAGGATCGACCTCGATACCTCTTTCACTAACAATGAATCCCAGCAATTTACCAGACCTCATGCCGAAGGTGCACTTGTTCGGATTCAATCTCAGTCTGAACTTCCTCAACCTTTCAAACAACTTCTGGAGGTTTACCAAGTGTTCTTTCTCTGTCTGTGACTTCGCAATCATGTCATCAACATAGACTTCAATCTCCTTGTGAATCATATCATGAAAGAGAGTCACCATTGCCCGCTGATAGGTTGCCCCAGCATTCTTCAACCCAAAGGGAATTACCTTGTAGCAAAACGTTCCCCACGGTGTTATGAACGTTGTTTTCTCCATGTCCTCTGGGGCCATTTTGATTTGGTTATACCCAGAGAAGCCATCCATGAAGGAAAACAGAGAATATTGAGCAGTATTGTCCACTAACACGTCAATGTGGGGGAGCGGGAAATCATCCTTCGGGCTCGCCCTATTCAAATCTCGGTAATCAACACACATCCTGACCTTCCCATCCTTCTTAGGTACAGGTACAATATTAGCAACCCACGGAGGATAATTTGTCACAGCAAGAAATCTGGCGTCCAACTGTTTCTGAACCTCTTCCTTGATCTTGACAGCCATATCTGGTTTCGTCCTTCTCAATTTCTGCTTGACTGGAGTACAACCCTCTTTAAGTGGCTGCCGGTGTGAAACAATGTCAGTGTCAAGCCCGGGCATGTCTTGGTAGGACCAGGCGAAGATATATACATACTCTCGAAGCAAATCAATCAATCTTCCCTTAACGGTGTCTTCCAGGGCAGCCCCAACCTTTACTTCTCGTTTAGCGTCCTCGGTTCCCAGATTAACAGTCTCAACCTCCTCCTGATAAGGGAGAATAACCCTTTCCTCTTGTTTCAGCAGCCTGGCTAATTCTTCTGGTACGTCACAGTCTTCGTCAGCCTCTTCTTCGGCCTGATAGATGGGATTGTCGAAGTCATATCGAGCCATAGCTAAGTCAAGGGTGGAATCTGAACAAAGGAACCTGCATGATGGATGTTTTATGTTTATTATGAGTGCAACAAACAAGAAAACACATTGCCATTTTGATGTGGGTTAATGCAAAAAGTAAAAACAGAAAGACAGGGATCAAAATATTTGAATGAAAAACGTCATTTATTGATGATAAAAGTAGCAAATAAAACATCAAAGCCCTACAAATAAATATCACTACGTCTTGGGCAGAACGTAGGATTTAGCATAACAGAAAACAAAAGTAAATTACTCCGGGCGTGTCACTTGGATGACTTTCTCGGAAGACCAGTTACCCAAACTCTGACCACGGGTGCAGGGACGGATCCATTCATCCATGTCATAGTCACTATCCCCTTCATCCTCAATAGCATTGACTCTGTCGAAGAAAATACCGGCACTGGTGAAACGGACTGGACCATAGAACTTGGGAGGCTCTTCAGAACGCCTAGGTGGCTTGTAACCCAGCCCATGAGTATCCTGCTTCCTTTGAACCTCAACGACACTGCCCCACTTCTGAGAACCACCAGCTTCAACTATAGCGCGCGCTTCTTTGAAAGAGGACATTGGAACCTCTGGTTGTATGACAACTTCAGGTTGGGCAACCACCTCAGGCTGACTGACTGCTTTTGGGGGTTCCTCGGGAATTTTCACAGCTTCAAAGGCTTGGCATAAGGTTTCTTGTACTTCACCATCTACCTCTACATACTTGAAGGTCGATAGGTGACTCACCATGATATCTTCGTCTCCACAAACAGTCACAACGTGGCCATCCACCATATACTTCAACTTCTGGTGCAGCGTAGAAGTTACTGCCCCAGCACCATGGATCCAAGGGTGACCCAACAAACAACTATAGGCAGGCTGAATATCCATTATGTAAAAGGTGGTGTTGAAAATTTCAGGACCCACCTTGATTGGCAGAACTAACTCTCCAAAAACTGATCTCTTGGAGCCATCAAAAGCACGTACCACCAAGTCACTTGGGGTACAATTCAACCCACGAGTATCCAATTTCATCAAAGCCTTCTTTGGTAACACATTCAGAGATGATCCAGTATCAACTAACACATGCGACATTAAGGAACCATGACATTCCACTGAAATATGCAGAGCGTTGTTGTGATTCCTCCCGGCCGGAGTCAGATCCAAATCGGTGAAACCCAAACCATTACCAGCATTCACATGAGCCACAACCCCTTCTAACTGATTGACAGATATTTCCTGCGGTACATAAGCCATGTTCAAAATCTTCAGTAATGCATTTCGGTGCGCCTCTGAGCATAACAGTAAGGATAGAATGGAAATCTTCGATGGAGTTTAGTGAAGTTGATCGACAATTTTGTAATCACTTTTCCTGATCAACCTCATAAACTCTTCTACGTCTTCTGAGAAAGTATCCCCGATCTGCTTTGCCATAGAATTATCTGCTTCCTGCCTCTGTACAGACTCATCCATCACTCGTTTACCTTTATCTTGTCTTGAACTGCCAGCTTGATCCTCGGACGGAATAAAGACTCTACCACTCCTAGTGATAGCCCCTGCTTCAACAAGATTTTCAACCCCTGTATTCACAGTTGATGTCTCTCCCAATTCTTGCTTCTTACCATTAACAAACACCTCGGCCCCATAGTTCCATGGGATGGCCTTGGTACTCTCATACGGGACTGGTCCAGGAACAGTGATAGTGACCGGCGTTGGTCTTGCCGACACTGATATAGTTATTATCTTGAATGGAATTGTTATCGTGGCAACATCAATCTCAATGTCAGTAACATTACTCTGCTTGCAACCTCTGTCAAACGGTAATACCCCTTCGTTGATCATTCTCTGAATACCTGCTTTCAATAACTCATAACCGCCTGGCTGCGACACATATCCTACACAACCTTCATCACAACCGGGAAATACCCCTCCCTTCAACAGTCTTTCCTTCACCACGCCCAGGGGAGTTTGGACTTCGTTCACATCTGAAATCAAACTCAAGTCTTCATAGTCTTTAATAATAGCATTGACCTTCGGCCCACCTTGATTCGGCATCGGGTTCTGATTCACGTTTGGGACGTCATTGGAGAAATTGATGGCTTTGGAATCCACCAAATCTTGAACCTTATGCTTAAAAGCTTAACAGTTCTCAGTATGATGTCCGGGTGCCCCAGAATGAAACTCACAGTGGGCGTTGGCGTCATAGCCGGGAGGTGGATTACCAGTAGGTGGAGCCAATGTTCTCGTCTGAATTAACTGCAGTTTCAACAAGTGCTGGAATAACTGAGAGTAGGACATAGGCGGAGTGTCAAAATGCCTATCCCGCCTATTCTGAGACTGTGATTGGTAAGGCGCCTGATTTTGTTGTTGAGACACTGCGGGCTGCTGAGGTGCTGCTGGGATGGTTACCGAAGCCACCTGCTGATTGTAGTTCTGACGAGGTCCATCTCTACCACGATATGATGACACAGAGTTTGTATCTCCCTCATTCTTCTTGTATCCACTAGTATAAGGCTTCTTACTTCCTCCAGATGAGGACCCATCACCGCCTGATATTTTTCCCGCCTTAATTCCACTTTCCACCATCTCTCCTACCAAGATCAAATCAGCAAACTTTCTAGTCATGCACGGTACCAGATTTTCATAGTAATGACCCTGCAAGGTGGCCATAAACATAGTTATCATTTCACGTTCTAACATGGGAGGCTGAACCCTCGCTGCCAGTTCACGCCACCTCTGAGCGTACTCCTTGAAACTCTCATTGTTCTTCTGTGACAGATTCTGCAGCTGTGTTCTGTTAGGAGCCATATCAGTGTTATATTGGTAATGTCTGATAAATGCCCCTGCCAGATCTCTCCAACTACGCACATCTTTCCTCTCTAGTTGCATGTACCACTCCAGGGATGCCCCAGATAGGCTATCCTGGAAGCAATGCATCATCAGCTTTTCATTCTTCGCATGCGCAACCATCTTACTTGCATATGCCCTGACGTGGGTCCTCGGACAAGTCATACCATTATATTTCTCAAAAGTAGGAGTATGAAATTTGTACGAGATAACAACGCCTGGAACCAGCCCCAAATCCTCTAGATCCATTCCCACAGAATCCTGATTCACAACACCCCTTAGCTGTTCCTCAATCAACCGGAACCTCTGATCATTGTCAATCTGGTGACCAGCATCCCCACCTGGCAGAGAAAATGCATCATCTTGAACATCATCATACTGACAGCCATGAATTGCACCTGCACTGTTACCTCCCCCCACTACAGTAGGAACCACAATATTTTCTCCTCTGCCCGGAGGGATCACAATACCAGTAACAGGAATACCTCCGCCTGGAGGGCCATTCTGAACATTATTACCGATAACACTAGTATGAATTCCTCCATGAAGGACACCATCCTCATCAACCCTTGCAATCAGTGGCTGAACGAGAGGCTTCAACTGCTCTTGGCCTTGACCAACGCCTTGCATTAATTCCATGAATTGGTTCATGCGAGTCCGCATCTGAATGATCTCATTCTGTAGCTGATCCATGAGTGTCTTCTGATTTTATCTGGTAGAATACCGGTGAATGTGCTGATCTGTAATCCTGAGATTAGAACAAGATAAGAACACCGGAGATAAACACCTGTCATGCAAAATGATTATGCAAAATGATTATGAGTATGCAAATGCAAATGGACATGTTTGAAAATTCACAGGGCGATCCGCCCCTTGATTCCGGTTTAACAACAAGATATAATAGAACTCCTGCTCATATATTAAGAAAACCAGAGGAAAGCCAAATGTCAACAATCACGAATCCAAGATAACAAGTCTGAACACAATAATCAAAGATCCCAACCAACAAGTCTGGCGGTGGTCCGAATAATGAAAGAAAATAGAAAACTACGGCACATCATCAAAGTCCACAAGTGTCAATCCCCCCCATGCATTATGCTTTTTGCTCTAGTCTTGAATTTCCTTGAACAACTTTTTGGTGTCAGGATGCTTTGGTCTCTGAATTAGCTATTGAATGAGGACGTCTCTCCTGTGTATGATCCCCTCCAAGTATCGGCAATGTAACTCCCAAACGTCTTCTCCAGCGACCCCATCCATGCTAGGTCCCTCATGTCTGGGTCTCTTCACTTCAGCTTGGACCTTCAGTTCCTCGATGGAGGCTATGGCTTCATTGAGTCGACCCTCGACTACTTGTCTCTGGAATATCCCTGATAGGATCTCAGCGTCTTTCTTCTTGAGCGTCGCCTTCAACTCATCAATCTGAGCTAGATAACTGTCTTCCTTTTTCTTATTCTCAGCCATTGCAGTTTCTCGGTGATCATTGAACCTGTGAATTTTCAACAAAGCCTTGTCTAATTCCTCTTCCTTGGACTCGAGAACCTTACTGATACCATCCAAAGCTTGTTTCATCCTTTGTCTAGATGTGACCATGTCAACTAGCTCTTTTTCTGCCTTAGCAAGAAGCTCTGTCTTCAACTTGGCGGTATGAACATCTTCACCCCGCTCATGTTTCAACTGATAAATCTCTCTTTTTAGCTCACTATTTTCTCCTCGCAGCCTTTCCTTTTCAGCCCACACTTTGTCAAACTTCTCTATCTCGACTGTGGTAGGAGGCTCAATCAGTAAAGGATACAAAGGTGGTTCCACCGGGAAGGGGAGAAGTTCCTCTTCTGCTCTTTTATTAATCCATTCTTTATAGGGAGGGAAAGCCCAGTTATTACATTTCCCAAATGACATTTTACCCTTCTTGGTCACCTGTTTCCAAGCATTCACAACTTTCCTTATCAACCCTTGATCCTCAATACCATTGAAGAATAAGGATTCTCTGACGTCTCGCTCTTCAGGTGGACTTTTCAAAGGATAACCAAACTGCCTGATCACAAGGGAAAGATTGTAGTTAATTCCACCTTTCCTCCCTATCAAGGGTACATTAGGGAACTCTCCGCACTTGTAAATGATCTCCATTCCTAGCAAGTCATGATTAAACCAAACAATATTATCAGCAGTCAAACCCATTAACCTCTTTGAACACTTCAGAGAATCTCTCGTGTCGATGAAGGTGCCAGTTTCGGGAAGATGGCTCAGAAACCAAGCAGATAAGAGTGGTGCACAACAACTCACAGTTTTTCCACGCCTATTCTCATTCTTGTAGTGGACTGAATGATACACATCGCCTAGCAAGGTAGGTATAGGATTCTTCGAAATAAAGATTCTGACGGCGTGCATATCCACCAGATCGGGAATATTCGGAAACAACACAGTCCCATAGATACACATAGCCAGAATAGCTTGGAAAGTAGTCCAATTCTTCTCTTTGACATGTATGCAAGCTTGATCAAACAAGAACTTCAACAAGAAACCCTTAACTCCTTGTTTTTCTTCAATATTACTGTTAAGAACACATTCATTAATATGAAGAGCAACAACCATATCTTTCACCCCGGGTGTTCTTCAGAAAAGAAAACTATATCATGACTGACAGGAATTCCCAAAATAAATGAGAACTCCTCCAACGTTGGGGCCATGATGTAGTCCGGGAAAGTGAAGCAACGCAGAGATGGATCATAAAACTGAAGAAGTGTGTGAATGGTATCCTTCTCATACTTGGAGATGTTGTAGACAAATTTCAGAAGTCTTCCATACACTCCACTGAACTCTGTACGAACTCCGGGACCAGCCATATTAATCAACTTGTGAATCAATGTCAGAGCCGGATCTGGGAACGAATAGGCAGCAGTCTTCTTTCTCTGAACATCCATGCTGAAGTAACCTCAGAAAACCGGAATCAAGAGTAAGATGCAAGCCCTGAAAAATGTCAAACATGTCAGAATGCAAGAAAAATGATATGCTCATGCAAACATGGGGTCAAGGCACACTGTTGGATGTGCTGTGCTGTTAGCTGAACGAGAACCACAACCCAAAAAACCAGAATTCTGAACCACTGAGGAACCCAAATAATCAGACATTGATGAGAAATCCAGAATAAGGGTAGGTTGAAGGTCTCGGTTACCTGCAAACCTGCAAACGCCCATCCCCTCTCATATGTGGGTACTAGGATGTTCAGTATCCCGGGCTCTCAGGTCGAGAAATGATGATACGTTCACCATTTCTGGTTTGGCATCATCACCAATCGAGGAGGCCTCAACTGATTCTCCAAAGCGGAAGGTCCTCAGCTTTGGCCCTGAGGTCGAGAAACAATAGTACATTCATCCCTCGGGGTACAGTACTATCGTCAATCGAGGAGTGCCTCCACTGATTCTCTTCAAAACGTAGGGGCTATCCTACGCGAGTTCCAAAGCGGGCCCTCGGGTGCGAATGGGTTTGCCACAGGATGTGGTCTACCACTGTCACCACTAAAGAGGGATGTTTCCACTAAGGTCCTCAATGATCGGTCACCAGAGTCGACAGCTCTCTAGATCAACACCCCAACATGCGCAAGACACACACGTTAGAATGCGTCCCAAGATAGTCTCGTCTGGTTGTGAATTTCGTGAACACACAAACGCACCAAGCGAGCACGTAGGTCCCACTACTTTCCACTCTAGTCCTAGGGTATACTCAAGCCTGGGTATTGGGCTTCTCTCTCAGACCCACCCAACCTGCAAAACAAAGACAGCCAGCACAACACAGCAGTATGACAGTAATAAAAAATGAAATGCAGAAAATGCGGTAAAAATACAAATAAAATACAACACAGCAAAGCAAACACAAAGACACCCAAAGAGAACAAAGACAAGCAAGCGCTAGGACTGACTCGCTTAGGGATGGACCAACATAGGTCAACCAGATCCCCAGCAGAGTCGCCAGCTGTCGCTCCCCGGGATTTTCATCCAGGTACAAACGCGAGAGTGGCGCGGAAAACAGAGTCGCCAGCCGTGTAAATTTATCCTAAGAGAGGGAAAGGGATCACCGCATAAACCTGAGGAAGAGGGAAAGGAATGGTCATCGCAACCATAGCCTGGGTTCGGGAGTCGGTTACGCGAGGGGAAGGTGCTAGGACCCCACGCGTCCATCGTACTCGATGGGATCCACGCTTGTTGACTATTCTAAGGGTGAGTTATACTATCATCTAGGGCTGTACTAAGACGGGGAAGGGAAAAACAAAGACAGACTCGGTAGGACGTCGACTTCCTAGGCCTACGTACCCCCTTTGTGTAATGGGGAATTCAAAGTCGACGTAGTTCGAACCAAGTTCTTTTTGTGTTTTTTATGAGCGACGTTAAGTTCGCGTCCGGCAGTTAGGGTCGATGCCTGTTTGCGACTCAGACGGAAGATAACGTGCCCTTTTTGAAAATAGCCTTTAAGTTGAAGGTCCCGAAGGACAAAAAGGTTTGAAGTTGGTTTGTGTTTTTTAGGACAGAAGTGGCTTAAGTTAGTTCCTAAGCTGCATTGCACCAAAGTCTAGGGCACAGGGGCGAATACTTAACTCATCGTCCCAAGATAGGATGCTCGCTAAGCACTCTAGAAAGATGAGAGGAAGCCCCTCATTTCTCATTCCCCGTGCTTAAGGCTCGTGCACAATACACTTTATTCTTATTAAGTATTTTTAAAGAAATTTGAGATGAGAAGAGAGAAGACACAAGGGTAACTCTAAAGGGGGACTATGAATCCTAAAGTTATCATGCATGAGTGGCCTAGGGTTAGTGAGGTTTGATGACAACCTAAATCCTAAAGGAAGAAGACGAGAGAAGGAAGGAGCAAGGGTTAACATGGATGTTTATCCATACCCTTAAAGAACTTACCTTAGTCCCTGCATAAAAGGTTAGTACGAAACGAACATAAATAATATCAAAGCAAATGAAAATCAAGCAATGGCAAACAATAGTGATAATAATCCAAACATGAACTCAGAAGTTAGAGAAACAACCCCAAAGCAAATGGCACAAGTGCCTTTTCAAACAGATAATCAGATGTGGTCCGAAATAGGCATACAAGAAGATCTCAAGTGAAAGCCAATCAAATAATTAGAAAAATAACTCCTAAAATTCCCAAATTAAATATCAATGTTCCTCAACCAGAGACAAATAACACATCAAAGATTCCTGCAAAATTTCAAAGTGTTAGTCATCTAAACAATTAGGCAAAGTTCAAGTGGGAAGTAGGGTTCAATGTGCCAAATGGAAGGACCAAAATGCAATATGAAATAAATTTAAAAAATTAAAGAAAATTTTTTTAATGCATTTTAGGATGTTATCTAATAGATACAAAAAGAATGGATTAAAAATGTATTATAGATGAGGAGAAATAAAATAAACAAATTCTTGTATGCATGATATGAGTAATGCAAAAAGAAATTAACTAAATAATTAGTTTAAATGATAAAATAAAAATAAAAATAAAAAATAAAATTTGTAAAAATTTTATAAAATAATAAAAATGATGTATGAATTTTATGGGAATTTTTAAATGCAAGGATGTATTTTTAACATTTAAAAATGAAATATAATAAATTAAATAAAATAAAAAATGAAATAAAAAGTGCTGGGGGTGCGTTAAGTAACAAAAATGAAGTGGAAATTGAAGTGGGCCTGGGAGAGGGTGTGCAGATAGCAGCCCAACGTCTAAATATATCAGAAAAAATAAAAAAAAGAGAGGTGCGTGTGTGGACTTGGTCAACCAGTCAGACCTTGTAGCAACCGTTGGATGCATCCTGCGTCCATTATTTGGTCAACGAAAATAAAAAGTAAACAAGACAAATAAACATAACTGGACGTGCACCATAAGACCCGTGGGGTAATAAACACGGGATCATTAATTTAAATTCAGAAAAAAAATAAAAAAATGAACACATGGCGCGATCTGAGCCGTTGGATGAAGAGAATGAAGGGCCAGGATTGCGTCTTCTCCGTCCAGCCACCCTCGCCGGACTGGTTCCGTCGCCACCCGCCGGAGCTAGGGCTCCGCTCCCTTCTCCGGCCACCTGTGACCAAAACAACACCAAAACACACTTGTGAATACACTATCCCACCCAGATTTTCGTCAGGAATCCAAATACGCTGTCAAAAAAGTCAAATAACCAAGGCATGATGAAATACGAAGAGAAATACAATAGGGCGCAAAACTTTAAATCCACATTACAAGCAAGCCACACGTCCAAAATTAAAAATAAATAGATCAGGATAATCACAATTCATCACACGTCAATATGCATATAAAAAAGGAGAGTTTTAGGAGCACGAAAAAATCCATCAACCTGAGATGGTGCCACTCCATTCCTGGTTTTCGCTGCAAATGGTGGTTGGGTTATGTTCTAGGGATCACCAGGAGAAGTTTTATGGAAGAACTTTGAAGAAACTCCTTGTAATTCGTGAGATTTGTTGAAAGAGAGCTTTAGGGTTCAAATTCTCCAATCCTCCAAATGTCATGTGTCTAACCCTAACCAGTGCATGGATGGGTTTAAATAGGCTAGGCTTTTCCTCTGATGATGAATGGGGCTTGGGCAATTCATTGTTTAATGAGTTTTTGAATAATTTTGAAAAATCACATTATGTTAAGTACACCTCCTCCATGCATGGATACTTAAAAGCTTCATGATAAATCACTTGCATTTGAATTGCTAATTACACCCACATTAACATTGGGCCTTGAAACTTTATGATTCATGACTTTTAAACAATTTGGGAATTTTGAATAATGGAGAATAAGTAGTACATACACCATGAAATTTCTTGGTTCTTGGGCCCAAAATAATCCTCAAAGAATTTCCTTTGATATTAGAATGTGGCATGAAGCAATGGAATTGATTATGGGTCATTATGCCCAAAGTTGTGAAAATGGAGCCATGAAAAACCCTAAAAACCACTTTGCCTTCTTTTGATCATAACTGGAGTTTCACAAATGATATGGAGACCCACTAGTACTCGTTGGAAATAGGAGAAAAAGATATTCAACTTTCATGTTGGAGAGAAATTCATTTGAAGCTTTATTGATGGTGAAAAGTCAAGTTGAATGAAGTGTAGATACTTGCCAAAAATGGAAACTTTTCATTATAGGTCACTTTCCAAATTTAAAAACTTTGCACCAACTCCTGATTCCTGATAAATATGTATGAAACTTGACCCTTGAAGACCATATGAGGATGTGAGACCTTGAAAACCTTGGAGAGAACCTCAAAGTTCCACAGTTGACTCCTCCTCTCACTGTTGACTTTTACCCAATTCAACTGATTTTCAATCTATTGGCCAATTGAACTTCTCTTGAACCAAACTGATGGACAACCTTCCATCCCTAGGTATTTAGGGACCCAAGGAATACCATAGAATCAAGTCTTGCCCAAAAAATCAGAAATAAACTGACTTTATAGCAAACCCTAGTTTTGGTACCCTCAGTCTAGGAGGAAATAACACAGTCTCCAAATCCAAATTCCTCTGAATATGATGTGTATCCTCTCCAACAAAGATAAGATATGCCATTTGGTGATGATAAAAACCCAAGGAACTTGCCCATTGAAGCAATAAACCCAAGAATCTCAAAACCCTAATCTATGCACTGGTTAGGAGAGGATGATCCACCTGAGCTCTCTTGGACAATACCAGGACTCTTGCTTGACCCTCTGAAGCACTGCCTCAGGCACCTTGACCCCATGCTAAGAACCAATGATATGCACACATGATAATGCAAAATGCAATGCAACACAAGCCAGTTAGTACTAAAGTAAGGAGGGAAAATTTTGGGGTGCAGCAACTGGCACCGAACTGAAATGTTCAGAACTAGAAGGTTCGGATTCTGTTGCACCACAAACACAGACATAGAAGGAAACTTCTAAGCCTAAATATCATGCACAAATTCCACTTAATTATCTTGTTGCACAGAAATCCAAAGGTGTTAGAACCTCTGGAAAGACTAAAAAGAAAGGACCCAGAAAATGGGTACCTAAGAGTGAGATAATCTATGTTGCAGACATCCTTGATGGCGCCACTGAAACACCAGTCATGGTACCTAGACAGTGGACGCTCACGACACATGACGGGAGAAAGGCATATGTTCCAAGATTTGGAACTTAAGTCTGGAGGTGTCGTTGGTTTCGGAGGAAACCAGAAGGGAAAGATCATTGGCTCTGGAACTGTTGGTAATGGTAAACTTTCTTCCATCAACAACGTTATTTTAGTTGAGGGTCTAATGCATAATTTATTGTAAATTAGCCAACTTAGTGACAATGGTTATGACGTTATCTTTAATCAAACGTCCTGTAAGGCTGTTAGTCAGAAGGATGGGTCAGTTATGTTCAATGGCAAGAGGAAAAACAATACTTACAAAATCAGACTATCAGATTTGAAAATTCAGAATGTAAAATGTCTTATGTCCATTAATGAAGAGCAATGGGTCTGGCACAAACGTCTGGGTCATGTTAGCTTGAGAAGAATTTCTCAGCTGAACAAGCTAGGACTTGTCAGGGGCTTGCCCAATCTGAAACTTAAAAATCTCTCTATGGTCTGAAACAAGCTCCAGAGCTTGGTATGACAGATTGAGTAATTTTTTTTTAGAAAATAACTTCACCAGAGGCAAGGTTGACACCACCCTCTTCTGTAAACTGTTCAAAAATGATATGATTATAGTTCAGATTTACGTTGATGATATTATTTTTGGTTATGCTAATCCCTCTCTTTGTGAAGAGTTTTCTAAGCTAATGCATGCAGAATTCGAGATGAGTCTGATGGGTGAATTGAAGTTCTTTCTGGGAATTCAAATTGACCAAAAATCAGAGGCTACTTACTTTTATCAAAGTAAGTACACCAAAGAACTTCTGAAGAAATTCAACATGATGGATTGTACACCAGCTAAGACTCCAATGCACCCAGTATGTATTCTGGAAAAGGAAGAGGTAAGTGGAAAGGTTTGTCAGAATCTCTATCGTTGTATGATAGGCCCTCTTCTGTACTTAACTACTTCTAGACCTGATATTCTTTTCAGTGTTCATTTGTGTGCTAGATTTCAATCAGATCCTAGAGAATCTCATTTAACTGCTGTTAAAAGAATTCTAAGGTATCTGAAAGGAACTATTAACCTTGGCTTGATGTATGAGAAAACATCAGAGTACTTTCTTTCTGGTTATTGTGATGCAGATTACGCAGGAGACAGATTGGAAAAAAAAGCACCTCTAGAAACTGTCAGTTTCTCGGGAAGAATCTAATCTCATGGTCAAGCAAGAGGCAATCAACAATTGCTCTCTCAACAGCAGAAGCAGAGTACATATCTGCGTCTCTATGCAGTACGCAGATGATGTGGATGAAGAACCAGCTAGAAGATTATCAGATACATGAGAGTAACATTCCTATCTTTTGTGATAATACAACTACTATCTGTTTAAGTAAGAATCCAATCTTACATTCTAGGGCTAAGCACATAGAAATTAAACATAATTTTATTAGAGACTATGTTCAGAAGGGAATCTTATGTTTAAAATTTATAGATACAGACCATCAATGGGCTGATATTTTTACAAAACCCTTGGCTGAAGATAGATTTCTATTTATTCTGAAGTGTTGCACCCCAAAATTTGCCCTCCTTACTTTAGTACTAACTGGCTTATGTTTCACTGCATTTTTGCATTATCATGTGTGCATATCATTGGTTCTTAGCATGGGGTTAAGGTGCCTGAGGCATGTTCAAGAGGAGAAGATATTCTTCAAAGGGGCAAGCAAGAGAGCTCAGATGGATCACTCTCTCCTAACCAGTGCATGAATTAGGGTTTTGAAACTCTTGGGTTTATTGCTCCAATGGGCATGCTCCTTGGGTTTTTATCATCACCAAATGGCCTATCTTATCTTTGTTGGAGAGGATACACATCATATTCAGAGGAATTTGGATTTGGAGACTGTGTTATTTCCTCCTAGACTGAGGGCACCAGAATTAGGGTTTGCTATAAAGTCAGTTTATTTCTGATTTTTTGGGAAAGACTTGATTCTATGGTATTCCTTGGGTCCCTAAGTACCTAGGGATGTGAGGTTGTCCATTAGTTTGGTTCAAGAGAAGTTCAATTGACCAATGGACTGGGAATCAGGAGAATTTGGGGAAAAGTCAACAGTGAAGGGAGAAAAGTCAACTGTGGGATTTTGAGGTTCTCTTCAAGGTTTTCAAGATCTCACATCCTCACATGGTCTCCAGGGGTCAAGTTTCATACATATTTATCAGGAATCAGGAGTTGGTGCAAAGTTTCTAAATTTGGAAAGTGACCTATAATGAAAAGTTTCCTTTTTGGGCAAGTTCCTGCACTACATTTAACTTGACTTTTCACCATCAATAATTCTTCAAATGAATTTTCCTCAAACATGAAAGTTGAAGATCTTTTTCTCCTCTTTCCAACAAATACTAGTGGGTCTCCATATCATTTGTGAAACTCCAGTTATGATCAAAAGAAGGCAAAGTGGTTTTTAGGGTTTCTCATGATTCCATTTTCACAACTTTGGGCATAATGACCTATAATCAATTCCATTACTTCATGCCACATCCTAACATCAAAGAACATTCCTTGAGGATTATTCTGGGCCCAATAATTAAGAAATTCCATGGTGTATTTACCATTTATTCTCCATTATTCAAAATTGCCAAAATGTTGAAAAATCATGAATCAATTTGTTTTCAAGGCCCAAGTTCAATTGTGCTCTAATTAGCAATTCACATATGGGTGATCCATCATGGATTTCTTAAGTATACATGCATGGAGAGAGGTGTAATTCACATTATGCATTTTTCCAAAATTATTCAAAAATCATTAAACAAGTAATTACCCAAGCCCAATTCATCATCAGAGGAAAACCCTAGTCTATTTAAACCTATCCATGCACTGGTTGGAGGAGATACACGTGAAATTTGGAGGATTGGAGAATTTGAAGCCTAAAGCTTTCTTTCAACAAATCTTGCGATCCACAAGGTCTTTGCAAAAAAGTTCTTCCACAAACCTTCTCCTGGTGATCTCTAGAGCACAACCCAACCACTATTCGCAGCCAAAAGCAAGGATTAGAGGTGCACCATCTCAGGTTGGTGGATTTTTTCGTGCTCCTAAAAATCCCCTTTTTTATGTCTATATTGTTGTGTTATTGTCACTGATCATGCTGATATAATTTATTTTGAAAATGGACGTGTATGTTGGTTGTTCTATGAATTTAAAGTTTTGAATCCTAACATATTTCTCATCGTTTTTTATTATACGTTGGTTATTTGTAATTTTTGATTGCATATTTGGAATCCTCACGTTTTTCTGGTCAGAATAGAGTACCCATATGCATTTTCTGGAGATTTTGTGGCCGCAGCTCACCGGAGAGGGTGGCCGGAACCCTAGCTCCGGCGGCTGCCTGAAATTCAGTCCGGCGAGGTGATTAAAGGTAGAAGATGAAGCATAGCCGTTGATCCTCTTGATCTAACGCCCCACGTCACGCCACGTGTTTTATTTTTTTCTATTTTTATTTAATGATTCCATGCTTGCCAACCACGTTTATTACCGTGTGTCCTCACATCACGGCCATTGTTTTTGTTTAATTTTTGATCGTGTGGTGGTGATGCTGCCAACAATTAAATGAGGCACATGCAGGGCGCGTGGGGGCAGTATGGTGGATCACTGAGGTGGTGGTGTGTGCGTGAGTACGTGGTTATCATGGGCCTTTTGAATCTGATCCGTTGTTTTTAATTACCTTTTGATCGTGTGGACTGTGCTTAACATGTTTTCATGCGTTGGATTTTTTGGATGGTGTAGATTGCACCTACATTTGACTGAATTCCATGCTATGTTTGACTTTCTCTGGTGGGCTTAGTGTGTTTGGACCTTCTATGCGCACCCCCCTTAAGCCTATTTCTTCCATTCCAACGTGTTTCTTTACTCATTGCACCCCCTGCATTTTATTTTCATTTTATTTTATTTCAATTATTATATTTCATATTTTAATTATTAAAAATACATTATTGCATTTAAAAATCCCAATAAAATTCATGTATCATTTTTATCATTTTATAAAATTTTCAAAAATTTTATTTTTTTATTTTTATTTTATTTTTATCATCTAAACTAATTATTTAGTTAATTTCTTTTTGCATTACTCATATCATGCATACATAAATTTGTTTATTTTATTTCTCCTCATCCATAAAATATTTTTGATCCGTTCCTTTTGCATTCATTCATTAACATTCTAAATTGCATAAAAATATTTTCCTTTCATTTTTAAATTTATTTCATATTGCATTTAGGTCCTTCCCTTTGGCACATTGAACCCTACTTCTCACCTGAACTTTACCCAATTGTTTGAATGACTAAAACTTTGAATTTTTGCAGGAATTTTTGATGTGTTGTTTGTCTCTGGCTGAGGGACCTTGACATTTAATTTGGGAATTTTGGGAGTTATTTCTTGAATTGTTTGATTTGTTTTCACTTGAGATCTGCTTATATGTGTATTTCTGACCACATCTGATTATCTGTTTGAAAAGGCACTTGTGCCATTTGCTTTGGGGTTGTTTCTTTGATTTCTGAATTCATGTTTGGATTATTGTCACTATTGTTTGCCATTGTTTGATTTTCACTTGCCTTGATATTATTTATGTCCGTTTCTCACTAATCTTTTATGCAGGGACTAAGGTAAGTTCTTTAAGGGTGGAAAAGTACCCATTTTCACCTTTACTCTTCTTCCTTCTCTCATCTTTCTCCTTTAAGATTTAGGTTGTCATCAAACCTCACTAACCATAGGTCACCCATGCATGATGACTTTAGGATTCATAGTCTCCCTTTAGAGTCACCCTTGTGTCTTCTCTCTTCTCATCTCAAATTTCTTTAAAACACTTAATAAGGATAAATTGTATTGCGCACAAGCCTTAAGCGTGGGGAATGAGAAATGAGGGGCTTCCTCTCATCTTTCTAGAGTGCATAGCGAGCGTTCTGTCTTGGGACGATGCGTTAAGTATTCGCCCCTGTGCCCTAGACTTTGGTGCAATGCAAGTTATAAACTAACTCAAGTCACTTCTGTCCTAAAAAACACAAACCAACTTCAAACTTTTTTGTCCTTCAGGACCGTCAAACTAAAGGCTATTTTCAAAAAGGGCACGTTATTTTCCGTCTGAGTTGCAAACAGGCATCGACCCTAACTGCCGGACGCGGACTTAACGTCGCTCATAAAAAACACAAAAAGAACTTGGTCTGAACTACGTTGACTCTGAATTCCCCATTGCACAAGGGGGTACGTAGGCCTAGGACGTTGACGTCCTACCGAGTCTGTCTTTGTCTTTCCCTCCCCGTCTTGGTACAGCCATAGATGATATGATAACTCACCCTTAGAATAGACAACAAGCGTGGATCCCATCGAGTACTATGGACGCGTGGGGTGCTAGCACCTTCCCCTCGCGTAACCGACTCCCGAACCCAGGTTATGGTTGCGATGACCATTCCTTTCCCTCTTCCTCAGGTTTATGCAGTGTTCTCTTTCCCTCTCTTGGTATAAATTTACACGGCTGACGACTCTGTTTTTCCGCACCACTCTCGCGTTTGTACCTGGATGAAAATCCTGGGAGCGACATGAAGCATCTGAAAATGAACTACTATCCAGAGTAAGATTTCATCAGAATCAGATGTGTTTAGTCAGAGTCTGAAGAAATCATATTTTCATTTAAACTAAGAAGCATTTATTTTTAACCTTAGTCATCAGAAGATGCTTTTGTCAGAAGTGTCTCTGATCAGACGGAAACCTTTTGGTTTTCCAGACTCTGAGGATATCAAAACGTGTCATCTACTTAGAGTACACAATGAGCAGTATTTTTCTTGGAATTGGTTAAATCATGATTATGTTCATTTATTAATCCCCATTATTATGTTTAATTCTTCACTCCACTCACACGTTATATACCCGCTCACACCACTTCACTCCTCTTTTACACTTTGAAAACCCTAAAAACTCTTTTTCTCCAAACCCTTTTTTTTGTGCTTTCTTCGTCTTCAACAACAAACCTCATTTTCATCTTTTCTACCTCAACAATCATGATGATGACTACCTCTCAACAAGAAGTCGTTCGTTTCGCCGCTGAAATGGAAAAATCCTTGAATCTCTCCACTGGGTTATCACCCTCATCAGTTCCTCCGTCTACAACTTCTGCAACCACTGCAACTATCACTTCAACTTCATCGTGATTGATGAAAATCATATCACTCAAAGGAATGTTTTAGTTAACTGTATTATTGATGCAGATAATTTGGTTGTTCTTAAAGAACTAGATATAGATTTTGAAAATCTTGCCTTGAATGGACATGTTCTCTCTGCTGAACTAAGCTTTCAAGGTTGGAATCACTATTTTCAAAGGCTTAAAGGTCCTATTTTTAAGGCACTTGTGAAAGACTTCTGGAGACAGGCAGACTGCGACCGTTTTCATGTAGTTTCTCGTGTTCTGGGAAAAAAGTTAGTCATTACTGAGAAATCAATCTCAGATCTTCTAGGGATGAAATTCTTGGAACACAAGCAAATTTATGGAATGAAAGGAAACTCCAAGTTTATGAAAGAGACCGCCGACAAAGCTATATTCTCTACTTACTCTCCTGGGAAATCGAAGTATAAGAGTAAGGATTTACTTGATAATTTGAGAATTTGGCACAAGATCATTCTTGGTTGCATCAATCCAAGACCTTCAATGAGTTCTACTGACTACTTAAATGCAAATCAGAAGTATATGCTATACTATCTGTTTACAAATCAGAAGATGTGTCTGCCCTCCATTCTGTTTTACTATTTACGGGATATGGTGAGCAAGACAAGGACAACAGCTTCGCCAGATAAGATTGTCCCCACTTACATTCCATTTGGAAGATTGCTTTCTGATATTTTCGTTGAAAGTGGTCTGGTGCAATATCTAACTGATGAAGCCAAGTATACAGAATATTTGACACCGAGCATTGGAGAAACTTTCAATGCCACAAAACTTAAGAATATGGGATTGATTAAGGAATTAAGCGTGAAACCTCCTTCCGTATCCCATAATTATGTGATTGGTCACAGGATTCCGGTGGATAACTATCCTCTCTTTCACAAAGGCGACAGTCCTAAAGGAATCACTTCTTTTGTTGCTTTGATGATGGAAGAAGGACATGACATGTCTGGGTTCAGATATGAAGACCTTGCTCATGCACCAACTTTTGCTGATCCTACCAGAGGAAAAAGGAAGCAAGTTGAAGACGCCTCTGAGTCTAAGAGGAGAAAGAATGATGACGAGTCTGGAACTTCCAAGAATCCAGCTCTGGATTCTCACTCTGAGAAATCTAGTAAGTATGTTCCTGCTCCCTCTGTTTCAATAACTGTTATAAAGCCGATTAATGCTTCATCATCATCACAAACCACTTCTGATCCAAACATTTTTCATATCCCCACTCCCACTTCTCAAGTCTTTTTTAAACCACCTTCATTTTCGGTTCCACCCCCAACAACCTCTCTATCTGACACTACTATTCCACCAACTCCCTTCCCATCAATCACCACACCCATTTCATCTAAAATCATTCATACTTTCACTTCATCATTAACCGCCTCACTTCCTCAACTCAATACACCTGTTTCACCACTTTCTTAAGATCTATTATAATTTGATTTCAATCAACCTCGAACAAACACTGTTGAGTCTGCGTCTCAACACTTTGATCCTTGTTCCCCTAACCTCTCTGAAGAAACAATTTCTGGTACTATTGAAATTGTCACCTCTGAGCCCTATACAGTCTCAGATCTTCTTGAGCAATCAACACCTACTTCTCAACCAACATCTGAATCAATTCCACCTAAAATCACTTCATCTGAACCAATACCTTCTGAAACAAATTCTACTGAACCTAACCTTACCTTGGTTATTTACGAAAAGCCCCTTCCTAAAACCCTTGATGAATGCATTAATTTGTTTCGTAACAAGGCCTTGAAAAGGGTAGCTAAATTAAGAGCAGAAACCAGCACAAGCACCAAGCCTCTGGAGCTTGAGTGTTCTTGGGAAGATTTTTAGAAGTGGTTAGACTCTGAGTTCAAAAGGATCTCAAATTTCTTGGAAGTCTCCAAAGTTACTTCAGTTCAACTGGTCAAGGATAAAGAAGAAGTGAAAGAAAGGATAAGGCAATTCAAGCTTCTTGCTGCAAAGCTAAAAGAAGCTGAAGAAAAAGCCACTGAAGAAACAAGGCTTCTAGTAGAAGAATAAGCTAGAAATGCTGAAGCTGCCAGATTGGCACAAGAAGCTGAAGATACAGAAAAAGCTAAGCAAGCCGCTCTAGTTGCTTCCTCCTCTGAATCTGCTTTTCTACGTTTGGAACATGCAATTGAAGAAATCAAAGAAGATCATCAGGCAATGAAAGAAGAACAGAAGATCTTCAGAGAAAGCATTGCTGAACAGAAGGTTGTCAAAACCTCTTTTCAGGATATGCTTCAACTGATTCTGAACAAGCTGTCTACAAATCCTCCATCCTCTAGAACTTAGGCACACTACGCCAAAAATAGGAATAGACAGCACCAAAAAGACAACGCTTTTATAAAAAAGCGCTGCTAAAAATAATAAAAAAATTTCGCTAAAAAAAAGCGCCGTAAAAGACAGACTTTAGAAAGCACTGTTAAATGCCATAAACGGATGCCACCTTAGAAAGCGCTTTTAGGAAAGCGCTGCTATAGGTATTACTTTAGACAACGCTTTTAAAAAGCGTTGTCTAAAGGTAACCTTAGAAAGCGCTTTCAGAAAAGCGCTCTTATAGGTCTTAAATTCTTTTCACTTTAGAAAGCGCTTTCTAAGCAAAGCGCTCTTATAGGTAGCACATAAGAAAGCTCTTTCTGAAAAGCGCCCTCTAAGGTCAAACACAAATATTTTTTTTTTAAAACTAATTTTTTACATAAATTTGAAATAATATTTAATTTTATATACTAAATTGATTATTTAAAAATTTATTGTAAGTTTAAAATAAATATGAGGCGTATTTGTTTCAATGTTTGAAATTAATTCAGAATAATATTCCTAAATTTATTATTTGTAAAATTTATATATTTTAAAAAAACAAAATAATTAAAAATAGATATATGTGGGACTAGTGTCAGTTGAGATTTTTTCTCATAAGAATATTAAAATTTAGTTTCAAAATAATAAAATTAATTAAAATAAAAATGAATGTTACAGGTATCAAAACAATGATCGAAGAAGGTTACAATCTTTTTAATAATTAACATTACTTCATCAAAAGTGGTTTAGAAATATAATTAAGGCCACAGTTTTCAGAACGCTCCAACTTCTCTCCACATCGTTTTAACTCGGTCATAGATTTTCTTTCTTCCCTCTTGAATTTCACTGAAAAATTCTAAAATTTGAGAACATCCAACTTTTCCCTCCATCATGTTTCAACAAAAGCCCCATTTTTCAATCACACCCTTTCTAATTTCACCAAACAAAAACCCTAATCTCTCAAAATCCCTTTGAATCGATACCCTTCATTCATCTCTCAGCCCATCTCTTCGAATCCCTTAATCCCCATATCCCTTCTTCTCTTGAAATCTCTCAATCACTCAAAACCCCTTCATCTCATTTTGGCTCTGGTTCTCTGCTTCTCCCAAATATGTATTGCGGTGATATTGTTCTGAACCAGTTTTGACGGTCTCAGATTTGTTTTGGAATCTAATTCCTACAGCTTCATCTCAGTTCCTTATGGGGTATCAATTCTTTCCTCTCAGATCTCAATTTGTTCTTCTCCATTTCTGATTGTACTTCCTTAAATGCAGGTTAAAAGGGAGACAAATGAAGAACCGAAACAATTTTCTACATGCAGTGGCATATACAATTGTAAAATGTGCTAAGACATTAATAATCCACTAAAGGTATTTTACCATTGATTATGCACACCTTAGAAATTTTGCATATGTTGTACCGGTTTACTTTTAAGTTATAATATCTTCTCTTGTTGCTATTTGTGGTGCCTCATGTGGTAAAGTAGATTCACTGTGAACAATGTTTTGAAGTTGAACTTGAAAAGAAGTTGTGCAGATGCATTTTAATGTTTATTTGGGTTTGCTTGTATCCTAGAACTGCTATTAGTATTTGACTATATTTCACTTTTATCTTTGAGTGTACTAGTATCTTATAGGGATAAGTTGAAATATGTTGAGTAGATGTACCAGTACATCTATGACACTTATATTGTAACTAATGTTTTTTACTGGTGCAAAATCACCATTATATGGCATTCAATATTTGTTTTTAGTATATGACTAATTATTTATATTTATTTATTTTCTTGCAACAATTTATGTAGGAAATGGTTAGTGGATGCAGAATGAGTGATGCTGATGGTCAAACAGAAACAAGATTGAATTGTCTCAGACTTTGCCAATATTCTTCAAGAAAGGCTAGCATATTTGAGAGGGGTTGTAGAGACTACATATATGTGAATGAAAAATGATACCAGAATTGTTAAGGCCATATATTGCTTAGATGTGTCTAAGGTACACATATGTCGATATTCTCTTTTTGGTAATTGAATTTGTATTGATTTTCTAATTAAACATTTTATCAAATTTTCTAGTTTATGGCTGAATTCATTTTTTATTTTGATAGATTGATATTGAGCTTGGTTAGTGCATGATATGATATTTTGGGAAGGGATGTATTCTTGACAGTGATTGACCACACATATGAAGAATTTCTTTTGCTTTAAAGACCTGGAATTTATTAGTAAGCTACCTTCACTTTATTATATTCTTTATTATATTCTTTTACTTAGAATTCATGTAAGGTTTAGTGTGAAAAATCAAGTCTGTGTAATAATTACTGTGGTTATATAGAATTCATGTAATAATTATTGTGTAATAAAAAAAATGGTTAAAATGGGATTTTAAAAAAAAAAATCTTCAAAATTATACGTAGACAAAAGACAGCGCTTTTGAGAAAAAAGCGCTGTCGAAAGTTATACATTAGACAACGCTTTTAAAAGCGTTGTCTAAAGTCCCCCTTTAGAGAGCGCTTTTAAGGAAAAAGCGCTCTCTAAAGGTATATAAAAAAATCATTATACGTATACATAAGACAACGCTTTTAAAAGTGCTGCCTAAAGTCCCCCTTTAGAGAGCGCTTTTAAGGAAAAAGCGCTCTCTAAAGGTATATAAAAAAATTCTTTAAAATTTTAAACGTATACATTAGACAGCGCTTTTAAAAGCGCTGTCTAAAGTCCCCTTTTAGAGAGCGCTTTTTCATAAATAAAAAAGTGCTGTCTTTACCTACGACAGCGCTAGCTTAGACAGCGCTTTTAAGCGCTGTCATAGGCCAAAAAAAGCGCCCTCTTTTCCCTTGTTTGCCGTAGTGGCACTTAGGCTTTTCTTTTTCCTTTTGGCTCTGAACCTTAGGATTCTGATTTGTTTTGATCTTCTGATCTTTTTTATTTAATGGGATTTCAACTTTTTGATTTTGACAAAAAGGGGGAGAAGTATAATGAACGTGATATTTTGATTCTCATAATCAATTTCTGAAAAACAAGCTGCTTACATTCTAACCAATAAACTTATGTTTCTGTTAGATTTGTCTTCTTGTTTTCTTTTTCAAGAGATATGGAATCCGAATATTTTTGGCTCTGATATTTCAAGATCTTAAATGGTGACCTCAATTGGTACAATTGACTTCTGGAAACTGAATCAAGACTCTAAAGATCTCAATATCTGACCTATTGCAACCAGGGGGAGTTCACCCAGAAGGTTCACGAGTCAGGATATTTGATCTTTATCCAGTCTGAGATTCAGGGGGAGATTCTCATCTGAAGGATAAGTATTCCTTAACCTTCTTATTTCGGTTACCTTTTATGTTATGTACAAAATTGTGTCATCAAAATACATAGTTTTGTCATCATCAAAAAGGGGGAGATTGTTAGAACAAGGTTTAGTTCTGCAATAATACCTCTGAGTTTTGATGATAACAAACAAGTATGTTTGTATGAACAATTTTGGTATTCTAATGTTTGTTATTTTTAAGAATTTAACAAATAGGTTCTGTTTCTGATAAATAGCGTGGCTAAGTGTTAGGTGCTAAAATGTGTTAATATTTAGTTTAGTTTTTGGCGCCTTTTGAGATCTTTATTTGTTAATCGATGCTTTTTCCCGTTATTTCTGGTAAATAATCGTAGTATAGTTTAATTGCATTATTAGACTTATTTATTTAATTTTTGTGTTTATAATTGTATGGTTTAGCATTTCAATGGAAGCTTGGAGCATGGAAGGCTCTTAAGGAGCATTTTTGAAGAAATTGGATTTTTGAAGCATGCTGCAAACGCGCTTAGCGCGGTCTGGGAGCATTTTCCAGCAGGTAACCCGCTTAGCGCGGTCTGGAGCCGGCTAAGCGCGGTCTAGGGTGGTTTAGCAATAAATGACAGCGCGCTTAGCGCGCTCTGCGTTTCTCAGCCCCCTTATAAATAGAACTGTTCAGCATTTTTTGTGGATACTTGTTATTTTCTTAGAGCAAAAACCTTGTAAACACTGTAGCATCTTATATTTGAAGAATAGAAGCATCATTTGTCGAGAGATCATCGTTGATGCTTGTTTCTCTTCTCCATTTTCTTGTTTGTAAAGCTACCATGTCAATGGATAGCTAATCTCCTTTTGTGTCAAGATTAGTGGTAGGTGATCCATTATTTTGTATGTATTCTTCCTGATTGTAAGCTTGTGAACCTTGTTGATGCTATTTATGGAAGAAAAACTTTGGTTACATTGTATATTTTGTTCTATTTCATGTTCGAGAGAAATGTTATAAAACTTGATCTAAATTTCATTCCATCAATATTCATGAGGCTAGAGATAGTTTTGAATGTTGATGTTCATAAATATTGTTCTTGAATGTTATCATTTTGATAGTTTGTGTGAGAGATCAACAAAGGATCAAAATGGTAAATCCCACAACAAGTGTTCGAGAGAAACTTGTTGAGAGGATATGTGGTTATAACTATTGTTAACAAGTTCACACTCATAATCGAGAAAATACGTATGAAACGGATCACCGAAACCTAATCTTGACATGTTTTATCAAAACCCTAAAACAAATCTTTTTACCGTTGTTTTATAAAATTTGAATGCAAACGATCCGATTGAAAATTACCAAAACCTTTGTTACGATAAAAGTTTGAAACTCTTTCAACTGTAGAACGACGGTGATATCTCTAAACAATCTCTGTGGAACGATAAAAAAAAAACCTACTCTATTTGTATTTCAAGAAATTGGCGCCGTTGCCGGGGATTGTTAATTGATATTGCAAGCATTGCAATAGTTGTGAAGTTTTAGACTTGTTAAAAAAATTTCTTGTGCTTGTTGATTTATTTTGTTTAGTGTGCAGACTTTGTTTTATGCGAGGGAAACTACCGACATACCAACTTCTATTCGATTCCGAGATTGAAAGAACCGCTCGTAGAATCAATAACAGAATGAGACGAAGGAGGCAACTAGCTAGACAAAGGCAAGAACAAGAGGGAAGTTCGACTTCTACACCACCACCATTTCCACAATTTCCGCCAAATATGGATCCACCACCACCACCTGCTTCTAGACCCTGTACAAACAATCTGAGACATACTGCACAATTTCATCGCAATGCTCAGAACGGTCGTCATTCAAAAATGAAGACTGGTATTCTCTCGCTTCTATATCAGAGTCCATTCACTGGTATGGATCATGAGGATCCTTATACACATATGACAAAGTTCTACGAGATTGCGGGAGCAACGGGTGCACCTGAAGCTGAAGAGGTATCATTGTTTAAGAGACTATTCCCGCATTCCCTCATTGGGAAGGCAAAGGAATGGTATCTTGACCAATCTACGGCAATCATGACATACTGGAATGTACTTGAAGAAAAATTTTTGGAACGATTTTTTCCACACAATCGTTTCATGGAGGCAAAGACCGCAATAGCAGTTTTCACTCAAGGTGGAAACGAATCTCTCAACGAAGCGTGGGAGAGATTCAAATCTATGTTGAGAAAATGTAAGGGGCATGGTTTCGACGAGCTGACTCAAGTTCACATTTTTAGAAACGGTCTTCAATTAGTGCAGAAAACATTGTTGGATGCCACCGCGGGTGGATCCTTAATGAGCAAAATTGTCGAAGAAGCCATTGCCATAATTGATCGGATGGCTCTAAATGTCCATCAAGGGAGCCATAACCGTGGCCCTTCGCAAAGGACACCGGGAGTTGGGAACTAATGATGCAATCCTAGCTTAAAACAAGCTTTTATCTCAATAAGTGGAAGTTTTGACTCAACAAATGTCAAAGCTTCCACAACAATTGAAGGAAATGCATGAGCAACCAAGCAAGAGTAAACACGTTGCATGTTGTGAACTTTGCAAAGGAGAGCACGACACCGGATTTTGTCCTCCACCGGGATTTGAAGAAGTGAACTACATGAACAATCAACGAGATTATCAAGGAAGACAACAACAACAACCTTATCAAAATAATCCTCAACAACATTACCAAAACAATCAAGGATATCAACCGAGGGGGAACTATCAAAATAATCAAGGTTATGGTGGCGGTTCTTCAAGCCGGTAAAATCCTTATCAACCTCCACAACCTCTGGTTCCTAGCTCTAAGTTGGAAGACACTTTGAATCAATTCATTCAAATGTCTATGGCCAACCAAAAGAGTAGCGATGCGGCGATAAAGAATCTCGAAAATCAAGTTGGGAAACTTGCAAAACAAATTGCCAAACAATAATCGGGTCCTTCATTCTCCGCAAATACTCAAGTAAACCCGAAGGAGCATTGCAAAGCAATCGTCACTAGAAGTGGGAAGGAGTTAGCGAAAGAAAATGACAAAAGTGTGGAAGAAGAAAAAATTGATGGTATTATTGAGGAGGATAGTGATGAGGAAGTAGTTGAAAAGAAAAATGATAATGAGGTTGTAGTTGAAAAGAAAAATGATGATATTGTTGAAGTTGAAAATGAGAATGTGGAGGAAGTGAAGAAAAATGAGAAACATGTGAGAGTTAAGAAGGAGAAGATGAATCCGATACCGACTCAAAATATGCCTTACCCTCATGTGCCGACAAGGAAAGAAAATGCTAGGCAATACTCAAGATTCATGGATATCTTTAAGCAACTACAAATCAACATCCCTTTTTCCGAAGCTCTAGAGCAAATTCCGACGTACGCCAAATTTATGAAGGATATTCTTACAAAGAGGCGGAAATATTCGGAGCCAGAAACCGTTGTTCTTGCGGATAAATTGTAGTGCTAATATTCAAAGAACTCTTCCAAAGAAAGAAGCCGATCCGGGGCGAGTTACCTTACCCGTTACAATTGGTAATGTCTTTGTTGGAAATGGCCTTATTGATTTGGGCTCACGCATCAATCTCATTCCATTATCTATTTTGAAAAGACTTAGGAACATTGAAATTAAGGGCATCCGGATGACATTGCAATTAGCCGACCACTCATCCGATTGGGTTGGCGCAAGATGTGTTGGTGAAAGTTGATAAAATTTTCTTTCCGGTGGACTTCATTGTTATTGATATGGAAGAGGATGAGGATGCTCCTCTAATTCTTGTTCGCCCTTTTATGAAGACCGCTCGCATGATGATAGATGTTGATGATGGCCTTATGAAAGTGCGGGTTCTAAATGAAGAGGTATCTTTTAATCTATTTGAAGCAATGAAGCATTCAAAAGACAAACATGATAGCTTTCGTATCGATGCAATTGAAGAAGCAACTTTGGAGGTTTCTAAGCATGTTCATATAGTGTCTCCTTTGGAGATGGCTCTTGATGATTCTTTTGAAGTGTTTTCCGATGAAGAAGAAAGAGCTCTTGAAGAATGTTTGAAAGAGCTTGAATCTCTCAAAGAGTTGCAACTGTGGGAAGTTGAGAATGAAGAGTTGAAGAAAGAACCAAGTGATGAGAAAGTTCAACTTGAATTGAAGGTGCTTCCTTCTAATTTGAAGTATGCATTCCTTGATGAAAGTGGGAACAAGCCGGTTATTATTAGCAACGTTTTGTCCGACAAAGAAGAAACCCGTTTGATGCAAGTGTTGAAAAGAAATCAAGAAGCTATAGGGTGGGTTCTTTCCGATCTTAAAAGAATTAGTCCATCTTATTGTATGCACAAGATTCTAATGGAAGAGGATTTGAAGGCGGTAGCTCAACCACAACGCCGTTTGAATCCTACTATGAAAGAGGTTGTTCGGAAAGAAGTTGTGAAGCTTTTGGATGCGGGAATGATCTACCCGATCTCTGATAGTCCATGGGTAAGCCCCGTGCACGTTATTTCTAAAAAGGGTGGCATGACCGTTATCCGAAACGATAAGAATGAATTAATCCCAACAAAGATTGTGACGGGCTGGAGAATGTGTATTGACTATAGAAGGTTGAACACCGCAACAAGAAAATACCATTTTCCACTTCCATTCATGGACCAAATGCTCGAGAGGTTATCCGGGCAACAATTCTATTATTTTTTAGACGGTTATTCGGGCTACAATCAAATTGCGGTTGACCCGGCGGATCACGAAAAGACGGCTTTTACTTGTCCCTTTGGCATTTTTACCTATCGAAAGATGTCTTTTGGCTTATGTAATGCGCCGGAAACTTTCCAAAGGTGTGTTCAAGCTATCTTCTCCGACCTCAGAGAAAAGACAATGGAGGTGTTTATGGATGATTTTTCCGTGTTTGGAGCATCTTTCGATTTATGCTTGAAGAATTTGGAAACTGTCCTTGAGAGGTGTGTAAAGACAAACTTGGTGTTGAATTGGGAGAAATGTAACTTTATGGTGACGGAGGGAATTGTGCTTGGCCATAAAGTTTCTTCCAAAGGCCTTGAAGTCGATCAAGCGAAGATTGAAGTGATTGAAAAGTTGCCTCCTTCTACCAACGTCAAAGGAATCAGAAGCTTTTTGGGGCATGCGGGATTTTATAGGCGATTCATCAGAGATTTTGCAAAGGTAGCAAGTCCATTGAGCAACTTGCTCAACAAAGTTCAGGTATTTCTCTTTGACGATAAATGTCTTATTGCTTTCCAAATTTTGAAAGAGAAACTAATTACCGCTCCAATAATCGTCGCACCAAATTGGACTTTAAATTTTGAACTAATGTGCGACGCGAGTGATTACGCTGTTGGAGCAGTGTTAGGTCAAAGGAAGGACAAAACTTTTCATGCTATACATTACGCAAGCAAGGTATTAAATGAGGCGCAAGTAAATTACGCAACAACCGAAAAAGAGTTGCTTGCATTGTATACGCACTTGAGAAGTTTCGTTCTTACCTAATAGGGTCAAAAGTGGTAATCTACACTGATCATTCGGCGATCAAATATCTGCTCACTAAACCGGATTCGAAGCAAAGGCTCATCCTTTAGATCCTTTTGCTTCAAGAATTTGATTTGGAAATAAAGGATAAAAAGGGTTCAGAGAATTTGGTGGCGGATCATTTGTCCCGTTTGATCAATGTGGAGGTAACCAAAACAGAAAAGGAAATCCGAGAGGAATTTCGCGATGAAAAATTGTTTAGAGTCTAAGTTAGGTCGTGGTTTGCGGATTTTGCTAACCACAAAGCAACCGGTTGAATACCCGAAGACCTAACTTGGAATCAGAAAAGGAAGTTCTTATCGGATGCGAATTATTATGTGTGAGATGAACCTTGTTCAAGTTAGGAGGTGACAATCTTTTGAGAAGGTGTGTCACGAGTGATGAAGCTCAGAGTATTCTTTGGCATTGTCACAACTCGCCTTATGGAGGCCATTTTAATGGTTCGAGAATGGCCACGAAAGTCTTGCAATCAGGCTTTTATTGGCCTACTCTATTTAAAGACGCAAATCTCCATGCGCAAAGTTGTGATACTTGCCAAAGAACTGGTGGAAATGGAAAAAGAGATGAAATGCCCCTTCAAAATATCCAAGAGGTTGAAATTTTTTATTGTTGGGGCATAGATTTTGTTGGTCCATTCCCACCCTCTTTTGGAAATGAGTATATTTTGGTGGCTGTTGATTATGTTTCGAAGTGGGTTGAAGCGATTGCTTCACCCAAGGCTGATGGCAAAACGGTAATTAATTTTTTAAAGAAAAACATCTTTGCCCGTTTTGGCACTCCTCGGGTTCTTATAAGTGATGGCGGGTCACACTTTTGCAATACATCCCTTGAAAGTGTTTTGAAACATTATGGTGTAACGCATAAAGTGGCGACCCCTTACCACCCACAAACGAACGGTCAAGCCGAGGTTTCTAACCGAGAGGTGAAAAGGATTCTGGAAAAAACCATGTCGAGTTTAAGAAAAGATTGGTCGTACAAATTGGATGAAGCATTGTGGGCATACCGTACTGCTTACAAGGCTCCAATTGGCTTAACTCCGTTTCAATTGGTCTATGGTAAAACATGCCATTTACCAGTTGAAATGGAGCACAAAGCATTGTGGGCCCTGAAACTGTTAAATTTTGATAAAAACTTGGCCGGAGAAAAAAGGAAAATACAACTGCATGAGTTGGAGGTAATGTGGAATACCGCATATCATTCTAGTTGGTTGTATAAGGAAAATGTGAAGGGTAATCATGACAAGAAGATCCGGCAAAAGGATTTCAAGGTTGGCCAATTGGTATTACTGTTCAATTCCCAGTTGAAACTTTTCCCGGGAAAATTAAAATCGAAGTGGTCAGGACCTTTTCTTGTCAAAGAGGTGAAAAGTTTTAGAGCAATTGTGATCGAAGATTTGTAGAAAAAAGACTGTTGGACCGTAAATGGTCAGCGCTTAAAAATCTACCTTGGTGGTAACTTTGATCGAGACAATTGTTCTGTTCTCCTAGACGTTCTTCATTGATCGTCTTGGACCGTCGAGCTTATCCGACGTTAAACAAGCGCTCGTTGGGAGGCACCCCAATTTTGTAAGTTTTTATAGTCTTTTTGGTCAATTTACTGTTTAATCGTGTTTTTGTAAAGTTGGTGTGATTTTGGATGCTTGGAATGATGTTTTGTGCTGCTGGAAACAAGTTTTGAGCTGTTGGTAGTAATTTGTGTGTTGCAGAGCCCGCTTAGCGCGCAGGAACCCACTTAGCGCGCTCTGGAGAAAAAACAACACCAAATTCCAGTGAGCAGCGAGCTTAGCGCGGTCTACGAAATTTTGAAAAAAAAATGATTTTGTCTGGGCCCAATAAGCAAGACCCGACCCAGATTTCTTTTAGTAAGGCTAGGGTTCTGAGGTTGCGCCTCATTTCCCCCTTTTTTTAAAAAATCTCAAGTTTTCTCTCTTCTCCAAAATTCTTCACCAAAATCCTTGAGAGATCCTTGGATTCTTTGTGCTCTAACCTAATCTTGTCATTTTCTTGCTCATCATCTACATCAATAACTGTAAGTTCTTCATTTTCTTTTTAATTTTTCATGTAAAAAAACCCATTGTGGGTTGAAGCTTTAATGTTTAGTGTTCTTGTTCATCTTGTTCTTCTTTTTGTTTGTCATTTTCCACTATTGGTACTAGACTAGTGTAATTGCATGTGAAATTAGGGATTTTAAATGTAGAAATTAGGTTTTTTGTATAAATTAGGGTTTTGATTTTGTGTATTCGTGATTGTATATATCTCTGTGAATAGGTCTGTTTTTAGGAAGTATGATTTTATCCTTGGAAGCTGTCTGTTGCAGAGAGGAGTTTTTCTGCAAATCGCAGAGCCTGCTTAGCGCGCTCCTGCGTGCTTAGCGTGGTCTGGGATTTTCAGAAAAATTCCCCTCTTCTAAAATTCTGTTTTGATCCCTTGGATTATTTGTTGCATTTGTTTAGGAATTTATACATATTTTAATGATATTTTCGTTAATGTATTTGTCTGTTTTTGTGGATGTTTTGTGTGTTTTTTTTTCCAGATGTCTGGTAGAAAGAAACAGCGTGTCGGTTCGACATCAAACCTAGCAAGACGACCTCCATTAGGAAAATTTGATAACAATCGGTTTCTTGGTCTTGAACAGCAGCTGAGATATCAACAACTCGAGAGAAGGACTGTTTGGGCGGATAGGATTATACGGATTGATCCCTTAGGAAGTTATCAACGCACAGCTTCTCTGGTACAAGGAGGAGGCTGGGACAAGCTCTTTGAACCTTACCCCGAATATCATCTAGATATTGTTAGGGAATTTTTTGCTAATGTTTTGCCTTCGGGTAATGAGGCTTTCAATTTTAAAACTTGGGTAAGGGGCAATGAGATTGCTTTTTCCAGGGATGCAATTAACACCTACCTTGGGAATCACTTAGAGTTGGCTGAAGATGAGTTATGCGATTACGGAAAAATGTTGGCTCGAGGAAGCTGGAATGCCGAGCAATTAAGAGAGGTTTTGTGTGTTATAGGGCAGTCTTATCAGTTGGGCGCTAATGGTGCCCCTCTGAAGTTCATGTGAGGTGTGTTGACTACGGAGACTCAAATTGTAATGTCGGTTGTCTTGCACAACCTAAAGCCTCATAGTCACACATCCTCCATTCTCATGCAGACAACAAGCCTCTTAGCTTGTATTCTTGACGACGAGAAGACCGTGGATTTAGCACGGATCATTTCTAATGAGCTGAAGAGGATTGATGTGAGCGCTACACTGTTAGGTGATAGCGTGGTTTGTACTTTGACTTATCCTGGGCTTATTATGGGATTGTGCCATAAGGCGCGAGTCACCCTTCCAAACCATGGGAATATGAAATTGGCTATTTTGGATGACAATTTTATCACCCGTTATTGTTTACAGGCACACGATGAAGCTGTCCCTGTTGCTGCTGCTGCTGCCCCTGCAAGGCGTGTTCGTGATTCGAGTGCTGAGGCCAATTGGGTCATGTACGAGGCTCACCAGCGTGCCTTTTTGTTTATGCATGATTCTATGATGCAGCTGCAGCTTCAGATCCGAGAGCCTCATGTTGATCACCCTTTGAGGCCTAGAGAGGACCTCATGGCATATGCTAGGTGGCCTGAGGGCAGGCCAGGTTTTATGGAGGGGGCAGCTGATGATGATGTTGGTGGTGATGATGGAGTATCGAGTTCGAGTTCTTATTGATGGGTTTGATTGTTCCACCTTTGTATTTTGCTATGTTTAGTTTGTTGCTAGTATTATTGACTTTTGTTTAAGATATTGTTGTAGTTCACATCCGGGCGGATGTTTATTTTTGGATAATTGTTAAAATATTTTCTTATTATTAGTGAATTTTCCATCCGGGCGGATGATGTTTTTTGTTTAGAATTTTTGGTACAAAATTTTTTGTGTTTGTTCTCTATTTAAGGTAATTGATTGATGAAGCAGGTCTTAGTTTCTTTGAACAAAAGTGATGTGCTACACCAATCATTGATGGTGATGATATAATTCTGGATTGTTGCACGAAAAGGTACTATGTTTGTGCTTTGTAGAATGCTAACATGTGTATGAACTTTTTGCTTTACATAAATTTCTAGCTTTGCTTCATTTAGCATGTATGTTCATATGGGAATCAATAGGACATTACCACAAATGTGAGTTTCCTCCATTGTTCACAAATTATTGAGTGATTCAAGTAGTTGTTGCTTACTCAAATGGTTTATGTTTAATCTTGCTTGTAGTTTTGAAATTTTGGAAACTTTGAAATGATCAAGGCAATTTTTTGAGTACTATGAGTAGAACCACTTTTCCAAAAACCACTTCAAGTCACCTTGTGAGTGTGTGAACATTAGAAACCTCTCTTGAGCCTAAAGAAAAAAAAATTGTATCTTTGAAGCATGAACCCGGACTTTAACCGTTTTGAAGAGCATTTTGATTTAAGTTTATAGTATTGTTGAAGTTGGGGAGATTGGTTCATTGAGAAAAGAGAAGAAGGAATTGTGGACAATGCATTCTAAAGTGAAATAAAAAATAGAATGAAAAAGAAAGAAAAGGAAAAATCAAAAAAAGAAAGAAAAGGAAAAATTATGGGAATAAAAGAAAGAAATAGAATGCATTGTGAGAATAAGTTGGAAGTTAGAGCAAGAATGGTTGTTTAGAAAAGAAAATGCTCTTCATGAAATTTGCCCTTTCTTGTTTCAATGGCTGTGTACATATGCCCCTTGTTTCTTAACCCCGACCAAGTTACAACCGATAAAAGTCCTTTTGTGATCTTTGCTTCCATTGTTTTCATTAGTTGTGAGATGATTGCATAAATTGTTTTGGATGGGGCACAATTCCTTATGAGTGTGTTTTGTCCCTTGTAAATATTGAGCATGGCTCATCTAAATAAGTAGGTGATTCCCGTTTGAACATTTATTTGCTTATTATGAGTGCTTGTTATTTCTGTTTAGAAGTTAGTTCATAGACATGTTTTGATTCTTTGTTGAAGCTGAGCAGTACTTGCGAGCGCATCAATTTAGTTTGAACCATTGATTTTTGATTGTGTTTGCTGAACCGATATTCCTCTTCACTAGTACAGAAATGACTTTTTACATCGGGCGAAAATGACTTTTTACATCGGGTTTGGGTCTGATGTAAAGTCAGGCGATGTAGTAAATCAAAGACATTTTACATCGGGTTATGGCCCGAAGTAAAAAAGTCACCAACCACATCGGTTAATTTTTTATGTCTGATGTGAAAAAAAAATATAATTGTAATTTTTTATATATAAAAGAGTATTTTTACATCGGTTGTAACTCGAAACCGATGTAAAAGGTTGGTTTGGTTACATCGGTTGTAACCTGAAACCGATGTAAAAAGTATTGCATAAAAATATCAAACGCCCCAGGTATGACTTTTTACATCGGTTTTGTTGTTTGCCCGATGTAAAAATGTTGTGTGTTACATCGGTTTTGCTAATAACCGATGTAAAAAGTACTGTAATAATTCTAAATCATTTGACTATTTTTTAGCAGTTCCCTGTAACTTTTTTGGTACCTAATTTATCATATTTTTCCAACATCACACAGACCATAATGAGGTCGCTATTTTCCATAGTTTCCCAACATCACATAGACCACATTTAGGTCGCTATTTTCATATTTTTCTCACAAATCTAATTTCATTGCACCAAATATCTAGTATACACATATATATATTCTTCAAATTCCATAATTGATTTACAAAAGTACTAATATAGGATACACACAAATGTACTAAATTATAAGGAGGTTTACACGATGGACTACTACAACAACAAAAAATACAAAAATATCCAACCATTTATAAGTCCTTTCCCACACTTGAATTACCAACTTGCAATCTACAAGAAGATGAATTACCAACCAAGCTTAACCTTTATATAACTCAAAGAAACATGTTGCCCAACGGAGTCGCAAATTATACAAATCATCTTGTGTTAATTCTGTTGGGTCATCAAATACCTACAACACGTAAATAACAATAGAGTTATTCTTTGAAAATTCACATTAAGTAGCAAAACGTAAACAAATTAAAGTCATTTTTATTACCTTCATCCAAGACCTGGTTATCTTGGCAGAGACAATATCCAACATATTTTTCATCACATAATACCCACAATCATTAGAGTTATGTTGTTTCCTTGTCTACAAATGAATGACATAATTAGTGAATACTTATATGATAAAATTAAATATATAATTATAATTTACACCACGCTTACCTTGGGTTGAAGCCATGTAGCCTTTTTTCTAATGCCATTTGCTGCTTGATGAACCCCAAAAGCACTAATTCAGAAGAAAAAAATTCATATAAAGCCACATAAAATATGAAATTACTTTTGTAACAAATTATGTATATAGGATGAAGTGAACATAAAAGATGAACTTACTTTGTAACAATTTTCGTCATGGTTTGATTAAGTTCCCGATGAAGTGAACAAAAGACGACCACAGTATTATCTTTTGGACACATGACTATTAATTGCCAATGACCTCTGTACGTGTGTGTGGAAACACAAAAGTCACAATTTCATGTTACCAAAATTGAAATATCTATGTTACCAAAATTAAAAAATAGAAAACACAATTTCATACAAACTTACCCATGAATAAATGGTAGCAAGTGACACTCTCTCTTTTCGTCACGTAACTTATCTTGTATGTATTTTTTGACATTTGCTTCAGTTTTTGGCACATTATCAATGATAAGTTAAATGTAGAGTTTAAATAAACGATTTTTAAAATGAAGATCAATGGTTTCATATATCAGATAATCAAAAGTGCATTTAAGTAAAAATATATTTTGTTTAAAGTTATAATTAAAAACTATTTTAGAAACATAATATAGGAATTTGATTTCCCTTATAATTAGAACGCCTTGATACTACCACACTTGACATAAATATTTTTCTTAACACTGAAGTTTAGTGTCTTGTCTTGTTTTTTATTTAGAAAGTACAAGAGAATGTATTACAACATTGTAAAGAATGTATAAAAGTGCATAAAAGAAATAAAGAGAAGAAAAAAACTAACATGAAAAACTTTGCATATTTGCTTATACCTACATAAATTATATTGTTATAAAATCTAAACAAGTATAATAACAAAAAAATATTAAGATAAAAATTAAAATATTTTCTTTTTTTTTTCAAAATAAATTTTTCAAAAAACTAAATAGAAAACACAAAATGTAATGAAATATTTATATAACATAAACTCCAAACACAATTTTTATTAATTGAAGTATTTCATAATTTATGCTTTATCTTTATACAACCTCATAATTAGTACATGTGATCATATTTTGCGTGAGTGTAAAAAAACAAATAATAAAGTATATGTAGTTTGCATAATACTTATGCTTGACATGAATTCATTATTTTCTAGTGGTTATACCATATAGTGTATATGAGTTAATATTATTAGAAATACATGATTATTTTATGTCAATAAATTGAAATACCATAAGATACATTATCAATTAAATATAAAGAAGTTTAATGCAATTGCAAGAGAATTTAACCACTAAAGTACTTAACATAAATAAGATGAAGAAGTTTTTCATAAATATAATATGAAGGACAATAGTTTAATTTTTTTTGTATATTTACGATTGAAATGAGTACTTAAGAAAATCATGCAAAGAATCGTTAGATGATTGTTAAATTAAAATAATAATTTAAAATTTAAACGGAAAAGATTTCCACTTAAATATATTTTTGTCTCTTAAATACTATTTGTTATTTTGAACTTTAATAAAAAAAAATTATTTATTTTTATGAAGAAAAAGAGAGATCTGTAATATGAAAAATATAAGGTTTTTGCAAGATTGGTTTGTTTACGATGTTTTTTACATGTTCGCTCAAATGGGAATTTTTTTATGAGGAAATTTCGATCTTGTCTTTTTCTACAACATTTTTTAACAATACTAGAATGTTCTTTAATATGAGGAATTTGTTCATGTGCTTTTTTACAATGTTTATTGTTCGTTCATACGGGGAATGCTCATTTATGTGTTATTTTATAATACTTTTACAATGTTCATTTGTATAGGGATTTAAAATTCCTAAGCTTTAAAATAAATGGAAAATTATATCGAGTATGAACCCAAGTTGACCCTCTCTCCCTTTCTTTCATATTATAGCTTAAGGTTTTACAACATAAGCACAGTGAAAGTTTATAAGTTTTTGCAAACTTTGTTCGTTTAAGATTTTTTTACATTGATCTTTTGTATAGGGATTGTACGAATTAAAAATGTTCATTTATGTATATTTTACGATGTTTGTTTTACAATGTTCTTTCGTATAGTGAAAGACTGTTGTGTTTTTACGAGATTTTTTTTACAATGTTTTTAAAATGTTTGTTCCTATGGGGAATGAAAAACCTTATAACCCAAAACAAATAGAAAAATCATATTGAGTTAGGGTTTTTGGTCGTGAAGCTCCAGACGGTGACGAATCGTAACAAACACTCAGACGGTGACTTATCACAACAAATAATCAAATCAAAGGTAAAAATACTTACCGGCGGTGACGAATCGGCAACCTTAGGAGTTTTCCCTCTCACTTTACCGGCGGTGCACGAGCCAAAGAACGTTTGTCAGATTAATAAAATACACAATGGCGAGAGACGCGACGGAGGGAGGCAGGCCGCGACGGAGTGATTCGAAAGAGGCCGCGACGGAGGGAGGCAGGCCGAACGTGACAGAGTGATTCAGGCTGAGAGAAAGAAGAGGTCGGACGTGACAGAGTGATTCAGGCTGAGAGAAAGAATAGGTTTGGAAATAGGTTTGGAAACAAATGAACAGAGAAAGAAGGTGGAACATGATTCATTTTGTTTTAGGGTTTAAGTGAGAGGAGGTTTTCACATCGGTTAATGAATTGGACCGAAATAAGGTGCTTTTGTGAGAGAGGTTTTCACATCGGGTAATTAAATGGACCGATATAAGGGCCCAAATAATAAGCCTTTGCATCGGTTGAAATTAATGCCCGATATAAAATCCCTTATAACAAAATTTTTATTTATTTACGAAACTGCCACCGCGTTATTTTTTACATCAGTGGAAATAAATACCTGATGTAAAATCCCTAAATCCCTTATTTTTTACGAAGCTTTTACATCGGTTGGAATTAATGCCCGATGTGAAATCCCTTATAACAAAATTTTTAATTATTTACGAAACTGCCACCGCGTTATTTTTTACATCAGTGGAAATAAATATCTGATGTAAAATCCTTAAATCCCTTATTTTTTACGAAGCTTTTACATCGGTTGGAATTAATGCCCGATGTGAAATCCCTTATAACAAATTTTTTAATTATTTACGAAACTGCCATCGTGTTATTTTTACATCAGTGGAAATAAATACCTGATGTAAAATCATTTAACCAAATGTCATTTTTCTAGTAGTGCTTGTTTCTATTCTATCTTACCTTTGTTTGAGGACAAACAAAGAAGCAAGTTGGGGAGAGTTGTTAGGTGCTAAAATGTGTTAATATTTAGTTTAGTTTTTGGCACCTTTTGAGATCTTTATTTGTTAATCGACGCTTTTTCCCGTTGTTTCCGGTAAATAATCGTAGTATAGTTTAGTTGCATTATTAGACTTATTTATTTAACTTTTGTGTTTATAATTGTAGGTTTTACCATTTCAATGGAAGCTTGGAGCATGGAAGGCTCTTAAGGAGCATTTTTGAAGAAATTAGATTTTTGAAGCATGCTGCAAGCGCGCTTAGCGCGCTCCTAGCGCGGTCTGGGAGCATTTTCCAGCAGGTAGCCCGCTTAGCGCGGTCTGGAGCCCGCTAAGCGCGGTCTAGGGCGGTTTAGCAATAAATGACAGCGCGCTTAGCGCGCTTTGCGTTTCTCAGCCCCCTTATAAATAGAATTGTTCAACACTTTTTGTGGATACTTGTTATTTTCTTAGAGCAAAAACCTTGTAAACACTGTAGCATCTTATATTTGAAGAATAGAAGCATCATTTGTCGAGAGATCGTCGTTGATGCTTGTTCCTCTTCTCCATTTTCTTGTTTGTAAAGCTACCATGTCAATGGATAGCTAATCTCCTTTTGTGTCAAGATTAGTGGTAGGTGATCCATTATTTTGTATGTATTCTTCCTAATTGTAAGCTTGTGAACCTTGTTGATGATATTTATAGAAGAAAAACTTTGGTTACATTGTATATTTTGTTCTATTTCATGTTCGAGAGAAATGTTATAAAACTTGATCTAAGTTTCATTCCATCAATATTCACGAGGCTAGAGATAGTTTTGAATGTTGATGTTCATAAATATTGTTCTTGAATGTTATCATTTTGATAGTTTGTGTGAGAGATCAACAAAGGATCAAAATGGTAAATCCCACAACAAGTGTTCGAGAGAAACTTGTTGAGAGGATATGTGGTTATAACTATTGTTAACAAGTTCACACTCATAATCGAGAAAATACTTATGAAACGGATCACCGAAACCTAATCTTGACATGTTTTATCAAAACCCTAAAACAAATCTTTTTACCGTTGTTTTATAAAATTCGAATGCAAACGATCCGATTGAAAATTACCAAAAGCTTTGTTACGATTAAAGTTTGAAACTATTTCAACTGTAGAACGACGGCGATATCTCTAAACAATCTCTGTGGAACGATAACAAAAACCCTACTCTATTTGTATTTCAACACTAAGTTATTAGAAGAGAATTGTTCTACTTATGTGCTACATTTGTTCTGCTGAACAGTAGCATTTGCTTCAGAAGACTCTGAAGCTGTATGACTCTGATACGATGTCTAAACAAAACAAGTTCTGAAGATCTGAAGATAGAACTTCTGATAAACAAGTCCAGATGCTGAAGACTTATGCTTCTTAGACAACTGGTTCTGAAGACCAAGTCCTGAACACTCTGAAGATGTAGTTCGGCAGACTCTGAAGGCTTAAAGCTCTTAAGACCCAAGTTACATTTTCCCTTCTTCTAACTCATGCTCTCAGAAGCCTCTGAAGTCAGGAAGTTGAGAAGACTAAGCAACGTGGTACAACAGTACAACGGTACGATGAAGACGCTTTTCTCCACTCCGGATAGGGCGGACGCAAATGTACTATTTGTCCCCCACGTTCTTTCAAGCTGCCATAATTCTGAAATGTCAGAAATATCCTTCAACAGTCATATCACATGCATGGCTATATAAAGGCTTGAAGACTTCAAGAATGAGTTGTTAATCTTCACTGCTCATACGCTCTATTGTTCATATCATTCTTAAGTCATTTTGTTCTTAAATCTGTTTACATATCAGCTTGTGTAGAAGCAGTTTTCTGTAAACAAATTATTTTTCAAACAGTTGTTTGATTTCCTTAAGATACCGGTTAGATCAGAATTCTTGAGAAGTCTAGGACTAGTGTGTCTTAGAGATTGTTGTTAGTCACTTGCAGTTTGGCTTGTGCATTGTATTAATCAGTTTGATTCGTGGATTAAGACCTAGCTTGTGAGAGGTAAAATCACCTTGGTGGGTGGACTAGACTAGCTTGAGGGTTTCTCAAGTGAACTAGTATAAACATACTGTGTTCTTTCTTTTCGGTTTCTCTTGCTTTATTATCAAGAAGTGAAGGTTATTTGTAAAGAAGATTATTTTTAAAGAATCGCTTTTATTGTAAAAACCCAATTCAAACCCCAATTTTCTTGTGTTTTTCTCACCTTCAGTAGCATCTTTAGTCCCCAAGCATAATGGCAGTGATCTTTGTGTTGAGGAATCAGTCTTCCAGTCTTGTCTTCTCCCCAAAAGAGTCGAGCCATGTCTTTGATGTCTGCATTTGTTCATATATCATCTGCATAATTCATATACATATGCATAACAAGAGTGTTTCATCCTCATTTGCATTACCATCAGGTTGTGTTGTTATCCACGTCTTACCTTGTGGTCAAAGTCCAACTTACTTGGCACCTACCAAACATATATTGTCGTGTCTATCTGGCGTTCTTCAAGATATGACCTTTCTTATCCGATTTGTTTTTCCGGATATTTTTGTTCTTCTTTTACGTCCAATGCCATTCTTGGATGTCACATGTGTCTGTCTCTCTGATGCTTTTCCAGATTGAGTCTCTTGTTCTGATGTTCTTCCAGAACCTATCTGATGATTTTCAGATATTCCATTGTGATTCTGATGCTTTTCCATAATATATCCGAAGTTTTACTGGATGTGTTTATCTCTTTGATGTTTTTTTTTCAGATTGAGTCTTTTGTTCTGATGTTCTTCCAGAACTTATCTGATGTTTTCCCAGATATTTCCATTGTGATTCCGATACCCTCCCAAAATTTGCTTTACTCCCCAGTGAGTTTCCAGATATATACCTTTGCAATTCTGATGTTTTTCCAGAATGTTGTTGCTTTTACCGTCTGATGATTTTCCAGATGTGTCTTTTGTTCTGATGTTTTTCTAGAACCCCTTTTGTGTCTATCTGACGTTCTTCCAGATACGACTTTGCTTCTGATGTTTTTCCAGAACCCCTTTGTGTCTATTTGACGTTCTTCCAGATACGACCTTGTTTATCTGATGTTCTTCCATATATGATGTTGCTTATGTGACATTTTTCCGGATATGTCTTCAAAACCTTTTCCTGTACATTTAATGCTTTTCTAAATGTTTTGGATGTATCTTCAGAATCGTTGTCTTCATCTAGTGCTCTTCTAGATGTCTTCAATTTATTTCTGACTGTGGTTAACAACTGTTGATTATTTTCAAGTCTGTTTCCATTTTCCATCCAATGCTTTTTTGGATGTGTTCCGGAGTTTATTTGATGTTTTTTCGAATATCTATGATGTGTTCCAGAGTTTATTCGATGTTTTTCCGAATATCTTTGATGTGTTCCAGAGTTTATTCAATGTTTTTCTGAATATCTCTAAAGTGTTCCGGAGTTTATTTGATGTTTTTCCGAATATCTCTGAGGTGTTCCGGAGTTTATTCGATGTTTTTTCGAATATCTATGATGTTTTCCGGAGTTTATTCAACGCTCTTCTAAATATCTCTGATGTTTTCTGGAGTCCATTCAATGCTTTTCTGAATGCCTCTGATGTCTGCTGAATTGTCTCATGAATTTCTCAAAATTCTCCTCACCTCGTTGAATGATCTTCTGAATGTTGTGACTCTTTTCCATCCAGTTCGTTTCTTGGATGACGATTGTTTATTCCCCAGTGGAGCTTATTCAACGCTATTCTGAATATCTCTATTTGTTTTTCTGAATATCTCTGATGGATGCCTATTTATATTCCAAAGTTCATTCAATGCTCTCTTGGATGTCTTTGATGATTATTGATGTTCCTTTCCAGAGTTTTGTTCAACGCATTTATGACAAAACCTCTGATGACTGTAACCCTTTCCCCAGTAAGTTGCTTCTGCTTTCTGGATGTTTCTGGGTATTGCACTGTAAAGTTAAATGTTTTCTTGGAAATCACTGTTGCATACTCAGATTTGGTCTCGCACCACATCTAATGCTTCTCTAAATGTTTTTGATGTGTTTTCCTGATTTATGTTACTTTCAGAATCTGATGCTTTCCCAGATGTTTGTATCTCCATTCAGGTTTTGTCCCTCTTTTTTCCGAGTATTATTGGATACTCTTTGTCACCTTGGCAAATGTCCATAATATCTTGTATTCCTCAGTTGTGTCTCCTTGATACTTTTTCCCGTGGAGTCTTGTTTTGCTAAGTTATTCCTCGTCGGGTCTTCTATTCTTTAATGTGCTTCGGCAACATTTCTGTATACAGTTATCCCATGTGACATCATTCCTCACAAGATCTCTGTCTTGCATTCATATCATTTCATATCATGTGCATTTAGTGGCATTTTAGGGCCAAAAATTGTGCATGTTTGTATTTAAGTCTCTCCTATCTCTTCGAGACGAAGATTTCAATCTCCATATCTCCGGATAGAAGAAACTTAAATAGAGGCATTTGTCATACCCTAATTTTTGACCCTGAGATTTTGTTTTTTCGTTTTGCATCGTCTGCATAGCATATCACGCATTTTATCATGCATAATACCCAATTTATCAAATGGAATAAACTTGTTGGAATTACAGCTGAATTGGTAAAATAAAAGTCAACTGTGTGTAAAATCAGTTGACGAAAAATTTCAAGATGGATCCTGCAAACGCCAGTGATATTAATCTACGTTTCGCGTAGTTTAACCTGATGTGCTCATTTAAATTTTTTGACCACCTTTTAGACGTTTTTTGTTTTGTTTAAGCCTTTTTAGCGGATAAAATTTATTTTAAAATCTGGCCAGACGCTGTATTTTTCCAGTATGATTATTTCGTATTGATTATTTTTGTGTGTTTATTTTATTTTATTCGAGCACTTTTTTGCCCGACTTTTTATTTCATTTTTTAATCATTTTTCTTTATTTTAAGTTAAATAATCATTTAATTTATTTAGATTTAATTAGATATTTAATTTAAATTTTTATTTTTATTAATTAATTTTATTTTTAATTGGTTAATTAATATTTTCTTTTTTTATAAAAAAACACAAAAACATCCTATTTAATCAATACTTAATTATGTTTCTCCTTCTAAAAACACAAAAACATAATATTTAATTCTTTTTATTTTTGTCTCATTATAAAAAACAAAAATACATTCTAATAATTGTTATTATCAATCTTGTCTATTTTCTAGTCCTATATATATGCATTAGAAAAAACTAAGAGGGCACACAAAAAAAACACTCATGAAAATAGATATGTGTAAATGAAATTGTCGTCGTTCGACTGCTACCCTCCGCTCCTCCATTGACGAGAAGCACCGCACGACCCACCTTTTAAACGACGTGCAGCCGGACGCACCGTCTCGTTGCAAATCAGCCAAAAGTCTTGATGCTTTTGTCAAAGATGAAAAAGTGATTGGAATACGAGCCTTTCACGTGGAGGGAGAGAGCATTTTAGGTTTTATAACATTTTCTTTCTTTTTATTTTATTTTATTATTATTATTATTATTATTTTATCTTATTTATTAATATTTGTTTTAGTTAATCTTGACATTTAGATTCAATGAATTGTGTAAAATTTTGGAGTGGGTTATAGACCCATAGTTGATTCATACATCCTGCTCTCTTTTGCACACCCCAAACTCCTTCTAGCAACTCTCCTTGATTTTAAAATTTTGTTTATTTTGATTAATTTAATTTTGACATTAGTCTTAATTTTGACTTTTATTTTGGTTATTCTTAATATTATTTTAATATTATTTTCTAATTGAATTTTGATGTTAATTACAATGTTAATTTTAATTGGATCTTGATATTAATTTTAATATTAAGTTCGATCGAATGTTAATATCGATGTTGATTTTGATTTGCCATGTTTCCTTAGGATATCTCGATTATATTTGATCTTTGATTAAATTTAATTAAGATTAGATATTAGTGATCATTTTTTATTAGAATTGGTAATTAATTTTTAACACTAATTTGTGGTCTTTGATTATAATTTAGGATTAAATTTTAATTAACTTGTGAGTAACTTTATGTGACTAACTTCCCTTATCTCACGCCGCCGCACGATCAGGAATAATTTACCTTACCCTTTATCCTAGCCTTAGGATTAGAGTCGCCGTACTCTATGTAGGTGTTCTGTCATGGACACTTATTTCCCTTTTATCCTAGCCTTAGGATTAGAGTCGCTGTACTCTATGTAGATGTTCTGCCATGGGCACTTACTTCCCTTTTATCCTAGCCTTAGGATTGGAATCGTCGTACTCCATGTAAGTGTCATGGTTATGAACACTTATTCCCCTTTGGAACCTTGACCACAGTCAAGAGTTCCTCACCCTTATTGGGGGGAACTACAAATGCTCTGATTCCATTCCCGTCAGGATACGTAGCCACGAGATGCGATGTCTTGGCGAGCATACTTAAGACTAATACCTTAGGTCTCCCTTTTTACCTTTTCACCATTAGCAGACAAATAACACAATAAAACAAGAGGTTCTTATAGAGTACTACAGATACTTAGGATGCTAGCACCTTCCCTAGGTATAACCAACCCCCGAACCTTAAATTCTCTTTTACTTTGCATTGCATTGCATGTTTATGGGTTATTCGTTCTTTTTCCCTTCCCTTGGATAAATTCAAGACCTGTGGGTAATTAAGATTTGTGATTCAAGTTAATTAATAGCTTGATATCCGATTCTCACCGCGACAATTCTAGAATACAATTCGACTACAACATGTAGGTCTTCGACAACAACATGTGAGTAGACTTCGACGGCATGCTAAACTAGAATTCGATCCAATATCTCACAAATCTCCACCTTGGATCTAACTCTATATCCTTAAGAAATAAACTAGCTTTCTTCATGCAGCTTTATCAACTTCATACAGTGGAAAAACTTGCAATTGGGCAACATCTTGGTGATCATACCAGCAACATTATGATCTGTCAAAACCTTCAGCACTTGGACTTCTCTACGCTCGATTACCCCTCTGACAAAATACAGCCTCACATCAATGTGCTTGGTTCGCTCATGATAGGCTGAATTCTTCGACAGGTGTATTGTACTTTGTCTATCACATTTAACAGTGACAACTCGACCTTGAAGTTTTAGCTCCTTTGCAAAACCTTCAAGCCACAATGCTTCCTTCACAGGTTCAGTTAGGGCGATATATTCCGCTTCAGTGGTTGATAAGACAACAACCTTCTAAAGTGTTGCTTTCCAACTGATTGTTGTCCCAAACATAATGAATCCATATCCAAAAATAGAATTTCTGGAATCCATACAACCTGCATAATCAGAGTCGATATATCTCTCAATTGTTGTCTTACCATCTTCACCCAAGGCTCTACCATAAATTAGGAATCTGTTCAGAGACCCATTTATGTACCTTAGAATCCACTTCAATGCTTCCAGTGAGCCTTTCCAGGATTCGCCATGTACTTGCTTACAAGACTTACTGCATATGCTATATCAGGTCTATTACAGACCATAACATACATCAAAGAACCCACTATATTAGCATATGGAATGTTATTCATATAAGCTCTTTCGACATCAGTAATGGGACACTGATCTATACTCAGCTTGAATTGAGGGTTTTTCGGACTCATAACAAGCTTTGAATTCGACATACCAAATTTTTCGAGAATCTTCTGTAGGTATGCCTCTTGAGATAAGCATAATTTCGACTTCTTTCTATCTCTTCGGATGCCAAACTCAAGAATCTTAGACGCAGCTCCCAGATCCTTCATGTCGAACTCCTTATTGAGTTAAACCTTCACCCTCATTGCATCTTCGACATTGTTGCTTGCTATTAGAATATTATCCACGTAAAGCAACAAAATAACAATTGAATTACCAGGTCAAAATCTGAAATAAACACAGTGGTCAAACTGACTTCTAATGAAACTTATGCGTGCTATGAACTTGTCGAATCTCTTATTCCACTGTCGAGGAGATTGTTTCAGTCCATATAAAGATCTCTTCAGCTTGCACACATAATCTTGCTTCCCCTTTTCGACATAACCTTCATGTTGCCTCATCAGGATTGTTTCATCTAGATCACCATAAAAGAACGCAGTCTTCACATCCATCTGTTCTAGTTCAAGATCAAACTGTGCCACTGAGGCAAGCAACATTCGAATGAACCTGTGCTTCACAACAGGAGAGAACACATCATTGAAGTTGACACCTTCTTTCTGAGTGAACCCCCTAGCGACCAATCTTGCCTTGTATCTCTTCGACGCCATTCATTTGATTCCTTCCTTAATTTTGAAAATCCATTTACAGCTGACTAACCTGGCTCCAGCAGGTTTCTTGATGAGTTCCCAGGAGTTGTTATCATGAAGAGATTTCATCTCATCATCCATGGCCTTCATCCATTCAGTCTTCTTTTGAATCCTCATAACTTTCTTATAGTCTCTAGGTTCTTCGTCGAGAACCTCACTTGTAGAGATTAAGGCATAAGCTATAAGATCTGCATACCCAATTCTCTGAGGTGGCTTGATGACTCTCCTCGACCTGTCTCTTGCTAGCAGATAGTCATTATCAATCTCCTCATCTTCGACAACATCTTCTGCTTCTTCTTCAACTTCATCTGGGATACGTAATTCAACATCAACATGCTCCACCTCAATAGGAATCTCTCCTTATTCCAGCTCTTCCTCAGCATCATCATTTTTCTTAAAAGCCATCTCAGCTTCATTGAAAACTACATCTCGACAGGTGATAAACTTCCTGTGACCTAGCTCTAGGCACCATAGCCTATAAGCTTTGACTCCTTCAGGGTATCCCATGAAAAATACATTTCAGAGCTCTAGGTTTGACCTTGTCTTGCCTAATGTGAGCATCGGCCACACAGCCAAATACTCTCAGTCAGCCGAGACTAGGTGGATGTCCCGACCAGACTTCTTTAGGTGTCTTCATATCTAACAGAGTCGAAGGACATATGTTTATCAGATATGTTGATGTCGAAACACCCTCAGCCCAAAACACCTTCTTTAATCCAACACTAGTCAACATGCATCTAACTCATTCCAAAATAGTTCCATTAAACCTTTTTGCCAAACCATTTTGTTGTGGAGTACCTGTAGTAGTTTTATGCCTTGCAATAATTGAGGCAGCACAAAGGCTGTCGAACGCTTCATTGCAAAATTCAAGGCCATTGTCGGTTCTCAACCTCTTGACCTTTCTGTCAGTCTAATTTTTTACCAGAGTCTTCCAACCTTTGAAATTCTCAATAGTTTCATCCTTAGTCTTCTGGATGAATACCCATAACTTTCTGGAATAATCATCGACTATGGATAGAAAATACCTTGCTCCTGAATGTGATGGACACCTTGCAGGCCCCCAAAGATCAGCATGGATGTAATCAAGGGATCCACGAGTTCTTTGTTTGCCTTTGTTGAAGTTCACTCTACAAGATTTTCCAAGTACACAAGGTTCACAGAATTTCAGCTTTTCGACTTTGTCTCCTCCAAGCAGATTTTGTTTCCCCAATTCGACCACACCCCTTTCACTGACATGGCCCAATCTCATGTGCCAAATTTTTGTCTTCGACAATCGTTTCGTTATTGACTCATCATGGAGCTTGAATCTCACAGATCCAATACCTGCAATTCTGCAAGCTTTGTTGTTTCCCAGCAGCACTGATCCACCATCTTGGTTAGATAGCTCCTCGAACAATTCTCTATTTGGACTCATGTGCCAAGTGCAACCTGAAACCATAATCCACTCCTTTCTTGAGTTGTCGCTTGAAACCACAAGAACATCAGATGATTCAAAGTCATCTTGAACAATGGTTGCGTTGCCATTATCCTTACCTCCATGATCTTTCAGGTGTCCAAGGCACACTTTTCTTGTGTGACCCTCCTTCTTACAGTGATAGCATCGAATACCAGATGCCTCGCCAATATAAGACTTCTGCTGACTTTTACCTTTCTTCTTGTCAAACTTACCATCCTTTTGCAAGAATTTTCCCTTAACGGTTAAACCACCACCCACCGTCGAAGGTTTATGCTCCCTTCGTTCATTCAGTTCCTTATAATACAAGGCTGATTGAACTTCTTCAAAGCTCAGGGACTCCCTTCCATACATGAGAGTTTCTTTGAAGTGAGCATGTGTTATGGGAAAAGCACACAACAACAACAGTGCTTGATCTTCATCATCGATCTTCACATCAATATTTTTAAGATCAAGAGCAGCTTGTTGAACATATCCAACTGCTCAGCCAACACTTTGTCTTCACTCATCTTGAATGAATACAAAGCTTGCTTTAGGTAGATTTGATTCACCAGAGATTTGGTCATGTACAAACTTTCAAGTTTCAACCATAGCCCCGATACCGTAGTCTCCTTTGATACCTGTCGAAGAACCTTATCACCAAGGCTCAACAATAATGCACTATGGGCTTTCTATATCATGGCCGTCTTTTCTTTTTCCGTTAATGCAACGTCCATGGCTGCCTCTCCCTTCAACGCTTCCAAATAACCCTGCTGAACCAGTAGGGCTTTCATCTTCAAGCGTCACAGACCGAAATCGTTCACTCCGGTGAACTTTTCAATCTCATACTTTGTTGAATGCATCTTCCTCCACGCTCACCGCACTAATTTGTTGTGAATTAGGATGTCTTGAAACAAAGTATACACGGTTTCTTTATGATCAAGAAACACACAAGGGTTAGGGTTAAGGAAAAATAAGAAGAACAACAAGGATTGGTTATAACTGCTATTCTTTAGTTTCTCTATAAAACATATTACAAATACTTAAGAATAACAAATAACCCTCTCACCCTAATTAGGATTTGTCACACCACACTTATGATGAGAGACTAGTATGCTATTTATAATAAACCTAAAATACTAAAATAATGGGCATTTTAACAATTACCCATTACAAGCTAACTTACGGTACAAACTAACTTAAACAATTAGATCATTAACACAAGGCCTAATCAGACAGCTACATACTAGAACACAATTCGACTACAGCATGTAGGTCTTCAACAACAACATGTGAGCAGACTTCGACTGCATTCTAAACTAGAGTTCGATCCAATATCTCACACATGCTTATGATGAATTTTAATTCTCCATATTTCGTCTTCTATTGGTTGTAATCATTCACACAATAAAGATACTCTACCCAAACCGCGCTTTTAAGACTTTCAAATTAGAGTACTCTACCTTTACAACCGACACATTTTTTATCCTTAAGCCATGATTCACACATTTTTGATCCTTAAACAATTAGATCCACGCAAGTAGTTTCACTCAAATATAAACAAAGTTCCTTAATCATCTCCATGATTTAAAACAATTTAGCAATTAACACGGAATGAATTAAAATAATAGAGATCATGCAATGCCATTTTTTCAAAAGAAGGTACGTAAACAATGGAATCTCACACAAATCTCACTAGATGGCTTACCATGATCATATGACAGGTTCACAATTCCATGGTCTAGGTGAAAGTATGCTTTAACAAAGCAATTGATTCAGATTTATGCAAATATTCAAGGATTACCACAAGATTAATCTTAGAATAAATTTTTTGACAAAACATTTATGATTTATGCAAGTTGTTTGACTTAACCTAAATCATCAAATCTTGCACCATACTGTTAATGCAACAATTTCTATCAGCAAATCATAAACTTATTCAATAAAACATAAAAACTAATCTAGAAAGCAATAATATGAATGCATGAAATATTAGGTTTATTTATCACTTCATTATTTATAGAATTAGTGGAAATAAATGGATCCTTTTTAATTGACTCCCACGTAGGGCTGACAATGAACCGAACCAACTCGAAAATAGTTCGGAACTCGGTTCGACAATTAATTCGTTGAACTTGGTTCATGAACCTAATGAGCTGAATATGAGCGAAAAATTAAGTTTATTAACTAAATGAGTTAAACTTGAACTATACAGAGTTTGACTCGTTATGTTCATGAGTCAACTCGATTATATATGAGAAGGATTATATTGTCTTTAAGAGTAGGTTTAAATATTTAATATAAATTTTAACCTTATATTTTATTTTAATCTAACGGTTTTAATTGATAATTTATCACTACTACGAAAAACCCATTTAACAACGGTTGGCAATGACATATAACGACGCGGGCGAGGGCGATGTTATGTAGATTGTCGTTGTATATATGATACTTACAACCACAGATTAGTAGGCGTTGTAATAAACTGGATTGCGTGCTAACTATCACAACGGATTTTACAATACACCGTTGTAATAAAATTAATTGTCCTCGGTTCGATTCCCTGCAGCGCAGTTTTGATATTTATTTTTTCCTGGACAGCGCACCAGCTATTATAACGGTTATGAAATATAACCGTCGTTAAATTTTCTGCAAAATTAACAAATATGATCCTGCTTTTATAATTAATCCCATTTTTTTACCTGTATTATTGTTCTCCATATCACAGCACAGCAGAAAAATACAATTCACATTTTGTGATAAAGTTTTCATAATAATATTAATCGTATCATATTCATAATATCACATATACCACATTAGAGTTTATCAGAACAAACAACCTACATAAATAAAATATTACATATACCATATTACAGTTTACACACATTACATAACTTCACATAATTGTAACGTGGTGTATTGGTATCTTGTCTCTTGGCCTGGTGTCTGGACTCAAAATACCTATGATTTCAAATAATTATACTTGTTAGTAAAAATACTTTTAAACTATAACATACAATTAATATATTATGAATAAATAATAAATTACGTACTTGTTAATTTTCCCATATGCCTTCTTCATGATCGAGTCGTAGAGCATGCACGACATCTCCATCAACTTCATCATATGAGGTAGGAACTTGTGTTGTGTAAGAAGGTGTGAATGGAATATCAAGACTTTCATCACTAAGAGGAATGTATTTTCATTGGAGAACGATTGACCATTTCCCTGATATGTCCGATGGATCGGTAACATAGAAAACTTGTTTTGCTTGAGAAGCCATGATGAATGGTTATGTATTAAATGATGCCTTGCCAAGGTCGACCCAGGTGAATCCTAAGTCATCAATGTCTAGACCATTACTATTATTGGGAACCCACTTGCATTTAAATAAAGCCACTTTGAAAATAACATAATCAATCTCCCAAATCTCATCAATGACACCATAAAACGCGGTAGTTACCAATACCCGATTCTTATCTTTCGAACTAGAGAAATACATCGATTCGGCTTCAACCATAACCCCACTATTTTGCATTGTACTACGATCATCTTTTGATTTTGTATAAAAGGTATAATGACCAATGTCGTATGCACTCCAGGTAATGACACAAAATTTTGGCTCGTACGACAACCATTTAAGTATCTCGGATGCACTATGATCATTAGATACACTTTTATTAAACCAATCCATGAATCTATTGTTATGCTCTATCAACAACAACTTGTCACTCATTCGGGGATATTTTTTCTTCAAAAGTCTTTTGTGAGTATCTATGTAAGGTTGAACCTCATCTATATTATTCAATATATAGAAATGTGATTGAATAACTACATCCTGAGCCATTGACCTAACATTTAGACCTTGAATACCTCTTCCGTCTGTGTCAGCATGACGAGACTTTGGAATTCCTATAGAATATGCATCCGACAAATAGTTTGTACAAAACTCAACAGCTTCTTCTGTGATGTACCTTTCAACAATCGAAGCTTCCGGTCGGTGATGATTCTTCGTATATCCTTTAAAGATCTTCATATATCGCTCTATTGGATACATCCACCTTAAATAAACTGGACCACAAATTCTGTTTTCTCTTACGAGATGAACAAGTAAGTGAACCATAATGTCAAAAAATGATGGCGGAAAATACATCTCCAATTGACACAAGATTATGGCAGCCTCATCTTCTAATTCATCCAATTTTTTGAAATCAAGAACTTTATTACATATGGCATTGAAGAATAAACACAGTCTCGTTATAGTTACTCTCACATTTTTTGGAAGGATCCCACGGATAGCCACTGGTAGAAGTTGTTACATCAATACATGACAATCATGAGATTTTAAACAAATTAACTTTAGATCTTTCATTGATACAAGTTTCTTGATGTTTGATGAGTAACCTTGCGGAACTTTAATACCTTGCAAACACTCGCAGAACATCTTCTTTTCCTTTTTAGATAGAGTGTGACATGCTGGAGGCAGGTAAGTTCTTTTTCCTTTCTCTATTGGAGCCAACTGTTTTCGTATACCCATCTTCTCCATATCAAGACGGGAAGTCTTACTATCTTTAGTCTTGCCCGAAATGTTTAGAAGTGTGCCAATCAAACTATCACACACATTTTTCTCCACGTGCATCGCATCAAGACAATGTCTAACATCAAGACTTGACCAATATGGAAGATCAAAGAAGATTGGCCTCTTTTTCCATATATTTTTCGCAACTGCCCCTTTTTCTTTTCCTCTCTTCCCAACTTTTTCTTTTTCTCTCTTCCCACCTTTTTCTTTTTCTCTCTTCCCAAAGACAACATTAATGTGTTCCAGCCGTTGATAAACTTCATCCCCGGTTAAAGGTTTAGGAGCATCACCAAACTCTTGCTCTCCATTAAAAGCTTTTAGCAATCTACGATAAGGATGACCCGGTTTTAGAAATTTTTGATGCCCAAGGTAAACGGTATTTTTTCCAAACTCAAGTTGGTGATAACAAGTATCATCTTCACATATAGGACACACTTTATGACCTTTGACACTGTATCCAGCCAAATTACCATAAGCCGGAAAGTCGTTAATTATGCAAAACAACATTGCACGGATATTAAACTTTTCCCCAGAATATGCATCATCAACTTCAACGCCTTCATCCCACATGATTCATAAATCATCAATTAATGGACTTAGATAAACATCTATGTCGTTACCAGGTTGTCGTGGTCCCGAAATCATCATATTTAATAGTATATACTTGCGCTTCATGCACAACCAAGGAGATAGGTTGTAAATAGTGAGAAGAACAGGCCACGAAGTATGATTAGTGCTCAGATTACCAAAGGGGTTCATTCCATCGGTGGCAAGCCCAAGCCTAAGGTTTCTTTTCTCGACTCCAAAATTCGGAAACAACGAATCAATTTTCTTCCATTGCAACGAATCAGCTACATGGCGAATGTTTCCATCACGAATCCTTTCATCTGCATGCCATCTAAGATTCTTTGCGTCATTCGAATTAGCAAAAAGTCTCTTTAATCGTGAAACTATTGGCAAGTACCATAACACTTTAGCAGGAGGATGCTTTCTACTAACATTGTCATAGTGATCATTGTCATCACCATTGTTAGCCTTCAGCTTGTAATGCGACACACCACATTTCGGACATTGAAACAAGTCTTCATACTCTTTTCGGTATAATATGCAATCATTGGAGCAAACATGTATCTTGATATACTCCAGACCCAATGGACACAATATCTTCTTGGCCTCATAGCAACGATCCGACAATTTATTATCTTCTGGTAACATTTGTTGTAGCAATTCAAGTAATTCCGTGAAACTTTTATCCGACCATCGATTTTTTGCCTTCAGATTAAACAACTTTAACACCGCCGACAATCGTGTGAACTCTATGCATCCTTTATATAAAGGGGTGTCTTTATCACTACATAAATTATCATAAATATGAGCATTCATAAAAGAAGATTCCCCAATATCACGGAACATATCCTCTAGTCTTTGTGACGCCCGACTTTCCTTATTATCCACCTCACCATGCCACGCCCATATTATATAATTTTGACTTATACCATCACAACAAAGATGATTGTGTATTTCTTTCTTTGTACCCTTTTTGATATTCGTGTAAACAACACAAGGACAATAAAAGATACTATTATTGCCGGGAAGATGTTTATCAGCGTATTCAAGGAATTCACGAACCCCGTTCTCATAAACCGGACCTAATATATTGGCTTTCATCCAACTACGATCCATTACAACTTCTGAAATTTATACATGTACAATAATGTGAATGACACACTAAATTTAATCCAAAAACTCAAGCATATGCATATACAATATGAACAAAGAAAAAATAATGAAGATGTACTCTCATACTAAACAGAAAGCATATGAAACATCTCATTCTAACTTGAGCATAAACGTAAATCAAATGAACAAAGACGGTCAATATTTGATCATAAACCAAGAAAAAAGAAATGAAGATGTTGAAGAGTACCTTACTTAGAAGCTGAAGAAGCAAATGAATGAAGACGGTCAATATTTGAGCATAAACCAAGAAAAAAGGAATGAAGATGTTGAAGAGTACCTTACTTCGAAGCTGAAGAAGCAAATGAATGAAGACGGTCAATATTTAAGCATAAACCAAGAAAAAAGGAATGAAGATGTTGAAGAGTACCTTACTTCGAAGCTGAAGAAGCAAATGAATGAAGACGATCAATATTTGAGCTCCAAATGAATGGATACGAAGAGGGTAAAGGTTAGGGCGTCTCTGGCTCACTTGTTCGATTAGGGCGTCTTATGAAAGAAATACAGAATAAGTTTTGTTTTAATTTATCAGTAAAGCTTTTAATCTCGGTTGGAGAAACAAACCGTAGTCGAATCTTTAGTGACACACGCTAAATGTATCCTAAAAAATGGAAAAAATGTGTTGCAGGGAATCGAAGCTTGTTACATTTTATTTATTACTACGGTTGTTCATATTAACCATTGTAAAATCATTTACAATTTATTTTTTAAATAATGGACTTAAGTGACACACGCTAAATGTACTCTAAAAAATGGAAAAAAGTAGTTGCAGGGAATCGAAGCTTGCTACATTTTATTTATTACAACGGTGGTTTAAGTCAACCATCATTAAATGACCCAGCTTTTGCCTGGGCGCGAAATTTTTAACCTATTACAACGGCGTAAAAGGATGCGTTGTAAGCATGACGTTGTAGTTTTAGCGTTTTGTAGTAGTGTATATTCTCAAGTGAGCAAAATATTTCTAAAAATAATTATACAAATAAAATTAACATTATATAAATTAATTAATTTTTTAAATTAGTAGATTTGTGAGACAAGTTAAGTTTCAATCTAATAACTTTTTTTTATTTCAATATTTTTTTAAAAAAATAATATTAATTTAAAATGTCAAATACATAAAAAATAGACTTAAAAAAATGTCTTTTAGGTTCGTGAAACAAGCGAGCTGAACCTAACGAGTCGAACAGAGTTGCTCGTGAACTTATAACGAGTCGAGTTTGAGCTTAAAAAAAAGTTCGTGTCAAACTCGAACCAACATTTGAGCTGAACCAATTCTTAACGAGTCGAGCCGAGCTGAGGCGAGTTCGACTCGACTCGACTCATTTCCAGCCCTACTCCCACGCATTTAAATCAAAAGTTTTAATCAAAATTTCTATTATTACTTTTTATAGGATACATCTTTCACCATATAAAGGTGTGGGCTTGTTCATGGAAAGTCCATTTTTAAAATAATTGTTTGAAGTCATTCTATCTCATGAGACGATTATTATTTAAACATGAGTTAAGCTCCGATACCACTTATTACCCAAGTGACTTCTAACACAATGGGGAAGGGGTGAATTGTGATATAATTTTTTTTAAAGACATTAAAAATAAAATCTATTTTAGGTTGACTTTAAAAACATGGGAAAAGATGAAGAGAAAATAAAGTTAATAAAGACCGAAAAATAAAGAGATAAGAGATTAAAAAAGAAAACATCATATTTTATCTTAGTTCGGCCCTAAACAGTGAGGCCTTACCTATATTCCTCAAGGATTGACCATGAGATTTCTGATGGGAAATTAAGACACAATAACAGATCAATATGCAACAGATATAAAATTTCCCAGACTTGTAGGAATCCAGAGGATCAACAACAAATATAAGACAGCAAATCGGACAAATAAAGGCACAAAAGAACACTGATATTTTTTACGTGGAAAACCCATCAATATGAGAGTAAAACACCACGAGTAATCCAGACCAAAGAAATAACTCCACTATAATCAATTAAGATTACAAGAGAGTCTTAAAGTGATTCACAAACAAGTGCTAACAACCACAAATCACAAAGCAAACTAGCTTACAAATCACAAATCAAAAAGCTGAAAAATGTTCCCAAATATCCAGCTTCAGTGCGAAGTAGATAACTCTCACCTCAGGCGTTGTTTTGAAATTCTGAACGGTCAAAAGTTAGATACTTGTGTTACGAACATGTTCTCCAAATATGAGCTTGATATGACGGGAATGAGTTTCTCTCCTCTTTTCTCTCTTTTGAATCCTTATTTTTTCTTTATCTCTCTCAACCCTAAATTGATCTTCTCCACTTAAATAAGTGAGACAAATGGACTAATCATATTTGGGCCTTTCTCTACATAAGAAGGGAGCCCAAATCTAACAAATCTCTCCCTCACAACTATGTGGAGGAAATTGCCAAACCGACGATATCACAACAAGCTTCAAATTTTCCTCTTGGTAATGCTTTAGTCATCATATCAAAACCATTATCATCTGTATAAACTTTAGCTAACTCCAACAACTTAGCATCCAAAACATCATGTATCCAATGATATCTCACATCAATGTATTTGGACCTATTATGAAAAGTCAAATTCTTACCAAGATGAATAGCGCTTTGACTATTAACAAATAACACATATTTGTCTTGAACAAAACCAAGCTCCTACAAAAAAAAGTTTCAACCATAGTAACTATTTGCAGGCTTCGATAATTGTAATGAACCCATCCTTTGTAGTAGACAGTGTTGCTACACACTTTTCCAATCTAGACCGCCAAGTCACACTCCCCCTACAACTATAATCATGTAGTGTGAAGTGGACTTTCTGGAATCAATGTCTCCAGCCATATCGTAGTCAATGTACCCCACTAGAGTAGGTTTATCTCCTCCAAAACAAAGCCTTATAGAAGTATGTTGTACCCCAATTTTGTCCGGGCATTTAAAAAAACTTTCATACATCTGACTTTACTTCATTTTGCGTCACCGACATAACATAACATGCATTTCATCATGCATAATGCCTAAAATGTCAACCAGAATAAATTTTTGGATCTTCAAACAGACCGGTTGAATTAATTTTCAAATATACGTAAAATCAACAGACGAAAAATTTCAAAATTGAACTTGCAGACGTCAGTATTATTAATCTACAGTCTGTGTAGTTTAGCCTGCACTAGTGCAAAGTGACGAATATAATTTTAAAATTTACACCCATTATACTGAAAACAGGTGTAAATAATAAGAACGGTGAGAAATTTGTAAATAAAATGTCATTTAGAGTAGCAGTACGTGACAATAGACACCCTATTTTTTAAAAAGGGTGTAAATTAAAAACATTATTATAATAAATTAAAATCATTACTATAATAATATTTCTATTACTCCCGTTTAAGGAAAACCGGGTGTAAATTAAAAACATTATTATAATAAATTAAAATCATTACTATAATAATATCTCTATTACTCCCGTTTAAGAAAAAATGGGTGTAAATTAAGATTAGCTGAAAAATAATTATTTAGTTTAATAACTCTAAATATTAACCTTAAACATATTAATAAACCACACTATATTTTATTATGTGTTATTTGTGTAAGTAAATAAAGTAATAGGTGTAAATTTATTAAATTAATATTTTATAAAGAAAATAATAACAAAACACATATCACTATCAATATCAAATTTAATTACTCCTATCAATCAACCCTATTTCTCTCTAAACTCCATTAACTTGAATTAGTTCAATCTTACTGTATTGAACAACTTAAAAAACGGGACAAACTCATAAGTCTGAATTTATACCCAATTTAACTTATCAAATTATACATAGTCACTTAAACATCACATTTACAAAAAAAAAAACCTAAGCCTAAAGTGAAATACCATAAATCTTCAATTGAAAAAGAAAAATTGTTAGATTTTCTGAAATTTTAGTAATTAGTGTAGCTTTTATCCTAGAAACCAAAATAAATTGTATCTTTACTAAAAAAAATACAAAATATGATATGTCTGGTGTTTCTCAATGCTGTTTTTGAAAAGCGGAGCAGTTCTTCTCTCTAATATTTCTATCTCTCTTTGTCTGTCCATCTCTGTACTAGAAAATCCACAACTACAACATATCACTTAATTTTCCTTTCCCTCCACAGATCTCCAAAAAATTCCCTAATCACAAACCCTAATTTCTCATCGATCCTCACTCTCTCGTTATCATCAACACGCACATTCTTCACTCTTGTTCTCGTCTTCACTGATCATGACTTTCGAATCTTCGCGAATCTCCCTTTTCTTCATGGACAAACGTTACCCCTGCGATGCATGAGTTCCGTATCCTAAGAAGCCGTTTCGCAGATTACGCTAATCCGAATCCGATTATCCAGCTGAACATTCAGGCGAAGATACCGGAGCTAGAGCCATCGTTGTCGCAGTCGCTCAGACTAGGAGGATTTGGAGGACGAAGAGAGACTGATCACCGACGAGGGTGAAAGAAACGCTTGGTGAAGGAAGGGACGAGATGTTGAAAGAAGAGAATAACTAGGTAGTGGTTGGAGAGGAATGTATGGATGAGTATGATAGTGGTGGAGGAAGTGCTGATAAAGCGGAGGAAGAAAGAAGCACTCCCCCACTTCCTGAGAAGGTGGTTTCCCTTTCTTTATTGTTTGAATTTTAAAGAAATGTTGTGTTACTAACTTACTGTATATAGCTTAAGATGTGTTAGAGATTATAGATAGATTATACCTAGAGCTTTCTGTTGGGAAATTATTTGTGTAATGTATAAAAGCTTTGGTGTTGGTGTATATTAGTTTCCTTTTCGTTACATGTATATGATTGATTCATTGGCTAAGAATATGATTTTCTAAATAAGATTTTTAACTTTGGCTTACTTTGATCCTTGATTTATAGACAGCCTTGATGCAAGCTTGTAGACATGGTCATTGGGAAGTTGTACAGACCCTTGTGCTCTACAGATTCAATGTGAGTATCGTAATCGATTTTCTCCCTTTATCCCTCTTTCAGTTATATGACATCTCTGGTAAAATTGGAACGATTCAAGTTACATGGTCAATGTTTCATTTTGTGAATCATGCCTATCAAATCAAGAATAAAATTATGAATTAGATTACCTATCTTTCGAATCGTGTCCAAAATAGATACGCACTAGAGATTCGCATCAATTGGGTTCAGTTTTGTAACGAGTCAAGATACGTCTTACATGTATATCAGATAACCATGTTGAGACTAACTAGATTCAATAATAGGTTATGAAAGCAGATTATCTCAATGGAAAGACAACTCTTCACTTTGCCGCTGTCAGTGGGCATGTTAGATGTATTAGACTTGTGGTGGCTAACTTCGTTCCAAGTGCTCCTTATGAAACTCTGCATGCTAGCGTGGATGCTGACGTGGGAGATGGATCAAATACGAAAAGGAAAAACGAACAAAGGTCTGCAATTCCTCTTCATTGTAACTCTCAAATGCGGCCGATGTAATTGAAATTGCGATTGCAGACTACAATTTAGAACATTGCCGACTATACAATATAGTTTTAATTTCTCTCAGTTATATTCTTGCTATTTATTTACTTCATTCCAGTGCAGTACGTTGTCCAAGTTTGTAAACAAGATGGCTGATGCTGGTATTACCGCACTTCACATGGCTGCATTGAACGGGTATTTCGATTGTGTACAACTGTTGATCTTAATGCAAATGTATCGGCTGCAACATATCATTATGGAACATCAATGGATTTAATAGGTAAATCTTTTGTTTAATATGATGATAAAGTATGTTCTTGTTTTTCTCCCGCCCTTCCTGAAAATTACCGATGCGCATTGATATAGGGGCTGGAAGCACTCCATTGCATTATGCTGCTTGTGGTGGCAATTTAAAATGCTGCTAGGTAAGAATATCTTAACGCTGACGTGTGATATTCAATATGGCGTTTTCCATGAAGAGTCTGCATAGACTTTAGGTTGACTTATTTGAGTTTATCTACCAACACTTACATAACCACTTGTGAAACTGTTTGAGAGCGGTTATAGAAATAACTTATGACATGTTCATAAGCTGCTGTTTTCAGCTTATTCCATAAGCTCTTAAAAAAAACAGCTTATTGCGTGTGTAAAAACATGCTTTGGATTTGTTAATAGCGCTGTTATTTTTTCAGATCCTCCTTGCAAAAGGTGTAACTCGAATGGCTTTGAACTGCAATGGCTAAGATACTGTGAATGGAAGTTAAAGTATAAAGTTTGCTTACTCTAAAACATAGCGATACCGATTTGAATTTTCTCTCAGGTGGCTTCCACTTGATGTTGCTAGGATGTGGGGGCGTCATTGGCTTGAACCGTTGCTGGCACCCAGTTCTGATACCGTAGTATCATTGTAACGCCCCGATTTTGTCTTATTTATTTAATCGAGTCGATTTAATTATTTTTATTATTATATTATTTTATTCTTGACTTTTATTTGAGAATATATTATTTTTCATCATGATTATGTTTTATCGCGTTTTGAGAGCGTTTGCGAGATATTTGAGTGTAGGGGTATTTTGGTCTTTTTGGGTGGCTAGATATTTGTTTTATTAAAATAGAAAGTAGAGGTGAGAAAAGAGAAAGAAGAAAAACAGAAAATAGAGAGAAAGAGAAGAAGAAGGAAAAGAGAAAGAAAAGAAGAAAAAGGGAGAAAACTTGGAGAGAAAGAAATTGATTCAACCGACTTTTCAAACACGATTTAATCGGGTAAGGGTGTGAAGTATTGTTATTATAACTTTGTGTGTGATTATGTATGTGTTTTGTGGGAATGTTTTGGTTGTTTTCCATATGTTTTCGTTTATGCCGTATTTAACGAAATCGATATAAACCGATGTTTCTACGGTCGGAAAGTCGTATAAGTACATGTGTTGGTTGGTTAGATGTATGTGAGCTGCTGTTTGAAGTTTCACGAAGTTTGGTTATGTTTCGGTTAGTTTTCGGTATGTTTCCGTTGTTGTTTCCGTTGTTGTTTCAGTTTAGGTCGAATTATGGGAAATTGATAGAAAACGATGTTTTCACGGTTAGAATTCGAAATAAATTACGTAGTTGTATCGAGGAAGGTTAGGTCGTCGTATGTCGTGCTTTTTATTCGATTTGGTGAAGTTTAAAAATTCTGGTTTTTGAAAGGTTGAAATTTAATCGAAAAATCGAACGTCGTAGAAATTTCGTTTATGTGTTCTAAATTGTTCTTATGTATTTGGTGGTTGCGCGTATATGTTTGTTTCGGTGAAAATGTTCGATTTAGTCGAGTTTTCGGGGATTCGGGAAAAGGACAGCAAAGTTGTAATTTGAAAAATCTGGTTTTTTTGTGAAAAACAGGGTTAGGGATCGATACATAATCCCAGGGATCGATCCCTACTGTGAAAATTGGGAAAAATGGAATTTTTACTACAGCAGGGATCGATACATGCGAGTTAGGGATCGATACATGAGGTCTTTATGTATCGATACATAAAGCCTATGTATCGATACCTACTGTGCTGAAGCAGAAATTCTGGTTTGTCGGGGAAACTTCGGAAATTCATATCTCTTGAACCGTAAGTCGGTTTTGATCCCCGTTCGAAGCGTTGGGAAGCTAACGAGATGTTCTTTCTAGGAAAAATAGTTTTGGGGTCTGAACTTGGTCAAATCGGTACAGTTTTTACGAATCGTTTCGTAGTGTCGGGTGTCCGGTTTATGTTTTTGCGTTAGTTTGAAATATTCATAACTTGTTCGTTGTTTATCGGATTTGAGAGTTCTTTATATCGAATTGAAGGTATTGATATGTACTAATTGATGGTGATAAGAAATTATATTTTTAGCCGACTTTTGGCCGACTTTTCCGACTGTTTGTGAATAGTGATTTTGTAGAAAATGTTAAGTATGTTAATTAAGAATGATATGAATGTGTTGTGGATATGTTTGTAGAGCGAACCCTTGATTTGAGAATGCTTTGTGAATTGTGGATCTTGAGTGAATGTATGCATTATTTGAATTAAGTGATAATGCATGTTAAATGTGAATATGTGATGATTGTTGTGGTTGTTGATTTGTGGCCTAAGGGCAAGAATATGCAATGTGTGGTATTTGATTATATATATGCATGATTATGGTTGCATATATGTGTGAAGATGCATGTGATGTGTGTGAGTATACAATGTTAATGTCATGAGTCATTGTATGCCAAACATCATGAAATGCATTGTTTAAATTAAATGTAAATGCATGTTAATTGTGAAAGAGTTCGTTGCCGTTTGGGTGGTAAAGCGATGCTCGTTGCCGTTTGGTGTAATTAATGTGAATTGGTGTGAATGCATATGATAATATGCTTGTTGTTGTGATTTGTGGTTAATGATGAATGCATTGTTTGAATTGATTTTCAATGCATGATTATTGATGTTGAAATGGTTCACATGGTTGTGAATATGTATGCATGTCAAGAGTGTCATGAGTCATGTTGTATGTGAAGCATCATGATGTGCATTCTTGCATTGTGGGGTTCTAAGATGAACCCGTTGTAACGTCGTAAGCCTTTTGAGAGGTGGGAGCGATGATTACAAACGATCGTGAGCCTTATACAAAGAGGACCGAAAGCGATCGGATTGTGAGCCTTATACAAAGAGGACCGAAAGTAATCCATAAACATTGTAAGCCTTTTTAGAGGTGGTAGCAATGGGTGAACATCGTATGCCCGACGGGGAGTTACACTAAGTAACGAGCGATGGTTCCAATAAGTTCTTCAATTGAACTTGAGATGAAATGAGTCGGTACCGCATTGCATCTGCATAGAGTCGAGAGTCGGTCTCTATGAGTTGCATTTGTCATCATTGTAGTTGTGCATTGATGAATGAACATATATATATGTATATGTTGATGTGGAATGAACAGAATCGTGCAGGTGTGCATTGGAAGATAAACATAATATGTATGTTTATGTGAAATGATGATAATTGTATGTTTGTAATGATGCATCGGTGAATGAACATGAATATATGTGTTTATGTTAAATGCATCGATATGTATTAGGGATACATGTATTTGAGCATGAATGGTTATGCCTATGATATTTGATGTGTTAAATTACGGATTGTTATGCCGTGTAAATGACTTATGGAATATGTTGATGTTATGTGTATAGATACGTGCATCGTGATAAGTCGTGGTGAGAATGTGGTATATGTGTATTATACGTTGATGTCTATATAATTATATGCAACGTTATTATGATAATATTTCTCACCCTTCTGCTGGAATATGCTTTTTATGGCATAGTGCAGATTGTCAGCTTTAGAGGCGTGGAGGCTTTTGTGAAGATTAGTCCTCCGTTCCGTTGTCGGTCTTGGTGTCTGCTCTGATACGTAGCACGGGAGTCGGTGAACGATTATGTTTATATGTATATAATTGTTGAATATATTTGGTAGTACTTTTGTATATAGTAGAGGTTCTAAAACAGTTTATTTTGTAAAGCAAGTCGGTTATGGATCCTTCCGCTTTATTCCATAATTGACTATCCTTTTGTAAGGAAAAGTTTCCCTTTGTGTTATGTATCAAAAATGGTTGAGCAGGGATTGTATTTTGTTCATTTAAGTGTGACATCCCTGTTTCCTGTCGGAAAAAAATAAATTTTTAGTTACTCTGATTTTATTAAGTGTTATTTATTAGCGATGGGAATTGGGGTGTTACAAGTGGTATCAGAGCCGGTCGGTCCGTCCGGCCAAGTTGTTGAGTCAGTTGGTGTGACAGTTGAATACTGTCGTTGTTGTTTATCCCTTAGTACGTGATAGGTGTGTGGAACACTGTCAGTACTTTCTGGTTTTTCTAATCCTTTGTTTTCAGGATTGAGTTTGAGATAAGTGGGGGGGAAGTTGGTACTTCTCCATGTTGCTTCAGGTGTGGAGCGTTGGCTCAGTGTATTGTGAATTGCAAGATTGTAAGTGTTGTTCGGACAGTGTTGTTTTCAGTTACGAAGGGGATGCGGAGGTAAGGTTTATGTCAACTAAGGATTTGTGCCTTAGGTAGTTTTGTGTACAGGATGTAAGAAATATTATTATAGTTTGGTAAAGACGGTTTATGCCCCATCATGATTGTCAGCTGTCTATTGACAAATTGAGGAACTGATCACCCTTAATCTCTTGTTGATAGCAGACGAAAATTATGTTGGATGGAATAGACGTGTCTTTCCGGCTTTGATAGCGTGTGAAATGAGTGTTTGGAATTTAAGGAAACGATTACAGATTGTTTTGATGAGTCGATGAAGATGCTAATATCGGAAGATGAAATGGATTAGAGGTTTTGGTATGTTGGTCCAGTTGGGAAGTTTTGAGAGAGAATGATTGGGCATCGTTAATGGTTGTTCTCAGAGAGAAAAGTGTGAACTCAAATTGGACAAAGGTAAGGATTTCAGGTTTGGATCTGCTAAGTAAGCAGGAGAACTGTTAGGAAGTGAAACTAAGATGTTGTTATGTTTGTGATGATAGTTTTCTAGAAATTGGCAGGGAGGACACAGTGATGAGCTACCGGTTGTGCGTGATTTTAAGATGTATTCCCAGATGGAATATTGGATGTTAGCGTTAGAGGTACCCGAACTGATAGAGCAGTTGGAAGATTTACTGGAAAGGAGAATTGTGAGGCCAAGTGTGTCGTCTTGGAGAGCTCCAGTATTGTCGGTAACAAAAGGAATGATGATATAATGGAATAACAAGTATAATGGTATTGAGACTATGGGAAGCGAAACTTAGAGTTCCGAAGAGGGTTGGAGTTTTTGGAATTTTAGAGCATTAATGGAAATTTTGAGAAAACCTTAAGTGTGGATGTATTATTTAAGAGTTCTTTTTGGTTGATTGTTGCTACATGTTGGGATTTATAGAGTTTGGATTGTTAAGAGGAGAAATTGGGTATGGATTACTAACAGTTGAATAAGGTAATGATTGAGAATAAGTGTCCACTTTCATGAACAGATGACTAGAATGGTTTGGTTGAGTATGAGTGAATTGCAATTGTTTGGAATGTTTGATAAGAATGGTGAATTGTGTGAGTTAAGGCTTTGATCGATTTACTGTGACTAGTTATGTTGTTATCATCGGAATAGGCTGTTAATTACTCGGTTAAGCTTGTGTGGGAGTAGCCAGTTACCCAGTGCAAGGTTTTGCAAAAGCTTTAAGAATTTATATCTTTTGGAATTTGGTTGGACATTGCAAAGTACGGTGATGTTGCTTGGTGCTAGTAATGTGTCCGTGATGTTTGTGAAGTATATGAATCGTATCTTCCATATTTAATTGGATAAGTTGTAGTGGTTTTAATTGAGGATATTCGAATCTGTTATAAACTCGGAAGAAGAACAGGTAGAGTGTTTGAGATTTGAATCACAAGTGTTGGAAAAAGACGAAGTTTTATGCTAGGTTATTCAAGTGAGAATTTGGGTTGGAAAAAGGTTAGTCTTCTTGGATATGTTATTTCAGGTAATGGCATTGTTATGGATCCATCGGAAGTAGATCTGGTTTTACAATGAGAGGTTCCGAAGTTGGTTAAGGAGATTAGAAACTTTTGGGCTCAGTTGGTTGTTACGAAAGGTTATGGAAGACATTGCTAAGTTCGTACTTCTGTTATTTCAGTTGGCTTGCCAAGGATGAGTCGTTTGTTTTGGATGTTCATTGTGAGGAAAGTTTCAGAAAGCTGAAGTAGAATTTGTCTACGGCTGCAGTTTTGAGTCTGTGTGATCCTGTTCGACCGTTTGTGAGGTATGAGGATGTGTTTTGATAAGTTTAGGCAGTGTGTTAGTGCAAGAAAGTAAATTTGTGGCTTATACTTTACGACCTTTGAGGATTCATAGAAGGATCTATACTATTCAGGATTTGGAATTGGTTACGGTTGTATTGTGTTGGAAAATTTGGAGGTATTATCTTTATGGTTTTAGGTTCGAAGTGTTTAGTAATCACAAGAATATTGAGTACCTGTTTGGTCAGAAGGAATATGGTATGAGACAGAGAGGATGGTTGGAATTTGTGATGAGTTATGACTTTAGTTGGAATTATCCCATTGGTGAGGTTAATGTCGTGCCTGATGAGTTAAGTCGAAAGTTGTTATGCATGTCTGTTCGGATGGATGAGAATTATTTGAGCAGTTCAGATACTGGTGTCTGGTGTGTGAGATAACACAGTAGAGTGCGAGGTTGGGTATATTAAAGGCGAACAATGATTTTTGGTGATTATGAGAAAGAGTTAGGCCTTGGTCGAGAGATTGGTAGTTTTGATGGTTTCGAGTAATCAGAGTGCGCATCGGAAGCGTGAGGTGGCACAATTCATATATGTGTGTGTGACTTGTAAGATTTCGTAGGTGGAACATTGGGAATATATAAAACTGATGAGACCATTGGACGTTTCAAAATAGAAGTGATAAGTGAAAGGTTTAAATGTTATCCATGGGCTACTATGTAGATGGATGTTTCGGTTATATGTTCGATTGGTGAATCGTAGCATTGTTGTAGTATGGTTGTGTGACAAGGATGTTGGTATTCTGGTTTTGTTGATGTTGTTGAGATCTTGTTGTGTCGTGGAACTTGTGTTCTTGTTTGTGTTGTTGCCTCGTTTCCATGGTGATGGTTCGAGTGCGAGTGACTAATTCCTTTGTGGGGAATTAGGGGAGTGTTACCTTTGGTGAGGGTAACGATCTTGTTGTGTTTCGGTTCTAGAGTGAACCTGTGTGTTGGTATCGTGGTTTTCCTTGAGTTGTGAGTGGGTCGTCAAGTGCATTGTATGGGCTTTGCATCTTGTCGTTGTAGTTGTCATCATGTCATGTTGTTGTATCTGCTGTTAGCAAGGTGGTTGTCAGTTGTGTTATTCGTGGTGTGCCTTTTGTTGGCATGTTGGTTTGTTAATTGGATGCGAGAGTCGTGTCCGGAGTTGTTCGTCTCGGTTAGATTTTCGAGGACGAAAATGTCTAAGTGGGGGAGAGTTGTAACGCCCCGATTTTGTCTTATTTATTTAATCGAGTCGATTTAATTATTTTTATTATTATATTATTTTATTCTTGACTTTTATTTGAGAATATATTATTTTTCATCATGATTATGTTTTATCGCGTTTTGAGAGCGTTTGCGAGATATTTGAGTGTAGGGGTATTTTGGTCTTTTTGGGTGGCTAGATATTTGTTTTATTAAAATAGAAAGTAGAGGTGAGAAAAGAGAAAGAAGAAAAACAGAAAATAGAGAGAAAGAGAAGAAGAAGGAAAAGAGAAAGAAAAGAAGAAAAAGGGAGAAAACTTGGAGAGAAAGAAATTGATTCAACCGACTTTTCAAACACGATTTAATCGGGTAAGGGTGTGAAGTATTGTTATTATAACTTTGTGTGTGATTATGTATGTGTTTTGTGGGAATGTTTTGGTTGTTTTCCATATGTTTTCGTTTATGCCGTATTTAACGAAATCGATATAAACCGATGTTTCTACGGTCGGAAAGTCGTATAAGTACATGTGTTGGTTGGTTAGATGTATGTGAGCTGCTGTTTGAAGTTTCACGAAGTTTGGTTATGTTTCGGTTAGTTTTCGGTATGTTTCCGTTGTTGTTTCCGTTGTTGTTTCAGTTTAGGTCGAATTATGGGAAATTGATAGAAAACGATGTTTTCACGGTTAGAATTCGAAATAAATTACGTAGTTGTATCGAGGAAGGTTAGGTCGTCGTATGTCGTGCTTTTTATTCGATTTGGTGAAGTTTAAAAATTCTGGTTTTTGAAAGGTTGAAATTTAATCGAAAAATCGAACGTCGTAGAAATTTCGTTTATGTGTTCTAAATTGTTCTTATGTATTTGGTGGTTGCGCGTATATGTTTGTTTCGGTGAAAATGTTCGATTTAGTCGAGTTTTCGGGGATTCGGGAAAAGGACAGCAAAGTTGTAATTTGAAAAATCTGGTTTTTTTGTGAAAAACAGGGTTAGGGATCGATACATAATCCCAGGGATCGATCCCTACTGTGAAAATTGGGAAAAATGGAATTTTTACTACAGCAGGGATCGATACATGCGAGTTAGGGATCGATACATGAGGTCTTTATGTATCGATACATAAAGCCTATGTATCGATACCTACTGTGCTGAAGCAGAAATTCTGGTTTGTCGGGGAAACTTCGGAAATTCATATCTCTTGAACCGTAAGTCGGTTTTGATCCCCGTTCGAAGCGTTGGGAAGCTAACGAGATGTTCTTTCTAGGAAAAATAGTTTTGGGGTCTGAACTTGGTCCAATCGGTACAGTTTTTACGAATCGTTTCGTAGTGTCGGGTGTCCGGTTTATGTTTTTGCGTTAGTTTGAAATATTCATAACTTGTTCGTTGTTTATCGGATTTGAGAGTTCTTTATATCGAATTGAAGGTATTGATATGTACTAATTGATGGTGATAAGAAATTATATTTTTAGCCGACTTTTGGCCGACTTTTCCGACTGTTTGTGAATAGTGATTTTGTAGAAAATGTTAAGTATGTTAATTAAGAATGATATGAATGTGTTGTGGATATGTTTGTAGAGCGAACCCTTGATTTGAGAATGCTTTGTGAATTGTGGATCTTGAGTGAATGTATGCATTATTTGAATTAAGTGATAATGCATGTTAAATGTGAATATGTGATGATTGTTGTGGTTGTTGATTTGTGGCCTAAGGGCAAGAATATGCAATGTGTGGTATTTGATTATATATATGCATGATTATGGTTGCATATATGTGTGAAGATGCATGTGATGTGTGTGAGTATACAATGTTAATGTCATGAGTCATTGTATGCCAAACATCATGAAATGCATTGTTTAAATTAAATGTAAATGCATGTTAATTGTGAAAGAGTTCGTTGCCGTTTGGGTGGTAAAGCGATGCTCGTTGCCGTTTGGTGTAATTAATGTGAATTGGTGTGAATGCATATGATAATATGCTTGTTGTTGTGATTTGTGGTTAATGATGAATGCATTGTTTGAATTGATTTTCAATGCATGATTATTGATGTTGAAATGGTTCACATGGTTGTGAATATGTATGCATGTCAAGAGTGTCATGAGTCATGTTGTATGTGAAGCATCATGATGTGCATTCTTGCATTGTGGGGTTCTAAGATGAACCCGTTGTAACGTCGTAAGCCTTTTGAGAGGTGGGAGCGATGATTACAAACGATCGTGAGCCTTATACAAAGAGGACCGAAAGCGATCGGATTGTGAGCCTTATACAAAGAGGACCGAAAGCAATCCATAAACATTGTAAGCCTTTTTAGAGGTGGTAGCAATGGGTGAACATCGTATGCCCGACGGGGAGTTACACTAAGTAACGAGCGATGGTTCCAATAAGTTCTTCAATTGAACTTGAGATGAAATGAGTCGGTACCGCATTGCATCTGCATAGAGTCGAGAGTCGGTCTCTATGAGTTGCATTTGTCATCATTGTAGTTGTGCATTGATGAATGAACATATATATATGTATATGTTGATGTGGAATGAACAGAATCGTGCAGGTGTGCATTGGAAGATAAACATAATATGTATGTTTATGTGAAATGATGATAATTGTATGTTTGTAATGATGCATCGGTGAATGAACATGAATATATGTGTTTATGTTAAATGCATCGATATGTATTAGGGATACATGTATTTGAGCATGAATGGTTATGCCTATGATATTTGATGTGTTAAATTACGGATTGTTATGCCGTGTAAATGACTTATGGAATATGTTGATGTTATGTGTATAGATACGTGCATCGTGATAAGTCGTGGTGAGAATGTGGTATATGTGTATTATACGTTGATGTCTATATAATTATATGCAACGTTATTATGATAATATTTCTCACCCTTCTGCTGGAATATGCTTTTTATGGCATAGTGCAGATTGTCAGCTTTAGAGGCGTGGAGGCTTTTGTGAAGATTAGTCCTCCGTTCCGTTGTCGGTCTTGGTGTCTGCTCTGATACGTAGCACGGGAGTCGGGGAACGATTATGTTTATATGTATATAATTGTTGAATATATTTGGTAGTACTTTTGTATATAGTAGAGGTTCTAAAACAGTTTATTTTGTAAAGCAAGTCGGTTATGGATCCTTCCGCTTTATTCCATAATTGACCATCCTTTTGTAAGGAAAAGTTTCCCTTTGTGTTATGTATCAAAAATGGTTGAGCAGGGATTGTATTTTGTTCATTTAAGTGTGACATCCCTGTTTCCTGTCGGAAAAAAATAAATTTTTAGTTACTCTGATTTTATTAAGTGTTATTTATTAGCGATGGGAATTAGGGTGTTACAATCATCATGCCCTACTTCAAATTATTTATCCCTGCCCCTGATGAGCGTGCTCAACATAGCTAGGTATTTTTATTGTCAATAAATCTAGATAATCTTTTGGTGTTTTTGATCGGAGGAATCCCGATTGCGATGCCAACTTGATTTGTCTGTTACTATGGCTATTGGATCTCATAAGCTTTCACAGCAAGGTGCAATTACAAAGAGAATGACTGCTATTGAAGAAATGGCTGGAATGGATGTTCTTTGCAGCGATAAAACATCCATTCACAGCAACTATGATGACAGTGATTAATCAAATTGAACCGAGGCTATTAATATGGAGGTTTGAGTACACTTCAATTTTCTTTTTTTTTATTATAACATAAAGTGTATTGTTTGTAGGCAATCATGGTCTTTTGCAGCAGGATAATCCGGAATATAATGACAAAAGGCAACAGTTATATGAACATTACCATCCATTAGAATTTTCTCCTACTCTTGGGCTTGAAGAGAAAAGGAAACTCATGGAAGAGTGGCCCTAACACAAGAGGTCTGTCTGAATTTCCTATCTTATAGTTTATTTAATTTCAGATCTTATTTCTCAAGGCATTCTCACTAACTAAAATGGTATTCAACTAATACAAATGTTTTTGCATGGTTTGAAGTTCGACTGCGAGAAAACTTGTGTCAAATTATGAACTTTAGATGGCTTGGACTAACAAATTGCTTCATTTACCACAATGGTGAGTTTGCTTGATTTTGTTTCTCCTTAATATAATATGTTGATTGATATTATGCAATGATGGTTTGTAAAATTTAGAAGCTTTTGGTTTTTAATTCATAATAATATCAACTTAAACACTGCAAGATAAAATGAGAGCAATATATTATGCTGTTGTGTTTGGAAAAATGAACAAGGTTCATTTTGTGTCGTAAATTCTTTAATTCTTTAATTCCCATATAGGTTAAGCTTTCAAGGGAACTTCCTCCAGAGCAATGATCCAAAGCAGAGGCCTTCCACACAATGTGGTGGTGCTTCACCTGCCAAGAGTCAGCAAGTGGCGAGCAACCAATACCACCAAATAGTTGATCATGTACGCAAGCATTACGGAGCTTCGGAACCTACTTGGTTTTGGCTTTTGGCTTCGGAACCTACGCAACAATGTGGTGGTGTTTCACGATCTCAATCTTAAATAGTATTGTCATTACTCATTAACCTTCATGGATCTGAAGTAGGAAAAGGAAAATATATTAGCAACCACTCTGGAATGACATGGTTTCAACAATGTATAATTTTAAATATGGGGAAAATTATTTAGAAGGTGACAATTGTACTTTGCACATCCTTTAAATGTCTATCAAAAATTTCTTTTTCAGTTGCATAGTTCGCATAATTATGCACGTGAATAGAAAATTTCATCATATGTGACTATATTTTATTTTTCTATTCTTTAAATTGGAGTTTCCTCCATGACACGACCATACTTGAAACATTCAAATTGGGGTTTATTATTGACAATATCATATGTAGTTTTCTATATTCTATGGAAATTTGAACTTACTAATTGTTTTGTATAGGTTCATGATACTTTTGGCTAATGAATTGATAAATTGAAAAAAAAAAGCCTTAACACTATTCAACTCCCTATGTAATTTTGAACTTACTAATTGTTTTGTAAAGGTTCATGATACACGGGTTTCATCATAGCCAAAAGTAAGAAACAAACAACCTGACTTTTCCATTTATAAGGGCATTCTTGTTGCTGCCTGAGTACTAATCACTTGTACAAGAGCATTCTTGTTGCTGCCAGAGTACTGATCACTTGTACAACATGTAAAAATTCTTAAAGCATATTTATAAATTAAATCATGTTAATTTGCTGCAATTCCAATCTAGAATTTAAATTGTAGTATGCAACATTAAGACAATATAGGGTGTAAATTGGCAAACCTCTAAGGTATTCACTGCTCATTTTATTTCTGATTTTTATAGAAATTGGGTGTAAATTCGTTTGATTGAAATACAATTATTTACACATTACACCTATTTTCTATAAAATACGGTGTAAAAAGGAATATATATACATCCGTTTTAAACAAAAAAGGGTGTAATATTCCATCTATAAATATATATATGTAAAAATTTACACCCGATTTCTATAAAAAAAGTGTAATATAACATAAAATTTACACCCGTTTTCTATAAAATAGGGTGTAAAAAGAAATATATATACATCAATTTTAAACAAAAAAAGGGTGTAATATTCCATCTATAAATGTATATGTATAGAAATTTACACCCGATTTCTAAAAAAAGAGTGCAATATAACATTAAATTTACACCCATTTTAAAACGGGTGTAAATTTGTCAGACATTTCTCACCCGTTGAATTCACACCCTCCAATAACAGGTGTTAAATGTATAAAAAACGGGTGTAATTTCATATTTCTGCACTAGTGCTGGCGTGCTTGTTTTTATTTTTTTTCTCCTTTTTCTGTCGCAATTTGATAAGCTTGAGCCTTTTAATCGGTCATTTTTTATTTCAAAATTTGATCAAAACCTGTATGTTCCTGAGAAGTTTATTTTGCGCTGATCATTTTAGTGCATTCATTTTAATTTTACGAGCACTTTTGCACCCATTTTTTTATTCATATTCAGTCATTTTATTTTTATTCTTTTGTCAAAATGTTCAAAAAAATTAAATAGAATTTTCCATGTCTCCATTTTATTTTTATTGTATTTATTTAAAAATGTGTGCATTTTAGTAATTTTAATTGATTTAAATTAGTTTTAATCTTTTAAAGTTTCTAGAAGGGGCAACTTTGACATTTTTAAATAATATGTGCTTCTTTGATTTAATTTGGATAATTGATTCAAGTTAATTAATGACCAATATTAGTTATTCACACTTATTCCATTCATCCAATAAAAAAATAGAATTTAAATAAATAAGTAATAAAGAAAATCAGATTTGTTGAAAAATATCTCTCATGCCTCTACTCCGCGAGTGATAGGTGTCCCAAAAGAAGAGAGCAAAAAAGGATTTTGATGCAAAGAGGATCCAAACACATCCTTACTTGATGGGATTCTCTCCTCTCTCAGTACATACGCGTTATTGACTTTTCAGAAAAGGGAATTGAAAATTTTCCTCTCATTCATATCTACAACATATCTCCACTTCATTTTCCTTTGGTGAAAAAACCTGCAAAAACCAAAACCTCTCATTCTTTACACTCTTCCATTGATCTTCTTCACTTCACCTTACATTAACCACCCACCTCAATCTGTTTTCCTCCATCTCCGTCCCATCCACAAAACCGCCTTTCTCAAAACCTTCTATTTGCTTTGGAAGCAATCCCTAATAATGAAGTCAAAGCATTACGAAAATGAATTTAAAAAAGTAATTATAATAACAAAAATTAAAGAATAAACATAACATATGTTTTAAATTAGATATAATACCCTAAATACCCCAACCATCATTTCTGCACAATTTCTTTGGAGTAGGATGCAAACATCCCTATAAAAAATGACCAATGTTGCACAATCAGTTTGGTCTATGACATGAACCTTGATGAGGAACATAATGTGAAGTGTATATTGAATATTTTTACTGAAATGAAAGCATCAAAGTGTATAACATAGTCATATTCAATTTCAAGTTTACATATTGTATACCTTTGTGACATGTTTATCACATTTTTCGCAAAACCACATATTTGAATCAGGTATAACAACCTTTGAAAAATGGCAAGCAGTGTAATAAAATGAATCCGGAGTTAAAATCTTCTTTATAGTACCAAGGTTAACATAAAGAGAATCCTACAAAATACAAAAAAACTTATCAAGTACATTGATGCTTAATAGATGTTATTAAGAGTAAAAGTGTGTGTTGGAATATCTTATTATTGCAACATCTTTAAGGCCTTAGATAGTTGACCTTGGAGTATTGTACATAATTTCACGCATAAGAGATACTTTAGGCTCAACAGTGAGTTGCGTAAGAGTCATTGGGGATGGTGAGTCAAGACTGTCATTGAAAATTAATAAAAAAAATCACACCATATTTGTTTACAAAGGATGGACAAAATATTATGATTATACACATCATTAAGGATTAATGAGCATAAAGATATACATATTCTTCAAGGCAGTGCCTTCCTCACAGACTGGGTTGAAGACAATACGCGTACAATTCATACAATTTTGTATATGTATTTTGTCTACAAATTCCAAATGTTTAAGTTTACCTTGATAAGTACAAAAAATATCATTACTAGGACAGAATATTAAACCCAAAAACAAAAATTAATATATAGCTTAAATGAATTTAACCTTGGAAATTTTTTTCCTTTGCTAGTTGAACAACTACCACATCATTATGGACTTCACCAGTTGAGATGAAACTGTTGAGTTCATCAACATAGTTGCCAAATAGAGTGCGCTGAATCTTGTGTCTGAAATATGTTACAAACAAAAGTAGTTAATGTATGCATTGTTAAAGCAAATGGTTGAGTTAAATAAAAAAAGACTATTTTAAAATGTATCCATCGGCCTCCAATTCAATGACATTCAACTTAGTAGTTTCCCATTTTCTGAATCTCCCTTTCATTTAAAGTCCAGACAACAATCCAATAACATCTATCTCAATATAAACCAAACTGATGAACAGTTTGTAATAGAATAGTCAAAATAATTTAACATATCAAAAAGAGGGTTAGTTTGTTTTAAAGGTAAAATCTGACCAGGCAAAAAATCAGTGTCATATCCTCCACCAACAATTTCAGAAATTAGTACAAACATATAGGGTGACTGTGTGATTTGAAAATTAGAGAGTAGCTGGACAACACTGATATACTAAAAGTTTAGTTTGTATTTGTGCTGAGTGGTTTTGTAATTACCACCATTAATAGCCACACAAAGGTTTTTAAAGCTATAAATCTTCTCTTCTAAAATTTCAGTTTTAAACTTGCAAATCAATGTTTTCTTAATGGGTGCATGAATTCTTCCTCCTTCAGCATCCATTAAAACCATTTCAATAGAAAAAGGAAAGGTATTTTGATTGAAATCTGAGACTTGTCATAACCTTATTATTTTTTCCTTAATGTTCCAAAATGTTTTTCAGTGTTAATATCAACTATACTTGAAAAACAATTCGAAACAATTGCCATGTATAATTATAAGAAGAAAAAAAATTAAAACATTCAAAATTCAAAAACTTAAAAAGATATAATAAAGAGGATAAGGAAAAGATAGCAAACAATGAGCGCACTACTGGGATAAATTTTCCTAAACCAAAGTAGACCCTTATATAGCCAACAAATTAGGGTTTCTTACATTAAAATATTGAAGGAAATCGTCAAATTATGGGGGGAAATTTGAATTGTTTGAGCAATAAATGAATTACCTGAATAATAACCTAATCGGCATGCTTCAATTCATCAATAATCTCCTTTTGAACAGCTAAGGGTTTGGTTAACGTTGACCTAATTGTGTTGGAATTAACCCAAAGCTTTGAGTAATTCTGAACCAATCTTGATGAACAAGATTCAATCAACCGATCGAAATCTCTTGTTCTTCACTCTTCACTTGAGTGAATCAATCACACCTTGATTGCAAGAATGATTATGCGCAGCAATTATTAATGGAAGAAGAAAGAAAAATTGAATAAGAAAGAAGATTAGGGTTTGACGAAAATTGGGGAAGAAGAAGATGATTTATGCAGAGTAACTCTCTGCTCTCAAACTGAGAAAATATTATTCAACTGTGCAACTACACTTTCTGTTGTGTGTTATAATTCATAATAGGGTTACTCCCTATTTATAATTGATCTAGCTTGCTCCCTAAGATAAAGCCCAAAAATTACAAAAGCCCAAAATATAGAATTTAGCTAACACTTCTAAAATAGGCCTAAGTCGAAATCTTGTCGAGCAACCTGCTTCGACATTTCGACACACACACGCTAGGCTAATTTCGTTTGAGGGGGAACATAATGGATGGACTCACACATGAAGGGGAGATTGTTGAGAAACGAATGTGAGTTGTGTTGAAAAACAAGTGTGAGTTCTAAGTCCCACATTGCTTAGAAAAGTGGAGGTTGAGCACTTTATAAGTGAGAGGACCCGTACACCTATCACCTTAAGGTTTTGGGTGAATATGTGGTGTCTCTCTCACTTGTTTGGGCGAGTCTTTGATCTTTAGGTGAGTGTTTGACCAAATATGTGTAATACCCCATATTATTTAAATGCTCAATTGGATATCAGATGAGATCAGATGAGCACCTATGTGCTCTATCATTGGTAAATTGAATTAATGGAATCCTCTAAGTACTTTAAGTATTGACATTTGGGATCAATAGAGAAACTAGTGAATTCTTAAGAGATCAATTATTTAATAAAGAGACATATCAATTATTTTAACTCGGGAAAGGATTTTAAGGTAACTCTAATAATTGATCAATTGGTGTTAGACGATAAAATATCAATTAGAGATATTTTACCCTGTTGGATTATATTATATAATATTGGTTTATATATATATATATATATATATATATTGTTGGAAAGAAAAACAGAAAAAAGAAGAGAAGAGGAAAAGAGAGGAAAAAGAGAGAATAAGAAGAAACCATGGAAGAAGAAGAAAAGCTTATCGATCATCTTCAAGATTCATCTTCTTCAAAGTCCTCTTCGATTATCAGGTGGGTTCTAGATAGATACCTTAAGTTCTAGAAATTCTTGATGTTAAACTTAGGTTAGAGTTGGGGAGAAAATGATGAAATTGATAGAATCAATGTTCTAACGGATAAAACGGGAATTAAACTAAGTAATATAATCGGGTTGAATGTGTGGAATACTTGTTGATTATGTTGGAACATGTTTTGGTTGTTGGGTATGTTGGATTGAGTTGAATTGAATGGGTTTAGTTGAAAAACCTAACTTTTCATATTTGATAAAATTGGTATTATTTTTGTAATCATGTTGGATGGCCTTTTGGTTGTTAAAATATCGTAGTATGTCGAATTCTGAGACCGGGGCTTTTTACAGAATCGAAATCGGAGGTCCGGAAGGCATTTAACGGTCGAAAACTGAGTTTTTAGCAGAATCTGCGCAGTATGCGTCGACTCATAGGATTTTAGGTCGACTCATAGTACCCTTGCGTCGACTCATGAGTCGACCTGAGCATACCTGCATGTGACATAATTTTTCCAAAATGTCAGATTTTGTTTTCTTCATAACTTTTGAACCGTAAGTCCGTTTTGACCCCCGTTCGAAGCTTTGGAAAGCTAATTTTATGCTCTTTGTGATGGTGAGGTAGAAACATAGTTATATGCTATGGGTTGATAAGAAAAATATGAAAAAGTAATGTATGTGGGAATATTGTAGTCCCCGTTTCCACCAAAATTCATGAATCGGGAATCCGATTAATACGAGTCCAAAGCCTTTGGAAAGATAATCCAATAAGGTAGTAAATGGTATGAGAGACCATGATTTAACCAAGTATGCTTGGTAGAGAATAGGATTGGCTTGTGTGCCTTAAAACGTGTGAGAACTACTATGTGGATTATGTCTGACGTGTTATGTTATTATATTTGTTTACTTGTAATATTTGTGATTATACCATGTCTATCTAATTGTGAATTATGAATGAAGAAATATGCATGTTTAAAATATGAATTAGGTAGAGTGAGGAAACTTTACCCCAAAACAAATGGCATAGTTAAGATTATAATTCTAGGTTGTGAATAGAATTATGATAGAAACTCTGGATGGCGACGCTCGTGCACTCATTGACGAGTTCTGGCCTAGAGTAGATAATGTAATGACAACGCTCGTGCAAGAGAGGCCGAGGCGTGTGTCCATTACCGAATGGTATAGAATTGAGTGAAACACTAGTATGGAACATGTGTAATTGTTATGTTTTATTGATGAAGGCATGAGAGGCCTTAAGGCATTATGGCCTTGTGATTGTCGAATACAATCACGTTGTGTATATGATCACGTAATCGTAACCATTTATCTAGAGGTGTAGTTTCATGAGACTCGAGCTCCTCCTCTGAAACGTATGCACAATTACTTGGCAGGTTTGATTCCCGCGTGTAGTACAAATGAAACCTATATATAAAGGTAAAGAGACTTGTGATGGTTAACAGGCCATGAGAAGTGACGGATCACGGTTAACAGGCCGATGATCCCGAATCCATTTTGTATGCCAAGTAACTACAAGGATCCATGACTCGAGTCGACTTCTAGACGTAGAAGCGGATAGGAAAAGGGGATTCCTTGGTACAGGTTATCGATTCGTAAGGAATCTTGAGTTAACAGGCTCAGGACATAATTCCTTCCGTGTGATAGTTATGAGTTAACAGACTCATGACATGTTTCCATATAGTGTGAGATTGTGAGATTGTGAACTCAATGTCATTTCCCTTCCCCTTGACTTGAGTTAGGATTGATAGAATCCTGTAAAGCCGAGAGAATCTATAAGATAGGGAACTCACTGAGATTTGATGTATCTCACCCCACTATAGTTGCTATATTTCAAGTGTGGTTTGCAGGTTTGGTTTACAAGTGGAGCGATGCTTGGATGTTTCAAGAGAAGCTTAGTTAAGCTTATTTCCGCTGTGTATTATTTTCTTGTACAATGAGGAATATTGTATAATGATCTTAGTTTTCATTGTTTTGGCTAATTTCCATGTCTTGTTCCATAGTTTGTTTTATGTTTTAGAAATGGGCAAGTATGTGAATTACGCCATTAGGCACTTATGATGGTGTCAGTACCAAATCAAATGCTTGTATTGTATTATTCTAGATATATATTATACAGGGCATTACAGTTGGTATCAGAGCAGGTCGTGTACTCGACCTAGCCTTGAAACATCATAAGTAAATCTATTCTTGCCTCTTAAGTGTGTCTTGCCATCATGAAACTTAATATCATACTATGTAGTGTTGGGCCTGATCAACCTAATACTATGTGTGTGATAGGTAGAATCATGGTTGAGCGACCACGAGGATTCCGAAGTGTTGTCGGAACTTGTGCTGTGAGGGTAGGCTCAAGCTAAGAGTTAGTAGTATGGAGTTTTGGTCAGCTCAGTTGAGGTCTTAGTAGAAGTTGTGCTTGGGTAGCAGGGAAATTAAAGAGTGGTATGTTGTTCAAGAATCCTTTGGAATTTTGGAGTCTGAAAGTTAAGGATCTCTATTGGACGATTGGTTAAGATATCAAGGAATATGTAAAGTCGCTAGTGGAGCTGGATTGACCACTAGTGCGGATAAGGAGAATGGATTTGGAATGTAGTAACCAGAACTGGAGGTTGTTAAACTATTTTGGATATATTGTTTCGAGTTTAGAATGGATTTGGAATTGTATAGGTTACGGTTTTAGCAGTGTAACTCTTGTGTTTTATCTTCTAGAGAGTATTGGACAGATGTTAAGATATTGTGTGTTGACGAGGAAATTGTTCTACTATAAGACGTCAACAAGTTTCTTGTACTGTTGATTAGTAAGAATCACAATGGATAAGTGTGTTTCTCCATGGACTGTCAGTTACTTGGTTGTGCTTGAGAAATCGTGGTGTTCCACTATTAGAATTGGATTACGCAGTGGAAGGTGATAGATGAAAGAGTTGGCAGAGTAATAAGGATTTGAAATTGTCGCTTATAAGTATGAAATGAGGAGATATTGTTTTAAGCGTGTTACTTTTGGGTGTGACACGAAAGAAAGGAAATATCGGATTGAATGAGTACAGTGTATAGCATCAGACTTGATGGAACTGGTAAAGAAGTCGTTTGACGAATTTCGAAGTGGTTTTGAACATTAAAAGATTTATGAAAAGATAATTGTCGGTAATTGCTTAAAGAAAAGGAATCACCAAATTACCTCATGAGGATTTGTAGAGTGTTTGTTATCCTGAATCGAGATAAGATATTACAATTTGGTTTGTGACTCAGTTGAGGAGTATAGAATGGTACATTCTTGCCGAAGGTAGAATGCGATCAAGTGTTTTAGTAAGAAACAACAGACGAATTACAGAAAAGGCAAAGTTAACTCGATATTGGAACAAGAGCATGATTAAGGATGTGAAGTTGTTAATTTGTGAAAATAAGGATTTTGATCTGTAAGGTCAAGTTGGAATTGATTACGTCAGAAATTGTAACGAAAGTAAAGTTAAGAATGGATCTAAGACAATGATACAAGTTGCGGTTATTGTCGAATAAAGGAAATTCGGGGGCGAATTTCAATTTAAGGGGGGGAGAGTGTAATACCCCATATTATTTAAATGCTCAATTGGATATCAGATGAGATTAGATGAGCACCTATGTGCTCTATCATTGGTAAATTGGATTAATGGAATCCTCTAAGTACTTTAAGTATTGACATTTGGGATCAATAGAGCAACTAACTCTGAAGAGATCAATTATTTAATAAAGAGACATATCAATTATTTTAACTCGAGAAAGGATTTTAAGGTAACTCTAATAATTGATCAATTGGTGTTAGACGATAAAATATCAATTGGAGATATTTTACCCTGTTGGATTATAATATATAATATTGGTTTATATATATATTTTTTGTTGGAAAGAAAAACAGAAAAAAGAAGAGAAGAGGAAAAGAGAGGAAAAAAAGAGAAGGAGAAGAAACCATGGAAGAAGAAGAAAAGCTTATGGATCATCTTCAAGATTCATCATCTTCTTCAAACTCCTCTTCGATTATCAGGTGGGTTCTAGATAGATACCTTAAGTTCTAGAAATTCTTGATGTTGAACTTAGGTTAGAGTTGGGGAGAAAATGATGAAATTGATAGAATCAATGTTCTAACGGATAAAACGAGAATTAAACTGAGTAATATAATCGGGTTGAATGTGTGGAATACTTGTTGATTATGTTGGAACATGTTTTGGTTGTTGGGTATGTTGGATTGAGTTGAATTGAATGGGTTTAGTTGCAAAACCTAACTTTTCATATTTGATAAAATTGGTGTTATTTTTGTAATCATGTTGGATGGCCTTTTGGTTGTTAAAATATCGTAGTATGTCGAATTCTGAGACCGTGGCTTTTTACGGAATCGAAATCGGTGGTCCGGAAGGCATTTAACGGTTGAAAACTGAGTTTTTAGCAGAATCTGCACAGTATGCGTCGAATCATAGGATTTTAGGTCGACTCATAGTACCCTTGCGTCGACTCATGAATCGACCTGAGCATACCTGCATGTGACAGAATTTTTCCAAAATGTCAGATTTTGTTTTCTTCATAACTTTTGAACCGTAAGTCCGTTTTGACCCCCGTTCGAAGCGTTGGAAAGCTAATTTTATGCTCTTTGTGATGGTGAGGTAGAAGCATAGTTATATGCTATGGGTTGATAAGAAAAATATGAAAAAGTAATGTATGTGTGAATATTGTAGTCCCCGTTTCCACCAAAATTCATGAATCGGGAATCCGATTGATACGAGTCCAAAGCCTTTGGAAAGATAATCCAATAAGGTAGTAAATGGTATGAGAGACCATGATTTAACCAAGGATGCTTGGTAGAGAATAGGATTGGCTTGTGTGCCTTAAAACGTGTGAGAACTACTATGTGGATTATGTTTGACGTGTTATGTTATTACTTGTGTTTACTTGTAATATTTGTGATTATACCATGTCTATTTAATTGTGAATGAAGAAATATGCATGTTTAAAATATGAATTAGGTAGAGTGAGGAAACTTTACCCCAAAACAAATGGCATAGTTAAGATTATAATTCTAGGCTGTGAATAGAATTGTGATAGAAACTCTGGATGGCGACGCTCGTGCACTCATTGACGAGTTCTGGCCTAGAGTAGATAACGTAATGACAACGCTCGTGCAAGAGAGGCCGAGGCGTGTGTCCATTACCGAATGGTATAGAATTGAGTGAAACACTAGTATGGAACATGTGTAATTGTTATGTTTTATTGATGAAGGCATGAGAGGCCTTAAGGCATTATGGCCTTGTGATTGTCGAATACAATCACGTTGTGTATATGATCACGTAATCGTAACCATTTATCTTGAGGTGTAGTTTCATGAGACTCGAGCTCCTCCTCTGAAACGTATGCACAATTACTTGGCAGGTTTGATTCCCGCGTGTAGTACGAATGGAGCCTATATATAAAGGTAAAGAGACTTGTGATGGTTAACATGCCATGAGAAGTGACGGATCACGGTTAACAGGCCGATGATCCCGAATCCATTTCGTATGCCAAGTAACTACAAGGATCCATGACTCGGGTTGACTTCTAGACGTAGAAGCGGACGGGAAAAGGGGATGCCTTGGTACAGGTTATCGATTCGTATGGAATCTTGAGTTAACAGGCTCAGGACGTAATTCCTTCCGTGTGATAGTTATAAGTTAACAGACTCATGACATGTTTCCATATAGTGTGAGATTGTGAGATTGTGAACTCAATGTCATTTCCCTTCCCCTTGACTTGAGTTAGGATTGATAGAACCCTGTAAAGCCGAGAGAATCTATAAGATAGGGAACTCACTGAGATTTGATGTATCTCACCCCACTATAGTTGCTATATTTCAGGTGTGGTTTGCAGGTTTGGTTTACAAGTGGAGCGATGCTTGGATGTTTCAAGAGAAGCTTAGTTAAACTTATTTCCGCTGTGTATTATTTTCTTGTACAATGAGGAATATTGTATAATGATCTTAGTTTTCATTGTTTTGGCTAATTTCCATGTCTTGTTCCATAGTTTGTTTTATGTTTTAGAAATGGGCAAGTATGTGAATTATGCCATTAGGCACTTATGATGGTGTCAGTACCAAATCAAATGCTTGTATTGTATTATTCTAGATATATATTATACAAGGCATTACAATATGAATGATTCCCCCTCATGATGACACATCAATGATGTGGATGTCCGTCATCAATGGAGTGCTAGTATCAGAGCCCCCAATAGCAAGAAGAGATGTGCAAAGTCAACAAGCCATTGGAACTTGGTTTTCCACCTCCATGTGCTTGCCGTGCGGGTTAGGGTCTTCGATGCCATTGTAACTTTACAAATTTTTTTATTTCTTAAACCACTTAGGAAAGAAACATTCATTAATTCTTCTTGTAGGTGCAATCAATGTCAGATGACAGGCTGTTATAAAGAGTTGTGATAGGGGAGAAGTAGGCCTCTTTGGATCTTTAAGTGGTGATGGCTACTATCTCCGCCACTAGAGTCATGTGGAAGTGAATTGTTGTCACGGTGAGGAGGATGATGCCTTTTTGGCAACAGTTGATCTTTTGATGATTGCAAACTGACATGGACAAGAGCATCCTCTGGGATATATACGGAGTAACTGCGTTGCAAAACCTCTAACTACTTTCCAATCTCAGTTGGAATAATTTGTTTTGTTGCTGCAAGAGGTTGAAAATGTTCAATAGAAGCTTGTTAGTGTTTGGTGCGCCTAACGAAGCTTGTAGATGTTGAAGAAGATGAAAATGTCGAGGATCTGAAACATGAGGTTGTAGAGGATAAATATTATGTTGCGATGGAGAGAGTGAATCGTGATATGGAAGAGGAAATGGATAAGTCTCATGCATTGATGGTTCAGGAATCATAGATGAAGCATGGTGATCTTTATTGATGACAAAAAAAAACTAGTTAAGCATTGTTATGAAGGATGTGAATAGTTGGTCGTAGATCATTAGAAGTGCTACAAGTACGAACACCCATCGTAGAAGCAACAAAAGTAGTTATGATTAATCGGAGTTGAAATAGAAAACAGTTGTACAGACACAATTGAGAAAGTTTGACAGAAACCAAAGTGAAAATATAGAGAAATCAGAAGACGGTTCTCATATACGATGCCACTATTTTGTATTGAAATAGGAAATAGATGATAGGTTGATGACAATCTTCGTGGTGAGGCTTCTAGTGCGATGGCTATGGTTCTTCAATAATCAGAGGGATACATGTAAAAGGTTAACACCCTGAAAACCAAGTTAGTATATGAATGATGTAGAATATTGTAAGTATGAGCGAAAGTGTATTTGAGTGTGACTCATAGTCACACATAAAGAGGAGACAATTTTCATTGTCTTTAGTTTGTCCAATGTGGAGTGCGGAAAACTAAAGGATAAATATCATTGTCTTTAGTTTCTCCCCATGATGTATCCAACACTTATAACTTCGATCAATTCCATTCATCAGTAAATGCGATTTCAATCCATCTGCGTCAACCCTACCCACATAACAACAACCCAAGCAAGGACATTTTATTCGATTGAGCTCTTCAGCTTCAGCGTGTTGAACAGCAAACTTAACGAAATTCAATACCCCATTCTCGTACTCTTTGGACAATCGATCGGCATCCATCCATTTTTTATCCATGGTTTTCCTACTTATTAAGGTCAACAAAATAACATTAATTCAACCATATTAATCAAGAAATGAACAAGTTTGATAGTGTTTGATATGTAACTGGTTTAATTTCTTATGTTTTAGTGAAATGTTTATGTTCATTATATTTGTTTATTAACTCAACCATCTCAAATTCTAGAATTTTGAGGCTTCAAAAACAAGCTTTGAATTCTAAAATTCAGAGGACATTTCCATCAATTTTAAGAGTTTTTTAGAAGATTTAAGAGGTGGAAAAAATAAAACTAAACTAAACTATTTCCATCAATTTTAACAAAACTCCATCAATTTTAAGAGTTTTTTAGAGTTTTTTAGAAGATTTCATCAAACATACTCATTCACTACAAAACTTCATTAACAAAACTTCAAACATACTCATTCACTACAAAACTTCATTAATAAAACAGTCCAACATAACTTCATTAACAAAGCTCATCAAACATACTCATTCACTACAACATTGTAAAGCAACAAAACCCTACAACAACAATGTAAAGCAACAAAACCCTATTCTTCACAACAACGACGTACCTTTAACGACGGTAACAACGGCAATGCAAGAACGAAATGTATCAAAGAGCAGAAAGAGAAACGAACGACGACGGCAATGAGCAGAAACGAAAACGACGGCAGTGAGCAGAAACGGACGGACGGCAATGCAATGACAACAACAACGAACGACGACACGGTGGAGGACGGTTGACGGTGAAGGTTTTTCGTTCGCAAGGGTTTTGAGCTCTGTTCGCTAGCAGGGGAGAAGAAAGAGCGGAAATATGAAAATGAATACTGACTATTCATATATTTTAATTTAATTAGACCTTAGACAGCGCTTGTCATAAAAGCGCTTTCTAAGGTGGATCTTAGACAGCGCTTTTCAAAGCGCTTTCTAAGGTTGGCCTTAGACAGCGCTTTTGATTTTTTTATATTTTATTTTTAAGACCTTAGACAGCGCTTTTAATGAAAGCGCTGTCTAATATTTTCCTTTAATTTTTTTTTTAAAATTAATAAAACTTTAGAAAGCGCTTTTTACGGAAGCGCTGTCTAAGGTCTTATATTTTTTTAAATTTATAAGATCTTAGATAGCGCTTTTAACTAAAGCGCTGTCTAATATTTTTCATTAAATTTTTTTTTTAAATTTATAAGACCTTATAAAGCGCTTTTGACCAAAGCACTGTCTAAGGTCTTATATTTTTTGCGCTTTTATTTTTTTAAATGAATAGATTCCTTGTTTTTAACTTATAGCAGCGCTTTTGTATTAAAGCGCTGTCTAATGTGCGATGTTATAACTTATTTTTGTTGTAGTGCAATCATCGTGGTGAGGCTTCTAGTGCGATGGCTATGGTTCTTCAATAATCAGAGGGATACATGTAAAAGGTTAACACCCTGAAAACCAAGTTAGTATATGAATGATGTAGAATATTGTAAGTATGAGCGAAAGTGTATTTGAGTGTGACTCATAGTCACACATAAAGAGGAGACAATTTTCATTGTCTTTAGTTTGTCCAATGTGGAATGCGGAAAACTAAAGGATAAATATCAACGATTTAGATAGAAAGAGCAACATGCTTGTATATAGAGCTTATAAACAAATGTCCACTTAGTGGATAGTACTTAATGCATTCTTACTGAATTAAGCCTATGGATTAAGCCATTTTTTAATGTGCAATTAACCAATGAATCATAAATCAATAAAAAAAATCATATTTCCAAACATCCTCTTATAATTCTTAATATAAAAGTAAAGTTTAAATATAATTATATTCTCATACTCTAAAATATTTCAATCACTTAATTAAAATTTTACTACTATTTCTTTCTTCTATAAAAACAATTTAAACATTTATTTAAATAAAACCCGTGGGAATAAAATCATTAAAGCACCATAATGAGAAATTTGGAAAATTTATGGGCTATTTTGATTTGTGCTCATAAAATGAAGATTGAATTACCTATTAATCCTTTTACTATATATATACATGAAGAAAATGAATAGGGTTCTCTCGCAGCATGTTCCGCACGAGGTCACGAAAATGGTGTCTCTGAAACTGCAGAAGAGGCTTTCTGCAAGCGTGCTCAAATGCGGAAGAGGAAAGGTCTGGCTTGATCCCAATGAAGTCAATGATATCTCCATGGCCAGTTCTCGTTCGTACCTTTCTCTTTTCACGTTTTTGCACCGTTTTCAAACGCAATTTCAAGTTTTTAGGGTTTTGGTTCCTCCATTGAATTTGTAGTTTTGTTTTCATGATTTTGGGTTCTTGTATAGGAATTAGGAATTAGGAATTTTTACTGTAGTGTTGCTTAACTAACTAACTCAATAACATTCGCAGACCCTAGAAATCAGTGTAGTTAATCACAAATTGCAGAAAATTTAGGTTTTTGTTTTTTTCAAATTCTACTGTGTTATATTGCTTATAGACTTATTTGACAGTATTTTTGTATTAAACGTGTGGTGCGATTCGGCTTTGGTCAGTGTTGTCAATTGCAGATGGAGGAAAATAGTATTTGTTTAAATTCTGCTATTGCAACATTGCTATAGCGCTGGAATTTGACAATATCTGCTATGTAACATTGCTATACCGCTGTTTGTGGCATTGTTTGATGGAATGTCGGGTGTCATTTGTGTAACATGACAACTGTTTTTACTTGATAGAAAATATGCAGAACAATGTCGATTTGTTCAAATTTCACTATGCCCATATCACTATAGCGCCTATGTAGCCGCCATTTAACAAAATTGACTATGCGCTAGTACCAATTCTGGGAGATATGTATTTGACTTTTATTGAAGGTGGTTTAGATCTGTTACTATACAAGGCAGTCAACAGATGTGAATGTCAATGTATAGGGTTAAAGAATCTATGCTACAATTAGGGGTGGAAATAGACTGGGCCGAGTTAGGTTTTGTCAAGCTTAAGTCTGGTCTGCCAAAAAAACTGAAGTTTAAATCTGGCCTGTAGCCTGTCATAGGCTTATTTTTAGGCTTGCGTCTGACATTTTCTAAGACCTGGTTAGCCTGTTAGCTTACATAAAAGCCTATTATTTTAGACATATGTAAATAAGCAATTAAAATAATGTTTAAATAGACTAACAAACTAAAAAAACCAATGAGACTAAAAGTTTGTTTGCATTGACTTATTTTAACTTACCTATTAATATAAGTTTTGTGAGACTATTTGTTTAAGATAACTTATAAAAACAACTTATAACATTGTTCATAAGGTATTTTCATCTTATATTTATACGTTCTCCAAAATAACTAATATTTATTTATGTATTTTAACTCAAAGTACAAAACATAACACAACGATAATAAAAAAAATTATTCATATTTATTTAAATAGATCGGCCTGTTAGGTTTAAAAAATTTTTTTTATGGCCTGAGGTTCATTGTATTTTTTTTTTAATTTTTGACATTTAAGGAGGATTTGCCAATAAACATTATTGGAGTATGCTTAGTAATTACTGCAATGGTTCCATTTAATCTTCTAGGACAAGATGCTCCAGGGATGGTTTACTACCCGTAATATTTGTTAAGGATCACCCCAGACTCCACAATGCATTATGGTTGGTCTCTCCGGCAGATAAGGCACTTATATCGCTTTTAACAAGATATGGCTTTTTATGTTTGCACAGTTAGTGTTTGATTATCAATAGTTTGTTAATTACTTTGAATTTCTTATTTTAAAATTTAGGATTGTTGACATGCATAAATTATGGAGTTGAAAGTGACCACATTTGACTTCATTCATTACTCTCATTGCAATAAACAACATAATAAAAGACTCCACTAGACTATTTTTGCATAATACATATATGACTCACTACAAGAAAATTGGAAATTGCGACGGTTCATTTTGGCATATTACGATGCTTAGAATTGTTGCAATTTGTTAGTTACGACGTTTTAGTACTGTCGCGGAATCGTGCGTCGTGAGGCCATATTGCGACTGTTGTGAAAATCGTCATACATATCGTCGTTATTTTTACAACGTGGTATCTAACTGACGTAAAATATACATTGTGACGGTTTCCAACCGTCTTAGCCTGCTTAATATTTTTGTTTTAATTTTGGATTGTGACGGTTGTAACTGTCGTAATTTTACGTTTGATACATGTTTATATGGTTGTTTGCGACAGTTATGTCTGTCGTAAGTCTCCAACGTTTTTTGTGTTTATTGTTCATTACGACGGTTTCAACTGGTGTAACTTTTCGGTTGATTCATGTTTATATCGTTGATTGCGACGGTTATAACCGCCGTAATTTTCTTAATGATTTTTGTTTTTTTGTTTATTACGACGGTTACCAACCGTCATAACTTCGTGTATAGTATTATTTTATTTACATTTTTTAGTTATTTTAATTATTATCTATTAAAATATTTTTAAATAAAATATTATTTTCTCAATATTATTTATTTTCTTAAAATTATTTTCACAAAAATATTTTTATTTATGATATTTTTTTTAATACTTCTTTATTTTTTTATATGATTTGCTATATTACTTTTTAAAATAGTAAAATTAAATACAATCATAAACATGTAATATCCATAATCATGTAATACCCATAAAACATGAAATATCCATAATCATAATATCCTAATCTTATAATAATAAGCATCATAAAGCCAAAAATACATAAAAAAAAAGTTCATAAGAACGTCTACCATCAACAGGTAGCTATAAAAGTACATAGAAAAACATATCAAAGTCTAATTTTTCTTTCTTGATGATACATTATCTACAATTCGGTAGCTTGACTCAAAAGAACGTTTACCATCAGCAGATGACTTCAATCCGTGAAAAAAATGTATTAAACTTAGAAGAACGTCTTCCACTAGAATGAACCATCAATCTTAAACTTATATATTTTAAAGTTAATAATAGATTTCATGAAAATAATACGTGTCTTCCACTAGAATTTTGCATTTGCATTAAGAATTCAGTTTCTGCTTTCCTAGCATTGTCCCTTTCCTTTAAGAATGTGATTGCCTCCATCAAGTCATAAATTTTTGAATTCTATTTTTTAAGCGCATTAATTTCTTTTTGCATTTCCTTTATTTTTTTCATTTTCTTCAAAAGAAGACGACGATCTCGTAGATCTATTAATCTGATATGGCGTAACTCCAAGTCGCATACTACGAACATATCCAGGATGTTCTTTTTCAAATACTTTAGAAAATGCCTCATTTTCAGACACGGAATCCTTAATTGCAACATGTAATTTTTCCTGCACATACAAAAGAGAAAATTAAGCTACTGTTTATATAACAAAGATCATGATGCAACAAACTTAATATCTTATAAACATATTACTATATAGTAAGGTACTTTCTTTCTAAACATAAACTAAATTCTTTGTATTAACAGGACATAGGTGAACTTTCGTTCACTCTAATTATATATACAATGATTAACCTTCTTCAAGCCACAAACCAACAAACACATCACCAATTTCAGTTTTTGTTCTACATCTCATAGAATTATCAGGAAGAGCAGCTTTAATTAATATAAGTGTGAGAATGTAATGAAAGTTACATTGTGGCCATATATAATTCAGGAAGACCATTCTAACAAATTCATCTTCAATTAATTTAGTTTTTATTTTTAATTTCGTGTACAATTAAAATGTATTTCAAAGACTCTATCAATGCATGATCTATAGTCTGTAGACATATTCCAAACAAACAAAACACCACCACCTCCAAGTCAGTCCGTACTCCATAATAGCTCCATATTGAAGTCTAAGAAACTAAGATAATATGACAGGAAGTGTGAAATGAGATTAAACAAAACAACCTTATGTATAAGCTTATGTATAATTAAGAGTTGTTTAGAGAGTTGTTTGATGTCATCTCTATAAAGATTTGGCACTTCAAGCAGTGATAGTGAAGATAGTGGAAGTTATTCCAAGTTAATTAATGGAAAGTTTTGTTTTCTCATCAGCTGAAGTTTTTTTAATGTTAAGATGTATAATTAAGTTATTCCAACTTAGAAAACAAATGTTAAGATATATCCTTCCATGTTAAGATATTTTCGTATTATGAAATGTTTGAAAGGATATATCTTAACTTTTCTTTTTAGTATTTCAATATATAAGTTAATTAATGAAAAGTTTTGTTTGCTCCTTTCAAATATATCCATTCAAATGTTAAGATACGTATATTAATGCCGAAAGCTTGTTAAGATATATCATTTCTTAGTCTTCTACATGCTAGAAAACTTCCTTTTACCAATTAGATTATGTTCATGGAAATTGTTGTTTCTGTTCAAGCAGTAAGATTCAGCAGCATTTGAAATTCTTAGAAGGAGAAACTTCTAGTTTTTCCCTCACACTCAAGATATTTATGTACCTTTTATTAATATTTATTCTCATGGTCATATACACGATATTTAAAGAGTTATTTTAAAGATTTAGGAAAAGGTTCAGTTCTTACTAATTGGAACAACAGAAACAATAAAGTGTATTATTCACTTTAGTTTTGGAAAACTGTATAATACACAGTACACTAATACACTGCATCATGGAAATAGCAAGGGTATTATAGTTTGGATTACGACAGTGTAGATTTTATGGTCTAGACAGAATAGCGACGTCTTTGAAAATTAGAAATGATCTGTTTTATATTCTGTGTATTCAATCATGTTTTTTAGTTGGAAATGGCTATCTCTAGTTAATCCTAAAGTTAGTATCTCCTTTTACGAGTGGTTTAATGTTCCCCTTATTTGTCTCCATTGATTGGGGTTTGTAAGGGTTGCTGCACCCCTTGTGCAGTAGGTTTCATTATAGTATTGCTTGAAGAAAAAAAATGTGATATCTACATGTTAAATCTTCCGATCAATTAGTTTATTTGAAAGATTAGGGTACGCAATAAAAAAATTAATAATCTGCAATGACAAAGATGAGAGAGAAACTCCCATCCATCTCCTTGTTATCGGTTACCACCACCGCTTCATCTTCCCCGGCGACCCTTCTCCCCTAGTCCTCTCCCGTTGCGCAGCTCCATTAGTCCTCTCCCGTTGCGCAGCTCCATTTAGTGGTTTTGTTCAGGTGACCCTGTTGAGTTATTTTCGGCTTAAATTCCTAGCTTTCGAGCTTAGGGGCCTTGGTATCTTCCTAGGGCTCTTCTTGGGCGGAATTGCCTGTGCTCGTGGTGCTGGTGGAGGTTATCTTTCCTTGTTACTTTTGCATGCGTTCAGATGAGTTGGGTGAAGGTCAATAGGAAGAAACATAGTTCCTACGGAAGCTTTTCGGTGTGGAAGGAAAATAGAGGTAAAGGAGCTCCCTTGGGTGAACTTACAACTTCGTTCTACATTTCTGAATTCCCGGAGAACATGAAAGCCAAAGACTTGTTCGAGATTTTCAAGGTTCATGGAGTTATCTCGGAAGTCTTCATTTCTGCTAGAAGGAACAAGAGTGGGAGGCGTTTTGGGTTCGCGAAGTTCAGGAAAGTTCACGATTCTCGCATTCTTGCATGTAATCTTGATAGCATTGTGATTGAGGGCAAGAAGATATTCGCTAATATTCCGAGGTTCAAAATGGGTTTCCCTTCGAAGTCGTCTGATAAAGCCCAAACGAAGAAGAAAGTGGTTCATCCTTTACCTATTAGAGCTGGGAGTTTTGCCATACCGGAGAAATCCTACGCTAGTGTGGCAAGCATGGATGATCGTTCAGGTTTTAGGATTGAGAAGGACAGCGCTGAGAGTATCCCCCTGGTGGTGGACAGTTCTAATTTGGAGAATTTGTCTCGAATGAGAATTGGGGTGGTGATGGATGATGGAAATGCATTCAATATCCAAAGAAATTTCTATGAAGAAGGTTATTTTAACATTAAGGTTACACCTTTAGGTGCTTCATTGTGCCTCTTAGAAGATACTACAGGGGGAGACATGGGAGTTTTTATTTCTGAAGCTAAGGAATGGCTGGACATCTGGTTTAGTGATATTCGTTTGTGGTCTCCTGAGGTGGTAGACAACGATAGATTTGTGTGGATTCAATGTTCTGGATTGCCGGGTTTCGCTTGGAGCGAGACAAATTTTAGTCTTATCACTTCTTCTTTGGGTACCTACTTTCATTGTGATGAGAACACTAGAAATAAATCGAAGCTGGATGTTGCTAGACTCCTCATCAAAACCAATTTAGAAGTGATTATCAATATGAAGATTAGGGTGGAAGTCCTTAACACCTTACACAGCATAACAGTATCTGAAGATTTCAACAGTGGTAGATTTTGTTCTTGCATTGAGGAAACGGATGAAGTGATAGATTCTGTTGAAGCCCAGTCATTGATTTCTTCCGAAGATGAAGACGCGTGGGACTCAGTTGCCGAAACAGAGAGTGAGGAGTCAAGTGGTCCTAAAGACTTCCTTGAGGAGAGAGAAAAGCCTCTTGAGGGACACGTTTCTAATCAGGGTTTGTCCGACCCTCTTCTCAACGCTTATTCTGGAAGACATGTCTTGGTTGGTGATAGCCTTGAGACTCGTGCCTCCTCGACTGGCTCAGAAGATAGCGTCTTAGGTGATTTTCAACCTGTGACTTGCACAGCAAGTACAGAGAATAAAGTAGGTCCCTCCAAGTTAGATTGCAATATTGACGACGAGGAAACCTGTCCCTCTTTGGTAAAAGACACTTTCCCCCTTGATGGTTGCGTCCTTGATCAGTTCGAAAAGTTGGATTTTGTTAATCTCGGAAAAGGTGACCTTGTTGTGGATTTGGACCTACCAATCCCCATTTCTGGTCCTTCTGGTGGCGTCGTTGACCCATCAGTTTGGAACCACGCCAAGAAGAAGAAACCTCTGCATGAGGTGTACAATTGCTTCAAAATTCCTTACACTCCCTCATTTTTTGCTAATCTCATTCACTCAGCCTTGAGAGAGCCTGAGGTTCAACAGGAAAGAATTCCAGATAAGCCAGCTGTTAGTAGAAAAGCTATCAGAAGTAAGCCTGCTGTTAGAAGGAAAGCTATTAGAAGCAAATCCTTTGAGTCTAGAAATTCTTTGTTTTGCTGCGAGTCCATCACTGAAACTGACATTATCAGAAGTAATAGGAGGTGCCACAAAACATTAGAGGAAGTTCCCTCGAAACTTCGTGATACCTTGTTGGTTCTGGGAGTTTCAGATAACGATGGAGTAGGATTGGACAGTGCTCTTAGGAAGTTGGATTCTAAAGATAAGTTGAGAAGAGAAGGAAAGAAGATTGTAGCTACGGGTGGTTCATGAATATGGTTTCTTATAATGTTCGGGGGTGCTGTAGCCTTCTTAAGAGGAGGAGAATTTCACAAACTATTTCTAGAGGGGGAGCGGACATTTGTCTCATTCAGGAAACCAAAGTCACTAATATGAATTCCAACTTGGCTTCTAGCTTATGGAGCAATCAGGATATGGAATGGTCGGGCACTAACTCTATTGGGAGATCTGGTGGTTTAATCACGATGTGGAATGGTAAAGAATTGGAAGCTATTTCTAGTTTTAGGGGCCAGGGCTTCTTAGGGATTCAATTCATTTGGAGGAATTGCCACTTTGTAGTGGTTAACGTTTACTCTCCATGCGGGATAGAGGACAAGAGAAGATTATGGAGGGATCTTATCGATATCAAGAGAAGGCACTCTGGGGTAGGGTGGATAGTAGGGGCGACTTTAATGCTGTTAAGAAAAGGGAGGAAAGAGTGGGAATTAGCAACCTTTGCAGCAGCGGGATGAGGGATTTTGATGATTTTAATGAAGATATGAATCTGATAGACCTCCCTGTTGTGGGCAATCGTTTCACTTGGATTAATTCTAATGGCCTTAGTAGGAGTAGATTGGATCGCATTCTGGTGGACGACATTGCCATTAATAACATGTCATTTAAGAATCAATTGGTGGGAGATAGGGACGTTTCCGATCATCGTCCGGTGTGGCTGAAGTCCAAAGCAATCAACTGGGGTCCTAAACCTTTTAGGTCCTTTAATTGTTGGCAGAACCATATTGATTTCCACAAGTTTGTCAAGACTTCCTGGGAATCCTATCATTTCTCTGGTTCGGCGAGTTTTATTCTATCCATGAAGCTCAAAGCTCTCAAAGTGGATTTGCGTAGTTGGAATAAAAATATCTTCGGTTGGTTGGATTTGAGCATTGAGGAAGGGGTTCAACAACTTAATAAGTTGGAAGAGGTTTCAGTGATTGATAGTGATTTGGATAATGAGGAGGTTTTCAAGTTGAGACTTAATGTTCAAGAGGAGATGTGGGCTAACTTGAGGAAGAAGGAAAATATGATAGCTCAAAAGTCTAGAGTTTGTTGGTTGCGTGAAGGAGACAACAACACGAAATACTTTCACAATTTTCTCAAATCGAGGAGCAGGTCCAACTATATTGCAGCTGTGAGAATTGGAGAGGACCTTGTTGAGGATCCTGATCAAATTAAGGAAGAAGCCAGGAATTTCTTTGATGCCAAATTCCAGAACCAATCAGAGCATACCAGAGGTTTTAACGCTAACAATTTTTCTTGTTTTGCAGATGAAGACAGATTCCTCCTCGAATCAGATTTCACTGCTGAAGACGTGAAAAGTGCTGTCTTCAGTTGCGACAGTAACAAGTGTCCCGGGGCCGATGGGTTTAATTTCTCCTTCATTAAATTCTGTTGGGATATAATAGGAGAGGCGTTCTTCAACTGTATTGATGAGTTCTTCAAAGTTGGTTCTCTGCCGAAATTGTTCGTTTCTTCGTTCATCGCGTTAATTCCGAAGATTGATAATCCTCTCAGTTTCGAGGACTTCAGACCCATTAGTCTTGTGAGCAGTATTTCCAAGATTATCTCTAAGTTGTTAGAAAACAGGTTGAGCAAATTCATCCACAAAATCATTTCTCCGTCTCAGACTGCATTCATCCCCGGTAGGCAAATTTTTGATGGTGTTCTTCTGGCTAATGAGGTAGTTGACTATGCCAAGAGATTTAAGAAGGACTGTTGGTTTCTTAAAGTTGATTTTGCTAGGGCATACGACACGGTTGATTGGAGGTACCTTGATGGTTTACTTATTAAGTTGGGTTTCGGTCCTAAATGGATGCTGTGGATTCGCGGCATCGTTTTCAACAGCCATTTTTCTATCCTCATTAATGGCAGCCCGTCAAGGGATTTCAAGGCAGGCAGAGGGTTAAAACAAGGGGACCCCCTTGCTCCTTTCTTGTTCGCAATCGTTGCAGAAGGCTTGTCGAGCTTCGTTAGAACTGCTGTTGAAACTAATCTGTTATCTCCCTTCAAGATTAATGATTGCGTTGCTCCGAGCATATTACAATTTGCAGACGACACCTTGCTTTTAGGCGACGGCTCGGTGGGTAATATCTGGGATTTCAAATCTGTCCTTAGAGCTTTTGAAGTTTCCTCTGGCCTCAAGATCAATTATTCCAAGAGCTGCATTTTCGGTATCGGAGTTGGAACTGAGATGATTGCTGCTGCAGAACATTTCCTTCATTGCAAGTCCGGAAATTTCCCTTTCAATTTTCTCGGTCTTTCGGTTGGAGGGAATTATAGAAGATTATCTTTTTGGGAACCTATTATATCTTGTCTTAGAAAAAAGCTCTCAAGTTGGAGTAACAGGAGACTCTCCATAGGTGGCAGAGTTACTTTACTTAATTCGGTTATCGCGAACTTGCCTATTCACCACCTCGCCTTTTACAAGGCGCCTAAGAAGATTGTGAAGGAAATTATTTCAATTCAGAGAAGATTTCTGTGGATTGGTTCTGCTGAGAAAAGTTACATACCTTGGGTTTCTTGGAAAACCGTCTGTAAGTCGAAGGATTCGGGAGGGCTCGGCATTAAACATGTAGGTTTGTTTAACAAGGCTCTTATTGCTAAATGGGGTTGGAAATTCCTTACAGGTGCTGATGAAATTTGGAGGGATCTCTTAGAAGCTAGGTATGGCAACTTGAGCTTAAAATTCCAAAGGTTCGAAGATGTTGGTAGTGCGAGATTTGATTCGAAGTGGATTAAGGATATCATGGCCAGCTCCAAATCTGATGCTTCTGTCTCAGCTTTTAGAGAGGTTCTGGACTGTTCCATAGGCGACGGGAACAACGTCGACTTTTGGAGGACTTTGTGGCATGGTAATGTGTCTTTGAAAGACACTTTCCCTGCGCTGTTCATAGCCAGCAGGAAGAAACAGTGCTCTGTTAGCGAAATGGGGGAGTGGGAGGGAGAAAGATGGAAGTGGAAAATTTCTATTCATTCGCAAAATGATAATCCCAGCCTGCAGCAGGAGTGGAATGCTTGCAGATTAGTCCTTGAAGATCTATCCCCGAAGAAAAGTGAAAAGGCTGTTTGGAAGTGGAGAGCTAGCGACACTTCGGTTTTCTCGGTGAGTTCTTATTACTTGTTGCTGAATTCTGGGTCGGATTCGTTGGACAATGATTTGGATATTAATTCCCTTCTCCAGTTTTTGTGGAAGGCAATCATTCCTCCTAACATTAAAATATTTGGTTGGAGATTGTGCTTAAATAGATTGGCAACTAGAGACAATCTGGCTTCTAGGTTGATTATTGTTAATAACTCTGATAAGAAGTGTATTTTCTGTTCCCACCCTCTAGAAGACATGGATCATATCTTCTTTAATTGCCAGTTTGCTATTTTGATTTAGGGGCAGATTTGTGCTTGGTTGGATATTGAGAATTTTTCGGTTTCGAATTACATCAATCACGCTAAGGAGTGGAGGAAAAGACTTAAGGGTCGTGGTAACACGAGTACGATTTCGTCTTTTTGGTTTATTACTTGTTGGAGTATTTGGAAGGCGCATAATAGTTGTTTATTTAGTGATTGTGGTTTTAATGTAAATGATATTGTTAATGAGATCAAAGTGTCATCGTGGAATTGGCTAATCCTAGGTAGGAAAGGTAGGGTCCCTTGTTGACTCTACGATTGGTACAAATTACCTTTCGATCTCTTGTAATTGTTCTGTTTGGTTTTGAGATTTCCTTAATCTCGTTTATTGAAGTGCTTATCAAAAAAAAATTAGTTTATTTGAAAAGAGAACGAAATTACAAAAACATAATTGAATGTGTGTGTTACTTGTTACTTTGATCCTCAAACATGTCATCTTTTAGTTAATTTAGTTATCAAATGTGTTTGTTTACAAGTTAGGTCCCTACTTAATTACTAGCAGAAAACACACTCAAGGATACTTTTTGGGTCCCTACAATGGAAATATCTCAACAGAAATATCCTTTCAAGTTATTCCAATACTGAAAACAAAACTTAATTATTTCAAAGGATATATCTTAATGGAATTTATTCCAAGGTACAACGGAAATTATTTCAAAGGATATATCTTAACATTTGTATATTATGAAATATGCCTTTTATACTGTATTTATGCTCTTATATCTGAAAAAATAACCTATATAATTCTACTTTTTGTAAGATATATAGGCTGTAACAATTGTGTAATTTTCAAACATATCTTAATTAATCAATTTTCAGATAGGTTCTCCCCACCTCTAAGAGATGCCAAAAGCTTTGATTTTTTCTGAAACCTTAAGGAGACTAACAAATATTCCAAAAGAATTAACTTGTACTTATATTATTGTTTTGTGCATGTTCATTTACAAAAGACCCGTCAGACTTTTTATGCGAAATTGCATACATTTCTCCTCTATTGTATCATCGTCCATCTCTCGATTCCTACGAACAAGAACGGATATTAATTATTTGTACTATCAACCATACAATTTACAATATATAGATTTAGACATACCAACTCATGTTGCTTCCTTGCAAGCGACTTAGTTCCAAGTGTATTCGGAATCTTCAATTTTCTTCTATTTTGGACATTTTATTTTGCTATTCTCTACATTGGTAACAAAAAAAAACACACGTAATAGATAGGGATATGATACAATTCATTACTTATATATTAAAAATAAAATTATACGAGTAAAACACTAATATTACCAGTGTTTTATCTTTTCGTCTATATTGAACAAAAACAGCCCAATCTTTTTCTTCAATCCCTTTTCATTTTGGATAATTTTGAAGATTTTCCTCCAAAGTGGGATCCCAAATATAAAATCTTTGAAACAATTGACAACGACAATCCTTCCATTTCTTTGCAGCAGAAGCAAGTACGTAATCTTTGCACGCCCATCATCAACATTAAAATTGAGCTAAACATAAGAATAAAAATTGGTTAATAAAGCAAATGATAATCAGCATAAAATTAATTTATAAAATATGTAATTCTTTATTAATGATACCTTTATCTTTGAATCATAAAACAATGTTTTTTTATCCATTGGAATATCCCTCCAACTCTCAAACGTTATGGGAAAATCTTTACATTCTAATAAGTATACCGAAATACCCTGCTAACAAACCAGCCGCCGGTCCTACTGCACGATGAGTGTTATCCCATTCAAGTATTATCCATGTGCCATCCGAGTCTGATTTTGTAACCAAGTCTTTCACGCATAAATGTGTATTTAAAACATAAGCATCATCATCTATCACATAAAAAAGTAAACAAATTAATGTCATAACTCAACTATGTAAAAAATTAAATTATTTACAGATACTTTAACCTTAAATTACTTACTAATAATATTTACATCCCAATACTCAGAACTATCCACTCGAACAAGTCCCAAAAATGTTATATAAAACGATGAGAGAGAAAGTCTGATCTCTCTCTAGGGTTCAAGAACATTTTCCATCTTCAACATCACAATGACCATATATTTTCATAATCAAGGATGGACAACAGTTAAAAAGCATAAAGAATGGAGAGCAGCGAAGACCGCTAGGGATGCTTCTGGGCACGGGAATCTGTCCAGAAGGGCTGAAACCTCAACTTTCTTCATTACCGAGTTTGGAGATAAATGGAAGGCAAGGGATCTGTACGATGAGTTCTCGAAGCTTGGTGACATTGATGAGGTGATTATTCCACCTAGAAGGGACGTAAGAGGCAGGAGATTCGCTTTTGCACGTTTCTTCAACGTTACGGACGAAAATCCCCTTGCCATCTAACTGGATAATGTATTCTTGGATGGTCGGAAGATTTGCGCCAAGATTCCAACGGAAAATGAGCCATGCTTATTGGAAGTCTGACACAAACCATATTGATCGGAACACAGCCGCGACAGCCAGATACGGGAGGAAACATAGCAATATTATCACAAGCTTCAACTCTAGAAGAGGAGGAATGTCCTACGCGGACGTAACGAAGACTCCCCCAAGTGACGTAGGTACGACCAAAGCTCTGTATTTCAATGCGGAGGAGGAAGAGGTGGCAAGGTGCAGGAAAGCGTTCATAGGGGAAGTTGAGAACCCAGGGCTCGCTTATAGTATGAAGGAGATATTCCATGCAGAAGGATACTTTACAATAAGAGTCACCCCCTTGGGTGCAAACCTTTGTCTCCTTGAAGACTTGATTGAAGGGGAGGTTGACACATTGGTTAAGGAGAATAAAAGGTGGTGGAGTAGATGGTTTAAAGATCTACGGGTTTGGAAGGAAGGCGACATTGAACACGAACGATTGACATGGGTATGATGCACCGGTATAGCATGCCACACTTGGGTAGAATCTTTCTTCAACCTTCTAGCAAATACACTCGGCTATCTCGTTTGCAGTGATGAAAACACAAGGCTGAGGTTGAAGATGGATGCTGCAAGACTCTACATAAGGACAAAGTGTGCACCTTTCATTAGTGAAGTTATCAACGTTAACATCAATGGCTTATCCTTCAGAATTCGCATGAAGGAGGAAATCAAGATCTCCATGGCTTTGTTTGATAAAAAGAATTCTTTCAACGACAACATCTCTTTTCTTAGCGGCGAGGAACCGGAGCTCAGTCACGACGAGGCAAGCGACGTAGGGGATGACGAAAGGAGTGGAACAGAGGGGGATGATCTCGAGGTGGTAGGTGAGTCAAAAACGACTAGTGAGAATCCTGAAAAGTCACCTGATCCTTTGGTCTCTGAAACGGAGCGAGGAAATCAGAATGTTTCCAGTTTTAAGGTTTTAGAGAATAATAGGTCTTCTTTGCTCAGACAAAAATGCCCTTTTTCTGATAGCTGCACGGTTAGCGAGACCTGTTCCCTGGGTCAACTCCCCAGGACCTGGCAAAAGGCACGTGTCTCAAGGTTGTAGGTGAAGAGGTTGGATCAGACAATGCTATACCTGATCATAGCCATTTACATGTTGACAGATCCATGACAAGAGGAGTTGGGCCTAACCTCTTTGATGTACCAGTGGAAGACCCAGTTCCTACAGATGTTGCAGGTTAGGCCCACTTAAGTCCCAGGCCCAACAAGAGAAGATCCAAGAGGATATACAAAGTTAGGAATCACTTGGACTTCAAACCTTCCTATTTTGCACGTCTTCTCACAAGAAAAGCAACAAACTCAGACCCTATCTCTTCATATTCGTCTCGCAATTCACTACCTAAGCCTACTCATACGGGGCTCAATGCTGATGGTACGCTATCTGTTACGGATTCCTTGGTCGCTCGCTGCAATGATCGCATCAAAGTTTTGGATGACATCACAAAATTAGGGATTTCGAGCAACAAACCAATGGAAGTGACCCTAAAGGAAGTGAAGGCTATGAAGACTAGAGATAGAGAAGAAGTGGAGTTCCAGAAGGCGGCCAAACAGGTGTTCTAATGAATTTGCTCTCTTACAATATACGCGGAGGAGGAATAAGAGCTAAGTGAAAGAGAGTAAGTTTCACTTTACAATCTGGTCATGCTGATATCTGCTTTCTCCAAGAAACAAAATGTACCAATTTTGATGATCGTATGGCTTCGAAGCTATGGGTTAATAATTTAGTTGATTGGACTGCCATCAACTCTAGAGGAGCTTCAGGTGGTATGGCAATTTTATGGAGGAAGGATTCTTTTTCTCTGAATTTCTGTTTTAGGGGCTTAGGTTTCATAGGTATCAACGTGGGTTGGAAGGGCGATGTTTTCAATTTCGTTAATATCTACGCTCCCTGTAACCTAGCTTAGAGGAGAACTATGTGGGCTGAGTTGTTGAGACGGAAGAGCTTAAGAAGCACTGAATTTTGGTGCTTTGGTGGTAACTTCAACTCCGTGAACAGTATTGAGGAAAGAATCCGGGTGGGGGTGAGCATTTTTAACAGAGAAATGGAGGACTTCAATAGCTTCATTGAGGACATGGACCTGGTTGATGTTCCTTACACCGGGGGCCATTTCACTTGGTTTAACGGAAGTGGATCATCCATGAGCAGAATCGATAAATTCTTACTTTCCCCCAACTTGGTGTCAAAGTGGAAGATTACAAATCAAAGGATAGGATCTCGTGACGTTTCAGACCATTGTCTTATATGGTTGAACCCAAAATCGATAGATTGGGGGCCAAAACCATTTTGATTTCTAAACTGCTGGTTTAAACATGATAATTTTGAAGCTTTCATCAAACTAGAATGGTTGAAATTAAAGTTTCATGGAAAAGGCAATTTTATTTTATCCGAGAAGTTGAAGGCCTTGAAAGCCAAACTCAAAGTGTGGAATATTGAGGTCGATAACCATAATGGTAACATAGAGCAACTGGTGGAAGAGAGACGGTTCATCAGTCAGTAGTTTTGGAAGAATATTGCCCTGAAAGAAAGATTACTCAGACTTAAATCCAGACAAACTTGGCTCGAGGAGGGGGACCTTAACTCCAGGTACTTTCACAATTCGATCAAGGACAGACAATGCCACAATAGAATTTCAATGTTGAAAGGGCCTGTAGGTTATGTTGAAGGCATATCAGATATTAAAGAGACAACTGGCAGCTACTTTGAAAATTTCTTCAAGGAAAATTATGCTTCCAAACCTGTTCCGGACGGTATAACCTTCAACAAGCTCAGACTGGAAGACAACTCTTGGCTGGAAAGACCTTTCACAAGCGAGGAAATTAAATTGGCAGTGTGGTCGCGAAGGGAATAAATCAGCAGGACCTGATGGTTATACTCTTGATTTCTTTAAGAAATACTGGGACTTCCTAAAAGCTGATGTTTGTCATTTTATTGAGGATTTTTATAACCTCCGCGCACAAGCGGGTTACATCTAGTTCACTAATAATTCTAAAGTAGTTTAACAAAATAATGAAATTGAGGGCATAAGAACCCGTATCAATCAACCAAACTTATGTCATTCATTAAATTTGTTGTTTGCACTTATGATAGGGAAATACTAAAAAGTAACAAGAGACTCGTATTCTATGAAATAAAGAAAGAGACATTGACAACGAATATAATATACTAATACTAATAAATCATTTTAGATGTAACGCCCTGTATAATATTTATCTATAATAATACCATACAAGTGTTTTTATTTGGCACTGACACATCAAAAGTGCCTAATGGCATAATTCACATACTTGTCCATTACTAAAACATAAATACAACATATGGCACAAGTTATGGAAACTAGCCAACAAAAAATATAAAATCTAAGAACAATATACAATATCCTCAATTGTATACAACAAATACACAGCGAAAATAAGCTCAACTAAGCTCCTCTTGAAACGTCCAAGCATCGCTCCACTTGTAAATCAAACCTGAAATATAGCAACTATAGTGGGGTGAGATACATCAAATCTCAGTGAGTTCTCTATCTTATGAATTCTCTTGGCTTTACAGGGTTCTAGCCAAATCCTAACTCAAGTCAAGGGGAAGGGCTGTGACCTTGAGTTCTCAATCTCACAATTCACAACCTCACACTATATGGAAACATGTTCATGAGTTCATCAACTCAAAATATCAATAATCGATAACTGTACCAAGGTATCCCTCTTGCCCGTCCGCTTCTACGTCTAGAAGTCGACCCGAGTCCTAGATCCTTGTAATTACTTGGCATATGAAATGGATTTAGAATTAAGGGACGCATTATCTCCTTAATTCGTCACTTCACATGGCCTCTCATGCCATCACATGTCTCTACCCGTAGGTTCCATTCGTACTATAACATTGGGAATCAAACCTGCCAAGTCACATGCCTGCACTTCAGAGGAGCTCGAGACTCATGAAGGCCTCTCAAGGGCAACAAAATAAAATGGTTACGATTACGTGATCATATACATAAACGTGATTATATTCGACAATCACTAGGCCACATTAGCCTTTAGGCCTCTCATGCCTTTAAGAATAAAACATAACGATTACACATGTTACATACTAGTGTTTCACTCATTTCTATACCATTCGGTAATGGACATATGCCTCGGCCTCTCATGCACGAGCGTTGTCATTATGTTATCTACTCTAGGCCATAACTCATCAATGAATGCACGAGCGTCGCCATCCAGAGTTTCTATCACTTCCTATCCATTACTAGGTTCCACTATCAAGTTGTTATAGGGTAAAGTTTTCTCACTCTACCTAATTCATTTTAAGCATGCATATTTCACTCATTCACAATTCACAAGTAGATAGACATGGTATAATCACAATTATTACAAGTAACACATATAGTAACAGAGCATGTCAAATATAATCCACATAGTAGTTCTCACACATTTTAAGGTATACGAGCCACTATTATTGTCTACCAAGCATCCTTGGTTAAATCATGGTCTCTCATACCATTCTCTACCTTATTGGATTATCTTTCCAAAGGCTTTGGACTCGTATCAATTGGATTCCCGATTCATGAATTTTGGTTGAAACGGGGACTACAATATTCACACATACATTACTTTCCCATATTTTTCTTATCAATACATAGCATATAACTATGTTTCTACCTCACCATCACAAAGAGCATTGAAATAGCTTTCCAACGCTTCGAACAGGGGTCAAAACGGACTTACGGTTCAAAAGTTATGAAGAAACAAAATCTGACATTTTGGGAAATTTCTGTGATCATGCGCCGACGCATAAACCTGGAAATTTCGCCCTGGTCAGCGCACGAGATCATGCGTCGACACATAATTCTGGGGGTTAGCGCATAAATGCGCAGGTTCTGTTAAAAACTCAGTTTTCGACCGTTAAATGCCTTCCGGATCTCCGATCTCAATTCCGTAAACAGGCCCGGTCTCAGAATTCAACATACTACAATATTCTCACCATTAAAAAGCCATCCAACATAATTACAAAATTAATACCAATTTATCAAATAGGAAAAGTTTAGGTTTTCCAACCAAACCCATTCAATTCAACTCAATCAAACATACCCAGTCCTTACTATATCAGTCAAAACATGTTCCAAACATAACAACAAGTATTCTATGCAGTTTAATCGTATTTCATCCGTTTAATCATTTTCTCTCAAATCTAACCTAAGTTCTAAACATATATCTCTAGAACTTAGAGTTTCTAACTAGATCCCACCTGATAATCGAAGAGGAGGTTGAAGAAGATGATGAATAGTGAAGATGATCCATGAGTTTCTTCTTCTTCCTTGAGCTTTTCCTCTCTTTCCCTCTTCTCTTCTCTCCCTTTCCACGTTTCTTCTTTTCTTCTTCTCACCCCCTTTTTCGTTCTCTTTCCAACAAATATATATATATATATATAAACCAATATGATATAATATAATCCAATAGAGTAAAATATCTCCAATTGATATTTTATCGTCTCAAACCAATTAATCAATTATTAGAGTTACCTTAAAATCCTCTCTCGAGTTAAAATAATTGATCTGTCACTTTATTAAATAATTGATCTCTTCAGAGTTCATTAGTTGCTCTATTGATCCCAATTGGTAATAATTAAAGTACTTAGAGGATTCCATTAATCCAATTATCCATAGGGCACATAGACACTCATCTGATCTCATCTAATATCCAATTGAGCATTTAAATAATATGGGGTATTACATTAGAAGTTAAATTTAAAAAATCAAATGTAATGGTGTTGAACACTAAAATATTTTGATACCATACACATATTCAATCAGTCGTTGCTATATAACTTTTATCGATCTAATAGCCAGGATTTGGATAATTATGTGATGGATTAGTAGGTTGAGAATGATTTAGAACAACATACAGAACATGTATATCAAAAAATGTCAGGTTGCCACCTTACTTTTTTTTAATAAGCAAAATGAATTCCAAGGATACAAAGGTGTATCCTAACCCATGTACAAAAACCAGCAAACCAAAAAATCACCATTACATAAAATCACACGGTGATTTATACCATTCGTAATAGTTACACGTAAAATCTTTCCTTAGTTGTTTACCAATCCACCACCATGATAACAACACTATCTTATGGACGACCAAATCGCCATTCCAAACGTCGCCGTTAAACATAATGTTGTTCCTAGTCCTCCATAAACACCAACAAATAACTAACCACAATCCAATTGCATTTTTAATATCAACGCCAAGAGAGTGTAAAACAATCGTCCACTTTCTTAGATGATCAAACACAGTACCATTAAGAATCACCGACACCCCAACCACTCGAACAAGCTATGCCACGCATTACTTGATTTGTTGCAATAAACACCAAATCGCCATTCCAAACATCGCCGTTAAACATAATGTTGTTCCTAGTCCTCAATAAACACTAACAAATAACTAACCACAATCCAATTGCATTTTTAATATCAACGCCAAGAGTGTAAAGCAATCGTCCACTCTCTTAGATGATCAAACACAGTACCATTAAGAATCACCGACACCCCAGCCACTCGAACAACCTATTCCACACCTTACTTGATTTGTTGCAATAAAAGAGAAGGTGTATAGAATTTTCCTCTTCCACAAAACAAAAAGGACAGACCTTGTCGTGAGAAGAAGAGACAATGCCTCGAGCGCTTAAGTTATCCCGCGACGGAAGCCTATTGTGCAGAAGACGCCATCCAAAAACAATGGTTTTGAATTGAATACTCACTAGTTTGCAAGGGAACAATGATTTTTATACTCCAAAGTCGATGATTGTTGACATGTATCAATTATGGAGTTAAAAGTGACCACATTTGCTTTGATTCCTTTATCTATCATTTTAAAAAGCAATATAATAGAATACGCTACTAAACCATTTTTGGCATAGTGGAACTATGATTGCACTATAAAACACAACATTGACTTCCAATTGCGACATCATGAATTCTCGATAAATATTCATTGCTACCTGGAACAATTCCTATTTCGTGTACACATCGATCATTGATGAGTAAATTAGTGGATTTGGATATATATTTTGCGCCTTCGTCTCTTCAAATAGTCTTCTAACTTCAACATATATTTCTTGCCATTTATACCTAGACAACATAGCATTGTATGTTACGACTTCTGTTTTGATGAAGCAATTAATAAGTTCAAGGAGATGGACATATGTGGAATCAAAACAGAATTGTAACATGCAATACTTTGTTGTCCAGGTAAGAAAGGCATGACATGTATGCTGAAATTAGAAAACTATTTGAAGAGATAAAGGCGTGCAACATATATCCAAATATATTAACTTACGCTACAGTGATTGACGTGAACACGAAAGACAAAATATTCTAAGAAGCGATGAATGTTTATTGAAATTTCAAGATGTCGCGATTGGAAGTTGATGTTGTTTTTTATAAAGCAATCACAGATGCACGATGCAAAAATATACATTAGCACATGCCACCAGGCACACCAATATATATATTGAGACGTTATTTACCTGAACATAGAGTCTACTAAGGAGTGTTGGTGTAAGTCCTTTAGATTTTAAAGCTTCAGCCAAACGAGCGTCTTGTCCTAGAAAATTAGATGGAACCATTTCAATAATTACTAAGCATATTCCAATGTACAATGATGTCTATTGGCTTAAGTACATTGGTTGAAAAATATGTCAGTTGTCATACTTTTAAGAAATGGTGCTTTTATTTTTTATTTAATAGTAATTAATATAAGAAGCAAAATAATAAATTTCTTTCTATAATTTAATTTTTGAATAATACACTTATACTAATAAATTTATTATGGTTTATTTTAAATTTATTTTTGATATTCAAATAACAAATTATAATTTGTTTTAATAATATATAAAAACAATGTGAATATTAGATTTATAAATATTAGGTTGGATGTAATATATCATATAAACTAATAAAAGTATTAAAAAAAAAACTATTGTTAATAAAAAGCACAAATTATTGATTATATATATATATATATATATATATATATATATATATATATATATATATATTGTTCTGCACTAGAACAAGGTGATGAATAATGAAGTTAACCTGCAAGGTTAATACTCCAAAGCTCAAGTTGGTTATTGGAAAACTCAAAGTGAAGTGAAATCTTGGAGAAATCAGTTTCATAACTGTGTTGGCATCAGACACGAAGTATTTATAAGTTTGGAAGAATTGACCCTTATTGACATTTTTTATTTTTCTTAATCTCGCCCAAAACAGTCGCCCTGAGCTTGCTATGCCAAAAAACCGTATGAAGTCTTCGGACCAGACAAAGAAATGTTACGCTTTTATCTCTCGAGTTGAGTAATGAAAAGCTATGGGAAATTTTCAATAACTATTTGTCTAATAATTAGGATGGTTCACATGACTATCGCACATGTGGCTCTATGTGGTATATCTAGGATGTGACGCGTATGGTTACACCACTCAAATTTTCAACATTGGACCGTCCACAATGTGTAAAACGAACTAACAAACATAAAATTTCAAAAATTTAAACATTCGGACTCCCAGAGGTCCACCATCACTTTCCTAGATCACAATTCACAAGTGTCACACTATAAAGAGTCCATCGCATTCCCAGATCAGAATTTACAAGTGACACACTAAACAAGGTTATTCTCAACTGAATTTTTCCAACCCTAGATTAACATAGACTAAAATTTTCAACATCGAACCATAAACAACATGTAAAACAAACAAGTGTCGCACTAGAAATGGCCATTCTCAACAGACTCTTTCTAACCCTGGATGAACATCAACTTAAATTTTCAACATCGTACCATCCACAATGTGTAAAATGGATTAAGAAACAGAAAGTCAAAAATTCAAACAATCAAGCTCCCAAAGGGCTACTGTCACTTTTTAAATAGACGACAAATATTCCTTACTTAATTTTTTTTCATCAAATTGATCATAAATAAAAAGTAAAAAAGAAAATAAAATATGATACTTTACCCATCTGTTTTAAAAAAGAATAAAAGGTGTTAAAATGTAGTTGTTATTCGAAGGTGTGTCTTCTAAATACTTTAGTCAACAGAGAGAATATGAGATGTTTAAAAAAAATTAAAATGTAACACATCTATAGTTTGCACATCAGTTTTTTGTTAGGTAAGATGAAAATGTTGTCATAAAATGTATTATTTATAATAGTTAGTAAGAATTTCTCAAACTAAAACTTCTGAGTATGGTTTAATTTTGAAGAATTTAACCTTGATTGTAGGGCCTAATGACCAACATAAACCGAAACAAACATTTACGTGAGAGAGAAATACAATGAGATGGATTTTGATAGAAAATTTTATTTAAAATATCCTCACAACCAAACTACTAGATTGTAATGACAATTACAATGATCACAATTTTAAAATAGTATATTTTTGCCAAATTATATTTAATATAATTTGTTCTAAATAATTATATTTTATTATTTTGATATAAAATAAAAGGATTGACAATTTATTTTTATTTTTATAAATAATTAAAAAATTTAAAATTAAAATAAAACATATGATTTATAATTTTGATAATAGGTGACATTGATAATTTATTTTATAAAGGATTGTAAATCTATTATTGTAATTGAGAAAAATATAAATTTAAAAAAATTTATTCTGTTGTTAGATCAATTTACAACATTTACTTGATTATGTAGTGTTAAATTTAGGTTTACTATTATTATTAATAAATTTTATTTTATTTATTTATTAAAAAAGAAATTAGAGGTTCATATAATACTCAATCTAACTTTGATTATATAGCTGAATAAATATGTGTATGAGTATGAAATCGAATTATAATCTTTCATTAATTAAAAATTTGGATTAATTCAAGTCTCAAATATACTTTTAGTTAAATTAATTTTTTGACAGAGAAATAATAAACTTAATGATAATGTAATTTTAAAATAAAATAACTTAATAGAATAATTTTTTTAAAAAAATAATAAATATGTTAATAGTTTATTTTAATATATTTTATGTACATTTAAAATATCAAAAACAAAGTATCTTGGAGGTTTCTTTTCTATGGAAATATTGCTAGACCACGAGCGATATTTACCATGTGGATGGTGTGCTGTAACTGGTTGATGAAAAAGGAGAGGCTCCAAAAGATGGGGGTTACTACTGATGGTAGATGTGTGTTTTGTAATGAGAGTGAAACTATGCAGCATCTGTTTTTTAGTTGTAAGTATACCAAACAGGTGTGGAAGGATGTACTACATTATTGCAACCATATGCATGAGCCTACTATGTGGAATATGGAACTTCAGTGGGCCATTAGATCTACTCGTGGGAAAGGCGTGAAGGCTCGAGTCATCAAGTCTATGCTGGCTTAAACAATATACCATGTTTAGAATACAAGGAATAAAAGCGTGTTCCAAAGTGGAGATACCCAAGAATTGAAAAGTGCTGATATCACTAGTATGGTGCTACTTAAAGCGGGGAAATATGAAAGAATTGCTGAATTCTTTAATAGATTGACTTAGTTTTTTTGTGTCTCTTATGTTCTACTTGTATTTCTGGAAGCTCGGAACGTATATGATCGACTATGTACTTAAACATATTTTTTTGGCAATATAATGTTTATCTTTATTCCAAAAAAAAAAATATCAAAAACAAAATCTTCATTAATTTGGCATAAAAGAAAAAATTGAAATTTATATATTAATTTGAAAGTTTGAAGTGGAGCAACGAAAAGAGGATTTTAATGGTGAAAGCTGAAATTGACATTCTCAAATAAAACACCTGTTATTAAATTAAACAATTTGAAGCGAAAAAATGAAACATTCCACAACACCTTCACATATATATGGTAAAAAATAATACTAGAACTCAAACAATCATCAAAATCATTCTTAAAATTTCATATTCAACTTAAAATTTTATATTCAAACAGATTTCTCTCTTGAACCATAAGTTCGCCAATTATCAGGTCACACTGTAATTCCTCTAAATTACTCAACTAAAAATTATTAATATAATTAATTTTAATTATTATATTATAACTAAAAAAATATCAATAACTGAATAAACTTGTATTATTACTCATTAGCTCGAAAATCAATCAACAACACTCAAAACATCTTAACAGAGTTTTTTTATAATTTTATTATATAGTCATAGCTCATCAAAGGTTATAAAAAATTCATATATATAACTCAATAGAGTTCTCAAAGAGCTATAAGAGCTCTCCCACAATTCCTAAATCTAAAACATGAATTTACAGTACTCTAAAGTGTTAAAAAGATGCTCAAATGACAGTGTTTTACAGCTTGACTCAATATTGCTCAAACATAGGACAAAGTTACTAAAGAGGTTGTTGACGCTAAAATTGCTCAAAAATGACCGAATTGACCCCCGAACTCAATGTTAGTTATACAATTAAAAAATCAACACAATATATAACAAATAAAAAACGAAAATTAAAAATGAAAAATCTTGACTGTCTTAAAATACTTTTTTATTTAAAGATGAAAATTGAAAGTTGATATTTGAGAAAGAAGAGGAAAAAAATTGGAGGAGGAAAATTGTAGAAAGAGGAAAAATCGTGGAGGAGGAAAAATTGAAAGAGGAAATTTGAGAAAAAAGCTGAATAAATCTGGACTGCGTGAGAGAGAGAAAATCTGAAAAATATATAGACCAATCAGCGATATGAATTTCACGTCGCAACCTTGCGAAATGAAATTCACGTTGCAACTCCCCAACGGATATAAAGTTGTGATGTGGATAACATGACACTAATAAAGGCGTCAATCAAATGTCCCCCCATGAAATCCTCTCACTCAACTTCCCTCCTAAACGTTTTTAATATTTTTGAATATAACGTTTCGACGTGATTTTCAGGTCACAATTTAAATTTTGAAAATTTCAAATCTCCCCCCGTCCGCCAACATGTGTATGCCCGACTTCGTTATTTTTTTTATTTTACTTTTCAAGTTGCGACGTGATTATCACGTCACAAATTTTTTATTATTTTTTTTTGTCTTTCCCATGTGCAAGCCTGCCTCTGAATTTTTTAATACCAAAAACCTGTTGCAAAGTGATAATCGCGTTGCAACTCTTTTTTTTGGCCTGTGCTTTTCACGTCACTATATCACATAGTTTGAGAGAAGTTTCCTTGTAGTATCAAGTCTCAAATATACTCTTTGTTAAGTTAATTTTTTTTTACAGAGAAATAATAATCTTAAAGATAGTGTAATTTTAAAATAGAATAACTTAATAGAATAATTTGTTTTTAAAAATAATAAATATGTTAATAGTTTATTTTAATATATTTTATATACATTTAAAATATCAAAAACAAAATCTTCCTGAATTTGTTATAAAAGAAAAGAATTGACATTTATATATTAATTTGAAAGTTTGAAGTGGAGCAATGAAAAGAGGATTTTAAGGGTGAAAAGCTGAAAGTGATGTCAAGATCTAAATTTTGGAAAAGGAACATTTAATTGAATTGGAAATGATAATCTACACTTAAAGAATTTAGGGCACACTTGTAATTATAAAATATAAACATCTATTACTAGTAATAATATAATAAAATAGACGTATGAAACTTTTTTTTTGAGAACTAAGATGGATAAAGTTATCCAATTATTTTAAATGGGTAAATAAGAATTTACCTTAAAATAATAAAGAATATTCTACAAATATACTACTACATTTGGAAATATCATAAAAATTGTAATATTATAGAAAATAACTAAATTGGATACGCGTTTTCATAATCCCTTTCCTTTACTTCCTCTTCACTTTCCATGTTATTAATAATTATCCAATTAATTGATTAATTATTTAAAAAAATCTAAATTGGATATTCGATTTTTACGCGCTTTCATGACACCTTATAACACATGCATTGATGCACACAGCAACGTAACATTACAATTGTTCAGTTCTAAGAGCTTCTTCTTCATCATCCATTTACATTCCGTTCTTCTTCTTCTACATTTTGTGTTTCTGGTCCTCGGTGCTCCGATCCAAGTGCTTAGCAACTCTGGAGGAGAAGGCAGCTTGCGATAGTTTCGGCCATTGTCTCTCCCGTCGACTAGGTGTATTCTCCTTGAGATCGATGGTTCCATCGGAGCTGGTATCTTTGTCGTCACCGGAACGGTTGCTCATGACGTCGGAACTGGTACGAGCTGAAATTCATATGACATGAGAACAGAATCATTAGTTATTTTCCAGTCTTCTGCAGTTAATCATTATTATTGTTTTTATTGTTGCTGGAACTTTTTGAGGTTGATGAATTTTCGAGATGTTATGTTTGTTGTATAATATTTCTGTTTATGCTTTTCCACCAATTATTTGATATAAGTAAGTAGTAGCTACTAGGATTTTAAATAATAGTTATCAGTGTTACCTTGTTGTAAATGTATTTTTACATCTGATTAGCCACCTAACACCAACTATCTTGCAGCAATATCTCTTCTTATTATCTTTTTAATTTTTGACAATAGCCATTATTGGAAGCCCCTTACAATAATGTAATGCATTGTACATTGGAGAAGACGCTCCTTTGGCTGAAGCTTTTAAATCTAAAGGACTTACAAGAACACTCCGTGTTGGCCTTTATGTTCAGGTAAATAACGTTTCAATATATATTGATGTGCCTTGTAGCGTGTGCTAATGTACAAGCATGGCAGAATTTTTCTTTCTGATGAGCAGTCTCGGCTATATGTTGGGCTCGGCAGGGACAGTTTGCTACCCGCAATATTTGCAAAAGTTCATCCCAGATGTCACACACCTATTCATTCTCAAATTTGGGTTGGCTGTGTTGCCAATATTATGGCTGATCTTTCGCCGGAGAAGGTGCCTATACGACTTTTAACAACCTTACGATTTTTCTTTTTTTCACAATTAGTGGTTGACTATTAATAGTTTGCTAATTACATTGAATTTCTTATTTCAAAGATGGCGATCGTTGACATGCATCAATTAATTATGGAGTTGAAAGTGTTCAGAGTTGGATTCATTCCTTGCTCTATCATTGTAATAAGGAACGTAATAGAAGACTCTAATAAATCATTTTTGTATAGTGCATCTAAGATCACTTTATAAAAAACAACATCAACCTCCAATCGCGACATCTTAAATTCTCGATAAATATTAATTGTTTCTTGGAACATTTTGCATTTTGTGTACACGTCGATCATTGTAGAGTAAGTTAGTATATTTGGATATATGTTTCACACCTTCATCTCTTCAAATAGTTTTCTAACGTCAGGGTACATGCCATTCCTTTCTTACTTGGACAACAGAGCATTGTATGTTACAACGATTGTTTTGATTCCAGACATGTCCATCTCATTGCGCTTTTAATTGCTTCATCAAAACAGAAATTGTAACATACAATGCTATTTTGTCTAGGTATAGATGGCAGGAAATGTATGTTGAAGTTAGAAGAATTGTTGAAGAGACAAAGGCACAAAACATATGTCCAAATTCACTAACTTACTCTTCAATGATCGACGTGTACACGAAATTTGAATTGTTCCAGGAAACAATGAATATTTATCAAGAATTCATGATGTCGCAATTGGAAGTTTGTGTTGTGTTTTATAGTGTAATCATAGTTCCACTATGCGAAAAATAGTTTAGTAGAGTCTTCAATTATATTGCTTATTGAAATTATAGATAAAGGAATCAAGGCAAATATGATCAATTTAAACTCCATAATTGATACATGTGAATAATCGCCAACTTTGGAGTATGAAAATCATTGTTCCTTTGCAAACTATTGAGTATTCAATTAAACAATCGTCTGTTACACTTACTGATATGCGTTTCAGACTAAGTCAGGTGACAACTTGATATTTTTTTATATGCTTTTTTCTGTATGACGTGCTAAATCATTCTCAACCTACTAGTTTGTCACATAACTATCCATCTCCTAGCTATTAGATATATAGAAGTTATGTAGCATCGATTTATTGAATGTGTATGGTATTTGACATATCTCAGTGCTCAACGTCATTACATTTGATTTTTTTAATTTATTTTTTAAAATGATATATTAGTATTAGTATATTGCATTTGTTGTAATTGTTTCTATCTGTAATTTATAGAATACAAGTCTCTTGTTACTTTTTAGTTTTTCCTTGTTATAAGCGCAAAGAACAAATTTATGAATGATATCAGTTTGCTTGATTGATCCGGATTCTTATTTCCTTAATTTCATTATTTTATTACACTACTTTAGAATTATTAGTGAATCTTCTAAAATCTCTCTCTAATATAAATTAATTTTAAGTATCAATCCAATTTTCTGTTTTTGCATGCTTAATTGTGTTTACCTTGAAGCTTATATTTAAAACCAAAGAGAAGGTTATCCAAATTTTAGACGTGATATTACCAAACTTTACACCTTATATAATTTGAGAGGAGTTATTGAAAGTAAATATTTCTATTGGAATTAAGAAGCACAAGAAAGTTGAGAATATGTTTCTTTTCAAAGTTTTTAATGTTATTTGTGGACAAAAATGTTAAAATAAATTTTTTTTTTATTGAAAATCTTGGTATCCGGTCTTGCGACCGACTAATCCAAGAGGGACCAATCCCACCGTCCACTAGCGGGGGTCCCGTTTAAAGCCGGAGCAAAGCTCCGTATGGACTGACCCACACAAGGGTTGATTGCACCGAGTAGGATTCGAACCTGAGACCTTGAGAGGAGCACACTCTCAAGACCCAAGTCTCCACCACTAGGCCAACACTTGGGATTAACTACTAGTACTTTATGATTATTGGAAAAATAAGTGAGATGATCGGGATTGAAACCCCGATTGACACATAAATTGTCATCTTTGTTAGAATATGATTGGTCAATAATCTAACTAACTTTGAGTTAGTTAGGAGTTTGTTTGTGTGGTTACTTGTGATATAAGTAATCTCTCCACATGTATGAAAAGTGACCAATAATATTACAAGTTGAATAATGAACTTTTCTCACATTCTAACAAGTGGTATCAGAAGCACTGGTTGCTGATTCAGGTGTGCCTTCTTCAATAAAAAAACACACAATTTTTGTTTTCAAGGTGGGAAAAATTGTTATTTCCATTATCCGCACTCTCGTATTATTCCTTCTTTCCTCGACCTCGTCCCTGAGAATCCCTACCTCTCCCTCCTCTATCGTTTACCTAACGGTAACATTCATTCATTCTTTCTATGCACTGTTTTGCTTCTTATAAACCAGTTTCTTGATTATTTTGATTTTATTGCAGGTTTAGGGATGAAAAATAGAGGATTCAAATTGCTGAGGTTCATTGTATTTTTTTTTAATTTTTGACATTTCAGAAGGATTTGCCAATAAGCATTATTGGAGTATGCGTAGTAATTACTGCAATGGTTCCATTTAATCTTCTAGGACAAGATACTCCTTTAGCTGCAACTTTTAAATCTTATGGACTTACAACAACACTCCTTGTTGGCCTCTATGTTCTTGTAAATAAAGTAATATTGATTCATGTGCCTGGTGACATGTGCTAATGTACATGCATGACTGGATTTTTCTTTCTGGTGAGCCAGCTATTTCTTGGGATTGGCGAGGATGGTTTACTACCCGTAATATTTGTTAAGGATCACCCCAGACTCCACAATGCATTATGGTTGGTCTCTCCGGCAGATAAGGCACTTATATCGTTTTTAACAAGATATGGCTTTTTATGTTTGCACAGTTAGTGTTTGATTATCAATAGTTTGTTAATTACTTTGAATTTCTTATTTTAAAATTTAGGATTGTTGACATGCCTAAATTATGGAGTTGAACGTGACCACATTTGACTTCATTCATTACTCTATCATTGCAATAAACAACATAATAAAAGACTCCACAAGACTATTTTCTCATAATACATATATGACTCACTACAAGAAAATTGGAAATTGCGACGGTTCATTTTGGCATATTACGATGGTTAGAATTGTCGCAATTTGTAAGTTACGACGTTTTAGTACTGTCGCGGAATCGTGCGTCGCGAGGCCATATTGCGACTGTTGTGAAAACCGTCATACATATCGTCGTTATTTTTACGACGTGGTATCTAACTGACGTAAAATATACATTGTGACGGTTTCCAACCGTCTTAACCTACTTAATGATTTTTGTTTTAATTTTGGATTGTGACGGTTGTAACTGTCGTAATTTTCCGTTTGATACATGTTTATATCGTTGTTTGCGACAATTATGACTGTCGTAAGTCTCCAACGTTTTTTGTGTTTATTGTTCATTACGACGGTTTCAACTGGTGTAACTTTTCGGTTGATTCATGTTTATATCGTTGATTGCAACGGTTATAACTGTAAAGACCATATACCAATACATGCATCAAATCATATATTATACATGAGTTTCACTTTTGGTACTGAAATATGATAAGTTCCTAGTTAACACATTATATACATAAATGCCTCTAATACAAAACACTAAAAGTCTAAGGCACTACATATACAAGATGTTCCAAAATGATAATAACTAAGAACTAGATCAATACAATGATCTCAAAACATAAACGCCATAGCGGAAGCCATGCCATCACAAAACCACGATCCGTAAGGAAAGTCAAATAACCTTGTCCTTACCCTTCGCGGAACCTGCAGAACCTGTGATGTAAACAACAACAGTGGGGTGAGATACATCAAATCTCAGTGAGTTCCTATCTTAAAGTCCTCTCGGCTTTACAGGGTTCTAATAAACCTAACTCATGTCAAATGGGAAGGGGAGAGTGACCATGAGTACACACACACAAATAACCATAATGTGAGCCTATAAACTCACACTAGTACCGAAGTACGTTCTGAGCCCGTACACTCAAGAACTCACAAAGTACCGAAGTACCTCTTGAGCCTGTAAACTCAAGGATTCACATATCAATAAACAATACCAAGGCATCCCCTTTTCCCGTACCCTTCTACGTCTAGAAGGCGATCCGAGTCATGGATCCTTGTAGCTACTTGGCATACGAATGGATTCGGGATCACCGGTCCGTACACCGTGATCCGTCACTTCACACGGCCAGTGCACCATCACAAGTCTCTACCCATAGGTTCCATCGTACTATCACGGGACTCAAACCTGCCAAGTAGTTGTGTGTAATGTTCAGAGGAGGTGCTCGAGTCTCATGAACTACACCGCACAAACAGTATTTATTGATAAACACAATGCACACGCCTCGCCCTTTCATGCACGAGCGTTGCCACACACAAAATTTCACACTTCCAACACTGTTTATGGTAATAATTCTCACTCTACCTATCTCATATTTTAGCATGCATTTCAACAATTTATTACACATCATTTACAGATAAAAGTCGACAAAATGACACAATTTTAGAAATCCAGATATAATTAAATCGGCCGACAATCCGAGTCACGGATAAAAAGTTACGGTATTGGAAACAATCGATCGGAAAAATTTCACAATAGCAGAATTTCTGCATTTCCACTGGCCATACGCGTATTGGCACATCCCATACGCGTATTGTAACACCCCCTTTCTATACCCCCAAATAATCAAATAATCATTTAGGCACATATTAAAATTTCGTCAGAGTATAATTATAACATGGCATAAAAGAGGCATGTCACATCTAACACAATTATACCACATACAACACCTGCTCAAAACCGATATGCAACAGTGGGGTAACTTGCAACAGAGGATCTTAGTCCTTACACCCACATCTCAAATGTTTAGAATAAAAGCGGAAAATCTAAACATTGAATAACAACAAACATATATACATATATACATGAATCATCAACTATTCTCCACCAACATCATACACGTTTACATAAACATTCATCAGTAAGATACATATACACATGTATCACAAAAGAATCACAGCCATCCTAGCTACCCGGTGCTACATATCAGAGCCGACCGACCAAAAGAATGAAGACACGCTCCACAAAAAGACCACCAGCATACCTACTCTGCAATGCCTCATAGAGCATTATAAAATAGCAGAAGGGTGAGAAATATTATCATAATAACAATGTATATAATTATATATATAAACATAAAAATACACATATTCCACATTCTCGCCACAATCCATCACTGTTTCCTCCATATACATCACAATGCATATCTACATATCAACCAAGCATATTAATCATGCATACTTTCATAATTCCCAATCATTCCACATAAACATACACAATTATGTTTACTCAACAACGCATCATTATAAAGATGATAAATGCAAATCATAGAGACCGACTCACGACTCTATGCAAATGCAACGCGGTACCGACTCAATCATCTCAAGTTCACTCAGAAACTTCTGCTGGAACCATCGCTCGTTACCCAAGTAACTCCCCGTCGGGCCTACGATGTTCACCCATTGCTCACACCCTAGATGGACACACAATGTTTATGGATCGCTCACACCCCACCTGGGCACACGACCCGATCGCTCACACCCCACACGCGGGCACACGATCTGATTGCTCACACCTCACCTCGGCACACAATCTGATTGCTCACACCTCACATAGGCACACAATCGTTCGTAACCATCGGTCACACCTCACATAGGCACACGATGTTACCACGGATTCTCATTAGAATCGCTCAACACAAGAATGTATTTCATGATGCCTCACATGCAAAATGACACAAAACATTCTTGAAATGCATACATATTCACAATATATTCATGCATTCATCTCATACAATCACATACAATCTATATACATTCACATCAATGCACTATTGTATGATTCACATTCAAATACACCATCAAAACGGTAAAAGTCGCTAAATAGCACTATTCCCGACTTTCCGACATAATAAAATTGGTCAACAGTTTCCACACCATCATAATCATAAAGTACAGCTCAATAGCTTTCCAACGATATAAAGAACGCCTAAATCGGAGTTACGGTTCGAGAGTTATGAATTTTGTAAAAAGAAGAAATTATTTTTTCAAAAACAGAACAACCGCCCGACGAAACATGCTCACCGCCCGACGAAACGTGCTACGCCTCTGCTTCGCCTGGCGAAGCACAGGCGACACCAAATCCCCAAAATAATTCAAAGAGGCAGAAGCTTGGCACCTCTGCGCCTCTCGAACTGCCCGGCGAAAAGGACGCATCGCCCGGCGCTCAGGACCTTTCGCCCGGCGCTCAGCACCAGGAGCAGAAAAATTCTGCTGCGTGAACACTGTTCCACACCTCCAATTTTTCCCATTTTCTTCCCCAAATCATTTCCAACAGCAAAACAATTAGTAGCAGTGGTTCATACACACATATAGATCATACAACACAATTTATATCGATTTCTATCCGCGAAAACATCGATTTCTACCATTTTCTACACAAATGGGTTTAGTTCCAAAACTCATGAAAATCAATAAAATCAACAATACAATCATACATAATCATACACATTGCTAAGATAACAACATTTCACACCCTTACCCGGATTCCAAACTTGCTCTGTGATTGATCTTGATGAATTTCTAAGTTTTCCTCTTTTCCTCTTCTTTTCTCTTCCTCTTCTTCTTTTTCTCTCAATCTCTTTTCTATCTCTTTTCTTTTTATTGCTATTCTATTCTATTTCTTTTCTCTCATTTTCCAAACAATCAATTAATTCATTTTTCTCACAAATTCTAATTCCACTTAATTTCTAATTCATCATTAATTGAGAAAAGGCTTAAATACTCTCCATTCTAATTTCCCCGAAAACTCTCAAAACGGAAAAATAACATTTAACACACCAAATTCACAATTAAAATAATTTATCATCCAATTAAAATAAAAGACTCCACCTAATTGGGAAATTATCAAAATCGGGGCGTTACAACTCTCCCCCACTTTAGAAATTTTCGTCCTCGAAAATAATACCTGAATCAAACAACTCCGGATACGACTCTCGCATCCCACTCTCTAGTTCCCAAGTCATATTGCCTTCCGCAGCGCCTCCCCACGCTACCTTCACAAGCACAATATCCTTGCCTCTGAGCTTCTTAACTTCACGATCCAAAATCCTAATCGGTAAAGCTTCCACCGTAAGGTTATCTCTCACTTCAACCTCTTCCATAGGAATAACATGTGACGGATCCGGAACATACTTCCGAAGTTGCGAAACATGGAATACATCATGCAAATTGGAAAGGTTCGGAGGCAACGCCACCCGGTAAGCCACAGAACCAACTCGTGCAGAAATCTGATACGGACCAATAAAACGAGAAGTCAACTTCTTCGACTTCAAAGCACGACCCACACCCGTAATTGGCGCAACTCTCAAAAATACATGGTCGCCTTCTTGAAACTCAAGATCTTTCCTCCTCTTGTCATGATAACTCTTCTGTCTACTTTGAGAAGCTTTCATCTTTTCACGAATAAACTTCACTTTCTCCGTCGTTTGTTGTACCATCTCCGGTCCAACTACCGTCCTCTCACCTGTTTCATGCCAACACAAAGGTGTTCGACATCTCCGACCATATAAAGCCTCAAATGGTGCCATACCTATACTTGAATGAAAACTGTTATTGTAGGTGAACTCAATCAACGCCAAATAATTATCCCAAGCACCACCTTGCTCGAGCACACAAGCAAGCAATAAATCCTCCAACGATTGAATGGTCCTCTCGGTTTGACCATCCGTTTGCGGATGATAAGCCGAACTCAATCTTAGCTTAGAACCCAAAGCCTTTTGTAGACTCTCCCAAAACCTCGATGTGAATCTAGGATCTCTATCCGATACAATACTCTTAGGAACCCCATGCAACTTCACAACCACCAGAACATAAATCTCGGCTAACCTCTCCAAAGGATAACTAATATCAATTGGAATGAAGTGAGCAGATTTAGTAAGCCTATCAACAATTACCCAAATAGCATTATGACCTCTTTGCGTATTCGGCAATCCCATAACAAAATCCATCGATATACTATCCCATTTCCACTCCGGAATGTCCAATGGTTGCATCAATCCACTAGGCCTTTGATGTTCTACCTTCGACTTTTGACAAGTTAAGCACACATACACAAATTGAGCCACATCTCTCTTTAATCCGGACCACCAAAAGATTTTCTTCAAATCTTGATACATTTTATTGGCTCCCGGATGAATACTTAAGTTACTTCGGTGCCCTTCTTCCAATATCATCTTTTTCAACTCTACATCATCGGGAATACAAATACGACCACGGAATCTCAAAACTCCAAAATTATCAACCTTGAAATCTTCATTCTCATTCAACATCAAATCAACGAATTTCAAGTCCAACTTTTGCTTTTCACCTACCGTTGCAAGAAAATCATTCGTAACATGTAGCATACCAAGTTTCACACTTCTCGGCGTCATTTCACAAATTAAACTCAAGTCTCTAAAATTCTCCAAAAGTTCCCATTCTCTCGCCATCAATGCGGACATATGTAACGACTTCCGACTCAAAGCATCGGCCACCACGTTTGCCTTGCCCGGATGGTAATTCAAACCAAAATCACAATCCTTCAAAAGCTCCAACCACCTTCTTTGTCTCATGTTCAACTCTTTTTGATCAAATAAATATTTCAAACTCTTGTGATCACTAAAAACTTCAAATCTTGCACCATAAAGATAGTGTCTCCAAATTTTCAAAACAAACACCACGGCCGCCAACTCCAAGTCATGCGTAGGATAATTCTTTTCATGTACTCTCAATTCTCTTGAAGCATACGCCACAACTTTTCCATCTTGCATCAGAACACCACCTAAACCAACCAATGAAGCATCACAATACACAATAAATGGTTCTGTAGGATTTGGCAAAATCAAGATCGGAGCCGTTGTCAACCTTCTTTTTAACTCATTGAAACTCTCTTCACAATGAATATCCCAAATAAAAGTCTTTTCTTTACAAGTTAATTGCGTTAACGGAAGTGCCAACTTTGAAAATCCCTCAATAAACCTCCGATAATAACCCGCCAAGCCCAAGAAGCTTCGAATCTCCGTAACCGATCTAGGAGCCTCCCATTGCATCACTGCATCAATCTTGGATGGATCAACACTAATACCACTACCGGAAATAACATGTCCAAGAAAACTTACTTCCGATAACCAAAACTCACATTTCGATAACTTAGCATACAATCGTTTCTCTTTCAAAATTTGTAACACAATTCTCAAATGCTCTTCATGCTCCTCCTGAGACTTAGAGTAAATCAAAATATCATCGATGAACACAACCACAAAACGATCCAACTGTTCATGAAAAATACGATTCATGCATTCCATACACACACCCGGCGCGTTAGAAACCCCGAATTGCATCACGGAATATTCGTAATGGCCATACCGTGTCCTAAAGGCCGTCTTTTGAATATCCTCCTCTTTCACACGAATCTGGTGATATCCCGATCTCAAATCAATCTTGCTAAAAACACGTGCACCAACCAATTGGTCCATCAAATCTTTGATCCTTGGAAGCGGATACTTGTTCTTAATTGTCACCTTGTTCAATTGTCGATAATCAATGCACAACCGCATACTTCCATCCTTTTTCTTTACCAACAATACCGGAGCACCCAACGGAGAAACACTTGGTCTTACAAATCTCTTGTCCAACAAGTCATTCAATTGCCTCTTTAATTCTACCAACTCCGATGCCGACATACGATACGGTGCCATCGAAATCGGTCTCGTACCCAGAACTAGATCAATAGAAAACTCAACTTCTCTCTCCGGCGGTACATCCTTAATATCCTCAGGAAACACCTCAGGAAAATCACAAACAACAGGAAACACATCAAGTGACACTTGACCATCCACCGACAATGATGCAAACAACCCGAACAATTGAGCTTCGTCCGCTAAAAGTTTCTTCAATTCTTTAGTGGATAGGACACTCTCATCTTCATCATCTTCCAAAGAAGGAAACCTTACTAACTTGTGATAGCAATCTATATGAACTCGATTAAATCGCAACCAGTTCATACCCAAGATTACGTCTAAACCTTCCAACGGCAAACACACTAAATCCATCTCGAAGTCTTTACCATAAATGGTCAAAGGACAACTCACACAAACCAAAGAAGTAGTTACTCACCCCATCGCTGGAGTATCAATAACCATCTTACCATCCATCACAGACAACACAAGATTCAAACGCTTCGCGCACTCAGACGAAACAAATGAATGAGTCGCTCCCGTATCAATAATAGCAACTAAAGGTGTACTATTAATAAAGCATGTACCTTTAATCAAACGGTCTGCACTAGTAGTTTGAGTCCCTGCCAATGCAAACACCTTTCCGCCCGCTTGAGCTTGTTTCGGTTTAGTACACTTAGTACTAATGTGACCAACTTCTCCACAATTAGAACATTTCACCACTGGCTTCCCACACTCAAATGATTTATGACCTATTTCCCCACACTTATAACACTTAATGGGACCCGAACCTCCTCCTCCAGATCTCTTCTCAAAATTTCCCCTATGCTTGCCCTTATCAACAGGTGTCACATAAGGTCCACTTCTAACTTGTTGCTTTCCCCTCCTCTCATTCAAACTTTTGTAATGTGTAGAACGAGCCCTGCTATCTTCCTCGAAGATTCTACAACATTCCGTCAAATCCGAAAACCTTCTTATCCTTTGATATCCCACAGCCTGTTTAATCTCAGGACGCAAACCATTCTCATATTTAATACACTTTGAGAACTCAGCAGTGATTGCAGCATAGTGAGGATGGAATTGAACCAACTCCACGAACTTAGCAGTATAGTCCACCACGGACATACTACCTTGTTTCAATTCAAGGAACTCTATCTCCTTCTTCCCTTTCACACTTTCAGGGTAATACTTCCTTAAAAACTCAGTACGAAATAAATCCCAAGTTACCTCTTCATCATCCACCTCAAGAATTTGACGCATACCGACCCACCAATCGTCGGCTTCCTCCTTCAGCATGTGAGACCCAAGCCTCACTTTATTCTCTTCCTCACAGTCCATGACTCTGAAGATCCTTTCAATCTCTTTCAACCAAAGTTGAGCACCATCGGGATCAAATCTTCCTGAACTCGTCGTTAGCATTCACATTCGGCGCACCTTGCACCGCCCTAGCCATTGCTTCCAAAGCAGCAGTCATCGCATTGTCGTTTCTACCAGCCATATTCTAATCATTCCCAAAAATAACAACAAAGTTAAACAACAATTCAAACAATAAGATAACAAGACAGACACAACTGACTCAACTCTGGCTCTGATACCACTTAATGTAACACCCTATTTCTATACCCCCAAATAATCAAATAATCATTTAGGCACATATTAAAATTTCGTCAGAGTATAATTATAACATGGCATAAAAGAGGCATGTCACATCTAACACAATTATACCACATACAACACCTTCTCAAAACCGATATGCAACAGTGGGGTAACTTGCAACAGAGGATCTTAGTCCTTACACCCACATCTCAAATGTTTAGAATAAAAGCGGAAAATCTAAACATTGAATAACAACAAACATATATACATATATACATGAATCATCAACTATTCTCCACCAACATCATACACGTTTACATAAACATTCATCAGTAAGATACATATACACATGTATCACAAAAGAATCACAGCCATCCTAGCTACCCGGTGCTACATATCAGAGCCGACCGACCAAAAGAATGAAGACACGCTCCACAAAAAGACCACCAGCATACCTACTCTGCAATGCCTCATAGAGCATTATAAAACAGCAGAAGGGTGAGAAATATTATCATAATAACAATGTATATAATTATATATATAAACATAAAAATACAAATATTCCACATTCTCGCCACAATCCATCACTGTTTCCTCCATATACATCACAATGCATATCTACATATCAACCAAGCATATTAATCATGCATACTTTCATAATTCCCAATCATTCCACATAAACATACACAATTATGTTTACTCAACAACGCATCATTATAAAGATGATAAATGCAAATCATAGAGACCGACTCACGACTCTATGCAAATGCAACGCGGTACCGACTCAATCATCTCAAGTTCACTCAGGAACTTCTGCTGGAACCATCGCTCGTTACCCAAGTAACTCCCCGTCGGGCCTACGATGTTCACCCATTGCTCACACCCCACATGGGAACACAATGTTTATGGATCGCTCACACCCCACCTGGGCACACGACCCGATCGCTCACACCCCACACGCGGGCACACGATCTGATTGCTCACACCTCACCTAGGCACACAATCCGATTGCTCACACCTCACATAGGCACACAATCGTTCGTAACTATCGCTCACACCTCACATAGGCACACGATGTTACCACGGATTCTCATTAGAATCGCTCAACACAAGAATGTATTTCATGATGCCTCACATGCAAAATGACACAAAACATTCTTGAAATGCATACATATTCACAATATATTCATGAATTCATCTCATACAATCACATACAATCTATATACATTCACATCAATGCACTATTGTATGATTCACATTTAAATACACCATCAAAATGGTAAAAGTCGCTAAATAACACTATTCCCGACTTTCTGACATAATAAAATCGGCCAACAGTTTCCACACCATCATAATCATAAAGTACAGCTCAATAGCTTTCCAACGATATAAAGAACGCCTAAATCGGAGTTACGGTTCGAGAGTTATGAATTTTGTAAAAAGAAGAAATTATTTTTTCAAAAACAGAACAACCGCCCGACGAAGCATGCTCACCGCCCGGCGAAACGTGCTTCGCCTTTGCTTCGCCCGGCGAAGCACAGGCGACACCAAATCCTCAAAATAATTCAAAGAGGCAGAAGCTTGGCACCTCTGCGCCTCTCGAACCGCCCGGCGAAAAGGACGCATCGCCCGACGCTCAGGACCTTTCGCTCGGCGCTAGCACCAGGAGCAGAAAAATCCTACTGCGTGAACATTATTCCACACCTCCAATTTTTCCCATTTTCTTCCCCAAATCATTTCCAACAGCAAAACAATTACTAGCAGTGGTTCATACACACATATAGATCATACAACACAATTTATATCGATTTCTATCCGCGAAAACATCGATTTCTACCATTTTCTACACAAATGGGTTTAGTTCCAAAACTCATGAAAATCAACAAAATCAACAATACAATCATACATAATCATACACATTGCTAAGATAACAACATTTCACACCCTTACCCGGATTCCAAACTTGCTCTGTGATTGATCTTGATGAATTTCTAAGTTTTCCTCTTTTCCTCTTCTTTTCTCTTCCTCTTCTTCTTTTTCTCTCAATCTCTTTTCTATCTCTTTTCTTTTTATTGCTATTCTATTCTATTTCTTTTCTCTCATTTTCCAAACAATCAATTAATTCATTTTTCTCACAAATTCTAATTCCACTTAATTTCTAATTCATCATTAATTGAGAAAAGGCTTAAATACTCTTCATTCTAATTTCCCCGAAAACTCTCAAAACGGCAAAATAACATTTAACACACCAAATTCACAATTAAAATAATTTATCATCCAATTAAAATAAAAGACTCTAGCTAATTGGGAAATAATCAAAATCGGGGCGTTACACGTATTGCCCAAGGCCATACGCGTATGAGCAGAGGGTGTTTTCCTTGAAAGTTTTCTTTTAAAAATTCCATACGCGTACCATCATACCATACGCGTAAGGCCCTGTCCCCATACGCGTATCACCCTTCTATACGCATATGAGTAGAGACGTTTTCCTTTGAAAATTCACGTTTTTAAAACCATTACGCGTATTGCCCATGCCATACGCGTAATGCCATGCCCCATACGCGTAAGGCAAGGCCCCATACGCGAATGAGCAGAGGAAATCTGCAGAAAAACCAGCAGAAATTTCCTGCTACGGGTTGATCCAAAATCAACTCCAAAATCTCATTTGATCAATCACAAAGCAACAAAACATGTTATAACACAACAAGCAGTATAACATATAATCAGACATTGAGTTTCAGCAGTTAGATTTCGATTTTTTTTGGGCCAAAATAATCGATTTTCACAATTTCAACCTAACTCTAAACTCAAAACAAACTCTACTCTAAAGAGTCTAACTAGAACCCACCTGGATTACTAGACGAGGAGGTTGATACTGAGATGAATAGACGAAGAACAGATGAATGGATGATGATTCTTGAGCTTTTGAGAGATTTTCCTTCTCCTTTTCCTTTCCTTCTTCTTTTCCTTTCTTTTCTTTCCTTCACTTTTTCTTTTCTCTAACTTTGTTTGTTTTTCCAAGGAAAATGAAAAGAAAATAGATAGTATAGAAAACCATCATTTTTAGTAACACTACTAAATGTCCAATTTAGCTCAAATGCCTCAAATAATAAAAACTCAAAGTTAACTATTATTAATTAAATCGACACTGAGTTCGTCAGTTTACTCTAATTGTTTTATCAAATAATTGCCCAGAGTACTCCGGAACCCAGTTGATTGTAATAATACTAACTAGAGTGTTTATTATTTTACGGGGTATTACATCCTTCCCCCCTTAAATAGAAATTCGTCCTCGAATTTAGAAGATTACCTGAACAGATGCGGATAAGAATCTCGTATTTCCGATTCTTGCTCCCACGTAGCATCGCCTGGATGCGTCATATCCCATTGCACCTTAACAAGTGGAATATCTTTGTTCCTTAACACTTTTGTCTCTCTTTCCACGATACAACTCAGTGGTTGTTTAAAAGTCAAATCCGCTTTTATTTCTACCGATTCTGGTAGAATTGGCTGAAGAGGATCAGGAACAAACTTACGGAGCTGAGATACGTGAAAAACATCATGCATTTCAGATAGAGAGGGTGGTAAGGCTAATCTGTAAGCAACTTCACCAATCCTTTCTAAGATCTGATACGGTCCCATGTATCTCAGACTTAATTTGCGTGACTTAAACGAACCTCTCAATCTCAACCTCGGAGTAACTTTCAGAAATACATGGTCACCTTCCTCAAATTCCAAAGGTTTCCTACGATTGTCCGCATAACTCTTTTGACGATCTTGTGCTTGTTTAACTTTCTCACGGATCATTCGAATCTTTTCCGTAGTCTCTTGAATAATCTCGGGCCCCAAAATTCTATCTTCGCCAATTTCTGCCCAACACAAAGGTGTCCTACACTTTCTCCCATACAATGCTTCATAAGGAGCCATACTGATGCTCGCATGATAACTATTGTTATAGGAAAACTCAATTAACGGCAAAAGTTCTTTCCAATTTCCTCTACTCTCTAGTACACAAGCTCTTAACATATCCTCCATCGTTTGTATTGTTCGCTCAGTCTGACCATCCGTTTGAGGATGATTCGACGTGCTTAAACGCAAATTCGTACCCATGGCTTGTTGGAACACCTTCCAAAATCTCGAAGTAAACTTCGGATCTCTATCAGACACAATATTAGAAGGAACACCATGCAATCTCACAATCTCGGCAATAAACAACCTCGCAAGATTACTTGCCTTATAAGTAGTCTTCACGGCTAAGAAATGCGCAAATTTCGTTAGTCGATCTACAATCACCCAAATAGAATCATAACCACCTTGCATTCGGGGTAAACCCACTGCAAAGTCCATAGAAATACTATCCCACTTCCAAACTGGAACATCCAAAGGTTGTAACAAACCGCCCGGTCTTTGGTGTTCAATCTTCACCATTTGGCACACTGCACATTCTGACACATATTCCGCTATATCCTTTTTCATTCCAGACCACCAATAATCCCTCTTTAAATCCTGATACATCTTCGAAGAACCAGGATGTATCATAAAAGTACCTTTATGAGCTTCTTCTAGAATCTTCCTTTTTAATGCCTCATCTTTCGGAACACAAATCCTTTGATTAAACAGAACAATCCCATCTGTTGCTCGTGTAAAACCCGGTTGAAGTAACAACTCTTGTAACTCTTCCTCTAACAATTGTTCTTGTTGAATCTCAACTCTTAAAGTAGAATTGACATTCAAATTTCCCATGATTACACCATTCGGAGTCCACACAAACTGGAGATTAAGATCTCTAAACTTTTCCAACAACGAATATTCCAAAATCATCAATTCTGCACTATGAACCATTTTTCGACTTAAGGCATCCGCTACTTTTTTCGCCTTTCCTGGATGATACTTCAGTTCTAAGTCATAATCTTTCAAGTACTCCATCCATCTTCTTTGTCGCATATTCAACTCCTTTTGGTCAAACAAATACTTCAAACTTTTGTGGTCACTGAACATTTCAAAGCGTACACCATACAAGTAATGACGCCACACCTTCAGTGCAAACACCACGGCAGCTAGTTCCAAGTCATGAGTTGGACAATTCTTTTCATGAACTTTCAACTGTCGAGAAGCATAAGCTACTACTTGACCACCTTGCATCAGAACACCCCCTAATCCCCTCTTAGAAGCATCACAGAACACTTCGTAAGAGTTATTAGGATCAGGAATAATTAATACTGGAGCACTCGTCAAACTTTCCTTCAATTTCATAAAACTTTGTTCACAACCCGAATCCCACTCAAAAGCAAAATCCTTTCGAGTAAGTTTCGTCATTGGTAAGGCCAATTGAGAAAAACCCTTAATAAATCTTCTATAGTAACCAGCCAATCCCAAGAAACTTCTGACTTCTGAAATATTTCTCGGTCTCTCCCAATTAATCACTGCTTCTACCTTTGACGGATCTACTGCCACACCACCTTGAGATATAACATGTCCAAGAAAATTAACTTCCGACATCCAAAACTCACACTTACTTAACTTAGCAAACAATTGCTTCTCCTGCAATACCGATAAGACAATCCTCAGATGATCTCCATGCTCTTGTGGTGTACGAGAATAAATAAGAATGTCGTCAATAAAGATTACCACAAATTGGTCCAAGTAAGCCTGAAATATTCGATTCATGTAATCCATAAAAACATCTGGAGCATTAGTCACACCGAAAGGCATCACTAAGAATTCGTAATGACCGTAACGGGTTCTAAATGCAGTTTTTGGCACATCGGAACTCTTCACTCGGATCTTATGATAATCCGACCGTAAATCAATCTTCGAGAACACACAGGATCCTTTCAATTGATCTAACAAGTCGTTTATCCTGGGTAAGGGATACTTGTTCTTAATAGTGACTTTGTTCAACTTACGATAATCAATGCACAACCGCATTCCCCCATCTTTCTTCTTTACCAACAACACTGGAGCTCCCCAAGGTGAAACACTAGGTCTAACAAAATGCTTAGACATCAAGTCTTCCAAATGGTCCTTTAATTCTCTTAACTCAAGCGGTGCCATCTGATACGGAGAAACGGATATAGGAGCCGTTCCCGGTATCAGGTCAATAGAGAACTCAACTTCTCTCTCCGGAGGAAGAGAAGAAACATCCTCTGGAAACACTTCAGGAAACTCACACACTATTGGAATGCTCAGAACTTGCTGTTCCCTACTTCCTTCCTTAGTAAGAACCATTAAAACAGATTTCTCTTTCTCAAACAAGAAATTTACCATCCCCACCGTACCTTCTAAAATCGTTGATAATACATCCTTCGGAGTAGCCTCAGTAGATGGAATAATAATTAACTTCTCCTCACAACCGATAAAAACCGAATTAGATGAAAGCCAATCCATTCCCAAAACAACATCCACTTTCTTGAGCGGCAAACAAATAAGATCAATTTGGAAAACTCTTTCATTCACCGACAAAACACAATTTTCACACATCAACGGTGTTTCAACCATTTCATCCATGGCAGTAGTAACCACCATAGGAGGAAACAAAGGTAAAGTTTGCAACCCAAGTCGCTTCACACATCTTAAAGACACAAAAGAATGTGTAGCCCCACAGTCAAATAAAACAAAACAAGGTTGTCCATTTACAAAACACGTACCCGCAATCAAGGAGTTATCCCCCTTTGCTTTCCTCGCATCCAAGGTATACACTCGGCCAGTAGTCTTCCCTTGTGCCTGATTCCTACCCTGAGGATAATCCCTCGCTACATGACCCATCCTGTTACACTGATAACACCGTATTCCCTCCGAATTGCACCTACCAGAATGATTCCTGCCACAAGTACGGCATACCGGAGGCATACTAGTTCTAGAACTCTGGACTTGCTTCCCTTTGGAAAACTGTTGCCTTTGCCTAAACTGTTGATTCGACCTTCCACGGTCACTTTGAGTTGCCCTGTTCGAATCCACCTCCATTTGTACCTTTTTTAAACTATTTTCCGCCACATAACATTGTCTTAACATTTCAGCATAAGTAGAAAATTCCCGTTGAGACACGCTGTGTGAAATCTCAGCCCTTAACCCAAACAGAAACTGATCAATCTTCCACCTCTCATCAGGAGCATACATGGCCTGTCTAGAATAGTCAGCCATGATCTCAAATTTTTCAGCATAGGAAGCCACTGATAAGTTGCCCTGTCTCAACTGTTGGAACTCAAACTCCTTTTGCGACCTTAAAGAACTCGGAAAATATTTCTCCATAAAAGTTACCTTAAATTGCTCCAACACTTTTGGCACCTCCTGAATTGTCATCAAGGCTGAAGCGCTCTCCCACCACCTCATGGCAGGACCCTTCAACCAGTGAGAAGCAAAGGCCACCTTATTCTCCTCACTGCAATGAACTATCAGAAAAATCTGTTCCATACCTGTTATCCATTCGTGTGCCTTCACCGGATCTAGCCTTCCTTGAAACTCCGGAGGATTCATACGAACAAATTCCCTGTAGGTTCCTCCTGTAACTTCCGGAACAACTACTGGAGGATGCAGACCATCAGCCATTTGTTGCATCATTCCTTGCATGAACTGATTCTGCTGCTGCTGCATCTGTTGCATAAATTGGTACAAAGGGGTGTTCCCTTCATCACCCTGTGGAACCGTCCCAGCTGGAGTAGTCCTCGGAGTTCTGGGTCTTCCACGGTTGTTTCTACGTCCATCGGCCATGTTCCTGAATGTCATACAAATAGGATTAAGTTGATCAGGCCCAATACTATAAATATAACATGCAAGACCCAAGGCGACACCACGTATCTGAAACGGAAAGAAACACTTATTCTATTTCATGGCTAGGTCGAGGATACGACCTGCTCTGATACCAACTGTAAAGACCATATACCAATACATGCATCAAATCATATATTATACATGAGTTTCACTTTTGGTACTAAAATATGATAAGTTCCTAGTTAACACATTATATACATAAATGCCTCTAATACAAAACACTAAAAGTCTAAGGCACTACACATACAAGATGTTCCAAAATGATAAAAACTAAGAACTAGATCAATACAATGATCTCAAAACATAAACGCCATAGCGGAAGCCATGCCATCACAAAACCACGATCCGTAAGGAAAGTCAAATAACCTTGTCCTTACCCTTCGCGGAACCTGCAGAACCTGTGATGTAAACAACAACAGTGGGGTGAGATACATCAAATCTCAGGGAGTTCCTATCTTAAAGTCCTCTCGGCTTTACAGGGTTCTAATAAACCTAACTCATGTCAAATGGGAAGGGGAGAGTGACCATGAGTACACACACACAAATAACCACAATGCGAGCCTATAAACTCACACTAGTACCGAAGTACGTTCTGAGCCCGTACACTCAAGAACTCACAAAGTACCGTAGTACCTCTTGAGCCTGTAAACTCAAGGATTCACATATCAATAACCAATACCAAGGCATCCCCTTTTCTCGTACCCTTCTACATCTAGAAGGCGATCCGAGTCATGGATCCTTGTAGCTTCTTGGCATACGAATGGATTCGGGATCACCGGTCCGTACACCGTGATCCGTCACTTCACACGGCCAGTGCACCGTCACAAGTCTCTACCCATAGGTTCCATCGTACTATCACGGGACTCAAACCTGCCATGTAGTTGTGTATAATGTTCAGAGGAGGTGCTCGAGTCTCATGAACTACACCACACAAACAGTGGTTATTGATAAACAAAATGCACACGCCTCGCCCTTTCATGCACGAGCGTTGCCACACACAAAATTTCACACTTCCAACACTGTTTATGGTAATAATTCTCACTCTACCTATCTCATATTTTAACATGCATTTCAACAATTTATTACACATCATTTACAGATAAAAGTCGACAAAACGACACAATTTTAGAAATCCCGATATAATTAAATCGGCCGACAATCTTAAAACCAATGTAATAAGAAAGTACATTTTATTACCTTTCCAACGATACCAAAATTGTTCCAATCCGAGTCACGGATAAAAAGTTACGGCATTGGAAACAATCGATCGGAAAAATTTCACAATAGCAGAATTTCTGCATTTCCACTGGCCATACGCGTATTGGCACATCCCATACGCGTATTGCCCAAAATTCTCGCCCATCCATACGCGTATTGCCTAAGGCCATACGCATATGAGCAGAGGGTGTTTTCCTTGAAAGTTTTCTTTTAAAAATTCCATACGCGTACCATCATACCATACGCGTAAGGCCCTGTCCCCATACGCGTATCATCCTTCTATACGCGTATGAGCAGAGACCTTTTCCTTTGAAAATTCACGTTTTTAAAAGCATTACGCGTATTGCACATGACGTACGCGTAACGTCATGCCCCATACGCTTAAGGCAAGGCCCCATACGCGTATGAGCAGAGGAAATCTACAGAAAAACCAGCAGAAATTTCCTGCTACGGGTTGATCCAAAATCAACTCCAAAATCTCATTTGATCAATCACAAAGCAACAAAACATGTTATAACACAACAAGCAGTATAACATATAATCAGACATTGAGTTTCACCAGTTAGATTTCGATTTTTTTTTGCCAAAATACTCGATTTTCACAATTTCAACGTAATTCTAAACTCAAAACAAACTCTACTCTAAAGAGTCTAACTAGAACCCACATGGATTACTAGACGAGGAGGTTGATACTGAGATGAATAGACGAAGAACAGATGAATGGATGATGATTCTTGAGCTTTTGAGAGATTTTCCTTCTCCTTTTCCTTTCCTTCTTCTTTTCCTTTCTTTTCTTTCCTTCACTTTTTCTTTTCTCTAACTTTGTTTGTTTTTCCAAGGAAAATGAAAAGAAAACAGATAGTATAGAAAACTATCATTTTTAGTAACACTACTAAATGTCCAATTTAGCTCAAATGCCTCAAACAAAAAAAACTCAAATTTAACTATTATTAATTAAATCGACACTGAGTTCGTCAGTTTACTCTAATTGTTTTATCAAATAATTGCCCAGAGTACTCCAGAACCCAATTGATTGTAATAATACTAACTAGAGTGTTTATTATTTTACGGAGTATTACAATAACCGCCGTAATTTTCTTAATGATTTTTGTTTTTTTATTTATTACTTCGGTTACCAACCGTCATAACTTTGTGTATAGTATTATTTTATTTATATTTTTAAGTTATTTTAATTATTATATATTAAAATATATTTAAATAAAATATTATTTTCTCAATATTATTTATTTTCTTAAAATTATTTTCACAAAAATATTTTTATTTATGATATTTGTTTAATACTTCTTTATTTTTTTATATGATTTGCTATATTACTTTTTAAAATAGTAAAATTAAATACAATCATAAACATGTAATATCCATAATCATGTAATACCCATAAAACATGAAATATCCATAATCATAATATCCTAATCTTATAATAATAAGCATCATAAAGGCAAAAATACATAAAAAAAAGTTCATAAGAACGTCTACCATCAACAGGTAGCTATAAAAGTACATAGAAAAACATATCAAAGTCTAATTTTTCTTTCTTGATGATACATTATCTAGAATTCGGTAGCTTGACTCAAAAGAACGTCTACCATCAGCAGATGACTTCAATCCGTGAAAAAAAAGTATTAAACTTAGAAGAACGTCTTCCACTAGAATGAACCATCAATCTTAAACTTATATATTTTAAAGTTAATAATAGATTTCATGAAAATCATACCTGTCTTCCACTAGAATTTTGCATTTGCATTAAGAATTCAGTTTCTGCTTTCCTAGCATTGTCCCTTTCCTTTAAGAATGTGATTGCCTCCATCAAGTCATAAATTTTTTAATTCTATTTTTTAAGCGCATTAATTTCTTTTTGCGTTTCCTTTATTTTTTTCATTTTCTTCAAAAGAAGACGACGATCTCATAGATCTATTAATCTGAGATGGCGTAACTCCAAGTCGCATACTACGAACATATCCAGGATGTTCTTTTTCAAATACTTTAGAAAATGCCTCATTTTCAGACACGGAATCCTTAATTGCAACATGTAATTTTTCCTACACATACAAAAGAGAAAATTAAGCTACTGTTTATATAACAAAGATCATGATGCAACAAACTTAATATCTTATAAACATATTACTATATAGTAAGGTACTTTCTTTCTAAACATAAACTAAATTCTTTGTATTAACAGGACATAGGTGAACTTTCGTTCACTCTAATTATATATACAATGATTAACCTTCTTCAAGCCACAAACCAACAAACACATCACCAATTTCAGTTTTTGTTCTACATCTCATAGAATTATCAGGAAGAGCAGCTTCAATTAATATAAGTGTGTGATAGAATCTACTACTAATTACTACAGATCTAAGTTGCAAAGGAAGAAGAAAACATAAAAACAACTTTCAATATTTTTCATACCCTTTTCAACTCTCTAACAATAACTTAAATACTTAGGGTTTCTATTCTGATATTGGGCCTAAGCCACTTGGGTAACCCAAAACAACAAAAAGACTAATAATATTAAAGATACTAAATAATTCTAATTAATAAAATTGATAATCTTGAAACCATTTGGGCTGTTGGGCCTTGCGTTTGGGTTTAAAATGATGTCTTCTAACAATACTCCCGGTCCCCATAAGAACCTTGTCCTCAAGGTTCACTGTAGCAGTGCCACGTGTACGGCTGATGATGCTGGCTGGTGAAGAGAGAGAGACTGAATGATGAGGAACGTGGAAGGTGGGTGGCGTGGAGCTCAATGCAGGTTTTAGCACATGGGTTTGTTTAAAAGGCGCATGGTTTTGGGTAAAAGGCACATGGGTTTGGTTAAAAGGTAAGTGGGAAGTGGTTTTGTCAGAATAGTTGGGGAAGCGTGTGGATTTTGCGGAGACCGATGGCAAGGTCACATGCTGTGGGATAGGTAATATAGTGTTATTTATTGGGGAGTTTAAAAGGTGAGGAAGATGGATGGCAGCTGGTATCACGTGTGAAGAGGAGTGGGACCCGTGGGTCCGGAAGGGTGGGTTGGAAGCCAAGGATGGGGACACGTGGCGGGTGAGGGACGGTTGAGATAAAACAGCCGTTGGGGACAAAGTACGAGGGTGAGGAGGCTTAAGAGAAAGTGCGTTGGGGACAAAGTCATTTGGACTTCTTGTTAGTGTTGTAGCAGACTTGGAGAGTTCATTTTCTCCCAAACATAATTCCTTCGCTTTCTGGTCTAAACATTCAACCTTCTTTTCTTGTAACCCAGTGTCAAGTACATTCGAACCCAAAGCCTTGTCTTCTACACCCAGCTTATTTTTTTCCAGACGCACAGCCTTCTCTTTCAAAGCTACATCTGATTTTTCCAAAGAAATATTTTCATGCGCTGTGGTCTGTGGTGGTGGTGTCGTTTCATTTTTGCCTTCTTCCTTAAAGAACTTCGTGAAATCTGTTGTGTGAGGAGAAGAAAAATATGGTCTCAGCTGGGAGACATGAACAACAGGATGGATGCGTGAAGAAGAAGGGAGACCGATCTCATAAGCGACCTCACCGATCTGTTTCTTAACCTTGAAGGGACCAAAAAAACGTTTTCCAAGTTTCTGAGAAGATCTACGAAAAACAGTGGTTTGTCTGTATGGTTGAAGGCGAAGGAGTACCAGATCACCCACTTGAAAGGTAAAGGGGGTACGTTTCTTGTTTGCTTGCTCTTCCATTTTTGCCTTGCTGTTTTCCAAGTTTATTTTTAACTCAGAAAGTATTTGATCTCTTGCATGCAAGGTATCCGCTAGTGAAGTGTTAGAGCTCGATCCGGAGATAAAGTCATGGATAGAAGGAGGATATCGGCCATAAAGAGCTCGGAAAGGTGTCATGTGGATCGATGAGTGGAAAGAGGTGTTGTACCAGAACTCTGCCAAATGGAGAAACTTGTACCAACGACGCGGTTGGTCGCTCGTAAAACAGCGAAGGTATGTTTCCAAGCCTCTGTTGACTACTTCTGATTAACCATCTGTTTCGGGATGATACGCGGAACTGAACTTAAGAATTGTACCATGCAGTTTAAAAAACTCCTTCCAGAAGTGGCTAAGGAACAGTGGATCGCGGTCAGAAATTATTGACTTAGGAACTCCGTGATGTCTGAAGATTTCTACAGAAAAGCGAGCTGCGAGGTCCTGTGCTGAAAATTTTGTTGGAAGGGCTATAAAATGGGCGTATTTTGACAGGCGATCACATACTACCCATATAACAGTGTGACCGAATGAGTTGGGAAGATGTGTGATGAAGTCCATTGTAATGTCCTCCCAGACTTGAGTTGGAGTTGGCAAAGGTTGAAGTAGGCCTTTCTTTTTCTGTGTTTGATTTTTGTTTTGTTGGCAGATTGTGCAATGTTTAACAAAGCTTTTAACATCTTTGTAGAGACCAGGCCAAGCAAAAGAGGTTGCTATCCAGGCAACAGTTGGTTTAACTCCGGAGTGTCCAGCAGTAGGTGTGCCATGGAACTCGAAAATCAGTGCCTTACGAAGGTCAGGAAGGTCAGGTATAAACAACTTGTTATTGAAATAGAGCAAATCATTTATGTACTTGTAATCACTTTGATCTTCTGAGTTGTGTGTTTTGTCTAAAACTAACTGTTGACCTGCTGTTGTTTTTGTGTAATACTTCTGGAGTCGCTGAATGAGGGTTGGTATTGGTCAGGAGAAGGAGAACAGCAGAGGAGTGTCACTGTATTTACGGCTGAGGGCATCTGCTACCAGATTTGAACTACCAGGTTTGTAAAAAATTTCAAAATTAAAACCTTGCAGTTTTGAAGCCCATTTTTGCTGTTCTGGCGTTTGAATCTTTTGTAATAACAAGTTTCTAAAAATTTTCTGGTCTGTGTAGATGTTGAAATTCTGCCCCACCAAATATTGGCGCCACTTCTTAATGGATTCTGTGATTGCAAACATTTCCCGGACGTAAACAGAAGCGGATTGCATTCTTGGAGTCATTTTCTTGCTGAAGAAGGCTATAGGGTGTCCTTCCTGAGATAACACAGCACCAATTGCCACTCCGGATGCATCAGTGTCTAGGTTGAATTGTTTATTAAAGTCCGGCAATGTTAGCACCGGCAATGTTGTCATTTTCTTTTTGAGCTCTGTAAAGGCTGAACTAGCCTGTGTACTCCAAGAAAACTTAGTGGAATGCAAAAGATCGGTGAGAGGAGCGGCGAGAGTGGCGTAATTCTTGACAAATCTCCGATAAAATCCGGTGAGACCCAAAAATCCTCTGAGAGCCGTGAGTGAACGAGGTTCAGGCCAGTCCAACACTGCCTGAATCTTTTCTGGATCTGGTTCAACACAACCAGCAGCAATAACATGTCCTAGATAGGCAACTCTTTCAACTGCAAAGACACATTTTGATAATTTTGCCACAAAACAATGAGACAATAAAAGGTAAAAAACCACCTGCAAGTGAACTAAATGATCATTAAAAGTAGAACTATAAATGAGTATATCATCAAAAAAAACCAACACAAACTTGCGTAAGTATGGTCTTAGTAGATCATTCATAGCGGACTGAAAAGTAGAGGGGGCGTTAGTGAGCCCGAAGGGCATTACGAGAAACTCGTAGTGACCGTCAAAAGTACGAAAAGTCGTTTTATGAGTATCTTCCGATGCAACGCGGATCTGATGGTAACCAGATCGTAGATCTATCTTGGTAAAAATTTTAGCTGACCCAAGCTTATCCAAAAGCTCATCAATAGTGGGTATAGGAAATCGGTCTTTAATGGTTACAGCGTTGAGAGCGCGATAGTCTACGCAAAAACGCCAAGTCCCATCTTTCTTTTTAACAAGTAGGACAGGGGATGAAAAAGGGCTGTGGCTAGGAATGATGATGCCATCTTGTAACATTTCTTGAATAATTGTAGTCATGGCAGTCTTTTGGCTGTGTGGGTACCTATAAGGTTTAACATTAATAGGAGGGGTATTGGGCAGCAAGGGAATGTGATGGTCATGAGGTCTGGGTGGGGGAAGGTCACAAGGTGGGTGAAAGATTTTGGAAAATGATTTGAGGATTTTTAAGATGGCTGGATGGAGGTTGTGGGGTAAGATGGCTAAAGTAGGGGGTTGGGTAGCACCCACAGAAGAGGGAGGGTCAAGTGGAATAAAAGTCATGAGGTGTAGGGAAGCAATGAAGTCGGTATGGAGAAGGTGTTTGAATTGGTTGAATGTAGTGTGAATTGGGCTGGTGGTTGGGTCTCCTTTAAGAGTTAGGGGTGTACTTTGGTGTTTGAAGGTAATGGATACAATAGAAAAATCTGCTTGTATTGGGCCAAGAGTTCGCAACCAAGCCATGCCGAGAACAATATCAGCTCCTTCAATTGGCAAGAGATAAAAAGATAAGTTGAAGGGTTTGTCTTGGAGGAGAATGTGGACATTATTGCAGATTCCCTCACATTGTAAATGGGAACCATTACCAACCATAACTGAAAACTGATGGGTGGGCTTAGTTTTGAGATTTAAGTGTTGGGCAATGCGAGGTTGCATAATGTTATGAGTGCTGCCTGTGTCCACTAAAACCATAACTGATAACCCTCCAATAATTCGTTTGAATTTAAGTGTTTGAGGTGAAATCTGGCCGGTAAGAGCTTGCGGTGATAATTGAAAATAAGTGTCATTTAGGTCTATCTCCGCTTCTAATTCAGTACTGTCCTCAACAGTAATTTGTTGTTCTGGTCCTTCATCATCAGCCATGAATATAAGAAATCTGTTGGTAGAACATTTGTGACCAACTGTGAATTTCTCATCACAATTAAAGCATAGCCCTTGAGCCCGACGTTCTTGCAATTGTGAGTGTGAGAGGCGTTTGATAGGTAATTTGGTAGGGATAGTTGTGGTTGAAGGGGCTGTTTGTGGAGGTTGTATTGTGGTATTGTTTGGTGTTTTGATGGTTGGGTTTGGGGTTGTGTTGGGGGTGTATTTGGGGTAAGAGCTGGAAAATGGTTTTGAAAATTTGGGTTTGGAATCCTTGAGTTTAGATTCAATGAGTTTGGCCAGGCCAATGGCTTGTGAGATTGAGACCGGTCTATGAATGGCCATTTCATTTCTGATGTCTTTGTTTAATCCAGAAATAAAACAATTTAAAATTGCCTCTTGTGGTAAACCAATCACTTGATTTCCCAACTTTTCAAACTGCGCTTGATATTCAACAACAGTACCAGTTTGCTTTAATTTGAACAGTTCAGCTTGGTGATTGTCATAAGTAGAAGGCCCAAATCGTAATTCTAGGGCTTTTGTGAAAGAAAACCAATCAGTTTATAATTGGCTTTGATGCATCCACTTAAACCAACCTAAAGCTTCACCCTTCATATAAAAAAAAATTAATGACAATCTGTTTTCTGGTGGAAGTTGGTAAAATTGAAAAAACTGTTCAGCTTGAAACAACCATTCCAAGGGGTCAGATCCATCAAACATTGCAAGTTCCAATTTAGGTGTTCTAAATGGGGGTAATGGGGTAATTTGGGGCACGTATGGGTAAGGAATTTGGGGAATAAAAGGGGTATTATAATTTTGTGTGGGTGTAAAAGGGGTAGGGGATGGGATATATGGTGGATAAGGTGGTGGTGGTGGTTGTGCAGCAGTTATGCGAGTGGCTGTTGTAGCAACAGTTTGTGGAATAGTGGTGGAAAATGAAACAGAGTTTCTAATGGGTGTGTGAGCTGGGCTGAGTGTGTGGGAAATATGTTGAGATGCTGTATGAACAGCAGCAGTAGAGGAAGTTTCATGAGAGATACCTGATGAGGACCCCGCTGCGTGAACAGTAGCGGCTTGGTGAGGAGGGTCCTTTTGAGTGGAGATTTTTGTAAGGATGGACATGATAGATTCATGTCTGCTGTCAGCAAGATTCAATGCATTATCCATATGAGTATGAAGTTGACCGATTTGTTGTTCCCAATCTGCAGCAACCATGTTTAATCGCTCATCCAATTGCATTTGATTTTCCTGCATTGCATTGTTGAGTAGCAGCTGTGTTGTTTGAATAGCTTCTTCAACTATTTCACGGGAAGAGGTGTTTTGGGGTTTTGGGGGAGCCATGAGTGCAGAATGAAAGCATCAATGATAGAATCTACTACTAATTACTACAGATCTAAGTTGCAAAGGAAGAAGAAAACATAAAAACAACTTTCAATATTTTTCATACCCTTTTCAAGTCTCTAACAACAACTTAAATACTTAGGGTTTCTATTCTGATATTGGGCCTAAGCCACTTGGGTAACCCAAAACAACAAAAAGACTAATAATATTAAAGATACTAAATAATTCTAATTAATAAAATTGATAATCTTGAAACCATTTGGGCTGTTGGGCCTTGCGTTTGGGTTTAAAATGATGTCTTCTAACAGTGTGAGAATGTAATGAAAGTTACATTGTGGCCATATATAATTCAGGAAGACCATTCTAACAAATTCATCTTCAATTAATTTAGTTTTTATTTTTAATTTCGTGTACAATTAAAATGTATTTCAAAGACTCTATCAATGCATGATCTATAGTATGTAGACATATTCCAAACAAACAAAACACCGCCACCTCCAAGTCAGTCCGTATTCCATAATAGCTCCATATTGAAGTCTAAGAAACTAAGATAATATCACAGGAAGTATGAAATGAGATTAAAAAAAACAACCTTATGTATAAGCTTATGTATAATTAAGAGTTGTTTAGAGAGTTGTTTGATGTCATATCTATAAAGATTTGGCACTTCAAGCAGTGATAGTGAAGATAGTGGAAGTTATTCCAACATGAAAATGTTAAGATATATCCTTCCATGTTAAGATATTTTCGTTGTATTATGAAATGTTTGAAAGGATATATCTTAACTTTTGTTTTTAGTATTTCAATATATAAGTTAATTTATGGAAAGTTTTGTTTGCTCCTTTCAAATATATCCATTCAAATGTTAAGATACGTATATTAATGCCGAAAGCTTGTTAAGATATATCATTTCTTAGTCTTCTACATGCTAGAAAACTTCCTTTTACCTATTAGATTATGTTCATGCAATTGTTGTTTCTGTTCAAGCAGTAAGATTCAGCAGCATTTGAAATTCTTAGAAGGAGAAACTTCTAGTTTTTCCCTCACACTCAAGATATTTATGTACCTTTTATTAATATCTATTCTCATGGTCATATACACGATATTTAAAGAGCTATTTTAAAGATTTAGGAAAAGGTTCAGTTCTTACTAATTGGAACAACAGAAACAATAAAGTGTATTATTCACTTTAGTTTTGGAAAACTGTATAATACACAGTACACTCATACACTGCATCATTGAAATAGCAAGGGTATTATAGTTTGGATTACGACAGTGTAGATTTTATGGTCTAGACGGAATAGCGACGTCTTTGAAAATTAGAAATGATCTGTTTTGGATTCTGTGAATTCAATCATGTTTTTTAGTTGGAAATGGCTATCTCTAGTTAATCCTAAAGTTAGTATGACAATCATGACTCTTCACCATTCCATGCACCTTGAGATTTACCAAGTCAATGCATCTAGATATTTTGCTTAAATAACCATCAGACACCCTAATATTCTTTAAAAGTGTTAAAAAAATTATTTTATCTTTACCCATTAGACTAAAGGCCGACGGAGAAATTCTACCATTTTCATCAGGCCAAAGATCAGGTCTTATGCCAATATTTTGAAGGTCTTCTCTAACTTTAAAATGGTCTTTACTCTTTTTCCTATAATTTAGTAAAGTAAATATGACATTATCGCACACATTTTTTCTCAATATACATCGGATCAAGATTATGGCGCAGAAGATTATCCTTCCAATATGGAAGTTCAAAAAAATATTTTCTTTTTCCATTGTTCAGGATGACTTTGTGTAGGAACACATTGTCAACTATAACCTTCTATAGGTTGTCCCTCACGTGTTCTTTTTACCGAATAATGTTCGAAGCGGACTCCGCATTTCTTGTTCACCGTTAAAGCGAATCCTATTCAATATAAACTTGTGTATACGGTCATGGAAACGACGATGACCCATAAAACACCATTTACGACTAGCTGTGAGATGGATAAATGTAGTTTGAAAGTTACACGATGGACAAGCAAGTCCTGTGTATGTGTTCCACCCAGAAAGTGCACCCAACCTGGAAAGTCACTATTCGTCCACATCAAATTGGCATGTAACTTGAACATCTCTTTCTTGAAAGAATCGTATGTATCTACACAATTTGTCCATAACTCCTTTAGCTCTTTGACTAAGGGTTGTAAGTAGACGTCAATATTATTTCGTGGTGCTTCTTTACCGTGAATTATCATTGACATTATAAAAAATGTATGCTTCATGCAAACCCATGGAGGAGTGTTATATGGAATGAGAACAAATGGCCAAATACTATTATTTGTACTCATACACCAAATGTATTAAAACCACCACTAGCCAATGCAAGACGTGTAACGCCCCGATTTGTTTGATTCTATTTATTTATTTCATTTATTTGAATTTTGTGAAATGTGTGAATTTATTGCATTTTACCTGCTAATTGAGTTAATTGGTTAATTTCTCTTATAGGTAAAATATTTTCAATAAATTATAATTTTCTTTTCAACTTTTATTTCATGAAAATATATTCCATCGCTGTTTATGTTTTATCGCATTTTGAGAGCGTTTGGGAGATATTTGAGCGTAAGGGCAAAATGGTCATTTTGGGTAGTTAGATATTTTGTTATAAATAGAAAGTGGAAAGAAAAAGAGAGAAAAGAGAAGATAGAAAGGAAGAGGAAAGAAAAGAGGAGAAAGCGAAGAAAATCGAAGATTCTCCGTTTCAAGCGCGATTAATCGGGTAAGGGTGAGAAGTTTCAATTATATCTTGCTTGTGTATGTATATGTGTTGTTTGTTGTAATTGTTTTGGTTGTTTCGCAACTTTTCGTATCGATTAGAATTAGGAGCAATTGATAGAAATAGATGTTTTCACGGATGAAATTCGGTATAAACCGCGTAGAATACTCGTTGATTATGTCTAAACATGTTTTGGTTGTTCTGGTATGAATTAGAAGGGGTTGGGTGGTAAAAATGATGTATTTTGGTCCCATATGACCTAGGTTGACGCTGCTGCGAATTCTGGGTTTCGCGGGTTCGCCTAGCGAACCCCAGCGAAGGAACGGGCGAATGTTCACTAGATGGATCGCCTAGCGAACTTTATGACTGTTTTCCACTGCCTTGGTTCGCTATGGTTCGCCTAGCAAATACTGGAGCGAACATGATATTTTCCAATTTTGTTTTCGTCGTAATTTTCAAACCGTAAGTCTGTTTTGGTCTCCGTTCGAAGCGTTGGAAAGCTAATGAAATATTTTTTCTTTTAAAAATGGTTTGGAGGTCATTAGATGATTTATTTAAGTCGTGGTTTTTAAAAAGTGTTGGGTTGTCGGATTTTTACCGTCGTATTGATGTGCGATCGATGTATTATTATGCTATATGCTTTTGATATGTAACATGTAGCTTGTGTGCTGTTATATGATGTGTATATACATGATGGAATGTTGTGACGATGGTTTGTGGCCTTGTGGCAAATATGTGCATTGCGTTGGATTAGACTTCGAGGCGAGATTAATGATGTTGTTGTGTGGTAAAAATACATTGTTTGATTGAATATCAATGTATGTTGTTATGATGTGTCGTGGGTAGCCTTTGTGGTGTGAATCCCTTGTGGAAGTCATTGTGATTTGTATGATTGTTGTCGTAGGTGATGAAATGCATTGTTTGAATTGTTTTCAATGCATGAATATGATGATGTGTATATTAATTGTGTAACATACAATGTGGATTTGATATTAATGTGTATGCCTTGTATGACGTTGAGTAATGATAGTGCATGTGATGACATGTTGTGATGATAAAGTGTGGCCGAAAGGCAAATGAATGTGATATGTTGTAATTGGTTTTATATGCATGTTTATGATTACATGTATGTGTGAAAATGAATTGCTTACGTGAAGTTCAATGTATGCTAATTGGTGGCCGTATGGGAAGAAAATGCATTGTTGGATTGATTTCTAATGCATGAATAAAGATGGTGAAATAATTCATATTGATGAATTGTATGTGATTGTAAGAGATGAATGCATGACAATGTTTGTATACATGTATGCATTACAAGAATGTGTTGAGTCATTTTGTATGTGAAGTATAATGATGTACATTCTTGTGTTGATTGATTCTAATGAGAATCCGTTGTAATGTCGTGTGCCTATGTGAGGTGTGAGCGATGATTACAAAAGATTGTGTGCCTATGTGAGGTGTGAGCAATCGGATTGTGTGCCCAGGTGGGGTGTGAGCAATCGGATCGGGTGCTCGCGTGTGGGGTGTGAGCGATCGGGTCGTGTGCCCAGGTGGGGTGTGAGTGATCCATAAACATTGTGTGCCCATGTGGGGTGTGAGCAATGGGTGAACATCGTAGGCCCGACGGGGAGTTACATTGGTAACGAGCGATGGTTCCAGCAGAGTTCCTGAGTGAACTTGAGATGATTGAGTCGGTACCGCATTGCATTTGGATAGAGTCGTGAGTCGGTCTCTATGATTTGCATTTATCATCTCTGTATTTGTGCATTGATGAATAAACATAAATATGTATGTTTATGTGGAGTGATAAGAATTGTGGAAGTGTGCGTGATGAATATGCTTGGTTTTGTACATATATACATTGTGATGTATATGAGTGAGTTGTGATGAATTGTGGTGAGAATTGTGAATGGATGCGTTATGTGTGGAAAATCATGATTTGATTTATTATGTGTGATATGTTGTATTTGTGGCATGCTATATGTGTTAGTATGTGATGGTATGGGTGAGATAATTCATTCATTTGTTTGAATGTGTGTTTGCATATTATTATACAATCTTGATTTAGTTGTTATTTCTCACCCTTCTGCTATTTTATGATGCTCTATGAGGCATTGCAGATTTGAGTTGCTGGAGGTCTTTTGTGGAGACTAGCCCTCTGTTCTGTTGTCGGTCTTGGTGTCTGCTCTGATACGTAGCACGAGAGTCGGGGAAACGATTATGTTATTTATGTATATAATTGTTGAATATATTTGGTATTACATTTATAAGGAAAAGTTTCCCAATTGAGGGTAATCTATTTTACGCTATGTATCAAATTTATGAGCAGGGATGATGTTTTGTTTATTTGAATGTGACATCCTTGTTTCTGTCGGAAAAATATATTTTTAGTTACTCTGATGTTATTTATGTATTATTTATTCGCGATGGGAATTGGGGTGTTACATTAGTGGTATCAGAGCAGGTCGGTCCGTCTGGCCAAGTTGTTGAGTCAGTTGGTGTGACAGTTGAATACTGTCAATGTTGTTGGTCCCTTAGTACGTGATATGTGTGCGGAGCACTGTCGGTACTTTCTGGTTTCCTAATCTTTTGGTCCTCGGGTGTTAGAATGAGATAAGTGGGGGAGAAGCTGGTACTTCTCCAAGTTGCTTCGGTTGTGGAGCGTTGGCTCAGTGTGTTGTGAATTGCAAGATTGTAAGTGTTGTTAGGACAGTGTTGTTCCCAATTCCGGAGGGAATGCGGAGGTAAGGGTTATGTCGACTAAGGATTGGTGCCTTAGTTAGTTTCGTGCATGAGATGTAAGGAATGCTATTATAGTTTGGTGAAGACGGTTTATGCCCCATCATGATTGTCGGCTGTCTATTGACAAATTGAGGAACTGATCACCCTTAATCTCTTGTTGATAGTAGACGGGAATTATGTTGGATGGAATAGAGGGTCTTTCCGGCTTGGATAGTGTGTGCCATGAATTATTTGGAATTGAGAAAATGATTACGGATTGCTTTGACTAGTTGATGAAGACTCTTATACTGGAAGATGAGACGGATTAGAGGTTTTTTTTTGGTATGTTGGTCAAGTTGGGAAGTCATTGGGAGAGAACGATTGGGTATTGTTAAAGGTTGTTCTCAGAGAGTAGAGTGTGAGCTCAAATTGGACGAAGGTAAGGATTTGAGGATGAATCTGCTAAGTAAGTAAAAGAACTTTTAGGACGTGAAACTAAGATGTTATTATGTTTGTGACGATAGTTTTCTAGGAATTAGCAGAAAGGACACAGTGATGAGCTACCGGTTGTGCGTAATTTTTAGATGTATTCCCGGATGGAATATTGGATGTTAGTATTAGAAGTACCTGGACTGATAGAGCAGTTGGAAGATTTACTGGAAAGGGGAATTGTGAGACTAAGTGTGTCGTCTTGGAGAGCCCCAGTATGGGTAGTAACAAAATGGAGAGATGATTGAATGGAATAACAAGCATTATGATGGTATTGGTATTGAGACTATGGAAAGCGAAACTTAAAGTTCTGGAGAGGTTTGGAGTCTTTGGAATTATAAAGCGTTAATGGAAATTTTGAGAAAACCTTAAGTGTGAATGTACTATTTGAGAGTTCTTTTGGGATGGTTGTTGCTACACGTGGGGATTTATGGAATTTGGACTGTTAAGAGAAGAAATTGTGTATGGGTTATTAACAGTTGATTAAGGTAACGATTGAGAATAAGTGTCCACTTTCATGAATAGATAACTGGAATGGTTTGGTTGAGTTTGAGTGAAATCGCAATTGGATGGAATGTTTGATAAGAGTGGTGAATGGTGTGAGTTGAGGCTTTGATTGATTTAATGTGAGTCTGGACAAGTTTGAATGAGGTTTGGTTTGTTTGGGCATTACAACGTGCAGTGATGTTGTTCGGTGATAGTAATGCGCCTGTAATATTTGTGGAGTAGAGGAATCGTACCTTCCATATTTATGTGGGTTTGAAAATGTTTTGGGTTGAAAAATGTGGATTTTGGGGTTTCAAACAGCGCTGAAGGATTCTGAGTTTTCGCAGGGTCGCCTAGCGAACCAATCGACGAAGGGTAGCGAAGGTTCGCTACGGGTATTCGCCTAGCGAAGGCATGAGCGAAGGTTCGCTAGAGTGTTCGCCTAGCGAAGTTTGGGTGTTTTGAAGGTGGGTAGTTACTGCCTTGGTTCGCTAGAGGGTTCGCCTAGCGAACTTTGTGTTTGTTTTTATCTAACAGTTGGTTCGCTGGAACATTCGCCTAGCGAAGGAGCTAGCGAATGCTCGCGAGGGAAGTTCGCCCAGCGAACAGTGCTGTTCGTGTAATTTTGTTTTCTGCATAACTTTTGATTGGTGACTCGGATTGAGGCACGGTCGGATGATTGGAATTCCTGATTAGTTATGACTTTGGCTCGAATTATCCTATTGGTAAAGTTTATGTCGTGCGTGATGAGTTAAGTCGAAAGTTTTTCTTATGTTTGCTTTGATGGTTAAAAAGTGGAAACTTTTGGGAGGATTTAGAGATTTGGGTTGGTGTGTGAATTGACGTCTGATAGTGTGCGGTTGGGTATACTAACAGTGATTTTTGGTGAAAATGAGAAAGAGTTAGACTTTGGACGTGAAATTGGTAATTGTGATGGTTACGAGTAATCAGAGTGCGCAGCGGATGCGTGTTGTGGCACAATTTGTACTTGCGTGTGGGACTCGTAAGAGTTCATAGGTTGAACATTGGGAACATGTAGGAGTGAGGAGGCCATTGGATGTTTTAGAATGGAAGTGTTAGGTGAAAGGTTCAAATGTTATCCATGGGCTACTATGTAGATGGATGTTTGGTTGCATGTTCGATTGGTGAATCGTAGCACTGCTGTTGGTGTTCTGGTTTGTGTTGTTGCCTCGTTTCCATGGTGATGTTTCGAGTGTGTGTAGCTAATTCCTGTGTGGGGAATTAGGGGAGTGTTACCTAGGGTAGGGTAACGATCTTGTTGTGTTTCGGTTCTGGAGTGAACCTGTGTGTTGGTTTCTTGGTTTTCTTTGAGTTGTGAGTTGGTGGTCAAGTGTATTGTATGGGCTTTGCTTCTTGTCGTTGTAGTTGACGTCGTTGTCGTGTCGTTGTGGTAGTTAGCAAGGTGGTTTGTCAGTTGTGTTATTCGTGGTGTGCCTTTTGCTGGCATGTTGGTTTGTTAGTCGGATGCGAGAGTCGTATTCGGAGTTGTTCGTATCGGTTAGATTTTCGAGTACGAAAATGTCTAAGTGGGGGAGAATTGTAACGCCCCGATTTGTTTGATTCTATTTATTTATTTCATTTATTTGAATTTTTTGAAATGTGTGAATTTATTGCATTTTACCTGCTAATTGAGTTAATTGGTTAATTTCTCTGATAGGTAAAATATTTTCAATAAATTATAATTTTCTTTTCAACTTTTATTTCATGAAAATATATTCCATCGCTGTTTATGTTTTATCGCATTTTGAGAGCGTTTGGGAGATACTTGAGCGTAAGGGCAAAATGGTCATTTTGGGTAGTTAGATATTTTGTTATAAATAGAAAGTGGAAAGAAAAAGAGAGAAAAGAGAAGATAGAAAGGAAGAGGAAAGAAAAGGGGAGAAAGAGAAGAAAATCGAAGATTCTCCGTTTCAAGCGCGATTAATCGGGTAAGGGTGAGAAGTTTCAATTATATCTTGCTTGTGTATGTATATGTGTTGTTTGTTGTAATTGTTTTGGTTGTTTCGCAACTTTTCGTATCGATTGGAATTAGGAGCAATTGATAGAAATCGATGTTTTCACGGATGAAATTCGATATAAACCGCGTAGAATACTCGTTGATTATGTCTAAACATGTTTTGGTTGTTCTGGTATGAATTAGAAGGGGTTGGGTGGTAAAAATGATGTATTTTGGTCCCATATGACCTAGGTTGACGCTGCTGCGAATTCTGGGTTTCGCGGGTTCGCCTAGCGATACCCAGCGAAGGAACGGGCGAATGTTCGCTAGATGGTTCGCCTAGCGAACTTTATGACTGTTTTCCACTGCCTTGGTTCGCTATGGTTCGCCTAGCGAATACTGGAGTGAACATGATATTTTCCAATTTTGTTTTCGTCGTAATTTTCAAACCGTAAGTCCGTTTTGGTCGCCGTTCGAAGCGTTGGAAAGCTAATGAAATATTATTTCTTTGAAAAATGGTTTGGAGGTAATTAGATGATTTATTTAAGTCGTGGTTTTTAAAAAGTGTTGGGTTGTCAAATTTTTACCGTCGTATTGATGTGCGATCGATGTATTATTATGCTATATGCTTTTGATATGTAACATGTAGCTTGTGTGTTGTTATATGATGTGAATATACATGATGGAATGTTGTGATGATGGTTTGTGGCCTTGTGGCAAATATGTGCATTGTGTTGGATTAGACTTCGAGGCGAGATTAATGATGTTGTTGTGTGGTAAAAATACATTGTTTGATTGAATATCAATGTATGTTGTTATGATGTGTCGTGGGTAGCCTTTGTGGTGTGAATCCCTTGTGGAAGTCATTGTGATTTGTATGATTGTTGTGGTAGGTGATGAAATGCATTGTTTGAATTGTTTTCAATGCATGAATATGATGATGTGTATATTAGTTGTGTAACATACAATATGGCATTGATATTAATGTGTATGCCTTGTATGATGTTGAGTAATGATAGTGCATGTGATGACATGTTGTGATGATAAAGTGTGGCCGAAAGGCAAATGAATGTGATATGTTGTAATTGGTTTTATATGCATGTTTATGATTACATGTATGTGTGAAAATGAATTGCTTACGTGAAGTTCAATGTATGCTAATTGGTGGCCGTATGGGAAGAAAATGCATTGTTGGATTGATTTCTAATGCATGAATAAAGATGGTGAAATAATTCATATTGATGAATTGTATGTGATTGTAAGAGATGAATGTATTACAATGTTTGTATGCATGTATGCATTACAAGAATGTCTTGAGTCATTTTGTATGTGAAGCATAATGATGTACATTCTTGTGTTGAGTGATTCTAATGAGAATCCGTTGTAATGTCGTGTGCCTATGTGAGGTGTGAGCGATGATTACAAAAGATTGTGTGCCTATATGAGGTGTAAACAATCGGATTGTGTGCCCAGGTGGGGTGTGAGCAATCGGATCGTGTGCCCACGTGTGGGGTGTGAGCGATCGGGTCATGTGCCCAGGTGGGGTGTGAACGATCCATAAACATTGTGTGCCCATGTGGGGTGTGAGCAATGGGTGAACATCGTAGGCCCGACGGGGAGTTACATTGGTAACGAGCGATGGTTCCAGCAGAGTTCCTGAGTGAACTTGAGATGATTGAGTCGGTACCGCATTGTATTTTCATAGAGTCTTGAGTTGGTCTCTATGATTTGCATTTATCATCTCTGTATTTGTGCATTGATGAATAAACAAAAATATGTATGTTTATGTGGAGTGATAAGAATTGTTGAAGTGTGCATGATGAATATGCTTGGTTTTGTACATATATACATTGTGATGTATATGAGTGAGTTGTGATGAATTGTGGTGAGAATTGTGAATGGATGCGTTATGTGTGGAAAATCATGATTTGATTTATTATGTGTGATATGTTGTATTTGTGGCATGCTATATGTGTTAGTATGTGATGGTATGGGTGAGATAATTCATTCATGTGTTTGAATGTGTGTTTGCATATTATTATACAATCTTGATTTAGTTCTTATTTCTCACCCTTCTGCTGTTTTATGATGCTCTATGAGGCATTGCAGATTAGAGTTGCTGGAGGTCTTTTATGGAGACTAGCCCTCCGTTCTGTTGTCGGTCTTGGTGTCTGCTCTGATACGTAGCACGAGAGTCGGGGAAACGATTATGTTATTTATGTATATAATTGTTGAATATATTTGGTATTACCTTTATAAGGAAAAGTTTCCCAATTGAGGGTAATCTATTTTACGTTATGTATCAAATTTATGAGCAGGGATGATGTTTTGTTTATTTAAATGTGACATCCTTGTTTCTGTCAGAAAAATATATTTTTAGTTACTCTGATGTTATTTATGTATTATTTATTCGCGATGGGAATTGGGGTGTTACAAGACACACATTTCACGGATCAGATAAAAACAAAGTATGTGTCGAGTCAAATTTTTTCCATGCTTCTGAATATCTAGGATGCCTCAACATTCCATCATTGTTAGTATCTGTTACATGCCACCTCATATACTCGGTCTTCTTTGATGACAAACATAATCTTTGTAATCGAGGTTTTAATGGAAAATAATGACGAACCTTGGCAGGAATTTTCTTTTTTTTTCTTGTTAATAGAGACCTCTTCATCTGTTTTCCATTTTGAAGTGTTGCCATTTTTGCAAGTCTCCCTCTCTTCATCTTCTCCCCAATAAAGCATACAACCATTAGGACATGCGGGTATCTTTACATAATTCAAACCAAGTTTTGTGATTGATTTCTTGGCTTCATAGAACGAATTTCATATTCAAATGCATCTTTTATTAACTCTAAAATCATTGTCATTGCCTTCTCACTCAATGCACATCAACATTTTATATGTTACAACTTAACCAAAAAAGGCAGTCTTGAATATTGTCTACAACCTTCATATAAAGGTTGTTCTCCTTCTCTAGCCAATTCATAGTACTCCTTGGCTTCATTTCTTTCCTGAGTTGCACTTTGCATCACATAATCTTCTTGGTCATTCACGAGCTAGGCACTTATGATGGTGTCAGTACCAAATAAAATGCTTGTATTGTATTATTCTAGGTATATATTATACAGGGCATTACAAGTTTAATACCTGTGTTGGCATCAGACAGGAAGTATTTATAAGTTTGGAAGAGTTGACCCTTACTGACATTTTTTATTTTTCTTAATCTCGCCCAAAACAGTTGACCTGAGCTTGCTATGCCAAAAAAACGTATGAAGTCTTCGGACCAGACAAAGAAATGTTACGCTTTTATCTCTCTAGTTGAGTAATGAAAAGTTATGGGAAATTTTCTATAACTATTTGTCTTAAAATTAGGATGTTCCGTATGACTATCTCACATGTGGCTCTATGTGGTATATCTAGGATGTGACGCATATGGTTATACCACTCAAATTTTCAACATCGGATCGTCCATAATGTGTAAAACGAACTAACAAACATAAAAATTCAAAAATTTAAACATCCGGACTCCCAGAGGTCCACCATCACCTTCCTAGATCACAATTCACAAGTGTCACACTATAAAGAGTCCATCACATTCCCATATCAGAATTCATAAGTGACACACTAAAAAGGGTTATTCTCAACTGAATTTTTCCAACCCTAGATGAACATAGACTAAAATTTTCAACATCGAACTGTAAACAACATGTAAAACAAACAAGTGTCGCACTAGAAACGGCCATTCTCAATAGACACTTTCTAACCCTGGATGAACATCGACTTAAATTTTCAATATCGTACCATCCACAATGTGTAAAATGGATCAAGAAACAGAAAGTCAAAAATTCAAACAATCAAGCTCCCAAAGGTCCACTGTCACTTTTTAAATAGACGACAAATATTCGTTACTTAGTTTTTTTTCATCAAATTGATCATAAATAAAAAGTAAAAAAGAAAATAAAATATGATACTTTACCCATCGGTTTTAAAAAAGAATAAAAGGTGTTAAAATATAGTTGTTATTCGAAGGTGTGTCCTCTAAATATTTTACTCAACGGAGAGAATATGAGATGTTTAAAAAAAATTAAAATGTAACGCATATATGGTTTGCACATCAGTTTGTTGTTAGATAAGATGAAAATGTTGTCATAAAATGTATTATTTATAATAGTTAGTAAGAATTTCTCAAACTAAAACTTCTGAGTATGGTTTAATTTTGAAGAGTTTACCCTTGATTGTAGGGCCTAATGACCAACATAAACCGAAACAAACATTTACGTGAGAGAGAAATACAATGAGATGGATTTTGATAGATAATTTTATTTAAAATACCTCACAACTAAACTACTAGATTGTAATGACAATTACAATGATTACAATTTTAAAATAGTATATTTTTGCCAAATTATATTAAATATAATTTGTTCTAAATAATTATATTTTATTATTTTGATATAAAATAAAAGGATTGACAATTTATTTTTATTTTTATAAATATTTAAACAAATTTAAAATAAAAATAAAACATATGATTTATAATTTTGATAATAGGTGACATTGATAATTTATTTTATAAAGTATTGTAAATCTATTTTTGTAATTGAGAAAAATATAAATTTAAAAAAATTTATTCTCTTGTTAGATCAATTTACAACATTTACTTGATTATGTAGTGTTAAATTTAGGTTTACTATTATTATTAATAAATTTTATTTTATTTATTTATTAAAAAAGAAATTAGAGTTTCATATAATACTCAATCTAACTTTGAATATATAGCTGAATAAACATGAGTATGAGTATGAAATAGAATTATAATCTTTAATTAATTAAAAATTTGGATTAATTCAAGTCTCAAATATACTTTTAGTTAAATTAATTTTTTGACAGAGAAATAATAAAGTTAAAGATAATGTAATTTTAAAATAAAATAACTTAATAGAATAATTTATTTTTAAAAATAATAAATATGTTAATAGTTTATTTTAATATATTTTATGTACATAAAATATCAAAAAGAAAATTACCTTGGAGGTTTCTTTTCTATGGAAATATTGCTAGACCATGAGCGATATTTACCATATGGATGGTGTGCTGTAACCGGCTGATGACAAAGGAGAAGCTCCAAAAGATGGGGGTTATTAATGATGGTAGATGCGTGTTTCGTAATGAGAGTGAAATTATGCAGCATTTGTTCTTTGGCTGTAAGTTTACCAAACAGGTGTGGAAGGATGTACTACATTATTGCAACCTTATGCATGAGCCTACTATGTGGATTATGGAACTTCAATGGGCCATTAGATCTACTCGTGGGAAAGGCGTGAAGGCTCGAGTCATCAACTCTATGCTGGCTGAAACAATATACCATGTTTGGAATATAAGGAATAAAAGCGTGTTCCAAAGTGGAGATACCCAAGAATTGAAAAGTGCTGATATCACTAGTATGGTGCAACTTAGAGCTGGGAAGTATGAAAGAATTGTTGAATTCTTTAATAGATTGACTTAGTTTTTTTTGTGTCTCTTTTGTTCTACTTGTATTTCTGGAAGCCCGGATCGTATATGATCGGATATGTACTTAAACATATTTTTTGGCAATATAATGCTTATCTTTATTCCAAAAAAAAAAAAGTCAAAAACAAAATCTTCATGAATTTGTCATAAAAGAAAAAAATTGACATTTATATATTAATTTGAAGGCTTAAATAGTGTTTTCGTCCCTATAAGTTAGCGAGTTTTTGGTTTACGTCCCTATAATTTTTTTTTTTTTGGTTTTAGTTCCTATATCTTACTTTTTGCTTGCTGTTTCCATATTCCATGTTCTTGTAAATAAAGTAATATTGGTTCATGTGCCTGGTGACATGTGCTAATGTAATGCCCTGTATAATATAAATCTAGAATAACACCATACAAGCATTTTATTTGGTATTGACACATCAGAAGTGCCTAATGGCATAATTCACATACTTGTCCAGTTCTAAGAATAATATACAATATCCTCAATTATATACAACCAAACAATACATAGCGGAATAAGCTTAACTAAGCTTCTCTTGAAACATCTCTGCATCGCTCCACTTGTAACCAAACCTGCACCTGAAATATAGCAACTTTAGTGGGGTGAGATACATCAAATCTCAGTGAGTTCCCTATCTTATAGGTCCTCTCGGCTTTACAGGGTTCTAACCAAATCCTAACTCAAGTTAAGGGGAAGGGAAAAAGACCTTGAGTACACAATCTCACAATCTCACACTATATGGAAACACGTTATTGAGCTCGTTACTCAAAAGTATCACTAATCGATAACCTGTCAAGGCATCCCCTTTCTCCCGACCTCTTCTACGTCTAGAAGTAGGAACGAGTCATGGACCCTCGTAGATTTCTTGGCATACGAAATGGATTCGGGATCATCGGCCCGTACACCGTGATCCGTCACTTCACACGGCCCGTACACCGTCACAAGTCTCTTTACCCGTAGGCTCCATTCGTACTATAGCATAGGGAATCAAACCTACCAAGAAATCGTGCATCATTCTAGTGGAGCTTATTACTCAATAGACGACACATAATAGGATAATGGTTACGATTTCGTGATTTCACATACAACCGTAATTGTATTCAACATTTCTAGGCCACATTAGCCTTTAGGCCTCTTTTGCCTTTATCAATTTAACATAAAAGAAATACACGTGTTCCATAATAGTGTTCACTCTCTCCTAGACCAATACTCGTCACGGATGCACCATTATACATCAAGTGCCCGAGCATCGCCATCTAGGTTATCTACTCTAGGCCAGAACTTGTCAAGGATGCACCTATCTACATCGAATGCACGAGCGTCACCATACAAAGTTTCTATCAATTTTCCTAGCCATTACTAGGTTCCAATATCCTAAACTATGCCATTTGTTTTGGGGTAAAGTTTCCTCACTCTTCCTAATTTATATTAAACATGCATACTCTTTTATTCATACTTAACAACAATATATATACATGGCATAACACAAATATTACAAGTAAACACACATAGTCACACATCACATAAAACATCACTTTTCGGGTTCCCTCCGATTCTTTTAATCGGGTATCATAATCAATACTTTCACTTTCATCTCGTAGGATATTTTCACAGCTTTACACCGGCTGTAATTAAGCCTCAATCGGATTTACGATCCAAAAGATATCAATTCCTAAACATATCACATATCATTATTCTCATTCAAATGCCACTAATTAATTAATCCCACATCATAGTCAATATTTTGGGTAGAGGGTCGTCATAGCTTTCTAATGACACCAAGAACGTCCCGATCCGAGTTACGGATCAAAAGTTATGAAGGTAACAAAACTGCACAAACTGTCATGTTCGCTTGGCGAACCTCCCAGCGAGCGTTCGCTTCCGCCTTCGCTAGGCGAAGCTCCAGGAAAATCCACAAACAAAACGGAACCGACCCAAAGTTCGCTTCGCGAACACCTTGGCGAACATTCACCTTGCCCTTCGCTTGGCAAACATCTGGGCGAAACAAGGCAGAACCAACCAGAACTGAAAAGGCACAAAGTTCGCTAGGCGAACGTCGTTCGCGAACATTCGTTAACCTTATATATACCCTTATTCTAATGTTGGATTAACTGCTAACTTTGCGTTTTTCGTAATTCATTTGTTGGTCCATACTCAAACACTTTGTCGTATCTCACTTCGGAGAGAATGTACCATTCTACATTCCTCTACTGAGTCACAAACCAAACCGTAACATCTTATCTTGATTTAGGATAACAAATACTCAACAAATCCATATGAAGTAATTCGGTGATTCCTTTCCTTTATACAATTATTGACAACTATCCTTTAGTAAATCCTTTAACATTCGATCCACTTCATAACTAGTCAAACAACTTCTTTACCAGTTCCATCTGGTCTGATACTAAACATTGTAACTATTAAATCCGATATTCCTTTCTTTCGTATTACACCAAAAGATAAACACTTAGAATAAAATCTTCTTATTTCCAATCTTACAATTAATTTCTCCCCCGATTCCTATAAATCTGACTGAGTCCTTTCATTGTCACCTTCTACTGCGCAACTCCAATTCTAACAATGGGATACCACCACTTCTTCAGCATTACCAAGTAGTTAACAGTCCACGGAGAACATACTTATCCAATGGGGTCTTTACTAACCAACGGTACAAGAAACTTATTGACGTCCTATGGTAGAACAATTCCCTCGCCGACACATAATATACAAACATCGGTCCTACACTCTTCAGACGATAAAGACGTAGGAGTTACACTGTTACAACCATAACACAGACAACTCCAAAACCATTCGATCTTGAATCCCTATATCCCAAAATAGTTTAACAACTTTCGTCTCTAGTTACCACATTCCAAATCGATTCTTCTTACGGTTTCCAACTTACTCAAAGTTCCTTGTTGATATGAGATCCCAACCAAATAACAACGTGACACCAACATAGAACTACAACCATATACGAGTCACCACTTATCAAAACTTAAACCATTCAAGGCACAACTATGAGTTTCCATACTACTCACCAATTCACCTACAACACTCCACATACACAAACACACTTTCGAAGTCCATACCACACTTCTCAGTTGAATCAACTCTTCTCATTCGTTCCATTTCATAAATTATTCCCAGTTACATACTTAACTTCGGAACGTCCCATTCTTACTAGTACTTGGATAGATAACCTACAAATTCCTTCTCTGGTTAGAACACAACTGGTACCACTCTCACGGAGTCTAAGTCCAATACCATGAACTCACAGAAGATAACAATTACTAACTCTGATTTACCGCTCATACCTTTCTAATACCATACTTACACACCGAAACATTCCTTGCATGACCGATGCTTCGTGAGTGTTTCTAACTTCGTCCTTACGACTCTCAACGGTAATACACTTAAGACCTTTTCATACTCAACATAGTTCACAATATTATTTCCCCAAATCAACTCTCTTGTTGTCTGAAGAAATGGTCCACTATGCAACCCCTTTCCAACAGTTACGATTTTCAAAACATAAATCTGTCTTTCATTTATTTGCAAACCCATTTTCCATTCACACAATACTCTCCACTCGGAGCAACGTAATGTAACAAAACACAGATGATAGTTTATAAAGAATGTCACAGTTTACACAAACGTTAATCGATTAACCATCTGAGTTAACCGGTTACTCCTCAAAATTCAGTGGAAGCACCATCCTTGCACGTGTTAATCAGTTAACATCGCTGAAGAATCAACACCAGATTCTTCTTAATTCAAAGCCATCCCCACTCAAACCATCACTCTGACTTGTTCTAACTCACAATATCATTCTCAACTCATGGCTTCTTAACTTATTTTACATTCACTATCCATGATCCACTCAAGGTAAAACCGACAAAATCAAAACATGCAGACGACACACTCCAACCAAGTGACAGGCAAATTTCCAAATTTTGACGCGGTCACACGACAACTCTTCGGCGGGATTGTTCACTTTTCTACTCAAACAATTACACTAGCAGGAAACCAATAATGACAACATTCTGGGGTTTTTAATCACAATTCATACCTGATTCGTCCACAAGCAAAACCCAACACACAACCATTATACGATACTACGAAAATGATGGACATATCATGTAAAGCATACAACCTTGTCCTCTCACTAGAATTTCCTTGGAGAGAATTAAAACAACAACGTTCTTAGTCCAACAAAAGGTAGATTCCAATTATTCTGATTATTCACAAATATAGAAGTTTCTCTACACTTGAAAATAAATCGGGGCAATGCATCCTCGTGAAGAACCTTTCCATCACTTTGTACACATTAACCTGGATTTCTTACCCTTCACTATCCATTACACACCACACTTACACCAAATTACTTAATGGAAAATCCGTAACTGACAATTCTCATCAACTATTTACAAAACCCTTCTGGTATAAATCGTTACATGATTTACACTTAGTCCGTAATAAGTCCTGAATTGCTTTTTGTTGTTTTACCACAATCTTACTTCTTAGAATACAATACTTACTGTTCCACAAAGTACGTCCCTTCACACTTATCTCAAGAATAAGAATCCATCACGTACATTGTGACTACGGCGCTACTACTACCCTTGTTCTAAGTACCAAGGTGTAACTTTTCTCATCCCACGTTATATTATTAGAGTTCCTCTCAGGTGAACCACCCGTAATTACACTTCCTTAACAATAGGTCCATCAATACTTTAAAAACCCTATAACACACTCGTCCAAAATACATTCCGTTGATCACTTCCTCATAACATATCGTTAATACCATTTTCCACATCGCATTTACTTCGCTTTCCATTGTAATCCTCTTATGTCCAAATATAAAATTCATGATACTAAAATTTCCTTAAATCTAAGATACTTACTTTATTCCTCAACACAAACTTCTTCCGGTCCGCATCCCTACACCTTCCGTTAATAAATGAAGTTCATTCTATCTCCAACATAACACCTTATACGGTTCCTTGGGTAATTTAACAATTCCACATTGGTCTCTGACCGAAAACAGAAATCTTGATGTAATATCTCAAACTTAATCTCTCTACATAACTGAATATACCCAATTCATCTCCCACTCTTCATCCAGTACACACTTGTTTTGCTTGAAGTATGTAAACACATCCTTGTGTTCCTTCTCACACTTCTCTACTACTTTAGGTTCCCTTAAAATTCGAACGTGCTTAACTCTTCGCTTTTAGCCAGTTGGAAGACATTGCTTTGAACACATTCCTTAAGGTACTCTCGTCCATTCAATATATCACAGACTTTGGAAATTTCACTCATCTGACAAACAATGCAAATAACAATTCAATTCATACAACATCTAACAATAAAAAATGAAAATATACACATTTCTTAAAGCCATTGAATGGAAATTGCCGATGCAAAAAGAAACATTCACTATACAAAATATTCACACATCTCAACTTCATTCACCACTTTCATTCCTTTACCACAAACCTTCTCAAACTCCTTCTGCACAATAATTTATTCTCTATTTTTCTCATTCAAACAAGCATTCTTTTTCTTTTGTTTTTCACAATCATATTCACAATTTTTCTTTTCATGCTTGTTTGAACTTTTTTTCAAAAGTTTTAGCAACTTACCAATCTTCTTTTTCATTCTCCCCAACATGAATTCACCCAAACCTCAAGTGAATTCTCCTTGCTTTTTAAGGCAAGGAAATCAAATTAAAACAAAGTTCAAAGGTTCAAGAAGAAATTTTTAGAACCTCACAAAATTCAATGATGAACTATACTTTCAAATTATGTACAACACAAAGTTCATCACTAAATTGAGATCTAATTGTTTAGGCTCAAATGGGTTAACGAATTCTCTCTACTCATGGGTAAGGTATTTTTGGATATGGTTGTGCTCAATATATACTAATGCCTTGATCATTTCTAATGCTTCCACAAAATCACAATAATAAAAAGATAAAGCATGAATCAAACGAATTAAACAAAGTTTATCAGTCATCCAAGCATTTAGTAAACAATGGAGATTTCCTCACATGGGGCTATGAACTAAAGTGATTCATAAATGAATAAAAACTGCAAGAGAATGAAAGACATATAATTTGTCCATAAACATGTTATGTTCTAGAAAAGTAATAAACATAAACCAAAGCAATGCAACTTTCTTTAAACTTTTCACACTACCATAATATTTTCTTGTTGACACAATCAAACTTGAAAAATCACACAATACATCATCAAGCTAATAAAAAACAAAACTTAAGAACAAACACAAAAATTTCTAAAACTAATAAACATATACTAACAAAATGCGTGAAATTGGATAAGAGAATAAGAGAGTTTTTCCACAAAAAGCAAGGCGCGCTAAGCGCCCTCTGAGCGAGATAAGCACACACAAGCTTGCTGAGTTTTTCAAGTTCTTTCTCTCATTCAATCCATCCAATCTCACACAATACTACAATACTACTAAATATAAAACTGTACAAACTTAAATCATTGGGTTGCCTCCCTACAAGCGCTTGTTTCACGTCATAAGCTTGACGCCTTATTTATGTACAAGCTCCTCCATGTTGCTTCGTTCACCGGTAGTCACCCAATAAAACCTGCAACACTTGAGCAAACGTAAACCAAAAACAAAAATATGCACACACACATAAACATGTAGGAAAACACATATATACAATCACTTATGGAAAACAACTATAAACAAGTATATACAAAAGCAAAACAAGTGTTTATACAAGTAAATATACAATATAGACAATTATTTACGAAGCTTAAAAACATAGAAACTATGCGATGCAACTCAATATCGAAACACCAATCCCCGGCAACGGCGCCATTTTGTTGAAGCTAGAATAACAGCAAGCAAAAATATATAAGTAACCCAGTTTTGTCGTCTCCACAGGGATCAGTGCGAGGGAAAGAATGCCATTCAACAGTTTCTATATTTCTAAGCTCATGAATCAAAAGTTCTAGTTTAAAGACGAACCAAAACCAAATGCAGAAAATTAAAGGAACAAAAAGCAAGTAAATAACAATAACACATTCTTTGGAGAAGAGAAACTCAATAAAGATCAATCAATAACACATGCATTTTTCCGATCATATTATACATATATCAATCATTCGCCTAATATCCTCACGTATCACCCACGACAGAGGTTATGTCTAACGCAACGTCGAGACATCGAACGTATTGCCTCATTGGTGATGTCTCACGCAACTCTGATAACACGAAAACATATCATATTTTTACTTTGATTTATGTTAAAATCTTATTCCATTTCTGTCTAATCTCCGATTATTCCGAGAATATTTAAGTGTTTTCGCAGGTATTTCAGTTTTTAAGTTAAAACCATGCAAAGTGTAGAAAAGAAGCGGAACAAGCAAGAAAAGAGCAGAAAATAGCAGAAAATAGCAGAAATCACATTTTACTGGTGTGACGACCGTCACAGATCCCTCACGACCGTCATGGATTTCAAATGCATCACGCCCGTGACAGCTTCCTCACGATCGTCATGGAATCAAAACAGAATTAATACGTTAAGCGCAGACGTGGTCACGAAGCTTAAGATTTTCAGTTTTCACACGTTTACATTTTCTCCGAAGTTTTCTAGGTTCCAAACCAAGTAACTGACAAAGTGGTGTTCCTACATTTTCTCCAACTACTGCCATAGCTGAGGCTATATATATGAGAAGGATTCCAAGAACAAGGGGTGGTCATTTTTCCTTTCCGAAGTGCCGTATTGCTGCAGAATTATTTCCAGAATTTTATTTGCTTTTGTTTTGTTCCCTTTACCATTTTCCTTGTCCCATTTATTACCGAACAAAGTGATAGTTTCTCACATTCAGGAACTATTGCACCTTAGTTTAAGTTTTTTTATTTCCTGCCTTCATCATTTCATTTATTCCGTTTATTCAAGCAAAAGCCTGCCGATCTGTGGAGGAATTGCTTAGACCGCATTTACCAGGTTTTTACCATTCCTATTTATAGCAATTGTTTTCTTTTTATTATGCCTGTGTTTATATTCAATTGTTCATGCGCATTTATGTTTACCTTAATTAGTATGTTGAGCTAAACCAATTTTATCGGTATGAAATTAAGTAACCGGAATGGATTAAATATTTCTAAGCTAAAATCATAAATCAACTTATTTTCTGGCTTTGATTTCTTAATTTAAAACTAACTTTTATTACGAGAGTAAAAAGGTAACAAAGGTTAAAGTCAAGACCACGAGAGTGTGAGACTTTACCCGGATAGCTGAAATCGAGCATTAGTTTTAAAAACAGCGAGAGCGCTTTAAAGTTAATTAGGACTTATTAGTTTTCAAAAATTATTTTTAAACTCATATGGGCTAGCGAGAGCAGACATATTGACTTAAAGGTATAGTCCGAAGTAATAACCACGATAGTGTGAGGTGAGGGCTTTTAAACTGGTATTTTCTACAGAATTATATTGTGATAAATTTTTATACGCTTAGGTTTAATGAAATCCACGATGGTATACTGAATTATATACTGATATCCTAATCATAACTAGTTTATTCCTAAATTTTAATTTCCCTTTAATTTTTCTTTTTGAAGCTAAAAACCATATCAGATTAGCCTTAGATTTACATAGTAACATTAGATAACGATACGTTCGATTTTTACTCTCTGTGGGATCGATAATGTTTTAAAACTACGTGATACGACTGTATACTTGCAGTTAGATTTATTTAGGCACACTAAATAGTGATCAAGTTTTTTGGCGCCGTTGCCGGGGAACTAATTAAGTCGATATCGTAACTCCTTTGTTACGCCGTATAGACTAAGGAAAAAAAAACCAGAATTCCCTTTTTGTCGATTGTATGCCAAGTACTCGCTCACAAGGCGAAGACCTCATATGACCGACAGACGAACCTGAACGTCTTCTTATAGTAAAAAGACGTATCCGAGAATACTGCTTAGCTCACGAAATCCCTTTTCCTTTATCACAACCTGAAAATTAATCAGATCCTGAACTTGAATCTGAATCAGATTCCGAATCAGAAACAGACATGGCTGACTTACCACAACCACGTCCTTTTAAGTACTATGCTGCCGCATCTCAACAAGAACCTCACAACAACATTGTCGCTCCAACTATCAACCGAAACGATTTCGAGTTGAAACCCTCGCTGTTATCTGCTTTGCAACAAAATTAATTTTCTGGAAACCCTACAGAAGATCCGAACGAACATCTGACCAAGTTTGTGCAGTACGCAGACACAGTGAAGGCAAATGGTGTAATCGCAGACGCCATAAGACTACGCCTTTTTCCTCTCTCATTAAGAGACAAAGCTTGGGCTTGGTTGCAATCCTTGCCGTCAAACTCTATTACTTTTTGGGAAGATTTAAAGAAGGTCTTTCTGGCACGATATTTTCCACCAAGTAAAACAGCTATGCTGAGAGCCCAAATCAACAAATATAGACAAAAAGACAACGAGTCTCTTTATGATGCTTGGGAAAGATACAAAGATATAAGGAGGATATGCCTACATCATGGTCTTGAGGATTGGTTAATTATCCACACATTTTACAATGGTCTCTTGTATACTACAAGATTGACAATAGATGCCGCCGCTGGTGGTACACTGATGGATAAACCCAATGATGAAGCCCAGCAACTCATCGAGAGTATGGCTCAGAATCATTACCAATGGGGAAGTGAAAGAACTCCAGTGGAGAAATCCCAACCAAAAGGAGGAATGTACGAAGTTTCTATCCTAGATCATGTCCGTGCTAAGGTAGATGTCATCGCTCAAAAGATAGACAACTTGACCATAACACCCACAACCACCGTGGCTGCTGTAGCTCCAAACTGTGAATTATGTGGAACAGCTGGTCACGCTACCCCTGAATGCCAAGTTTTAGCAGGAGCCTCTACAGACCAAGTGAATTATGCTCAAGCAAACCCTTATGCAAATACCTATAATCCTGGTTGGAAGAATCACCCAAACTTCTCTTACAAAAACAACAATGCATTGTATGCACCTGGTCAAGCACCTGCTACACCACCAGGTTATCAAGAGGCTGCCATAGCTGCACCTAATGTTCCTAGGAAGTCTAACCTTGAATTAATGATGGAAAACTTCATAGCTACCTAAACTCAAACAAACAAAGAGTTCCTGAATCAAAACGTACACACTAGTGAACAGATTAAGAAATTGGCAAACAAAGTAGACGCTTTGGCCACTCACAACAAAATGCTTGAAACACAAATTTCACAAGTGGCCCAACAACAAGCACCTACTGTTGCTCCTGCTGGAACATTTCCTGGCCAACCGCAACCTAATCCAAAAGGACATGCAAATGCTGTTATACTGAGAAGTGGAAAAGAATTAGATGGACCCATTGATCCAAGACTTCAGAGTCCTGCCATGTACCAAAGACATGATAACACAACAACTGAGAAGGAAAATTAACCCAAGGAAAAGGAAGATAATGACCAAGAGGCTATAAACAAAGAAAAACCTTATGTGCCTCCACCACCATATAAACCACCTATTCCGTATCCTCAAAGATTTGCAAATTCCAAAACTGCAGGGCAATTTAAGAAATTTGTTGAACTTCTGAAACAATTGAACATCACGATACCTTTTACAGAAGCTATCACTCAGATGCCCGCATATGCTAAGTTCCCTAAAGAAATCTTATCTAATAAGAAAAAGATCGAGGATAACGAAACAATTACACTTACTGCTGAGTGTAGCGCAATACTTCAAAACAATATGCCTCGTAAGCTGAAAGACCCAGGTTGTTTCTCCATACCCAGGTTGTTTCTTCAAGTCAATTTGCAGTAAGGTGATCGATCCTGCGATCTTACCAACATTGCAAAAAGAAATAGTTATTACTTTGTGTGATCTTGAAATGTATTTTCCTCCCTCGTTTTTTGACATAATGGTTCATCTAGTTGTTCATCTGGTGAAAGAGGCACAATTGTGTGGACCGGCTTATATGAGATGGATGTACCCTACTGAACGTTATATGAAAATATTAAAAGGGTATGTGAAAAACCAAAGTCGACCAGAGGGTTGTATTGTCGAATGATACATTGTTGAAGAAGCGGTTGAGTTTTGTACTGAATATTTGTCCAATGTACAATCAATTGGACTCCCCAAATCTCATATTGTCGAAAAAAAAGAAGGAAAAAAGTTAATTGGAAATGAAGTTGTGACAGTATCAAGGGTCGAACGGGATCAAGTGCATTTGTATGTTCTGCACAATGAGAATGAGGTTGAGCCGTATGTTGAAATGCACAAGGATGTTCTCCGAGGTTTAAATCCGAATAGAAATGAGAATTGGATAGTACGAGAGCACAATCGAAGTTTCATACCTTGGTTTAAGGATCATATTTATTCAAAGTATTATTCAGACCGCGCTTCAATAACAGAAAGGTTGAGATATTTATCATATGGTCCAAGTATGGTCGTGTTTTCTTATAGCGCATACGCAATTAACGGATACACATTTTATACCAAAGAACAAGATGATAAAAGTACTATGCAAAATAGTGGTGTCACCGTGGTAGCTGAAGCAATGCACATTTCATGTGTGAAAGACTTAAACCCCAAATTTGCAAATCTGTCATATTTTGGGGTTATCGAGCGCATTTGGGTGTTTGATTATGAGAAGTTTTAGATTCCTATATTTTGTTGCAAGTGGGATGAAAATAATAATGGCGTACGAATGGATAAGTCAGGATTTTTGCAAGTGGATGTTAATAGGGCGGGGTACAAAGATGAGCCTTTTATTCTAGCCTCTCAAGCTAAACAAGTGTTCTATGTCACTGATCCGACAAGTACAAAATGGTCTATAGTGCTTTTATCTAACAAAGTAATTGATGAAAATGTTGGAGATCAAGGTGATATTGATGTTGATATTGAATCATTTACTAGAAATGATCAAAATGAAAATATTATAGCGAATGAATCATATACTAGAAATGATCATAATGAGGGTATTTGGATCAATCCAACCGTCCGTGTTGTTAAGAGACGGGTAGAACATATTCCAACCAAGAAAAGAAAGAGACGTTAGTGAAAAAGGTACTAGTTGTAAAATTATAGCTTATATCATTCAATGGATTAGGATTATGGATTTTTCTATTTGTCATTTAATTTTTGTTTTTTTCTTTCTTACAGGTTAAATGTCTAGTAACCAGGAAGATACGCACGAGACACATGATACACATGAAGCTCAGAATGAAACTTCGGAAGTAGAACATGAAATAAAAGGATGTGGTTGACACGTAAGTGAGATTGTTCGAAATATTCGTGTGTATTTGTATATTTAATTATTTCTGTGACATTGTTCTAAGTTTACGTTTTTCTTTTATAGACCTATACTACTATACTACACGGGCTAGAGCAACCAATATTACATGGGTCAAAGTGGAGGTATATTAATTTTCACAATATTGCTTATTAGTGATGCTACTTGATAACACAAAACATCTATATATTATTTCTTATTTGTTTGTCTATGTGTAGTGCCATCGTCAGCGTAATGGCATAGACAGCAGGTACTTCGTTTTGAGGTTCATGAGAGAAATCATTCAAATGGGACAATTGGAGATTCCTATTACGGTATGCATGGTTTTATAACTTAGGATTTATTTTAATATTTATCGGATATGTCATATAATTTATTATTTTTAACTAAAGAATGCGTATTTTGTTTTGTTATGTAGTATTTCGATGATATGGCGTGTCCTTATTACATGAGGAAACAATTGCAAGATACTAAGGCGGAATTGTGCGAATTCTTTATTGCAAGAAGTATTCTTTCTTGAATGTATAGTTTTGTGAATGTAAATTCTAGTTTATTGAAATGTAAATTCTATACAGGTTTGAAACCATACAATAGAATTTGTGCGAATTCTGCATGTAAATTCTAGTTTATTGAAATGTACAAATTCTATACAGGTTTGAAACCATACAATATAAGGAATTGTGCGAATTCTGCAATATTAATGTAAATTCTAGTTTTGAAATAGAATTTGTTAATGGAAATGCGTATCTATACTGGTTTATTGAAATGTGAATTATACAAGTTTATGGAAATGTGAATTATACAAGTTTTTGCATAAAAAAAATGGTTAAAATGGGATTTTTTAAAAAAAACTTCAAAATTATACGTAAACAAAAGACAGCGCTTTTGAGAAAAAAGTGTTGTCTAAAGGTATAATAAAAAGCGCTTTTAAGGAAAAAGCGCTCTCTAAAGGTATATAAAAAAAATATAAAATTTTATACGTATACATTAGACAGCGCTTTCAAAAGCGCTGTCTAAAGTCCCCCTTTAGAGAGCGCCTTTAAGGAAAAAGCGCTCTCTAAAGGTATATATAAAAAATCATTATACGTATACATTAGACAGTGCTTTCAAAAGCGCTGTCTAAAGTCCCCCATTATAGAGCGCTTTTGAAGAAAAAAGCGCTCTCTAAAGTATATAAAAAAATTCTTTAAAATTTTAAACGTATACATTAGACAGCGCTTTTGAAAGCGCTGTCTAAAGTCCCCCTTTTAGAGAGCGCTTTTTCATAATTAAAAAAGCGCTGTCTTTACCTACGACAGCGCAGCCTTAGACAACGCTTTTAAGCGCTGTCATAGGCCAAAAAAAGCGCCCTCTTTTCCCTTGTTTAGCGTAGTGTTTATGGAATACCAAGATGACAATGCCATTCCTAAGGTCGATGCTACCACAAATTATGTTGCAAATCTGACTACCATCCCTAAAACTCTGGATGACTATCATAAAGAGATCACCTCAGTAAAGGGTGGACTGAACACCATGCGACAAGATATTGTCGGCCTCATGGATCTGACCGTTGAGCAATTTGATCATTTGAACCAAGCCATTGCATCTTTGAAGAAACGCCTTTTCTAGATTTTTTTTGAAGCACTGCTTTTTCATGTTTTACTGCTTTTAATTTGGAAACAATTTACTTTATTTTCAGTTTTTCCTTTTTCTATGTCGGGAACAGATTAATTCACTTTCTGTTTTTATGATTAAATACACTGCTAGTCTTTGCTAGCATTTTTCTGGTTTTAATGGATTATTCACTTTATTGCTTAATATTGATCTTGATGGTATTAAATATGCTCCTGTCATATTCTATTTTGTTTCTAATTTATTTTGTCATTGTATTTATGTTTATGTATGCATTATAGTGTTACCATATGTGCTAACAATTTCCTGTCATGAAAAAGAAAAGAATTGAATGTTTGCTGTCAAAACTGCTGCTAACCCCCAGATTTTGGAGCTGTCACGACCAAGACAATCCCATGACGACCGTCATGCGGGTTTGGGACGCGTTCTGTGTTAAAACGGAAACGTTCCCCCATTCTTCTTCTTCTTTTTTCCAATTCAAACACAACCGTCCCACTACCTCCAAAAATTCCAAAACCGTCATACCACTACACATTTAACCAAATTTCATAACTTCCATTACCATTCATCTTCCCACCACTATTTAACCACACTCGTACACCATTTTTCTCACAAACCCTCTCTCTCCAAAAACCTATTTTCTTCTATACCTTGTTTCTTTGTGAACCCACCATGGCAAGAAAAACTCCATACCTTTCAACCTTGAATTTCAGAGATGGAGAAGCGGGAGAACGTCAAAGGGCTGCTAATAATATCTGCATCTTTTGGAGATTAACCGAGTATTTCGTGGTGTTGTGACATTTATTCGCCCTCTACTTATCCTTATGTCTATTTTGTCTGCATATTCATACTCATACGCATTGCATGCGCATTCATTTTTTGTGCATAGCATGTTGTTGTTGCTTTGTGCATTTTACATATGTGTCGGTGTTTCTTTGCTCACTGGTGTTGTTATCCCTACAGAGCATGTGTGTCTTCTCTCCATTTAGTGTGTCGACCCGTAAGCAGAAAATGCCTATCTTTGATAATTCAGCACTGAGTTTATGCCTCGTGGAAGATATTTTGTTTTAGCCTTCCTCCCCAGTTCATTTTTTTGGATGGAATTAATCCCCTGTTGAGATATTTCCTCCTCGGGATGAGGCTTGTTTGACTGTTTCTCTCTGGTTTATTCCCGGATTGAATTTTAGTCCCTTGCTTTGGCAATGGAAGCTTATCACCTTTGTCGTCCTACCCGTTTTGTTGGTAGTAGGTGATATAGTTGGCTTATTAGCTTTGTCGTCCTATCCTGTGTTGGTGGTAGGTAATATAGCTGGATTTGATTACCTCGTTGTAGCTATCACCTATTTGATAGTTGGTAATCTCTCCTTTCTTTGTTCGAGTTTATCGCCTTTGTCGTCCTGCCCTGTGTTGGTAGTAGGTGATATTTCTTGACCCCTTTGAGATTATTACCTTTGTCGTCCTATCCTTTGTTGGTAGTAGGTAATCTTTCTCATACCCTTGGTTGATTACCTTGTTGTAACTGTCACTTGGTTGATGGTTGGTAATTTTTCTTTTAGCTTATCACCTTTGTTGTCCTACCCGTTTTGTTGGTAGTAGGTGATATAGCTGGCTTATTACCTTTGTCGTCCTGCCCTGTGTTGGTAGTAGGTAATATAGCCGGGTTTAATTACCTCGTTGTAGCTATCACCTGTTTGATAGTTGGTAATTCCTCCCTTATTTGTTCGAGTGTATCGCCTTTGTCATCCTGCCCTGTGTTGATAGTAGGTGATATTTGTTGACCCCTTTGAGATTATTACCTTTGTCGTCATATCCTTTGTTGGTAGTAGGTAATATTTCTCATACCCTTAGTTGATTACCTTGTTGTAACTGTCACTTGGTTCGTGGTTGGAAATCTTTCCTTTTGATCATGCTATTACCGGATGTCTGGTAGTAGACGATCTGTTCCCCTGTGGAGATTTTACTCCCCCTGCTGGGACGAGTTATCCCTTTTTCATTGCTGGTGTTGGTAACTTTCCCTCTGTGGAATCTTACTCCTTTCTCTTCCCCAGTGGAGATTTGTTTCCTCCCCTGTTGGGATGTATCTCCCTCTTTTGTTTTCCTCCAGTGGAGTCTTTTGTCTTTGCTCCCCAATTTTTGTTTGTTTCCCGTGGCGTTGCTCTCCAAGGAGGTCTTGTGTCTGCATACCATATGCATAACCATATCTTTGTGTGGTCTCTTAGGGCCAAAAGTTGGGTTTCTTGTTATATTTAGTCTCTTCTATTTCGTTGAGACAAAGAAGCCCATTTTCGTATCTCCGGATAGAAGAAACTTAAATAGGGGGCAGCTATAATACCCTAATTTTTACCCCTAAGATCCCACAGGTCTTTTGCATTTCATTCCACAAACAAGATCACAAGTTCTGTTTCTTTTGCCCTCCTCTGAAGTTTTGTTCTTGAGTGAGATCGCCAAGCTCCCTTGTTCTCTTGTTAGTTTTATGCTTATTTTTGTTTATGTTTACTAACCATTAATTAAAATCTAAAAAAAATGTTTGTTTTTTTCTTTTACTAACTTTTTCAGGAAAAATTTGGACCAAAAATATCAAAATCAGTCTCACAGCTCAAATGGATTTAATCTGAACAAAGTCAAAGTTGATCTGCAAGTCATTCAAAAATCATCTAATCAAGAGTTTCCAAGATATAATTGATTATCATTCAAGAGACTCCAAGGTTCATGTGTTTATTTCAATGCCTTCTTTGACAAGCAAGAAAAATCGAGCCAGAGCCAAGACAGCACATCAAAAAGCCATTTTTCTCATTTTTTCACTGTGTTAATCGATTAACACATTTTGCACTGAAAATGGTTAATTGATTAACACGTGCAATTTTTGAAAAAAATGTGCCAAATTCAAATTCTGCACCAATTGGCACCAATTTTCATCATTTTTACCAGATGTGGAATAATCTAGACCATCCCATTTTAATTCCTACATCGTCATAATTGATTCCCAGCATATACCTCCACTAATCACCACTCTTTTGATAATTTCCCACTAAAATTAAAATTCCAAGCCTAATTTTCATTTCCAAACGAAATTCCAAACCACCAAATTTCCAAGCCTAAACTCTATAAATAGAGACCTCATTTCATTCATTTCACAAGCTTTTGAGAGCCAAATTCACCTTACTAAAATTTCTCTTGAAGCTTTTGATAACCAACAAAACTCTTGCAAATTCTCTCCCCAACCACAAAATTCACTCAAAGCTCACTTTTCTTCTCTTGAAAGTTAACAATAACTCACATTGAATCTTGTTCAACTTTGAGCTAAACCTTCATCCAAACTTGTTTTCTTCATCAATTACAGTAGATCAAGGCTTTGGTGTTTGGATCTTGAAGAAATTTGAAGGAATTTTCAGATTTGAAGTGGTAATTCATCTTTCACCATTGTTGAAGCTTCGTCTTCATCTTCCATAATGTAGATCATTGGAGATTCTTGTTACTTGATCCTTTGGATCTTGTAATTGTGTTTGATTGTCGGTTGTTGCTGCTGTTTTAATCAAAATTTCGTGCACAATTGCATCCCTGATCATGAGGTGTTTGAATAAATGATTGATCAAGGATTTTACAATCCTTAAACTGATTTGTTGTTGTTGTTGTTGTTTTTACAATCCAGGAATTGGTTAATCGATTAACATTTAGATTTTGTTCCCATAGCTGCATTTTTCAACTAGTTAATCGATTAACACTTTTACACATGAAATGGTTAATCGATTAACCAGCATCCAGAATGTGTTTTTTGCTTGTTTTTGGGACTGTTTTGGTTCCTCTTCCTTTTTCTTCCCCTTTCTTCCTGTTTTACCCTTGAAGCACATTGTTGAGATTAATTTCTCTTCAATTTCAATGGACTTTGGATATGCTTAAAGTAATTAAACATTCATTGGTTCGAATCTATCTTAAAATGAATTGTTGAATTCACTTGAGGTGCTTTGAATTAGTGATATGTTGTCACACTTAAACCTATCAATTAAAGGTGATTCAACTTGAAGATGAAAGGATCTTGAAAGTGTAATTCATATTCGTTTTCTCTTCATCTATTTCTTTTTATATTGATCAATGAAAGTCTTATGGATCTTATAATTTCTTTGTTGAATTCTTGATCAAGACTAGATCATTACCTATTTTATTTTCGTGCGGTATTGCTTTCGGATGACGATTTACATATCGTTCATCTAGCATGCATTAGCACAAAGATCACAATTGACCGACCTCATTGTAGGGTAAGTACTTCGTAAATTACTCGGTGATTGCTTAACATAGCGCTACATTTACCCCTCTTTGTCCAATTCGGAATTTGAACTTTCGTGGTCCAGACCTTGATTGGTCGCGTCAATCCAATGTTGGTTAATTTTTTGCATTAGGTCTATAACCTTTGAAACTTGGCGTTGTAGAGGCTTTGGTTCTACCAATCTTCTGTCAAGTTCATTAACCTTGACCTAAGTGCATTGTTTAATCACTATAGTTCAAAACACGAAACGGTGAAGGCTTATGGCACTAGAGCCCTTGTGCTACTAATCACTAACTTCTAACTTCTTTACGCTTCCTTCTCGCTCCCTATCTCTCTTTATTTTTTGCACTACAAGAAAAAAGGAGATTTACGACACTTGAGTTGCGACAGTTATCGCAAAACCGTCCTTATTCCTAGATTGCGACGGTTGTCATGACAGTTAGGGTCAACTGTCGCAGATTTTTTGCGACAGTTATCAAAAAACCGTCCTTATTCCTGGACTACGAAAGTTGTCATGACGGTTTAAGCCAACCGTCGCACCTTTTTTAGGCATGTTGTATAAAATAATTGCGACAGTTACCAAAGAACCGCCCTCTTTCCACACTCGTGACAGTTAGGGCGAACTGTCGCAATTACTTTAGCCAATCATAATCACTATTTTTTTTTATTCCTTTAATTTCCCACTTTTTTTTTTCATTTTTATTTTCCAACCTTTTCAATTTTATTAATTAATTTTAATAAATTATTATTATAATTATTTATTTACAATATAATAGCAATATCCATACACATTCTATAAAAAAATAGAAATAAAAAAAAACGCGAAAACCCTCTTATATTTCGCTCTAAATTTTTTCGCTTTCGATTTTTCCCTCAAACGCGAAAAACCCTCTAATATTTTGCGCATTCAATTCAAACCTTCAATTCCTCCAATAAAAAAAACCCTAAATTATCCCTCAAATTCATCTTGATTCAACTCACAAAGTTCTTTCGCAGTCCGTTTCACTATAAGTATTCCCCTATTTCATTATCGAGCATTCTTATCCATTCTTCTTATGAACACTACAAGAAATTTGCCATATACCAACTGACACCTTTAGTGACAGTTAAAAAAAGCGTTGGTATAGATAGTATTTAGAGACCAAAATTACTAGTCACCGGTTGGTATAAGGTCTCCAATACTTCTAAAAAAAACTCAATTATTTTCTCAACATTTGTAAAAATATCCCCTCAATATTTCTAAAAAAAACTCAATTATTTTGTCAACCTTTGTAAAAATATCCCCTTATTGGAATCAAACTGAGGACATGAATATAATATCTCTTTATTATTATTTTTTTTACACAATCTTTTATTTTATAAAAGAATTTTTTAATAACAAATACTCTTCTATTTTCCGCACTATTTTATTAAGTTGTCCATATTTATAAATAAAAAAATGGTTAGTAATGTTTTTGGGTTCAGGTAGTACGATCGTTTTCTAGTTTTATTTAATAAAAGAATTTTTTTTGGTCAAATTTTTGTAAAAGAGTTTTTTGGAGTACATTGTCAAAATCCCAATTCACGAAAACACTTCTCACTGAAATTCTCCCGCTTCTAAATTTTACGGCCGGAATTCATTCCCTCCTAAATCACTTATCAATTTGTGTATCAACTGCATCACATCTTCATTTAAAACTGCATCGATTCTTATTCCTAATCCTAACCCTAACTATTCATCTTCATTTACGGTTCCATCAGCTCATAAATCTGTGTATCACCTACAATGATTCAACTTCGGTGTATCACTTACAACGATTCATCTCATGTGTATCACTTACAACGATTGCTCATATTTCCATTGTGGGTCCTAGAAATTTGAGAAAACTCATTCAGAAAGGTATCCAAGGTGTCTCTCAACTCAAACAACTCTACAAAGATAAGGTTTTTTTACACTATCTCTTGCTTTACTACAATCTTCTATTTTAGGGGTTTCTCAATTTATCTCTGTTGAGTGTGTATTATGTTCTGTTCTATTCCATGCTGAAAGTGCTTACATGATTCTTTTTCTATGTGAATTCATCAGAAGTGTATTTGTTTTCACACTTTGTTGTTTGATTGGACCACATGTCCGAAATCTTTAATTAGACTTCCTTCAATGATTGAGTGAAGTTGGTCGATGTTCTAGCATTACGTTCTAGTTTGAGTTTGTTTAAAAAGCTTCAAAAATTGGGCTTCAAGATAGTTCTCTTGACTAGTAGGAGTGAGTTTTAGAGGAATGTAACAGAGGTTAACCTTGTGATTGCAGGATACAGAAATTGGGACAAACTCATCTTAAGGTACATAAATATGGTTGGTTCTTAGAAATATGAATGTATCCTGTAATTAACCAATTCAACTGCATATTCCTATTTTGTTAATCTTCTTATAGATAAATGTTACTAAGTTAATGGTTATGTTAGTTTCAAGAGTTTGAACTTTGGGACTTTTTTGAAAAACTCTTCCTATTTCTGTTAGGTTGCCAATCAAACTTCTTAGTACATAAACATTATTGGTTCTTATATGTACATTTCAGTTTGTTTATTTTTATAGGAAAATATTAGTAAGCTTGTGATTATATAGGTTTGTAATGTTATTAATTTATGGTAACTAAAAACTGTGAAAACCTCTTAATTCATTGAGTTTTGTTTCACACGCACGCACAGCGCAAGCGCACGAGTTTTGTTTCAGTATAAAGGTATCATTAGATTCATTTTCTTCCTATGCATTTTTGAAATTATTTGTATGTTGTTCTAGAGATTTGCTATATGTTTTCTAATAAAGTTATAATTCTTTCTGTGGTTCGAAATCTAGGTTGAGAAATTGATGTTATTTGATAGATTCAAAACATTAATTTTCTTTTTAAATTGGGGGTTTTCTACATTTTGTATGTCTATGGTTGTTAACAAGATTGAGGTTCCTCACTTTGATCTCAATGTTGATCCTTATTATATGCTTAATCATAATGTATTAGGGTTTAAAAAGCGGTTGCAGTCGCATAATGGATTTTGTGATTTCGGTCGATAAAGGTGTCACGACACTAATGGCGGTCGTCGTGGTATGAATTAACCAAAATTTGCTCTATAACATAAAAACGGTGATAATGGTATTGGATAGTTTCCAGCACAGCCTTTCTTCCTCAATAATGCCAAAACGATAAAAACTTGTCTTTTTTTTTCTTGTGTAGGATCCTTTTCTAAGGATATCAAGAATGGTTGACACTGGAGGTTCTGTTCCTATTTGCAAAACTGAAGTTATAGATAATAATTTAAATCTGAAATGGAAACCACTTTGTCTTAGTGTCCAGCAGTTTGGAGGTAAAGTAAGTTTTGCATTTTTGTGCACAACATGTCGGATGATGGCACATCATATTCGTTTAGATTACTAACATTTTATGAATTATCTTTTCCATGCAGGATAATCCATTAGTTATTGAGTGTTTTAATTTCAATAGTAGTGGCAATCATGTACTGATTGGGTAAGTGTCAAATTGTAGTTATTTTATTCTATTTTTAGGCTTTTCATTTGTAGTTCATATTTCATAGCTGCAAAATACTGACATCAAAGTTTGTTTGCAATAGTAAACTGCATAAATCAGTAGTAGATCTGGAAAAGTTATACCATGAGAGGAAAGGCGCGAATTTTGTTATGCCATCCAAACACCATGGACAAGAGAAGGTGTTCATTGATCCATGCAATTTGATTTGAATTATGTTTTGGCTCTGATCTATGCTTAACCTCACACTTGGTTGAATTTCTTCATTTTAGGTTCTGTAGGGTCAACTCTTTGTGGATCAATATTGTGAAAAGCAACAATTCAGCTTTATTGATTACATATCTAGTGGATTTGAACTAAACTTCATGGTTGTAGTAGATTTCACAGGTAAGTGTCTAATGTTCTATTGCCTAAGGTGATTAGTACTAATTTCAATTTTGTTGTTTGTTAAGTTCTTCGATATTTGTTCAGCTTCCAATGGAAATCCTCAACAGCCAGATTCTCTGCATTACATCAGTGGATCTGGTCGGTTAAATTCATATCAAAAGGTATGCTTGATACTTTTCAGTGGAACATTCCAAGGTTTTTAATCCATCAACTTATGAAACATAATGGAATCAACCATATTCAAGATTTCACTACGATCATATATTGTTTCAGATACTTTTATAGAATATAGTTACCCTTACATCTTTCTAACCATTGTCTGGCCTAATGAACAAGGTAAATTTTGTGTAGGCTATAATGGAAGTTAGTGAAGTTATTCAGTTTTATGATTTCGATAAGCGGTTTCCTGCTTGGGGATTTGGAGGAATGATACCCGGTGGTGTCGTATCTCACTGTTTTAATCTGAATGGGAATCTAGCTAGCTCCGAGGTGAGAAATTTTGTCTGTTGCTTATAGTAGAATGGTTCTTTGACTTCTTTCTCTATTCATCCCTAGAGAAGATAGAAACTTGTGCCGCAAAGCAATGATGTGCGACAATATATGATCCAGACTTTTTATGCATTGTGTCAGTCGCCTTCAGCTTCATATATCAGGAACAAGCTAAAAGAGGTAAGCATCTAGCTTGAACTAAAAATACATATCACATATTTTACTAGCCAATATCTAAAATAGTCTAGTTATGTATTTGCAGTGTCCATCAATTCTAGTATTTGCAGTCTAGTTTTGTTTTGTCCTATACACAAGACAAGACAAATTAAATATGGCTTTAATCCCATACGTCACAGCTGGTGATCACGAACTTTCAACCACAGCAGAAGCACTCAGTGCTTGATTCATGTGGATGTGACATTATTGAGCTTGGTGTTCCTTACTCTGATCCTTTGGCAGATGTCACGTGTAAGTATTTACCAAAGTGGTGAGGGACTTGTATCTAATCTGGTGTATGCCTTACTCGGCGTGTCTGTAATGTCACGTGTAAGTATCTCCTTGTAAACGAATTGCTCTAGTATTCTCAAGAGCCAGTAGATGCAAGTATTTATGCTGAAGTAAAAGCCAAGCAGTGAGTAATAATAGAGTATGGAAATTCTGATTTTGCTTGGATGATACTGGTTATATAGTTTTTTTAAGAAATAAGTTATATTCTGAAGCCTTTTTGTGTATAAATAAGTTCTAAGATTCAAATTTTTACATTTTCAGTGCAGGACATTAAGTCATTTAGGGCTTTAACATAAGTTTTTTGTGGAGGAAAATATAATTCTGTGGATTACCTCGGTGATTCATAAAAGCAAGAAGACTAAAAACAACTTAAAATTGACAAGTAGGTTTTCCATTTTTTATTTTAGTCAGTTTGGAAATATGCAGCTCCATCCCTTGCTTAAAAATTGAAAATGATAAATGCATTTCTCTAATTATATGATTATCTTGATATGTTCTTGACCCAAGAGTGTCTAAGGGAAGTTTTCTTATGTTCTTTTCTCTTCTCCTCCCTACTCCCTAACTTCTTATGTCCTTTTAGCCTGATATATATTGAGGCTCTTAGTTGTGGTTGATCCATAACCAAGAGAATTATGTTTGCCATGATAGGTTTAGAAGTGTGCCACAATACTACAACAACTGGAAGCAATTTTCATTTTATCTAAAAGAACATCATGGAAGTTGATACTTTGTAGGCAAACTCTTAACGGATGGCTACAATCAGCAGTCTCTCTCTCCTCCTTGCCTTTTTGCCTGCGTATTTTATTATTATGTTGCATTTAAGTCTAGACCAGGTCAATCACCAATATGGGTTTTGAAACACTGTTTATAAATATAGACAAATTGAGACGAGACCTGAATAACAAATAGATTAATGTCAAATTACTTATTGTATGAGCTTAAAGTCAAATCCCAACCCCGACTTTAGAGAATGATTAAAGCTCAAATTGCTAGGTAGGTAACATGTTGGTCTATGGAAGAACCTATGTAAATATATGGTTATATCATCACGTGGTTTAAGTATTGTTGTGGCACCATTGGTTAACAAAATTTAAAAGTAGGGTTGATTATACTAGTGTTTGATTAATGTGTTATTAGTTCTTGCATTGATGCTATATTCCCTCATTGACTAACATGTTGCGAGCTCTTCCATTCTGTCTCTGGCATTCTTCTATGAAGAATTGCCAACTTTTATCTAAGGCTTTTAAATATAGGATCCATGTGATATATTTTGTTTATTGAGAAGAAAATGTGTGTTATTTCATGCATTGTTTTCAAAAAACTCCAGGTCCTACAAATTTATGAACAACGTAGATTAATTGGTGTCTAGCTCAATTATTTACTTAGCTGTCTATATTAGCATTGGAATCTTTATGGGTCTGCCATGTACTAATTTTAATTGACCATGTGAATTTTCAGGTTCAAGCTCTTCCCGCCGAATACCTAAAACCAAGGAGAAGCAGACACCCTATCGCCTCTTTGGTCCAAAGCCCCTGCTGCTGCTACCTCTGATTATCGTGAGAGCAAGAACTCTAATGGATATGTATGTTGATTAAAGTTATATTAACAACATTTAGAGTTCACTACTTGTATGTTTGGGTTCCCATACATGGTAATTGTATAACTGATATAAGGTTTAGAAAATGCAATTGTGATGGATGCAATATGTCACTGGAAAAGGTTTCCATAACAGACCTTTGATGATGTGTAAAATAATCAAACTTTTCTTGATTACACATAGCTGACATTATTTGTAGTATGGGCCCTTTCATTTTTCTGAAGACATAAAATCTATAGGGACTATTTTGAAAGATTTATGTCTATAACTCTATATGGTTTGTTCAAATATTAGACAAGTAGAAAAATTTCTTTGCAACATTTTCTTTCATATACAGGCTAATCCATTAGTCATTAACTATTGATTTGTCTACCATATTAAGCTTGTGAAAATGCATGAAGCTGAGATTTTCACCTCTGTCTTCATTTTGACACGTATTCTTGTTGTACTCAACCGCCCTTGTTGGATGTTCTATTCAATTATAATCGCCCTTGTTGAATCCTCCATTTGTAACTTGGAAATTGGAATACTTGGCTCTTGTGTATGATTTGTGCTGGTTTACTTTTGTAGGTTAGTTCTGCAAATGCATTAGATTTCTTTTTACCTGGCATTGTTAGTAACTTATCTAAAGTTTTGCATGGTGCAAAAACAATGATACGTGGGCCTGCCGGAAGCATGGAGGCTATTGGCCTAGAAATTAAAGGTTTGCCAGAGTTCCTTATGCCTAGTTCTCTGAGATGATAGGCATGCTGAATATTTTTTAATGTGATATGCAGGACTTACATGCATTGAGATACATTCAATGGGAAGCTATAATAATTGATGAATGCCATCAACCCAGAATTTTAGGATAGTTTGACAATCTCAATATTCTAAAAGCTGAGACAAGGCTCCTTCTAATGAGTGGATAAATCAAGGTATGCTACTTATGCTCAATATTGATATTTTTGATTGAAATGACTTTTCTGATGGATTTTTAGGAAGATCGTGCGGATTATATCAAACTCCTTTCACTCCTTAAGTCAGGACATGATGAGTTAAATTTCTCATCTGCAAGCATCTCCAATTTGAAGAGTCAACTGGAACAATATATTGCACTTAAGTGCAGTTCTGACTCAAGCAGGTTTATAGAGTATTGGGTTCCTGCGCAGCTTTCCACTTTGCAGCTTGAGCAGTATTGTTCAATGTTGCTTCCAAACTCATTGCCGTTATGCTCAAGCCAAAAGTTTAATTCTATTGATGCCCTCCGCGACCTTATCATCTCAACAATGAAGGTAGACATGATAAGAAACAGATAAGGTGAAACTTCGTATCTCACACAAATTTTGATGTCCATTTTAGTTAAAATTTCCATTCATGATTAATAAATTTATTTAACTTTTGTAAAACCAATTGCTCTAAATCATATATCCCACTTTTTTTTTGTTTCTAGTGCTGCAACCATCCCTATCTCCTCAACCCGTCACTGAGTAGTTTGGTCACTAGTAGGCATGCTGAAGATGTTGGCCAAGTTATTTGTGTTCAACATACTTTGTGTTGTATCATCTGATGTTTATAACCGATCGTTTAGTTTGTTTATTCTATTTCTGTTTCAGGCTTTCTACTAACATACCTTATGTGTTTAAAATGCAAGCACGCGAATTCCTTTCTACATTAGGTAATCTCAGCCAAACACAAATTTTTGCAAATATTGAAAATGTTGAGTTGACCAGCATTTATTCATAGTTTACATATCTTAAATTTGCAAAGATTGAAAATGGGACAATCTTAAATTTTCTATAAATTAGATCCCTAGTAGCTATGCTGATTCAAATGCATTTATAATAAGCCTTTATTGAGTGGTGATGCATACTCTTTGGAATAGAACAGGATGTTTATGTGTTTGTACTGTGTTATGTAAGAGTTGAATGTGTCTGATGACGAAGCTTATCATGTAGGAGATCTTCTAAAAGTATATGTTGGTTAAGCAATGTCGGTTACAAGTGACGGTGTTCCTTGGGTTCTTCCATGCTTAATTGACATTTTTAAGTGAGTTTAAAGGTTGATTTTGGAACAAGGACTATTGTTGATGATCTTTATGTTTCAGCTGAGCAATTATTCTTCAATAGAAGGTGTTTTTTACTATAAACCTCATTTTGAGTAGCTCTTCAAGGAGCACGGCAACTTCAGCAAGAATTTTCAGTAGGGTATGTTTCTCATTCTTCAAGTATCATAAAGATATTTTTTTTATATTTTTTTTCAATCAGAAGCCTATTTAACTGACAATGATTTCATTTTGAACAGCTGGAAAACCAACTAACAAATTATACTTGTTAAGAAAATAATGGTAGGACATTTTACTCACAACAACCTTGGCAAGAATCGATATAATTTTGATTCTGGTTATCTTCATTTGAATGAATGTTTAAAGGGGGGTTGCTATGTAAAATTGTTATTGGCTAACATGTTCACTTTTTAATTCTGTTTTGTAGATAAAGCAATATAGTGTAATAGTGGAAATTGTATTTTGATGTTCTTGTAAAAGTTTGTATTGATTGAATTGAATATTGTAATACTATTGGTATTAGTATTATATTAACATGAAGAAAGGAGATAATGTAGCAATTTTTAAATTTTTTTTTTTAAAATAAAATAAAATTACGGCGGTTATGACTGTCGCTATTTTTAATTAAATATATATTATATAATTGTGGCAGTTACAACCGTTGCTATTTTTAATTAAATAAATATTATACAATTATGGCGGTTACAACCGTCGTAATAATATATTAGAGGCAGTTTCACAACCGTCGCGGAATATTACTGCAGTTGGAGCAACAGTTTTACAAACCGTTGCAAAACAGCCTCGCGACACACGTTTCTACGACAGAAGGGGAACCGTCGTGAATTGCAATTTGCGTCAGTTCAAACCGCAGTAATCTGCCAAAAATAACCGTCGTAATTTTCCAATTTTCTTGTAGTGTTATGCTTTATGTCATTATATCATATCATGTTTATGTTTATGTCATTTTTCTTTTGTCCACTTGGACCATTTTATCTTGTGCTTTTGTTTTCTCTTTTGTCCATTTGGACTCAAAAACATTAATAAAGGCTTACACCACTAAAAGACTTGTGATCTTAATTGTTGGACTATGGGCACTATCCTTTGCTTTGGAGGATCCTCTTGGTTTGATTATGGACTTATGGACTTAGAATTAGGAGTCTCACCCTTATGCTTTGGACCATTATGGAGTTTGGTATTCTAGCCTTTATTTGGCTTGCTTATTTGCTCAAGAGGATGGAATTCTTTTTCTTATTATGCTTTGAACAATGCCTCTATGTGGTTTGATCTTTCTTACCTTAGCTTTTATTTTTATGCACTAGGATAGTCACTTCTTCTCCACCCCTTCTTAAATTTTCAAAACCCTCTCCCTTTTTCAAAACTTTCTTGTTTTCAAACTCAAAACCGGTTTGATAATAAAACCTTGACTTTGGTCAAGTGATTTTCAAACATCGTTTTCTTTAATAAATGTCAATCAATTGTTAATCCTATTTTGACCATTTCATAAAAAACATAAAAAACACCAAAACTCATCAATCTTTTTTTTGTGCCTTATGCACTTTTCCTTTAAAACTTTTTCATAAGTTTAGACTTGATTCATTTCATTAAGCGAAATCATTCGCTTGGAAATGACGACTTGTCTTTACACTTAAAATCAACCAAAACAAACAAATTTCATTCTTTGTACCACGAACTACGAGGTTTTGATCCTACATTGCACTTCGCGGGTACGTAGGCATGAGGCGATAAGTCTCTCCAAACACAAAAATCTTAAAAAATATTTCTCTTCTCACCTCCACAATCTCTTTTCAAGCAAACCATTTTCAGACCAAAAAGCGATAGATATTTCAAAGGGCTCCTATAAAGTACTATAGACGTTTTGGATGCTAACACCTTCCTATTGCGCAACCAACCCCCCTTACACATTCTCTGTTTGTTCTTATTATTTTAGAACTCTTTAGGTTTTGTTCGCTCTTTTTCTTTTCCCTTCGTGGATAAAATAAAAGTGCGGTGGTGACTCTTGTTTTTTTTAGTTAAGTTAATCAATAGCTTATACTCATAAATTTCCCCTCTACAATTAGCCCGTTCACATTTAAACATGGGCAATGTGAAGCCATCATAGGAAAGCATAATAATGCCTATCAATCTTCCATAGTAAGGGACCCCTCCAAAACTCATTTGGTTATCACTATAGCTTGAATAACTTCGTGTCCCAAACATGTCAAAAACTCCACTATTTTGAGTTTTTAAATGATTGTCTCATTCCAACGTTCGAAACTTAAACCCATTGACATTGAACGTGGTAAACCTTTTAACTTTATCAAAAGGGCCATGAGCAAGACTAATGAGAACAACTTTATCTGTTCCATCAATGCTGTTAAGATTGTCGCAAATCTATACACGATACTACATCCAATTAGTCTTGTTATTATCAAAATCAAATTCAATACAAACATCTATTTTTGTATGAAAACTCACACGATTGCGGAACCAATGAGCAAACTCTCTATGAACCTTCTTGTCTATCTCAGCAAGACTTCTTTGACCACGCCTCATTTGTTTCTAAGTAATACTTCAAATCCTCCTATTTGGTTATTCGATATTAGGTGTAAAAAAACACCTTAATAGTGTAGATGAAAATACTTAAATGGAATAAAACTACTTACTTTAGATAGTCTTCAACTATTGGACAATTCGTTAAAACGTGTCTATGAGTCTGCAACTTTTCAATTGGTCTTAGAGTGTAATATGAAGATCCACCCATAAGTTTTCCATCTCTAGGAAATAATTCTCCTACACGTGAACTTGTTTGCATATCACCAATAGGATATTCATCTACACGTCCCGGTTGATTCCATCTAGTCTCAATGTTGTCTAGATATCTTGAACAAAATGTAAGAATCTCTTCGAAACGGTATCATTCCGTAATAGACCCTTCTTGTTTTTCCTTATTACATACATGTGATTTAAGTTTTCCCAAGTACCTATTATTGAACCACATTAGGATCGGTTAAGAAAATTCTACTTTCTAAGTTAGTATCATTACAACAAAATCACATAGTTTACCTTTCAATATGATACATCCACCGATAATGAACAAGACCTCCAAGTTTAACTTCTTCAATAAGCTGAACAACCAAGTGAACCATAATTGTGAAGAACGAGGGAGGAAATAACATTTCCATGTGGCATAAAGTGAGGAAAATTTGGTTTTTTAATTTTTCCAAGTCTTCAATTTTAATACCTTACCACATAATTGTCTAAAGAATGAGCACAACTCAATCAATACTGTTGAACTCTCATGATGTAATGTTGTGCGAATGGCTAATGGTAGAAGTTGTTCCATTAATTTATGACAATCATGACTCTTCACCATTCCATTCACCTTGAGATTTACCAAGTCCATGCATCTAGATATTTTACTTGAATAACCATCAGGCACCCTAATATTCTTTAAAAGTGTTTACCCATTAGACTAAAGGTCGATGGAGAAATTCTACCATTTTCATCAGGCCAAAGATCAGGTCTTATGCCAATATTTTGAAGGTCTTCTCTAACTTTAAAATGGTCTTTACTCTTTTGCCTATAATTTAGTAAAGTAAATATTACATTATCGCACACATTTTTCTCAATATACATCGGATCAAGATTATGGCACAGAAGATTATCCTTCCAATATGGAAGTTCAAAAAAATGTTTTTCTTTTTCCATTGTTCAGGATGACTTTGTGTAGGAACACATTGTGAACTATAACCTTCTATAGGTTGTCCCTCAAGTGTTCTTTTTACCAATTTTTCTTTCACTTGCTTTTTACCAAATATGACTTCAACATCTTTAACCTGTTCAAAAACTTCATGTCCAGATAATGTTCTCGGTGGACTCCGCATTTCTTGTTCACCGTTAAAGTGAATCATGTTCAATCTAAACTTGTGTCTACGATCATGGAAACGACGATGACCCATAAAACACCATTTACGACTAGCTGTGATACGGATATATGTAGTTTGAAAGTTACACGATGGACAAGTAAGTCTTGTGTATGAGTTCCACCCAGAAAGTGCACCCAAACCTGGAAAGTCACTAATCGTCCACATCAAATTCGCATGTAACTTGAACATCTCTTTCTTGAACGAATCGTAGGTATCCACACAATTTGTCCATAACTCCATTAGCTCTTTGACTAAGGGTTGTAAGTAGGCGTCAATATTATTTCGTGGTGCTTCTTTACTGGGAATTATCATTGACATTATAAAAAATGTATGCTTCATGCAAACACATGGAGGAGTGTTATATGGAATGAGAACAAATGGCCAAATACTATTATTTGAACTCATCACACCAAATGTATTAAAACCATCACTAGCCAATGTAAGACGCACATTTCGTGGATCAGATGAAAATAAAGTATGTGTCGAGTCAAATTTCTTCCAAGCTTCTGATGATTTGTGTTTAGAAGAGATAGAAAGAATGCAAGAGTGTGTGCAGTGTTTTTGAACAATGCTTGTTTTTATTATTTGTTTTGTTTTTTAGGATTACCATTTTCTAGAAAAGCAAAAAGAGAAAACAACCATAGATGCGGAAATTACAGAACGACGTTATTTTATTTATGATTTAGTCGATTCTTGAAACTACAGCCCTATAAAACAAAAATCTGTCGCTTTGGGCAAAGCGAAGAGGGACATTTACAGAAAGTGAGCCCAATCAAAACATCCATTCCACCTGGGCAGGGTGAAAGGTTAAAGTAAAGACGGCAATTACTTTGACTTATGAACGATCTTCGGAACATCGACAGTAACCCATTGGCGGGGAACTCCTAGGTAAATCACAAAGTCTGGCACCTTCTTTCTTGACTGGTCCATAGAAATGACGCTGATTTCTAGCGGAGCCGGATCGTTGGAATCTGTCTCCCAGGCAGAGTTGTCATAGGAGGATTCCTCAGTTGTATTTTGAGTAGTATGCGTGCTCTCAGCTATATCTCCCCATCCAGTTGGCTGGATGTCTTCAAGCCTGATACGAGAGCTTTCAGGAGCGGTGTATTTGACCATGAAGTTGTATTTTCCACTCGGTTGTCCCAAGGTGTCCCACACTTCTTTGGAACTGGAGGCATCGTCTCTTTCAATGACATTGACCTCATAAAAAGTGTAGTTGATGAATTTTAGTTCTGCGAACTTTGCGAATTCATCGTCGTGCTGAATATTTTCTGAATGATCTGAGCGTTGATCCCATGACATGGTGGGGACGCCGGTATTTGTTTCAATGACGCTTAACTGACTTTCATCATTCGACTGATTCTCTTGTCCTGAATCTCCTGGGTACGGCTGCCACATTGGCAGGCCATCCATCGGGCCATAGTAGTTGTGGTCAAAGTGGTCTCTCATTAGAGTGTCCTCTTTTAACGAGTTTCGTGGAGCACGACATCCTTCCGGATCACAATCTCTGTATATCATTTCAACATCTGACCGGGGTATAAATCTCAGACTCTGTGCAGGAAAACAGAATGGAGCCTTTGTTTCGTCCTGGGACACATAACCGTCCTTATTGAGATAGGACCTACATTCTTCCTCTGTATCGGAGGAATCACCTTCATTGACGGCGCGTACTTCTTGAGACACTGGGTGAAGGAAACCTCCGCTGCGGAAGAAGTCCTGAATGGGATGAAAACTTTCATTGTTGGCAGCAGCTTGAGTACAAGTTGAGGAAAAGCCAAGACCTTTCTTTTTCTTATTGTCCATAGGAATGACAAGCTGTCCCCATCCGGTTGTATTGGTACTCTCAACCGCTTTGATAGCATCTTTGAATGAGGAGATTAAAGTTCCTCTTTCGGATGAGTTGTCATTGTGTAGCGAAAGAGCTTGGAACTGGGTTCCTACAACTTCCTCTGGTTCCATAACAGTGGATGACGATAAGTGGTTTACGAGCAAGGCCTGTTCTCCACAGACTGTGACGAGTTGATCGTTCTTGACGAACTTTAACTTGTGGTGGAGGGTTGAGGTGACCGCTCCAGCCTGATGTATCCAAGGTCTTCCTAATAAGCAACTGTATGTTGCCCGGATATCCATGACCTGGAAAGTGACTTGGAAAGTGTGAGGACCAATAGTTATGGGAAGGTCGACTTCACCGATAATCATTTTTCTGGACCCATCGAACGCTTTGACGACGACCTCATTGGTTCTCATCGGAGATCCTTTGAATGATAAATGCGTCAAAGTGGACGTGGCATAACATTCAGGGCTAACCCTGTGTCTACCAGTACGCTGGCTAAAGCATCGTCCTGGCAGTTGACTGTAATGTTGAGCGCCATGTTTTGACTGCGACCATCTTCGGGTAATTCCTCATCACTAAATCCCAAGTTATTGTATGAAGTGATGTTAGAGACGAAGCTGTCGAATTGCCTTATCGACACATCCTGTTCCACAAAGGCCTGCTCTAAGACTTTCTGTAGAGCTTCCCTATGCACTTCTGAACTGAGTAAAAGTGATAACACTGAGATTTTTGAAGGAGTTTGCAACAGTTGATCAATAATGTTGTATTCACTATTCTAGATGAGCTTCAGCATCTCATCGTCGTTCTTTGAAAAGTCAGGATCATTGGACTGACCACCCAGTTGATTAAGAACTTCAGTTTGAGGTTCCTTTTCTTTGTTGGGTTCTCCACTCCTCTGTTGAAGATCCGACCGCTCCGCGTTACTCGACTGATGTCTGCAATGTTTACGACGGAGGGTAATGGAGTTTCCTTTCGATTTTCAATTGTTGTCGAACCGTACATGTAAGGGATAACCTTAGTTGATTCATACGGTAGAGGTCGCGACAAATAGATAACTATGGGAGCCCTCTGATTTTTCTGACCATCGTAAGTAATCTCAATCCATTCCTGGTTAGGAACCTTTGATTCGTCAAGTAGAGGGATGAAGGCACAAACATCTTTGGTCCTCTGATCATCAGCGATTACGACAACGTCCTTGATTTGATCAATGAAATTGTCCGGCGTCCAGTTGATGGACCCAGAACTTGGACACGGCTGAATCTCTTTGCGGTCTAACTGACTTTGAAGGTTTGCTCGCACGAAGTAGCATCCTTGATTATCCATTGAGAAAAATACGCACCGCTCATAGTTGTGTGGTGGCACCTGGCCACGTCCGCTTTGAATACAATGTAACCTCACTAGGTCAGTTTCCAACGACCAAACATCCTGATTTTGATATCTAGTAGGATTCCAGTTAGTGATACTAATTTGCTGGGTGTCTTCATCCATATAGATTGGAAGCCACCAATGGTTCAATAAGTGCTTAAGTGTTTCTTGAACAAGGGCACAGCCCTGATCGCTTTCGCAGCCCATTTTACAACATTGATAATCATGTGATACCAAGAACCCGAGCTGAACCTGTTCAGCACGTAACTCTACCAGGCTGGTATTCATTAAGCAAACATCAAAGATCTGAATCATGTTGATCTGATAATGATTTCTATCATGGTAGTCTTGAATCCATCCAAGATCCATCTGATGTTGGAGGGCCTCTTGTATGAAAGAGCATCCCTGATTGTCTTTAGAGAAGATATCACACTGGTGATAGTTATGAGGTGGCACATGGCCATATCCACTCTGTCTACAATGCATCTTGACCAAGTTGGCCCTCATTAAGAGTACATCATGAATTTGATAGACGTTGTTAGACTCTCCCTCTATCAAATTAACTGCAGCCTTGTCATGTTGAGACAGCGGGTTCGTGAGAACATTAGGATTTGTATCCTTGAAGGATAATATCTCGCTCCTAACAAGCTTCTGCACATCGGATTTGAAATTGAGACATTTCTCTATGTTATGCCCTGGTCCTCCTTGATGATAAGGTCAAGTCTGATATTCTTTGAACCCAAAAGGCGGATTTTCTGGTACTGTAAGAGGAGCCTTGGTCTGGACTTTCCCTTTGACCAGTGGTAATGGAAGCAGTTCTGCGTATAATATGGGTATGGGATCAAACGCTGGTGGACGCGTTGTACGGCTGTATGAAGGACGAGCCTGCTGAAGAGGTTGTTGTGTCCTTTGCTGTTGACTTGGTTGGCTTTGCGCAACCTGAGGTTGATACGTAGGCGCGGGGTTGATAGCAGGAGTTACAGCTGCTACTGGTTGGTACCGTCTACTTTGCTTTCTGAGAGAGATATTCCCAATATCTTGCACTTTTTTCTTAGGGAGAGCACTACTGTATTTTTTAGTACCTCTTGTCGATCCAGTATCCTTGACTAGACATCCTTCTCGAATGACTTCCTCGAGACATACCCCCATGCCGACCATTTCGGTGAAGTCGCTGGGTGCACTGGCAACCATTATGTCATAGTAAAATGAGCTCAACGTCTTTAAGAAAATCTTTGTCATCTCTTTTTCCTCAAGAGGTGGACAAATTTGAGCGGCAATTTCACGCCATCTCTGAGCGTACTCCATAAAGGTTTCCTTGTCCTTTTGTGACATTGATCTGAGTTGATCTCTGTCGGGTGCCATGTCCAGGTTATATTTATATTGTTGGACGAAGGCAGTGCCAAAATCTCTGAAAGTGGTGATCTCAGTGCGGTTTAATCCCATGTACCATATAAGTGCGGCACCGGTTAAACTATCTTGGAAGTAATGAATCAACAGATCATGGTTCTCTGTCTGAGCTGACATTCGCTGAGCGTACATCACCAGGTGGCTTTGATGGCAAGAGTTACCCTTGTATTTTTCAAAATCGGGCACTTGGAATTTATGCAGGACTTTCACATTGGGGAGCAAACAAAGGTCTGCGGTATCCTTTCCAAAGAATTCCTGACTGCGAATAGCTTGCAGTTCCTTCTGCATCTCTAGGAATTATTCAGGGAATTCCTTCATTCTGTCATCCACACTTGTGTTTCCAACAGAAGGTATTTGTGGAATCTGTTCTTCTGGGACAGTGTGCACCACAGGGGGTGGTACCGTTACTATGGCAGTGAATCTTGGCTCTTCCAGAAGTTTGTAACTTTCAGGAGTTGTCGTCATGCCCCTGGCATCTTCGTTTTCCCAAAGCTTGTAACCTTTAGGCCCAGCGGCTCCTGCTGCGGTTCCTTGATCTTCAGTGATCGGCGGAACATATCCTTCCGGGATATTGTTGGGTGGCATGCCCCAAGGACGATCTTTCGGCATTCTGTACCTAGGATCAAACTTCTCCACTATCGGCGTTAAGGTGATCTCTGACATCACAGTCCTTTGTAATTGAGCTTCTGCCATGGCTTGCATGTCATTACGAAGCTTTCTCATATCCTCTCTCAGAGCGTCGGGCTCTTCTTTCAACTCTCTGTTCTATTCTTCGACATCATCCATCTTTTTATGACGATTGGCCCAAGTATTGAACGAATGAGACAGTTTGACTCTAGAACCGAGACACAAATGTGAGATTCGTAGGTAAGAAGAATACACTGCGTAAGAATGATGAATGTAATGATTATATTAATTGTTTTTTTGGTTTAATCAAAATAAACTTCGACAATTAGATTTCAAATATCAAACAGTGGGGAAATCCTGTTTATAAAATTCAAAGGATTGCGGAAATGGAAATACAGTAGATTACAAGATGCGAAAATAGAAACCTAAGCTAATGGGTCCTGTGTCCTCTCTGAGGAGAACTCAGGTGCTGGCGCTTTCCTATTCTTTGACCGGGGCTCTTGGGTCGTTGTCGGGTTGTCATTCCTTTGCCAAGTGAAAGGAGCGAGCAAATTCCTTTGGTCATCCTGATTTTCCACAACATGTTGCTCCAAAATCTCAATTAGAGCATCTTTATCTTTGAGTAATTGCTGTATTTTGCTACACTCCACGTTGAGAATACGGGACTTGTTCTTCCAAGACCTCCTCTTGAGAGTAACCTGAAGTTTTTTCATTTCAGTCATGAAGTACATGACAGATTCCCTTGGTGGAAGAACTTCGTGACGAGGATAAGGCATTTTCAGCTTGAGAGCTCTAGTTTGTAGCCAGTGGAGATAAAGCTCCACCGAGACACAGTCTGGTTTTCCTAGAGACTCTCGTCCTTTCTTATGAACATGTTTCCAAGCGTGCACTATTTCCGTATTTAGTGCTCCGACGTTTTCTCCTTCCATGAAGAAAAGACCTTCCAGATGAGCATTACTCGGGACATGCCTCATCGGGCATCCAAATTGATGACGAACCAATACTGGATGGTAGTTGATTCCTCCTTTAGTTCCTATGAGGGGTACGTTGGGAAAATTTCCACAACGGTCAATGACTCTGATCCCGTCATATATCCTATTGCACCAATCGATGTCAGAGTTGGTAAAAGACATGATTTTCTGCGACCAGCGTAAGGCACTCTTACAGTCCCAAAAAGCAGCAGACTTAGGCAAATGGGAGATAAACCATTTGTATAGTAAGGGTACACAACATTTAATCATTCGTCCGCTGTACAAATTTCCTAAGTGTACAGAGTGATACGTATCTCCGAGCAAAGTTGGCACAGGGTTTCCAATGAGAAAAACCTTAATAGCGTTGATATCTACAAAGTTATCAATATTGGGAAACAAAAATAACCCGTAGATGAGTAGAACAAAGATGCTTTCAAAAGCAGTCACGTTCCCTATACTAGCAAAGTACAGAGCCTTCTTTATCAGAAACTCGGCCGGTAAACCTGGGATTCCACCCTTAGTAGTCATGTGAGTCCTGACTTCTGACTTGTCCAAATAGATTGCTCTTGCAATGGTTTGATCCTTTGGAATTTCTTCCAATCCATAAAATGGAGCTCGATCAGTAATGGGTAGATTAATTAGATGAGAGTACTCCTCCAACGTTGGTGCGAGCTGGTAATTCGGGAATGTGAAACAGTGATAGACAGGATCATAAAACTGAATGAGCGCCTCCAGGATTCCTTCAATTACATGGACCCTTAACAGAGGTAGCAAACCTTCGTACTTGGCTCTGAAAGCATCATGGTTAGTGATCATCCTTGCTAATCCTCTCAAATCCCCTAGTTTCGGAACCTTGAAGGTATACTTGTGAGTTCCCCTTCTACCGAAATCCATTAGCGCAATCCTTTTCTCTGATATTTGCAATTATCGTCTTAGTTTAAATTGAAAAGTAGAGAGACTATAAGAGAAGAATTTTTTTCTGTTTTAATGTTTTTTAGAATGAATGCATGAATGCAGCACACAAAAACATAGAAAAAACATGGGGTCAAAGGGTCGGTGTCATGAAGTTAAGGCTCTACAAATCCCCAAAGGTTTTCTACGGATGATTTTTTGTACCTGTCACTCAAAATCATTGATTCCTGAGAACACCAGCGGGCCGGGAACCGTGCTAGGTGATGTTCATCAAAGAATCTCAGAAGAGGGTAGTTTATCGCGTAACAGCTATTCCCGATAGCTTCCGCACTACAAAAAAAAGTGATTTTCCTATGTGTATACTAAATCTTTCCACATGCGGCATCACACGCATTCCCATTAGCAGAAAAATAAACACATATATCAATTAGGAAAAGCAGTATATATATTTGTCCTAATGTCCTAGACCTTTGAGAGCTATGGGTCCTATGTTCCTGACAGAAAATGGCTCCCCGGCGGAGTTGCCATTCTGTGGTTCCTTCCAAATTTAAAGGTTTCGACCTAAGATCCTAGTGAACTTAAAGCTTTCAACGTAAGATTGTAAGAAAGAGAACCCCTCCCACTGTGGTCGTCATTTTAAGGTTTCACCCAGAAAGATAAGAGAGATAACATTCCAGTTCGTGGCCCCACGGTGGGTGCCACTTTTCTGTAAAAAATGGGGACAACCGTGCCTAGGTCTAACTTTGAAATGCCCCACGGTGGGCGCCATTTTACTGTAGCGAGCGATTTTGGACGTGGTTCTTAAGCACTGTCGCTCTGGGGGTGAATACAGGTCGATTCATTTTTTATCCTATTAAGCTGACTAAGGAAGGGAAATAGATATCTCCAATTAACCCAGCTTGCATACTGAGTTTAAACAGCGGTCTGTTAGTTTACGGATGCTATGTGGTAGTGGGGCCTCTTTCTGCTTATTTTGTTAAAACTGATGGGATTATTCATGGGGATTTGGGTTAGGATGCTACTCCAGATTGATTGATATATGGGATTTTAGGTTTTTGATTATTGTGCTCGCAAAGATTTTTGTTGTAATCTTATGCCTACGTATTCCCGTTTACCGAAATGAGGAAATCAGAGCGATCGTAGTTCCTCCTAATCTACGGGAGGAAAAAGGTGTTTTTGTGTCTTGTTCAAAGCCCAAGACGTGAAGCTGAAGGTGATTTGTATCTTGTTCAAAGCCCAAGATATGAAGCTAAAAGGGGTTTTGACTTTAGAGAGAACTTGTCATCTCTAAAGAGGGGTACCCGGTCTGTTGATCCCAACTGTTGGGTGACCGGTTATAAAGGAGAATTATTTTAACTTGGATATGTGAATACAGCAATGCCATAATTTCCTTTATAGGGGATTTTCCACCTGAAGGAGAAGATTTTAACTCAGTTTAGAGCAATGCCATCTTTCCTTAGGAATTTCTCATGCTAAAAGAGGGACATTGGCGTGGATGTAAATAATCCAGAGGCTTGCCGCTTACAACAATTAGATGGAGGGAAAAGGAGTTGTTGATGTTTGTATGTTGTGAACAAAGCATGTTTTGATGCTAAGAGTTTGATTGCCTCAACCAGGGTTTCCTTATACAAAGCCTAAGAGGAGGCTAAAAGGGTTTGACTCAACAAGAGAGTCTTTTTGTGTGTCTTATACAAAGCCCAAGACGGAGGCTAAAGGGGGTTGCCTCAACTCAACAAGAGAGTTTTTTGGTGTCTCGCATGAAGCCCGAGACGGAGGCTAAAAGTTGTTTGACTCAACGATGGAGTCTTTGTATCTCGTACGAAGCCCGAGATAGTGGCTAAAAGTTTTGTATCTAGTACGAAGCCCGAGATGGAGGCTAAAAGTTTTGAATCTCGTACGAAGCCCGAGATGGAGGCTAAAAGTTTTGTATCTCGTACGAAGCCCGAGATGGAGGCTAAAAGTTTTGTATCTCATACGAAGCCTGAGATGGAGGCTAAAAAAGGATTGTTGTTTCAGTTGAGTGACAGGTCCAGTGTATTAGATAAGAGAAAATCAGTTCTTATATGAGGAAGAAAAGATTAACTCTGCTGGGGAGAATCATTGTGTAAAGCCTAAGAGGAGGCTACCTTACTGCTGAGGATTATTGAGATCCTGAAGCAGGTCCAAATGTGAGGAACTCTCATGAGAGAGACCGGGTTCCTTTCTATGCTTGTAGGGTACTTGAGAATGTCTTCGAGACTCAAGAGGCTTCAGACTGTCCAAGTCTAGAGTTTCATCTTTTGTACTATGCTGAGATAAAGTACGCTTTCGGTGTGAGGAACTAGACTCCTTTGAAAGACTGCTCTATTAAGATGATTAATTTATGTTCCTATACCTCTAGGAGGTCGTCGGGACAATTTGTACAAAGCCCAAGAGGAGGCTGGAAACTTTTAAGAAGCCGAAGGACTATTTGTATGAAGCCCAAGAGGAGGCTATAAAAACTTCTAGGAAGCCGAAGGGTCCTTGTACAACGCCCAAGAGGAGCGGGGATGCTTTTCGGAAGGCGAAGGGTCCTTGCACTAAGCCCAAGAGGAGGCTGATGAACAGTTCTAGAAGGGGTTTCTCATGGAACAATGGCCTTCTGTATAATGAACTGTTCAAAGGGGAATTTTGTAACACCCCAATTCCCATCGCGAATAAATAATACATTATAAAATCAGAGTAACTAAAAATTTATTTTTCCGACAGAAACAAGGATGCCACATTTTAAAGTAAGAAAACACAATCCCTGCTCATAAATTTCGATACATAGCACATAATAGAATACCCTCAAGGGGAAACTTTTTCCATTTTAAAATGAAGGTCAATTATGGAATAAAGCGGAAAGATCCATAACTGACTTGTTTACAAAATAAATTTGTTTTGTAACATCAAAATATATATACAAAAGTAATACAAGATAGATCCACCAAATATATACATATATAATACGAGCGTTCCCCCGACTCCTATGCTACGTATCAGAGCAGACACCAAGACAGACAACAGAACGGAGGGCTAATCTTCACAAAAAGACCTCCAACAACTCTAATCTGCAATGCCTCATAGAGCATTATAAAATAACAACTAAATCAAGATTGCATAATAATATGCAAACACACATAAAAATCATATACACAGTTATTCTCACGTCACGCATCACATACCAATACATATAGCAAGCCACAGATGCATAACATATTTCTAACAATCAAACCACATAGCATATAACAATTATACCAACATAATCACACATTCACACATAATGCACACCAAAGTTATGACATATGGAAACACATCACCACATCACATAGCATGTCCATACATAAAACATATTATCCACAACCAATGCATTTATCACATATGCACATCAATTCACCAATTCTATCACAAATCTCAACACATACTCAATCAATTCGCAATTCCACACATAATCACATAATCAATCCATTCATGATTTATTCAAATGCACAGAGACCGAAACAACGACTCTATGCACATGCCATGCGGTACCGACTTCCAATATTTCTCATCACTAGTTCACTCAGGAACTATAGGAACCATCGCTCGTTACATCACTGTAACTCCCCGTCGGGCATACGATGTTCACCCGTAGCTTACAGTCCTCTTTGTATAAGGCTCACGACGTTTATGGATCGCTTGCAGTCCTCTTTGTATAAGGCACACGATCCGATCACTTGCAGTCCTCTTTGTATAAGTCCCACGATCGTCTATAATCATCATTTTCGGTCCTCTTATTTTTAAGGCTCATGATCCAATCAGATCGCTTTCAGTCCTCTTATTTTTAAGGCTCACGATCTTATAGCAGATTCTCTCAGGAATCAATCTGTTGCTCACACCCCACATAGGCACACGACGTTAATGGATCGCTCACACCCCACATGGGCACACGATCCGATCGCTCACACCCCACATGGGCACACGATCACACAAGATGCATATCATGATGCTTGACACACAAGAACTCATGACAATCAAATGCATCTTCACACATATAAGCAACCATCATCATGCATATATTTCAACTCATCAATTCCATACATTCACAGTTCAACCATATGAATTAATCAACATCAGCACACTCATGCACTGCAAATCTATTCAAACAATGCATTTCAAACCATAAAGGCCACCACACAACATACATTGAATTTCACATAAACAATACATTTCACCACAAACCACAAACCACAACAATCATGCCATCACAATTACTTCCACAAGGGATTCACACCACAAAGGCTACCCACAACACATCATAACAACATACATTGATATTCAATCAAACAATGTTTTTTACCACACAACAACCTCATTAATCACGCATCGAATTCTAATTCAAAACAATGCACATATTTGCCATAAAGCCACAACACAACATTCCATCATGTATATTCACATCATATAACGGCACACAAGCTACACGTTACATATCAAAAGCATATAGCATGATAACACATCAATCGCACACAATTAACGCGATAAAAACCCGACAACCCGACTATTTATCCAAAAACACGAATTAATTAAATCATCTTTTACCCTCCAAACCATTTTTAATAGAAAGAATATTTCATTAGCTTTCCAACGCTTCAAACGGGGGTCAAAACGGACTTACGGTTCAAAAGTTATGAAGAAAACAAAATCTGACATTTTGGAAAATTTGTGTCACTCGCGAGTATGCTCGGGTCGAGTCTTTAGGTCGACGCAAGTGCATTATGAGTCGACCTAAAACCCTATGAGTCGACGCATACTGCACAGAATTTGATAAAAACTTAGTTTTCGATCGTTAAATGGCTTCCGGACCTCTGATTTTGATTCCGTAAAAAGCTGCGATCTCAGAATTCAATATACTACAATATTTCCATCATTAAAAAGCCATCTAACACATTTTCCATTTTTAAAATATTTTGAAACATAATTTTATCAATTGAATCAACTTTCGAACTCGATCCAAACCACACGAAAACACACAAACAACCACTCCCGATTAATTCCTATCCTCACCCAACTATACTACACAACTTATTCCACATTCCAACCGTGAAAACATCGACTTCTCACCATTTCATCATTATTGCCCTAACTCTCACAAACGATATAACTCAATCCTAAACTCCCAAAATCATACCAACGAGTATTCCCGATTAAACCCAAACATTACCCGACTATTCTACACGATCTATTCCAAATTCTAAACGTTAAAACATCGATTCTCACACATTTGTTCTTCAATCCAACCAATAAGGAAATGTATATATTTCAACCAAACAAATACAAACAACACATACATATACATATACAATCGAAATATAATCGAAACTTCTCACCCTTACCCGATTAATCGCGCTTGAAACGGAGAATCTTCGACTTTCCCCTCTTTTCTTCTTCTCCCTTTCTTTCCTCTCTTTTCTCTTCTTTTCCCTTTCTTTCTCTTCTTTCTCTTTTCTTTCTATTTCTCTCTCTCTATTTCTATTTATATAAAAACATAAAACTTACCCAAGCAAAAGACCAAAATACCCATCAGCTCAATTATCTCCCAAACGCTCTCGAAATGCGATAAAACATAATCATACCGATGAAATATATTTCGGGAAATAAAAGTTGAACAGAAATTATAATTTATTGCAAATATTTTACCTATCAGAGAAATTAACCAATTAACTCAATTAGTAGGTAAAATACAATAAATTCACACATTTCACAAAATTCACATAAATGAAATAAATAAATACAATTAAACAAATCGGGGCGTTACAAATTTCCTTAGACCTAGTTATCTAAGATTGTTGAAAAATTCTTAGGAGTGAGGTTATGTTGAAATATCCGGGGGAACGTCGGGTGGAAAGAGATGAAGTTTTGCCTAGTTCTAGACGTAATTGCCGGGGAAACTTTAATATCTATACTAGTATTACACAGTCGATATGAGTTTATGAAAGGAGACTTACAGTGAGCAGCCCCACAATACAGTTATATTTATGAAAGCGGTAAAAGAAAGCGAGTAAACACTTACTCGATTGTAGAGCTTCCATGTTGTTGTGTTAGTTGTTCAACAAAGTAAGATTGAAAACAATAGTATATTGCAAAATCAAAGGAGAAAGTTCTTTTAAAAGAGAACTTGTTGGTGCTTACAGCTCAAGGAGAGGCCCAAGTTTTTTATCAGTGATCGCACTGTGGTTTTGAGTTTGTACAGGGACTTATAGAAGTGACTGAGGCCCAAAAGGGTTTCTGTATAAAGGGGATGGGTCTTACACTCTCTCAAGAGGCCCAAAAAAGTTTTTAAAGAAAAGATATGGGGCTTACAACACGAGGGGAGGCCCATTTGGTTTGATTTTGAATTGGCGATCGCGCCGAGATTTTTCTTTTAACGCATAGGGACTTATACAATAAGTGAGGCCCACATATAGTTTTGGTTTAAAGGGGTTTGGGTCTTACACTCTATTAGAGGCCCAAAGAATATTTGAAAATGAAAAAAGAGTTGGTTTTATAGCTCAAGGAGAGGCCCATTGTGTTATTTTGAATCGGCGATCGCGCCGAGATTTTTGGAAATACAGTGGGACTTATACAAGTGACTGTGGCCTAAAATGTTGGTATTTACAAAAGGGCTTGGGTCTTACACTCTATTAGAGGCCCAAAACTGTTTGAAAAAGATTTGTTAGGGTGAAAATCAAAGAGACCCTAATTTCATTTTTTAAAGGCATTTTTCAAAGAAATTTCAAGTAAAAAATGATAAAAATATCAAATAAACTCATTAATCATGTTATAAACATTGATTAAGGTTTATGAAAAAGTATTTTATCCACATAAATATTTAAAATCATTTTGGTTTTAAAAATAAAGAAAAAGAAATCATCTTAAAAGCATTTAAAACAATTTAAAACAATATTTTTGAATATATTAAAAATATTTCAAATAATAATATTTTTTGTGATTTTTTTGTGGATTAAAATATTATGGAGTATGAATAAGAAGTGTGTAAACAGAATTGGAAAATGATGATTTTTGCTATGTGAAAGAATTGGTTGAGTTTTGAAAATAAACTAAGAAAAAGAGGAAAGGTGTCACAACATCACATTCGACATCTTTCATGAGTTTTGAAGAGAAGAGAAAAAGGAAAGATGTCACAACATCACATTCGACATCTTAAAAAATTAGTACTGAAACTTTAGTTTCAACATCTTTTTATCAAACTTCAAACATTCATAACTCTCTCAATTTTTAACGAAATTAAAATCCGTAAGAACCTATCTTGACCAATTTTTTGCAAGGAATCCAATGGTATTACTCATGCACACTGAAACTTAATGTACAGAACACACAAAGCAAAAAACCAGAGCTGCATGTTGATTTTAAACATCTTTGCTTATCAAACTTTCAACACTCATAACTCTCTCAATTTTTAATGAAATTAAAATCCATAAGAACCTATCTTGACCAATTTTTCGCAAGGAATCCAATGGTATTACTCATGCACACTGAAACTTAATGTATAGAACACACAAAGCAAAAAACCAGAACTGCACCTTAAGTTTAAAACAACATAAACTCCACATATAAACATGTTAAAGTGCAAACAGTAGGAGGATCATAACATACACATTAACGACTACATTTTTGCTTCAAGAATTGTTCAATATGATGCATGTATGTGGACAACAAAGGAAAGCATAATTCAAAGAATTCAAGTTGTGAAATTTACCTCTTTTTTGGAGATTTTATGCAACCTACCAAGTCCTTTGTTCCAAAAATGATTTGATGCTTTGGACACCCTCAAATGACCTCTTAGAAGCTTTTAGGATGGTTGGAATCAGCTGGAACCTGCAAAAACAAAAACTGGTCCTTTCTTGCAAAAGGGGTTAAAATGGCCAAAATAGCAACTCCCTCAAATGGTGTTCCAGATGTTGGGAACCATTTGGGAAAGTTCAAGGATGATATTTGGAGTGTGTTTGAGGTTTTATCTGGTTTGGAAAGTGACTGAATCAAGACATGGCTTGAAAAATGCAAAAAAGTCCAATTTTGAGGTTTTGAGAGGTGACTTTGTAATTTTTGTATTACAGGTCACTTGTGATGGTTTGAACAACTTATATATGATACATTGGATGTGTTTGGATCATGAGTTGTGATGGAAATGCTCTCTCACTCAAAAACTCAGAATTACCTTGCTAAAGAAGGCATTTTGGAGTGAAAATAGTGATTTTGAGGAAAGCATCTGTTTGATGGCTTTGGTGTACTCAAACTGAGCACAAATGAGCTCTATTTATTGTAGAGCAAGTTTGTTTTGCAAGCAATAGTGAATGGTGGCTGAAGCAGAGGTTTGTTCAATGTTGGCCAATGAGAATCCAAGTCTCCTCTAGCCATTGACTAGAGGTTAGGGCACAGGCTGCTGCTTCCCTAGTTGTTGGAGGAATCTTGACTGAATTCAGTTATAATAAGCTCAGTTCATGCCACCTCTAAGCATCCATTAAATGCTCCAAACCAAAATTGGAATCATGTCCCTCTTTTAGGGTTTTTTAGGTTTTGCGTGCTACTTTTGGTTCCAGGGACTTTGGAGGCTTAGAGATCAGATCATCCCCCTTGGATTTGATCCTCAGATGTGTCCAAAATGATGACAAGGCTTAAAAATTCGTGTGGCACATGAAATGTACAAATTTGTCCTGAAACCTGTCTTAAAAATCCGCTGCAGCTAGTCTTGTTGTAAAATCCATAACTTTTTGCTCAAGAATGATAAATGGTTTTTCCAGGACTTTATGGAAAGCTGAGATGACATACTTCAACTTTGATGTTTGACCATAGACTTGGTTCAACCTGGATCATGGAGAAAAACATCCTTGAAGTTGGGACATTCTTGTTGGAAAAATATTAATGATGTCCTATGAAATGTTGAAACATTTGACAACTTTGAACATTGACAATTCCAAACTCTAATCACTTATATCTTTCAATCCACTATGATATTTTGAGTTGAAGTGAATTGCATCTTTGATGCTTGTCCTGCATGGTGACAAAGCTTGAAAATTGTGTGGCACAAGAAAAAGTGCGCAAAATCTGTCCTAAAAAACAGCTGCAGCAAGCCTTACTATACAATCCATAACTTCTTGCTCGAGTATGATAAATGGACGTTCTACAACTTTCTGAAAAGCTAAGATGACATACTTCAACTTTGATGTTTGACCACAGACTTGGTTCAACTTGGATCATGGAGAAAAACATCATTGAAGTTGGGACATTCTTGCTGGAAAAATAATTAATGATGTCCTATGAAATGTCGGAACATTTGACATTAAGAATTCCTAACTTTTATCACTTATATCTTTCAATCCTTATGATATTTTGAGTTGATTCCTTCTACAAAGTTGAAGTATCAAATACCCTCTTTAAAAGTAGCTCTTACGCAAAATCAATGGATGCTTGGATCAATAATTACAACCTTGAAAAGTTGTGCACTTGAACATGATTTTAACTTAGAAAAAATTTCTAAGTTTCTTTAAATTTGATCAATTTTGCAATTTTGCTTGATTTCTTGATTTAAATTTGATTAAATTAAATCATCCATAATATTTTCTTGAGTAATGGCTTGTGAAGCTCAAAGTTGACCAAAAGTCAAACTTTGACTTTCTGCGTCAGTTGATTTTGTATTAGATGAACTTGAGGCTTGATCAACTTGAAATGTTGCACTCTTGTGCTTAATCCTCGACGTGGGAGTCCTCTTGATCCTTTGTGGATGTTTAAGAGGCTAGACAAGTTGAAGATCATGTCATTCCTTGATTGATCCTTTGTCTAAAGGCTCTGAGAGGGCTTGAAACCCTAAGCTTGATTGTAGTGAATGCTCAACAATTCCTTGAGGAGATTGATGAGGCACAAAGGTACATCCATATTGTGTTGATGATTTGCACAATAATGGGAAGTCTTAGTGGTCAAAATTTGGGGTATGACAATGAACATGCAAGTAGATTGTTTTACGACCACGTTTTCAATGTAGGGAATTCTATGATGTTGGCCTAAATTCAATGATATTAAGGAGAGCTGCTCAAGTTTATCATGATTTTGCTTTTAAAAATGTAGAGATGTCAATACTTTTAGTTTTCAAAAGATTAAACTCATGAATGCTTTAAAACAAAAAAAGTTTGATTACACAAAATGATAAAGGAAATGGTCCACAATAAAAAAAAAATTCTTTGGTCCTCTAGAGAATTATCAGTATCATTAAGAAATATTTTTTCACATTATTTTTCGTACCTTGTTTCTATTGAATGTCAACTACAAGATTTTTCATATTAAAAGGTTTCAATCACCCTGGTATCCATGAATTTAAGCTTAAAGTTGTCCCTTAATTCTGAAAGGTACAACCACATATATGACTTGCTAGACCTGTCTTAAAGTGTTAAATCAAAATCTTTACCTTTGTGTTAACAACTTGCTTTTGATTTGTACTATTTAACACACTACCCATTTGCTCTTAGTTTGTATTTTAACTATAAACAACAACTTGTGTTTTCCAATGCAAACTCGCGTGAGAGAGCATGAGCCCAAGTACACGCGCTTTCGAGAAGCTATAGAACAAGATACATACAGGCGACAACAATAGTAGAAAACACAACTTCTAAATTGTATGTTTTAGTATTTCACAATACTTTATTTTGTTGTGTTTTAGGATTAACATTCTAGAAATTACAGTACCAAAGTTAACTAATAAAGAGTTAATATAGAATAGTAGGAATTTGGGCCCTTCTTCCTTTTAGGAATAACTTTCTAGAAATTATAGTACAATACTTAGTATTCATTTTCATTATATGGACCCTTCTTCCTTTTGTTTGATCTTATAAATCCAATTGTTCCCTATTGATTTGGCATGAGTAGGAATATCCATAAGAATTCAAGGATCATTTTTATTAAGTGCTTCTGACTCATAATTCATAGCCAATTGTTATGAAGCTCTGACATGGCTATCAGAGGGTGTGTCCCCACACCGGACACGTATCCGACATAGATACGTGTACGAAATGCGTACGAACCGTTTTAGACACATTTAGATAGAGTGCAACATGGTAGTTATGGTGAACCTCTTTAACACGGCATGTTTTCTTCTTTTTCGACGGTTTAGCGAATCCTAAAGCTATGAACAACACTGTGGGATCTTTGGTTACTCCGGCCAATGTTGACAAAATTCCAGCGCTTAACACATTAGGAGTGTCTTTCTCAAGAATAGACTACAAACCTAAAGGACTTAACCCACCACACACATAAAGATACAAGAAATTCGATTCAAGCAACAGATCCTAGTTTTGAAGATAAAAGAGCACTGTGAATAGATTTTGAGGCTGAAATTTTTTTAAGTTCCTATTCAATGGAAGTCTCAAGAGATTTCTCTTATTTCTGATTACTATTATGTATCAGTTTCAACCTCTTTTGTCAAATTTTCTCATGATCATTCCAGCTCTTTTAGAAAGAAACAAATGGTTATGTGAGGAGAAAGAGTATGATGATTGTTTAAAAAGCCTAACAGATTCATCAGCTAAATTTATGAATGTTCTCAATATAAAAAAAATACCTTATTTAAAGTTTCTAAACTAGTCACTTTATCAGGCCAAGCAGCTTCTTGGGATTATGATAGGAATAACAGCCTTACTTCTTTAGAATGCTGTTCAATAGAATCAGAGTTACAACGAGGAACCTAAAGCTAACTTATTTTGTGTTAAATTTTGTATGAAGATTTAGTCAGTATTCTAAACGTATCTAGAAACATGTTCAATTGTACGAAGAACATTTGTACGATGTATGAACAAATATGACTGATTATTAATCCATTGCTTTTTCTACCCATATTATTCTTTTGACTTTCAAAAAACTTGTCCGTTTTTCCGTCTCTTGTTATATTTGAAATCACTTCAATGATCTGCAAAAAGTTATCAGCAGGAATTTGGCTTCTTGACATTTCCCAATTATATCATTTCTACTAACAGCGAGTGTTGAAACTCTAGCTCACACAGCTCAAGTGAAAAAATGGAATGAAAAAATGCAACCCCAAGTGACATGATATGATATTTTGTAAGAATGTGTTACAACGCTTTTCAATAGAAGTGATAAGCTTCATGATCATCATTCACAACAAAAAGCTTTTGGGAGAAAGAACCGAGAATCGAGAAACCGCAGTTGGAAAAGAAAATCGGACGAGACATTAACTCTAAACCACATCTGCACACAAACTACAGCTAGCCAAAAACAGAAAATCTCTAAATGAAAAGAACTGCTGCAACCGCTTTGTAAATTGTAATAAAGTTTTACAAAGTTTTCAGTTTATATAGAATTCATCTCTTTGTCGTGGTATAATTAAATATGTTAATCAATTTGTTGTACCTTTAGGCACTTCCCAAGTTGATTACGTATCAATCTCTTTGCTATGGAACTTTTGGATCACTACGATAAAAAATACTAGAAAAGAAAGCAGGTATTTGCAAAAGTAAGGTATAGAAGGAGGATGTTTATCCATGATGGTGTGCATTAGTGTTCTGAATAGAACACGTTTTGCGTATTACTATTTGGCCTAACAGTAATGAGCAAAGGCCTTAGAAAGCATATGTTGTTATTTGTTAGTATTTTTCTTTTGAATCAGCAAAAAAGAAATTTATATTAAATAAGAAAAGGGCATAAGCTATGCCATAGGAGTACGCCACCAGAGTCTTTGATAGAAAAGGTCATAGAAAAACAAACCACAACAAGCAACTACTAATGCGAAAACCTAAACAAACTGACTCAATGTCGGGCCACCCTAAACGCTGCAAAACCAAGCAAAAGAACCAGAAGAAATTCCAAACAACTAATTAACAGAAAATTCTCTAAAATGAGCTCATCCACACCAGTCCAGTCACAAAAAAAAAACGAAACCAATAACTTCGCGCTAGAACACAAAAAATCGGAACTGTTAGAAATAATAAAACTTCTCCTGCGCAGATTTTGCATAAAGAACAATTAATTAATAGACTGAAGCTTCATTTGAATTTGTTGTTGCCGCTAAACTCTGAAATGTATTACACAAGACTTCCAGAAACACCGGCATTTGCACCACTCTCACATCTAACCACCACACTACAAACTCGCCCATAATCCTCTTTGATTTTAATTTTAACGATCTCCAAGTGAGAACTATTGCTTCCTCAATAACCTTTGTTGTGGCAGTAAAACCAGATTGAATCCAAGCTGTGACACTTGCATCTCTAACAACTTAGTTGGCTAAATTTCTCACAATTTACAAGTGTCAACATATTTGACCAGGTACTAGTTTTACATAAAAATAAATTTCCCATCTCACACTGTCCCGATTTTATTTTGAACTTCGGATGCACCACATATTAGAAAAGAACCCAAGCTCACTCGAAACGCACCAAATGCATAAATAGTTCTGTCTATATTTTGAATACCCTTGGTTTTTGTGTTTTCGTTTTTGGAAAAACTCATGCATTATATATTTGTAAATAATGGGTGGTAGTTTAAAGGTCAATAGTGTTGCACATTGTGGGTGTAAAGTACAATACAAACTTAAATTTTCAAGTCTCTCCATCAATTTACTCTTATTGTTTAATTTTATCAGAAGTTAACTTGAGTTCAAACTAGTAATAAAGAGAGAAGATATTCCTTTCTTGTCCTTGTACTCTATCTCCATGCATTGTAACACAGAACATAATTAGTGTGCTATACCCTCTCCAAATATATCAATCCTTTCAACGTGTACCTTACTTGTCACTTGTCATAGATTGTCTTAAATGGTTGATTTGAGAAACTTCCAAAGAACACACATCAACCGATCAGACCTATAATTTGATCCCCAAAAAACTACCAGATCCAAAATATGTGCCCAAAATTACGCTACAAATATTAGTTTGTTTCTGAAGTGTGCAAATAGAGTTGATTTATTCCTGCTTCAATTTAAAGTATTGATGTCTTTTAAAAAGCAGTATATATTATATTGAATAAATCATAAAAGTTAAAAAAACAAAACAAAACTTATAACTAGCAGTGTATGGCATGTAGAAGTAAAGTGAACATGTTGTAACATACACCAACATACACCAGTGCACGTGAAACCGCAGAGAAAAGGCAAAACATAAGATTCTCAGCAGCATCAACAGGTGTAATCTTCACTTCACCAATTAACCTCTCAACCCTCTTAAACAGAGGTTCTTAAACAAAAATAATGTACATCATTTAAAATGGATTCATTCACAACCTTCAATTTTTAACCGAAAACCATAACTCTACAAAACCCATAAACCTGAGGTAAACCTAAGGAAAAAACAAACGCACAAAATACCCATTCAATTCTTAACCGAAAAATCTTAGAGTTACATCATCATAGATAAATAGATATAGATATAGATATAGATATCCAGAGCGAGAGAAACGGAGATTAAGAAAGATCATGATTCACACACAGACACATTAAGAGAGAGACTGACAAAGAATGTGGTCAGGTGAAAAAGATTCAAAAGAAGAAGAGTGGTTTTAGGGTTTTGATAGACTAACCTTTGCCTTTACGTTTTCTGATTGAGAGCGGTGGTTTTCGTTTCTTCCGGTGGAGAGCAGTGGTTTCCGACTGAGCTTTGCGTCTGTGATTTTGGTTTTCATTTTCCAGATGAGCGTTCTGTGTTTTGTTTTAGGTGGTAATGTGTTTTAAGTGGGAAAATTAAACTGGGGTGTCGCTCCCGAAAATTGGATTCGCATCCAATCGTCAGTACAAACGCGAGAGTGGCGCAGAAAACACAGAGTCGCCAGCAATGTGTATTTATCCCGAGAGAGGGAAAGGAAACACTGCATAAACCTGAAGAGAAAGGGGGAAAGACATGGTCATCGCAACCATAGTCCGGGTTCGGGAGTCGGTTATGCGAGGGGAAGGTGTTAGCACCCCACGCATCCATCGTACTCGATGGGATCCACGCTTGTTGTCTAAACGGAGGGTGAGCTGTCCTACTATCTATGGCTGAACAAAAGAAAACGGGGATGGGGGTGACTAAGACGGACTCGGTAAGACATATTCGATGCCCTAGGCCTACGTACTCCCTCAGTGCAATGGGAAAGTCAGAGTCAACGTAGTTCGACCTAACGAGGTCGGTGTGGGTGAAGGTTGCTCGCCAAGACAATCGCTGTCTTGTGCCTACATATCCTCAATCGGACGAGAGAGGGGAATCAGAGCTGATGTAGTTCGCGGGTACGACCACGAATTCGTAAGTGTTTTTTATGAGCGACGTTAAGTTCGCGTCCGGCAGTGAGGGACGATGTCTGTTTGCGACTTAGACGGAAGGTAACGTGCTCTTTTCTGAAAATAGTCCGGAACCAACAATCCCGAAGGATAAAAAGAGTTTGAATTTGTTTTTGTGTTTTTTAGACAGAAGTGTTTTTTAAGTTAGTTCATAACTTGCATTGCACCAAAGTCTAGGGCACAGGGACGAATACTTAACGAATCGTCCCAAGACAGGACACCCGCTAAGCACTCTAGAAAGATGAGAGGAAGCCCCTCATTTCTCATTCCCCACGCTTAAGGCTCGTGCTCAATACACTTTATCTTTATTAAGTGTTTTCAAGAAGTTTAAGATGAGAAGAGAAAAGACACAAAGGTAACTCTAAAGGGAAACTAAGAGTCATAATGTTGTCATGCATGGGTGACCTATGGTTAGTGGGGCTTAGGAAGGACAACTACCTAAAACCTAATGCTAATCCTACTCCAAGCTTAATAAAAAATTAAGTTGGACTAGGTAGCTCTAAAGGGAGAGAATTCAAGACTTAAACAAGTCTTGAGATTCATGGGAGAAAGAGAGTGAAAGAGAAGAAATGAGAAAGAGAAGGAGAAGATGAGAAACAAGATAGGGCAGCAAGCACATCACATCAAGTACATCCAACTCACATCAATGAACAAGTCTCAAAGATCATGCAAAGCATCTCAAGTAAGCATGCAAAGGTAATCATGAAAGAATGCAAGCATACTTATATGAAATGCACAATTAAGCACCAATGAACTTCATATCAAGATGAAATGAGGAAAATAAGATGAAGATGAAAGCAAGTCAGAATCACAATCATATCATCATCAACAACTCATATGTGCAAAAGAGATTCACATCAAGAAACAATATGCACCAAAGAAGTCCACAAAAGGAAAGGTAATGATATTCATCATTCAATTAAAACCAAATGCATCTTACTATGCTCAAGTGAAATGAAAACCAAGTAAAGAACTCAAGGGGCAGTAGCATATGCATCAATATCATATCAAAACCAAACTCAAGTCATACAAGTCCAAACATCAAGCAACACCTTCAAGACATGCACCAAAGTAATCCACAAATGGAAACTCAAAGTTCAAGCCCTTAAAACATGCCAAACATGATCCACAAATTGGAAAATTTGGCCACAAGGGACCTCAACCAGGGGTAAACATCATATCAAATGCACATGCAAAGAATCAAGAAGAAACTCAAGCAAATAGGCATGGCAAGTCAACTTGCGTAAAGAGATGTCAAGATATAATCATGCATAAGTCATTTAAGCACAAATAGGCAAACATATATCAAATGACATTCAAAAATTATGAAATTAAAACCCAAGTGACCTAAGTCAGAAGCAAGCAACATTCCAAAAGATCACACAACAATTCACAAGTTAAGCACCTCAAACAAATGAGCAAAGATCACATAAGAAACATGACTCAATATGCAAAACAGAGGGACTAAAATGCAATATGAAATGATTTTAAAAATATGAGAAAAATGTTTTTAAGGACCTTAAGATGTCCTTCGAAAAATTCTAAAAGAATGAGATACAAATCATATATAGATGATGAGAACAAAAATCCACAAGGCAGGGTGTGCATAATTGAAACAAATTCAATATAAATTAAACAAACAATTAATTCAAATGCACAAACTAAAATAAAAAATGGAAAATAAAATTTGACAAAATTTTATAAAACCCTAAATATGCTTCATGATTTTTTTTGTGATTTTTGGATGCATAAAACTATTTTTAAAAATTAAAAATGAAAATTCAACAAGAATAAAATAAAAAGAAATAAAAAAACCAAGGGGGTGCAAATAGCCAGATAAGCACGTTCAAAAGCTATTGGGCTTGAAAGGAGGGTGCGAAAAGCAAGCCCAACCCAATAAGGAGTCGGCGCAGGTCAACCAGGAACACCAAGGAATTCAGTCAATCTCCAAGACTCACACACACCACAGGATTAATCTTACGCGTGCAATTAAGTCAACAGAATGCTCATGTTATTTTAAAGGGTACACACTAACAAGGGTACACACTAACAAGGGTATACGCGCATACACCACATCATTCAGAAATTAAAAAACATAACACGTGAGTAGCACATGTTATTTTAATGTGCTGGCATGATTCAAACCACAAGATCAATCTAACGTACCCAAACAAGTCAACAGATCAAGAATTATGCAAGATGAGAGGTCCAGATCTAATTCACATGATAACTATCATGGACTAACATACACATGTATTAAAATGAAAACCAATCATATGTGTGCATTTAAATGAGAAGGCAAGGCAAGGACCGTCATATCTAAACATGGACGGTCAGGATTTCATCACCTTCATTGAAACCTCAGGCCACCTGAGAGTGAACCAGACGCTGGAGCCCTAGCTCCGGTCGTCTTCTCCGGTGACACTAAACCACGAAATCTCCAGAAATAAAAAACAATAACATAGTTCTACTCAGAATTCCACAAGGATCATGAATATGCAATTGGTTTCAACAGATGATCAACATACAAGTCAAATAGAACAGAAAAAATTTGGATCCAAAACTTTTAAACTCAAAATACACACAATCCATACGTCCAAACTCAAAACAAAATAGATCAGCATCATTAGTGAACATCATAGACCATTTTGCACACTTAAAGTTCCAGTTATACGACCATGAAAAGCAAGCTTACCTGAGATCTGTAGAGCTTGAAATACACCCAGAAACCCTCTGGCAGCTGCAGATCAAGTCCCTTGAACCTCTAATTGCAAAATAAATGCAATTAGAGCTTGAATCTGGTCTAGATCTTGAGATTTGTAGAAGTGCTTTCCAAATTCGAACCCTATGATTTCCTTGCTATGACCTCAAACCAATGGTTGCTTCTTGTTCTGTGAACTTCAAGGATTTTCGAAGCTTTTTAGGCTTGGCGGGTTATTATCGGAGGTTTATCGAAGGATTTTCGAAGTTGGCACTTCCGTTAACGCAATTGACTTGTAAAGGAAAGGTTTTCATTTGGGATATTCATTGTGAAGAGAGTTTCAATGAGCTAAAGAGAAGGTTGACAACGACTCCGATCTTGATTTTACCGAATCCTAATGAACCATTTGTTGTGTATTGTGATGCTTCATTGATTGGTTTAGGTGGTGTTTTGATGCAAGATGGAAAATTTGTGGCATATGCTTCAAGACAATTGAGAGTGCATGAAAAGAATTATCCTACCCATGACTTGGAGTTAGCGGCCGTGGTGTTTGTTTTGAAAATATGGAGGCATTATCTATATGGTGCGAGATTCGAAGTTTTTAGTGATCACAAGAGCTTGAAATATCTATTTGATAAAAAAGAATTGAACATGAGACAAAGGAGGTGGTTAGAGCTTTTGAAGGATTATGATTTTGGTTTGAATTACCATCCGGGTAGGGCAAACGTGGTGGCCGATACCTTAAGTCGGAAGTTGTTACATATGTCCGCATTAATGATGAGAGAATGGGAACTTTTGGAGAATTTTAGAGACTTGAGTTTAGTTTGTGTAATGACGCCGAGAAGTGTGAGACTTGGTATGCTACATGTTACGAATGATTTTCTTGCAACCGTATGTGAAAAGCAAAAGTTGGATTTGAAATCCGTTGATTTGATGTTGAATGAAAATGAGGATTTCAAGGTTGATAATTTTGGATTTTTGAGATTCCGTGGTCGTATTTGTATTCCCGATGATGTGGAGTTGAAAAAGATGATATTGGGAAAAGGACACCGAAGTAACTTAAGTATTCATCCGGGAGCGAACAAAAAGTATCAAGATTTGAAGAAAATCTTTTGTTGGTCTGGATTAAAGAGGGATGTTGCTCAATTTGTGTATGCATGCTTAACTTGTCAAAAGTCTAAGGTGGAACATCAAAAACCTAGTGGATTTATGCAACCGTTGGACATTCCGAAATGGAAATGGGATAGTATATCGATGGATTTTGTTACGGGATTGCCGAATACACAAAGAGGTCACAATGCTATTTGGGTAATTGTTGATAGGCTTACTAAATCTGCTCACTTCATTCCAATTGATATTATTAGTTATCCTTTGGAGAAGTTAGCCGAGATTTATATTCTTGTGGTGGTGAAGTTACATGGAGTTCCTAAGAGTATTGTATCGGATAGAGATCCTAGATTTACATCGAGGTTTTGGGAGAGTTTACAAAAGGCTTTGGGTTCTAAGCTAAGATTGAGTTCGGCTTATCATCCGCAAACGGATGGTCAAACCGAGAGGACAATTCAATCGTTGGAGGATTTATTGCGTGCTTGTGTGCTCGAGCAAGGTGGTGCTTGGGATAGTTATTTGGCGTTGATTGAGTTCACCTACAATAACACTTTTCATTCGAGTATAAGTATGGCACCATTTGAGGCTTTGTATGGACGGCGATGTCGAACACCTTTGTGTTGGCATGAAACGGGTGAGAGGACGATAGTTGGACCGGAAATGGTACAACAAACGACGGAGAAAGTAAAGTTTATTCGGGAGAAGATGAAAGCTTCTCAAAGTAGACAAAAGAGCTATCATGACAAGAGAAGGAAAGATCTTGAGTTTCAAGAAGGCGACCATGTGTTTTTGAGAGTTACACTAGTTACGGGTGTGGGTCGTGCTTTGAAGTCGAAGAAGTTGACTTCTCGTTTTATTGGTCCGTATCAGATTACTTCACGAGTTGGTGTTGTGGCTTACCGTGTGGCGTTGCCTCCGAACCTTCCAGATCCGTCACATGTTATTCCTATGGACGAGGTTGAAGTGAGAGATAACCTTACAGTGGAAGCTTTACCGATTAGGATTTTGGACCGTGAAGTTAAGAAGCTAAGGGGCAAGGATATTGCGCTTGTGAAAGTAGCGTGGGGAGGCGCTGCGGAAGGCAATATGACTTGGGAACTAGAGAGTGGGATGCGAGAGTCGTATCCGGAGTTGTTTGTATCAGGTAATATTTTCGAGGACGAAAATTTCTAAAGTGGGGGAGAGTTGTAACGCCCCGATTTTGATTATTTCCATTTTGTCGAGTCTTTTATTTAAATTGAGTGGTAAATTATTTTAATTGTGATATTGGTGTGTTAAATGTTATTTTACCGTTTTTGAGAGTTTTCGGGGAAATTAGAATGGAGGGTATTTTAGACTTTTCTCAATTAATGATAAGTTAGAAATTTATTGGAAATAGAATTATGAGAGAAAAGGAATTAATTGAATTGGTGTAGAAAATGAGAGAAAAGAAATAGAAAAGAAAGAAAAAGAGATAAGAAAGGAAAATAGAAGGAAATAGAAAGAAAAGAGAAATAGAGAGAAAAAGGAGAGAAAGAAAGAGGAAGAAGAGAAAAGAGAAGAAAAAATTGGGAAAACTAGAAGATCATCAAGAGTGATCATATAGCAAGTTTGGAATCCGGATAAGGGTGTGAAATCTTGTTATCTTATCAATGTGTATGATTATGTATGATTGTTTTGTTGTTGTTGTGAATTTTTATGAGTTTTTTTATAAAACCATATTTGAGAAATTGATCCAAAAGTGTTTAAAATCTTGTTGATTGTGTTCTTGATTGTTTGTATATGTTGGGTATGTATTGTTATACATCAAAATGTTGTTTTTCTGAGTTTTAGGTGAAGATTTGGATGATTGGTGAGTGGAAAACGCAGATCTTCGTTCTGCAGAATTTTTCTGGGTATGCTCTGGCCATACGCGTAAGGAGCATGTCCATACGCGTATGAGCCAAGGCGTTACGCGTATCATTGGCTTGTTTTTGGGCCAATACGCGTATGAATCTTGGCATTACGCGTAACATGGGCGAGCCATGGGCCAATACGCGTATGGACTTTGAGACGAGGAATTTTTGAAGGATATGGGTTCTGCCCATACGCGTATGAGCATTGGTGATACGCGTATGGACAGGAGGAATGTAAAAATGGGATTTTTCAAAATGTCGTTTTCGTTTTCGTCCGTAACTTTTGTTCCGATTATCCGATTTTTACATTCTTGGTGTCGTTGGAAAGCTATTGAGCTGTACTTGGTGATTACGATGATTTGGAAATTGTTAGCCGATTTAATTATGTCGAAAAGTCGGGAATAGTGTCATTTAGCGGCTTTTACCGTTTTGACTGTGTGTTTGAATGTGAATCATACAATAGTGCATTGATGTGAATGTATATAGATTGTATGTGATTGTATGAGATGAATGCATGAATATATTGTGAATATGTATGCATTTCAAGAATGTCTTGAGTCATTTGCATGTGAAGCATAATGATGTGCATTCTTGTGTTGAGTGATTCTAATGAGAATCCGCTATAACGTCGTGTGCCCATGTGGGGTGTGAGCGATGATTATAGACGATCGTGTGCCCGTGTAGGGTGTGAGTGATCGGGTCGTGTGCCCATGTGGGGTGTGAGCAATGGGTGAACATCGTAGGCCCAACGTGGAGTTACATTGGTAACGAGCGATGGTTCCAGCAGAGTTCCTGAGTGAACTAGTGATGATTGAGTCGGTACCGCATTGCATTTGCATAGAGTCGTGAGTCGGTCTCTATGATTTGCATTTATCATCTTTGAAATCGTGAATTGATGAATAAACATAAATGTGTATGTTTATGTGGAATGATTGAGAATTGTGAAAGTATGCATGATGAATATGCTTGGTTTGGTATATATATATATATATATATATATATATATACATTGTAATGTATATGAATGAATTGTGGTGAGAAAGTGGAAAATATGTATTTTTATGCTAAGATATATAATTTTATGCATTGTTATTATGATAATATCTCTCACCCTTCTGCTGTTTTATGATGCTCTATGAGGCATTGCAGAGTAGGTATGCTGGAGGTCTTTTTGTGAAGCGTGTCTTCATTATTTTGGTCGGTTGGCTCTGATATGTAGCACCGGGTAGCTAGGATGTATATGATTCTTTTGTGATACATATGTACATGTATCTTGTTGATGAATGTTTATGTAAACATGAATTATGTGGTTGGATTATACTCGATGACGCATGTATATATATGTATATATGTTTGATGTTATTCAATTTTTAGATTTTCCGCTTTTATTCTAAATATTGAGATGTGGGTGTAAGGACAAAGTTCCTCTGTTGCAAAGTTACCCCACTGTTGCATATCAATGTTTGAGTAGGTGTTGTATGTTTTAAATTCTAGTATAGTGTGACACACCTCTTTTATACCATGTTTATAATTATACTCTGGCGAAATTTTTAATATGTGCCTAAATGATTATGTGATTATTTGGGGGTATAGAAGGGGGGTGTTGCATAGAAACCACCAGATGCGGTTGTGATGTTAAACAACATCCCTTGAATCGTATCCTTTTCTGCTGGCAAAAGAAACCCTGTAACAAAATACCATACCTGGCTTATGCTTCAGATGCATATGTTTGAATTTTGCCGTAATGCTCCATACGAAATGGAATGCTATGCATTTGGGAGGATTCCATGCAAAAATGCTTATGCAATGCAAAAGGGGTGTCCTAGCAAAATAAACGCTAAGGAGAAAGGCCGCTCCACTGAGGATGACAAACTGACATGTCATTCTTAACCAAGAGACCCTGATGAGGTATACTTCACCCTGCTGGGAAGAATCAAGTTCACCAATTCTGCAGGAGATGGACGACACTCCGAGAAGATATCCGCTCTATTAGGGATGGTAATGATATTGAAGATGGAAATTCCTCCGTTGGGGATTACCGAAGACTTCAAAAACTAGACCTGAAGAGATGCCAATAACCATTGGACTTACAACCTGCTAGGGAATACCAATTTTCATTAAGCCAAACCACTGGAGAATCAACAACAAAATCTGCTTAGGGATATGAGCTGTCAACACCCGCTCTATTAGGGGATAAATGAAGCTCGTGAAGGAGAGCGATTGCCCCATGATCTGTGGGGAAAACATCACCAATCTCTTGCTGGGGAAGTAGAAATGACCACTTCTAGCTTCCTGCTGGAAAATGATAAGCCAACACAGCTCCGGCTGGAGAGAGATCTCTTATACCCTTCTGGGAAAATCAATCTTCAACGACTCCGCTTGGGGAATTCTTTCTTTATACTCTGCTGAGGGAAACAACCCTCGATACTCTGGCTGGGGAGAGTAATAAACTGCTGAGGAAAATCAAACTTCAAAGTTGAGGAGAGTAACTCTACTGGGGAGGTACACACCTGTCATCCTGCAAAACCAACAGAAAGGTCTACATGCAAAAATGATTACTTTGATTATCATCATAGCGGCTGTCGCCTAAGCAATTGCCACTGTTTTCCAATTTGTTTCACAAGGCTCAACATTTTAGCATGTAATGTTTATCAAAAATATCAGACATTTTCACAAACAAAACAGGTAAAACAATAAACAAAAGCTCATTGACTGAAATGCAAACTTTATTGAATGATCAGCCTGTAAATAGGCATTTACATTTGGAAGCAATTCCTGAAAAGAGGTAATTGCGCAAAAAGTAAAAGAAAATACACATGTCGGCAATGTGGGGAACAGATATCCACCATGATGCGACTCAGCTATAACCCATATGACTTGTTTATCCGCAGATACTTTGGCCTTTGAAGATGACTGACTGGACTGATTCCATTCCTTCGAATTTTCCAAGTGTGAATGGTGATCACAGATCGAACGCGGATCATAGTCTTTGCTTTTAAATCCCTAACTTTTGCCAGGATCGCCCTTCTCGGGTTTTCAATCCACCGGGATACCCATTTTTGCCAAAGTTTCCTTTTCAGGTTTTCAACCTTGCGGGTTTATTTCTTTTTTCCTTTTTATCCCTAATTTTTGCCCGAACCTTTTCTTTTTATGGTTCGCGAGGATGCCCCATTTTTGCCTGGATCTTCTTTTTATGTCCAGCGGGTCTTTTTATGCAAAGTATTTTTTTACTACATCCGCGTTCACAGGGGACGTAAAATCTTCGCTATCCATAGTTGAGAGTAATAAGGCTCCACCAGATAAAACCTGTCTTACTACATATGGCCCTTCGTAATTCGGAGTCCACTTGCCCTTGTGATCTGTTTGAGGAGGAGTGATCCTTTTCAGAACTAATTCACCAGTCTGGAAACAGCGAGGACGCACTTTCTGATCAAAGGCTTTCTTCATCCTGCTCTGATACAACCGGCCATGTGCAATGGCTTTCAATCTCTTCTCTTCAATGAGGTTCAATTCATTTAGCCAGGAACGCACCCACTCAGCTTCATCAAGCTTCACGTCTGTCAGAATTCTCAAAGAAGGAATCTCAACTTCTAATGGCAGGACTGCTTCCATGCCATATACCAGTGAGAAAGGAATTGCCCCAGTTGATGTGCGTACCGAAGTACGATAACCGTACAAAGTGTAAGGCAACATCTCATGCCAGTCTTTATACGTTACCACCATCTTCTGCACAATCTTCTTTATGTTCTTATTAGCCGCTTCAACAGCCCCATGCATCTTCGGGCGATAGGGAGAAGAATTGTGATGTTCAATCTTAAAGCTCTGGCATAGCTCCTTCATCATCTTATTGTTCAGATTCGAACCATTATCAGTAATGATTCTTTCCGGGACTCTATACCGGCAGATGATGTCCTTCTTAATAAACCGGGCTACCACTTGTCTGGTGACGTTGGCATACAATGCTACTTCCACCCACTTCGTGAAGTAATCAATAGCCACCAGGATAAAACGATGTCCATTCGAAGCAGTCGGCTCAATCTTCCCTATCATATGAATGCCCCACATGGCAAAAGGCCAAGGTGATGACAAAACATTCAGAGGAGTAGGCAGTACGTGTGCTTTATCAGTATAAATCTGGCATTTATGACATTTCCGGGCGTGTTTAAAATAATCAGACTCCATAGTCATCCAATAATACCCCGCTCTTAACAATTTTCTTGCCATAGCATGCCCATTGGCATGAGTACCAAAGGAACCTTCGTGAACTTCTTCCATTAACAGGCCTGCCTCGTGTTCATCAACACAACGTAGCAAGACCATGTCAAAGTTTTTTTTGTATAACACATCATCTTTGTTCAAAAAGAAGTTTCCTGATAACCTCCTTAATGTCTTCTTATCCTTGGAAGATGCCCCAGCTGGGTATTCCTGACTCTTCAAAAAGACTTTGATATCATGATACCAAGGCTTGCCATCTAATACACCTTCAACCGCAAATACAAAAGCAGTTCTGTCCAAGCGCGTGATTCTGATTGAAGGAGTTTCATTCCAACAATTCACTTGATACATCGATGACAACGTTGCCAATGCATCAGCCATCTGATTCTCTATCCAAGGAATGTGATTGAAGTCCACTCTGTCAAAGAAAGGTAACAACCTTCTAGCATAGTTGTTATACGGAACAAGATTCGCTTGATGAGTCTCCCATTCACCTGTAATCTGATTAACCACCAACGCAGAATCACCAAAAACATTGAGGTTCTTGATTCTCAAATCAATTGCTTCTTCTAACCCCATGATGCATACTTCATATTCTGCCTCGTTGTTGGTGCATATGAACGCCAATCGGGCAGTGAAGGGTATATAAGAACCCTTTGGATTCGTAATGATTGCCCCAATTCCGTTACCATATGAATTAACAGCCCCATCAAAGACCAACTTCCATGGAGATCTAATCTCAGGTCCTTCATCAGGTAGAGGCTCTTCACAATCCTTCATCTTCATATACATGATATGCTCATCTGGAAATTCAAACTTCATCGGTTGATAATCCTCAATTGGCTGTTCGGCAAGATATTCTCACAAAACACTTCCCTTAATGGCTTTTTGGGAAACATACTGAATATCGTATTCTGTCAGAACCATCTGCCAACGGGCTATTCTACCAGAAAGTGCTTGCTTCTCAAACACATACTTGATCGGATCCATCATTGAAATCAAAAGGGTTGTGTGGTTTAACATATACTGCCTCAAACGCTTAGCGGCCCAAGCGAGTGCACAACATATTTTCTCCAGCATCGAGTACCTTGATTCGCAATCAGAAAACGTTTTACTCAAGTAGTAGATGGCGTGCTCTTTTCTTCCTGACTCGTCTTGTTGACCGAGCACACAACCCATTGAATTCTCAAGAACCGTGAGATACATAATCAACGGTCATCCTGGTACTGGCGGCATAAGGACCGGAGGTTCCTGCAAATATTCTTTAATCTTTTCAAACGCCTTTTGACAATTTTCATTCCACCTGACCGCTTGATCTTTTCTTAACAATTTGAGTATTGGTTCACACGTGGCTGTAAGATGAGAAATGAACCTAGCAATGCAGTTCAACCTCCCTAAGAAACCACGAACCTCTTTTTTTGTTTTCGGGACAGGCATTTCTTGTATGGCTTTTACATTAGCAGGATCAACCTCGATACCTTTTTCACTGACAATAAACCCCAGCAATTTTCCAGATCTCACCCCGAAGGTGCATTTGTTCGGATTCAACCTCAGTCTGAACTTTCTCAACCTTTCAAATAGCTTCTGAAGATTCACCAGATGTTCTTCCTCCGTCTGTGACTTCGCGATCATGTCATCAACATAGACCTCAATCTCTTTGTGAATCATATCATGAAAGAGAGTCACCATCGCCCGCTGGTAGGTTGCCCCTGCTTTTTTCAATCCAACGGGTATCACTTTGTAGCAAAAAGTTCCCCACGGTGTTATGAATATTGTTTTCTCCATGTCCTCTAGGGCCATCTTGATTTGGTTATACCCAGAGAAGCCATCCATGAAGGAAAACACAAAATACTGAGCAGTGTTGTCAACTAACACGTCTATGTGAGGAAGCGGGAAATCGTCCTTTGGGCTTGCTCTATTCAAATCTCTGTAATCACCACACATCCTGACCTTTCCATCCTTCTTAGGTACAGGCACAATGTTAGCAACCCATGGAGGATAATTTGTAACGGCAAGAAAACCGACATCTAGCTATTTCTGTACCTCTTTCTTGATCTTGACAGACATCTCCAGTTTAGTTTTTCTCAACTTTTGCTTGACCGGAGCACAACCTTCTTCAAGTGGTAGCCTATGTATAACAATATCAGTATCGAGCCCAGGCATGTCTTGGTAAGACCAAGCGAAGATGTCCACATACTCACGGAGCATTTCAATAAATCTTCCCTTTACACTGTCTTCCAATACAGCCCCTATCCTTACTTCCTTCCTGGCGTCCTCGGTTCCCAGATTAACAATTTCCATCTCCTCCTGATGAGGTAAAATAACCTTCTCCTCTTGCCTCAATAGTCTGGCCAATTCTTCGGGCAGTTCACAATCTTCGTCAGTCTCTTCTTCAGCCTGATAGATTGGATTGTCAAAGTCATACCGAGCTATAGCTGAGTCATGATCGGTGTCATCTGAACAAAAAGACCTGCATGATTGATGAGGTATGTTTTATTATGTATGCAACAAAAGAAACACATTGCCATTTTGATGTGGGTTTTTAATGCATAAAACATAAAACAGAAAGACAGAGATCAAAATATTTGAGTGTGAAAAGTCCTTTATTATTGATAAAGCAAAACATGCAACAGTTAAAAGCCCTACAAATAAAATCACTACGTCTTGGGCAGAACGCATGATTAACATAATAGGAAAACAAAGCAATTACTCGAAGCTAGTCACTTGAATGACTTTCTCAGAAGACCAGTTGCACAGACTTTCCCCTGGGACGCAAGGGCGGACCCATCTATCCATATCACAATCACTGTCCCCTTCTTCCTCAATGGCATTAACTATGTCGAAGAAAACCCCGGCACTGGTGAAACGGACTGGGCCATAGAATTTGGGAGGATCCTGAGCTCTTCTGGGTGGCTTGTATCCTAGTCCATAAGTGTTCCTTTTCTCCTGAACTTCAACCACTTGGCCCCACTTCTGTGAGCTACCAGCTTCGACTATAGCCTTGGCGTCTTTAAACGAAGACATAGAAACCTCGGGTTGATCTGCCACTGCGGGCTGCTCTATGGTCTCTGACTGATCCTCAAACTGAATAACCTCTTCAGACACTTTCACCTTTTCAAACCCCTGACACAGCGTCTCATGGATTCAACCATCCACTTCCACGTATTTAAAGGTTGACAGCTGACTAATCATTATGTCCTCCTCTCCGCACACTGTCACCTCGTGACTATCTACCATGTATTTCAGCTTTTGATGCAAAGTGGAGGTTACAGCACCTGCACCACGGATCCAAGGATGACCCAACAGACAGCTGTATGCTGGCGGAATATCCATTATATAAAATGTTGCATCAAAGATTTCCGGCCCAACCTTGATTGGAAGCACAATCTCACCAAAGACAGATCTCTTCGAGCCATCAAAAGCTTGCACCACCAAGTCGCTTGGTGTACAAATAAGTCCCCTGGTATCTAACTTCATTAATGCTTTCTTTGGCAATACATTCAACGATGATCTAGTGTCAACCAACACATGTGACATCAGTGAACCACGACACTCAATCGAAATATGCAGGGCATTGTTATGATTCCTCCCAGCGGGAGTTAAGTTAAGATCTGTAAAGCCCAAGCCATAACCATCATTCACGTGCGCCACAACCCCTTCCAGTTGGTTAACAGAAATCTCCTGGGGCACATATGCCGCATTCAAAACTTTCAGAAGAGCATTCCTATGAGCTTCAGAACACAACAGCAATGATAGAAAAGAAATCTTGGACGGGGTCTGATGTAACTGGTCCACAATTTTGTAATCACTTTTCCGGATGAGTCTCATAAACTCCTCGACATCTTCAGAAAAAGCATCACCAGCCGGCTTTACCGTAGAATCCACAATCCCTGGAGTCTGAACAGAACCATCCATTACCTATTTTCCCTTATCTTGCCTAGAAGTACTGGGTTGATCAATAACAGGAGTAAGCACTCTACCACTTCTCTTTATAGCATCTATCTCAACTTTAGCTTCTGAACTAGTACTCACTGGTGGAGTAGTCATTAGTTCCTGCTTTTGCCCATTGACAAACACCTCTGCGCCGTAATTCCATGGAATAGCCTTAGTGCTCTCATACGGAATTGGTCCAGCCCTTGTAATGATGACTGGAGGTGGCCTTGCCGGACCAAAAATAGTAATTGTTTTGAACAGAATAGTGATAGTAGCAACCTTCTCACTAACAACCTCTTCTTGTTGATTACCTCTATCAAACTGTAAGCAACCCTCATCAATCAGATTCTGAATACCCATCTTCAACGAATCACAACCATTATCCTTCATCAAACAATCTGAACAGTTCTCATCACAACCCAGATACACACCACCTTTCAGCAATCTATTCTTGACCACAGCTAAAGGAGTCTTCAGCTCTTCAACATCCATGATCAAATTCAAAGCTTCACATTCCTTAATTATCGCATTCACGCTCGGCCCATTGTGATTAAGCATCGGGTTCTGAATGACATTGGGTCCATCATTCGAGAAATTGATAGCTTTGGAGTCTACAAGATCCTGCACATTGTGCATGAAGGCTTTACACTTCTCTACAGTATGCCCCGGAGCACCAGAGTGAAAGTCGCAATGTGCGTTCGCATTATAACTTCGTGGCAATTCCCCTTTTGGCGGAGCCAGGGTACAGAGCTCAACTAGACGCAATTGCAGCAAATGTTGCAATAACTAGGCATATGACATTGGTGGCTGATCAAAGTGCCTATCTACTCTTCTCTGTCTATTCTGATATTGGCCCTGCTGCCCATTCTGGTATTGATTAACATTGTTGTTTTGTTGCCGTGGTGGAGGTAACGTTGTTGGGATAGTTACTGATGCTACCTGTTGATTATTATTCTGGCGCTGTTTCCCTTTTCCCTTGTAAGATGACACAGTATTGGCATCTCCTTTCTTCTTATAACCATCAAATGGCTTCTTTCCATGACCGGAAGACGGTCCGTCACCACTAGGAACTTTTCCAGGCTTAATTCCAACCTCTACCTTCTGTCTGATCGCAATCACATCTGCAAACTTGCCTAGAGAACAAGGCAATAGCATTTCATAATAGTGCTTAGGCAGTGTGTCCATGAACATATCCAATATCTCCTTCTCCAGCATTGGTGGCTGTACCCTAGCCGCCAATTCACGCCACCTTTGCGCGTATTCTTTGAAACTTTCATCATTTTTCTGGGACATGCTCAACAGCTGAGTCCTGTTGGGAGCCATGTCTGTGTTGTATTGGTAATGTTTGATAAAAGCTGCAGCTAACTCTCTCCAAGTACGAACGTCTTTACATGAGTTCTCAGACAGGTAGAACCATTATACTTCTCGAGTGTAGGAATCTGAATCTTGTGCGGAATGACAATATCAGGGACCAACCCTAGGCCATCCAAATCTATTCCCAGATCATCCTGTTTCACAACCCCTTTCAGTTGCGCCTCGATTAAACGAATCCTCTCATCACAGACCACAGGAAGGCCAGCGTCCAAGCTTCTGACTTAAAAAACATCATCCTGTTGATCATCAAAACGATGGCCATGGATAGCTCGAATAGTGCTTCCTTCTCCAACCACTGAAGGAATCCCACCCTGTCCACCAACACCAGGGATAAGAATGTTGTTACCAGCACCACCTTCGCCCGGAGGAATAACACGATTAAGAAGACCACCGTGTAAGATACCATTTTCATCAACCTGTGCCACCAGAGGCTGAACTAGAGTTCTGAATTCATTCTGGCTCTACACCACACCTTGCATCATCTCCATGAAGTGATCGATGCGAGCTTGCATAGCTGCCATGTCTGCCTGAACTTTGTCCATCACTCTACTTCGATTAAGCCTGGTAGAATACCGATGAGTTGGTTGATCAATCCTGACTGAGAAAAAGAGAGAACATAAGAAATCCAGAGAATCCGAGATAACCTGCTATGCAAAACGAGATGATTATGCAAATGCAAACATGTATGAACATTATCAAGGCGATCTATCCCTTGATTCCAGTTTTAACAACAAATGAGAACTGAATTCCTGATCATATAAAGAGAATAAGCATCTGTTACAACACAAGTTTGAATAAGCATAAACAAAGACCCCGACCAACAAGCCTGGCGGTGATCCCGAAAATTCAAGGAAAACAACAACAAGGAAACTAAAGCATATCATCAAGACTCAGTCGTGCTAGAATTCCCCATTCGTCATACTTTTTGCACCAATTATGCACTTCCTTGAGAAGCTTCTTGGTATTAGAATGCTCTGGTCTCTGAATTAACTTATGAATCAAAAGATCCCTCCTCTGCAAGATCCCTGTTAAAAAACGACTATGCAACTCCCAATCATCTTCTCCAGCAGCTCCACCTGAACTTGGACCTTCGCTTCTGGCTCTTTTCACTTCGGCTTGGATCTTCAGCTGTTCCATATCTGCCATGGTTTCCTTGAGCTTTTCCTCAAATGCTCTCCTCTCAAAGATCCCTGATAAAATATCCTTATCCTTTTTCCGAAGCTTTGTCTTCAGACCTTCAATCTGCTCCAGATACTTGTCCTCTTTCAACCTGTTGGCAGTAATTGTTGTATTTCGACGGTCACGGAACCTGTGAATTCTTGACATAGCATAGGCCAACTCATTCTTTTTGGACGAAAGGACCTTGCTAACACTTTTCAACGCTTGAGCTACTTTCTCTCTAGTTGTGGCTTCTTTAGACAATTCTTTCTCTTTTACAGCCAAAAGTTCTGACTTTACCTTGGCAACATGGATAGCTTCGCCTTTTTCGTGCTTCAACTGACCAACCTCTCTGCCCAGCTCACGATTCTCCTCTCGGAGTTTCTCCTTTTCAGCCTATAACTTATCATACTTCTCTATATAAACAGTCGTGGGAGCCTCGATCATCAAAGGATACAGAGGTGGTTCCACTGGGAAAGGAAGAAGCTCATCTTCCGCTCTTTTCTTAATCAACTCTTCATAGGGAGGAAAAGCTCGATTATTACATTTCCCGAATGAAGTTTTTCCCTTCTTGGTCACCTACTTCCAAGCATTCATAATCTTCCTTATCATATCTTGATCCCCAGTACCATTGAAGAATAAGGACTCTCTGATATCTCGCTCTTCAGGTGGACCTCTCAAAGGATAACCAAACTGCCTGATAACAAGGGAAAGATTATAGTTAATTCCACCTTTTCTCCCTATCAAGGGTACATTAGGGAATTCTCCGCACTTGCAAATAATCTCCATCCCTAGCAAGTCATGGTTGAACCAAACAATGTTGTCAGCAGTCAAGCCCATTAACCTCTTTGACCACTTCAGAGAATCTCTCGTATCAATGAAAGCGTCAGCTTCGGAGAGATAACTCAGAAACCAAGTAGATAAAAGTGGTGCACAGCAACTCACAATTCTTCCACGCCTATTTTCATTCTTGTAATGGACTGAGTGATACACATCACCTAGCAGGGTAGGTATAGGATTCTTTGAAATAAAGACTCTGACAGCATGCATATCCACCAGATCAGGAACATTGGGAAACAGGACAATCCCATAGATGCACATAGCCAGAATAACTTGGAAAGCAGTCCAATTCTTCTCCATAACATGTATACAAGCTTGATCAAACAAGAACTTCAATAAGAAACCCTTAGCTCCTTGTTTCTCCACAATATTACTGCTCAGAGCGGATTCACCAATATGAAGAGCAATGGGCACTTCTTCTATCCTGGGACGTTCTCCAGAAAAGAATACTATGTCATGCCTGATGGGGATTCCCAAAATAAATGAGAACTCCTCCTATGTTGGAGCCAAGATATAGTCTGGGAAAGTGAAGCAACGCAAAGACGGATCATAGAACTGAAGAAGTGTATGAATGGCATCCTTCTCATACTTGGAGATACTGTAGACAAACTTCAGAAGCCTCCCATACTCTCCACCGAACTCTGTACGAACTCCGGGACCAGCCATACTAATCAGCTTGTGAATCAACGTCAAGGTCGGGTCTGGGAACGAATAAGCAACAGTCTTCTTTCTCTGGACATCCATGCTAAGGCAACCTCAGAAAACCGGAATCAAGAGTAAATGTCAAACATGTTAGAATGCAAGAAAAATGATATGCATATGCAAGCATGGGATCAAGGCACCACTACTGGACGTGCTGTGCTGTTAACTGAACGAGAACTGCAACCCAGCAAACCAGAATTCTAGAATACCGAACCACTGATATAACCAGAAACCCAGATAATCAAACACTTATGAGAAATCTAGAAAACCGGGTAGGTTGAAGGTTTCAGTTTCCTGCAAACCTGCAAACACTCATCCCCTTTCACATGTGGGTTCTAGAAAACCGTGGATCCTCAATATCATGGGCTCTCAGGTTGAGAAATGATGATACGTTCACCATTTCTGGTTTGGCATCATCATCAATCGAGGAGGCCTCAACTGATTCCCCTCAAAAATAAGGTCATTGTTGAATGCAGAATAGGGCAAGCAGCAAAAATATTTATTTTCGGAAAGAATTCCCCCCGAGATTTATGTCGTGTCCACAGAGATCGGTTCGAGGGAAAGAATGCCGTTCGACAATCTCTCGTTAATGAGTTTGAGTTTAAATGGTTTAAAACATAAAAACAGAAAAGTAAACATTAAAACAAAAAGAAATCATTCTTCAGAGAGAAAAAACGTTTCAAGCATACATATAATCCACTCGTCACAAACATAAATTTATCGATCAATTATACTCCACCTACAATATTCGTCAAAATCATCCAGTATCGCTCACAACAGTGCCCATCTCTGGCACACTGAGCTGAGAAGCAACCGTATCACTCTCTTCGTCACTCTCGCGCACGAAGCCTCGAAACACGGAAGACATTTAAGTTCCGACACCATAAAGATTATCATCTAAATCTATCTCTAGCATCTAGACAATAGATATCCATCCCTAATCAAGATTTGTGAAGTTTATCTCTAACACAACGCAAATCCAAACATAAATGCAAAAAGATCAAGGAAGACATCGATAATGATTTGTAAAGCAAGCTTTATACAATATTATGATCAACAAAGATACATATGTTTATATTAAATATACAAACACCCAACAAGATAGAGTTTACAAAAAGAGGAAAAAGAGATAAACCAACACTACTCGAGTTGTCAAGACGATTGATGAGAATCCACCTCCGATTCGACAAGATGCAAGCTCCATTTGTTGTTTTCAAGCTCTCCAATGAAAAATGAAGTTTGATGGAGTTGGGATCACAAAACCCCAAAACCATAACCTAAAAAATGAGTTTTTGGCCCTTAAATGGAGTTTTTCTCCGCGCAGTACCGCCCGGCGGCGTTTTGGGCGCCCGGCGCAAGCCCAAAATCATGTCACGCTATTGGAAATCAAATTTCAACTTTTTTCTACCGCCCCTGCACCGCCCGGCGCTGCAGGGGAGCACACCAGTCTGTAGAAAATTCTGCACTGTTTTATTCGTAACTTTTGAACCGTAACTCCGTTTTTCGCCCGGTTCTAAGCATTGGAAAGCTTATTCAATGCTCTATATAATAATGGCAAGACATCCTTGATTGGATACCTGCAAAAATAAATAGAAATCAATTAAACTCAATGATATTTACACGATACGCAATATATACACTAAAACGTAAAGTAAACGTATTTACAAACAAAGCGGGGTTTATTCGTATGATATTTAACAAAAAGTATAGATCAGTGCAACAAAACTTATATACAAAAATAGGTACATTTTGCACTTATCAAACTCTCCCCAACTTACATAATTGTTTGTCCACAAACAAGAATATCACAAACTTAAAAATGCACAAGCAATATCCAAAGAAATATGAATCAACAGGTTTTGAAAAACGTAAACAAATGAATGGTTCAAATGAAAACGGTACACACAAAAAGTAAATACTTACCACTAAACTACGACGATAACATAGTCACAAAACAAATGCAAAATACAAAAATCATGCCAAACATTCTAAAACAAAACAAGTTCCAAAGTGAATCTCACCAAGTAAAAACAATCATCGGTAGATGAAAAACACAAAATGAGGTTCTTTACACTCACACAACACTCATGCAAACAAAAGACTAAATTATGCATACATCCACAAATTCATATTGAACATACAAAGGCAAGAATCACAAGGACTTTCAAGGTTGTCACATGGTCGGGTAAACAAACAAGGGGCAATTCCTAAAGCTAATCGAAACAAAAACTTGCCTAAACCTAAGGGAGTGATCAACTCACAAAAGTTCAAACACAAAATTTCAACCAACTTCTTCCAAAATCCCAAGTGCTACATAACACACAATACTTATTTAGCGCAATTATTGAAACTCTTTTTGTTACCTTTTTCAAGGATTTTTCTTTTTTTCTTTCTTTTTCACTTTTTTTCTTTTCTTTTCTTTGTCATATATTTCTCTCTTTTTCTTTTCTTTTTCAATCCTCATAGAATTCAACCAATGAGTATACAATCATCCTCTCCCCAACTTGAATTCAACCGCACCATCATGTGAATACTCCCTACTTTCTAAGGCAAGGAAAAAATCCATACAACAACACATAGTTGAGGTCCAAGAAAAAACAAAATCCATTCAAAAATAAGTGAACTAAATACTCATAGACAAGCATTAATTTCAAATAGAAACATGGATCAAAAAGCTCAAAGGGGTTACAAATTCTCACACACTCACAAGGTGAATGACTATTTGGCTAAGGTGGTTGTGCTCAAAATGAAACAATTGCCTTGATCCTTTTCATGCATTCATATAATCAACATAAACAAAAGATTCAACATAATAAAATCCAGTTAGAACAAGAATGTTGGTACTCCGGGCATATATGAACAATAGAAGGCTTCCTCACAAAAAGGTTGGGAACTAAAGTGATTCACAATAGAACAAGTATACAAAAGAATGGAAGGCATGGAAGTTTGTAAAATGCCTAAGTATCATGAATATTCTAAAGTATAGAAAGCGATAAATACATATCTCGGACGAGTACAAAAATTAACAATATCATTACCATACATCGGCAAGTTGAAACGAACCAACTTGGAAAATTACAAAAGCATCCTCAAATAAGTCATTCAAAATCTGTGAGCAAACAACAACCAAAAATATTCGAAAAGAAAAACTATAAAACATGCTTGTTTTACGTCATAAGCTCGACACCTTTACGGTGCTTAATTAGAAACTTCCTTCATTCATGCCATGGTGATGTCTCACCGCGCAACCAAAAGCAAGTGTCCTAACCAATCACTTAAACAGACGTTAATCTACAAGTATCAGTATAACAAGTGAAAATATACAATATATACGATATCTACAAAACTCAAAAACAAAGAAACTATCGCAATGCGATTCAATATCAAAACCAATCCCCGACAACGGCGCCATTTTGTTGAATGCAGAATAGGGCAAGCAGCAAAAATATTTATTTTCGGAAAGAATTCCCTCCGGGATTTATGTCGTGTCCACAGAGATTGGTTCGAGGGAAAGAATGTCGTTCGACAATCTCTCGTTAATGAGTTTGAGTTTAAATGGTTTAAAACATAAAAACAGAAAAGTAAGCATTAAAACAAAATGAAATCATTCTTCAGAGAGAAAAAACTTTTCAAGCATACATATAATCCACTCGTCACAAACATAAATTTATCGATCAATTATACTCCACCTACAATATTCGTCAAAATCATCCAGTATCGCTCACAACAGTGCCCATCTCTGGCACACTGAGCTGAGAAGCAACCGTATCACTCTCTTCGTCACTCTCGCGCACGAAGCCTCGAAACACGGAAGGCATTTAAGTTTCAACACCATAAAGATTATCATCTAAATCTATCTCTAGCATCTAGACAATAGATATCCATCCCTAATCAAGATTTGTGAAGTTTATCTCTAACACAACGCAAATCCAAACATAAATGCAAAAAGATCAAGGAAGACATCGATAATGATTTGTAAAGCAAGCTTTATACAATATTATGATCAACAAAGATACATATGTTTATAGTAAATATACAAACACCCAACAAGATAGAGTTTACAAAAAGAGGAAAAAGAGATAAACCAACACTACTCGAGTTGTCAAGACGATTGATGAGAATCCACCTCCGATTCGACAAGATGCAAGCTCCATTTGTTGTTTTCAAGCTCTCCAATGAAAAATGAAGTTTGATGGAGTTGGGATCACAAAACCCCAAAACCATAACCTAAAAAATGAGTTTTTGGCCCTTAAATGGAGTTTTTCTCCGCGCAGTACCGCCTGGCGGCGTTTTGGGCGCCGGGCGCAAGCCCAAAATCATGGCACGCTATTGGAAATCAAATTTCAACTTTTTTCTACCGCCCCTGCACCGCCCGGCGCTGCAGGGGAGCACACCAGTCTATAGAAAATTCTGCACTGTTTTATTCGTAACTTTTGAACCGTAACTCCGTTTTTCGCCCGGTTCGAAGCATTGGAAAGCTTATTCAATGCTCTATACAATAATGGCAAGACATCCTTGATTGGATACCTGCAAAAATAAATAGAAATCAATTAAACTCAATGATATTTACACGATACGCAATATATACACTAAAACGTAAAGTAAACGTATTTACAAACAAAGCGGGGTTTATTCGTATGATATTTAACAAAAAGTATAGATAAGTGCAACAAAACTTATATACAAAAATAGGTACATTTTGCACTTATCAAACTCTCCCCAACTTACATAATTGTTTGTCCACAAACAAGAATATCACAAACTTAAAAATGCACAAGCAATATCCAAAGAAAGATGAATCAACAGGTTTTGAAAAACGTAAACAAATGAATGGTTCAAATGAAAACGGTACACACAAAAAGAAAATACTTACCACTAAACTACGACGATAACATAGTCACAAAACAAATGCAAAATACAAAAATCATGCCAAACATTCTAAAACAACACAAGTTCCAAAGTGAATCTCACCTAGTAAAAACAATCATCGGTAGATGAAAAACACAAAATGAGGTTCTTTACACTCACACAACACTCATCCAAACAAAAGACTAAATTATGCATACATCCACAAATTCATATTGAACATACAAAGGCAAGAATCACAAGGACTTTCAAGGTTGTAACGTGGTCGGGTAAACAAACAAGGGGCAATTCCTAAAGCTAATCGAAACAAAAACTTTCCTAAACCTAAGGGAGTGATCAACTCACAAAAGTTCAAACACAAAATTTCAACCAACTTCTTCCAAAATCCCAAGTGCTACACAACACACAATACTTATTTAGCGCAATTATTGAAACTCTTTTTGTTACCTTTTTCAAGGATTTTTCTTTTTTTCTTTCTTTTTCACTTTTTTTCTTTTCTTTTCTTTGTCATATATTTCTCTCTTTTTCTTTTCTTTTTCAATCCTCATAGAATTCAACCAATGAGTATACAATCATCCTCTCCCCAACTTGAATTCAACCGCACCATCATGTGAATACTCCCTACTTTCTAAGGCAAGGAAAAAATCCATACAACAACACAAAGTTGAGGTCCAAGAAAAAACAAAATCCATTCAAAAATAAGTGAACTAAATACTCATAGACAAGCATTAATTTCAAATAGAAACATGGATCAAAAAGCTCAAAGGGGTTACAAATTCTCACACACTCACAAGGTGAATGACTATTTGGCTAAGGTGGTTGTGCTCAAAATGAAACAATTGCCTTGATCCTTTTCATGCATTCATATAATCAACATAAACAAAAGATTCAACATAATAAAATCCAGTTAGAACAAGAATGTTGGTACTCCGGGCATATATGAACAATAGAAGGCTTCCTCACAAAAAGGTTGGGAACTAAAGTGATTCACAATAGAACAAGTATACAAAAGAATGGATGGCATGGAAGTTTGTAAAATGCCTAAGTATCATGAATATGCTAAAGTATAGAAAGCGATAAATACATATCTCGGACGAGTACAAAAATTAACAATATCATTACCATACATCCGCAAGTTGAAACGAACCAACTTGGAAAATTACAAAAGCATCCTCAAATAAGTCAATCAAAATCTGTGAGCAAACAAAAACCAAAAATATTCGAAAAGAAAAACTATAAAACATGCTTGTTTTACGTCGTAAGCTCGACGCCTTTACGGTGCTTAATTAGAAACTTCCTTCATTCTTGCCATGATGATGTCTCACCGCGCAACCAAAAGCAAGCGTCCTAACCAATCACTTAAACAGACGTTAATCTACAAGTATCAGTATAACAAGTGAAAATATACAATATATACGATATCTACAAAACTCAAAAACAAAGAAACTATCGCAATGCGATTCAATATCAAAACCAATCCCCGACAACGGCGCCATTTTGTTGAATGCAGAATAGGGCAAGCAGCAAAAATATTTATTTTCGGAAAGAATTCCCTTCAGGATTTATGTCGTGTCCACAGAGATTGGTTCGAGGGAAAGAATGTCGTTCGACAATCTCTCGTTAATGAGTTTGAGTTTAAATGGTTTAAAACATAAAAACAGAAAAGTAAGCATTAAAACAAAATGAAATCATTCTTCAGAGAGAAAAAACTTTTCAAGCATACATATAATCCACTCGTCACAAACATAAATTTATCGATCAATTATACTCCACCTACAATATTCGTCAAAATCATCCAGTATCGCTCACAACAGTGCCCATCTCTGGCACACTGAGCTGAGAAGCAACCGTATCACTCTCTTCGTCACTCTCGCGCACGAAGCCTCGAAACACGGAAGGCATTTAAGTTTCAACACCATAAAGATTATCATCTAAATCTATCTCTAGCATCTAGACAATAGATATCCATCCCTAATCAAGATTTGTGAAGTTTATCTCTAACACAACGCAAATCCAAACATAAATGCAAAAAGATCAAGGAAGACATCGATAATGATTTGTAAAGCAAGCTTTATACAATATTATGATCAACAAAGATACATATGTTTATAGTAAATATACAAACACCCAACAAGATAGAGTTTACAAAAAGAGGAAAAAGAGATAAACCAACACTACTCGAGTTGTCAAGACGATTGATGAGAATCCACCTCCGATTCGACAAGATGCAAGCTCCATTTGTTGTTTTCAAGCTCTCCAATGAAAAATGAAGTTTGATGGAGTTGGGATCACAAAACCCCAAATCCATAACCTAAAAAATGAGTTTTTGGCCCTTAAATGGAGTTTTTCTCCGCGCAGTACCGCCTGGCGGCGTTTTGGGCGCCGGGCGCAAGCCCAAAATCATGGCACGCTATTGGAAATCAAATTTCAACTTTTTTCTACCGCCCCTGCACCGCCCGGCGCTGCAGGGGAGCACACCAGTCTATAGAAAATTCTGCACTGTTTTATTCGTAACTTTTGAACCGTAACTCCGTTTTTCGCCCGGTTCGAAGCATTGGAAAGCTTATTCAATGCTCTATACAATAATGGCAAGACATCCTTGATTGGATACCTGCAAAAATAAATAGAAATCAATTAAACTCAATGATATTTACACGATACGCAATATATACACTAAAACGTAAAGTAAACGTATTTACAAACAAAGCGGGGTTTATTCGTATGATATTTAACAAAAAGTATAGATAAGTGCAACAAAACTTATATACAAAAATAGGTACATTTTGCACTTATCAAACTCTCCCCAACTTACATAATTGTTTGTCCACAAACAAGAATATCACAAACTTAAAAATGCACAAGCAATATCCAAAGAAAGATGAATCAACAGGTTTTGAAAAACGTAAACAAATGAATGGTTCAAATGAAAACGGTACACACAAAAAGAAAATACTTACCACTAAACTACGACGATAACATAGTCACAAAACAAATGCAAAATACAAAAATCATGCCAAACATTCTAAAACAACACAAGTTCCAAAGTGAATCTCACCTAGTAAAAACAATCATCGGTAGATGAAAAACACAAAATGAGGTTCTTTACACTCACACAACACTCATCCAAACAAAAGACTAAATTATGCATACATCCACAAATTCATATTGAACATACAAAGGCAAGAATGACAAGGACTTTCAAGGTTGTAACGTGGTCGGGTAAACAAACAAGGGGCAATTCCTAAAGCTAATCGAAACAAAAACTTTCCTAAACCTAAGGGAGTGATCAACTCACAAAAGTTCAAACACAAAATTTCAACCAACTTCTTCCAAAATCCCAAGTGCTACACAACACACAATACTTATTTAGCGCAATTATTGAAACTCTTTTTGTTACCTTTTTCAAGGATTTTTCTTTTTTTCTTTCTTTTTCACTTTTTTTCTTTTCTTTTCTTTGTCATATATTTCTCTCTTTTTCTTTTCTTTTTCAATCCTCATAGAATTCAACCAATGAGTATACAATCATCCTCTCCCCAACTTGAATTCAACCGCACCATCATGTGAATACTCCCTACTTTCTAAGGCAAGGAAAAAATCCATACAACAACACAAAGTTGAGGTCCAAGAAAAAACAAAATCCATTCAAAAATAAGTGAACTAAATACTCATAGACAAGCATTAATTTCAAATAGAAACATGGATCAAAAAGCTCAAAGGGGTTACAAATTCTCACACACTCACAAGGTGAATGACTATTTGGCTAAGGTGGTTGTGCTCAAAATGAAACAATTGCCTTGATCCTTTTCATGCATTCATATAATCAACATAAACAAAAGATTCAACATAATAAAATCCAGTTAGAACAAGAATGTTGGTACTCCGGGCATATATGAACAATAGAAGGCTTCCTCACAAAAAGGTTGGGAACTAAAGTGATTCACAATAGAACAAGTATACAAAAGAATGGATGGCATGGAAGTTTGTAAAATGCCTAAGTATCATGAATATGCTAAAGTATAGAAAGCGATAAATACATATCTCGGACGAGTACAAAAATTAACAATATCATTACCATACATCCGCAAGTTGAAACGAACCAACTTGGAAAATTACAAAAGCATCCTCAAATAAGTCAATCAAAATCTGTGAGCAAACAAAAACCAAAAATATTCGAAAAGAAAAACTATAAAACATGCTTGTTTTACGTCGTAAGCTCGACGCCTTTACGGTGCTTAATTAGAAACTTCCTTCATTCTTGCCATGGTGATGTCTCACCGCGCAACCAAAAGCAAGCGTCCTAACCAATCACTTAAACAGACGTTAATCTACAAGTATCAGTATAACAAGTGAAAATATACAATATATACGATATCTACAAAACTCAAAAACAAAGAAACTATCGCAATGCGATTCAATATCAAAACCAATCCCCGACAACGGCGCCATTTTGTTGAATGCAGAATAGGGCAAGCAGCAAAAATATTTATTTTCGGAAAGAATTCCCTTCAGGATTTATGTCGTGTCCACAGAGATTGGTTCGAGGGAAAGAATGCCGTTCGACAATCTCTCGTTAATGAGTTTGAGTTTAAATGGTTTAAAACATAAAAACAGAAAAGTAAACATTAAAACAAAAAGAAATCATTCTTCAGAGAGAAAAAACTTTTCAAGCATACATATAATCCAGTCGTCACAAACATAAATTTATCGATCAATTATACTCCACCTACAATATTCGTCAAAATCATCCTGTATTGCTCACAACAGTGCCCATCTCTGGCACACTGAGCTGAGAAGCAACCGTATCACTCTCTTCGTCACTCTCGCGCACGAAGCCTCGAAACACGGAAGGCATTTAAGTTTCGACACCATAAAGATTATCATCTAAATCTATCTCTAGCATCTAGACAATAGATATCCATCCCTAATCAAGATTTGTGAAGTTTATCTCTAACACAACGTAAATCCAAACATAAATACAAAAAGATCAAGGAAGACATCGATAATGATTTGTAAAGCAAGCTTTATACAATATTATGATCAACAAAGATACATATGTTTATAGTAAATATACAAACACCCAACAAGATAGAGTTTACAAAAAGAGGAAAAAGAGATAAACCAACACTACTCGAGTTGTCAAGACGATTGATGAGAATCCACCTCCGATTCGACAAGATGCAAGCTCCATTTGTTGTTTTCAAGCTCTCCAATGAAAAATGAAGTTTGATGGAGTTGGGATCACAAAACCCCAAAACCATAACCTAAAAAATGAGTTTTTGGCCCTTAAATGGAGTTTTTCTCCGCGCAGTACCGCCCGACGGCGTTTTGGGCGCCCGGCGCAAGCCCAAAATCGTGTCACGCTACTGGAAATCAAATTTCAAGTTTTTTCTACCGCCCCTGCACCGCCCGGCGCTGCAGGGGCGCAGCACACCAGTCTGCAGAAAATTCTGCACTGTTTTATTCGTAACTTTTGAACCGTAACTCCGTTTTTCGCCCGGTTCGAAGCGTTGGAAAGCTTATTCAATGATCTATACAATAATGGCAAGACATCCTTGATTGGTTACCTTCAAAAATAAATAAAAATCAATTAAACTCAATGATATTTACACGATACGCAATATATACACTAAAACGTAAAGTAAACGTATTTACAAACAAAGTGGGGTTTATTCGTATGATATTTAACAAAAAGTATAGATAAGTACAACAAAACTTATATACAAAAATAGGTACATTTTGCACTTATCAGTCATCCTATGCGAGTCCCTCAGCATTGGGTCCTCGGATCGACAAGTGTAATGGGTTTGCCATTTCTGGTCTGCCATTATCACAGGTCGGGAGGAGAGGCGCAACTGAGGTATTGGAGAAACAGTCACCAGAGCCGACAGCTCTCTAGATCAACATTCTGAAATGCGCAAGACACACACGTCAGAATGCGTCCCAAGATAGCCTAGTGTTGTTGTGAATTTCGTGAACACACAAACGCACCAAGCTGGCACGTAGGTCCCACTAGTTTCCACTCTAGTCCTAGGGTGTACTCAAGCCTGGGTATTGGCCTTATCTCTTAGAACAACCCAACCTGCCAAACAGAAACCAGCCAGCACAACACAGCAATATCCAGTATGACAATAATAAAATGAAATGCAATGCAATAAAAGCTGTAAAATAGTAATATACAACAAAATAAAGCACAACAAATAAACACCCAACGAAGAAAACAAACAAGCGCTAGGATCGACTCATTAAAGGGGATAGACCAGCAAGAGGTCAACCAGAGTCCCCAGCAGAGTCACCAGCTGTCGCTCCCGAAAATTGGATTCTCATCCAATCGTCAGTACAAACGCGAGAGTGGCGTAGAAAACACAGAGTCGCCAGCAATGTGTATTTATCTCGAGAGAGGGAAAGGAAACACTTCATAAACCTGGAGAGAAAGGGGGAAAGACATGGCCATCGCAACCATAGTCTGGGTTCGGGATTCGGTTATGCGAGGGGAAGGTGTTAGCACCCCACGCATCTGTTGTACTCGATGGGATCCATGCTTGTTGTCTAAACGGAGGGTGAGCTATCCTACTATCTATGGCTGAACAAAAGAAAACGGGGATGGGGGTGTCTAAGACGGACTCGGTAGGACATATTCGATGCCCTAGGCCTACGTACTCCCTCAGTGCAATGGGAAAGTCATAGTCAACGTAGTTCGACCTAACGAGGTCGGTGTGGGTGAAGGTTGCTCGCCAAGACAATCGCTGTCTTGTGCCTACATATCCTCAATCGGACGAGAGAGTGGAATCAGGACTGAGGTAGTTCGCGGGTACGACCACGAATTGGTAAGTGTTTTTTATGAGAGACATTAAGTTCGCGCCCGACAGTGAGGGACGATGCCTGTTTGCGACATAGACGGAAGGTAACGTGCTCTTTTCTGAAAATAGTCCGGAACCAACAATCCTGAAGGATAAAAAGAGTTTGAATTTGTTTTTGTTTTTTTTAGACAGAAGTGTTTTTTAAGTTAGTTCATAACTTGCATTGCACCAAAGTCTAGGGCACAGGGACGAATACTTAACGAATCGTCCCAAGACAAGACGCCCGCTAAGCACTCTAGAAAGATGAGAGGAAGCCCCTCATTTCTCATTCCGCACGCTTAAGGCTCGTGCGCAATACACTTTATCTTTATTAAGTGTTTTCAAGAAGTTTAAGATGAGAAGAGAGAAGACACAAAGGTAACTCTCAAGGGAAACTAAGAGTCCTAATGTTGTCATGCATGGGTGACCTATGGTTAGTGGGGCTTAGGAAGGACAGCTACCTAAAACCTAATGCTAATCCTACTCCAAGCTTAATCAAAAATTAAGTTGGACTAGGTAGCTCTAAAGGGAGAGAATTCAAGACTTAAACAAGTCTTGAGATTCATGGGAGAAAGGGTGTGAAAGAGAAGAAATGAGAAAGAGAAGGAGAAGATGAGAAACAAGATAGGGCAGCAAGCACATCACATCAAGTACATCCAACTCACATCCAACTCAAAAATCAAGCAAAGCATCTCAAGTAAGCATGCAAAGGTAATCATGAAAGAATGCAAGTATACTTATATGAAATGCACAATTAAGCACCAATGAACTTCATATCAAGATGAAATGAGGAAAATAAGATGAAGATGAAAGCAAGTCAGAATCACAATCATATCATCATCAACAACTCATATGTGCAAAAGAGATTCACATCAAGAAACAATATGCACCAAAGAAATGAAGGGGCAGTAGCATATGCATCTTACTACGCTCAAGTGAAATGAAAACCAAGTAAAGAACTCAAGGGGCAGTAGCATATGCATCAATATCATATCAAAACCAAACTCAAGTCATACAAGTCCAAACATCAAGCAACACCTTTAAGACATGCACCAAAGTAATCCACAAATGGAAACTCAAAGTTCAAGCCCTTAAAACATGCCAAACATGATCCACAAATTGCAAAATTTGGCCACAAGGGACCTCAACCATGGGTAAACATCATATCAAATGCACATGCAAAGAATCAATAAGAAACTCAAGTAAATAGGCATGGCAAGTCAACTTGTGTAAAGAGATGTCAAGATATAATCATGCATAAGTCATTTAAGCACAAATAGGCAAACATATATCAAATGACATGCAACAATTATGAAATTAAAACCCAAGTGACCTAAGTCAGAAGCAAGCAACATTCCAAAAGATCACACAACAATTCACAAGTTAAGCACCTCAAACAAATGAGCAAAGATCACATAAGAAACATGACTCAATATGCAAAAGAGAGGGACTAAAATGCAATATGAAATGATTTTAAAAATATGAGAAAAATGGTTTTAAAGAATGAGATACAAATCATATGTAGATGATGAGAACAAAAATCCACAAGGCAGGGTGTACATAATTGAAACAAATTCAAAAGAAATTAATCAAACAATTAATTCAGATTCACAAAATAAAATAAAAATGGAAAATAAAATTTGCCAAAATTTTATAAAACCCTAAATATGCTTCATGATTTTTTTTGGGATTTTTGGATGCATAAAACTATTTTTAAAATTTAAAAATGAAAATGCAACAAGAATAAAATAAAAAGAAATAAAAAAACCAAGGGGGTGCAAATAGCCAGATAAGCACGTTCAAAAGCTACTGGGCTTGAAAGGAGGGTGCGAAGCAAACCCAACCCAATAAGGAGTCAGCGCAGGTCAACCAGGAACACCAAGGAATTCAGTCAATCTCCAAGACTCACACACACCACAGGATTAATCTTACGCTTGCAATCAAGTCAACAGAATGAACAAGTACACATGATGAGCATTCAGGATTAGAGGGCACACACTAACAAGGGTATACGCGCATATACCACATCATTCAGAAATTAAAAAACATAACACGTGAGTAGCACATGTTATTTTAATGTGTTGGCATGATTCAATCCACAAGATCAATCTAATGTACCCAAACAAGTCAACAGATCAAGAATTATGCAAGATGAGAGGTCCAGATCTAATGCACATGATAACTATCATGGACTAACATACACATGTATTAAAATGAAAACCAATCATATGCGTGCATTTAAATGAGATGGCAAGGCAAGGACCGTCAGATCTAAACATGGACGGTCAGGATTTCATCACCTTCATTGAAACCTCAGGCCACCTGAAAGTGAACCAGACACCGGAGCCCTAGCTCCGGTCGTCTTCTCCGGTGACACTAAACCACAAAATCTCCATAAATAAAAAACAATACCATAGTTCTACTCAGAATTCAACAAGGATCATGAATATGCAATTGGTTTCAACAGATGATCAACATACAAGTCAAATTGAACAGAAAAAGTTTGGATTCGAAACTTTCAAACTCAAAATACACACAATCTATACGTCTAAACTCAAAACAAAATAGATCAGTATCATCAGTGAACATCATAGATCATTTTGCACACTTAAAATTCCAGTTATACGACCATGAAAAGCAAGCTTACCTGAGATCTGTAGAGCTTGAAATACACCAAGAGAACCCTCTGGCAGCTGCAGATCAAGTCCCTTGAACCTCTAATTGCAAAATAAATGCAATTAGAGCTTGAATCTAGTCTAGATCTTGAGATTTACAGAAGTGCTTTCCAAATTCGAACCCTGTGATTTCCTTGCTATGTGCTCAAACCAATGGTTGCTTCTTGTTCTGTGAACTTCAAGGATCAAGAATATGAAAGAATTTCTCAAAAAGCTCCTGTGAGTAGTGAGATTCGAAGAGGAGAAGGTTTAGGGTGAAAAATGGATTCTGACCAAAATAGAATGCATGACCTAACAATGAGGGCATGAGTTAGCTTATATAGACTTGGTTATTCCCCTCATTATGATTAGGGTCTTGTTAATTCCTTGATTAATGAGTTTTGGATGATTTTGCAAATTTTCACTTTGAGTTGTACACCCTCCTCCACACGTGTATTGGCAAGCTTTTCATCATGGATCACTCACAAATCTTGTACTTTACAGAATTGGATTGGAAATGGGCCTTGAAATCACTTGGTTGGTGAGTTTTGAATGAATTTGCATTTTTGAATTATGTGAATAAAGTGAAGTACATGGCATGAGATGAATTAATTCAAAGGCCAAACTTGTGCCAAATGAAGTGTACTTGGATTTGGAAATGTGAATTCAACGATTAGAGGTCATCATACTTCAATTTGAACCAATTTACAAAAGGTGGAAAAAAATGGTGCATAGGAAAACCCTTAAAACACCTTGCCTTCTTTTGATCATAACTAGAGAACCACAAATGGTATGGAGACAATCTAGTTCTTTTTGGAAATGGGAGAGAGAGATCTTCAACTTTCATGTTTGAGCAAAATTTATTTAAAGCTTCTTTGATGATGAAAAGTCAAGTTGAATGTAGTGTAAAACTTGCCAAAAATGGAAACTTCACATTATAGGTCATTTTCCAAAAATGGTAACTTTTGCACAAACTCTTGAATCTTGATGAATGGTATGAAACTTGACCCTTGAAAACCATATGAGGGAATAAGACCTTGAAAACCATGAAAAGAACCTCAAAATTCCACAGTTGACTTCCCCTTTCACTGGTGACTTTTCTTGGTTCACAAGCAATTGAATCCTTGAACATTCTTCACCATAAACCATAAACCAAACCCTCATCTATGGATACATGCAAGCATAAAGACCTCATGACACCATGCTTGAACACACAAAGCCCTCCAAGAAGTCCTTTTGATTCACAAACCCTAATTGGTCCCTCTGGTTAGGAGGGAAAGATTCACTTGTAATCTTTTGCCATGCTTGACCTTATGAAGATATGATGGACCCCATGAGACACCTTGAGGCTTGAGACTTGAGCATATGGACCAAGTACCTTGATCCCATGCTAAGAACCAATGCTATGCACAATGCAAATGCAAGGAATGAAAAGAAACATAAGCCAGTTATTATATAAACAAAAGGGCAAATTTTAGGGTGTTACATGGGGGACGACGGTTCATTTGTCAACCGTCGCGATTCCTGTTGTAAGCATTGATAAAGGTCTATTTCAAACCGTCTGGATCCTTTATTTGGTATTATAAGGGGCAACGAATGTTTTTTACCGTCGTGACCTCTTGTTAATTTTTTAGATGTCAAAGTGTGAAACACGTACCTTGAAAGGTTTAAGGCGCGACGTTTTTTTTACCGTCGTAATCTATATTTTAGGACAAATGATTTAACCATCGTAAACTTACTTTTAGGGCAGTTTACGTTACAACTGTCGCAATCTTCATAAATTTTTTTAAAATATAAGGACGGTTGGTGTAAACTGTCGTGGCAACCGTCTCTACAGAAAAGTTACGACAGTTATAAAGTAACTGCCACAAATGTTGTGTCGTAAAACCCTAATTTTCTTGTAGTGATTGCTTTATAAAAGACAACATCGACTTCCAATCGCGACATCTAGAATTTTTTATAAACATTCATCCCTTCTTGGAATATTTTGCCTTTCATGTACATGTCTATAATTGTAGAGTAAGTTAGTATATTTGGATATATGTTCTGCGCCTTCTTTTCTTCAAATAGTTTTCTAACTTCAGCATACATGTCATGCTTTTCGTACCAGGACAACAGAGTATTCTATGTTACAACGTCAGTTTTGATTTCACATATGTCCATCTCCTTGCACTTATTAATTGCTTCATCAAAACTGAAGTCATAACATACAATGTTATGTTGTCTAGGAATGGATGGCAGGATATGTATGTTGAACTTAGAAGACTATTTGAAGAGACGAAGGCGCAAAACATATATCCAAATCCATTAACTTACTCTTCAATGATCGACGTGTACATGATATGGGAATTGTTCCATGAAGCAATGAATATCTATCGCGATTGGAAGTCGGTGTTGTGTTTTATAGTGCAATCATAATTCCATTATGCGAAAAATGGTTTAGTATAGTCTTCTTTTAACTCCATAATTGATGCATGTCAACAATCCCCAACTTTGGAGTATGAAAATCATTGTTTCTTTGCAAACTATTGAGTATTCAATTGAACAATCGTCTGTTACGCTTATTGATGTGTGTTTCAGACTAAGTCAGGTGACAGCTTGATTTTTTTTTATATTTTTGTTCTGTATTATGTTCTAAATCATTATCAACCTACTAGTCCATCTCATAATTATCCATCTCCTAGCTATTAGATTGATAAAATTTATGTGGCACCGATTGATAGAATGTGTATGGTATCTGAAATATGTCAGTATTAAACACCATTACATTTGATTTTTTTAATTTATTCCTTAAAATGATTTATTAATACTAGTATATTTCATTTTTGTCAATGTTTGTGACAATATTTCATATAATACAAGTCTCTTGTTACTTTTTGGTACTTCCTTGTCATAAGCGCAAAGAACAAATTTAATGAATGGTATAAGTTTGCTTGATTGATCCGGATTCCTATTTTCTCAATTTCATTATTTTATTACATTACTTTAGAATTATTAGCGAATCTTTTAAAATATCTCTTTACTAAAAATTAATTTTAAGTATTAATGCAATTTCTTATTTTTGTATGGTTAATATGTGTTTGCCTTGAAGCTTGTATTTGAAACCAACTAGAAGGTAACCTAAACTTTAGACCTGATATAACCAACTTGATATAATTTGAGAGGAATTATGAAAAGTAAATTTTTTTGTTTGAATTAAAAAGCACATGAAACTTGAGAATGTGTTTCTTTCAAAGTTTTTAAAGTTATTTGTGGACAAAAATATTAAAATTGAAATTTAATTTGTAAAGCTGTCGGTTTTAACTACTAGTAATTTATAGTTACATGTAAAAACAGTGTGATGATCATGAATCAAACCATATTGACAAATAAATTGTCATCTTTGTTAGAACATGATTGGACAATAGTCTAACTAACTTTGAGTTAGTTAGTAGTTTGTTTGTATGATTACTTGTGATAAAAGTAATCTCTCCACATGTATGAAAAGTGACCGATGCCGCGACTTGAATAATGATCTTTTCTCACATGTTAACAAGGTGTGCCTCCTTCAATAAAAAACGAAGTTTCTATTTTCAAGGTGGGAAAAGTTGTTATTTTCGTTATCCCCACTTTCGTATCATTCCTTCTTTCCTTATGGAACATTTTCATGGTTGATTCGTCAAAATTCCTGATGCCATTAATTCCCAAATTTGATGGATTTTACGATTATTGGGCCATGTGTAACACCCTATTTCTCGACTCACAAAATAATACAAAAATTCAGAGTATTTTTTCACCTAAAGGGTGTCGCACATTCTCAAATAAAACACCTATTATTAAATTAAACAACTTGAAGCGAAAAAATGAAACATTCATTAACACCTTCACATATATATGGTAAAAAATAATTGTAGAACACAAACAATCATCAAAATCATTCTTAAAATTTCATATTTAACTTAAAACTTTATGTTCAAACGGATTTCTCTATTGAACCATAAATTCGCCAATCATCAGACACACTATAATTCCTCTAAATTACTCAACTAAAAATTATTAGTATAATTCATTTTAATTATTATATTATAACTAAAAAAATATCAATAATTGAGTAAACTGGTTTTATTACTCATTAGCTCGAAAATAAACTAACAACACTTAAAACATCTTAACAGGGTTTTTTTATCATTCTATTATATACTCATAGCTCATCAAAGGTTATAAAAATTCAAATATATAACTCAACAGAGACGTCAAAGAACTATAAGAGCTCTCCCACAATTCCTAAATCTCAAAAATGACTTTAGAGTACTCTAAAGTGCTAAAAAGAAGCTCCAAAGTTAGTCTTTTATAGATGATAAATCTAGTGAACTCTATGGGGATTACATCTTGACTCAATATTGCTCAAAAATAAAACAAAGTTACCAAACAGGTCGTTTACGCTAAAATTGCCCAAAAAATGACTGAATTGACCCCGAACTCAATGTTAGTTATACAACAAAAAACTCAACACAATATTTAACAAATAAAAAATGAAAAATGAAAATGAAAAATCTTGACCTTCTTAAAATACCTTTAAATTTAAAGATGAAAATTGAAACCTGAAATTTGAGAAAGAAGTGGAAAAAAGTTGGAGAAGGAAAATTGTTGCAAGAGGAAAAATCGTGGAGGAGGAAAAATTGAAAGAGGAAATTTGAGAAAGAAGCTGAATAAATCTGGGCCGCGTGAGAGAGAGAAAATATTAAAATATATAGAGCAATCAACGACATGAATTTCACGTCGCAATCTTGCGAAATGAAATTCACATTGCAACTCTCCAACGACTATAAAGTTGTGACGTGGATAACATGACACTAATTAAGGTGTCAGACAAATGTCCCCCATCAAATCCTCTCACTCAACTTCCCTCCTAAAGGTTTTTTTATTTTTGATTATAACGTTGCGACGTGATTTTCACGTCACAACTTAAATTTTGAAAATTTCAAATCTCCCCCATCTGCCTACATGTGCACGTATGACTTCTTTATTTTTTATTTATTTTACTTATCAAGTTGCGACGTGATTATCACGTCACAACTTTTTTCTATTATTTTCTGTCTTTCCCATGTGCAAGTCTGCCACTCAATTATTTAAAAACAAAAACCTGTAGCGAAATAATAATCGCGTTGCAACTCTTTTTTTTTTGCCATGTGATTTTCACGTCACTCTATCACTTAGTTTGAGAGTAGTTTTCTTGTAGTATCAAGTCTCAAATGTACTCTTAGTTAAATTAATTTTTTTACAGAGAAATAATAATTTTAAAGATAATGTAATTTTAAAATAGAACAACTTAGTAGAATAATTTGTTTTTAAAAAAAATACACATTACTTTGGATTTTTAGAGAAAGAGTCCCCTACTTCTCTCTAGGGGTTTTCTCCAGGCGGTGCCTTTCTCTTCCTTTGGGGTGGTTTTTTCTCTTTTTTCCGGCGATGAGGCTGTGTCTGGTTGAGGTGGTGCGCTTTTTCTTTTAATCTGGATTCTCTTCGTTAGGTCTTTTTGGAGCGATGGAGTGGAATCAACCCAAGAAAAGGTTGTTCAGTCATTTAATTGTGAAGTGGGATGTCTATCCTGTGGGTGGTGCGTCGAAGAGGGGAGGTGAGCTGAATCTTTCTTCGTTCTATTTTTCGGAGTTTCCTGACAGATCTAAAGCTGCCGATTTCTTCGAACTCTTTGGGTGCGTGGGTGACATTGTTGAGGTGGTCATTCCACCTAGGAGGAATAAGCTGGGGAAGAAGTTCGGTTTTGCACATTTCAATAATGTGGATGATTAGAGAGTTTTTGCTGTTAAGCTTGATAATATCATGATTGAGGGGAAAAAGATACATGCAAATCCTCCAAGGTATGAGAGGAAAGTGGTGGATTATATGGGAGCTTCCTCGGGGAATCGCTTCCATGGTCATGGTCATGGTGGTCAACATTTCTCTAGGAGGGATTTTTTGGGGGATACCAGAAGACGGTCGAAGGTGAGTGGAGAATGGTCATATTTAGAGGCGGCTGGAGGTGTGGGGTACAAAAATAGTACGTTTGTTGCTCCGACGGTGGTTTTCAATTCTGAAGCAGGGGTGTGTGATAAGCTGAAGAAAGCTTTTATCGGCGAGGTTATAGTTCCGGGTACGTCGTATAATGTTCAATATGTGTTTCAGATTGAGGGTTATTTTTCTATCAAGTTTACTCCGCTAGGAGCGAAACTCTGTTTGTTGGAGGAAGAAGAAGACGGGGTTATTATGGAAATGTCAAAGGAAGGAGAGAAGTGGTGGAAACAGTGGTTTCATTATATTCGGCCATGGGAGGAAAATGTAACTGATCTCGATAGAATTGCTTGCTTGAGTTTCTTTGGGATACCTGTTCAGGCTTGGCATTCTGATTTCTTTAGACAGATTTCTAATGTTTTTGGAGAGTTCATTTCTGTGGATGAGTCAACTTTGTTTGGTGGTTTGAACGATGTTGCGAGAGTTATGGTAAAAGTGTCGTTGTCTTTTAAACCGGTCGATTCCTTAAGCGTCTCGATTAACGGTGTAGTCTTCAAAGTTTATGTGAGGGAAGATTGCAGTGGTCTGAAGGATCATTTCTCTTCTACGGTTAAGTCTTTCAAGTCTACTTCGAACTCTTGCGGGTCTGATTCGGGGTGGGAGAAGGAGGATTCTGTTTCTGTTGAAGGAGGTACGGGCAGCTCTTCGGTTGGTGGTGTTTCAAAGGACGAACAATTGTTTTCCTCGGACATGAAGGGTGTCTCTGAGAGTGGTTTTCAGGGGGGAGTATCTCATTCTGGAGATGGAGAGGGTAGGAAGGTCTTTTCGGCGTTGAACACTGTAGGCTCAGTTCGGTCAGTTTCTGCAGAGCAGCCTTGTGATAACGTGTTCGATAAGGCTCTGCTGGCTTCTAAATACAAAGCATGCTGCAAGCTGAGTAATTCAAAAAATCAGTACCATGATGTTGACAGGCCACTTTATAGTGATACGAGGGTAGGATGCTCTGTAGGTCCCAGTTTTCTATCTTGCTCTAATAAAGTGGATAGTTCAAAAGGTGTTTCTTTCCCCTCTGTTCACAAAAGGCGTGTGGCAGGTAAAGGGATTTCTAATTCTATGAAATTCAAAAGTCTACTTTCTTTAGGCGGGTCCACAAAGATAAGGCGTAGGAAAGCAAAGGTTATGGGTACTGATATAAAAGATGCAGGTTGTTTAAATAACACTGAGGCGCAGGGGACGGACGAGGATTTAATTTCCTCTTTTAAATCTTGTAGTTTTAAAGCTGCTGACTCAACAGGTATTTTGGAAAGCCAACCGATGGGTGTTAATGCAGGAAACTCTAATATTATCAGATGTAACCAAAGAGTTTTGAAGAACTTGGACACTAACTTGGGGGATAAAATTTGGAATGCCATAACAGAACTTGGGGTGGTGAACGGAGATACGAAATGTGATTATAAATTTCAATTGGAAGCATTGGAAAAGGAGGATAAAATCAGAGCGTTCGGCGGGAAGGTGATTTTGAAAGTGTGGAAATGATTTAAGGTTCTATGAATATTCGAGGAGGGGGGAGTAGAGTGAAGAGGAATATAATTTCTAAACTCATCTCTAATGGAAATTTCGACATTTTTATGCTTCAAGAAACTAAGATTCAAGATATGACGGACTTTTTGGCTAGGAATTTTTGGAAGAATCATTTGGTGGACTGTTCTTTCTCTAATTAGGTTGGCACTGCAGGGGGTCTTTTGATTCTTTGGAAGGTTGGTAGTTGTGAGGTTATCTGTAGTTTCAAAGACGAAGGATTCTTGGGAATTAAGGTTATGGTTGAGCTTGACGTGTACTATTTTGTCAATATATATTCTTCTTGTGACATTGCTAAGAAGTGGGATCTTTGGAGGAGGCTTTTGGATCTTAAAGCTAGCAAGACGGATGGTGAGTGGATTTTTGGCGGAGACTTTAATGCGGTTAAGAATCATAGTGAACGTAACGGTTCTTCTTTGAGAAGTAGGAATCCGGAGTGGGAAGAGTTTGCGGATTTTATTTCGAAGAGTGATTTGGTTGATGTGCCTTGTAAAGGAAAGAAATACTCTTGGTATGGGGGAGCGGGAGGGGCTTGTAGTAGGATCGATCGTTTTCTTGTGTCGGAGGTTATTGTGGAAAGGTGGGGAGTGGTGGGTCAATTTATTGGTTTGAGAGATATTTCTGACCATTGTCCTTTTAAATTTAATAATGAATGGTTTGAAAATAAAGATTTCATTCCTTTTGTTGAGTTTGAGTGGGGTAGGTTGAAAGTGGAAGGGAGAAGCGACTTTGCCCTTAAAGAAAAGTTGCGGCTTCTTAAGGAAAAGGTTAGATGGTGGAATGTTAATATTTTTGGGAAAATTGAATTGGAGATAGAGGATAATGTTGCAAAGATGAACGAGGGAGATGATTTTGAAGGGGATTTTGGTGTTGGTATTTTGGAGGACAAAAGGAGGGCTTTTGGTAGTTTTTGGTTGAAGCTCAAGATAAAAGAGAATATGCTAATTCAAAAGTCGAGATTAAAGTGGTTAAACGAGGGGGATTCTAATAGTAGATATTTTCACCGTGTTGTTAAAGAAAGAAGGAGACGGAATTTCATAGGATCGTTTAAAGCGGTTAGAGGTGGTGCTGTTTCGGTTGAGGATGTTAAAGAGGAGGTTAGGGAGCATTTTGCGGCTAAGTTTGTGGAAATGAATGGTGTTAGACCGACGCTTGAAGGTTTATCTTTTAAATCTATTTCTCATCTAGAGCAGCTTTCCCTTGAAGCGCCATTCATGGAGAGCGAGGTTAAAGCGGCGGTTTGGAGTTGCGAGGTTTCTAAAAGTCCCGGTCCGGATTGTTACACTTTCTTATTTACTAAGAAGTGTTGGTCCTTCTTGAAAACCAATATTTTTAAGTGCATTGAGTTCTTTCATTCGGGGGAGAGGTTGTCTAGTGCCTTCACTTCGTCTTTCTTGACCTTGGTTCCAAAATCTTCTAACCCTTTGGGTTTAGATGATTTTAGACCAATTTGCTTGGTTGGTTGTGTTTATAAAGTTTTATCCAAACTTCTAGCGGCTAGACTAAAAGTTGTGCTCAATTCTATTATTTCTCTTAATCAAAGTGCCTTTGTTCCGGGAAGGCAATTGCTAGATGGGGTTTTGGTGGTTAATGAGATGGTGGATTTTGCTACTAAGGATAGGAAGGAGTGCTTGCTCTTCAAAGTGGATTTTGAAAAGGCTTATGACAAAGTTTCTTGGAGTTTCTTGAAGTTTATGCTTAGAAAGATGGGTTTTGGTGACTTATGGATAAAGTGGATGGAGGCCTTGGTTTTTTCTAGTAAAATGTCGGTGCTAGTTAACGGTAGTCCGACTAAGTAATTTGTGGTCGAGAAAGGTTTGAGACAAGGTGATCCGTTATCGCCTTTCCTCTTTGTTATTGTGGGGGAGGGTTTGAGAGGTTTGGTGAGCAAATCCGTTGAACTTGGTAATTTCAAGGGGTTTAATTTCAAGGGAGATTTTATGGTGGACGTTCTTCAATTTGCGGACGATACCTTGTTGGTAGGGGATGGTAGTTGGAAGCATCTTTGGGCGATTAAGTCGATGCTTAGAGGTTTTGAATTGGTTTCAGGTTTGGGCATTAACTTTCATAAGAGTAAGTTAATTGGTGTGAATATTAATTCGAATTTCTTGGAAGTGGCTTCTTTCTTTCTCTCTTGTAAAAAGGAAGAAAGTAAGTTTACTTTCCTTGGGATTCCTATTGGGTGTTATTCTAACAAGGAGGCGATATGGTCGGGTTTGATTTCGAAGATGGAAAGGAGGTTATCGTGTTGGAGTAATAGAATGCTTAGCTTTGGAGGTAGACTAGCCCTTTTGAAATCGGTGTTGTCTAGTCTCTCCATTTTCTTATTATCATTTTATAAAGCTCCGAGGAAGGTGATCAAGAAGATTACTTCGTTGCAAAGTAACTTTCTTTGGGGTGGGACGGTTGTTAAGAAATGCATTCATTGGGTGGGTTGGAATAAGGTGTGCCTTCCTATTGAGAAAGGTGGTTTGGATCTTCGGAGGATTGATGATTTCAATAGTGCTCTACTTCACAAATGGAAGTGGAGGATTTTATCGGAGTCAATTCTATTTGGTTGGGAGTTTTGAGGGCGCGGTATGGTGATATCTCTTTGCATATGATGAAGCCTAATGGTGGTATTCTAAAAGGTAGGAGTTGTTCTTCGTGGTGGCGGGATATCTCTAATTTAGTTTCTTCATACCCGGAGGATTTATTTGTGCCAAATTGTAAGTTTGAGGTCGGCGATGGATTTTCCACTTCCTTTTGGCATTCTTTTTGGATTGGTGATTTTTGTCTTAGGGAAAAATTTCCTAATTTATTCAAAGCTTCTCTTCTTAAAGATGTATCCATGGCATGTATGGGAGGGTGGGAAAGTGGTGGTTGGAAGTGGGGTTGTTTCGGATTGCCGGAGAATTTTGGAACGGAGGAGCAGAATGTGGTTACTGCTGCTGTCCGGCCAGCCGTGGCTGTTTTCCACGTTGCAGATGAGAGGCCTGCTGCTGTGCGGCCAGCTGATGTGCGGCCTACTGCTGTTCAGGAGTTGCAGCAGCTAGGTGCTTTGTTGGTGGGGGTTGGTCCGCCCGGCAACGGTCGTGACCGGGTTTTATGGTACACGGATTTGGTTAATGGATTCACGGTATCTCGCTTCTGAAACATTACGAAGGTTTTTTCGCTTCCTTACGGTCCGGTAAATAATTATGAAGAGGTTTTCAATTTATTATGGAGGATGATGGTTCCATTGAAGGTGAAATGTTTTGCTTGGACTAGTTTTTTGAATAGAATCCCTTCGAAGTTTGCTTTATCTTTGAGAGGGTGTTCTTTCGATGATGGGAATATTAATTGTGTTTTTTGCGAGAATGCCAATGAGACGGTTGATCATCTTTTTTTGAATTGTTGCGTCTTGAAGTTAGTGTGGAAGGAAATGGCGGATTGGATTGGATTAATTGATATCGAACCTAACAACTTGAAACATAGTTTTTTGATTTGGAGTGGTTTTGCTAGGAGGTTGGTGTAATACCCCAAATTTTGACCACTAAAGTTTCCCATCATTGTGCAAATCATCAGCACAATATGGATGAATCATCATGCCTCATCAATCTCCTCAAGGAATTGTTGAGCATTGACTGCAATCAGAGTTAGGGTTTCAAGCCCTCTCAGAGCCTTAGACAAAGGATCAATCAAGGAATGACTTGATCTTCAACTTGTATAACCTCTCAAACATCCACAATGGATCAAAAGGACTCCCACTTCAAGGATTAAGCACAAAGCTGCTCCCTTCTAGGTGGATCAAGCCTCCAGATCGACTGTGTCACCAAATTAGGGTTTTGATCGCCCAGGGCTACCAGATGAAAAATTTCATCTGGGCACAAGCCATTGATCCAAAACATAACCTAATATACTCCATGGAACCTCATGAACCCATTCATCAAGTCAATTTTGCCTCAGGGGATGCATACATCAAAAATCAGGAATTAGGGTTTCTTGACCTAATTCACCCCTAAGTTGACTTTTGGGACAAACCATGAGCCAAGACCTCAAGACATGATTTGAGGGTCTTTTGATATACCATATTGATCCATTTGGAACAATGGATTGATCCAAGAAGCTTGAGCAACAAGTTTCAATTTCATCTGCACCACAATTAGGGTTTCGCGAGAAAAGTCAACTGTAACTTTGACTTTTGACCTAGACATGCTCCTAAGCCCTAATACATGAATGAATATACCCTATTACACCCATGGAACATGTCCATCAAGTTTGATTTAGGTCAAGGACATGATTTCCTGATGAATTGCACAGTTTGGAATTCATCTGATAAAAAGTCAACTGTGCACAAAAAGTCAACTTTGACTTTTTGAGATTTTTCACCAAAATGATTTTTTAACCCTAAAATGAAGTTAATGTATGATTTGAATCATCATTCATCAAGAAAAATCAAGAAAAGTGGGATAACTTGTGAAAGGGGTAACCATAAAAACTTAGAAAAATTCTAAGTTAAAAAATAAAGTGGCTAGGGTACCAACTTTGGAGGACCATAACTCCTAAACCACAAGGCCAATTTTTTCCATCCAATGCTTGATTTGTAGACCTCATTATCATCTAAAAAAGCTTCAACTACAAGTAATTCCAATTCATTAAGGATTTTGAGTTATGGAGTGATCAAAGTGGCTGAAAAGTGAAAATGTCACTTTTTCCAACACTTAGTGAAATTTTCACTAAGTCAGAATCTGCCTTCTCTTTTTGCCAAATGTAGGGGGATTTTTCACTTGAAATCAAAAGAGATCAAAACCAAACTTGTTCAAACAGTTGTTGTATCATGTTAGGGCTTTCCAAAATGGCCAAGAACATTGCCAAATTTAACCTACATCATGAGATACAACATTGGAAAGTTTCCTTGCTGAAATCTGTCAAAGCAAGGCAGAATTTGCAATTTGGCTCGATTTGCCAAAATCAGCCAATTTCAATTGCTCCAATGCACTTGGACACCTCTGAGGATTGAATCCAAAGGGGACAATCACTGAGCCAAGCCTCCAAGGTCCAAGGAACAAGGAATAACATGTTGAACCTAGAGTTGCCAAAATAGGGACAAGACTCCAAATTTGGATTTAAGCATTCAATGGAACCATCAAGCTGGCATGGACTGAGCCATTCTCATCTGAAATCAGTCAAGACTTATCCAAGACCAAGGGAACCACAGCTCTGAGCCCTAACCTCTAGTCAATGGCTAGAGGAGACTTGCATTTTCATTGGCCAACATTGAGGGAACACCTGCTGCAGTTGCCATTCACTGTGGATCCCAAAACAAACTTGCTCTACTATAAATAGAGCTCAATTGTGTTCAGTTTGAGTACACCAAAGCCATCAAACAGATGCTTTCCTCAAAATCTCTTCTTTCACCTCGAATTTGCCTTCCAAAGCAAGTAATTCTGAGTTTTTGAGTTAGAGAGCAATTCCACTCAAACCTATCACACACACACCTCATATATATCATATGTAAGCTGTGCAAACCATCAAAAGTGATCTGTAATCACAACATCACAAAGTCACCTCTCAAAACCTCAAAATAATAGTTTTTTCCACTTTTCAAGCCATGTCTTGATTCAGTCACTTTCCAAACCAGATAAAACCTCAAACACACTCCAAATATCATCCTTGAACTGTCCCAAATGGTTCCCACCATCTGGAACACCATTTGAGGGAGTTACTATTTTGGTCACTTTTAACCCCTTTTGCAAGAAAGGGACAGTTTGTGCTTTTGCAGGTACCAGCTGATTCCATCCATCCTCAAAGCATCTAAGGGATCATTTGAGGTTGTTCAAAGCATAAAATCATATCTGGAGCAAGGGAGTTGACAGATTGCAAGGAAAACTCCAAAAGCTCAAAGGAGGGTAAGCATCTCAACTTACAGTCACCAAAACATGTGTGCATTTGAATTCCATTAATTATGCATCTCTTATACATGTCATATGTGTTGTGTTTGTGCCATTTGATCATGTAATTCATGTCTGTATTGAGTTGTAGCATAGAACATGCAATTATAGGTCATTTTTGGAACCACTATCGGGTTTTGAGGGGGGAGTGTGATATGAAAAAACCACCACCACCATTGGATTCCTTGTGAAATTCTGGCCCAGATACATATAAATTTTGTCTCAAACCATTAAGAATTGAGAAAGTTATGACCTTCACGTTTTTGAGCCAAAACTTGCCTTGGGCAAGCCAAAACCAAGCCATGCCTTGTATATTTGTTGGTTCAGTTTTAACAATGGATGTATCACCACCCCAGTGGTAAGGCGCGCGCCTTGAATGCTTGAGGTCGTGGGTTCAAACCCCACCCATGCCATTTTGTGATTTTTCACATTTTTGCTATTTTTCCAATTATTTTCATGTTTTGTTAATTATTTGGAATATTAATAACTCACTCAATTTTAATTATTTTTGATTGGTTCTTTTTGCAAAAAATCACAAAAATATTGAAATATGTATTTCCACAAAAAAATTAGATTTATATTATTTATTTAATATAGTTAGTATTTTTGTGAATAAATCCCTTTTATTTGTTTTTAAACCATTTAAAAATAAATATACATGTTGAAGAATCAAGACCAAATGAGTTTTAATTCATCTTGTGATTTATACCTCATTTTTCAAACCTAAAACCAAAATCACAAGTTGTTTATTCAAACTTATTTGGAATTTTGTATCATTTTAATTAATTTTTCATTGAATAATTACTTTTAATGATGAAATTAGGGTTTTGTTGATTTTCCCATTCAACAAACTTTGTCAAACACTCATGGGCCTCTATTAGAGTGTAAGACCCAATCCTTTTTTGACCAAATCATTTTTGGGCCTCACTTATTGTATAAGTCCCGATACCGTCAAAAAACAAACGGCGCGATAGTCGCCTTTTCAAAAATCACCTGGGCCTCTCCTTGAGCTATAAGACCCACTCAAAACTTTTGGGCCTCTATTAGAGTGTAAGACCCAACCCCCTTTTAATCAAAATCATTTTGGGCCTCACTTATTGTATAAGTCCCTCTGCGTTAAAAGAAACCTCGGCGCAATCGCCATTTTAAACGAAAAATCAACTGGGCCTACCCTCGTGTTATAAGCCCCACTCTTTTTCTTTAAAACTTTTTGGGCCTCTTGAGAGAGTGTAAGACCCATCCCTTTGTACAGAAAAACCTTTTTGGGCCACAGTCACTTGTATAAGACCCTCTGTACAAATTCAACAGTGCACTCACTGGTAAAACTCTGGGCCTCTCCTTGAGTTGTAAGCCCCAAATTTTTCTTTTTCAAAGCACTTTCTACTTTGATTTTGAATATACTGTTGTTTTCAATCTTTCTTTGTTAAACAACTAACCAAACAGCATGGAAGCTCTACAACCGAGTAAGTGGTTATCGCTTTCATTTACTGCTTTCGTATATATATAAACTGTTTTGTGGGGCTGCTCGCTGTAAGTCTCCTTTCATAAACTCATATCAACTGTGTAATAATAGTATAGATATTTTGAGTTTCCCCGGCAACTACGTCTAGAACTAGGTGACGCCGTTCGGTTTATTCTTAGAAATAGACACCTAGATCCCCAATAGGAGCACCAGATACAGTCTTCTCTTCGGCTGTCCTCCTTAGGAATCATCAAGAAACTCTACTCCCCAAGATGAATGTATTCTCCGTGAATGGCATCTTTGAGTTTCTTCCAAATTCTCGAACGTTCCTGACTCGATCTATTCCTTGTGAATAGCTTGCCTTGAATGTCTCGGGGTTTGGGAACCCACTACGGTCATAATCTTGGACCTTAACTAAAGAACCCTCTTTAAAAGTTAAAAGTCGCTGGATAGTAAACCTCGCACGTTTACCAGTGGTTTTTATCTTTAAAAGAGTCATCTCTCCGAATGGAAAGGAGTTGATGGACCCACGGGCTTCTTAAAAGCATCGGCCTCCTCTTGGGCATTGTACAAGGACCCGTCGGCTTCTTAGAAGTATTCACAGCCTCCTCTTAGGCTTCGTATAATGATCTCTTCCTCCGAGAATGATAGCCTTCTCTTGGGCTTCGTACAAGGACCGATCGACTTCTTAAAAGCTTCCAGCCTCCTCTTGGGCTTCGTACAAATTGTCCCAACGACCTCCTAGAGGTATAGGAACAGAACTTAGTAATCTTCATAGAGCAGTCCTTTCCAGAGTCTACTACTGTTTCTCAAAGCATAGTACATAAGATAAAACTCTAGACTTGGACAGTCTATTTTCCTTGAGTCTCAAAGACATTCTCAAGTGACCCCTCCATTAAATAGGAAGGAAACCCGCAGACTCGGACAGTCTCAATACCCTTTGGATTTCCCCTTTCCTTAAAGAACAGGGAACAACCCAGATCCTCATATAAGAACTGATTTTCTCTGTTAAAATCAGTATACTGGATCTATCACTTAACTAAAACAGTCACCAGCAGATCGCCTCCTCTTAGGCTTCATATAATGATCCTTCTTATCCTCAGCATAAGTTAGCCTCCTCTTGGGCTTTGTACAAATGATTCTCCCCAGCGAAGCAAACCTTTTTTAGCCTCCATCTCGGGCTTTATACGAGATACAAAAATGTTCGTATAGAGCCAAACAAAATTCAGCCTCCATCTCGGGCTTCATACGAGATACAACAAAAAACACTCTCTTGTTGAATATAAAAGATTCCCCTGTAGAGTCAAAACCTTTTAGCCTCTCTCTCAGGCTTTGTATGAGACACATAAAAGACTCCCTCGTTGAGTCAATCACCCTTTTCGCCTCTATCTCGGGCTTTATACGAGATACAAAAAGATTCTTATTGAGCAAAACAAACTTTAGCCTCCATCTCGGGCTTTGTACGAGATACAAAAACACTCTATTGTTGAGTATAAAAGATTCTCTTGCGGAGTTAAAAACCCATTTAGCCTCTCTCTCGGGCTTTGTACGAGATACGTAATAGCCTCCTCTTAGGCTTTGTATAATGATTTTCCCTAGCGGAAATTCGCCTCCTCTTAGGGTTTGTATAAGAAAACCACTGGTTGATCCAATCAACCTTTTAGCATCAAACCTGTGCCTCGTTCACAGTACACAAACATCAACAACTCCTTCCCTTTCATCTAATTGCTGTAAGTGGCAAGCCTCTGGATCATCTACATCCATGCCACTGTCCTTCTTTTAGCATGAGGAATTCCTAAGGAAAGATGGCGTTGCTCTATACACAGAGTTAAAGTCTTCTCCTTCAGGTTAAAACCCTTTCTTCGGAAATTATGGCATTGCTAGGATCCGCTTAACCCAGTTAAAGTAATTCTCCTTTACCCCTCTTTAGAGTTGACAAATTCTCTCTAAAGTCGAGACCTTTTCAGCTTCACATCTTGGGCTTTGAACAAGATACAAACAACCTTTCACTTCACGTCTTTGGCTTTGAACAAGACACCAAAACACCCATTTCCTCCCATAGAATACGAGGAACTACGAACACTCTGATTTCCCTGTTTCGGTAAACGGGAATACGTAGGCATAAGATCGAAAGAAAAGATCTTAGCGAGCACACTAAACAAAAACCCAAATCCCATTTCAAAAGCAGTAATCCAAAAACATCAGTCCTAATATCCTAATCCTTATTCCCCACCAGAAACCTTCTGCCCAGATAAAAAGAAAGAGAACTGTATTGGCGAAAACACAAATAACCAGTACAAAGGCCCCCCACACTGTAGCATTCGTAACTTATCAGACCGCTGTTCAAACTCAGTATGCAAGCAGGGTTAATTGGAGACATCTATTTCCCTTCCTTATTCAGCTCACAATAGGATAAAAAATGAATCGACCTGTAGTAAACTCAACCGCAGAGAGCGACCTGTGCTTAAGAACCACGTCCAAAATCGCTCGCTACAGATAAGTGGCGCCCACCGTGGGGCCGTTTCTTTCTTTCTTACAATTTAAACCTTGGCTAAGTCATTTTCATGGCGGTGGCCGCCAACAAAAAAATGGCGCCCACCGTGGGGCTCAGATCTCTTTTTCTTCTGTCTTCTTTCCTTGTGTCGAAACCACAGAATGGTGACTCCGCCGGGAACCCATTTCTGTCAGGAACTTAAGTTTCTTAGATTCATTAGGTCTAGGATGTTTAGGACAAATATATATACTGCTTTTCCTAATTGCTATATGTGTTTATTTTTCTGCTAATGGGAATGCGGGTGATGCCGTATGTGGAAAGATCGAGTATACACTTAAGATAAGTGATGGCGACGAGGTCGACCATCAACCTCGGTGGAGGCTGACCGACGTATCCCGTTCTCTCACCTAGACAATGGGCCAGTTGATCAGTCTGAGAAGCTGAGGAGACCAACCCTTTCGTAGTGCGGAAGCTATCGGAAATAGCTGTTACGCGATACTACCCTCATTTGAGGCTGGTGATCTATTCTCGGTGAATAGCACTTACTCTAAGATTGCACACAACTCACTGGCGATCCGCTTGTTGTCTGCCTTCCTGGGAGGAGCTAATGATAATGAGTACAGGTACAAAAATCACCTTAGTAAACCTTTGGGGATGGGTAGAGCCTTGACTTCATGACAACGACCCTCTGACCCCATGTTTTTTCTATGTTTTTGTGTGCTACATTCATGCATTCATTTAAAAAACATTAAAACATTCAAAAAACTTTCTCTTCTAGTCTCTCTGTTTTTCAAATTAAACTAAGACTGTGATTGCAAATATCAGAGGAAAGGATTGCACCGATATACCTTCAAGGTTCCAAAGCTTGAGGATTTGAGAAGGTTAGCGAGGATGATCACTAACCCAGAGGCTTTTAGAGCCAAGCACGGTGGTTTGCTACCACTGTTCAGAGTCCATATGATTAGGGGGAATTATGGACGCGCTCGTTCAGTTCTACGATCCGGTTTATCACTGTTTCACATTCCCGGATTACCAGCTGGCACCAACGCTAGAGGAGTATTCTCATCTAATGGATTTACACATCACTGATCGACCTCCATTTTCTGGACTGGAAGAAATTCCAAAGAATCAGACCATTGCGAGAGCAATTCATTTGAACGAGTCTGAGGTCAGGACTCACCTGACTACCAAGGGTGGCATACAAGGTTTGCCAGCCCAGTTCTTAACAAAGAAAGCTCTGTACTTCGCTAGTATAGGGAACGGGACTGCTTTTGAAAGCATCTTTGTTTTACTCACCTACGGGTTATTTTTGTTTCCCAACATTAATAACTTCGTCGATATCAACGCTATTAAGGTTTTTTCTCATTGGAAACCCTGTTCCGACTTTGCTCGCAGACGCGTATCATTCTGTACACTTAGGAAATTTGTACAGCGGAGGGGAGATCACATGCTGTGTACCTTTGCTCTACAAATGGTTTATCTCCCATTTGCCTAAGTCTGCTGCTTTTTGGGATTGCAAGAATGCCCTGCGCTGGTCGCAGAAGATCATGTCTCTTACCAACTCTGATATTGATTGGTGCATTAAGATTTATGATGGGATCAGGATCATTGATCGTTGTGTAAACTTCCCCAACGTACCTCTCATAGGAATTAAGGGGGGAATCAACTACCATCCGGTGTTGGTTCTTCGTCAATTTGGATACCCGATGAGGCTCGTTCCGCAGAACGCTCATCTGGAAGGTCTTTTCTTCAAGGAAGGAGAAAACGACAGGGCACTGAAGATGGAAATAGTGCATGCGTGGAAACACGTTCATAAGAAAGGACGAGAGTCTCTAGGAAAACCGGACTGTGTCTCGGTGGAGCCTTATCTCCATTGGGTACAAACTAGAGCTCTCAAGCTAAAGATGCCTTATCCTCGTTACAAAATTCTTCCGCCGAGGGAATCTGTCATGTACTTCATGACGGAAACTGAAAAGCTTCAGGTTACTCTCAACAAAGTTCAAAAGGAGAGAAGGTCTTAGAAGAACAAGTACCGCACCCTCAACATAGAGTGTATCCAAATACATCAACTACTGAAGGAGAAATATGCTCTGATTGAAATTTTAGAGCAACATGCTGTAGAGAATCAAGACGACCAAAGGAATTTGCTCGCTCCTTTCACCTGGCAAAGGAATGACAACCCGACAACGGCCCAAGCGCCCCGGTCAAAGAAGAGGAAGTACCAGGACCCATTAGTTTAGGTTTTTATTTCCGCACCTTGTAATCTACTGTATTTCCATTTCTGTAATCCTTTGAATTCAATAAAAAGGGGTTTCCCCACCGTTTGATATTTGCAATCTAATTGTCGAAGTTTATTTTGAATAATCAACAAACAATTAATATATTCATTGCATTTTATCATTCTCACATCGCGTATTCTCCTTACCTACGAATCTTACGTTTGTGTCTCGATTCTAGAGTCAAACTGTCTCATTCGTATAATACTCGGGCCAGTCGTCAGAAAAAGATGGATGATATTGAGGAAGAGAACATAGAGTTGAGAGAAGAGCTCGACGCTCTGAGAGAGGATATGAGAAAGCTTCGTAACGACATGCAAGCCATGGCAGAAGCTCAGCTACAAAGGACTGTGATCTCGGAGATCACCTCAGCGCCCATAGTGGAGAAGTTCGATCCTAGGTATCAGATGCCGAAAGATCGTCCCTGGGACATGCCTGTTAACTATATCCCGGAAGGATATGTTCCGCCGATCGTTGAAGATCAGGGAACTTCTGCAGGAGCCGCTGGTCCTGAAGGTTACAAACTTCGGGAAAGCGAAGATGCCAGAGGCATATTAAAGACCCCTGAAGGTTACAAACTTCGGGAGATGCCAAGATTCAACGCCGTAGTTACGGTACCACCCCCTGTGGTGCATTCTGTCCTGGAAGGACAGATTCCACAGATACCTTCTGGCAAGAAGGAGACTATGTTTGACCGAATGGATGAATTCCAGGAACAGTTCTTGGAAATGCAGAGGGAACTGCAAGCCATTCGCGGTCAGGATCTTTTTGGAAAGGACGCCGCAGACCTTTGTCTGGTCCCCAATGTGAAAGTTCCGCACAAATTCCAAGTGCCTGACTTTGAAAAATACAAGGGTAACTCTTGCCCTCAGAGTCATTTGACAATGTACGCTCGACGAATGTCAGCTCAGACGGAAAATCAGGACCTGCTGATTCACTACTTTCAGGATAGTTTAACCGGTGCTGCCTTAAAATGGTACATGGGTTTAAACCGTGCCTCGATCAGCACATTCAGAGATCTTGGCACTGCCTTCGTTCAACATTATAAATACAATTTGGACATGGCACCCGACAGAGATCAACTCAGATCAATGTCTCAAAAGGACAAAGAAACGTTTAAGGAATACGCTCAGAGATGGCGTGAAATCGCCGCTCAAATTTGTCCACCTCTTGAGGAGAAAGAGATGACAAAGATCTTCTTAAAAACCTTGAGCTCATTTTACTACGGCCGAATGGTCGCCAGTGCGCCCAGTGAATTCACCGAAATGGTCGGTATGGGTGTACGTCTTGAAGAAGCTGTCCGAGAAGGACGTTTGGTAAAAGACACTGGATCAACGAGCGGTACTAAGAAATACGGTAGTGTTCTCCCTAAGAAAAAAGAGCAAGATATTGGGAATATCTCTCTCGGAAAGCAAAGGCGCCGTTATCAACCAGTAGCAGCGGTAAGTCCTGCTATCGGCCCCGCGCCTGTTCCTACGTATCAACCTCAGGTTGCGCAGAGCCAGCCTAATCAGCAAAGGACTCAACAGCCTTTTCAGCAGGCTCGTCCTCAGTACAATAACAACCGTACAACACGATCATCAGGGTTTGATCCTATACTCGTGTCGTACGTAGAACTATTTCCGTTACTACTGGCTAAGGGGCATATTCAGACTAAGTCTCCTCTTACTGTACTGGAAAATCCATCTTTATGGTTTAAAGCGGACCAGACATGCCCTTATCATCAAGGAGGATCGGGGCATAACATAGAGAATTGCCTCAATTTCAAATCTGACGTGCAAAAGCTTGTTAGGAGCGGGCTCTTATCTTTCAAAGATACGAATCCTAATGTTCTTACGAACCTGCTGCCTCAACACGAGAAGGCTGCAGTCAATCTGATTGAGGGAGAATCTAACAACATCATTCAGAACCACGATATCCGTGCAATGAATGTCAACTTGGTGGCGATGTACTTAAAGCAAAGCCAGTACCATAATCTGCCACGGCACGATTACAGTTCCTGTCTGACTTGCTCGGTAAACAAACAGGGATGTTCTTTCATACAAGAGGCCCTCCAGCGTCAGATGGATCTTGGTTGGATCCAAGACTACCATGATAGGAATCCCTATCAAATCAACATTGTTCAGATCTTCGATATTCGTGTGATGAATACCAACCTGGTAGAGTTACATGCATAACAGGTCCGACTCAGATTCCTGGTCTCACATGACTATCAAAGCTGTAAAGCGGGTTGCGAAAATGATCAGGGTTGTACCCTTGTCCAGGAGGCACTTCAGCACTTGTTAAATCACTGGTGGATGCCCATCTATATGGATGAAGATACTCAGCAGATTAGTATCAGTAACAGAAATCCCACTCGGCGTCAAAGTCAGGATGTCCGATCAGTGGAAGCTAACCTAGTGAGGTCACATTGTATTCAAAGTGGGCGTGGCCAGGTGCCCCCACACAACTATGATAGTTGTAACGTCTGTTCAGAAAGTAACCAAGGGTGTTACCTTGTGAGAATAGCTCTTCAAGGTCAAGTGGATCGCGGAGAAATTCGTCCATATCCAGGTTTTGGGCCTATCAATTGGTCGCCAAACTACCTTGCTGAGCAAGTTGAGGATGTCCTCACGATCTCTGTTCATCACAAGACCAGGGATGTTTTTGCCATTATTCCTCTACTTAACAAATCCAGAGTTCCCAACCGGGAACGGATTGAGATTACGTATGATGGTCAGAAAAACCAGAAGGTTTCCATAGTCATCTATCTGCCGGGACCATTACCGTATGAATCAGCTAAGGCTATCCCTTACAAATACGGTGCAACAACAGTCGAAAATGGAAAGGAAATTCCATTACCCTCCATCGTGAATATTGCAGACATCAGTCGTGTGACACGGAGCGGTCGAATCTTCAACCGAGGAGTTGGAGAATCCAACAAAGAAAAGGAACTTCTGACAGAAATTCCTGATCCACCAGTCGGTCAATCCAGTAATCCCGACCTGTCGAAAGACAAAGATGAGATGCTTAAGCTCATCCAGAGGAGTGAATTCAACATTGTTGATCAGCTGTTACAGACTCCTTCAAAGATCTCAGTATTATCACTGTTACTCAGTTCAGAAGCGTACAGGGAGGCTCTACAGAAAGTCTTAGGGCAAGCCTTCGTAGAACAGGATGTAACAATCAGACAGTTCGATAGTATTGTCTCTAACATCACTTCCTGCAATAATTTGGGATTTAGTGATGAGGAATTACCTGAAGAGGGTCGTCGTCATAACATGGCGCTCAATATCACAGTTAACTGCCAGGACGATGCTTTAGCCAGCGTACTGGTAGACACAGGGTCAGCCCTGAATGTTATGCCAAAGTCTACTTTGATGCAATTATCGTTCAAAGACCCTCCGATGAGAATCAGCAAGGTCGTCGTCAAAGCGTTCGACGGATCTAGAAAAGCAGTTATCGGCGAAGTTGATCTTCCCATAACTATCGGTCCTCATACTTTTCAAGTCACTTTCTAGGTCATGGACATCCGGGCAACATACAGTTGTTTATTAGGAAGACCTTGGATACATCAGGCTGGAGCGGTTACTTCAACCCTCCACCAAAAGCTAAAGTTCGTTCAGAACGATCAACTTGTCACAGTCTGTGGGGAACAGGCTTTGCTCGTGAGTAGCTTGTCATCATCTGCTGGTATAGAACCTGAAGAGGTTATTGGAACGCAGTTCCAAGCACTATCGGTGAGCAAGGACAATCAATCCGGAGGAGGAACATCGATTTCCTCATACAAGGATGTTATCAAAGCGGTCGAGAGTACCGATAAACCGGATGGGGACAACTTGTTATTCCTATTGATAACAAAACAAAGAAGGGTCTTGGTTTTTCTACAACCTGCACCCAGACAGCTGTTGGCGATGAAAGTCTTCATCCCATTCAGAACTTCTTCCATAGTGGAGGCTTCCTCCAACCAGTGACTCAAGTAGTCCATGTTATCGATGAAGAGGATCCCTTTGACCTAGATGAGGATTGGAAGTCCTATCTTAATGAGGACGGTTATGTGTCGCAGGACGAAAATGCAAATGCCATTTTGCTATCCCGCACAGAGTCCGAAATTTATACCCAGATCAGATGTTGAAATGATCTATGGAGATTGTGATCCGGAAGGATGCCGTGCTCCACCAAATTCATTAGAGGAAGACACTCTGATGAAGGACAACTTTGATTCTACTTACTATGGCCCAATGGATGGTCTGCCAATGTGGCAACCTTATCCAGGAGACTTGGGGCAAGAAAGTCAGCCGAACAACGAAAATCAGCTGACCGTCACTGAACAGAATACCTGTGTCCCCACCATGTCATGGGATCAACACTCAGGTCATTCCGAAACTACTCAACATGACGATGAATTCTCAACGTTCGCAGGACTTGAGTTCATCAATTATGCTTTTCCCGAACTCAACGTCATCGAGAGGGATGACTCCTCCAGTTCCAAAGAAGTTTGGGACACTCTGGGACAACCAAGTGGAAAATACGACTATATGGTCAAGTACACTGCTCCCGCAAGCTCTCGTATCAGGATCGAAGATATCCAACCAACTGGATGGGGAGATACAGCTGAGAGCACAAATACTTTGCAAAATGCAACAGAGGAATCCTCCTACGACAAGTCTGCCTGGGAGACAGATTCCAATGATCCTGCTCCACCAGAAATCAGCGTCATTTCTGAAGACAAATCAAGGAAGGTGCCAGACTTTGTGTTTCACCGAGGAGTTCGCCGCCAGTGGGTTGCCGTCGAGGTTCCGAAGGTCGTTCACCAGTCAAAGTAATTGCCATCTTTAACCTTTCACCTTGCCCAGGTGAAACGGATGTTTTGATTGGGCTCGCTTTCTGGAAATTTCCCTCTTCACTTTGCCCGAAGCGACTGAGTTTTGTTTTATAGGGTTGTAGTTTCAAGAACCGACTTGTGCATTAATAAAATAACGTCGTTCTGTAATTCCCGCATTATTGCTGTTTTCTCTTTTTGCTTTTTTTGAAAATGGTAATCCTAAAAAAAAAACATTCGATAATAAAAACAAGCAGTAAAATCAAAACACTGCACACACTTGCATTTTCTCTATCTCTTCTAAACCCGAATCATCACGTCATACAGATTGCTTGTTTTACACCCCGTTGAAACATACGATCTGATGCCTTCTCCCGATTTTGAGTTCCCGGTATTTGGGACTGAAGAAGAAGTTGACAACGAAATTCCAGAAGAGATCTCCCGATTACTCAGACAAGAGGAAAGGTCCATTGAACCTCACAAAGAGCCGTTGGAAACGGTGAACTTGGGTTCAGAAAAAGAGAGAAAAGAAATCAGGATTGGAGCACTGCTCAGCCCAACGGCCAGAGAGGGTCTGATAAAGCTTCTCAAAGAATTTCCCGATGTGTTTGCTTGGTCCTATCAGGACATGCCTGGGTTGGATTCCAGCATCGTGGAACATCGTTTACCATTGAGATCGGAATGTCCGCCAGTAAAGCAAAGGTTGAGATGCACTCACCCGGACATGGCCATCAAAATCAAAGAGGAGGTACAGAAATAGATCGACGCGGGTTTCCTCGCTACATCTGAATATCCTCAATGGTTAGCCAACATCGTACCTGTTCCCAAAAAGGACGGAAAGGTCAGAATGTGTGTCGACTACAGAGATCTGAATAAGGCTAGTCCAAAGGACGACTTTCCTTTACCACACATTGACATGCTGGTAGACAACACATCAAAGTTCAAAGTTTTCTCCTTCATGGATGGATTCTCGGGCTATAACCAGATCAAAATGGCGCCGAAAGACATGGGGAAAACTTCATTCATTACCCCATGGGGTACCTTTTGTTACAAGGTAATGCCATTCGGCTTGAAGAATGCCGGGGCAACCTATCATAGGGCCATGACCATTCTGTTTCATGACATGATACACAAAGAAATCGAGGTATATGTCGATGATTTGATTGCAAAATAAAAAACAGAGAGTGAGCACGTTGAACATCTGTCAAAATTGTTCGAACGTCTAAGAAAATTCAAGCTCCGCTTGAATCCCAACAAGTGCACCTTCGGTGTCCGTTCGGGGAAACTACTAGGGTTCATCGTCAGCCAGAAAGGAATTGAAGTTGATCCTGACAAGGTCAAGGCCATTCGAGAAATGCCTTCTCCGAAAACTGAAAAACAAGTCAGAGGATTCCTGGGACGTTTGAACTACATCTCCAGATTCATATTCCTTATGACCGCCACGTGTGCGCCGATTTTCAAATTGCTGAAAAAGAACCAGGACTGCGTTTGGTCAGAAGACTGCCAAACCGCCTTCGACAGTATTAAGGAATATCTGTTGAATCCTCCGATTCTGTCACCACCAGTGGATGGAAGACCACTGATCATTTATCTCACAGTCCTTGAGGACTCGATGGGATGTGTACTTGGCCAACAAGACGAAACCAAAAGGAAAGAGTCTGCCATTTACTATCTGAGCAAGAAGTTTACCGACTGTGAAACTCGGTACACGATGCATGAGAAAACTTGTTGCACTTTGGCTTGGACAGCCAAACGTCTTCGCCAATACATGATTCGTCATACTACTTGGTTGGTCTCCGAGATGGATCCAATCAAGTACGTCTTCGAAAAACCTGCTCTCACGGGAAGGATTGCCCGTTGGCAGATCCTACTATCAGAATATGACATAGAGTACCACGCTCAGAAAGCCGTTAAAGGAAGTATTTTAGCCGATCATTTGGCTCATCAACCGATTGACGATCAGGAATCAATCGGGTTTGACTTCCCAGACGAAGATGTCATGTATCTCAAAGTGAAAGACTACGATGAACCGTTACCCAGTGAAGGGCTAGAACCAAGTTCCCAGTGGGGACCTATCTTTGATGGAGCAGTTAATCATTACGGAAACGGAATTGGGGAAATCATTGTTACCCCTCAGGGTACCCACATTCCTTTCACTGCCAGACTTATGTTCAAATGTACGTACAACGAGGCCGAATACGAAGCTTGTATTATGGGTCTCGAAGAAGCGATTGATTTAAGGATCAAGAACTTGGACGTATACGGCGATTCAGCCTTGGTTATCAATCAGATAATAGGAGATTGGAACACATAACAATCAGGATTAATTCCTTACAAAGACTATGCAAGAAGGTTGCTACCTTTCTTCGACAGAGTTGAGTTTCATCACATCCCTCGTAGTGAGAATCACATGGCTGATGCTTTAGCCACTCTCTCTTCCATGATTAGTGTAGGCCGATGGAATGACCTACCTAAGATTGACGTTATGCGCCTTGAACGGCCCGCCTACATCTTCGCGATTGAAGCAGTCATAGACGACAAACCTTGGTATCACGATATCAAGTGCTTCCTTCAGAAATAAGAGTACCCACCTGGGGCACTCAGAAAAGACAGAAAAACCCTCAGAAGGCTAGCTGGAAGGTTCTTCCTGAGCGGTGACACTCTTTATAAAAGGAATTTTGACTTGGTCTTGCTCCAATGTGTGGACAGACCAGAAGCAGACATGCTTATGAAAGAAATTCATGAAGGATCCTTTGGCACTCATGCCAACGGACACACAATGGCGAGAAAGATTCTCAGAGTCAGGTACTACTGGTTAACCATGGAATCCGACTGCTACAAGTACATGAGGAGGTGTCACAAGTGTCAGATATACTCCGACAAAATTGATGTACCGCCATCACATCTCAAAGTTCTTTCTTCCCCATGGCCTTTTTCCATATGGGGAATCGACATGATTGGCTTGATTAAACCTAAGGCTTCAAACGGACATCAGTTCATTCTGGTAGCCATTGACTACTTCACCAAGTGGGTCGAAGCAGCGTCGTACGCTAATGTTACCCGACAAGTGGTGGTCCGATTTATCAAAAACAATATCATCTGTCGTTATGGTGTTCCGAGCCAGATCATTACAGATAATGGATCTAACTTGAACAATAAGATGATGAAAGAGTTGTGCGCAGAGTTCAAGATCGAACACCATAACTCATCTCCCTACCGACCCAAGATGAACGGAGCGGTAGAAGCGGCTAACAAGAACATCAAGAAGATTGTTCAAAAGATGGTTGTAACCTACAAAGATTGGCAGGAGATGCTACCCTTTGCTCTTCACGGTTATCGTACGTCTGTCCGCACTTCAACAGGGGCTACCCCTTTCTCTCTAGTGTATGGCATGGAAGTAGAGATCCCGTCAATCTGAGTATTGATGTAAACTAAGCTCACTGAAGCTGAATGGTGTCAAAGTCGACACGACGAATTGAACCTGATCGAAGAAAAATGGATAACGACACTATGCCACGGTCAGTTGTATCAACAAAGAATGAAGAGGGTGTTTGACAAAAACGTCTGACCTCGTGTCTTCAGGAAAGGAGACCTCGTGCTCAAGAAGATACAATCATTTCTCTCTGATTCGCGAGGCAAATGGACTCCGAATTATGATGGCCCCTATGTGGTCACGAAAGCTTTCTCAGGCGGCGCCTTGAGACTTGCAGCCATGGATGGAGAGGAATTTGCCTACCCCACGAATGTTGATGTAGTCAAGAAATACTTCGCCTAAAAAAAAAACTAAAAAAAAAAAAAAAAAAAAAAAAAACGTCTCGGTGAATTGAAAACCCGAAAGGGCGGTCCAGGCAAAAGTTAGAGACATGAAAAAAAATCATCCCGGTGGATTGGAAACATCAAAGTACAATCCAGGCAAAAATTAGGGATAATGGCAAGTAACTATGTTCAACAGAGGCAAGTCCCTTAGCAGCAGTTACATCACCCATCGGAGGAAATCTCCAGTCAACGGTCATCTTCGACGGAAGCTCAGGATGTCTAGAATTCAAAGTTGGTAGAAGGATAGTGGTCGTTATGTTTCAACGTAGCCCTTTTCCCTGTAAATTACCATTTTCTAACTTTGTAAATACTCTTTGGAATCACGCGTTTGGCTGATCTCCATCTTATCAATAAAATTTGAGCCCTTGTGCTTTTGTTTGTAATTCTTATTTGTTTTAGCTTTACAGAACGACGTTGTTTAACTTAATCAGCGATTCTTGAAATGAAACAAAATGAATTTACTTGTTAAAACTTTTTCTGCTTTTAAATTAAAGATGGCTTTTCTTTTGACTGTTGAACATCAAAAGAACACCGATCGCTTCTCCGGAAGAAAGCGAACTTCGAAGTGCAGAATCAAAGTACTCCTTCTAAGCCAGTGCGCCTGAATGAAGGATCAACTGTATCAGATGCGGTTTTCCCGTCTGATACCTTCGGCCGAGTTCTCATCTCCTAAGCCCGACCAACATAGCTCCCAACAGGGACTATCTCTCCTAAGCAAGGTGGAATTGCTGCATGTTGAACCAGTGGTACCTTTTCGTCCCCCGCGATGGCCGAGTATTCAGTCGTGTTCATCTTTTACTCTGTATGCTGCGTCTGTTTTGTCAGCATAAGCATACATACATCATGCATTTTTTATTTGCATTCACATTTCATATTACATCGCTATCACTTGAGTCGGTCTTATCCTGCCGTGATAACCGTCCTCTCAATCGAGTTTGTCAGTTCTTTCCTCGTCAGGAATTGCTTCGTCTGAACAATCTCGCTACCGGTGTATCTCTAAGTCAGAGTTGGCAATTGGCCACTTTGATAACTTGAACCTCTGAATGACCAGAGAAACCTTCAACAGATGTCACTCTTCGCCATTGAAGATGATATCCTCGCTTTCCCGAATTAAGGAAAATCCCCATAGAAAGCCTCTTAAACAGAGATTCTGTAGTACATCCGTGTTTCTCAAAAGACCCGCTGATGAAAAGGTCATCGGCACCTCAAAATTGGATCCCATCATATGGCATTTCTCTAGGAAGATCCCGAGAAAAGTATGATGTAATATCCCCAATCAGAAGCAGTTTCTCAAGAGACTCGCTTTCCCTAGTAGAATCGACAAATGGCGTCTCTCCAGGAAAATTCGGCGAGAAGTTTGAGGAAAATCGCTACGAATAGGGTCCCTTGTCAATAAAGTTTATTGACAAAAGAAACTAAGACCAGTTCCCTGGTAGGAAACCAGGATCGAGGGGAAGTTTAATCAGCAACTAAGACCAGTTCCTTGGTTGGAAACCAGGACCGAGGGGAAGTTTAAATCAGCAACTAAGACCAGTTCCTTGGTTGGAAACCAGGATCGAGGGGAAGTTCAAATCAGAAACTGAGACCAGTTCCTTGGTTGGAAGCCAGGATCGAGGGGAAGTTTACCTTTTCTAAGCATCAGTGCTTAGCAAAAGAAGATGAATGCACGGGCTGCCATTCATAGCCATCAAAATATCGGATATTCCGATATTTAATCCTCTTGCACCCCGAATGTTCGAATACCTTCGTCATTCACACTTTCGGGTCCAAGAAGAGTAAATAGGGGCATCTGTAATACCCAAAATTTTGACCACTAAAGTTTCCCATCATTGTGCAAATCATCAGCACAATATGGATGAATCATCATGCCTCATCAATCTCCTCAAGGAATTGTTGAGCATTGACTGCAATCAGAGTTAGGGTTTCAAGCCCTCTCAGAGCCTTAGACAAAGGATCAATCAAGGAATGACTTGATCTTCAACTTGTCTAACCTCTCAAACATCCACAATGGATCAAAAGGACTCCCACTTCAAGGATTAAGCACAAAGCTGCTCCCTTCTAGGTGGATCAAGCCTCCAGATCGACTGTGTCACCAAATTAGGGTTTTGATCGCCCAGGGCTCCAGATGAAAAATTTCATCTGGGCACAAGCCATTGATCCAAAACATAACCTAATATACTCCATGGAACCTCATGAACCCATTCATCAAGTCATTTTTGCCTCAGGGGATGCATACATCAAAAATCAGGAATTAGGGTTTCTTGACCTAATTCACCCCTAAGTTGACTTTTGGGACAAACCATGAGCCAAGAACTCAAGACATGATTTGAGGGTCTTTTGATATACCATATTGATCCATTTGGAACAATGGATTGATCCAAGAAGCTTGAGCAACAAGTTTCAATTTCATCTGCACCACAATTAGGGTTTCACGAGAAAAGTCAACTGTAACTTTGACTTTTGACCTAGACATGCTCCTAAACCCTAATACATGAATGAATATACCCTATGACACCCATGGAACATGTCCATCAAGTTTGATTTAGGTCAAGGACATGATTTCCTGAAGAATTGCACAGTTTGGAATTCATCTGATAAAAAGTCAACTGTGCACAAAAAGTCAACTTTGACTTTTTGAGATTTTTCATCAAAATGATTTTTTAACCCTAAAATGATGTTAATGTATGATTTGAATCATCATTCATCAAGAAAAATCAAGAAAAGTGGGATAACTTGTAAAAGGGGTAACCATAAAAACTTAGAAAAATTCTAAGTTAAAAAATAAAGTGGCTAGGGTACCAACTTTGGAGGACCATAACCCCTAAACCACAAAGCCAGTTTTTTCCATCCAAAGCTTTATTTGTAGACCTCATTATCATCTACAAAAGCTTCAACTACAAGTCATTCCAATTCATTAAGGATTTTAAGTTATGGAGTGATCAAAGTGGCTGAAAAGTGAAAATGTCACTTTTTCCAACACTTAGTGAAATTTTCACTAAGTCAGAATCTGCCTTCACTTTTTGCCAAATGTAGGGGGATTTTTCACTTGAAATCAAAAGAGATCAAAACCAAACTTGTTCAAACAGTTGTTGTATCATGTTAGGGCTTTCCAAAATGGCCAAGAACATTGCCAAATTCAACCTACATCATGAGATACAACATTGGCAAGTTGCCTTGCTGAAATCTGTCAAAGCAAGGCAGAATTTGCAATTTGGCTCGATTTGCCAAAATCAGCCAATTTCAAATGCTCCAATCCACTTGGACACCTCTGAGGATTGAATCCAAAGGGGACAATCACTGAGCCAAGCCTCCAAGGTCCAAGGAACAAGGAATAGCATGTTGAACCTAGAGTTGCCAAAATAGGGACAAGACTCCAAATTTGGATTTAAGCATTCAATGGAACCATCAAGATGGCATGGACTGAGCCATTCTCATCTGAAATTAGTCAAGACTTATCCAAGACCAAGGGAACCACAGCTCTGAGCCCTAACCTCTAGTCAATGGCTAGAGGAGACTTGCATTTTCATTGGCCAACATTGAGGGAACACCTGCTGCAGTTGCCATTCATTGTGGATCCCAAAACAAACTTGCTCTACTATAAATAGAGCTCAATTGTGTTCAGTTTGAGTACACCAAAGCCATCAAACAGATGCTTTCCTCAAAATCTCTTCTTTCACCTCGAATTTGCCTTACAAAGCAAGTAATTCTGAGTTTTTGAGTTAGAGAGCAATTCCACTCAAACTAATCACACACACACACCTCATATATATATCATATGTAAGCTGTGCAAACCATCAAAAGTGACCTGTAATCACAACATCACAAAGTCACCTCTCAAAACCTCAAAATTACACTTTTTTCCACTTTTCAAGCCATGTCTTGATTCAGTCACTTTCCAAACCAGATAAAACCTCAAACACACTCCAAATATCATCCTTGAACTGTCCCAAATGGTTCCCACCATCTGGAACACAATTTGAGGGAGTTGCTATTTTGGTCACTTTTAACCCCTTTTGCAAGAAATGGACAGTTTGTGTTTTTGCAGGTACCAGCTGATTCCAACCATCCTCAAAGCATCTAATGGATCATTTGAGGTTGTTCAAAGCATAAAATCATATCTGGAGCAAGGGAGTTGACAGATTGCAAGGAAAACTCCAAAAGCTCAAAGGAGGGTAAGCATCTCAACTTACAGTCACCAAAACATGTGTGCATTTGAAGTCCATTGATTATGCATCTCTTATACATGTCATATGTGTTGTGTTTGTGCCATTTGATCATGTAATTCATGCCTGTATTGAGCTGTAGCATAGAACATGCAATTATAGGTCATTTTTGGAACCACTATCGGGTTTTGAGGAGGGAGTGTGATATGAAAAAACCACCACCACCATTGGATTCCTTGTGAAATTCTGGCTCAGATACATATAAATTTTGTCTCAAACCATTAAGAATTGAGAAAGTTATGACCTTCACGTTTTTGAGCCAAAACTTGCCTTGGGCAAGCCAAAACCAAGCCATGCCTTGTATATTTGTTGGTTCAGTTTTAACAATGGATGTATCACCACCCCAGTGGTAAGGCACGCGCCTTGTATGCTTGAGGTCGTGGGTTCAAACCCCACCCATGCCATTTTGTGATTTTTCACATTTTTGCTATTTTTCCAATTATTTTCATGTTTTGTTAATTATTTGGAATATTAATAACTCACTCAATTTTAATTATTTTTTATTGGTTCTTTTTGCAAAAAAACACAAAACTATTGAAATATTTATTTCCACAAAAAAATTAGATTTATATTATTTATTTAATATAATTAGTATTTTTGTGAATAAATCCCTTTTATTTGTTTTTAAACCATTTAAAAATAAATATTCATGTTGAAGAATCAAGACCAAATGAGTTTTAATTCATCTTGTGATTTATACCTCATTTTTCAAACCTAAAACCAAAATCACAAGTTGTTTATTCAAACTTATTTGGAATTTTGTATCATTTTAATTAATTTTTCATTGAATAATTACTTTTAATGATGAAATTAGGGTTTTGTTGATTTTCCCTTTCAACAAACTTTGTCAAACACTCATGGGCCTCTATTAGAGTGTAAGACCCAATCCTTTTTTGACCAAATCATTTTTGGGCCTCACTTAGAGTGTGATACCGTCAAAAAACAAACGGCGTGATCGTCGCATTTTCAAAAATCACCTGGGCTTCTCCTTGAGCTATAAGACCCATTCAAAACTTTTGGGCCTCTATTAGAGTGTAAGATCCAACCCCCTTTTAACCAAAATCATTTTGGGCCTCACTTATTGTATAAGTCCCTCTGCGTTAAAAGAAACCTCGGCGCGATCGCCATTTTAAACGAAAAATCAACTGGGCCTACCCTCGTGTTATAAGCCCCACTCTTTTTCTTTAAAACTTTTTGGGCCTCTTGAGAGAGTGTAAGACCCATCCCTTTGTACAGAAAAACCTTTTTGGGCCACAGTCACTTGTATAAGACCCTCTGTACAAATTCAACAGTGCATTCACTGGTAAAACCCTGGGCCTCTCCTTGAGTTGTAAGCCCCAAATCTTTCTTTTTCAAAGCACTTTCTACTTTGATTTTGAATATACTGTTGTTTTCAATCTTTCTTTGTTGAACAACTAACCAAACAGCATGGAAGCTCTACAACCGAGTAAGTGGTTATCGCTTTCATTTACTGCTTTCGTATATATATAAACTGTATTGTGGGGCTGCTCGCTGTAAGTCTCCTTTCATAAACTCATATCAACTGTGTAATAATAGTATAGATATTTTGAGTTTCCCCGGCAACTACGTCTAGAACTAGGTGACGTCGTTCCGTTTATTGGTAGAAATAGACACCTAGATCCCCAATAGGAGCACCAGATACAGTCTTCTCTTCGGCTGTCCTCCTTAGGAATCATCAAGAAACTCTACTCCCCAAGATGAATGTATTCTCCGTGAATGGCATCTTTGAGTTTCTTCCAAATTCTCGAATGTTCCTGACTCGATCTATTCCTTGTGAATAGCTTGCCTTGAATGTCTCGGGGTTTGGGAACCCACTACGGTCATAATCTTGGATCTTAACTAAGGAACCCTCTTTAAAAGTTAAAAGTCGCTGGATAGTAAACCTCGCACGTTTACCAGTGGTTTTTATCTTTAAAAGAGTCATCTCTCCGAATGGAAAGGAGATGATGGACCCACGGGCTTCTTAAAAGCATCGGCCTCCTCTTGGGCATTGTACAAGGACCCGTCGGCTTCTTAGAAGTATTCACAGCCTCCTTTTAGGCTTCGTATAATGATCTCTTCCTCTGAGAATGATAGCCTTCTCTTGGGCTTCGTACAAGGACCGATCGGCTTCTTAAAAGCTTACAGCCTCCTCTTGGGCTTCGTACAAATTGTCCCAACGACCTCCTAGAGGTATAGGAACAGAACTTAGTAATCTTCATAGAGCAATCCTTTCCAGAGTCTACTACTGTTTCTCAAAGCATAATACAAAAGATAAAACTCTAGACTTGGACAATCTATTTTCCTTGAGTCTCAAAGACATTCTCAAGAGACCCCTCCATTAAATAGGAAGGAAACCCGTAGACTCGGACAATCTCAATACCCTTTGGATTTCCCCTTCCCTTAAAGAACAGGGAACAACCCAGATCCTCAGATCAAACCCATGAGTGCAGTGTTGCTCATATAAGAACTGATTTTCTCTGTTAAAATCAGTATACTGGATCTATCACTTAACTAAAACAGTCACCAGCAGATCGCCTCCTCTTAGGCTTCATATAATGATCCTTCTTATCCTCAGCATAAGTTAGCCTCCCCTTGGGCTTTGTACAAAAGATTATCCCCAGCGGAGCAAACCTTTTTTAGCCTCCATCTCGGGCTTTATACGAGATACAAAAAGGTTCTTATAGAGCCAAACAAATTTCAGCCTCCATCTCGGGCTTCATACGAGATACAACAAAAAACACTCTCTTGTTGAATATAAAAGATTCCCCTGTAGAGTCAAAACCTTTTAGCCTCTCTCTCAGGCTTTGTATGAGACACATAAAAGACTCCCTCGTTGAGTCAATCACCCTTTTCGCCTCTATCTCGGGCTTTATACGAGATACAAAAAGGTTCTTATTGAGCGAAACAAACATTAGCCTCCATCTCGGGCTTTGTACGAGATACAAAAACACTCTATTGTTGAGTATAAAAGATTCTCTTGCGGAGTCAAAAAACCTTTTAGCCTCTCTCTCGGGCTTTGTACGAGACACATAATAGCCTCCTCTTAGGCTTTGTATAATGATTTTCCCTAGCGGAAATTCGCCTCCTCTTAGGCTTTGTATAAGAAAACCACTGGTTGATCCAATCAACCTTTTAGCATCAAACATGTGCCTCGTTCACAGTATACAAACATCAACAACTCCTTCCCTATCATCTAATCGCTGTAAGCGGCAAGCCTCTGGATCATCTACATCCATGCCACTGTCCTTCTTTTAGCATGAGGAATTCCTAAGGAAAGATGGCGTTGCTCTATACACAGAGTTAAAGTCTTCTCCTTCAGGTTAAAACCCTTTCTTCGAAAATTATGGCATTGCTAGGATCCGCGTATCCCAGTTAAAGTAATTCTCCTTTACCCCTCTTTAGAGTTGACAAATTCTCTCTAAAGTTGAGACCTTTTCAACTTCACATCTTGGGCTTTGAACAAGATACAAACAACCTTTCGCTTCACGTCTTGGGCTTTGAACAAGACACCAAAACACCCATTTCCTCCCATAGAATAGGAGGAACTACGAACGCTCTGATTTCCCTGTTTCGGTAAACGGGAATACGTAGGCATAAGATCGAAAGAAAAGATCTTAGCGAGCACACTAAACAAAAACCCAAATCCCATTTCAAAAGCAGTAATCCAAAAACATCAGTCCTAATATCCTAATCCTTATTCCCCACCAGAAACCTTCTGCCCAGATAAAAAGAAAGAGAACCGTATTGGCGAAAACACAAATAACCAGTACAAAGGCCCCCCACATTGTAGCATTCGTAACTTAACAGACCGCTGTTTAAACTCAGTATGCAAGCAGGGTTAATTGGAGACATCTATTTCCCTTCCTTATTCAGCTCACAATAGGATAAAAAATGAATCGACCTGTAGTAAACTCAACCGCAGAGAGTGACATGTGCTTAAGAACCACGTCCAAAATCGCTCGCTACAGTTTGAAATGAGGAGAGGGCGGGAGGGTGGCGTTTGGCTTGCGATAATTTGGTCTATTTGGTTGTTGAGAAACGGAGTTATTTTTAGAGGTGAAACTTGGAACGTTTTGGACTTGGTTTGGAGTGTTAAAGCTTTGGTTTGGAGATGGTCGTTCATCGGGAATATTACTCATTCCAATTGTAACTTTTATGAATTTAGCAAGTGTCCGTTGCTTTATTTGTCGTAAGTTTTAATTGGGGAGTAATTTTCTTTTCTTGAGCTTTGTTCTCGTTCTTGTAAGAAGGTTTGAGAACCCTTAGTTCTCTTTTCAATATAATCCTTGCTTACAAAAAAAAATAAATAAATATGTTAATAGTTTATTTTAATATATTTTATATACATCTCAAATATCAAAAACAAAATCTTCGTGAATTTGTTATAAAAGAAAAAAATTGACATTTATATAGTAATTTGAAAGTTTGAAGTGGAGCAATGAAAAGAGGATTTTAATCGTGAAAAGCTGAAAGTGATGTCAAGATCTAAATTGTGGAAAAGTAACATTCAATTGAATTGGAAATGATAATCTACACTTAAAAAATTTAGGGTAAACTTGTAAATATAAAATAGTAACATTTATTACTAATAATATAATAAAATAGATGGATAAAGTTATCCAATTATTTTAAATTGGTAAATAAGAATTTATCTTAAATAATAAAGAATATTCTACAAATATACTACTACATTTACAAATATGATAAAAATTGTAATATTATAGAAAACATCTATTACTAATAAGAATTTACCTTAAATAATAATGAATATTTCATAACACCTTATAACACATGCACGCAGTAACGTAACATTACATTTGTTCAGTTTATTATGAATATTGAATAATAGCCATGATTATGGAAAGAAAATCAAAGTAGAGGAGAAAAACTGAGAAAGAATGAGTAATGATCTTGATTATAGATGATGACTTAGAGGTTTATATATACAAGATGAAAGTAGTTACTTGTTACTAAAGTAAGTTAACAAACTTAACTAACTCATAACAAACTACTCATAACTAACTACTCTATTGATTATTCATCATCTATTAGGCCCCCACAAGTTGGAATTTGGTAGATGTTTAGCAAATTCAACTTGGACTTGAGAGATTGAAAAGGTTTAGGGAGGAGAGGCTTAGTGAAAAAATCTGCAAGCTGGTTGTGTGAGGCTACAGGAAGCAGTTTCATCACCCCAGCTGTGAATTTTTCTCGAACAATATGGCAGTCGATATCAAGGTGTTTCGTTCTTTCGTGGAATAGTGGATTAGCAGCTATATGGAGAGCACTTTGGCTGTCACAAAACAGGACTGGAGTTTGTGTGCAGGTGATGAACATGTCGCGAAGCAAATATAGTATCCATTGGAGTTCACAAGTAGCTGCAACCAATGCTCTAAATTCAGCTTCAGAGGAGGATCGTGAAACGGTTGTTTTCTTTTTGGTACGCCGTGAGATAAGTGAATTGCCTAGATAGAAACATGAACCAGAAACATATCTTCTAGTATCGACACATCCAACCCAATCTGCATCAGAGAAACTTGTGACATGTAGGGATGAATTGCGAGGAAAATATAAACCTTGGCCTAGGCATTGTTTCAAGTATCTTAGCACACGACAAGCAGCATTCTAATGTTGAGTTGATGGTTTAGAAAGGAATTGGCTGAGTTGTTGAGTGATGAAAGTGATACCGGGTCTTGTAGTGTTTAGGTAAATGAGCCTGCCAATGAGTCTTCTGTAGGAAGGAATGTCGGCAAAGTCAGGGTTGTTATCATGGCATAATTTGATGGATGGGTCAGATGGTGTAGAGGTTGGTTTGGAGCCTAGGAGACCTGAATCATTAAGGAGATCAAGGCAATACTTGCATTGGAAAATGAAAATGCCTTGTTCTAAATGAGAGACTTCCAAACCTAAAAAATACTTCAGGATTCCAAGGTCTTTTATCCTGAAATTCTGATGCAATATATCTTTGATGAATTGGAATTCTTGTAAGGAATCACCTGCCAGGATAACATCATCAACATATACAAGAAGGATTGTAAATGTAAATTGTGTTTTCTTGACAAACAAAGAATGATCAGATGCTGCTTGTTTGTATCCATGATGAAGAGGTAGTAAAGTTAACTTTTCAAACCATTGTCTGCTGGTTTGCTTTAAGCCTTATAATGATTTGATAAGTTTTCAAACTTGATTTGGTTTAGATGTTTGAACACCAGGTGGAATTACCATGTATACATCTTCATGCAAATCTCCATGCAAGAATGCATTGTTAACGTCCAGTTGATGAAGATGCCACTTCTAAATTGAGGCCAAAGAAAGGACAAGTCTGACTGTGGTGAGTTTGGCAAATGGGGAGAAAGTATCTGAATAGCCAAGGCCTTCTATCTGGTTGTAACCTTTAGCTACAAGGCGTGCTTTGAATCTCTCAATACTTCCATCAGATTTATGCTTAACCTTGTATACCCAACGACAGCCAATAGGTTTCACATTGGGTGGAAGATCTACAATCTTCCAAGTACCAGTTTGCTCAAGAGCATCAAGCTCAATTTTCATAGCTTGGTTCCAACATTCATATTTGCAAGCCTCTTTGTAAGTTTTAGGTTCATGGTTAGTGGAAATTGAAAGACTAAAATGATATTGAGAAGGAGAAAGATTAGAATATGATAGATAATTTGAAATAGAATAGGGAATACCTGAAGATGATTGTGTTGATGTGTCATTGAATGTTGTACATACATAGTCCTTTAAATGAGATGGTGGATTTCTTATCCTAGAAGAGACACGAGGGTGAGGTTGAGATGTATTGGATTGTGGTGGAAGATTATCAGTGTGTTGAGGTGTGGTTGTAGGTTGTGTTGGATGATCATCAATGTATATAGGTTGGTCAGAATTGGGAGGATTAGGAGTATTAGAGGAGAGATGGTTATCGGTAGGAATGGATGAAGAATCATCATGAGGTTGAGGTGCATTAGATTGTGATTTGGGTTTTGAGGTACTGAAATATTGCCAATTTTGAGTGACAGAATGAGATTGGTTATGGAAAGGAAGAATATGTTCATGGTGTGTGACATTTCTAGATATGAATATAGTGTAAGAGTGTAGGTCAAGTAATATAGAACGTTTATAACCAACATGATAACCAAGGAAAATGGATTTTCTGGCTCTAGTGTCAAGTTTGGTTCTATGATTGGATAAGGTTGATGCATAACATAAAGATCCAAAGACCTTAATTTGACTAATGTCAAGTGGTGTGTTGTGAAGCATGTGGTATGGTGAGTGATTATCAAGCAAAGGTGTATTGACTCTATTGATGATAAATGCTCCATAACTGACAGCATAAGACCAATAGGATTTAGGTAGATTAGATTGATAAAGTAAAGCTCTACCTACATTGAGGAGGTGTTGGAGTTTTCTCTCAACTCTAGCATTTTGCTGAGGGGACTCTACACAAGATCTTTGGTGGACAATACCTTTTAATGCACAAAACTGAGGAATTAAAAACTCGGATCCATTGTCTGACCTGATGTATTTTGGACATTTGTGGTATTGGTTTTCTATTAAAGTAATGAACGGTTTGACATGTTCAGAAACAACTGCCTTTGTTTTAAGGAGGATGATCCAAGTGAATCTACTAAACTCATCAACAACTGTTAGAAAATATTTGTGATTATGAACAGATTGAATAGAAATAGGACCCCAAATATCAAAGGGATGTAATTAAAATTTTTGGGAGGCTTTGGAATGTCTTAATGTATAAGGCAGTTTCTTGTGTCTAGCATAATGACAAACATCACACACAGCTTTATTGTCATTAAAAATAGAAGGGTACATCAAGGACATTTTGGAAAGTCTATCATGAGATAAATGACCCAATCTAAAATGCCAAATGGCTTGTTGAGGGATCACTTTACAGTTATTAAGGGAAATACTAGATGTAGTGGTAGAATGTGGTGTGACTTCTGCAGTAAGGCAGCTAGGATCAGTTATGAGTCTGTACAGCCCTTCAACTTGTTTAGCCAAACCAATCATCTTCTTGGTGTGCACTTCCTGAATAAGACATTTGTTATCAAAAAATTGAAAAGTACAGTTTAGAGATTGGCATAATTTTGAGATGGAAATAAGATTCAAGGAAAATTCAGGAGTATACAATACATTGGACAAGTAAAGATGAGGTGAAAAACTGATTGTGCCTGCATGTTTAGCAACTATAACAGATCCATTGGGGAAACACACATTAATTGGTTGAATTTTATGGTAAGAATTGAACCAATGTAAAGATGAGCAAACATGATCATTTGCTCCTGAATCAAGAATCCAAAATTCAGGTGTAGTAAGGGTAGAACATGAAACTGTGGAAACAAAAGTTTTACCTGAAGGTTCAGTTATGGTGGAAATATGGTTGACACTAGTGTTTGAGTTAGGATTAAGAGGAAGCAAATTTGTTTGTTGTAACAAAGTAATCAATTGAGCCATTTGATCTTGAGTAATACTAGCACTTGAATTACTTGTAGAAACTTCTTCACCAGTAGGTATAACTGACTGTGATTCAGCAGAGAATGAATTAGATGCATTTGCTGAACTCTGTCTCTTTGTGAAGTTTGGAGGGAAGTCATGCTTACGATAGCATATATCAATGGTATGACCAGTCCTGTGACAAAAAGTGCATAATCGACTATCTTTCTTATTGTTAGATGCACCACCATAGCTGTTAGAATTCTTACCACGATCAGTGAATTTTCTTGAATCATAAGCATTGACAAGAGTGTTAGCCTCATCTGTATCAGTAGGTGCATTATTTGTGGAAAGTAAAGCTACATTGTTACTCTCTTCTTGTATCACCATAGAGTAAACTTTGTTAATAGAGGGAAGAGGATCCATTAACAGAACTTGTGTCTTTATAACAGAAAATTTGTCATTCAAACCTATTAGAAATTGGATAATTTGACCTTCAAGACGAAAGTCTCTTGCACTTCACATGGCTTCACAGCGACATTGATGAGTACAGGTACAAGTTGGAATTGGTCTATGGGAATTCAACTCTTCCCATAATCCACGTAACTCAGTGAAGTAATCAAGGACCGACTTGTTACCTTGTTTGAGATTGTTGATTTCAGCACGTAGATTGGAAACTCGAATGCGATCAGCTTTGGCAAAGCGTTCTTTGAGATCATTCCATGCATCAAGGGCATTCTCCAAGAACACGATGGTTTGAGCAATAGCAGGGCTAACAAAATTGAGAATCCAAGAGTGAACGAGACAATTACAACGCTCCCATGCATGGCGGTTAAGATCATTACTAGCTGGAACCGCAATTGATCCATTGATGAATGCAATCTTGTTCTTGGCTCCAAGAGCTCGTTCTATGGATCGTGACCAAGAAATGTAATTGGAACCGTTTAGTTGAGGAGTGATGCTGACAGAACTAGGACCTTCACTCGGATGCACGTAATAAATGGAATCGACATCGCCATTGGTGATGCGATTTGCAGTGGGATCTATCCGTGGAGGCATGGTAAAGAAGAAACAAAGGATGAGGTGAGAAGGAAGAAGAGAACTGGTTACAAGAAATGAATTGTACCAGAAAAGATCAAACTAGGAAAGATGCGGAAGTGTGTAAGGAGGGATCGAAGACGACGATACCATATTATGAATATTCAATAACAACCATGATTATGGAAAGAAGATCAAAGTAGAGGAGAAAATCTGAGAAAGCATGAGTAATGATCTTGATTATAAATGATGACTTAGAGGTTTATATGTACAAGATGAAAGTAGTTACTTGTTACTAAAGTAAGCTAACAAACTTAACTAACTCATAACAAACTACTCATAACTAACTACTCTATTGATTATTCATTATCTATTATAGTTATAAGAGCTTTTTCTTCATCTTCCATTCACATTCAGATCTTCTTCTACATCTTGTGTTTCTAGTCCTCGGTGCTACGATCCAAGTGCTTAGTAACTCCGGAGGAGAAGGCAGCTTGCGATAGTTTCGGCCATTGTCTCTCCTGTCGACTAGGTGTATTTGACCTTATTCTCCTTGAGATCGATGGTTCCATCGGAGCTGGTATCTTTGTCGTCACCGGCACGGTTGCTCATGACGTCGGAACTGGTATGAGTTGAATTTTAATTGAACTTATGTTGTTGAATTGTTTATCTTTAATATTATTATTCTGACGTGAAATTGTGATTGAGGTATTTATTGTGCAAGTTATGCAATATCGTTTTCAGAGATATACCATTCTAATCATTGGAAACATTGGAAACGAAATGCCTTTGCTCCGGTTCTCTTAATGCTTCTTACTTTATTTTCTAGTCTTTACAGTTAGTGTTTGATTATCAATAGTTTGTTAATTACTTTGAATTTCTTATTCTAAAATTTAGGATTGTTGACATGCATTAATTATAGAGTTGAAAGTGACCACATTTGACTTTATTCCTTACTCTATCATTGCAATAAACAATATAATAGAAGACTCCACTAAACCATTTTTGCATAATGCATATATGATTGCTTTATAAAAGATAATATCGACTTCCAATTGCGAAATCTAGAATTTTCGATAAACATTCATCCCTTCTTGGAAGATTTTGCCTTTCTTGTACAAGTCAATTATTGTTGAGTAAGTTAGTATAGTTGGATATATGTTTTGCACCTTCATCTCTTCAAATAGTTTTCTAACTTCAGGGTACATGTCATGCTTTTCGTACCTGGACAACAGAGTATTGTATGTTACAACGTCTGTTTTAATTTCACATATGTCCATCTCCTTGCACTTATTAATTGCTTCATCAAAACAGAAGTCATAACGTACAATGTTATGTTGTATAGGAATTGATTGAAGGATATGTATGTTGAACTTAGAAGACTATTTGAAGAGACGAAGCGCAAAACACATATCCTAATTCAATAACTTACTCTTCAATGATCGACGTGTACATGATATGGGAATTGTTTCAGGAAGCAATGAATATCTATCGAGAATTCATGATGTCGTGATTTGAAGTCGATTTTGTGTTTTATAGTGCAATCATAGTTCCACTATGCGAAAAATGGTTTAGTATAGACTTCTATTATATTACTTATTGAAATGATAAATAATGGAATCAAGACAAATGTGGTCACTTTTAACTCCATAATTGATACATGTCAACAATCGCCAACTTTGTAGTATAAAAATCATTGTTTCTTTACAAACTAAGAAGTATTCAATTGAACAATTGTCTGTTATGCTTGTTTTTTTTAATAAACAAAATATATTATCAGGATACAAAGAGGTATCCAAACTCAATTACAAAAAAATTTCCACCACCCAAAATCGCCCTTACATAAAATCGCAAGGCGATTTAAACCATTCGTAATAATTACACGTAATTTTTCTCTTCAATTTTTACCGATCCACCACCAAGAAAAGAAAATTATCTTATCAACTAGTAACTCACCGTTCCAAATCTCATCATTAAACATAATATTGTTCTGACTAATCCACAAACACCAGCATATTACTAACCATACCCCAACCACATTACTAATTCCAACTCCATTCAGCAGAAGAGCATCAGTCCAATGTCGTAAGTGCTCTTTCAAGGTCATCGAAGGACTCACCGCTACACCCAACCAACCAAATAATCAGTCCCACACCTTTACACTTGAGTTGCAAAAAAGAAACAGATGAAGAATATTTTCGTCAGCACTGAAACATAACGGACAAACTTTTTCATGGGGGTTTGCAATAATTCCCCGATCACAAAGGTTATCACGTGACGGTAACCTATTATGTTAAACGCCAGCCAGACATAATGGTTTTTAAAGGTGATGCTGCTTTCCAAATTAAATTGAAACCTAATTGAGTAGATGTTGGAAAATTTTATAGGCCAATTCACCAAGTCTCTAATCCCTCTACGTAAAAAACAGTCGTCCATCAGCGCAAGGAGCCTGTCATGCTCCTGCTGCAGATGAGAACTCAGACCAGCCTCAACATACTTGATATTCCAGACCCAACGATCGCCTTCCCAACCTCCATTATCCATAATCCGCCTATTCTTTGTGAGTGCAACCGCCCACAAATCTGGGAAACATGCAGACAACTTGATATTTCCACACCACGTAGATGACCAAAATAAAGTATACTCACCATTCCCCACGTTAGATGAGGTTAAACCATAAAAAGATTATTGACCGAATGGATGAGAAATGGTTAGTAAATCCCGCCACCAAAGAGAAGACGGTACTTTATATTTTGGAAATACTCCTTGAACCAAATTATCACTATAGTGTCCATATCGACCCATAAGTATACCATGCCACAAGCTATCTTTAGGATGAATGCACTTCCAAAGCCATTTAGCGATAAAAGCTAAATTGAAATATCGAATATCCAAGATACCAAGGCCACCTTGTTCTTTGGATTTGCACACCCGACTCTAACTAATCCAAGTTATACCCTTTTTATTTGTTGATCCGTTCCAAAGGAACCTTCGTTGCAAGCTCGTAAGAATACCGATCACTTTACTCGGCATTTTATAAAATGACATGAAATGGATAGGTAGATTGGACATAACTGATTTAATGAGAGTAGTTCTTCCGCCCATTGACATAATTCTCCCTTTCCAAGAAGCTAGTCTCGTTTTGACCTTATCAATGACCGGTCTCCAAAAAGATAGTAGCCTATGATTTCCTCCAATTTGGATACCAAAAAATTTGAAGGGACATACCTGAATTTTACATGGCAAGAATCTCTCAGCCGCCTTCAAAGAAGACTCCTCTATGCCAAAACCGAATAGGAAGCTCTTGCCAAAGTTTATCTCCAATTCAGAAATGATTTGAAATCCTTTAAGGATAACTTTGATCGCCCACAAGTTGTTCCAAGTCCCCTCACCCACTATTACCGTATCATCTGCATATTGGAGTAAGTGAAATGATACCTCTTGATTTAATTTGAATGCATTGAAAAACTGTCCTTCAAAAGCCCTTTCCATTAAAACCGCCAAACCTTCCGCTGCAATAGCAAAGAGGTAGGTGATAGAGGATCAGCTTGTCTCAATCCTCTTGTGACTACAAAATCTCGAGTAGGACTACCATTAACTACAACATACATATAATTATTAAACACACTACCCTCCATCCACTTCATCCATTTGTCACCGAAACCCATGGTTTTCATAACATTAAGAATATAATTCCATTTTGACACAATCATACGCCTTTGCGAAGTCTACTTTAAGAATTAAACCTTTGTTCTTACTTCTGTTTGCAAAGTCCACGATCTCATTAAAAACAAGTACTCCATCAAGCAAATTCCTACCAGCGATAAATGTCGTTTGAGATGCAGATATAATACTATACATAACTGTTTTTAATCTCCCAGCCAAAAGTTTTGCCACAACTTTATAGACACTGCCAATTAGACTTATAGGTCTGTACTCATCGAGGTTATCAGGATCTTCGCATTTAGGTATCAGCACAAGAAAGGATGAGGACAGTACCTTTGGTAGCTTGCCAACGTCGAAAAATTCTTGTATGCACCTTGTAAAATCTGATCCCACTATCTCCCAACAATGTTGGAAGAAGTCCAAATTAAAACCGTCAGGTCTTGGTGTTCTATCTCCTTTACATTGAAAAACTGCATTCTGAATCTCCTCTGCCCCATACTAGTCTTCAATTACCAACCTGTTCTCTTCCGTCAAAACCTTAAAGTGATCCTTACCAATGTACGAAAGTGAAGCATTTGTTGATTTGAACCTCTTTTCAAAATGCACTGCAACAACCTCTTTCACACCTACCACATCCTCAATGAGCTGGTTATTGACTTTCACAGATGAAATATTTTTTGTGATATTACGATGATTTATGAAATCATGGTAGAATTTCGTATTTTGGTCTCCCTCATCTATCCATTTGGTACGAGCTTTTGCTGCAGGATACTTTCCTTGATTCTCAAATGTTTCCACATGTCTTCCTCTGCCAAAATCCGTCTGTTGAGATCTTGAGCCCCACCTATTCCACCTTTCTCCGCGAGATTGTCTTCAATATCATTAATAATTTCCACATTCTCAATGATCTTGGTATCAATACAACCAAAATCTGAGATATTCCACTTCTTGAGCATACAACGCAAGTGCTGTAATTTTTTGGACAGAATGTATGAAGGGGTACCTTGGAAAGGGCAAGAATCCCAAACTTCTTTTACAAAAGTCAGAAAATCTGGGTGTTGAATCCAACAATTAAGGAACCTGAATGGTTTAGGGCCCTAGTTAATGTTCCTAACCGAAATCCAAACCGGCCTGTGGTCCGAAATATCCCTCAAACCCACTTTATGACAAGTCGCATTCCATTCATTTAACAAACCATTAGAAATCATAAATTTATCAATTATGCCCCAAGCTTTTCCTGAGGTATTGAACCAAGTATACTTGTTCCTTGAGATAGGCAAATCTACACAACCAGTCACTTGAATAAAGTCTCCAAATTCTGCCATCATATTTTTATTGTGAGTACCACATCTGTTTCTTTCGCTTACACTTTTCACTGCGTTAAAGTCTCCATCTATAACCCACTCTCCCACTTCCAATTTAGATTTTAATAGAAGAAGGCGACACCAGAGATCTCTCATTTCCATGTTATTGTACGATGAATAGATGTTGAAAAAATAGCATATTTTCTTTTTCCAAATGACTTTCATACCTAAGAACCCTTTACCTCTATAGCTACATATAGGATCAAACAAATCCTTCCTCCAAATGGTGAGGATCCCCCCCCCCCCGAAAGTCCTTCTGAGTTTGATGCCGACCATTGACAGTTACCATTACCCCATATGTTGTGAACAATATCTTCCTTCATTTCAGAACATTTTGTTTCTTGTATGAAAACCAAATCTGCCCCACAAATCTGTAACATGTTGCGAATTTTCCTGGTTTTGATTTTGCTACCACACCCTCTTATATTATAAGTAACGAAATTTATAAAAAATCTTTAGCAGCCTCCTTCTTTCCTGACTTGTGCTTCCTATCTTCGGACTTCATGTTATGAATAATAGATTCGAAAACTTCGTCATCTTCATGTACTTCTACCCCCAATCTTTTAATAGATTCCCATACCCTAACAGGTAAGTCTAAGTTTTTTCTTGATTCTGGAATTAGATTTGGAAAACGCTTCATCTCCAATAGAGCCACTACTATTATCAGAATCTATAGAAAATCTTGAGGTGGATTTATTCCGCTATTCATCGTCACTTCCATGCCTAATGTACCCCGCTGAGGCATCTTTTCTAGGAGTGTTTTGATTATTATCAGCTTGGAGTAAAGTTGAATAATATGACGGTGCGAAAGGAATTTTTAAGTTCTGATATATCTCTTGCAATAACTTTTTTCTTCTATAAGGCTTATTCAACGCATTTGTATCTAATATAGAGGGCCCCGCATTCCTACCGTTTCCAAACCCATGCTCTTTATCAAAATTGTCATACTCATTCGTATTCTCCTTTGGAACATCCTTATGAATGCCTTAACTTAATCAACTGAGACACATTACCTGAAGTAACCTTTTTGTTTTTTATTAGACTCATAGCCACGTGCCCCTATGTTGTCCCTGTTAGGACAATCAAAAACATAAACCAAAATTTGGGAAGGTAGTAACAATGGGGAAAGAAACTTGGGGAAGAAGATAAAGTTGAGAGAGAGAGAATTAGGGTAGAGAGAGTAATAGTGAGGATTAAAATTGGCATTCACTTTTGAATGGGAATACATCAATGTATTTATACATGAGAGAATACAACAAAAACTAAAAATTACAACTAAAGTGCAAATACTGTTAAAACTGTTATTTTTTGGAACTGTAACAGCTGTAATCGATTAGCAACATCCTGCTAATCGATTAGCAGTTGCAAAACTTCCAAAAATACAGCTTTTAACAGCTTTCAACACACCACCTCACTTTAGTTGCTCCAAGTCCATCATGCTCAAGCTCTTCAACAGTCTCTTGAACACCTCATTTGTCACACCCTTGGTCAACAAATCCGCAACTTCGTCCTCGCTTCGGCAATAGCTCAATCTAAGCTTTCCATCACCGACCAATTCTCTCAAGTAATGAAACCGCATCTCAATATGCTTGCTCCTTCCGTGTGCAATCGGATTCTTCGCAAGATTTATCGCGGAGACATTATCCACAAACAGTGTGGTGGCATCATCATCACCACATCCCAATTCCTTCATTAGATTCACTAACCACATAGCTTGGCAAGCACTCAATGATGCCGCAATGTACTCGGCCTCACAAGAAGAGAGGGCTACAACCGGTTCCTTCTTCGAACACCTTGAGATTGGTGTACTACCGAACATAAAGATGTAACCCGGCGTAGATTTCCGATCATCTTTATCTCCGCACCAATTAGAATCGGTGTAGCCAAGTAAAGTACATTTGCGACCCATATCCGATGTGGGAAACAAAATACCACAACCAAGAGTACCCTTCACATATCTAAGGATCCTCTTGACTGCTGCCAAGTGAGACACCTTAGGTCTCTCCATGAATCTACTCGCAATACCGACACTAAAAGCCAAATCCGGTCGAGTATTGCACAAATACCGTAACGATCCAATCAAACTCCGGTAAAGTGTTGGATCTACATCATCCTCATCATCACTTTTGGACAGCTGAACTCTAGCCTCATAAGGTGTATTGGAAGCATTACAATGTTCCATTTCACACCTTTTCAAGATATCTAGAGCATACCTTATTTGATGCATAAGCAGCCCCACTTTTGACTTGTGAAACTCTATGCCAAGAAAGTATCTCATGACACCAAGGTCCGTCATCTCAAACTCACTCATGAGCTCCACTTTGAACCTTGAAATACACTTGTCATTGCTGCCCGTAATCAAGAGATCATCAACATACAAGCAAAGTATAATAACACCATCAATAGTATCCGATCTCACATAAACACCATGTTCGGATACACACCGTTTGAAACCGATGTCAATAAGAAAGCCGTCTATACGTTTGTTCCAAGCTCTCAGAGCTTGTTTCAAACCATATAACGCCTTATGTAGCTTGTAGTACTTCTTCTCTTGATTTCTGATCACGAAACCGGGTGGCTGTCCCACATAACCCTCCTCATCAAGAGGACCATTCAAAAACGCAGATTTCACATCCATTTGGTAAATCACCCAATCGTTGCTATGCGCAATTCCAACAACCAAACGAATAGTCTCCAATCTAGCCACCGGTGCAAATACCTCCTCGTAGTCTATCCCCTCACGTTGCAAGAACCCTTTGGCAACTAATCGAGCTTTGTACTTGATTACTTCACCTTTAGGATTTACTTTGACTTTATAGACCCATCGCACATCAATCGGTTTCTTTCCATGTGGTAAATCGACCAACTCCCAAGTACTATTTTTCTCAATAGATTCCAGCTCCTCTTTCATTGCACATATCCACTTAGGATCACTTAAGGCTTCCTCCTCATTTACCGGTTCAGATTCGGCCATAACTGCGAAATGAACAAAATCACCATCATTATTCACTTCATTATCTTGGAACCTCTCACAATCTCGGAGTTTATGAGGCAAGGCTCTTTGCCTCACTGGTCTACCATTATTCACAACAGCATTTTCCGCTTCAGTAGGTGCAGGTACAGCGGCATCGGAACCCTCTGCATCAAACAAATCAACAAATTGCTGCTGTTCAGCAGGATGTAATCGGTTAGCAACATCTGTGTAATCGATTACACCTGCTGTTTCAGCAGTTTTTATTTCGTCAAACAGCACGTCCCGGGTTATCACGATTTTTTGATTTTTCTGATCAAACAACTTGTACCCTCCAGTAGAGTGATATCCAACAAATATCAATTTCTCACGTTTATCATCCAACTTCTTTCTAAGTTGATTCGGTACATGACGATATGCAATCGATCCAAAAACGCGCAAATGATCCACACTTGGCTTGAAACCACTCCAAACCTCTTCTGGTGTGATCTTCTCCAGCTTCTTAGTAGGACACCTATTCAACAAGTAGGTGGCTGTAGACACGACCTCACCCCACAATTCCTTAGGCAATTTCTTCCCACAAAGCATACTACGCACCATGTTCATTATTGTACGATTTTTTCTCTCGGCAGCTCCGTTTTGTTGAGGCGTATATGGAGGCACCACCTCAAGCACGATACCCTCAAGATCACAAAACTTCCCAAACTCACTAGAGGTATACTCGCCTCCACCATCCATTTTGAGAATTTTGAGCTTCCGACCGCTTTGACGCTCCACCATGGACTTGAAACTCTTGAACACTCCAAATACCTCATCCTTCCTCTTGATAAGATATGTCCAAAGCTTCCTACTAAAATCGTCAATAAACGTAACAAAATATCGATTGCCGCCATAAGTCTCTACTTGCATTGGTCCACAAACATCGGAATACACCACCTCAAGTAAGCCTTTGGTTCTTCGACCCGCATCCTTGCTAAACATATTCTTGTGTTGCTTACTTGTCACACATTCCTCACACAATTCTGTCGGAACACTAATCTGTGGCAGCCCCGTTACCATTCCACTTTGTTGCAACATCTTGAGATCCCTAAAATTAAGGTGACCAAGACAGTAATGCCATAACCACTCATCTCTACTTGCCGCGGTAGCTAAACAACGATGCTCCATAACCTTTAACTCAACCTTAAAAGTTCTATTGGCAGCCATCGGCGCTTTTAGAATCAACACACCATTTGAATCTAAAACGCGTAACATTTTGTTCTCCAACCGAATTAAGTATCCTCTTTCAAGTAATTGGCCAATGCTTAAAAGATTACACTTAATTCCCGGTATGTACAAGACATCTTTGATCCTAGAATGTCCACCATTCCTTCTTCCGATCAAAACATCTCCTACCCCTTCGGCTCTTAAAGTGGCGTCGTCGGCAAACTTGACTTTACTCTTTGCCGCTTGATTGATTTGCACAAACCAATCCTTTCGACCCGTCATATGTATTGAACAACCGGAATCCAAGTACCACTCATCTTTACTTTGAACTCCATCACTCATGGTAAGCAATGCATTTCGACCCGAACGCATTTTTTTGCCACTTTCCGACACAGTACAGCTGCTGTCCCGCAAACTGTCATCACAGTAGCTGCTGCCAGCAGCACCAACAATGCCATAATTCTCTTCCGTAATCATCACAAGAAGGGTATCTTCATCATCTATCTCTTCCCTAGCAACCTTAGCCTCATCCGCATCCTTTTCCTTGCGTTTTGAGCGACATTCTTTCGCAAAAAGTCCAAGATTTTGACAATTGTAACACTTCACAGAACTTTTGTCAAACGGCTTGTGAGTGCTTTGATTACCCTCTTTGGAGCTTCCTTCACTCTTTGAATTTTGTGGATCTTTTCCACCAAAACTCTTCTTACTTTTAGAAGTCCACTTCCCCTTCGATCTCTTGTTCTTCTCATGTAAACGCGCTTGCAAAGCGATCTCCGCTTTGGCTTTGTCGGCACTTCTCTCATCCATCCTTTGTTCATGCGCCTCTAACGAACTTTGCAACTCAGCTTTGCTCAAAGTCGTTAGGTCCTTCGACTCCTCAATAGCCACAACAATGTTATCGAAATGTGATGTTAGCGAACGCAACACTTTCGATACAACATTCTGCTCAAGGATCGTTTCGCCACATGACTTGATTTGGTTGACTAACCGGGTAATGCATGTGATGTAATTGTTGATCGTTTCTTTGTCTTCCATTTGCGTTAACTCGAATTGACGTTTGTAAGTTTGTAACCTTACCACCTTCGCTTTGACAGCACCGGCATACGCTTTCTCCAAGATTTCCCATGCTTGCTTCGCGAATTCACAATCACCAACCTTCTCGAAATTGTCGTTATCAACACACGAATGAATCAAGAATAGAGCTTTGTAATCCTTCATCTTTTCTTCCTTGTATGTAGCCCTACGAGCATCGTTAGCATCTGCCCCTAACGGTGTAACTCCATTGATGACGATCTCAAGAACCTCTTGATAACCAAACAAAACCTTCATTTGTTTCGCCCATTTGTCGTAGTTCTTCGAATCAAGAATTGGGAGATTGGTGGGAATTCGATCATTGGAAACGGTAGCCATTGTTGTTGCAGCGAATTAGGATCAATAACCAGAGCTCTTGATGCCAAATGTTAGGACAATCAAAAACCTAAACCAGAATTTGGGAAGGTAGTAACAATGGGGAAAGAAACTTGGGGAAGAAGATAAAGTTGAGAGAGAGAGAGAGAATTAGGGTAGAAAGAGTAATAGTGAGGATTAAAATTGGCATTCACTTTTGAATGGGAATACATCAATGTATTTATACATGAGAGAATACAACAAAAACTAAAAATTACAACTAAAGTGCAAATGTTGTTAAAACTGTTATTTTTTGGAACTGTAACAGCTGTAATCGATTAGCAACATCCTGCTAATCGATTAGCAGTTGCAAAACTTCCAAAAATACAGCTTTTAACAGCTTTCAACAGTTCCCACCCTCCTGACTTCCTCCGTCTGTAATTACATGAGTATCATCATTATATCCCTCATAGTGATTCAACTTTTTGTACTCTGCTGCCTAGCTTGAAAAGTCTCCATCAACTTTTTTAAGGTTATCAGATTTAGACAGCGATTTATCATTACTCTCATCCTGATTTTTCTTTTCAATATCTTTAACACATCTTGTCTGCAATACTTCCTGGTTAATATCCTCAGGATCGAATAATCTCAACTCCAATTCATCAACTTCAGTATTCGACGATACCAACTCTGAGCTTTCAGCCAAAGACTTATCATCAAGGTAGCAAGATTTCCTAGTGCAGAAACCCAAATCCTCTTCGACAATCTTGATCCGGAAAATCTTTTTATTCACTTCTATGTTACAAACTTCATTAAGATTCATCGCAAACTTTGTTCTGATGAGGATTCAAGCGACGTCCAACTTCAAATGTTTCTGCGTTTCCTCATCAGCTTTGACGAATGATCCGATTCTATTTGCTAGAAAAGTAAAGAACTTATCACCACCAATATGACATGGTAAACCAAAGATATTCACCCAAGTCAATCTCTCCACGTCGACATCATCTGGAGACCATGGAAGAATATCTGAAAACCATTTTGATGACCAAACTTCATCTTCGATCACCATCTTCTTAATCTCTCCAGAGGTTTCATCTTCTAATAACACAAGATTGGCTCCCAACTGAGTGGCTTTGATTTTGAAATAACCTTCCATGTAAAGGGCTTCTTGTATATCAAAAGATGCTCCTGGTTTCTGCATCACACCCACAAATGCTTATTTAAATCTTTCTAACTATTCTCCCTTAACATTGAACATTAAATGGGCGATGTTTGGTTTATCTCCCATAAGAAGCTGATGCGATTTATCCTTATTTCCACCACCCTTCTTGATTTGCGCGTATGACAAACCCAACTTTCTTTCTTTGACCACTCTCTTAAACCTGGGTGTATTTGCAAAAATCTTGTTGCCATTAATGACAATATTGTCTAGTTTACTGGCAAAAAGATATTCATCCAACACCTTTTTGAATATCACAAACCCAAACATTTTACCCCTTTTATCTAATCTATCAGGGATAAAAACTTCAAGAACCAATCCATATTCTTTAAATACATCAAACATTTGTGTTGCCTCAAAAGGATCTGGAAACTCTATGAAGATAATTGATGAAGCCTCCTAGATATCTTGGGAATAACCGATCGCCTAGCAAATGGTTTCTTAACATACTCCCAAACCTCAGAGAACAGTACCACCGCACAGATAGAAGCAAAAACCGACTACAAACAACCACAAGAAAACCTAGATATCTCAGCAATGCATGGAAATTCTGAAGCCAAGGTCCCTATACCTAAATATAGGAATTTAAACCAAAGACTTCAGACATCCTACATTGCCAAGATGAACTAGAAATTAAAGCAAAAAACTAAAGAAAAAGAAAATCACGTTTCAAGTTAGAGAGAGAAGCTCGTTGAGGTGCGTTTCAAAATAAGTCAGGTGACGACTTTATATTTTTTGATATGTTTGTTATGTATTATGTTCTAAATCATTCTCAACCTACTAGTACATCACACAATTATCCATCTCCTAGCTATTAGATTGATAGAAGTTATGTGGCACCGATTAATTGGTATAAGTTTGCTTGATTGATCCGGATTCCTATTTTCAGAATTTCATTATTTTATTACATTAGTTTAGAATTATTAGTGAATCTTTTAATATCTCCCTCTACTAAAAATTAATTTTAAGTATTAATGCAGTTTTCAATTTTGGCATGCTTAATATGTGTTTTCCTTGAAGCTTGTATTTGAAACCAACTAGAAGGTAACTTAAACTTTAGACCTGATATAACCAACTTGAAATAATTTGATAGGAATTATGAAATGTAAATTTTTTTTGTTGGAATTAAAAAGCACATGAAAGTTGAGAATATGTTTCTTTCAATGTTTTTAAAGTTATTTGTGGACAAAAATGTTAAAATTGAAATTTAATTTGTAAAATTGTAGGATTTAACTACTAGTAATTTATAGTTACTGGAAAAAAGAGTGTGATGATCGGGAATCAAACCCCATTGACACATAAATTGTCATCTTTGTTAGAATATGATTGGACAATAGTCAAACTAACTTTGGGTTAGTTAGTAGTTCGTTTGTATGATACTTGTGATATAATTAATCTCTCCACATTTATGAAAAGTGACCAATGCAGCGACTTGAATAATGATCTTTTCTCACATTTTAACAAGTGGTATCAAAAGCACCGGTTGCTAATCCAGGTGTGCCTCCTTCAATAAAAAAAGAAGTTTCTATTTTCAAGTTGGGAAAAGTTATTATTTTCATTATCCCCACTCTCGTATCATTCCTTCTTTCCTTATGGAACATTTTCATGGTTCATTCGTCAAAATTCCCGATACCATTGGATTCTACGATCATTGGGCCATGTGTAACACCCTATTTCTCGACTGACAAAATAATACAATAATTCAGAGTATATTTGGAAATGCTGGAACAATATCCTCTACAACGATGCTATCTTTAAAGTGAATGACATTGTCAACGATATTAAAACCACGTCGTGAAATTGGTTAGTTCTTGGTAGTAATAGTAGTAAGATTTGTAGGTTGTACGAATGGTATAAAAAGCCACTCGATTTTCTGTAATTTCTCTGTTTCTTTGTTGGTTGTAGTTTGTTGGTTCGAGATTTCCTTAATCGCTTATTAATAAAGTTTCTGCTTATAAAAAATAAAAAAATAAAACAACTTGAAGCGAAAAAAATGAAACATTCAACAACACCTTCAATTATATATTGTAAAAAATAATACTAGAACACAAACAATCATCAAAATCATTCTTAAAATTTCATATTCAACTTAAAATTTTATATTCAAACAGATTTCTCTTTTGACCCATAAGATCGCCAATTATCAGGTTACACTGTAATTCCTCTAAATTACTCAACTAAAAATTATTAATATAATTAATTTTAATTATTATATTATAACTAAAAAAATATCAATAATTGAAACTTGTATTATTACTCATTAGCTCGAAAATCAACCAACAACACTCAAAACATCTTAACAGAGTTTTTTTATAATTTTATTATATAGTCATAGCTCATCAAAGGTTATAAAAAATTCATATATATAATTCAATAGAGTTCTCAAAGAGGTATAAGAGCTCTCCCACAATCCCTGAACCTAAAAAATGACTTTAGAGTACTCTAATGTGTTAAAAAGATGCTCAAATGACAGTGTTTTACAACTTGACTCAATATTGCTCAAACATAGGACGAAGTTACTAAAGAGGTTGTTGACGCAAAAAATGCTCAAAAATGACCGAATTGACCCCGAACTCAATGTTAGTTATACAATAAAAAGAATCAACACAATATATAACAAGTAAAAAACGAAAAATAAAAATGAAAAATCTTGACTGTCTTAAAATACCTTTTTATTTAAAGATGAAAATTGAAAACTGATATTTGAGAAAAAAGAGGAAAAAAATTGGAGGAGGAAAATTGTAGAAAGAGAAAAAATCGTGGAGGAGGAAAAATTGAAAATGGAAATTTGAGAAAAAAGCTGAATAAATCTGGACTACGTGAGTGAGAGAGAAAATCTGAAAAATATATAGAGCAATCAGCGACATGAATTTCACGTCGCAACCTTGCGAATTGAAATTCACGTTGCAACTCCCCAATGGCTATAAAGTTGTGACGTGGATAACATGACACTAATAAAGGCGTCAGTCAAATGTCCCCCCCATGAAATCCTCTCACTCAACTTCCCTCCTAAACGTTTTTTTATTTTTGAATATAACGTTGCGACGTGATTTTCACGTCACAACTTAAATTTTGAAAATTTCAAATCTCCCCCCATCTGCCAACGTGTGCATGCCCGACTTCTTTATTTATTTTATTTTACTTTTCAAGTTGCGACGTGATTATCACGTCACAACTTTTTTATTATTTTTTTTCTATCTTTCCCATGTGCAAGCCTGCCTCTGATTTTTTAATAACAAAAACCTGTAGCAAAGTGATAATCCCGTTGCAACTCTTTTTTTTGGCATGTGATTTTCACGTCACTATATCACATAGTTTGAGAGAAGTTTCCTTGTAGTATCAAGTCTCAAATATATTCTTTGTTAAATTATTTTTTTTACAGAGAAATAATAATCTTAAAGATAGTGTAATTTTAAAATAGAATAACTTAATAGAATAATTTGTTTTTAAAAATAATAAATATGTTAATATTTTATTTTAATATATTTTATATACATTTAAAATATCAAAAACAAAATCCTCCTGAATTTGTTATAAAAGAAAAGAATTGACATTTATATATTAATTTGAAAGTTTGAAGTGGAGCAATGAAAAGAGGATTTTAAGGGTGAAAAGCTGAAAGTGATGTCAAGATCTAAATTGTGGAAAAGTAACATTTAATTGAATTGGAAATGATAATCTACACTTAAAGAATTTAGGGCAAACTTGTAATTATAAAATATAAACATCTATTACTAGTAATAATATAATAAAATAGACGTATGAAATTTTTTTTTTTACAACTAAGATGGATAAAATTATCCAATTATTTTAAATGGATAAATAAGAATTTACCTTAAATAATAAAGAATATTCTACAAATATACTACTACATTTGGAAATATCATAAAAATTGTAACATTATAGAAAATAACTAAATTGGATACGCGTTTTCATAATCCCTTTCCTTTACTTCCTCTTCACTTTCCATGTTATTAATAATTATCCAATTAATTGATTAATTATTTAAAAAAATTTAAATTGGATATTCAATTTTTACCGTCACGAATGCGGCTGGGTTGTGGCTATTGGTTTGTTGGGTTATTTGGATGTCTAGGAACAATATTATGTTTAGAGACGAATTTTGGGATCTCGATTCTATTACGAGTCGAGTAGTTTTGTTTTCTTGGTGGTGGATAGGAAAGAAGGGTAAAAATGCTCCTAATTATAACTATTATATGTGGGTTAATGCCCCTTCTGATTTTTTTGTAGGCCCCGATTTTAGTTAGCGGTCTTTTTGTATACGGTTGGGACACCCTTTTGCGTCCTTTAGTATAATATATTCTTGCTTATTAAAGAAAAAAAAACACCTTATAACACATGCATTGATGCACACAGTAACGTAACATTACATTTCTTCAGTTCTAAGAGCTTCTTCTTCATCTTCCATTCACATTCAGATCTTCTTCTTCTACATCTTGTGTTTCTGGTCCTCGGTGCTCCGATCCAAGTGCTTAGCAACTCCGGAGGAGAAGGAAGCTTGCGATAGTTTCGGCCATTGTCTCTCCCGTCGACTAGGTGTATTCGACCTTATTCTCCTTGAGATCGATGGTTCCATCGGAGCTGGTATCTTTGTAGTCACCGGCACGGTTTGTTAGGCAAAGGTCCATTAGAGAAAAGAAAGTATTTGTTTTACTTAAAGATTGTTATTTTTAATTAGGGAGGTACCTTTAGCATTTATTTTAATTGTGTATTTCTTTTATTGGGTTTAGTGGCCCATGGCCCTTTTAGCTGTTCTAGCCCTAGCTTTATATTCTGTTGTATCTTGGTTGTTGAGGTGATGAAAAATTCTGAAAAGTTATTATTATTGTGTTCCTTTTCTTATGCAACTTAGATCTAATTTGGTAACCCTAGTGTAGAACCTAACATTGGTGCTTTCTACAAGTGAATTCAATGGCTCCCCCAAAACCCACTAACCCCTCCTCAAGAGAAATAGTGGAGGAAGCTGTCCACACATCACAACTTCTGATTGATAAAGCTATGGCTCTCAACCAAGAGCAACTAGATGAAACGTTTGATAGAGTGACTGCAGATTTAGAGACTCATATTGGAAGGCTGCAAACCAGATTCGAAAATGATAAAACTTTGGAGGATTCAAGAATTGAAGCAGTCATGGCTGCCATTAACAATCTCACAAAATAAAAGGAAAAACAGCCTGCAATTAATTCCATGGCAGCAAGCTCAATGGCAGCAAGTTCATCAGGTATTATCCTAAACCCCCCTCATGTTTCCCTATCCTCTTCCCCCACACCTCATGTCATTACCCCATCAAATACACCCCTTCGAACCCCCACGGGTTTTTCCCACAACCATCCCCATCCACCAGCCACATTCTTGCCAAATACTGCTACTATACCACCCCCAACCTCCATTCCACCACATTTTTCCACCCATAAAGCTTTTGCTGCAACTCCAAATTACAATTTCCCATATTACCCACCAATTCCCCATATCCCCTCTTTACCCCCTATGCGAACCCCTAAACTTGACCTACCCATGTTTGATGGTACAAATCCTCTTGAGTGGTTGTTTCAAGCTGAGCAATTTTTCAGTTTTTATAATATGCCTCATGAAAATAGAATGTCATTGATTTCATTTTATATGAAAGAGGATGCTTTGGGTTGGTTTAAATGGATGCACCAAAGTCTTTTATTATCTGATTGGGTCACGTTTACAAAAGATTTGGAATTACGTTTTGGTCCTTCATCTTATGAAAATCATCAAGCTGAATTATTTAAACTTAAACAAGATGGGTCGGTTGTGGAGTATCAAACAAAGTTCGAAAAGTTAGGCACTCAAGTTGTTGCTTTACCACAAGATGCAATTTTAAATTATTTTATTTCTGGTTTATCCAATGAAATTCGCAATGAGATGGCCATCCACAAACCTACCTCAATCTCACAAGCTATTGGCCTTGCAAAACTGATAGAGTCCAAACTTAAGGATTCTAAACCCAAAGTCTCCAAACCCTTCACTAGCTTTTACCAAAAAAATAGCAACAATACACCTAACACCCAAACTCAAAAAATTACCCAATCTCCTAGCCAAGTCACACCTCAGCCAACCACAAACCCCCCCCCCCCCCCCCCCCCACCCCCCCAAATATGCCTTTTGGGCTCACTAACGCCCCTTCTACTTTTCAATCAACAATGAATGATTTGTTACGCCCACACTTGAGAAAATTCATTTTAGTTTTTTTTTATGACATACTGGTTTATAGTTCCACTTTACATGATCATCTAACACATTTGCAGGTCATTTTTGAGTTATTGAAATCCAATTCTTATGCAGTCAAGTTGTCAAAGTGTGTTTTTGATGTGCAGGAAGTTCATTACCTTGGTCATGTGATTTTAGTGGGTGGTGTTGCACCCGATCCAGAAAAAGTCAGGGCCATTTTGGATTGGCCTGAACCACGTTCACTCATGGCTCTACGCGGGTTTTTGGGCCTCACAGGATTCTATCGTCGCTTTGTTCGCAATTATGCCACTCTCGCCGCTCCTCTCACCGATCTGTTACGTTCCACTAAATTCAGCTGGAATCCAGCAGCGGTCGAAGCCTTTACAAAATTACAAAAGCATATGACTGACATGCCGGTCCTGGCATTGCCAGTCTTTACAAAACGTTTTATTATAGAAACTGATGCCTCAGGAACTGCTGTTGGCGCCGTGCTATCCCAAGATGGTCATCCAATCGCTTTCTTTAGTAAGAAGTTGTGCCCAAGAATGCAAGCCGCATCTGTATATGTCCGTGAGATGTTTGCTGTGACAGAAGCAATCAAAAAATGGCGTCAGTATATCATTGGACAACAATTCCATATCTACACAGATCAACAGAGCCTACGTGATCTATTACTACAGAAAATTCAGACTCCAGAACAGCAGAAATGGGCTTCAAACTTACAAGGTTTTAACTTTGTGATCTTTTACAAACCTGGCAAGTCGAATCGAGTCGCTGATGCCTTGAGTAGAGAGTCCCACTCTGGCGAATCCTTGTTGTTAACCCTCTCAGCACCTACTCCCGACCTCTTGGTGACACTACGGGCATTTTATGCTCAAGACAAAGCAGGTCAAGCGTTAGTTACTCACACACTCCAGAACAACAATGAGAAGAATCTCTACAAATTCTCAAAGGGGTTGTTATATTACAATAATAGACTGTTCATACCTGCAGTAGACGACCTCAGAACCAACATTCTGCACGAGTTTCACAGCACACCCACATCCGGTCATTCTGGGGTCAAGGCTACCTTAGCTCGTGTGTCATCTTCCTTCTCTTGGCCAGGCCTATCCACCGCCACAAAACACTTTGTCAAACACTGTCGCACCTATTAGCACAACAAGCATGAAACACAGAAAAAAAAGGGTTATTGCAGCCGTTACCAATTCCAAATCAGGTATGGGAGGAATTGACGATGGATTTTATTACTCACTTGCCTTCTTCTTTTGGTCATACTGTTATCTGGGTCATTTGTGACCGACTCACGAAATACTGTCATTTCATTGCAATGCCAATACACTTCACTGCTAAAGATTTGGCTTCAAGGTTTTCGGTGGAAGTCGCGCGTCTGCATGGTTCCCCCAAAACTATCACTTCGGACCGAGATCCTCTCTTTCTAAGCAATTTCTGGAAACATTTTTTTAAAGCACAAGGAACTACGTTAAACTACAGCACATCTTATCACCCGGAGACCGATGGCCAAACAAAAGTGGTTAACAAATCAGTTGAGACTTACCTCCGTTGTTTTGCGAGTGACCATCCGAAACAATGGTGTAAGTTCCTTCATCTAGCAGAGTTATGGTACAACACTTCATTCACACGGCCATCCAGATGACGCCCTTCAAAGCTTTGTATGGACGAGATCCCCCAAGTATTCAGTCATATTTGTCCCAACCGGATGATATGGAACCTCGGAGCAGTCTCTTGGACCAACGCGACCAGGTCCTGTCAAAGTGAAAAGAAAACTTAAGACGAAGTAGAATCCAGATGGAGAAACAAGCGAACAAAAAACGGATGGATTTTACCTTCAAAACGGGAGATCTAGTTTTGTTGAAGCTGAAGCCCTATCATCAACAAACTGTTACACGACGGACTTCGCAGAAATTATCAAAGCATTTTTTTGGGCCTTTTACTGTCATCAAGAGAGTAGGTGAAGTCTCCCTCTTGAGACCATTTTTTAGTTCAAGCGCAAATGTTTCTTCTCTTCCAACGGACTTGTTGAAGTTTGATGAACACATAAGGGCGGAAGAAGAAAACGAAGGGACAGAGGAAAACGAAGGGACAGAGGGAAACCACAAAGAAGAATTTTCAGGTGTTTCTATTGTTGAGACTCAAAGGAATTCTGTGAAGCAATGTTCAGATGGAACTCAGAAAAAGAAAGTGGAAAATAACAAAGTAGCAAATGTAACTCTCAAGCTTCCAAGTGTTTTTAAAGACATGCAAAGTACCGTTGAAAAACTTTGTGACTTATCGCGTGGCCCCACCCCTAGTTCCACTTACCACCCCCGTGACCCAGTTTCAAATAAGCAATCTCTGCTTTCACCTCTCTTTACCCCAAGTGGCGGCCCCACCTCTCCTAATACACCAGACTTTTCCACCACCCAAGCTGTAAATACAGCTGTTTCCTGTAACGCCCCGATTTCGTTTATTCCCATTTTGTTGAGTCTTTTATTTTAATTGAGTGATAAATTATTTTATTTGTGAAATTGGTGTGTTAATATGTTATGTTGACATGTTATGATATTTTACCGTTTTTGAGTTTTCGGGGAAATTGGAATGGAGGGTATTTTAGACATTTCTCAAATATTAATAAGTTAGAAATTTATTGGAAATAGAATTATGTGAGAAAATGAATTAATTGAATAGGTGTAGAAAATGAGAGAAAAGAAATAGAAAAGAAAGAAAAAGAGATAAGAAAAGAAATAGGAGAGAAATAGAAAGAAAAGGAAAATAGAGAGAAAAAGGAGAGAAAGAAAGAGGAAGAGGAGAAAAGAGAAGAAAATTGGGAAAAACTAGAAAATCATCAAGAACAATCATCTAGTAAGTTTGGAATCCGGGTAAGGGTGTGAAATCTTATTATCTTATCAATGTGTATGATTATGTATGATTGTTTTGTTGTTGTTGTGGATTTTTATGAGTTTTTGTATAAAACCATATTTTGAGAAATTGATTAGAAATTGATCCAAATGTGTTTAAACTCTTGTTGGTGTGTATTGTTATACATCAAATTGGCTTTTTTCTGAGTTTTAGGTGAAAATTTGGATGATTTGGGAGTGGAAAACGCAGAACCAAGTTCTGCAGAATTTTTCTGGGTTTGCCCTGGCCATACGCGTAAGGGGCATGTCCATACGCGTATGAGCCTAGGCGTTACGCGTATAATTGGCTTGTTTTTGGGCCATTACGCGTATGAATCTTGGCATTACGCGTAACATGGGCGAGCCATGGGCCAATACGCGTATGGACTTTGAGACGTGGAATTTGTGAAGGAAATGGGTTCTTCCCATACGCGTATGGGCATTGGCAATACGCGTATGGATAGGAAGAATGTAAAAATGGGATTTTTCAAAATGTCGTTTTCGTTTTCGTCCGTAACTTTTGTTTCGATTATCCGATTTTAGCATTCTTGGTGTCGTTGGAAAGCTATTGAGCTGTACTTTGTGATTATGATGATTTGGGAATTGTTAGCCAATTTTATTATGTCGGAAAGTCGGGAATAGTGTCATTTAGCGGCTTTTACCATTTTGACTGTGTGTTTGGATGTGAATCATACGATAGTGCATTGATGTGAATGTATATAGATTGTATGTGATTGTATGAGATGAATGCATGAATATATTGTGAATATGTATGAATTTCAAGAATGTCTTGAGTCATTTTGCATGTGAAGCGTAAATGATGTGCATTCTTGTGTTGAGTGATTCTAATGAGAATCCGCTATAACGTCGTGTGCCCATGTGGGGTGTGAGCGATGATTATAGACGATCGTGTGCCCATGTGGGGTGTGAGCGATCGGGTCGTGTGCCCGTGTGGGGTGTGAGTGATCCATAAACATTGTGTGCCCATGTGGGGTGTGAGCAATGAGTGAACATCGTAGGCCCGACCGGGAGTTACATTGGTAACAAGCGATGGTTCCAGCAGAGTTCCTGAGTGAACTAGTGATGAGTGAGTCGGTACCGCATTGCATTTGCATAAAGTCGTGAGTCGGTCTCTATGATTTGCATTTATCATCTTTATAATGATGCATTGATGAATAAACATAAATGTGTATGTTTATGTGGAATGATTGAGATTTGTGAAAGTATGCATGATGAATATGTTTGGTTGTGTATATATATACATTGTGATGTATATGGGTGAGTTTTGATTAATTGTGGTGAGAATGTGGAATATGTGTATTTTTATGCTAAGATACATAATTTTATGCATTGTTATTATGATAATATTTCTCACCCTTCTGCTGTTTTATGATGCTCTATGAGGCATTGCAGAGTAGGTATGCTGGTGGTCTTTTGTGAAGCGTGTCTTCATTCTTTTGGTCGGTCGGCTCTGATATGTAGCCCCGGGTAGCTAGGATGTATATGATTATTTTGTGATACATTTGTACATGTATCTTGTTGATGAATGTTTATGTAAACATGAATTATGTTGATGGATGATACTTGATGATGTATATATATATATATATATATATATATATATATATATATATATATATGTTTTATGTTATTCAATGTTTAGATTTTCCGCTTTTATTCTAAATATTGAGATGTGGGTGTAAGGACAAAGTTCCTCTAATGCAAAGTTACCGCACTGTTGCATATCAATTGTTAAGCAGGTGTTGTATGTTTTAAATTCATGTATTGTGACATAACCCTTTTATACCATGTTTATAATTATACTTTGACGAAATTTTTAACATGTGCCTAAATGATTATGTGATTATTTGGGGCTATAGAAAGGGGGTGTTACATTTAAGTGGTATCAGAGCCAATGTTGAGTCAGTTGTGTCTGTCTTGTTGTTGTGATGGTTGAACTGTTGTTTAACCTTGTTGTCATTTTTGGGAATGATCAGAATATGGCTGGTAGAAACGACAATGCGATGGCTGCTGCTTTAGAAGCAATGGCTAGGGCAGTGCAAGGTTCGCCGAACGTGAATGCTAATGACGAGTTCAGGAAGAATCAACCACCGGTTTTCAAAGGAAAATTTGATCTCGATGGAGCTCAAAATTGGTTGAAAGAGATTGAAAGGATCTTCAGAGTCATGGACTGTGTGGAGGAGAATAAGGTGAGGCTTGGGTCTCACATGCTGAAGGAAGAAGCCGATGATTGGTGGGTCGGTATACGTCAAGTTCTTGAGGTGGATGATGAAGAGATAACTTGGGATTTATTTCGTACCGAGTTCTTGAGGAAGTATTGCCCTGAAAGTGTGAAAGGGAAGAAGGAGATGGAGTTTCTTGAACTGAAACAAGGTAGCATGTCTGTGGTGGACTATACTGCTAAGTTTGTGGAGTTGGTTCAAATCCATCCCCATTATGCTGCAATTACTGCTGAGTTCTCAAAGTGTATTAAATATGAGAATGGTTTACGTCCCGAGATTAAGCAAGCTGTGGGATATCAAAGGATAAGAAGGTTTCCGGATTTGACGGAATGTTGTAGAATCTTCGAGGAAGATAGCAAGGCTCGTTCTACACATTACAAAAGTTTGAATGAGAGGAAGGGAAAGCAACAAGCTAGAAGTGGACCTTATGTGACACCCGTTGATAAGGGCAAGCATAGGGGAAACTTTGATAGGAGATCAGGAGGAGGAGGTTCCGGTTCTGTTAAGTGTTATAAGTGTGGTGAAATGGGGCATAAATCATTTGAGTGTGGGAAGACTGTGGTGAAATGTTCTAACTGTGGAGGTCTTGGGCATGCTACTACTGATTGTAGAAGGAATGTAGTGAAGTGCTATAATTGTGGAGAAGTGGGTCACATTAGTACTAAGTGTACTAAGCCGAAACAAGCTCAAGCGAGTGGAAATGTGTTTGCATTGGCGGGAACTCAAAGTACTAGTGCAGAGCATTTGATTAAAGGTACATGCTTTATTAATAGTACACCTTTAGTTGCTGTTATTGATACGGGAGCGACTCATTCGTTTATTTTGTCTGAGTGCGCGAAGCGTTTGAATCTTGTGTTGTCTTTGATGGGTGTCGAGATGGTTATTGAGACTCCTGCTTCAGGGTCGGTAACTACGTCTTTGGTGTGTGTAAGTTGTCCTTTGACCATGTATGGTAAAGACTTCATTATGGATTTAGTGTGTTTGCCGTTGGAGGGATTGGACATAATCTTGGGTATGAACTGGTTGCAATTTAATCGAGTTCATATAGATTGCTATCACAAGTTAGTGAGGTTTCCTTCTTTGGAGGATGATGAAGATGAGAGTTTCCTATCCACTAAAGAGTTGAAGAAACTTTTAGCGGACGAAGCTCAATTGTTTGGTTTGTTTGCATCATTGTCGGTGGAGAGTAAAGTTTCACTTGATGTGTTCCCAGTGGTGTGTGAATTTCCAGAAGTGTTTCCGGAGAATATTACGGATGTACCGCTGGAAAGAGAAGTTGAGTTTTCTATTGATCTAGTTCCTGGTACTAGACCGGTTTCGATGGCACCGTATCGTATGTCGGCATCGGAATTGGTAGAGTTGAAGAAGTAATTGAATGACTTGTTGGACAAGAGATTTGTAAGACCAAGTGTTTCTCCTTGGGGTCCTCCGGTATTGTTGGTAAAGAAGAAGGATGGGAGTATGCGGTTATGCATTGATTATCGACAATTGAACAAGGTGACAATTAAGAACAAGTATCTGCTTCCAAGGATCGATGATTTGATGGACCAATTGGTTGGTGCGCATTTTTTTAGCAAAATTTATTTGAGATCGGGATACAACCAGATTCGTGTGAAAGGGGAGGATATTCAAAAGACGGCCTTTAGGACACGGTATGGCCATTACGAATATTCTGTGATGCCATTCGGGGTTTCTAATGCGCCGGGTGTGTTTATGGAATACATGAATCGTATTTTTCATGATCAGTTAGATCGTTTTGTGGTTGTATTCATCGACAATATTTTGATTTACTCTAAGTCTCAAGAGGAGCATGAAGAGCATTTGAGAATTGTGTTGCAAATTTTGAAAGAGAAACAATTTTATGCTAAGTTGTCAAAATGTTAATTTTGGTTGTCGGAAGTAAGTTTTCTTGGACATGTTATTTCCGGTAGTGGTATTAGTGTTGATCCATCCAAGATTGATGCGGTGATGCAATGGGAGGCTCCTAGAACGGTTACAGATATTCGAAGCTTTTTAGGCTTGGCGGGTTATTATCAGAGGTTTATTGAAGGATTTTCGAAGTTGGCACTTCCGTTAACGCAATTAACTTGTAAAGGAAAGGCTTTCATTTGGGATATCCATTGTGAAGAGAGTTTCATTGAGTTAAAAAGAAGGTTGACAACGACTCCGATCTTGATTTTACCGAATCCTAATGAACCATTTGTTGTGTATTGTGATGCTTCATTGACTGGTTTAGGTGGTGTTTTGATGCAAGATGGAAAAGTTGTGGCATATGCTTCGAGACAATTGAGAGTTCATGAAAAGAATTATCCTACACATGACTTGGAGTTAGCGGCCGTGGTGTTTGTTTTGAAAATTTGGAGGAACTATCTTTATGGCACAAGATTTGAAGTTTTTAGCGATCACAAGAGATTGAAATATTTATTTGATAAAAAAGAATTGAACATGAGACAAAGTAGGTGGTTAGAGCTTTTGAAGGATTATGATTTTAGTTTGAATTACCATCCGGGTAAGGCAAACGTGGTGGCCGATTCTTTGAGTCGGAAGTTGTTACATATGTCCGCGTTGATGATGAGAGAATGGGAACTTTTGGAGAATTTTAGAGACTTGAGTTTAGTTTGTGAAATGACGCTGAGAAGTGTGAGACTTGGTTTGCTACATGTTACGAATGATTTTCTTGTAACCGTATGTGAAAAGCAAAAGTTGGATTTGAAGTTCGTTGATTTGATGATGAATGAGAATGAGGATTTCAAGGTTGATAATTTTGGAGTTTTGAGATTCCGTGGTCGTATTTGTATTCCCGATGATGTGGAGTTCAAAAAGATGATATTGAATGAAGGACACCGAAGTAACTTAAGTATTCATCCGGGAGCAAATAAAATGTATCAAGATTTGAAGAAAATCTTTTGGTGGTCCGGATTAAAGAGGGATGCTGCTCAATTTGTGTATGCATGCTTAACTTGTCAAAAGTCTAAGGTGGAACATCAAAAGCCTAGTGGATTGATGCAACCGTTGGACATTCCGGAGTGGAAATGGGATAGTATATCGATGTATTTTGTTACGGGATTGCCGAATACGCAAAGAGGTCATAATCCTATTTGGGTAATTGTTGATAGGCTCACTAAATCTGCTCACTTCATTCCAATTGATATTAGTTATCCTTTGGAGAAGTTAGCTGAGGTTTATATTCTTGTGGTTGTGAAGTTACATGGAGTTCCTAAGAGTATTGTATCGGATAGAGATCCTAGATTTACATCGAGGTTTTGGGAGAGTTTACAAAAGGCTTTGGGTTCTAAGCTAAGATTGAGTTCGGCTTATCATCCGCAAACGGATGGTCAAACCGAGAGGACAATTCAATCGTTGGAGGATTTATTGCGTGCTTGTGTGCTCGAGCAAGGTGGTGCTTGGGATAGTTATTTAGCGTTGATTGAGTTCACCTACAATAACAGTTTTCATTCAAGTAAAAGTATGGCACCATTTGATGCTTTGTATGGTCGGAGATGTCGAACACCTTTGTGTTGGCATGAAACCGGTGAGAGGACGATAGTTGGACCGAAGATGGTACAACAAACGACGGAGAAAGTGAAGTTTATTCGGGAGAAGATGAAAGCTTCTTAAAGTAGACAAAAGAGCTATCATGACAAGAGAAGGAAAGATCTTGAATTTCCAAAAGGCGACCATGTGTTTTTGAGAGTTACACCGGTTACGGGTGTGGGTCGTGCTTTAAAGTCGAAGAAGTTGACTTCTCGTTTTATTGGTCCGTATCAGATTACTTCACGAGTTGGTGTTGTGGCTTACCGTGTGGCGTTGCCTCCGAATCTTTCGAATTTGCATGATGTATTCCATGTTTCGCAACTTCGGAAGTATGTTCCGGATCCGTCACATGTTATTCCTATGGACGAGGTTGAAGTGAGAGATAACCTTACGGTTGAAGCTTTACCGATTAGGATTTTGGACCGTGAAGCTAAGAATCTAAGAGGCAAGGATATTGTGCTTGTAAAAGTAGCGTGGGGAGGCGCTACGGAAGGCAATATGACTTGGGAACTAGAGAGTGGGATGCGAGAGTCGTATCCGGAGTTGTTTGAATCAAGTAATATTTTCGTGGACGAAAATTTCTAAAGTGGGGGAGAGTTGTAACGCCCCGATTTCGTTTATTCCCATTTTGTTGAGTCTTTTATTTTAATTGAGTGATAAATTATTTTATTTGTAAAATTGGTGTGTTAATATGTTATGTTGACATGTTATGATATTTTACCGTTTTTGAGAGTTTTCGGGGAAATTGGAATGGAGGGTATTTTAGACATTTCTCAAATATTAATAAGTTAGAAATTTAGTGGAAATAGAATTATGTGAGAAAATGAATTAATTGAATAGGTGTAGAAAATGAGAGAAAAGAAATAGAAAAGAAAGAAAAAGAGATAAGAAAAGAAATAGGAGAGAAATAGAAAGAAAAGGAAAATAGAGAGAAAAAGGAGAGAAAGAAAGAGGAAGAGGAGAAAAGAGAAGAAAATTGGGAAAAACTAGAAAATCATCAAGAACAATCATCTAGTAAGTTTGGAATCCGGGTAAGGGTGTGAAATCTTATTATCTTATCAATGTGTATGATTATGTATGATTGTTTTGTTGTTGTTGTGGATTTTTATGAGTTTTTGTATAAAACCATATTTTGAGAAATTGATTAGAAATTGATCCAAATGTGTTTAAACTCTTGTTGATTGTGTTCTTGATTGTGTGTACATGTTGGGTGTGTATTGTTATACATCAAATTGGCATTTTTCTGAGTTTTAGGTGAAAATTTGGATGATTTGGGAGTGGAAAACGCAAAACCAAGTTCTGCAGAATTTTTCTGGGTTTGCCCTGGCCATACGCGTAAGGGGCATGTCCATACGCGTATGAGCCTAGGCGTTACGCGTATCATTGGCTTGTTTTTGGGCCATTACGCGTATGAATCTTGGCATTACGCGTAACATGGGCGAGCCATGGGCCAATACGCGTATGGACTTTGAGACGTGGAATTTGTGAAGGAAATGGGTTCTGCCCATACGCGTATGGGCATTGGCAATACGCGTATGGACAGGAAGAATGTAAAAATGGGATTTTCCAAAATGTCGTTTTCGTTCTCGTCCGTAACTTTTGTTCCGATTATCCGATTTTTGCATTCTTGGTGTCGTTGGAAAGCTATTGAGCTGTACTTTGTGATTATGATGATTTGGGAATTGTTAGCCGATTTTATTATGTCGGAAAGTCGAGAATAGTGTCATTTAGCGGCTTTTACCATTTTGACTGTGTGTTTGGATGTGAATCATACGATAGTGCATTGATGTGAATGTATATAGATTGTATGTGATTGTATGAGATGAATGCATGAATATATTGTGAATATGTATGCATTTCAAGAATGTCTTGAGTCATTTTGCATGTGAAGCATAAATGATGTGCATTCTTGTGTTGAGTGATTCTAATGAGAATCCGCTATAATGTCGTGTGCCCATGTGGGGTGTGAGCGATGATTATAGACGATCGTGTGCCCATGTAGGGTGTGACCGATCGGGTCGTGTGCCCGTGTGGGGTGTGAGCGATCCATAAACATTGTGTGCCCATGTGGGGTGTGAGCAATGGGTGAACATCGTAGGCCCGACGGGGAGTTACATTGGTAACGAGCGATGGTTCCAGCAAGGTTCCTGAGTGAACTAGTGATGATTGAGTCGGTACCGCATTGCATTTGCATAGAGTCGTGAGTCGGTCTCTATGATTTGCATTTATCATCTTTATAATGATGCATTGATGAATAAACATAAATGTGTATGTTTATGTGGAATGATTGAGAATTGTGAAAGTATGCATGATGAATATGCTTGGTTGTGTATATATATACATTGTGATGTATATAGGTGTGTTTTGATTAATTGTGGTGAGAATGTGGAATATGTGTAATTTTATGCTAAGATACATAATTTTATGCATTGTTATTATGATAATATTTCTCACCCTTCTGCTGTTTTATGATGCTCTATGAGGCATTGCAGAGTAGGTATGCTGGTGGTCTTTTGTGAAGCGTGTCTTCATTCTTTTGGTCGGTCGGCTCTGATATGTAGCACCGGGTAGCTAGGATGTATATGATTCTTTTGTGATACATTTGTACATGTATCTTGTTGATGAATGTTTATGTAAACATGAATTATGTTGATGGATGATACTTGATGATGTATATATATATATATATATGTATATATGTTTTATGTTATTCAATGTTTAGATTTTCCGCTTTTATTCTAAATATTGAGATGTGGGTGTAAGGACAAAGTTCCTCTGATGCAAAGTTACCCGACTGTTGCATATCAATTGTTGAGCAGGTGTTGTATGTTTTAAATTCATGTATTGTGACATACCCCTTTTATACAATGTTTATAATTATACTCTGACGAAATTTTTAACATGTGCCTAAATGATTATGTGATTATTTGGGGGTATAGAATGGGAGTGTTACATTTCCCTCCCTAATGTTTCCCAATACACGCATGCTTCACCTAATCCCACTTCCCCACAGACCTCGAGCCTTGCGCCTTCCACTTCTCCACCTTTTTCAGCTACCAATAAAATATTCAAAACCTCTTTTACTACACCAATCCCTAATGTTTCCGCGGCCACTCCCATACTTGACACGTCACCTCCGTTTCCTCATCCTTATCCCACACGAGAACAAACAAAACCCGGCCCATTTGCTCATCAATCCAGCCCACTCCCAACTCACTCGGATACACCCCCCTCTTTGAACCTTGAGGACAAGGTTCTTTTGGACCCATTGAGTATTGTTAGGCAAAGGCACATTAGAGAAAAGAAAGTATCTGTTTTACTTAAAGATTGTTATTTTTAATGAGGGAGGTACCTTTAGCATTTATTTTAATTGTGTATTTCTTTTATTGGGTTTAGTGGCCCATGGCCCTTTTAACTGTTCTAACCCTAGCTTTATATTCTGTTGTATCTTGGTTGTTGAGGTGATGAAAAATTCTGAAAAGTTATAATTATTGTGTTCCTTTTCTTATGCAACTTAGATCTAATTTGGTAACCCTAGTGTAGAACCTAACACGGTTGCTCATAACATCGGAACTGGTATGAGTTGAATTTTAATTGAACTTATGTTGTTGAATTGTTTATCGTTAATATTATTATTCTGTTTATGCTTTTCCACCAATTATTTGATATAAGTAAGTAGTAGCTACTAGGATTTTAAATAATAGTTATCAGTGTTACCTTTAAGTCATTTTGTAAATTGTAAATGTGTTATTTAATCTGATTAGCCACCTAGCACCAACTATCTTGCAGCAATATCTCTTTTTATTATCTTTTTTATATTTGACAATATGCATTATTGGAAGCCTCTTGCAATAATGTAATGCTTTGTACATTGGAGCAGGCTTAGTAATTATTGAAATGGTTTCGTTCAATCTTCTATAAGAAGACGCTCCTTTGGCTGAAGCTTTTAAATCTAAAGGACTTACAACAACACTCCGTGTTGGCCTTTATGTTCAGGTAAATAACCTTTCAATATACATTGATGCGTCTTGTAGCATGTGCTAATGTACATGCATGACAGTATTTTTCTTTCTGATGAGCAATCTCGGCTATATCTTGGGCTCTGCAGGGACGGTTTGCGACCCGCAATATTTGCTAAATTTCATCCCAGATGTCACACACCTATTCATTCTCAAATTTGGGTTGGCTGTGTTGCCAATACTATGGCTGATCTCTCGCCGGAGAAGGTGCCTATACGACTTTTAACAACCTTAACGACTTTTTTTTTTTTCACAATTAGTGGTTGACTATTAATAGTTTGTTAATTACATTGAATTTCTTATTTCAAAGTTGGCTACTGTTGACATGCATCAATTAATTATGGAGTTGAAAGTGATCACATTTGGCTTCATTCCTTGCTCTATCATTGTAATAAGGAGCGTAATAGAGGCCTCTACTAAATTATATTTGTATAGTGCATCTACGATCACTTTATAAAAAACAAAATCAACCTCCAATCGCGACATCTTAAATTCTCGATCACTTTATAAAAAACAAAATCAACCTCCAATCGCGACATCTTAAATTCTCGATAAGTATTCGTTGCTTCTTGGAACATTTTGCATTTTGTGTACACGTCTATCATCGTAGAGTAAGTTAGTATATTTGGATATATGTTTCGCACCTTCATCTCTTCAAATAGTTTTCTAACTTTAGGGTACATGCCATTCCTTTCTTACTTGGACAACAGAGTATTATATGTTACAACGATTGTTTTGACTCCAGACATGTCCATCCCATTGCGCTTTTAATTGCTTCATCAAAACAGAAGTTGTCACATACAATGCTATGTTGTCTAGGTATAGATGGCAGGAAATGTATGTTGAAGTTAGAAGACTAGTTGAAGAGACGAAGGCGCAAAACATATATCCAAATCCACTAACTTACTCTTCAATGATCGACGTGTACACGAAATTTGAATTGTTCCAGGAAGCAAAGAATATTTATCAAGAATTCATGATGTCGCGATTGGAAGTCTGTGTTGTGTTTTATAGTGTAATCATAGTTCCACTATGCGAAAAATAGTTTAGTAGAGTCATCAATTACATTGCTTATTGAAATTATAGATAAAGAAATCAAGGCAAATATGGTCACTTTCAACTCCATAATTGATACATGTCAATAATCGCCAACTTTGGAGTATGAAAATCGTTGTTTCTTTGCAAACTATTGAGTATTCAATTAAACAATCGTCTGTTACGCTTATTGATGTGCGTTTCAGACTAAGTCAGGTTACAACTTTGTATTTTTTGATATGTTTTTTTTTTGTGTATGATGTGCTAAATCATTCTCAGTCCACTACTTCATCACATAACTATCCATCTCCTAACTATTAGATCTATAGAAGTTATGTAGCATCGATTTATTGAATGTGTATGGTATTTGACATATCTCAGTGCTCAACGTCATTACATTTGATTTTTTTAATTTATTTTTTAAAATGACATATTTGTATTAATATATAGAGAGTATCATTAGTTATAATTTAATAATTTTGTTTAATTAGAATATCAATTTAATTAGTCTTTTATGTTTAGTGTTATTAGTTATTAGTGTTATTGGGCTATTGTGTAATTGGCCTTTTAATTCATTACCCATTATGAACACTATATATGTAAGTGTCTTGGACACATTTTAGGTATCAATCAAGAAAAATGTTATCTTTAATTTTTACTTTTCTTTAGGTAGTTTTAATTCTCTCTCTTTTATCATTAAAACCCTAGTTTCAAATCTTTGATAGGAAAACATCCTATCAATTTGGTGCTTTCATTTTCGATCTCACTTCCGCTTGACCTCATGACAATAGTATTGTTTGATGGAGAAGATGAAGTATATTGGTGGATTCTTTGTTTTGAGAAATTTTTCAAAGAGCATGGAACCCATGAGTCATTGAAGGTGTTGAAAGCTGTTGGAGCTTTGAGAGGTTCAGCTCTCAAATGGTGGATATGGTGGTCTCGTATTCATCGCCAATATAGTTGGGATACATTTACAACAGCTTTGTTATGGAGATTTAAACCGGAATGGAGAGAAATTTTACCAATAGAAGAAGAGGAGGAGCCAGATCTAGAAGAGGAAATAGAACCCACTTGTGATGATTTTGTGGAGCATGCAACAGCGAAAACAAAGAGCGACGAAAATCCTAAAATCCTTCCAAAGAAGAAGACCAACACTTCATCACTCTCTTCTTCTTATACTATGAAACCCATGACAGAAGCTTATTTTCCTGAAGATTTTCATCCTTCACTCTCCACCATTGTTTTCACTGCCGCAAAACCTATTAACCCAACTACCACTAAAAAGAACCGCTCAGTCACCATCTCCGCCGCCGCCAACGACAACTCTCAGTCACTAGATTCCCTCACCGATAACATCAAAGACAAAGCCCGCCGTCACCTTACCACCGCCTAATACGTCCCATTCGGTACCGGTTTTGATTCCGATGAATCCTACTCACTTGACGAATTCGTTTACCGTAGCAAATCCGGTGGTCTCCTCGATGTCCATCACGACATGGAAGCTCTCGCGAAGTTCGATGGCGCGTACTGGCGCAACCTCTTCGACTCACGCGTGGGGAAAACCACGTGGCCTTATGGTTCTGGTGTGTGGAGTAAGAAAGAGTGGGTTCTACCTGAGATTAACGTTGATGACATCGTGAGCGCTTTCGAAGGTAACTCTAACCTTTTCTGGGCTGAACGTTTTGGCAAACAGTTTGTAGGCATGAACGACCTTTGGGTTAAACACTGTGGTATAAGCCATACTGGGAGTTTCAAGGATCTCGGAATGACGGGGCTAGTTAGTCAGGTGAATCATCTACGGAAAATGAACCGTCCGCTCGTCGGAGTTGGTTGTGCTTCCACCGGTGACACCTCAGCTGCACTCTCAGTTTACTGCGCTGCGGCTAGAATTCCTTCCATTGTGTTCCTTCCGGCGAACAAAATCTCCACGGTACAGTTGATTCAACCGGTTTCAAATGGTGCATTGGTTCTCAGCATTGACACTGATTTCGACGGTTGCATGAAGCGTATACGAGAGATAACTTCTGAGTTGCCGATTTATTTGGCGAATTCGCTCAATAGTTTGAGAATTGAAGGACAAAAAACAACTGCTATTGAGATTTTGCAGCAGTTTGATTGGCAGGTGTTTGCTGAAAAGTCTGAACTAGGTGAGTTTCTTTGGAATCTGTCGCTTTCTCCGCGTCTCTGCCTCCTTGTTTCCGTGACGGTGTTCGAAGAAATTTCACAAGAAAATATGGAATCTGTTGGTGAGGGAGTTGATCAAAATGAAATGGAACCACGGTTAGTGCATTTATGTGTTTCTGTCATCCTTGCACATGATCTTCCCTTTCATTTTTTTGAGTTCGAAGAACTTATGAATCTCTACAGTACTTAAATCCAAATATTGTTATGCCTCCTGCAAATGTTATTGAGACTTATGTCTAAGATTTGTACATGAAGGAGAAACTAAAGCTTAATCAAGAATTGGCTACCGTTCATAATAAGATAGCTTTAACTTTTGATTTGTGGGAATCTTCCACTACTAAGACTTATATTTCTTCGACCGCCCAATTTGTTGATGCGGATTGGAAGTTAAGTAGTAAGGTTCTCAACTTCAGTCTTGTTTACCCTCCCACTGTAGGTGAGATGTGCGAGAGGATGGTTGGAATGTTGAAAGATTGGGGAATCGAGAAGAATATATTTTCTCTTACTTTAGCTGGTTCATTTGAGAATAATGATATGCAAGAACAATTGAAAAATCAACTTCGTTTGGAAAATGGAATGTTATGTAATGGAGATTTCTTTCAGCAATGTAATGGAATGATATGCAAGGTGTCTATGTTTGAAAATGTTTACTGGAAGGAGTTTGGGCCACTAGTTTTTGTTTGGGTTTCATTTCTTGCACTACAGATTGTTAAGCAAAAATACACGACTACATGTTCTACTGCATATTGGGTACTGAACTTGTTGCAGATTCCGATCTCGGTTGGGGTAACTGCGTTGTTTACAGGAAAAAGAGTAATAGCTTCTGTTGGTGATCAAGGGAAAGACTTTAAGGTCATCCAGCTAGCCATCTATTGTGTCTTCGGCGTGTTGACCGATATAGTCGGTGGAATGCTGGGACTTGGCGGTAGATTCATTATGGGTCCACTTTTTCTTGAGCTCGGTGTCCCTCCACAGGTGTCGAGCGTGACAGCCACGTTCGCGATGACATTCTCCCCGTCTATGTCTGTCGTGGAATACTACTTGCTCAAACGATTTCCAGTTCCTTATGCTCTTTACTTAAGCCTAGTGGCTACTATTGCAGCCTTGGTTGGACAACATATTGTGATAAGGCTTATCATATTATTTGGAAGAGCTTCTTTTATCATCTTTATTCTAGCCGGCACAATATTTATCAACGCAATTTCACTAGGTGGAGTTGGCATTTCAAATATGGTGCACAAGATTGCAATGCATGAATATATGGGTATTTGATTGTTCAGTTTAAGCAATGGGATCCGGGAGTAGGTTTAGAACCTTGAGGACAAGGTTCAAGTGAACCCCGCGGCAATGATAGAAAGTATCATTAGTTATAATTTAATAATTTTGTTTAATTAGAATATCAATTTAATTAGTCTTTTATGTTTAGTGTTATTAGTTATTAGTGTTATTGGGCTATTGTGTAATTGGCCTTTTAATTCATTACCCATTATGAACACTATATATGTAAGTGTCTTGGACACATTTTAGGTATCAATCAAGAAAAATGTTATCTTTAATTTTTACTTTTCTTTAGATAGTTTTAATTCTCTCTTTTTTACCATTAAAACCCTAGTTTCAAATCTTTGATAGGAAAACATCCTATCAATATTGCATTTCTTGTCAATGTTTGGGTCTGTAATTTATAGAATACGAGTCTCTTGTTACTTTTTAGTATTTCCTTGTTATAAACGCAAAGAACAAATTTAGGAATGATATCAGTTTGCTTGATTCGTCTGGATTCTTCTTTCCTCAATTTCATTATTTTATTACACTACTTTAGAATTATTAGTGAATCTTCTAAAATCTCTCTCTACTATAAATTAATTTGGAGTATCAATCCAATTTCCTGTTTTTACATGCTTAATATGTGTTTACCTTGAAGTTTATATTTGAAACCAACGAGAAGGGTACCCAAACTTTAGACCTGACATAACCCAACTTTAGACCTGATATAATTTGAGAGGAGTAATTGAAAGTAAATATTTCTGTTGGAATTAAGAACCACAAGAAAGTTGAGAATGTGTTTCTTTTCAAAGTGTTTAATGTTATTTGGGGACAAAAATGTTAAAATTAAAATTTAATTTGTAAAATTGTCGGATTTAACTACTAGTAATTTATGATTACTGGAAAAAAGAGTGAGATGATCGGGATTGAAACCCCGATTGACACATAAATTGTCATCTTTGTTAGAATATGATTGGTCAATAGTCTAACTAACTTTGAGCTAGTTAGGAGTTTGTTTGTGTGGTAACTTGTGATATAAGTAATCTCTCCACATGTATGAAAAGTGACCAATAATATTACAAGTTGAATAATGAACTTTTCTCACATTCTAACAAGTGGTATCAGAAGCACTGGTTGCTGATTCAGGTGTGCCTTCTTCAACAAAAAAACAAAATTTCTATTTTCAAGGTGGGAAAAGTTTTTATTTCCATTATCCTCACTCTCCTATTATTCCTTTTTTCCTCGACCTCGTCCCCGAGAATCCCTCCCTCTCCCTCCTCAATCGTTTCCCCAACGGTAACATTCATTCATTCTTTCTATGCACTGTTTTTCTTCTTATAAACCAGTTTCTTTATTGTTTTGATTTTATTTCAGGTTTAGAGATGAACAATAGAGGATTCAAATTGCTAATGTTCATTGTATTTTTTTAAATTTTTGACATTTTAGAAGGATTTGCCAATAAGCATTATTGGAGTATGCTTAGTAATTACTCAATTGTTCCATTTAATCTTCTAGGACAAGACGCTCCTTTAGCTGCATCTTTTAAATCTTAAGGACTGACAACAACACTCCTTGTTGGGCTCTATGTTCACGTAAATAAAGTAATATTGATTCATGTGCCTGGTGACATGTGCTAATGTACATGCAAGACTGGATTTTTCTTTCTGGTGAGTCGGCTATTTCTTGGGCTTGGCAGGGATGGTTTACTACCCGTAATATCTGTTAAGGATCACCCCAGACTCCACAACGCATTATGGCTGGTCTCTCCGGCAGAGAAGGCAATTATATAGCTTTTAACAAGATATGGTCTTTTATGTTTGCACAGTTAGTGTTTGATTATCAATAGTTTGTTAATTACTTTGAATTTCTTATTCTAGAATTTAGGATTGTTGACATGCATCAATTATGGAGTTGAACGTGACCACATTTGACTTCATTCCTTACTCTATCATTGCAATAAACAACATATTAGAAGACTCCACTAAACTATTTTTGCATAATGCATATATGATTCACTACAAGAAAATTGGCAAATTCCGACGGTTCATTTTGGCATATTACGACGGTTAGAACCGTCGAAATTTGTAAGTTACGACGTTTTAGTCCTGTCATGGAATCATGCCTCGCGAGGCCATATTGCGACTGTTGTGAAAACCGTCGTACATATAGTCGTTATTTATACGACGGGGTATCTAACTGACGTAAAAATACATTGTGACGGTTTCCAACCCTCTTAACCTGCTTAATGATTTTTGTTTTAATTTTGGATTGCGATGGTTGTAACTGTCGTAATTTTCCGTTTGATACATGTTTATATGATTGTTTGCGACGGTTATGACTGTCATAACTCTCCAATGTTTTTTGTGTTTATTGTTCATTACGACGGTTAAAACTGTTGTAACTTTTCATTTGATTCATGTGTATATCGTTGATTACGACGGTTATAATCGCCGTAATTTTCTTAATGATTTTTGCTTTTTTGTTTATTACGACGGTTACCAACCGTCATAACTTTGTGTATAGTATTATTTAATTTATATATATTTTTTATTTTAATTATTATCTATTAAAATATTTTTAAATATATTAATTTTTTTTCAATATTATTTATTTTCTTAAAATTATTTCCGCAAAAATATTTTTGTTTATGATATTTTTTGTAATACTTTATTTTTTTATATGATTTTCTATATTACTTTTTAAAATAGTAAAATTAAATACAATCATAAACATGTTATATCCATAATCGTGTAATATCCATAAAACATGTAATATCCATAATCATAATATCCTAATCTTATAATAATAAGCATCATAAAGCCAAAAATACATAAAAAAAAGTTCATAAGAACGTCTACCATCAGCAGGTAGCTATAAAAGTACATAGAAAAACATATCAAAGTCTAATTTGTCTTTCTTGATGATACATTATCTGCAATTCGGTAGTTAGACTCAGAAGAACGTCTACCATCAGCAGATGACTCCAATCCCTGAAAAAAAGTATTAAACTTAGAATAACGTGTTCCACTAGAATGAACCATCAATCTTAAACTTATATATTTTAAAGTTAATAATAGATTTCATGAAAATCATACCTATCTTCCACTTGAATTTTGAATTTGCATTAAGAATTCAATTTCTGCTTTCCTAGCATTGTCCCTTTCCTTTAAGAATGTGATTGCCTCCATCAAGTCATAAATTTTTGAATTCTATTTTTTAAGCGCATTAATTTCTTTTTGCATTTCCTTTAATTTTTCATTTTCTTCAAAAGAAGACGACGATATCGTCGATCTATTAATCTGAGATGGCGTAACTCCAAGTCCGATACTACGAACATATCCAGGACGTTCTTTTCCAAATACTTTCTAAAATGCCTCATTTTCAGACACGGACTCCTTAATTGCAGCTTGTAATTTTTCCTGCACATGCAAAAGAGCAAATTAAGCTACTGTGTATATAACAAAGATCATGATGCAACAAACTTAATATCTTAAAAACATTTTTGAAGAAATATTTGCATAGTAACTTAATATCTTTTTGGATGTATGTATGTTCAACATATTACTATATAGTTAGGTATTTTTTTATTTTTTTTAATAAGCAAGATTAGTGGAATAGTTAGGTACTTTCTTTCTAAACATAAACTAAATTCTTTGTATTAACAGGACATAGGTGAACTTTCGTTCACTCTAATTATATATACAATGATTAACCTTCTTCAAACCACAAATCCAACAAACACATGTCCAATTTCAGTTTTTGTTCTACATCTCATAGAATTATCAAGAAGAGCGGCTTTAATAAATATAAGTGTGAGAATGTAATGAAAGTTACATTGTGGCCATATATAATTCAGGAAGACCATTCTAACAAATTCAGCTTCAATTAATTTAGTTTTTATTTTAATTTCGTGTACAATTAAAATGTATTTCAACGACTCTATCAATGCATGATCTATAGTCTGTAGACATATTCTAAACCAACAAAACACCACCACCTCCAAGTCAGTCCGTATTTCATAATAGCTCCATATTAAAGTCTTAAAAACTAAGATAATATGACAGGAAGTATGAAATGAGATTAAACAAAAAAACCTTATGTATAAGCTTATGTGTAATTAAGAGTTGTTTAGAGAGTTGTTTGATGTCATCTCTATAAAGATATGGCACTTCAAGCAGTGATAGTGATGATAGTGGAAGTTATTCCAAGTTAATTAATGGAAAGTGTTGTTTTCTCCTCTGCTGAAGTTTTTTTAATGGATAACTTTCATTAAGATGTATAATTAAGTTATTCCAACTTAGAAAACAAATGTTAAGATATAATATTTCAAATATTTCAAAGGGTATATCTTAATGGAAGTTATTCCAGCATGAAATGTTAAGATATATCCTTCAATGTTAAAAAATTTTCGTTGTATTATGAAATGTTTGAAAGGATATATCTTAACTTTTGTTTTTAGTATTTCAATATATAAGTTAATTTATGGAAAGTTTTGTTTGCTCCTTTCAAATATATCCATTGAATTGTTAAGATATATCCTTTCTTAGTCTTCTACATGCTAGAAAACTTCCTTTTACCTATTAGATTATGTTCATGGAAATTGATGTTTCTGTTCAAGCAGTAAGATTCAGCAGCATTTGAAATTCTTAGAAGGAGAAACTTCTAGTGTTTCCCTCACACTCATGATATTTATGTACCTTTTATTAATATTTATTCTGATGGTCATATACAAAATATTTAAAGAGTTATTTTAATGATTTAGGAAAAGGTTCGGTTCTTATTAATTGGAACAACAGAAACAATAAAGTGTATTATTCACTTTAATTTTTGAAAACAGTATAATACACAGTACACTCATACACTGCATCATGTGATATCTACATGTTAAGTCTTCCGATCAATTAGTTTATTTGAAAAGAGAACCTGACATAGAGTATTATTAGTTATATTTTAATATTTTAGTTTATTATTAAATTAAGGTTTTATAGTAGTTGGTATTTTAATAGTAGTTGATATTTTAATTGTTATTGAATTGGGCTTCCTCTAAGTAATTGGCATTTTAGTAATGGCCATATGTATCATTATATATGTATTGTCTTTTGACACATTAGAGAATTAATGAAAAATCAAGTTATCTTTTATCTCTATTTTCTCATTTATCTTTATAGTTTTATTTGTTTTTCTCTAATAGTTTTGTTAGGGTTTGTTAGCATCCTAACAATTGGTGCTTTCATTTTCAATCTCACTTCCGCTTCACCTCATGACAATAGTATTGTTTGATGGAGAAGATGAAGCATATTGGTGGATTGTTTGTTTTGAGAAATTTTTCAAAGAGCATGGAACCCGTGATTCATTGAAGGTGTTGAAAGTTGTTGGAGCTTTAAGACGTTCAACTCTCAAATGGTGGATATGGTGGTCTCGTATTCATCGTCGATATAGTTGGGATACATTTACAACATCTATGTTATGGAGATTTAAACCGGAATGGAGAGAAATTTTACCAATACAAGAAGAGGAGGAGCCAGATCTAGAAGAGGAAATAGAACCCACTTGTGATGATTTTGTGGAGCATGTAGCAGCAAGTTCCTGGCGCGAACAAGATGAAGAAGAAGAACACGTTACTGATCCAATTAGGGATAAATCAAAAGATAGATTTCATTTCATATTAAATGGTTTAGACAATGTTTCTTCTGAGTTTAACAATCTCAAAATTGAATCATTACACAAACGACACTCTATAGATGAAAAACCTAATTTCATAGATTTCCTTCAAAAGCTCTCATTATCAGAGACACCGTCATGCTCCGATCCCACAACTCAACTTACATCGGTCTTTGATTCTTCTTCAGCAGTGCTCATGGCCAAGGCTCCCTTCAACGGAAATGAATTTAGGGATTACGCGGACTATTCAGTCCCACCAAAACCACCCAATTTGTCACTAAAATCAGAGTCTGCAACTATATTCCCAGCTTCTGCGCACTCGTCACAACCATCACCACAACCTCCATCTTCATCTTCAATTTCTGCTCTGATCCCGTTTCCATCACCTAAATCCTCGGATTTGCAAAACTCACCGGAACTGCCTCCGCTTGTGAACATATGTGGATTCACCATCTTTCCACTGCCAACCTCCGATACCACTGCTAAACCCATATCAGTCTTGGATCCATTATTACCGTCCATTCCAAAACAGGAGAAGATTCATTCATCTTCTTGCGAGCCATTCGATTTTGCGATTCCGCCAAAACCACCAGTTCCAAGCTTCTCGAAGACGACAGTCAAATCTGACGATGCAACAAAACCAACCTGCCCCTTACCACGATCTGATTCCCTCGTTTTGACAAAGTTTTGAAGAACCAGGGTGGCTTTGTTGCCTAATTCTGATTCGAAAACCGAGTTTGTTTTTGACAAGTACATTTCTTGTTATCCTGTGAATGGTGATGATATTTTTAGAAAACCATTTTGTGTTGAATACAAATGGGAGAAGAAAGGTTCAGGTGATTTACTGATGTTAGCACACCCTCTTAATCTTCAGCTTTTGTATGCTACTTATAATGTTTTTGATGTTACTGTTTTGAGTGGTTTCAAGTATCAAAGCATTAATGGAGAGCTTGTTGGTATTGTTGGTGATCCATGGTTTCTGAAAACTGATCCTGTCAATGTAACTTGGCATTCTGCAATTGGTGTAAAGAAAGAGTTCCATAAAGAAATTGTTCCGGCGATATTGAAAGATGTTGGGGATCTAAATCCATCTGCAATCACAGTAAAAAGTTCTCACTCTTATGGAAAGTTGAGCCTAAGGGTAAAGAAACTTGTGATGGTTTATGGCCCGTGTGAAGTGATGGTTCATAACAGTTAATGGCCCGTAGAACCCGAATCCATTTCGTATGTGTTAGTTCTTGTATTGGCTGGAATTTTGGTAAAACAAAGCTGAACAATGTTGATGTCATATGTCTGATGTCATAACATTGGTTCTTATCATTAGCTGCTGCAGGGTTGCAGTTTTGTGGTCTGATGTTATACATGATGTCTTGACAGAACATCACAAAACCATCTGTTGTGGATTTTGTATTGCAGAATGATAAGTTGTTGAAGAGTTAAAGTGCTGAAGAGTGATGTCACATGCGATGTCTTGACACCACTATACCAGAACATTAAAACATCAGGTTGTGATGTTTTTAGGGTTGCGCGCATTAGTTTGATTTGAGGAGATCTGTTAGTTAGATTGGATGCAAATTTATTGGAGAAGATTTATTCTGATACAATTAATTCTGCATATCTTGTGGAGAATAGTTTGTTACTATTTTTGTGCAAATAGACATGGAGAATTGTTCCTATTTGTGTGGAGAAGATTGTTCCTATTTGTGTGGAGAAGATTGTTCCAATTTGTGTGGAGAAGATCTTGCAGCTAATTTAAAGAGAAGATTTAAAAGATACATAATATCCTGGAAATATTATGTGGAGCTGAATTTAATGCATAAAGATATGGAGAATATTTAGAGTTAATTATTGAAGATTTAAATTGAAGATTTGATTGAAGATCCAATTGATAGCAGAATCTGTTGTCGATATGTAGTAGAAGATATCATATGATTTGAAGGCCCAAATCCAGTTGGGAAATAGGTTATAAATAAGTACATTGTAACCTTGTTTTAGTAAGCCAGCCATCATGTAGATTATAAGGGTTGTGTTGGTTGATGAACCACCCGGTTTGTGGGATGGTCATCGTGTTTATCTCGAAGCCTGTAGGTAAGAGATGTATTGTTCTTGGAGGAAGCTGTTAAGCAACTCTAAGTATTGGTCTTAGTCATGAGGGTCATGTCTAGGTATTGTCATGGAAGTGTGTCTTCCAAGGTAATGTGGTTAAAAAGTTTAGGAAATCAAGTTGTTGATGCAGTGGCGGAGTTGTTGACTGCTAGACATCATTGCGATGATTGGAAGTGAGATGGAGTCTCTTACCTAGGGAGGACTTAGGTAGAAGGGTCATTGGGTAGTGATTAAATTAGGTAGATTGTCAACTGGTGTGTTAAGTCTGTAATTTGATACTACTAATAGTGGACTTCCTTCCTGGCTTGGTATGCCCCCAGATGTAGGTTGGTTGAACCGAACTGGGTGAACAATTCAGTGTGTTATTTACTGTTTCTATTATTTCCTTGTTCAGCAGATTGCGATGTTGTGACATTGCACAAGACATCGCATATCTGTACCAGAATTTCAATTGGTATCAAAGCAGGCATCCTGTCTGTTTTCGGATGAGATCTAGGGAAGATACTTTCTGGTTCATGAACAAGGAAGATAGTTGTGAACTTGGTCAGTTCATTTTGCTGTTTGTATGATCCCTTGAAGTGGAGGATGAACTGTTCATGACAGGGTGTGTTTTGGACATGTCTATTGTTATCAGGCTTATAGCTTTGGTGGTGAGTTGCTGTGTGGTTTGACTTATGTTGACCTAGTGCACATGGAGTGTCGTGTTTGTGCAAGGGTTATTATGTTTTGCCTGAAGGTTGTAGAGGAGTTTTCTGGTATGTGTTCCGCTGCATATATATCTGATGGAAAATTCCTGGTGGTTTTAAGGCTGCAACATTCAGTTCTCCTCTGAAGTTGTATCACATGGTGTGGTGATATTTGAGGATATCTTCAACTAGCTTGTTAGAGTTGCCAAAGATACTTGTGATTCATCTCAAGTCCACTCATAAAGGAACTCTTATATGAGCTTGTTGAAAAGAGATCTGAAGAAAGCTAGAAGCAAGTTATTCTTGCCTCCAACCCTACAAGGTCAATCTCTGGGCTGTGTTAAAGGATCTTTTGGTGTGTTTCTTCTGAAGAGAACTTATGTCCTACCAGATGTTGGAACATAAAACCAGCAGATTATGCAGAATCTTGTTGGCATTACAGATGCTTGGGGGCTAAACATATGTGTATTGATCACATATGTTTGGAACCTACTCCTGGCTTGGAAGAGGAGGCATCTGGGTGTGTGTCTAAGAAGTTTCCTTCAAGAAACATGTCTTAGATATGTATATTGGTCAAGAGATGATCAATATAGTGTCACTCATTGGATAAGTGAGTAGGTGTTCAAAGGCTATTTGTTTTTGTGGAGGTCAAGCTCAAATATCAAGGACATTTTCTCTGATATCTGAAAGTTCCTTCTGATCAAAGCAGCCAGTTATTTGCAGTCTTGTTTATAGCCTTAGAGCAGATTCTGTTTGAAAGGAGTTTTATGTGTGTACCAACCATAGGATGAGCAATTCAGATTTGTGCAAGGAGATGTTGGTGTTTTTGTTAAAAGGATTATGGTTCCCTGGTGTCTGCATGAGAAGTTTCCTCAAAAGCTGGAGTTCAGTTATGGGGTGTCCTTACATAATGGAACATTTTTTTAGCAAGGATTGAAGGGCATTCTTGTAGACTGAAAGGTTGAGAAGAAGAGTCTTGAGATATAGAGTATGCAGGTTCCTACTTGTATGTATGGTCTGGTTTTGAAGGTTGCTCAGATGCTGATGGTCGATCCTCTTGTGTGTGGTTGTTGTTTCCAAAGCCATAGCAGATGTTTAATGTGATTTAGACTGATGTCGGAACTGATGTTGAAACATCATTTCAGTTCATTGCTTCCTCAGCCAAGAAAGTTAGTTGTGCTCATGGTGGAGTATCAGGTCAAGCCACTTACCTAATCTGAAGTGATCAACGGTGTGAATTTATAAAAGAGGGATCAGCTAATGCCACAAGTGTGCATAAAAGGATGTCAGACCAAATGTCATGCCTTGTGTGAGAAGGTAACCTTATTCTGTCTAATAGTAGATACTTTGACGGGAGACTTAGTATTTGTCTATTAGTGATGTTGTGCATAAGGGTAAATACTTTGACGGGAGACTAAGTATTTGTCTAGAGAATTATGCAAATCTGGGCCATGATGGAGTAGCTTGATGTTTGAAGATGACAACCTGAGGTAGCCTTATCAACTGACTGTATCAGAAGTAAGGAGTGAGCATCATCTGCCGGCTGTTTGTAAAGACCTTGTTGGGAGCTTGACAGTTGTCTGATGTGTGTGACGACATGAATTATGCAGACTATGAAGACATCATATTCTTGATGGTTAGAGCTTGAATCAGTTTATTTCTGATCTAAGTGGTTTGGAGAATGGTGTTTGCTCTGGTTGTGAAGGTCGAGGATAAGTGGCAGGTATCTCTGGCTTTCTACTGACGGCTCTACTGAGGGAAGTGGCATTCCTTGGTATAGCTATGGGGTAGTCTTGGACTACTTATTTTCTGAAGATTCAGATGTGGTAGGTTTGTAGTCTTTAGAGTTTCTAAGCAGGATGAAGGTTGTCTACTCAAAGTTGATTGTTGAATCAAGTCTATGAGAACATGGAAATCTGTTTCTGCAAAGGGAAGAGGTTCTTCTGAGTGGAAGAAGGTTGAGCTGAATTCAACAGTTGGATGACATAATGTTATGACATCTAGCTCAACATCAGGAGTCTCAGCTGGTGATGTGGCACATCAGTTATTGGTAGGGTGATCTACAGGAATGAACAATAGGATGCTTCAAAAAGATCGTTCTCATGGCAGTTTGCGGGAGCTGCAGGAAGGAGAAGATGTTACATGACCATGGCTTAGGGAGTCTAAGTGTGTTTGCTTTTGAGCAAGTGGAGCATGTGACTTGAAGATCAAGTCTCCTTGGTGGATCAAGATACCTTTGTGTGAGTTCTGTCAAACGTGAAAAAGGTCAAAATGTGGCATTTGGCTGTTTTCATATGAGGATTCGTGGATGAGGTGATCAAACTGTGGCTTCTGGTGGATTCGAAGAATCAAGATAATCAGAGTGTGGCAGCTGGTTATTATTGAGGAGTGTCTTGGAACAAGTTACTCTTGGGCAGAAGGGTGATGAGTTGAAGACTCAAGGAGATTACTCTTCTTGAAGGTGGTTGAGAGTTTATTTCTCTAGTTCTTTGGATTACTATGCTATAGTAAGTCCAGTTGGTGGAGCATATCAAGAATCATGGTGATGATGTCTTGGTGTCTGGCAGATGTTCTAACTTGTGTTGGGACATTATTTGGTTGGATATCCTTGGTGAAGGATGATTATGCTCTGGTTCAGGAGCTTGGTGCCTACAGTATGCCTAAGGAGTGTCTACATAGTCATACGGGAGAATGATGAAGTAGAAGATCTGTCTTGGATGGAGAATGTAGTGAAGACTGAAGTAGATCAGGGTCTTGCTAAAGGCAGAAGAAAAGCCTGTGAAGGGGACATAGCCATATTGTTAAGTTATGCTAGAGAGAAGTTGATCAGCTTGGCAAGATGTGAGTTTTGGAGCATGAGAAGATAACAAACCAAGAGGGAATCATGTGACTTTGATCTTTATCTAACAGTTTGGTTGAAGGAAGATGGTGATCCTTATGTTCCTCACGAATGGCCTAATTGTAACTTCATGTGTGAGTGACTGTTGTTTATTGTCAGAAGGGATAGTGATACCAAAATGAATGTGCTTCAGCAGGTGGCTGAATTGGGAGTGAGTTCTTGAAGACATGAAGATGCGTCTTATGTTTTTCATTCAGTTTGGGTGTTCTTCTTGCAAAGGAGCACAGGTTATCCACGTCAGGGGAAGTAATGCTACTGATTTCCCTTAAATACATAGGTGCTTGGTTTGGTATATTATGGTCAAAATAGGGGAGAATGTACAATAGTAGCTATTGTGTCTAGATTTTGTTCTGAGTATGTTGGTTGGAAGATTCAGTGTTTGCCAAATTATGGCTAAAAAGGGGGAGAGTAAATTGCCATGAAGAATAATTTGTGCTTAGAGGGGGAGTTTAGAATGAGCTGCTAGTGAAGATATCATAGCATTTGAAGAGTGCATCCAAGTAGACATCAAGGGGGAGCAGTGCTGCACATTGTGAGCTACTGAACAACTGTGATGCTGGTTCATGTTTTTGAGGGGGAGCACCAATTGGCTGTTGTCAATAATGATGATGGTGCTGCAGCAGATCAAGTGAGCTTTTGCTGCTGATGTTAGCTGAGATTGTTTTAGCCAAAATTAGCTAAAGGGGGAGATTGTTAGTTCTTGTATTGGCTAGAATTTTGGTAAAACAAAACTGTACAGTGTTGATGTCATATGTCTGATGTCATAACATTGGTTCTTATCATTAGCTGATGCAGGGTTGCAGTTTTGTGGTCTTATGTTATACATGATGTCTTGACAGAACATCAGAAAACCATCTGTTGTGGTTTTTGTATTGCAGAATGATAAGGTGTTGAAGAGTTAAAGTGCTGAAGAGTGATGTCACATGCGATGTCTTGACACCACTATACCAAAACATTAAAACATCAGGTTGTGATGTTTTTAGGGCTGCGCGCATTAGTTTGATTTGAGGATATCTGTTAGTTAGATTGGATGCGAATTTATTAGAGAAGATTTATTTTGATACAATTAATTCTGCATATCTTGTGGAGAATAGTTTGTTAATATTTTTGTGCAAATAGACATGGAGAATTGTTCCTATTTGTGTGGAGAAGATTGTTCCTATTTGTGTGGAGAAGATTGTTCCTATTTGTGTGGAGAAGATCTTGCAGCTGATTTAAAGAGAAGATTTAAAAGATACATAATATCCTGGAAATATTATGTGGAGCTGAATTTAATGCATAAAGATATGGAGAATATTTAGAGTTAATTATTGAAGATTTGATTGAAGATCCAATTGATAGCAGAATCTATTGTAGATATGTAGCAGAAGATATGATATGATTTAAAGGCCAAAATCCAGTTGGGAAATAGGTTATAAATAAGTGCATTGTAACCTTGTTTTAGTAAGCCATCCATCATGTAGATTATAAGGGTTGTGTTGGTTGATGAACAACCCGGTTTGTGGGATGGTCATCGTGTTTATCTCGAAGCCTGTAGGTAAGAGATGTATTGTTCTTGGAGGAAGCTGTTAAGCAACTCTAAGTATTGTTCTTAGTCATGAGGGTAATGTCTAGGTATTGTCATGGAAGTGTGTCTTCCAAGGTTATGTGGTTAAAAAGTTTAGGAAATCAAGTTGTTGATGCAGTGGCGGAGTTGTTGACTGCTAGACATCATTGCGATGATTGGAAGTGAGATGGAGTCTCTTACCTAGGGAGGACTTAGGTAGAAGGGTCATTGGGTAGTGATTAAATTAGGTAGATTGTCAACTGGTGTGTTGAGTCTGTAATTTGATACTACTAATAGTGGACTTCCTGCCTGGCTTGGTATGCCCCCAGATGTAGGTTGGTTGAACCGAACTGGGTGAACAATTCAGTGTGTTATTCATTGTTTCTATTATTGCCTTGTTCAGCAGATTGTGATGTTGTGACATTGCACAAGACATCACATATCTATACCAGAATTTCAGTATGCCAAGTAACTACAAGGATCCATGACTCGGGTCAACTTTTAGACGTAGAAGCGGACGGGAAAAGGGGATGCCTTGGTACAGGTTATCAATTAGTGATATTTTGAGTTGGTGAACTCATGAACATGTTTTCATATAATGTGAGAATTGAGATTGTGAACTCGAAGTCCTTTCCCTTTCCCTTGGACTTGAGTTAGAATGGTTAGAACCTTGTACGGATGAGAGAATCTATAAGATAGGGAACTCACTGAGATTTGATATAAGTCCCCACATTGTTGATTATATTACAGGTACAGCAGGTTCCGCGAAGGGTAAGGATAAGGCCATTTGATTATCCTTATGTTTCTTGGCTTTTTGGGATGGCAAGACTTCCGTTGTGGAGATTATTTTGAGATCATTGTTTGATCTAGTTCTTAGTGTCTTGGCATTTCTTGTATACATTGTGCCATAGTTTTTTGTATTAGGTATTTTTGGGGCATATAATGTATATAATGTGTTAATTTGGAACTTATGGTATTTCAGTACCAAAGACTTGGATTCATGTATAGTATTTATGCTTTGATGTATGATATTATATGTGGGTGTTACAGTTGGTATCAGAACAGGTCGTATCCTCGACCTAGCCATGAAATAGTATAAGTATTTCTTTCCGTTTCATATGCGTGGTGTCGCCTTTGGTCTTAAGTGTTATATTTATGGTATTGAGCCTGATCAACTTAATCTTATCTGTATGACATTTAGGAACATGGTTGACGGACGCAGAAGCAATCATGGTCGACCTAGAACTACTCCAGCTGGGACAGATCCGCCAGGCGGCGATGGGAATGACCCTTTGTATTAGTTTATGCAATAGATGCAGCAGCAACATAACCAATTCATGCAGCAGATGGTACAACAAATGAGTGAAGGTCTACATCCTCAGGTGGTTGTTCCAGAAGCTGTAGGTGGGAGTTTTCGGGATTTCATCAGCATGAATCCTTCGAAATTTCATGGCGGGTTAGATCCTGTGAAAGCTCATGAATGGATAGCTTTTCATTTGTTGAAGGGTCCTGCCATGAGGTGGTGGGAGAGTGGCTCAGCCCTGATGTCTATTCAAGAGGTACCTAAGGTCTGGGAGCGATTTAAGATTAATTTTATGGAGAGTTATTTCCCTAGTTCTTTGAGGACCCGGAAGGAATTTGACTTCCAACAATTGACACAAGGTACTTTGGCCGTAGCTGCTTATGCTGAGAAATTTGAGATTATGGTTGCTCATTCTAGACAGACCATGTATGCTCCGGACGAGAGGTGGAATATTGACCAGTTTCTTTTTGGCTTAAAGGCCGATATTTCGCATAGCGTGTCTCAAAGAGAGTTCACTAGTCATGCTGAATTACTAAGGCAGTGTTATGTGGCTGAGAATTGTTTAAAGAAATTTCAAGCTGAGGGGGTTATGAGTAGGTCGAATCAAAGTGATCGTGGAAGATCAAATCAATAATTTAGGCCGAGACAACAAGCTTTTAAAGGGAAGCAAGTTCAGAGTTCTAGGACTAGTGTGTCTCTTGTGTGTCGTAATTGTGGAAGGAATCATTATGGAAGGTGTGGTATCGAAGGTGTGAGGTGCTTTCAGTTTCAGAAGATAGGTCATTTGGCAAGGGGTTGTCCTCAGAATAGGAATCAGACATAAGGGAAAAGTGTCGGCCGAGTTTATACCTTGGATGCGAAGAAAGCAATGGGTGATAACTATGATTACTGGTACGTGTTTCGTTAATGGGATTCCTTGTTTTGTATTATTTGATTGTGGTGCGACACACTCTTTTGTGTCAATGCAATGTGTGAAGCGACTTGGGTTGCAAGCTATTCCGTTATCTCCTCCAATGATGGTTACTACTGCCATGGATGAGATCGTTGAAACACCATTAATGTGCGAGAATTGTGTTTTGTCTGTGGATGGGAGAGTTTTTTTGATTGATCTTATTTGTTTGCCGCTTAAAAAAGTTGATGTCGTTTTGGGGATGGATTAACTTTCTGCTAATTCAGTTTTCATTGGGTGTGAGGAGAAGCTAATCACCGTTCCATCTACTGAAGCTACTCCAAAAGATGTATTAACAACTATTTTTGAAGGCACGGTTGGAATGATAAATTTCTTGTTTGAGAAGGAAAAATATGTTCTTTTGGTTCTCACTAAGGAGGAGAGTAGCAACCTACAAGTTTTGAGTATCCCTGTAGTCCGTGAGTTTTCAGAAGTTTTTTTCGAGGATGTCACTTCTCTTTCTCCGGAGAGGGAAGTGGAATTCTCTATTGACCTGATAACGGGAACGACTCCTATATCCGATGGCACCACTTGAGTTAAGGGAATTGAAGGACCAATTGGAAGAGTTAATGGCTAAGCATTGTGTTCGACCTAGTGTTTCACCCTGGGGAGCTCCAATGTTGTTGGTAAAGAAGAAAAATGGTGGAATGCGGTTGTGTATTGATTACCGATAGTTGAATAAAGTCACCATCAAGAATAAGTACCCGTTACCAAGGATAGACGATCTGTTAGATCAATTGAAAGGAGCCTGTGTGTTCTCGAAGATTGATTTACGGTCGGGTTATTATCAGATCCGTGTGAAGTGTTAGGATGTATCTAAGACCACGTTTAGAACCCGTTATGGTCATTATGAATTCTTAGTAATGCCTTTCGGTGTGACGAATGCTCCAATAGTTTTTATGGATTACATGAATCAGATATTTCAAGCTTACTTGGATCAATTTGTTGTGATCTTCATTGATGACATTCTTGTTTATTCTCGTACTTCACAAGAGCACGAGGGACATTTAAGAATCATTTTATCGATCTTACAAGAGAAGCAACCTTTTGGCAAGTTGAGCAAGTGTGAGTTTTGGATGCCAGAGGCTAGTTTTCTTGGTCACATCATATATCAGGGAGGTGTGGCGGTTGATCCATCAAAACTTGAAGCGGTAATTAATTGGGAGAGACTGAAGAATGTCTCGGAAGTTAGAAGTTTCTTGGGACTGGCAGGTTATTACAGAAGGTTTATCAAGAGATTTTTTCAATTGGCGTTACCGATGATTAAACTTACTAGAAAGGACTATCCTTATGAGTGGGATTCGGCGTGTGAACAAAGTTTTATGAGTTTTAAGGAAAGATTGACGACTGCTCCTGTTTTGATTATTCTTGATCCTAACAAGTCGTATGAGGTATTTTGTGATGCATCTAAGATGGGATTAGAAGGTGTTTTAATGCAAGATAGTCAAGTAGTGGCTTATGCTTCTCGACAGTTGAAAGTCCACGAGAAGAATTATCCAACGCATGATTTGGAGTTGGCAGCAGTTGTCTTTAGTTTGAAAGTATGGCGTCATTATTTGTATGGAGTACATTTTGAAATGTATAGTGACCATAAGTGTTTAAAGTATCTTTTTGACCAAAAAGAGTTCAACATGCATCAAAGGAGATGGATGGAGTATTTGAAGGATTATGACTAGGAACTAAAGTACCATTCGGGTAAAGCAAATAAAGTAGCGGATGCATTGAGCCGGAAGGTGTTGCATAATTCCGAGTTGATGATATTAGAGTATACCTCATTGGAAAAGTTTCGAGATCTTAATCTTCAATTTGTTTGGACTCCTAAGGGTGTGATTATGGGAAACTTATATGTAAATTCTATTCTTAGAAAGGAAATTCAACAAGGACAAGTGTTGGATGAGAAGTTACAAGGACTATTAGTTCAACCGGGTTTTGTGCAAGTAAATGATGGAATTATTTTATTTAACCAAAGGATTTGCGTTCCAGATGATGCGATGTTAAAAAGAAGAATTTTGGAAGAAGCGCATAAGGGTGCTTTTACTATACATCCTGGTTCTTCGAAGATGTATCAAGACGTAAAGAGGGACTATTGGTGGTCCGGTATGAAAAGAGATGTTGCAGTGTATGTATCGGAGTATGCGGTATGCCAACAAGTGAAGATTGAACACCAAAGACCGGGTGGCTTATTACAACCGTTGGAAATTCCGGTATGGAAGTGGGATTATATTTCTATGAACTTTGCAGTTGGATTACCCCGTACCCAAGGTGGTTATGATTCTATTTGGGTAATTGTGGATCGGTTGACGAAATCTGCGCATTTCTTGGCAGTAAAGACTACTTACAAGGCATGTCATCTTACAAGGTTATTTATTTAGGAAATTGTGAGGTTGCATGGTATTCCCTCTAGTATTGTGTCCGATAGAGATCCGAAGTTTACTTCGAGGTTTTGGAGAGCTTTTCAACAAGCTATGGGAACGAAGTTGTGTTTAAGTATGTCGAATCATCCGCAAACAGATGGTCAGACAGAACGGACGATACAAATAATGGAAGATATGTTAAGTGCTTGTGTGCTTAGAAGTGGAGGAAATTGGATAAAACTTTTACCATTGATCGAGTTTTCATATAACAATAGTTATCATGCGAGTATTGGCATGGCTCCTTACAAGGCATTATATGGAAGGAAATGTAGGACGCCTCGGTGTTGGGGTAAAGTTGGTGAGGATATGATTTTAGGACCAGAGATTATTCAATAGACTACGAAAAAGATTAGAATGATCCGTGATAAAGTAAAAAAAGTGCAAGATCGGCATAAAAGTTATGCGGAAAACCGAAGTAGACCTTTAGAATTTGTTGAAGGTGATCACGTGTTTTTGAAAGTTACTCCGAGATTGAGGTTGAAAGGACTGTTTAAGTCGCGAAAGTTAAGTCCAAGATACGTGGGACCGTATAAAATTCTCGAAAGGATTGGTGAAGTAGCTTACAGATTAGCCTTATCGCCTTCTCTTTCAGAAATTCATGATGTTTTTCATGTGTCACAGCTTCGGAATTTTGTCCCAGATCCTCTTCTGCCAATTCTACCAGATATAGTTGAGATCGAAACAAATTTGATGTTTAAACCTCAACCAAGCGGTATCACATGAAGAGAAACTAAGTTACTAAGGAATAAAGAGATTTCTCTTGTGAAAGTTCAGTGGGATGAGACGCATCCGGGCGATGCAACTTGGGGACTAGAATCCGAGATGCGAGATGCTTACCCTCATCTTTTCAAGTAATCTTTAAATTCGAGGAAGAATTTCTATTTAAGGAGGGGAGGATGTAATACCCCATATTTTAATTACTCTGGATAATATTAGTTGTGATCAACTGAGTTTCGGTGTACTCTGAGAAATTATCTGCAAAGATAATTAGAGTAACTGTTGAGTTCAGAACAAATCCAATTAATATTATCTGACTCTGATGTTTTAATTATTGGAGCTATAGAAACTATTTGGACAATTAGTAGTGTTACTAATTAATGATATTTCTCTATATCATTTCTTTCCACACTTTTTCCAACAAAAGAAACAAAGAAATAAAAAGATGGAAAGAAGTTAGAGAGAAGGAAGAGGAAAGGAAGGAAAAAGAGGAGAAAACCAAGAAGAGGGAAAGATCAAGATCATCATCTCTTCTTCATCCAATCATCTCATCTTCTTCATCATCATCCTTTAATCAAGGTGGGTTCTAGATAGATGCTTTAGTTCTAGATTTTCTCGAGTTTTAGAGTTAGGTTTGATATTGTGAGAAAATGAGTAATCTTGCTAAAATCATGAATCTAACTGTTAAAAATCGATATAAATTGCATAGTATAATCGTAATATGCATATGAACATTGTTGATACTTGTTTTGGTTGTTTGAAAATGTTTTAGTTTGGAAAAGTTGGATTTTGAGGCTTGGGAACCATGTAAAACGCAGCAGAAAATTCTACTTCTGGTGCGTAGCGTCGGACGAAGCCTGGAGCGCCGGGCGACGCCAGGCGTGCGCCGCTGCTTCGCCGGGAGATAGCCAAGAGCTGCATCAGGTTTTGATTCGGTAACTTTGGGTTTTTGGCATGGGTCTTACGCCCCAGCTTCGCCGGGCGAAGTAGAGGCGAAGGGGGAAGTGCCGGGCGAAGTCTGGAGCGTTGGGCGCTCCTGGGACTTTTTTTCAATGTTTTCTTTTCTTTTAAAACCCGTCACTTTTGACTCGTATACCCGATTTAAGCGTTCTTGGTACCAATGGAAAGCTATGAGAATATTCTACGCTATGAAAGAGAAAAATGTCAGTTTTGTTGCCTGATTAAATAATCGGAGGAAAACCCAAAACGTGTGTAAGTATGATTGATTTATTATATGTACTTGTGGTATGATTATGTTATATCTTGCCTAATCTAATGTTGTGAAACATAATTGAGAGAGTAACATGCTTAAAATGAATTAGGAAGAGTTTGAAAACTTACCCCAAACCTAATGATATGATTCTAGGTTGTGAATAGAATTGTGATAGAAAATCTAGATGGCAAGGCTCGGGCACTTAATGTAGGAAGGTACATCCGCGGCGAGATTGGTCTAGGAGAGAGTGAAACACTAGTATGGAACATGTTGAACTTTTGTGATTATGAGAAAAGGCGAATGTGGCATTAAGGCATTGTGGCCTTGTGATTGTCGAATACAATCACGTTTGTGTGTATGATCACGTAATCGTAACTGTTTCACCCGAGTACGTTTCATGAGTCTCGAGCTCCTCTGAAACATGTACACATTTACTTGGCATGTTTGATTCTGGTGTGTGAGTACTAATGGAGCCTAAGGGTAAAGAGACTTGTGACGGTTTATGGCCCGTGTGAAGTGACGGTTCATAACGTTTAGTGGCCCGTAGAACCCGAGTCCATTTCGTATGCCAAGTAACTACAAGGATCCATGACTCGGGTCGACTTCTAGACGTAGAAGCGGACGGGAAAAGGGGGTGCCTTGGTACAGGTTATCGATTAGTGATATTTTGAGATGGTGAACTCATGAACATGTTCCATATAGTGTGAGAATTGAGATTGTGAACTCGAAGTCCTTTCCCTTTCCCTTGGACTTGAGTTAGAATGGTTAGAACCTTGTACAACCGAGAGAATCTATAAGATAGGGAACTCACTGAGATTTGATATCTCACCCCACGTTGTCCCCACATTGTTGATTATATTACAGGTACAGCAGGTTCCGCGAAGGGTAAGGATAAGGCCATTTGATTATCCTTATGTTGCTTGGCTTTTTGGGATGGCAAGACTTCCGTTGTGGAGATTATTTTGAGATCATTGTTTGATTTAGTTCTTAGTTTCTTGGGACATCTTGTATACATTGTGCCATAGTTTTTTTGTATTAGGTATTTTTGGGGCATATAATGTATATAATGTGTTAACTAGCAACTTATGGTATTTTAGTACCAAAGACTTGGATTCATGTATAATATTTATGCTTTGATGTATGATATTATATGTGGGTGTTATAGTTGATTTGAGAAACTTCCAAAGAACACACATCAACCGATCAGACCTATAATTTGATCCCCAAAAAACTACCAGATCCAAAATATGTGCCCAAAATTACGCTACAAATATTAGTTTGTTTCTGAAGTGTGCAAATAGAGTTGATTTATTCTTGCTTCAATTTAAAGTATTGATGTCTTTTAAAAATTATGCTATACACTCAACATCCACAAAGGCGGTTAAAGCAGTATATATTATATTGAATAAATCACAAAAGTTAAAAAAAATAACAAAACTTATAACTAGCAGTGTATGGCATGTAGCAGTAAAGTGAACATGTTGTAGCATACACCGATATACACCAGTGCACGTGAAACCTCAGAGAAAAGGCAAAACATAAGATTCTCAGCAGCATCAACAGGTGTAATCTTCACTTCACAAATTAACCTCTCAACCCTCTCAAACAGAGGTTCTTAAACAAAAATAATGTACATCATTTAAAATGGATTCATTCACAACCTTCAATTCTTAACCGAAAACCATAACTCTACAAAACCCGTAAACCTGAGGTAAACCTAAGGAAAAAACAAACGCACAAAATACCCATTCAATTCGTAACCGAAAAATCTTAGAGTTACATCATCATAGATAAATAGATATAAATATAGATATAGATATCCAGAGCGAGGGAAACGAAGAGAAAGAAAGATCATGATTCACATACAGACACATTAAGAGAGAGTCTGGCAAAGAATGTTCTAAGATGAAAAATATTCAAAAGTAGAAGAATGGTTTTAGGGTTTTGATAGACTAACCTTTGCCTTTGTGTTTTTCGATTGAGAGCGGTGGTTTTCGTTTCTTCCGGTGGAGAGCGGTGGTTTCCGATTGAGCTTTGCGTATGTAGTTTTGGTTTTCATTTTCCTGACGAGCGTTCTGTGTTTTGTTTTAGGTGATAATGTGTTTTAAGTGGGAAAGTTAAAGTGGGGGACGACGGTTCATTTGTCAACCGTCACGATCCTTTATTTGGTATTATAAGGGGCGACGGTTGTTTTTACCGTCGTGACCTTTGGTTAATTTTTTAGATGTCAAAGTGCGAAACACGTACCTTGAAAGGTTTAAGGCGCGACAGTTTATTTTCCGTCGTAATCTATATTTTAGGACGGATGATTTAACCATCGTAAACTTAATTTTTCGGCAGTTTATGTTACAACTGTCGCAATCTTCATAAATTTTTTTAAAATATAAGGACGGTTGGTGTAAACCGTCGTGGCAACTGTCTCTACAGGAAAGTTATGACAGTTATCAAGTAACTGTCGTAAATTTTGTGTCGTAAAACCCTAATTTTCTTGTAGTAATTGCTTTATAAAAGATAAGGTCGACTTCCAATCGCGACATCTAGAATTTTTGATAAACATTCATCCCTTCTTGGAATATTTTGCCTTTCATGTACAAGTCGATAATTTTAGAGTAAGTTAGTATATTTGGATAATGTTCTGCACCTTCATTTCTTCAAATAGTTTGCTTGATTGATCCGGATTCCTCTTTTAAAATCTCTCTCTACTAAAAATTAATTTTAAGTATTAATGCAATTTCTTATTTTTGCATGGTTAATATGTGTTTGCCTTGAAGCTTGTATTTGAAACCAACTAGAAGGTAACCTAAACTTTAGACCTGATATAACCAACTTGATATAATTTGAGAGGAATTATGAAAAGTAAATTTTTTTGTTTGAATTAAAAAGCACATGAAAGTTGAGAATGTGTTTCTTTCAAAGTTTTTAAAGTTATTTGTGGACACAAATATTAAAATTGAAATTTAATTTGTAAAGTTGTCGGATTTAACTACTAGTAATTTATAGTTACCGGAAAAAATAGTGTGATTATCTGGAATCAAACCCTATTGACACATAAATTGTCATCTTTGTTAGAACATGATTATACAATAGTCTAACTAACTTTGAGTTAGTTAGTGGTTTGTTTGTATGATTACTTATGATATAAGTAATCTCTCCACATGTATGAAAAATGACCGATGCAGCGACCTGAATAATGATATTTTATCACATTTTAAGAAGGTGTGCCTCCTTCAATAAAAAACAAAGTTTCTTTTTTCAAGGTGGGAAAAGTTGTTATTTTCATTATCCCCACTTTCGTATCATTCCTTCTTTCTCTATGGAACATTTTCATGGCTGATTAGTCAAAATTTCCGATGCCATTAATTCCCAAATTTGATGGAATTTACGCTCATTGGGCCATGTGTAACACCCTATTTCTTGACTCATAAAATATTACAATAATTCAGAGTATATTTTCACCTAAAGGGTGTCGCACATTATCGGATAAAACACCTGTTATTAAATGAAACAACTTGAAGCAAAAAAATGAAACATTCATTAACACCTTCACATATATATGGTAAAAAATAATACTAGAACACAAACAATCATCAAAATCATTCTTAAAATTTCATATTCAACCTAAAACTTCATATTCAAACAAATTTCTCTGTTGAACCATAAGTTCGTCAATCATCAGACACACTATAATTCCTCTAAATTACTCAACTAAAAATTATTAATATAATTCATTTTAATTATTATATTATAACTAAAAAAATATCAATAACTGAGTAAACTGGTTTTATTACTCATTAGCTCGAAAATAAACCATCAATACTTAAAACATCTTAACAGGTTTTTCTTTAGCATTTTATTATATACTCATAGCTCATCAAAGGTTATAAAAAGTTCAAATATATAACTCAACAGAGTTCTCAAAGAACTATAAGAGCTCTTCCACAATTCCTAAATCTCAAAAATGACATTGGAGTACTCTAAAGTGCTAAAAAGATGCTCCAATGACAGTCTTTTACAGATGATAACTCTAGTGAACTCTAAGGGGATTACATCTTTACTCAATATTGCTCAAAAATAACACAAAGTTACCAAACAAGTCGTTTATGCTAGAATTGCTAAAAAATGACCGAATTGAGCCCCAAACTCAATGTTAGTTATACAATAAAAAACTCAACACAATATTTAACAAATAAAAAATGAAAAATGAAAATGAAAAATCTTGACTGTCTTAAAATACCTTTTAATTTAAAGATGAAAATTGAAACCTGAAAATTGAAAAAGAAGTGGAAAAAAGTTGGAGGAGGAAAATTGTTGCAAGAGGAAATATCGTGGAGGAGGAAAAATTGAAAGAGGAAATTTGAGAAAGGAGCTGATTAAATCTGGGCTGCGTGAGAGAGAGAAAATATGAAAATATATAGAGCAATCAGCGACATGAATTTCACGTCGCAATCTTGCGAAATGAAATTCACATTGCAACTCCCTAACGGCTATAAAGTTGTGGCGTGGATAACATGACACTAATAAAGGTGTCAGTCAAATGTCCCCCATCAAATCCTGTTACTCAACTTCCCTCCTAAACGTTTTTTATTTTTGATTATAACGTTGCGACGTGATTTTCACGTCACAACTTAAATTTTGAAAATTTCAAATCTCCCCCCATCTGCCAACATGTGCACGTCTGACTTCATTATTATTTTTATTTTACTTTTCAATTTGCGACGTGATTATCACGTAACAACTATTTTTTTATTTTTTTTCTGTCTTTCCCATGTGCAAGTCTGCCACTCAATTTTTTAAAAACCAAAACCTGTAGCGAAATGATAATCGCATCGCAACTCTTCTTTTTTGCCATGTGATTTTTACGTCACCATATCACGTAGTTTGAGAGTAGTTTTCTTGTAGTATCAAGTCTCAAATGTACACTTAGTTAAATTAATTTTTTTACAGAGAAATAATAATCTTAAAGATAATGTAATTTTAAAGTAGAATAACTTAGTAAAATAATTTGTTTTTAAAAATAATAAATATGTTAATAGTTTATTTTAATATATTTTATATACATTTAAAATATCAAAAACAAAATCTTCGTGAATTTGTTATAAAAGAAAAAAATTGACATTTATATATTAATTTGAAAGTTTGAAGTGGAGAAATGAAAAGAGGATTTAAATGGTGAAAAGCTGAAAGTGATGTCAAGATCTAAATTGTGGAAAAGTAACATTCAATTGAATTGGAAATGATAATCTACACTTACAGAATTTAGGGTAAACTTGTGATTATTAAATATAAATATCTATTACTAGTAATAATATAATAAAATAGACGTATGCAACTTTGTAGTCACCGGCACGGTTGCTCATGACATCGGAACTGGTATGAGTTGAATTTTAATTGAACTTATGCTGTTGAATTGTTTATCTTTAATATTATTATTCTGATATCAGTGTTACCATTAAGTCATTTTGTAAATTGTAAATGTAGTTTTACATCTGATTAGCCACCAAACACCACCTATCTTGCAGCAATATCTCTTCTTATTATCTTTTTAATTTTTGACAATAGGCATTATTGGAAGCCTCTTGCAATAATGTAATGCATTGTACATTGGAGTAGGCTTAGTAATTATTGAAATGGTTTCACTCAATCTTCTATGAGAAGACACTCCTTTGGCTGAAGCTTTTAAATCTAAAGGACTTACAACAACACTCCGTGTTGGCCTTTATGTTCAGGTAAATAACGTTTCAATATATATTGATGTGCCTTGTAGCATGTGCTAATGTACATGCATGACATAATTTTTCTCTCTGATGAGCAGTCTCGGCTATATGTTGGACTCGGCAAGGACGGTTTGCTACCTGCAATATTTGCTAAAGTTCATCCCAGATGTCACACACCTATTCATTCGCAAATTTGGGTTGGCTGTGTTTCCAATACTATGGCTGATCTCTCGCCGGAGAAGGTGCCTATACGACTTTTAACAACCTTTCGACTTTTCTTTTTTCCACAATTAGTGGTTGACTATTAATAGTTTGTTTTTTTTTTTGATAAGTTAAATTTATATATATCAAGGATACAAAGGGGTATCCCAACCCGAATACATCTAGAACCTTTTCACAAATCAAAGGCCACAAAAATCACTTGGAGAATTTACCCAAGTGTAATAATTACAAATTGAAGAACTTTTGTGATACTTTCCTAACCACCACCAAGTAAAAATGACAATACGATTCGAAATCGTATCAAGATCCCAAAATTCATCCCTAAATATAATATTATTACGGGATGACCAAATGATCCAGCATATAGACAACATATATGACCAAATGATCCAAATAGTTTGTTAATTATATTGAATTTCTTATTTCAAAGTTGGCAATTGTTGACAGGCATCAATTAATTATGGAGTTGAAAGTGATCACATTTGGCTTCATTCCTTGCTCTATCATTGTAATAAGGAACGTAATAGAAGACTCTACTAAATATTCATTGCTTCTTGGATCACTTTATAAAAAACAACATCAACCTCCAATCACGACATCTTAAATTCTCGATAAATATTCATTGCTTCTTGGAACATTTTGCAATTTGTGTACACGTCTATCATTGTAGAGAGTTAGTATATTTTAATATATGTTTCGCACCTTCATCTCTTCAAATAGTTTTCTAACTTCAGGGTACATGCCATTCCTTTCTTACTTGGACAACATAGTATTGTATGTTACAACGATTGTTTTGATTCCAGACATGTCCATCTCATTGCGCTTTTAATTGCTTCATCAAAATAGAAGTTGTCACATACAATGATATGTTGTCTAGGTATAGATGGCAGAAAATGTATGTTGAAGTTAGAAGACTAGTTGAAGAGACGAAGGCGCAAAACATATATCCAAATCCACTAACTTACTCTTCAATGATCGACGTGTACACGAAATTTGAATTGTTCCAGGAAGCAAAGAATATTTATCAAGATTTCATGATGTCGCGATTGGAAGTCTGTGTTGTGTTTTATAGTGTAATCATAGTTCCACTATGCGAAAAATAGTTTAGTAGAGTCTTCAATTATATTGCTTATTGAAATTATAGATAAAGGAATCAAGGCAAATATGGTCACTTTCAACTCCATAATTGTACATGTCAATAATCGCCAACTTTGGAGTATGAAAATCGTTGTTTCTTTCCAAACTATTGAGTATTCAATTAAACAATCGTCTGTTACGCTTATTGATGTGTGTTTCAGACTAAGTCAGGTGACAACTTCATAGTTTTTTATATGTTTTTTTCTCTATGATGTGCTAAATCATTCTCAACCTACTAGTTCATCACATAACTATCCATCTCCTAGCTATTAGATCTATAGAAGTTATGTAGCATCGATTTATTGAATGTGTATGGTATTTGACATATCTCAGTGCTCAACGTCATTACATTTGACTTTTTAAATTTATTTTTTAAAATGGTATATTTGTATTAGTATATTGCATTTGTTGTCAATGTTTGTGTCTGTAATTTATAGAATACGAGTCGCTTGTTACTTTTTAGTATTTCCTTATTATAAACGTAAAGAACAAATTTATGAATGATATCAGTTTGCTTGATTGATCCGGATTCTTCTTTCCTCAATTTCATTATTTTATTACACTACTTTAGAATTATTAGTGAATCTTCTAAAATATCTCTCTACTATAAATTAATTTGAAGTATCAATCCAATTTCCTGTTTTTGCATGCTTAATATATGTTTACCTTGAAGCTTATATTTGAAACCAACGAGAAGGGTACCCAAACTTTAGACCTGATATAACCCAACTTTAGACCTGATATAATTTGAGAGGAGTTATTGAAAGTAAATATTTCTGTTGGAATTAAGAACCACAAGAAAGTTGAGAATGCGTTTCTTTAATTTGTAAAATTGTCGGATTTAACTACTAGTAATTTATGATAACAGGAAAAAAGAGGGAGATGATCGGGATTGAAACCCCGATTGACACATAAATTGTCATCTTTGTTAGAATATGATTGGTCAATAGTCTAACTAACTTTGAGTTAGTTAGGAGTTTGTTTGTGTGGCAACTTGTGATATAAGTAATCTCTCCACATGTATGAAAAGTGACCAATAATATTACAAGTTGAATAATGAACTTTTATCAGATTCTAACAAGTGGTATCATAAGCACTAGTTGCTGATTCAGGTGTGCCTTCTTCAACAAAAAATCACAATTTCTATTTTCAAGGTGGGAAAAGTTGTTATTTCCATTATCCTCACTCTCGTATTATTCCTTCTTTCCTCGACCTCGTCCCCGAGAATCCCTCCCTCTCCCTCCTCAATCGTTTCCCCAACGGTAACATTCATTCATTCTTTCTATGCACTGTTTTTCTTCTTATAAACCAGTTTCTTTATTATTTTGATTTTATTTCAGGTTTAGAGATGAACAATAGAGGATTCAAATTGCTGATGTTCATTGTATTTTTTTAAATTTTTGACATTTTAGAAGGATTTGCCAATAAGCATTATTGGAATATGCTTAGTAATTACTGCAATGGTTCCATTTAATCTTCTAGAACAAGACGCTCCTTTAGCTGCAACTTTTAAATCTTAAGGACTGACAACAACACTCCTTGTTGGGCTCTATGTTCACGTAAATAAAGTAATATTGATTCATGTACCTGGTGACATGTGCTACTGTACATGCAAGACTGGGTTTTTCTTTCTGGTGAGCCGGCTATTTCTTGGGCTTGGCATGGATGGTTTACTACCCATAATATCTGTTAAGGATCACCCGAGACTCCACAACGCATTATTGCTGGTCTCTCAGGCAGAGAAGGCACTTATATAGCTTTTAACAAGATATGGCTTTTTATGTTTGCACAGTTAGTGTTTAATTATCAATAGTTTGTTAATTACTTTGAATTTCTTGTTTTAGGATTGTTGACTTGCATCAATTATGGTGTTGAACGTGACCACATTTGACTTCATTCTTTACTCTATCATTGGAATAAACAACATAATAGAAGACTCCACTAAACTATTTTTTCATAATGCATATATGATTCACTACAAGAAAATTGGCAAATTGCGACGGTTCATTTTGGCATATTACGACGGTTAGAGTCGTCGCAATTTGTAAGTTACGACGTTTTAGTACTGTCGCAGAATCGTGCCTCGCAAGGCAATATTGCGACTGTTGTGAAAACCGTCATACATATCGTTGTTATTTTTACGACGGGGTATCTAACTGACGTAAAATATACATTGTGACGGTTTCCAACCCTCTTAACCTGCTTAATGATTTTTGTTTTAATTTTGGAGTGTGACGGTTGTAACTGTCGTAATTTTCCGTTTGATACATGTTTATATGGTTGTTTGCGATGGTTATGACTGTCGTAACTCTCCAGTGTTTTTTGTGTTCATTGTTCATTAGGACGGTTACAACTGTTGTAACTTTTCATTGATTCATGTTTATATCGTTGATTGCGACAATTATAACCGCCGAATTTTCTTAATGATTTTTGTCTTTTTGTTTATTACGACGGTTACCAACTGTCATAACTTTGTGTATAGTATTATTTTATTTAGATTTTTTTATTTATTTTAATTATTATCTATTAAAATATTTTTAAATATATTATTATTTTTTCAATATTATTTATTTTCTTAAAATTATTTCCACAAAAATATTTTTATTTTCTGATAATTTTTTAATACTTCTTTATTTTTTTATATGATTTTCTATATTACTTTTTAAAATAGTAAAATTAAATACAGTCATAAACATGTTATATATATAATCATTTAATATCCATAAAACATGTAATATCCATAATCATAATATCCTAATCTTATAATAATAAGCATCATAAAGCCAAAAATACATAAAAAAAAAGTTCATAAGAACGTCTACCATCAACAGGTAGCTATAAAAGCACATAGAAAAACATATCAAAGTCTAATTTGTCTTTCTTGATGATACATTATCTGCAATTCGGTAGTTTGACTCAGAAGAACGTCTACCATCAGCAGATGACTCCAATCCCTAAAAAAAAAGTATTAAACTTAGAATAACGTCTTCCACTAGAATGAACCATCAATCTTAAACTTATATATTTTAAAGATAATAATAGATTTCATGAAAATCATACCTGTCTTCCACTTGAATTTTTCATTTGCATTAAGAATTCAATTTCTGCTTTCCTAGCATTGTCCGTTTTCTTTAAGAATGTGATTGCCTCCATCAAGTCATAAATTTTTTAATTCTATTTTTAAAGCACATTAATTTCTTTTTGCATTTCTTTTATTTTTTCATTTTCTTCAACAGAAGACGACGATCTCGTAGATCTATTAATCTGAGATGACGTAACTCCAAGTCCCATACTACGAACATATCCAGGATGTTCTTTTCCAAATACTTTCTGAAATGCCTCATTTTCAGGCACGGAATCCTTAATTGCAGCTTGTAATTTTTCCTGCACATGCAAAAGAGCAAATTAAGCTACTGTTTATATAACAAAGATCATGATGCAACAAACTTAATATCTTAAAAATATTATTGAAGAAATATTTGCATAGTATCTTAATATCTTTTTGGATGTATGTATGTTCAACATATTACTAAATCCAACAAACACAGGACATAGGTGAACTTTCGTTCACTCTAATTATATATACAATGATTAACCATCTTCAAACCACAAATCCAACAAACACATCACCAATTTCAGTTTTTGTTCTACATCTCATAGAATTATCAAGAAGAGCAGCTTTAATAAATATAAGTGTGAGAATGTAATGAAAGTTACATTGTGGCCATATATAATTCAGGAAGACCATTCTAACAAACTCAGCTTCAATTAATTTAGCTTTTATTTTAATTTCGTGTACAATTAAAATGTATTTCAAAGACTCTATCAATGCATGATCTAAAGTCTGTAGACATATTCTAAACCAACAAAACACCACCACCTCCAAGTCAGTCCGTATTTCATAATAGCTCCATATTAAAGTCTAAAAAACTAAGATAATATGACAGGAAGTATGAAATGAGACTAAACAAAAAACCTTATGTATAAGCTTATGTATAATTAAGAGTTGTTTAGAGAGTTGTTTGATGTCATCTCTATAAAGATATTCCAAGTTAATTAATGGAAAGTGTTGTTTTCTCCTCTGCTGAAGTTTTTTTAATGGATAACTTTCATTAAGATGTATAATTAAGTTATTCCAACTTAGAAAACAAATGTTAAGATATATCCTTTCAAAAATTTCTAATATTTCAAAGGGTATTTTTTTTTTAATAAGCTAAAAATTCGTATAAACAGGAGTACAAAGGGGTACTCCAACCCGTATACATCTAAAGCCTGCTTAAATATCACCGGCTACAAAAATCACTCGGAGAATTAACCCAAGTGAAATAATTACAAAAATAAAAACTTTTATAACTCCTACCTATCCACCACCAAGAATAAATAAAAATACGATTTGAAATCATATCAAAATCCCACAATTCCTCCCTAAAAATAATATTGTTACGACATAACCACAGGATCCAAGAAATTGATAACCATAACCCTATTGCTATTCTAACCACCACCCCTCTATCGACACAACCCTGTATCCAACATAATAAGTGAGTGACCATATTTCCTACTAATATACACGGTATCCCCAACCATTTACAAGCAAAATTCCACACCATAATAGATTTACCACATAGAAATAGTACATGTTCAGCCGACTCCATATCGAGGAAGCAAAAAGGGCAAGACATCTCATAACTATTAGAAACAATTCCTCTCCGATACAAATTATCTCTCGTTGGAATTCGCCTATGGAGCATCCTCCACCCAAACACTTTCACCTTAAACGGTACTTGCGCTAGCCAAATTAACTTCAATGCCGCTTTCGTTTCATCTCCTACCTATCTTAATGGAAGTTATTCGAGCATGAAATGTTAAGATATATCCTTCAATGTTAAGATATTTTCGTTGTATTATGAAATGTTTGAAAGGATATATCTTAACTTTTGTTTTTAGTATTTCATTATATAAGTTAATTTATGGAAAGTCTTGTTTTCTCCTTTCAAATATATCCATTGAATTGTTAAGATACGTATATTAATGCCGAAAGCTTGTTAAGATATATCCTTTCTTAGTCTTCTACATGCTAGAAAACTTTCTTTTACCTATTAGATTATGTTCATGGAAATTGATGTTTCTCTTCAAGAAGTAAGATTCAGCAGCATTTGAAATTCTTAGAAGGAGAAACTTGTAGTTTTGCCCTCACACTCATGATATTTATGTACCTTTTATTAATATTTATTCTCATGGTCATATACCACATTTTTGTTAAATTAACTTTTTTAATTATTGATGATTTTGTTACCATATAAATGTAAACCTAAATATTTTCTCAATTAATTTTAGGTGTATTTTTTATCATTTTTTATATATATTAAGATGATTAATAAATATTATTACTTTTTAATAATATTTTATATTTCTTTAATAATATTACTAATTATTTATTACTTTATTTGATCAATTTCTTTATTTGAATATTGACAAATCAATAATTATTTGAATAATTAGTTACTGGATGGGAGAATTGAGATAGTACTAATTTTGCTTTTTATACTTTATAGACATATCCATGTTTCTCCATTACCAAAGATTCTTGCTAATTAATGAATCTAATTCCTCATCATTAACAATTTGGAACTTCATCGTTGGATACAACTGATGTTTATTTTTAAAAGGGAAAAAGTCGATAAAACTCTACAATAACATAAAGAGAGTCATCACAACCAAATTAAGGTTCGGGAGTCGGTTATGCACGAAAAAGGTATTAGCACCCAACGAGATCCGTTGTATCCAACGGGAACAGTTTAATCAGCTTTGCGAATGAGAATGTTAGCATAAGGTATTTTTGATTTCTTCAAATTATTAAAAGTATTTAAATGAAAAGAAAAGGTCTAAAAATATTTTATTAGGGTGTTTGACGAGACATTGAATCTCGCTCTTACGTATCCCATGTGTGATGGGGAACTCAAAGCTACGTAGTTATGGGTGGCAAATATTTGTTTGTTGGTCGATTTTAGCTAAAGATGTTTAGGTCGCATTCGAGCGGTAAAACATTAATTGCTACCCGCGCATGGGAGACGTGAACGTTGTTTTTGCTTCACGTCAGAATGAATTTAACATGATTCGAAAATCCATCAGATTATGTTTTAATTGCATTCAAGCAGAAAACGTGGCTTGCTACTCGCATATAGGAGGAATGAAGCATTGATTGTGCTTTGCATCAGAATGGATAAAACATCGTTACTTTATAAAATGTTTTCGTCGCGCTGAAGCGGAAAAAGTAAGTTTGATTGGTTGAGGTTATTTTTAGGTGGATGACGAGTATTCGAAAGGCAAGGTGTTACAGCTTGTATTCAAATAGTTGGGAGAAAAAGGGATATTACATCTAGTTAATCCTTTTTCATTCGATTTTATTTTGAAAATATGTGATACGAACTGAGTTATGATTTCTTAACGGAAGACAAGCATTCGAAAAACAAGCTATTACGACTTGTATCTGAGTGCTCGAGGAAAAAAGTGATATACATCTAATTAGTCATTTTTCTTCCACGAAAGAATGCACTAAAGTCGGTTAATTATTGTATTTTTGAACGAAAGATAAGTACCCGAAAGGAAGGCTACTACGACTTGTATCTGGATACTCAAGGAAAAAAGAGGCTTAAGCCCAATTAATCATTTTTCACCCGATTTTTGTTTGTTAAAGAGGTTGATATTTTAGAATTTGAAATTAACCAAACCTGACTCAAAATCCCATTATAAAAAACTCAATTAGAATAAATATAGAAAGAACAAAATAGAATAAATAAAATGAAAATTAAAAATAAACAAAGGTTTAAAGGGAGAATGCATAGTAAGAGTACCCAAAACTCAACTCAACATTTTATTGCTCACTTTAAATTTAAATAAAAACCTAATACAGTATAATCTTAATTACTAAAAAAAATTGGAATGCTAGATAGACTTGTGTAGAAAACATAACAACATGGCTTGATATCGCTTGGTTACCGATATGGATTGTTGTAAGCACCTTTTGTCTTGGTCTGTAACCTTACGTGGTAGATGCAAAGTAGAATTGCTTTGCTCCATGTAATTTATTGTTTGTTGGCATCTTTGGAAGACAAGGAATGATGTGCTATTCAATGACGAAGTATGTAATGTCGATAATATATTTTATAGGATTGTTGTTTCCTCTTGGAAATGGTAGGGCATAGCTGATAAAGGTAGGATGGTTTGTTCTTTATATGAGTGGACCAAGTTCCCTCTTCTTGGGTTGTATTAATTTTGGATCTTGAACTTTTGTTCTTCTTAGATCGTTTTTGATATGCTATCGAGATTCTTCTTTGTATCCTTTGGGGTAGGAGATCCCCTTAATCTCCTATTATTGAATTTGAATCTTAGCTTATCAACAAAAAAAAAAACCAGCCATTTTTAAACTCAAAGCAATAACAATAAAGGCTCACAAAAGTGTTTCTTTCCACCTTCCATAATAAAAAATGAGAATAAAAAACTTATACAAATCGCAAGCCAATCCTCACGGTTCTTCTATCCATTTTTTTCAATAAAATCGAAATAAAAAATTCAAACTATGAATCATAAATAAAAAATGGAAAGAGGAAAAAAAGAAACCTTCAACAGCGCCAATGATGGAACTTCGGTGAGGAAGGGTTGTTGCAACTTCGGAGGAAGGGTTGTCAGACGGAACGGACGATACAAATAATGGAAGATATGTTAAGTGCTTGTGTGCTTAGAAGTGGAGGAAATTGGATAAAACTTTTACCGTTGATCGAGTTTTCATATAACAATAGTTATCATGCGAGTATTGGCATGGCTCCTTACGAGGCATTATATGGAAGGAAATGTAGGACGCCTCGGTGTTGGGCAAAAGTTGGTGAGGATATGATTTTACGACCAGAGTTTATTCAATAGACTACGAAAAAGATTAGAATGATCCGTGATAAAGTAAAAAAAGTGCAAGATCGGCATAAAAGTTATGCGGATAACCGAAGTAGACCTTTAGAATTTGTTGAAGGTGATCACGTGTTTTTGAAAGTTACTCCGAGATTGAGGTTGAAAGGACCGTTTAAGTCACGAAAGATAAGTCTGAGATACGTGGGACCGTATCAAATTCTCGAAAGGATTGGTGAAGTAGCTTACAGATTAGCCTTATCGCCTTCTCTTTCAGAAATTCATGATGTTTTTCATGTGTCACAGCTTCGGAATTTTGTCCCAGATCCTCTTCTGCCAATTCTACCAGATATAGTTGAGATCGAAACAAATTTGATGTTTGAACCTCAACCAAGCGGTATCACATGAAGAGAAACTAAGTTACTAAGGAATAAAGAGATTTCTCTTGTGAAAGTTCTGTGGGACGAGACGCATCCAGGCGATGCAACTTGGGGACTAGAATCCGAGATGCGAGATGCTTACCCTCATCTTTTCAAGTAATCTTTAAATTCGAGGACGAATTTCTATTTAAGGAGGGGAGGATGTAATACCCCATATTTTAATTACTCTGGATAATATTAGTTGTGATCAACTGAGTTCCGGTGTACTCTGAGAAATTATCTGCAAAGATAATTAGAGTAACTGTTGAGTTCAGAACAAATCCAATTAATATTATCTGACTCTGATGTTTTAATTATTGGAGCTATAGAAACTATTTGGACAATTAGTAGTGTTACTAATTAATGATATTTCTCTATATCATTTCTTTCCACACTTTTTCCAACAAAAGAAACAAAGAAAGAAAAAGATGGAAAGAAGTTAGAGAGAAGGAAGAGGAAAGGAAGGAAAAAGAGGAGAAAACCAAGAAGAGGGAAAGATCAAGATCATCATCTCTTCTTCATCCAATCATCTCATCTTCTTCATCATCATCCTTTAATCAAGGTGGGTTCTAGATAGATGCTTTAGTTCTAGATTTTCTCGAGTTTTAGAGTTAGGTTTGATATTGTGAGAAAATGAGTAATCTTGCTAAAATCATGAATCTAACGGTTAAAAATCGATATAAATTGCGTAGTATATTTGTAATATGCATATGAACATTGTTGATACTTGTTTTTGTTGTTTGAAAATGTTTTAGTTTGGAAAAGTTGGATTTTGAGGCTTGGGAACCATGTAAAACGCAGCAGAAAATTCTACTTCTGGTGCGTAGCGTCGGACGAAGCCTGGAGCGCCGGGCGACGCCAGGCGTGCGCCGCTGCTTCGCCGGGAGACAGCCACGAGCTGCATCAGGTTTTGATTCTGTAACTTTGGGTTTTTGGCATGGGTCTTACGCCCCAGCTTCGCCGGGCGAAGTAGAGGCGAAGGGGGAAGCGCCGGGCGAAGTCTGGAGCGTTGGGCGCTCCTGGGACTTTTTTTCAATGTTTTCTTTTCTTTTAAAACCCGTCACTTTTGACTCGTATACCCGATTTAAGCGTTCTTGGTACCAATGGAAAGCTATGAGAATTTTCTACGCTATGAAAGAGAAAAATGTCAGTTTTGTTGCCTGATTAAATAATCGGAGGAAAACCCAAAATGTGTGTAAGTATGATTGATTTATTATATGTACTTGTGGTATGATTATGTTATATCTTGCCTAATCTAATGTTGTGAAACATAATTGAGAGAGTAACATGCTTAAAATGAATTAGGAAGAGTTTGAAAACTTACCCCAAACCTAATGATATGATTCTAGGTTGTGAATAGAATTGTGATAGAAAATCTAGATGGCAAGGCTCGGGCACTTAATGTAGGAAGGTACATCCGCGACGAGATTGGTCTAGGAGAGAGTGAAACACTAGTATGGAACATGTTGAACTTTTGTGATTATGAGAAAAGGCGAATGTGGCATTAAGGCATTGTGGCCTTGTGATTGTCGAATACAATCACGTTTGTGTGTGTGATCACGTAATCGTAACTGTTTCACCCGAGTACGTTTCATGAGTCTCGAGCTCCTCTGAAACATGTACACATTTACTTGGCAGGTTTGATTCCGGTGTGTGAGTACTAATGGAGCCTAAGGGTAAAGAGACTTGTGACGGTTTATGGCCCGTGTGAAGTGACGGTTCATAACGTTTAGTGGCCCGTAGAACCCGAGTCCATTTCGTATGCCAAGTAACTACAAGGATCCATGACTCGGGTCGACTTCTAGACGTAGAAGCGGACGGGAAAAGGGGGTGCCTTGGTACAGGTTATCGATTAGTGATATTTTGAGATGGTGAACTCATGAACATGTTCCATATAGTGTGAGAATTGAGATTGTGAACTCGAAGTCCTTTCCCTTTCCCTTGGACTTGAGTTAGAATGGTTAGAACCTTGTACAACCGAGAGAATCTATAAGATAGGGAACTCACTGAGATTTGATATCTCACCCCACGTTGTTGATTATCCAAATTTTCCTTGGCTTTTTGGGATGGCAAGACTTCCGTTGTGGAGATTATTTTGAGATCATTGTTTGATCTAGTTCTTAGTTTCTTGGGACATCTTGTATACATTGTGCCATAGTTTTTTTGTATTAGGTATTTTTGGGGCATATAATGTATATAATGTGTTAACTAGCAACTTATGGTATTTCAGTACCAAAGACTTGGATTCATGTATAATATTTATGCTTTGATGTATGATATTATATGTGGGTGTTATAGTTGATTTGAGAAACTTCCAAAGAACACACATCAACCGATCAGACCTATAATTTGATCCCCAAAAAACTACCAGATCCAAAATATGTGCCCAAAATTACGCTACAAATAATAGTTTGTTTCTGAAGTGTGCAAATAGAGTTGATTTATTCTTGCTTCAATTTAAAGTATTGATGTCTTTTAAAAATTATGCTATACACTCAACATCCACAAAGGCGGTTAAAGCAGTATATATTATATTGAATAAATCACAAAAGTTAAAAAAAATAACAAAACTTATAACTAGCAGTGTATGACATGTAGCAGTAAAGTGAACATGTTGTAGCATACACCGACATACACCAGTGCACGTGAAACCGCAGAGAAAAGGCAAAACATAAGATTCTCAGCAGCATCAACAGGTGTAATCTTCACTTCACAAATTAACCTCTCAACCCTCTCAAACAGAGGTTCTTAAACAAAAATAATGTACATCATTTAAAATGGATTCATTCACAACCTTCAATTCTTAACCGAAAACCATAACTCTACAAAACCCATAAACCTGAGGTAAACCTAAGGAAAAAACAAACGCACAAAATACCCATTCAATTCGTAACCGAAAAATCTTAGAGTTACATCATCATAGATAAATAGATATAAATATAGATATAGATATCCAGAGCGAGGGAAACGAAGAGAAAGAAAGATCATGATTCACATACAGACACATTAAGAGAGAGTCTGGCAAAGAATGTTCTAAGATGAAAAATATTCAAAAGTAGAAGAATGGTTTTAGGGTTTTGATAGACTAACCTTTGCCTTTGCTTTTTTCGATTGAGAGCGGTGGTTTTCGTTTCTTTCGGTGGAGAGCTGTGGTTTCCGATTGAGCTTTGCGTATGTAGTTTTGGTTTTCATTTTCCTGACGAGCGTTCTGTGTTTTGTTTTAGGTGATAATGTGTTTTAAGTGGGAAAGTTAAAGTGGGGGACGACGGTTCATTTGTCAACCGTCACGATTCCTGTTGCAAGCATTGATAGAGGGCGGTTTCAAACCGTCACGATCCTTTATTTGGTATTATAAGGGGCGACGGTTGTTTTTACCGTCGTGACCTTTGGTTAATTTTTTAGATGTCAAAGTGCGAAACACGTACCTTGGAAGGTTTAAGGCGCGACAGTTTATTTACCGTCGTAATCTATATTTTAGGAAGGATGATTTAACCATCGTAAACTTAATTTTTGGGCAGTTTATGTTACAACTGTCGCAATCTTCATAAATTTTTTTAAAATATAAGGACGGTTGGTGTAAACCGTCGTGGCAACTGTCTCTACAGGAAAGTTATGACAGTTATCAAGTAACTGTCGTAAATTTTGTGTCGTAAAACCCTAATTTTCTTGTAGTAATTGCTTTATAAAAGATAAGGTCGACTTCCAATCGCGACATCTAGAATTTTTGATAAACATTCATCCCTTCTTGGAATATTTTGCCTTTCATGTACAAGTCGATAATTTTAGAGTAAGTTAGTATATTTGGATAATGTTCTGCACCTTCATTTCTTCAAATGGTTTGCTTGATTGATCTGGATTCCTCTTTTAAAATCTCTCTCTACTAAAAATTAATTTTAAGTATTAATGCAATTTCTTATTTTTGCATGGTTAATATGTGTTTGCCTTGAAGCTTGTATTTGAAACCAACTAGAAGGTAACCTAAACTTTAGACCTGATATAACCAACTTGATATAATTTGAGAGGAATTATGAAAAGTAAATTTTTTTGTTTGAATTAAAAAGCACATGAAAGTTGAGAATGTGTTTCTTTCAAAGTTTTTAAAGTTATTTGTGGACAAAAATATTAAAATTGAAATTTAATTTGTAAAGTTGTCGGATTTAACTACTAGTAATTTATAGTTACCGGAAAAAATAGTGTGATGATCTGGAATCAAACCCTATTGACACATAAATTGTCATCTTTGTTAGAACATGATTAGACAATAGTCTAACTAACTTTGAGTTAGTTAGTGGTTTGTTTGTATGATTACTTATGATATAAGTAATCTCTCCACATGTATGAAAAATGACCGATGCAGCGACCTGAATAATGATATTTTCTCACATTTTAAGAAGGTGTGCCTCCTTCAATAAAAAACAAAGTTTCTTTTTTCAAGGTGGGAAAAGTTGTTATTTTCATTATCCCCACTTTCGTATCATTCCTTCTTTCTCTATGGAACATTTTCATGGCTGATTCGTCAAAATTTCCGATGCCATTAATTTCCAAATTTGATGGAATTTACGCTCATTGGGCCATGTGTAACACCCTATTTCTTGACTCATAAAATTTTACAATAATTCAGAGTATATTTTCACCTAAAGGGTGTCGCACATTATCGGATAAAACACCTGTTATTAAATGAAACAACTTGAAGCAAAAAAATGAAACATTCATTAACACCTTCACATATATATGGTAAAAAACAATACTAGAACACAAACAATCATCAAAATCATTCTTAAAATTTCATATTCAACCTAAAACTTCATATTCAAACAAATTTCTCTGTTGAACCATAAGTTCGTCAATCATCAGACACACTATAATTCCTCTAAATTACTCAACTAAAAATTATTAATATAATTCATTTTAATTATTATATTATAACTAAAAAAATATCAATAACTGAGTAAACTGGTTTTATTACTCATTAGCTCGAAAATAAACCATCAATACTTAAAACATCTTAACAGGTTTTTCTTTAGCATTTTATTATATACTCATAGCTCATCAAAGGTTATAAAAAGTTCAAATATATAACTCAACAGAGTTCTCAAAGAACTATAAGAGCTCTTCCACAATTCCTAAATCTCATAAATGACATTGGAGTACTCTAAAGTGCTAAAAAGATGCTCCAATGACAGTCTTTTACAGATGATAACTCTAGTGAACTCTAAGGGGATTACATCTTTACTCAATATTGCTCAAAAATAACACAAAGTTACCAAACAGGTCGTTTATGCTAGAATTGCTCAAAAATGACCGAATTGAGCCCCAAACTCAATGTTAGTTATACAATAAAAAACTCAACACAATATTTAACAAATAAAAAATGAAAAATGAAAATGAAAAATCTTGACTGTCTTAAAATACCTTTTAATTTAAAGATGAAAATTGAAACCTGAAAATTGAAAAAGAAGTGGAAAAAAGTTGGAGGAGGAAAATTGTTGCAAGAGGAAATATCGTGGAGGAGGAAAAATTGAAAGAGGAAATTTGAGAAAGGAGCTGATTAAATCTGGGCTGCGTGAGAGAGAGAAAATATGAAAATATATAGAGCAATCAGCGACATGAATTTCACGTCGCAATCTTGCGAAATGAAATTCACATTGCAACTCCCTAACGGCTATAAAGTTGTGGCGTGGATAACATGACACTAATAAAGGTGTCAGTCAAATGTCCCCCATCAAATCCTGTCACTCAACTTCCCTCCTAAACGTTTTTTATTTTTGATTATAACGTTGCGACGTGATTTTCACGTCACAACTTAAATTTTGAAAATTTCAAATCTCCCCCCATCTGCCAACATGTGCACGTCTGACTTCATTATTATTTTTATTTTACTTTTCAATTTGCGACGTGATTATCACGTAACAACTATTTTTTTCTTTTTTTTCTGTCTTTCCCATGTGCAAGTCTGCCACTCAATTTTTTAAAAACCAAAACCTGTAGCGAAATGATAATCGCATCGCAACTCTTCTTTTTTGCCATGTGATTTTTACGTCACCATATCACGTAGTTTGAGAGTAGTTTTCTTGTAGTATCAAGTCTCAAATGTACACTTAGTTAAATTAATTTTTTTACAGAGAAATAATAATCTTAAAGATAATGTAATTTTAAAGTAGAATAACTTAGTAAAATAATTTGTTTTTAAAAATAATAAATATGTTAATAGTTTATTTTAATATATTTTATATACATTTAAAATATCAAAAACAAAATCTTCGTGAATTTGTTATAAAAGAAAAAAATTGACATTTATATATTAATTTGAAAGTTTGAAGTGGAGAAATGAAAAGAGGATTTAAATGGTGAAAAGCTGAAAGTGATGTCAAGATCTAAATTGTGGAAAAGTAACATTCAATTGAATTGGAAATGATAATCTACACTTACAGAATTTAGGGTAAACTTGTGATTATTAAATATAAATATCTATTACTAGTAATAATATAATAAAATAGACGTATGCAACTTTGTAGTCACCGGCACGGTTGCTCATGACATCGGAACTGGATTGAGTTGAATTTTAATTGAACTTATGCTGTTGAATTGTTTATCTTTAATATTATTATTCTGATATCAGTGTTACCATTAAGTCATTTTGTAAATTGTAAATGTATTTTTACATCTGATTAGCCACCAAACACCACCTATCTTGCAGCAATATCTCTTCTTATTATCTTTTTAATTTTTGACAATAGGCATTATTGGAAGCCTCTTGCAATAATGTAATGCATTGTACATTGGAGTAGGCTTAGTAATTATTGAAATGGTTTCACTCAATCTTCTATGAGAAGACACTCCTTTGGCTGATGCTTTTAAATCTAAAGGACTTACAACAACACTCCGTGTTGGCCTTTATGTTCAGGTAAATAACGTTTCAATATATATTGATGTGCCTTGTAGCATGTGCTAATGTACATGCATGACATAATTTTTCTCTCTGATGAGCAGTCTCGGCTATATGTTGGACTCGGCAAGGACGGTTTGCTACCTGCAATATTTGCTAAAGTTCATCCCAGATGTCACACACCTATTCATTCTCAAATTTGGGTTGGCTGTGTTTCCAATACTATGGTTGATCTCTCGCCGGAGAAGGTGCCTATACGACTTTTAACAACCTTTCGACTTTTCTTTTTTTCACAATTAGTGGTTGACTATTAATAGTTTGTTTTTTTTTTTGATAAGTTAAATTTATATATATCAAGGATACAAAGGGGTATCCCAACCCGAATACATCTAGAACCTTTTCACAAATCAAAGGCCACAAAAATCACTTGGAGAATTTACCCAAGTGTAATAATTACAAATTGAAGAACTTTTGTGATACTTTCCTAACCACCACCAAGTAAAAATGAGAATACGATGCGAAATCGTATCAAGATCCCAAAATTCATCCCTAAATATAATATTATTACGGGATGACCAAATGATCCAGCATATAGACAACATATATGATCAAATGATCCAAATAGTTTGTTAATTATATTGAATTTCTTATTTCAAAGTTGGCAATTGTTGACATGCATCAATTAATTATGGAGTTGAAAGTGATCACATTTGGCTTCATTCCTTGCTCTATCATTGTAATAAGGAACGTAATAGAAGACTCTACTAAATATTCATTGCTTCTTGGATCACTTTATAAAAAACAACATCAACCTCCAATCACGACATCTTAAATTCTCGATAAATATTCATTGCTTCTTGGAACATTTTGCAATTTGTGTACACGTCTATCATTGTAGAGAGTTAGTATATTTTAATATATGTTTCGCACCTTCATCTCTTCAAATAGTTTTCTAACTTCAGGGTACATGCCATTCCTTTCTTACTTGGACAACATAGTATTGTATGTTACAACGATTGTTTTGATTCCAGACATGTCCATCTCATTGCGCTTTTAATTGCTTCATCAAAATAGAAGTTGTCACATACAATGATATGTTGTCTAGGTATAGATGGCAGAAAATGTATGTTGAAGTTAGAAGACTAGTTGAAGAGACGAAGGCGCAAAACATATATCCAAATCCACTAACTTACTCTTCAATGATCGGCGTGTACACGAAATTTGAATTGTTCCAGGAAGCAAAGAATATTTATCAAGAATTCATGATGTCGCGATTGGAAGTCTGTGTTGTGTTTTATAGTGTAATCATAGTTCCACTATGCAAAAAATAGTTTAGTAGAGTCTTCAATTATATTGCTTATTGAAATTATAGATAAAGGAATCAAGGCAAATATGGTCACTTTCAACTCCATAATTGATACATGTCAATAATCGCCAACTTTGGAGTATGAAAATCGTTGTTTCTTTCCAAACTATTGAGTATTCAATTAAACAATCGTCTGTTACGCTTATTGATGTGTGTTTCAGACTAAGTCAGGTGACAACTTCATAGTTTTTTATATGTTTTTTTCTCTATGATGTGCTAAATCATTCTCAACCTACTAGTTCATCACATAACTATCCATCTCCTAGCTATTAGATCTATAGAAGTTATGTAGCATCGATTTATTGAATGTGTAAGGTATTTGACATATCTCAGTGCTCAACGTCATTACATTTGACTTTTTAAATTTATTTTTTAAAATGGTATATTTGTATTAGTATATTGCATTTGTTGTCAATGTTTGTGTCTGTAATTTATAGAATACGAGTCGCTTGTTACTTTTTAGTATTTCCTTATTATAAACGTAAAGAACAAATTTATGAATGATATCAGTTTGCTTGATTGATCCGGATTCTTCTTTCCACAATTTCATTATTTTATTACACTACTTTAGAATTATTAGTGAATCTTCTAAAATATCTCTCTACTATAAATTAATTTGAAGTATCAATCCAATTTCCTGTTTTTGCATGCTTAATATATGTTTACCTTGAAGCTTATATTTGAAAGCAACGAGAAGGGTACCCAAACATTAGACCTGATATAACCCAACTTTAGACCTGATATAATTTGAGAGGAGTTATTGAAAGTAAATATTTCTGTTGGAATTAAGAACCACAAGAAAGTTGAGAATGTGTTTCTTTAATTTGTAAAATTGTCGGATTTAACTACTAGTAATTTATGATAACAGTAAAAAAGAGGGAGATAATCGGGATTGAAACCCCGATTGACACATAAATTGTCATCTTTGTTAGAATATGATTGGTCAATAGTCTAACTAACTTTGAGTTAGTTAGGAGTTTGTTTGTGTGGCAACTTGTGATATAAGTAATCTCTCCACATGTATGAAAAGTGACCAATAATATTACAAGTTGAATAATGAACTTTTCTCACATTCTAACAAGTGGTATCATAAGCACTAGTTGCTGATTCAGGTGTGCCTTCTTCAACAAAAAAACACAATTTCTATTTTCAAGGTGGGAAAAGTTGTTATTTCCATTATCCTCACTCTCGTATTATTCCTTCTTTCCTCGACCTCGTCCCCGAGAATCCCTCCCTCTCCCTCCTCAATCGTTTCCCCAACGGTAACATACATTCATTCTTTCTATGCACTGTTTTTCTTCTTATAAACCAGTTTCTTTATTATTTTGATTTTATTTCAGGTTTAGAGATGAACAATAGAGGATTCAAATTGCTGATGTTCATTGTATTTTTTTTAATTTTTGACATTTTAGAAGGATTTGCCAATAAGCATTATTGGAATATGCTTAGTAATTACTGCAATGGTTCCATTTAATCTTCTAGAACAAGACGCTCCTTTAGCTGCAACTTTTAAATCTTAAGGACTGACAACAACACTCCTTGTTGGGCTCTATGTTCACGTAAATAAAGTAATATTGATTCATGTACCTGGTGACATGTGCTACTGTACATGCAAGACTGGGTTTTTCTTTCTGGTGAGCCGGCTATTTCTTGGGCTTGGCATGGATGGTTTACTACCCATAATATCTGTTAAGGATCACCCGAGACTCCACAACGCATTATTGCTGGTCTCTCAGGCAGAGAAGGCACTTATATAGCTTTTAACAAGATATGGCTTTTTATGTTTGCACAGTTAGTGTTTAATTATCAATAGTTTGTTAATTACTTTGAATTTCTTGTTTTAGGATTGTTGACTTGCATCAATTATGGTGTTGAACGTGACCACATTTGACTTCATTCTTTACTCTATCATTGGAATAAACAACATAATAGAAGACTCCACTAAACTATTTTTTCATAATGCATATATGATTCACTACAAGAAAATTGGCAAATTGCGACGGTTCATTTTGGCATATTACGACGGTTAGAGTCGTCGCAATTTGTAAGTTACGACGTTTTAGTACAGTCGCAGAATCGTGCCTCGCAAGGCAATATTGCGACTGTTGTGAAAACCGTCATACATATCGTTGTTATTTTTACGACGGGGTATCTAACTGACGTAAAATATACATTGTGACGGTTTCCAACCCTCTTAACCTGCTTAATGATTTTTGTTTTAATTTTGGAGTGTGACGGTTGTAACTGTCGTAATTTTCCGTTTGATACATGTTTATATGGTTGTTTGCGACGGTTATGACTGTCGTAACTCTCCAGTGTTTTTTGTGTTCATTGTTCATTAGGACGGTTACAACTGTTGTAACTTTTCATTTGATTCATGTTTATATCGTTGATTGCGACAATTATAACCGCCGAATTTTCTTAATGATTTTTGTTTTTTTGTTTATTACGACGGTTACCAACTGTCATAACTTTGTGTATAGTATTATTTTATTTATATTTTTTTATTTATTTTAATTATTATCTATTAAAATATTTTTAAATATATTATTATTTTTTCAATATTATTTATTTTCTTAAAATTATTTCCACAAAAATATTTTTATTTTCTGATAATTTTTTAATACTTCTTTATTTTTTTATATGATTTTCTATATTACTTTTTAAAATAGTAAAATTAAATACAGTCATAAACATGTTATATATATAATCATTTAATATCCATAAAACATGTAATATCCATAATCATAATATCCTAATCTTATAATAATAAGCATCATAAAGCCAAAAATACATAAAAAAAAAGTTCATAAGAACGTCTACCATCAACAGGTAGCTATAAAAGCACATAGAAAAACATATCAAAGTCTAATTTGTCTTTCTTGATGATACATTATCTGCAATTCGGTAGTTTGACTCAGAAGAACGTCTACCATCAGCAGATGACTCCAATCCCTAAAAAAAAAGTATTAAACTTAGAATAACGTCTTCCACTAGAATGAACCATCAATCTTAAACTTATATATTTTAAAGTTAATAATAGATTTCATGAAAATCATACCTGTCTTCCACTTGAATTTTTCATTTGCATTAAGAATTCAATTTCTGCTTTCCTAGCATTGTCCGTTTTCTTTAAGAATGTGATTGCCTCCATCAAGTCATAAATTTTTTAATTCTATTTTTAAAGCACATTAATTTCTTTTTGCATTTCTTTTATTTTTTCATTTTCTTCAACAGAAGACGACGATCTCGTAGATCTATTAATCTGAGATGACGTAACTCCAAGTCCCATACTACGAACATATCCAGGATGTTCTTTTCCAAATACTTTCTGAAATGCCTCATTTTCAGGCACGGAATCCTTAATTGCAGCTTGTAATTTTTCCTGCACATGCAAAAGAGCAAATTAAGCTACTGTTTATATAACAAAGATCATGATGCAACAAACTTAATATCTTAAAAATATTATTGAAGAAATATTTGCATAGTATCTTAATATCTTTTTGGATGTATGTATGTTCAACATATTACTAAATCCAACAAACACAGGACATAGGTGAACTTTCGTTCACTCTAATTATATATACAATGATTAACCATCTTCAAACCACAAATCCAACAAACACATCACCAATTTCAGTTTTTGTTCTACATCTCATAGAATTATCAAGAAGAGCAGCTTTAATAAATATAAGTGTGAGAATGTAATGAAAGTTACATTGTGGCCATATATAATTCAGGAAGACCATTCTAACAAACTCAGCTTCAATTAATTTAGCTTTTATTTTAATTTCGTGTACAATTAAAATGTATTTCAAAGACTCTATCAATGCATGATCTAAAGTCTGTAGACATATTCTAAACCAACAAAACACCACCACCTCCAAGTCAGTCCGTATTTCATAATAGCTCCATATTAAAGTCTAAAAAACTAAGATAATATGACAGGAAGTATGAAATGAGACTAAACAAAAAACCTTATGTATAAGCTTATGTATAATTAAGAGTTGTTTAGAGAGTTGTTTGATGTCATCTCTATAAAGATATTCCAAGTTAATTAATGGAAAGTGTTGTTTTCTCCTCTGCTGAAGTTTTTTTAATGGATAACTTTCATTAAGATGTATAATTAAGTTATTCCAACTTAGAAAACAAATGTTAAGATATATCCTTTCAAAAATTTCTAATATTTCAAAGGGTATTTTTTTTTTAATAAGCTAAAAATTCGTATAAACAGGAGTACAAAGGGGTACTCCAACCCGTATACATCTAAAGCCTGCTTAAATATCACCGGCTACAAAAATCACTCGGAGAATTAACCCAAGTGAAATAATTACAAAAATAAAAACTTTTATAACTCCTACCTATCCACCACCAAGAATAAATAAAAATACGATTTGAAATCATATCAAAATCCCACAATTCCTCCCTAAAAATAATATTGTTACAACATAACCACAGGATCCAAGAAATTGATAACCATAACCCTATTGCTATTCTAACCACCACCCCTCTATCGACACAACCCTGTATCCAACATAATAAGTGAGTGACCATATTTCCTACTAATATACACGGTATCCCCAACCATTTACAAGCAAAATTCCACACCATAATAGATTTACCACATAGAAATAGTACATGTTCAGCCGACTCCATATCGAGGAAGCAAAAAGGGCAAGACATCTCATAACTATTAGAAACAATTCCTCTCCGATACAAATTATCTCTCGTTGGAATTCGCCTATGGAGCATCCTCCACCCAAACACTTTCACCTTAAACGGTACTTGCGCTAGCCAAATTAACTTCAATGCCGCTTTCGTTTCATCTCCTACCTATCTTAATGGAAGTTATTCGAGCATGAAATGTTAAGATATATCCTTCAATGTTAAGATATTTTCGTTGTATTATGAAATGTTTGAAAGGATATATCTTAACTTTTGTTTTTAGTATTTCATTATATAAGTTAATTTATGGAAAGTCTTGTTTTCTCCTTTCAAATATATCCATTGAATTGTTAAGATACGTATATTAATGCCGAAAGCTTGTTAAGATATATCCTTTCTTAGTCTTCTACATGCTAGAAAACTTTCTTTTACCTATTAGATTATGTTCATGGAAATTGATGTTTCTCTTCAAGAAGTAAGATTCAGCAGCATTTGAAATTCTTAGAAGGAGAAACTTGTAGTTTTGCCCTCACACTCATGATATTTATGTACCTTTTATTAATATTTATTCTCATGGTCATATACCACATTTTTGTTAAATTAACTTTTTTAATTATTGATGATTTTGTTACCATATAAATGTAAACCTAAATATTTTCTCAATTAATTTTAGGTGTATTTTTTATCATTTTTTATATATATTAAGATGATTAATAAATATTATTACTTTTTAATAATATTTTATATTTCTTTAATAATATTACTAATTATTTATTACTTTATTTTATCAATTTCTTTATTTGAATATTGACAAATCAATAATTATTTGAATAATTAGTTACTGGATGGGAGAATTGAGATAGTACTAATTTTGCTTTTTATACTTTATAGACATATCCATGTTTCTCCATTACCAAAGATTCTTGCTAATTAATGAATCTAATTCCTCATCATTAACAATTTGGAACTTCATCGTTGGATACAACTGATGTTTATTTTTAAAAGGGAAAAAGTCGATAAAACTCTACAATAACATAAAGAGAGTCATCACAACCAAATTAAGGTTCGGGAGTCGGTTATGCACGAAAAAGGTATTAGCACCCAACGAGATCCGTTGTATCCAACGGGAACAGTTTAATCAGCTTTGCGAATGAGAATGTTAGCATAAGGTATTTTTGATTTCTTCAAATTATTAAAAGTATTTAAATGAAAAGAAAAGGTCTAAAAATATTTTATTAGGGTGTTTGACGAGACATTGAATCTCGCTCTTACGTATCCCATGTGTGATGGGGAACTCAAAGCTACGTAGTTATGGGTGGCAAATATTTGTTTGTTGGTCGATTTTAGCTAAAGATGTTTAGGTCGCATTCGAGCGGTAAAACAGTAATTGCTACCCGCGCATGGGAGACGTGAACGTTGTTTTTGCTTCACGTCAGAATGAATTTCACATGATTCGAAAATCCATCAGATTATGTTTTAATTGCATTCAAGCAGAAAACGTGGCTTGCTACTCGCATATAGGAGGAATGAAGCATTGATTGTGCTTTGCATCAGAATGGATAAAACATCGTTACTTTATAAAATATTTTCGTCACGCTGAAGCGGAAAAAGTAAGTTTGATTGGTTGAGGTTATTTTTAGGTGGATGACGAGTATTCGAAAGGCAAGGTGTTACAGCTTGTATTCAAATAGTTGGGAGAAAAAGGGATATTACATCTAGTTAATCCTTTTTCATTCGATTTTATTTTGAAAATATGTGATACGAACTGAGTTATGATTTCTTAACGGAAGACAAGCATTCGAAAAATAAGCTATTACGACTTGTATCTGAGTGCTCGAGGAAAAAAGTGATATACATCTAATTAGTCATTTTTCTTCCACGAAAGAATGCACTAAAGTCGGTTAATTATTGTATTTTGGAACGAAAGATAAGTACCCGAAAGGAAGGCTACTACGACTTGTATCTGGATACTCAAGGAAAAAAGAGGCTTAAGCCCAATTAATCATTTTTCACCCGATTTTTGTTTGTTAAAGAGGTTGATATTTTAGAATTTGAAATTAACCAAACATGACTCAAAATCCCATTATAAAAAACTCAATTAGAATAAATATAGAAAGAACAAAACAGAATAAATAAAATGAAAATTAAAAATAAACAAAGGTTTAAAGGGAGAATGCATAGTAAGAGTACCCAAAACTCAACTCAACATTTTATTGCTCACTTTAAATTTAAATAAAAACCTAATACAGTATAATCTTAATTACTAAAAAAAATTGGAATGCTAGATAGACTTGTGTAGAAAACATAACAACATGGCTTGATATCGCTTGGTTACCGATATGGATTGTTGTAAGCACCTTTTGTCTTGGTCTGTAACCTTACGTGGTAGATGCAAAGTAGAATTGCTTTGCTCCATGTAATTTATTGTTTGTTGGCATCTTTGGAAGACAAGGAATGATGTGCTATTCAATGACGAAGTATGTAATGTCGATAATATATTTTATAGGATTGTTGTTTCCTCTTGGAAATGGTAGGGCATAGCTGATAAAGGTAGGATGGTTTGTTCTTTATATGAGTGGACCAAGTTCCCTCTTCTTGGGTTGTATTAATTTTGGATCTTGAACTTTTGTTCTTCTTAGATCGTTTTTGATATGCTATCGAGATTCTTCTTTGTATCCTTTGGGGTAGGAGATCCCCTTAATCTCCTATTATTGAATTTGAATCTTAGCTTATCAACAAAAAAAAAAACCAGCCATTTTTAAACTCAAAGCAATAACAATAAAGGCTCACAAAAGTGTTTCTTTCCACCTTCCATAATAAAGAATAAGAATAAAAAACTTATACAAATCGCAAGCCAATCCTCACGGTTCTTCTATCCATTTTTTTCAATAAAATCGAAATAAAAAATTCAAACTATGAATCATAAATAAAAAATGGAAAGAGGAAAAAAAGAAACCTTCAACAGCGCCAATGATGGAACTTCGGTGAGGAAGGGTTGTTGCAACTTCGGAGGAAGGGTTGTCAGACGGAACGGACGATACAAATAATGGAAGATATGTTAAGTGCTTGTGTGCTTAGAAGTGGAGGAAATTGGATAAAACTTTTACCGTTGATCGAGTTTTCATATAACAATAGTTATCATGCGAGTATTGGCATGGCTCCTTACGAGGCATTATATGGAAGGAAATGTAGGACGCCTCGGTGTTGGGCAAAAGTTGGTGAGGATATGATTTTAGGACCAGAGTTTATTCAATAGACTACGAAAAAGATTAGAATGATCCGTGATAAAGTAAAAAAAGTGCAAGATCGGCATAAAAGTTATGCGGATAACCGAAGTAGACCTTTAGAATTTGTTGAAGGTGATCACGTGTTTTTGAAAGTTACTCCGAGATTGAGGTTGAAAGGACCGTTTAAGTCGCGAAAGATAAGTCTGAGATACGTGGGACCGTATCAAATTCTCGAAAGGATTGGTGAAGTAGCTTACAGATTAGCCTTATCGCCTTCTCTTTCAGAAATTCATGATGTTTTTCATGTGTCACAGCTTCGGAATTTTGTCCCAGATCCTCTTCTGCCAATTCTACCAGATATAGTTGAGATCGAAACAAATTTGATGTTTGAACCTCAACCAAGCGGTATCACATGAAGAGAAACTAAGTTACTAAGGAATAAAGAGATTTCTCTTGTGAAAGTTCTGTGGGACGAGACGCATCCAGGCGATGCAACTTGGGGACTAGAATCCGAGATGCGAGATGCTTACCCTCATCTTTTCAAGTAATCTTTAAATTCGAGGACGAATTTCTATTTAAGGAGGGGAGGATGTAATACCCCATATTTTAATTACTCTGGATAATATTAGTTGTGATCAACTGAGTTCCGGTGTACTCTGAGAAATTATCTGCAAAGATAATTAGAGTAACTGTTGAGTTCAGAACAAATCCAATTAATATTATCTGACTCTGATGTTTTAATTATTGGAGCTATAGAAACTATTTGGACAATTAGTAGTGTTACTAATTAATGATATTTCTCTATATCATTTCTTTCCACACTTTTTCCAACAAAAGAAACAAAGAAAGAAAAAGATGGAAAGAAGTTAGAGAGAAGGAAGAGGAAAGGAAGGAAAAAGAGGAGAAAACCAAGAAGAGGGAAAGATCAAGATCATCATCTCTTCTTCATCCAATCATCTCATCTTCTTCATCATCATCCTTTAATCAAGGTGGGTTCTAGATAGATGCTTTAGTTCTAGATTTTCTCGAGTTTTAGAGTTAGGTTTGATATTGTGAGAAAATGAGTAATCTTGCTAAAATCATGAATCTAACGGTTAAAAATCGATATAAATTGCGTAGTATAATCGTAATATGCATATGAACATTGTTGATACTTGTTTTTGTTGTTTGAAAATGTTTTAGTTTGGAAAAGTTGGATTTTGAGGCTTGGGAACCATGTAAAACGCAGCAGAAAATTCTACTTCTGGTGCGTAGCGTCGGACGAAGCCTGGAGCGCCGGGCGACGCCAGGCGTGCGCCGCTGCTTCGCCGGGAGACAGCCACGAGCTGCATCAGGTTTTGATTCTGTAACTTTGGGTTTTTGGCATGGGTCTTACGCCCCAGCTTCGCCGGGCGAAGTAGAGGCGAAGGGGGAAGCGCCGGGCGAAGTCTGGAGCGTTGGGCGCTCCTGGGACTTTTTTTCAATGTTTTCTTTTCTTTTAAAACCCGTCACTTTTGACTCGTATACCCGATTTAAGCGTTCTTGGTACCAATGGAAAGCTATGAGAATTTTCTACGCTATGAAAGAGAAAAATGTCAGTTTTGTTGCCTGATTAAATAATCGGAGGAAAACCCAAAATGTGTGTAAGTATGATTGATTTATTATATGTACTTGTGGTATGATTATGTTATATCTTGCCTAATCTAATGTTGTGAAACATAATTGAGAGAGTAACATGCTTAAAATGAATTAGGAAGAGTTTGAAAACTTACCCCAAACCTAATGATATGATTCTAGGTTGTGAATAGAATTGTGATAGAAAATCTAGATGGCAAGGCTCGGGCACTTAATGTAGGAAGGTACATCCGCGACGAGATTGGTCTAGGAGAGAGTGAAACACTAGTATGGAACATGTTGAACTTTTGTGATTATGAGAAAAGGCGAATGTGGCATTAAGGCATTGTGGCCTTGTGATTGTCGAATACAATCACGTTTGTGTGTGTGATCACGTAATCGTAATTGTTTCACCCGAGTACGTTTCATGAGTCTCGAGCTCCTCTGAAACATGTACACATTTACTTGGCAGGTTTGATTCCGGTGTGTGAGTACTAATGGAGCCTAAGGGTAAAGAGACTTGTGACGGTTTATGGCCCGTGTGAAGTGACGGTTCATAACGTTTAGTGGCCCGTAGAACCCGAGTCCATTTCGTATGCCAAGTAACTACAAGGATCCATGACTCGGGTCGACTTCTAGACGTAGAAGCGGACGGGAAAAGGGGGTGCCTTGGTACAGGTTATCGATTAGTGATATTTTGAGATGGTGAACTCATGAACATGTTCCATATAGTGTGAGAATTGAGATTGTGAACTCGAAGTCCTTTCCCTTTCCCTTGGACTTGAGTTAGAATGGTTAGAACCTTGTACAACCGAGAGAATCTATAAGATAGGGAACTCACTGAGATTTGATATCTCACCCCACGTTGTTGATTATCCAAATTTTCCTTGGCTTTTTGGGATGGCAAGACTTCCGTTGTGGAGATTATTTTGAGATCATTGTTTGATCTAGTTCTTAGTTTCTTGGGACATCTTGTATACATTGTGCCATAGTTTTTTTGTATTAGGTATTTTTGGGGCATATAATGTATATAATGTGTTAACTAGCAACTTATGGTATTTCAGTACCAAAGACTTGGATTCATGTATAATATTTATGCTTTGATGTATGATATTATATGTGGGTGTTATAGTTGATTTGAGAAACTTCCAAAGAACACACATCAACCGATCAGACCTATAATTTGATCCCCAAAAAACTACCAGATCCAAAATATGTGCCCAAAATTACGCTACAAATAATAGTTTGTTTCTGAAGTGTGCAAATAGAGTTGATTTATTCTTGCTTCAATTTAAAGTATTGATGTCTTTTAAAAATTATGCTATACACTCAACATCCACAAAGGCGGTTAAAGCAGTATATATTATATTGAATAAATCACAAAAGTTAAAAAAAATAACAAAACTTATAACTAGCAGTGTATGACATGTAGCAGTAAAGTGAACATGTTGTAGCATACACCGACATACACCAGTGCACGTGAAACCGCAGAGAAAAGGCAAAACATAAGATTCTCAGCAGCATCAACAGGTGTAATCTTCACTTCACAAATTAACCTCTCAACCCTCTCAAACAGAGGTTCTTAAACAAAAATAATGTACATCATTTAAAATGGATTCATTCACAACCTTCAATTCTTAACCGAAAACCATAACTCTACAAAACCCATAAACCTGAGGTAAACCTAAGGAAAAAACAAACGCACAAAATACCCATTCAATTCGTAACCGAAAAATCTTAGAGTTACATCATCATAGATAAATAGATATAAATATAGATATAGATATCCAGAGCGAGGGAAACGAAGAGAAAGAAAGATCATGATTCACATACAGACACATTAAGAGAGAGTCTGGCAAAGAATGTTCTAAGATGAAAAATATTCAAAAGTAGAAGAATGGTTTTAGGGTTTTGATAGACTAACCTTTGCCTTTGCTTTTTTCGATTGAGAGCGGTGGTTTTCGTTTCTTTCGGTGGAGAGCTGTGGTTTCCGATTGAGCTTTGCGTATGTAGTTTTGGTTTTCATTTTCCTGACGAGCGTTCTGTGTTTTGTTTTAGGTGATAATGTGTTTTAAGTGGGAAAGTTAAAGTGGGGGACGACGGTTCATTTGTCAACCGTCACGATTCCTGTTGCAAGCATTGATAGAGGGCGGTTTCAAACCGTCACGATCCTTTATTTGGTATTATAAGGGGCGACGGTTGTTTTTACCGTCGTGACCTTTGGTTAATTTTTTAGATGTCAAAGTGCGAAACACGTACCTTGGAAGGTTTAAGGCGCGACAGTTTATTTACCGTCGTAATCTATATTTTAGGAAGGATGATTTAACCATCGTAAACTTAATTTTTGGGCAGTTTATGTTACAACTGTCGCAATCTTCATAAATTTTTTTAAAATATAAGGACGGTTGGTGTAAACCGTCGTGGCAACTGTCTCTACAGGAAAGTTATGACAGTTATCAAGTAACTGTCGTAAATTTTGTGTCGTAAAACCCTAATTTTCTTGTAGTAATTGCTTTATAAAAGATAAGGTCGACTTCCAATCGCGACATCTAGAATTTTTGATAAACATTCATCCCTTCTTGGAATATTTTGCCTTTCATGTACAAGTCGATAATTTTAGAGTAAGTTAGTATATTTGGATAATGTTCTGCACCTTCATTTCTTCAAATGGTTTGCTTGATTGATCTGGATTCCTCTTTTAAAATCTCTCTCTACTAAAAATTAATTTTAAGTATTAATGCAATTTCTTATTTTTGCATGGTTAATATGTGTTTGCCTTGAAGCTTGTATTTGAAACCAACTAGAAGGTAACCTAAACTTTAGACCTGATATAACCAACTTGATATAATTTGAGAGGAATTATGAAAAGTAAATTTTTTTGTTTGAATTAAAAAGCACATGAAAGTTGAGAATGTGTTTCTTTCAAAGTTTTTAAAGTTATTTGTGGACAAAAATATTAAAATTGAAATTTAATTTGTAAAGTTGTCGGATTTAACTACTAGTAATTTATAGTTACCGGAAAAAATAGTGTGATGATCTGGAATCAAACCCTATTGACACATAAATTGTCATCTTTGTTAGAACATGATTAGACAATAGTCTAACTAACTTTGAGTTAGTTAGTGGTTTGTTTGTATGATTACTTATGATATAAGTAATCTCTCCACATGTATGAAAAATGACCGATGCAGCGACCTGAATAATGATATTTTCTCACATTTTAAGAAGGTGTGCCTCCTTCAATAAAAAACAAAGTTTCTTTTTTCAAGGTGGGAAAAGTTGTTATTTTCATTATCCCCACTTTCGTATCATTCCTTCTTTCTCTATGGAACATTTTCATGGCTGATTCGTCAAAATTTCCGATGCCATTAATTCCCAAATTTGATGGAATTTACGCTCATTGGGCCATGTGTAACACCCTATTTCTTGACTCATAAAATTTTACAATAATTCAGAGTATATTTTCACCTAAAGGGTGTCGCACATTATCGGATAAAACACCTGTTATTAAATGAAACAACTTGAAGCAAAAAAATGAAACATTCATTAACACCTTCACATATATATGGTAAAAAACAATACTAGAACACAAACAATCATCAAAATCATTCTTAAAATTTCATATTCAACCTAAAACTTCATATTCAAACAAATTTCTCTGTTGAACCATAAGTTCGTCAATCATCAGACACACTATAATTCCTCTAAATTACTCAACTAAAAATTATTAATATAATTCATTTTAATTATTATATTATAACTAAAAAAATATCAATAACTGAGTAAACTGGTTTTATTACTCATTAGCTCGAAAATAAACCATCAATACTTAAAACATCTTAACAGGTTTTTCTTTAGCATTTTATTATATACTCATAGCTCATCAAAGGTTATAAAAAGTTCAAATATATAACTCAACAGAGTTCTCAAAGAACTATAAGAGCTCTTCCACAATTCCTAAATCTCATAAATGACATTGGAGTACTCTAAAGTGCTAAAAAGATGCTCCAATGACAGTCTTTTACAGATGATAACTCTAGTGAACTCTAAGGGGATTACATCTTTACTCAATATTGCTCAAAAATAACACAAAGTTACCAAACAGGTCGTTTATGCTAGAATTGCTCAAAAATGACCGAATTGAGCCCCAAACTCAATGTTAGTTATACAATAAAAAACTCAACACAATATTTAACAAATAAAAAATGAAAAATGAAAATGAAAAATCTTGACTGTCTTAAAATACCTTTTAATTTAAAGATGAAAATTGAAACCTGAAAATTGAAAAAGAAGTGGAAAAAAGTTGGAGGAGGAAAATTGTTGCAAGAGGAAATATCGTGGAGGAGGAAAAATTGAAAGAGGAAATTTGAGAAAGGAGCTGATTAAATCTGGGCTGCGTGAGAGAGAGAAAATATGAAAATATATAGAGCAATCAGCGACATGAATTTCACGTCGCAATCTTGCGAAATGAAATTCACATTGCAACTCCCTAACGGCTATAAAGTTGTGGCGTGGATAACATGACACTAATAAAGGTGTCAGTCAAATGTCCCCCATCAAATCCTGTCACTCAACTTCCCTCCTAAACGTTTTTTATTTTTGATTATAACGTTGCGACGTGATTTTCACGTCACAACTTAAATTTTGAAAATTTCAAATCTCCCCCCATCTGCCAACATGTGCACGTCTGACTTCATTATTATTTTTATTTTACTTTTCAATTTGCGACGTGATTATCACGTAACAACTATTTTTTTCTTTTTTTTCTGTCTTTCCCATGTGCAAGTCTGCCACTCAATTTTTTAAAAACCAAAACCTGTAGCGAAATGATAATCGCATCGCAACTCTTCTTTTTTGCCATGTGATTTTTACGTCACCATATCACGTAGTTTGAGAGTAGTTTTCTTGTAGTATCAAGTCTCAAATGTACACTTAGTTAAATTAATTTTTTTACAGAGAAATAATAATCTTAAAGATAATGTAATTTTAAAGTAGAATAACTTAGTAAAATAATTTGTTTTTAAAAATAATAAATATGTTAATAGTTTATTTTAATATATTTTATATACATTTAAAATATCAAAAACAAAATCTTCGTGAATTTGTTATAAAAGAAAAAAATTGACATTTATATATTAATTTGAAAGTTTGAAGTGGAGAAATGAAAAGAGGATTTAAATGGTGAAAAGCTGAAAGTGATGTCAAGATCTAAATTGTGGAAAAGTAACATTCAATTGAATTGGAAATGATAATCTACACTTACAGAATTTAGGGTAAACTTGTGATTATTAAATATAAATATCTATTACTAGTAATAATATAATAAAATAGACGTATGCAACTTTGTAGTCACCGGCACGGTTGCTCATGACATCGGAACTGGATTGAGTTGAATTTTAATTGAACTTATGCTGTTGAATTGTTTATCTTTAATATTATTATTCTGATATCAGTGTTACCATTAAGTCATTTTGTAAATTGTAAATGTATTTTTACATCTGATTAGCCACCAAACACCACCTATCTTGCAGCAATATCTCTTCTTATTATCTTTTTAATTTTTGACAATAGGCATTATTGGAAGCCTCTTGCAATAATGTAATGCATTGTACATTGGAGTAGGCTTAGTAATTATTGAAATGGTTTCACTCAATCTTCTATGAGAAGACACTCCTTTGGCTGATGCTTTTAAATCTAAAGGACTTACAACAACACTCCGTGTTGGCCTTTATGTTCAGGTAAATAACGTTTCAATATATATTGATGTGCCTTGTAGCATGTGCTAATGTACATGCATGACATAATTTTTCTCTCTGATGAGCAGTCTCGGCTATATGTTGGACTCGGCAAGGACGGTTTGCTACCTGCAATATTTGCTAAAGTTCATCCCAGATGTCACACACCTATTCATTCTCAAATTTGGGTTGGCTGTGTTTCCAATACTATGGCTGATCTCTCGCCGGAGAAGGTGCCTATACGACTTTTAACAACCTTTCGACTTTTCTTTTTTTCACAATTAGTGGTTGACTATTAATAGTTTGTTTTTTTTTTTGATAAGTTAAATTTATATATATCAAGGATACAAAGGGGTATCCCAACCCGAATACATCTAGAACCTTTTCACAAATCAAAGGCCACAAAAATCACTTGGAGAATTTACCCAAGTGTAATAATTACAAATTGAAGAACTTTTGTGATACTTTCCTAACCACCACCAAGTAAAAATGAGAATACGATGCGAAATCGTATCAAGATCCCAAAATTCATCCCTAAATATAATATTATTACGGGATGACCAAATGATCCAGCATATAGACAACATATATGATCAAATGATCCAAATAGTTTGTTAATTATATTGAATTTCTTATTTCAAAGTTGGCAATTGTTGACATGCATCAATTAATTATGGAGTTGAAAGTGATCACATTTGGCTTCATTCCTTGCTCTATCATTGTAATAAGGAACGTAATAGAAGACTCTACTAAATATTCATTGCTTCTTGGATCACTTTATAAAAAACAACATCAACCTCCAATCACGACATCTTAAATTCTCGATAAATATTCATTGCTTCTTGGAACATTTTGCAATTTGTGTACACGTCTATCATTGTAGAGAGTTAGTATATTTTAATATATGTTTCGCACCTTCATCTCTTCAAATAGTTTTCTAACTTCAGGGTACATGCCATTCCTTTCTTACTTGGACAACATAGTATTGTATGTTACAACGATTGTTTTGATTCCAGACATGTCCATCTCATTGCGCTTTTAATTGCTTCATCAAAATAGAAGTTGTCACATACAATGATATGTTGTCTAGGTATAGATGGCAGAAAATGTATGTTGAAGTTAGAAGACTAGTTGAAGAGACGAAGGCGCAAAACATATATCCAAATCCACTAACTTACTCTTCAATGATCGGCGTGTACACGAAATTTGAATTGTTCCAGGAAGCAAAGAATATTTATCAAGAATTCATGATGTCGCGATTGGAAGTCTGTGTTGTGTTTTATAGTGTAATCATAGTTCCACTATGCAAAAAATAGTTTAGTAGAGTCTTCAATTATATTGCTTATTGAAATTATAGATAAAGGAATCAAGGCAAATATGGTCACTTTCAACTCCATAATTGATACATGTCAATAATCGCCAACTTTGGAGTATGAAAATCGTTGTTTCTTTCCAAACTATTGAGTATTCAATTAAACAATCGTCTGTTACGCTTATTGATGTGTGTTTCAGACTAAGTCAGGTGACAACTTCATAGTTTTTTATATGTTTTTTTCTCTATGATGTGCTAAATCATTCTCAACCTACTAGTTCATCACATAACTATCCATCTCCTAGCTATTAGATCTATAGAAGTTATGTAGCATCGATTTATTGAATGTGTAAGGTATTTGACATATCTCAGTGCTCAACGTCATTACATTTGACTTTTTAAATTTATTTTTTAAAATGGTATATTTGTATTAGTATATTACATTTGTTGTCAATGTTTGTGTCTGTAATTTATAGAATACGAGTCGCTTGTTACTTTTTAGTATTTCCTTATTATAAACGTAAAGAACAAATTTATGAATGATATCAGTTTGCTTGATTGATCCGGATTCTTCTTTCCTCAATTTCATTATTTTATTACACTACTTTAGAATTATTAGTGAATCTTCTAAAATATCTCTCTACTATAAATTAATTTGAAGTATCAATCCAATTTCATGTTTTTGCATGCTTAATATATGTTTACCTTGAAGCTTATATTTGAAAGCAACGAGAAGGGTACCCAAACATTAGACCTGATATAACCCAACTTTAGACCTGATATAATTTGAGAGGAGTTATTGAAAGTAAATATTTCTGTTGGAATTAAGAACCACAAGAAAGTTGAGAATGTGTTTCTTTAATTTGTAAAATTGTCGGATTTAACTACTAGTAATTTATGATAACAGGAAAAAAGAGGGAGATAATCGGGATTGAAACCCCGATTGACACATAAATTGTCATCTTTGTTAGAATATGATTGGTCAATAGTCTAACTAACTTTGAGTTAGTTAGGAGTTTGTTTGTGTGGCAACTTGTGATATAAGTAATCTCTCCACATGTATGAAAAGTGACCAATAATATTACAAGTTGAATAATGAACTTTTCTCACATTCTAACAAGTGGTATCATAAGCACTAGTTGCTGATTCAGGTGTGCCTTCTTCAACAAAAAAACACAATTTCTATTTTCAAGGTGGGAAAAGTTGTTATTTCCATTATCCTCACTCTCGTATTATTCCTTCTTTCCTCGACCTCGTCCCCGAGAATCCCTCCCTCTCCCTCCTCAATCGTTTCCCCAACGGTAACATACATTCATTCTTTCTATGCACTGTTTTTCTTCTTATAAACCAGTTTCTTTATTATTTTGATTTTATTTCAGGTTTAGAGATGAACAATAGAGGATTCAAATTGCTGATGTTCATTGTATTTTTTTTAATTTTTAACATTTTAGAAGGATTTGCCAATAAGCATTATTGGAATATGCTTAGTAATTACTGCAATGGTTCCATTTAATCTTCTAGAACAAGACGCTCCTTTAGCTGCAACTTTTAAATCTTAAGGACTGACAACAACACTCCTTGTTGGGCTCTATGTTCACGTAAATAAAGTAATATTGATTCATGTACCTGGTGACATGTGCTACTGTACATGCAAGACTGGGTTTTTCTTTCTGGTGAGCCGGCTATTTCTTGGGCTTGGCATGGATGGTTTACTACCCATAATATCTGTTAAGGATCACCCGAGACTCCACAACGCATTATTGCTGGTCTCTCAGGCAGAGAAGGCACTTATATAGCTTTTAACAAGATATGGCTTTTTATGTTTGCACAGTTAGTGTTTAATTATCAATAGTTTGTTAATTACTTTGAATTTCTTGTTTTAGGATTGTTGACTTGCATCAATTATGGTGTTGAACGTGACCACATTTGACTTCATTCTTTACTCTATCATTGGAATAAACAACATAATAGAAGACTCCACTAAACTATTTTTTCATAATGCATATATGATTCACTACAAGAAAATTGGCAAATTGCGACGGTTCATTTTGGCATATTACGACGGTTAGAGTCGTCGCAATTTGTAAGTTACGACGTTTTAGTACAGTCGCAGAATCGTGCCTCGCAAGGCAATATTGCGACTGTTGTGAAAACCGTCATACATATCGTTGTTATTTTTACGACGGGGTATCTAACTGACGTAAAATATACATTGTGACGGTTTCCAACCCTCTTAACCTGCTTAATGATTTTTGTTTTAATTTTGGAGTGTGACGGTTGTAACTGTCGTAATTTTCCGTTTGATACATGTTTATATGGTTGTTTGCGACGGTTATGACTGTCGTAACTCTCCAGTGTTTTTTGTGTTCATTGTTCATTAGGACGGTTACAACTGTTGTAACTTTTCATTTGATTCATGTTTATATCGTTGATTGCGACAATTATAACCGCCGAATTTTCTTAATGATTTTTGTTTTTTTGTTTATTACGACGGTTACCAACTGTCATAACTTTGTGTATAGTATTATTTTATTTATATTTTTTTATTTATTTTAATTATTATCTATTAAAATATTTTTAAATATATTATTATTTTTTCAATATTATTTATTTTCTTAAAATTATTTCCACAAAAATATTTTTATTTTCTGATAATTTTTTAATACTTCTTTATTTTTTTATATGATTTTCTATATTACTTTTTAAAATAGTAAAATTAAATACAGTCATAAACATGTTATATATATAATCATTTAATATCCATAAAACATGTAATATCCATAATCATAATATCCTAATCTTATAATAATAAGCATCATAAAGCCAAAAATACATAAAAAAAAAGTTCATAAGAACGTCTACCATCAACAGGTAGCTATAAAAGCACATAGAAAAACATATCAAAGTCTAATTTGTCTTTCTTGATGATACATTATCTGCAATTCGGTAGTTTGACTCAGAAGAACGTCTACCATCAGCAGATGACTCCAATCCCTAAAAAAAAAGTATTAAACTTAGAATAACGTCTTCCACTAGAATGAACCATCAATCTTAAACTTATATATTTTAAAGTTAATAATAGATTTCATGAAAATCATACCTGTCTTCCACTTGAATTTTTCATTTGCATTAAGAATTCAATTTCTGCTTTCCTAGCATTGTCCGTTTTCTTTAAGAATGTGATTGCCTCCATCAAGTCATAAATTTTTTAATTCTATTTTTAAAGCACATTAATTTCTTTTTGCATTTCTTTTATTTTTTCATTTTCTTCAACAGAAGACGACGATCTCGTAGATCTATTAATCTGAGATGACGTAACTCCAAGTCCCATACTACGAACATATCCAGGATGTTCTTTTCCAAATACTTTCTGAAATGCCTCATTTTCAGGCACGGAATCCTTAATTGCAGCTTGTAATTTTTCCTGCACATGCAAAAGAGCAAATTAAGCTACTGTTTATATAACAAAGATCATGATGCAACAAACTTAATATCTTAAAAATATTATTGAAGAAATATTTGCATAGTATCTTAATATCTTTTTGGATGTATGTATGTTCAACATATTACTAAATCCAACAAATACAGGACATAGGTGAACTTTCGTTCACTCTAATTATATATACAATGATTAACCATCTTCAAACCACAAATCCAACAAACACATCACCAATTTCAGTTTTTGTTCTACATCTCATAGAATTATCAAGAAGAGCAGCTTTAATAAATATAAGTGTGAGAATGTAATGAAAGTTACATTGTGGCCATATATAATTCAGGAAGACCATTCTAACAAACTCAGCTTCAATTAATTTAGCTTTTATTTTAATTTCGTGTACAATTAAAATGTATTTCAAAGACTCTATCAATGCATGATCTAAAGTCTGTAGACATATTCTAAACCAACAAAACACCACCACCTCCAAGTCAGTCCGTATTTCATAATAGCTCCATATTAAAGTCTAAAAAACTAAGATAATATGACAGGAAGTATGAAATGAGACTAAACAAAAAACCTTATGTATAAGCTTATGTATAATTAAGAGTTGTTTAGAGAGTTGTTTGATGTCATCTCTATAAAGATATTCCAAGTTAATTAATGGAAAGTGTTGTTTTCTCCTCTGCTGAAGTTTTTTTAATGGATAACTTTCATTAAGATGTATAATTAAGTTATTCCAACTTAGAAAACAAATGTTAAGATATATCCTTTCAAAAATTTCTAATATTTCAAAGGGTATTTTTTTTTTAATAAGCTAAAAATTCGTATAAACAGGAGTACAAAGGGGTACTCCAACCCGTATACATCTAAAGCCTGCTTAAATATCACCGGCTACAAAAATCACTCGGAGAATTAACCCAAGTGAAATAATTACAAAAATAAAAACTTTTATAACTCCTACCTATCCACCACCAAGAATAAATAAAAATACGATTTGAAATCATATCAAAATCCCACAATTCCTCCCTAAAAATAATATTGTTACAACATAACCACAGGATCCAAGAAATTGATAACCATAACCCTATTGCTATTCTAACCACCACCCCTCTATCGACACAACCCTGTATCCAACATAATAAGTGAGTGACCATATTTCCTACTAATATACACGGTATCCCCAACCATTTACAAGCAAAATTCCACACCATAATAGATTTACCACATAGAAATAGTACATGTTCAGCCGACTCCATATCGAGGAAGCAAAAAGGGCAAGACATCTCATAACTATTAGAAACAATTCCTCTCCGATACAAATTATCTCTCGTTGGAATTCGCCTATGGAGCATCCTCCACCCAAACACTTTCACCTTAAACGGTACTTGCGCTAGCCAAATTAACTTCAATGCCGCTTTCGTTTCATCTCCTACCTATCTTAATGGAAGTTATTCGAGCATGAAATGTTAAGATATATCCTTCAATGTTAAGATATTTTCGTTGTATTATGAAATGTTTGAAAGGATATATCTTAACTTTTGTTTTTAGTATTTCATTATATAAGTTAATTTATGGAAAGTCTTGTTTTCTCCTTTCAAATATATCCATTGAATTGTTAAGATACGTATATTAATGCCGAAAGCTTGTTAAGATATATCCTTTCTTAGTCTTCTACATGCTAGAAAACTTTCTTTTACCTATTAGATTATGTTCATGGAAATTGATGTTTCTCTTCAAGAAGTAAGATTCAGCAGCATTTGAAATTCTTAGAAGGAGAAACTTGTAGTTTTGCCCTCACACTCATGATATTTATGTACCTTTTATTAATATTTATTCTCATGATCATATACCACATTTTTGTTAAATTAACTTTTTTAATTATTGATGATTTTGTTACCATATAAATGTAAACCTAAATATTTTCTCAATTAATTTTAGGTGTATTTTTTATCATTTTTTATATATATTAAGATGATTAATAAATATTATTACTTTTTAATAATATTTTATATTTCTTTAATAATATTACTAATTATTTATTACTTTATTTTATCAATTTCTTTATTTGAATATTGACAAATCAATAATTATTTGAATAATTAGTTACTGGATGGGAGAATTGAGATAGTACTAATTTTGCTTTTTATACTTTATAGACATATCCATGTTTCTCCATTACCAAAGATTCTTGCTAATTAATGAATCTAATTCCTCATCATTAACAATTTGGAACTTCATCGTTGGATACAACTGATGTTTATTTTTAAAAGGGAAAAAGTCGATAAAACTCTACAATAACATAAAGAGAGTCATCACAACCAAATTAAGGTTCGGGAGTCGGTTATGCACGAAAAAGGTATTAGCACCCAACGAGATCCGTTGTATCCAACGGGAACAGTTTAATCAGCTTTGCGAATGAGAATGTTAGCATAAGGTATTTTTGATTTCTTCAAATTATTAAAAGTATTTAAATGAAAAGAAAAGGTCTAAAAATATTTTATTAGGGTGTTTGACGAGACATTGAATCTCGCTCTTACGTATCCCATGTGTGATGGGGAACTCAAAGCTACGTAGTTATGGGTGGCAAATATTTGTTTGTTGGTCGATTTTAGCTAAAGATGTTTAGGTCGCATTCGAGCGGTAAAACAGTAATTGCTACCCGCGCATGGGAGACGTGAACGTTGTTTTTGCTTCACGTCAGAATGAATTTCACATGATTCGAAAATCCATCAGATTATGTTTTAATTGCATTCAAGCAGAAAACGTGGCTTGCTACTCGCATATAGGAGGAATGAAGCATTGATTGTGCTTTGCATCAGAATGGATAAAACATCGTTACTTTATAAAATATTTTCGTCACGCTGAAGCGGAAAAAGTAAGTTTGATTGGTTGAGGTTATTTTTAGGTGGATGACGAGTATTCGAAAGGCAAGGTGTTACAGCTTGTATTCAAATAGTTGGGAGAAAAAGGGATATTACATCTAGTTAATCCTTTTTCATTCGATTTTATTTTGAAAATATGTGATACGAACTGAGTTATGATTTCTTAACGGAAGACAAGCATTCGAAAAATAAGCTATTACGACTTGTATCTGAGTGCTCGAGGAAAAAAGTGATATACATCTAATTAGTCATTTTTCTTCCACGAAAGAATGCACTAAAGTCGGTTAATTATTGTATTTTGGAACGAAAGATAAGTACCCGAAAGGAAGGCTACTACGACTTGTATCTGGATACTCAAGGAAAAAAGAGGCTTAAGCCCAATTAATCATTTTTCACCCGATTTTTGTTTGTTAAAGAGGTTGATATTTTAGAATTTGAAATTAACCAAACATGACTCAAAATCCCATTATAAAAAACTCAATTAGAATAAATATAGAAAGAACAAAATAGAATAAATAAAATGAAAATTAAAAATAAACAAAGGTTTAAAGGGAGAATGCATAGTAAGAGTACCCAAAACTCAACTCAACATTTTATTGCTCACTTTAAATTTAAATAAAAACCTAATACAGTATAATCTTAATTACTAAAAAAAATTGGAATGCTAGATAGACTTGTGTAGAAAACATAACAACATGGCTTGATATCGCTTGGTTACCGATATGGATTGTTGTAAGCACCTTTTGTCTTGGTCTGTAACCTTACGTGGTAGATGCAAAGTAGAATTGCTTTGCTCCATGTAATTTATTGTTTGTTGGCATCTTTGGAAGACAAGGAATGATGTGCTATTCAATGACGAAGTATGTAATGTCGATAATATATTTTATAGGATTGTTGTTTCCTCTTGGAAATGGTAGGGCATAGCTGATAAAGGTAGGATGGTTTGTTCTTTATATGAGTGGACCAAGTTCCCTCTTCTTGGGTTGTATTAATTTTGGATCTTGAACTTTTGTTCTTCTTAGATCGTTTTTGATATGCTATCGAGATTCTTCTTTGTATCCTTTGGGGTAGGAGATCCCCTTAATCTCCTATTATTGAATTTGAATCTTAGCTTATCAACAAAAAAAAAAACCAGCCATTTTTAAACTCAAAGCAATAACAATAAAGGCTCACAAAAGTGTTTCTTTCCACCTTCCATAATAAAGAATAAGAATAAAAAACTTATACAAATCGCAAGCCAATCCTCACGGTTCTTCTATCCATTTTTTTCAATAAAATCGAAATAAAAAATTCAAACTATGAATCATAAATAAAAAATGGAAAGAGGAAAAAAAGAAACCTTCAACAGCGCCAATGATGGAACTTCGGTGAGGAAGGGTTGTTGCAACTTCGGAGGAAGGGTTGTCAGACGGAACGGACGATACAAATAATGGAAGATATGTTAAGTGCTTGTGTGCTTAGAAGTGGAGGAAATTGGATAAAACTTTTACCGTTGATCGAGTTTTCATATAACAATAGTTATCATGCGAGTATTGGCATGGCTCCTTACGAGGCATTATATGGAAGGAAATGTAGGACGCCTCGGTGTTGGGCAAAAGTTGGTGAGGATATGATTTTAGGACCAGAGTTTATTCAATAGACTACGAAAAAGATTAGAATGATCCGTGATAAAGTAAAAAAAGTGCAAGATCGGCATAAAAGTTATGGGGATAACCGAAGTAGACCTTTAGAATTTGTTGAAGGTGATCACGTGTTTTTGAAAGTTACTCCGAGATTGAGGTTGAAAGGACCGTTTAAGTCGCGAAAGATAAGTCTGAGATACGTGGGACCGTATCAAATTCTCGAAAGGATTGGTGAAGTAGCTTACAGATTAGCCTTATCGCCTTCTCTTTCAGAAATTCATGATGTTTTTCATGTGTCACAGCTTCGGAATTTTGTCCCAGATCCTCTTCTGCCAATACTACCAGATATAGTTGAGATCGAAACAAATTTGATGTTTGAACCTCAACCAAGCGGTATCACATGAAGAGAAACTAAGTTACTAAGGAATAAAGAGATTTCTCTTGTGAAAGTTCTGTGGGATGAGACGCATCCGGGCGATGCAACTTGGGACTAGAATCCGAGATGCGAGATGCTTACCCTCATCTTTTCAAGTAATCTTTAAATTCTAGGACGAATTTCTATTTAAGGAGGGGAGGATGTAATACCCCATATTTTAATTACTCTGGATAATATTAGTTGTGATCAACTGAGTTCCGGTGTACTCTGAGAAATTATCTGCAAAGATAATTAGAGTAACTGTTGAGTTCAGAACAAATCCAATTAATATTATCTGACTCTGATGTTTTAATTATTGGAGCTATAGAAACTATTTGGACAATTAGTAGTGTTACTAATTAATGATATTTCTCTATATCATTTCTTTCCACACTTTTTCCAACAAAAGAAACAAAGAAAGAAAAAGATGGAAAGAAGTTAGAGAGAAGGAAGAGGAAAGGAAGGAAAAAGAGGAGAAAACCAAGAAGAGGGAAAGATCAAGATCATCATCTCTTCTTCATCCAATCATCTCATTTTCTTCATCATCATCCTTTAATCAAGGTGGGTTCTAGATATATGCTTTAGTTCTAGATTTTCTCGAGTTTTAGAGTTAGGTTTGATATTGTGAGAAAATGAGTAATCTTGCTAAAATCATGAATCTAACGGTTAAAAATCGATATAAATTGCGTAGTATAATCGTAATATGCATATGAACATTGTTGATACTTGTTTTGGTTGTTTGAAAATGTTTTAGTTTGGAAAAGTTGGATTTTGAGGCTTGGGAACCATGTAAAACGCAGCAGAAAATTCTACTTCTGGTGCGTAGCGTCGGACGAAGCCTGGAGCGCCGGGCGACGCCAGGCGTGCGCCGCTGCTTCGCCGGGAGACAGCTAAGAGCTGCATCAGGTTTTGATTCTGTAACTTTGGGTTTTTGGCATGGGTCTTACGCCCCAGCTTCGCCGGGCGAAGTAGAGGCGAAGGGGGAAGCGCCGGGCGAAGTCTGGAGCGTTGGGCGCTCCTGGGACTTTTTTTCAATGTTTTCTTTTCTTTTAAAACCCGTCACTTTTGACTCGTATACCCGATTTAAGCGTTCTTGGTACCAATGGAAAGCTATGAGAAATTTCTACGCTATGAAAGAGAAAAATGTCAGTTTTGTTGCCTGATTAAATAATCGGAGGAAAACCCAAAATGTGTGTAAGTATGATTGATTTATTATATGTACTTGTGGTATGATTATGTTATATCTTGCCTAATCTAATGTTGTGAAACATAATTGAGAGAGTAACATGCTTAAAATGAATTAGGAAGAGTTTGAAAACTTACCCCAAACCTAATGATATGATTCTAGGTTGTGAATAGAATTGTGATAGAAAATCTAGATGGCAAGGCTCGGGCACTTAATGTAGGAAGGTACATCCGCGACGAGATTGGTCTAGGAGAGAGTGAAACACTAGTATGGAACATGTTGAACTTTTGTGATTATGAGAAAAGGCGAATGTGGCATTAAGGCATTGTGGCCTTGTGATTGTTGAATACAATCACGTTTGTGTGTGTGATCACGTAATCGTAACTGTTTCACCCGAGTACGTTTCATGAGTCTCGAGCTCCTCTGAAACATGTACACATTTACTTGGCAGGTTTGATTCCGGTGTGTGAGTACTAATGGAGCCTAAGGGTAAAGAGACTTGTGACGATTTATGGCCCGTGTGAAGTGACGGTTCATAACGTTTAGTGGCCCGTAGAACCCGAGTCCATTTCGTATGCCAAGTAACTACAAGGATCCATGACTCGGGTCGACTTCTAGACGTAGAAGCGGACGGAAAAAGGGGGTGCCTCGGTACAGGTTATCGATTAGTGATATTTTGAGATGGTGAACTCATGAACATGTTCCATATAGTGTGAGAATTGAGATTGTGAACTCGAAGTCCTTTCCCTTTCCCTTGGACTTGAGTTAGCATGGTTAGAACCTTGTACAACCGAGAGAATCTATAAGATAGGGAACTCACTGAGATTTGATATCTCACCCCACGTTGTTGATTATCCAAATTTTCCTTGGCTTTTTGGGATGGCAAGACTTCCGTTGTGGAGATTATTTTGAGATCATTGTTTGATCTAGTTCTTAGTTTCTTGGGACATCTTGTATACATTGTGCCATAGTTTTTTTGTATTAGGTATTTTTGGGGCATATAATGTATATAATGTGTTAACTAGCAACTTATGGTATTTCAGTACCAAAGACTTGGATTCATGTATAATATTTATGCTTTGATGTATGATATTATATGTGGGTGTTATAGTTGATTTGAGAAACTTCCAAAGAACACACATCAACCGATCAGACCTATAATTTGATCCCCAAAAAACTACCAGATCCAAAATATGTGCCCAAAATTACGCTACAAATAATAGTTTGTTTCTGAAGTGTGCAAATAGCGTTGATTTATTCTTGCTTCAATTTAAAGTATTGATGTCTTTTAAAAATTATGCTATACACTCAACATCCACAAAGGCGGTTAAAGCAGTATATATTATATTGAATAAATCACAAAAGTTAAAAAAAATAACAAAACTTATAACTAGCAGTGTATGGCATGTAGCAGTAAAGTGAACATGTTGTAGCATACACCGACATACACCAGTGCACGTGAAACCGCAGAGAAAAGGCAAAACATAAGATTCTCAGCAGCATCAACAGGTGTAATCTTCACTTCACAAATTAACCTCTCAACCCTCTCAAACAGAGGTTCTTAAACAAAAATAATGTACATCATTTAAAATGGATTCATTCACAACCTTCAATTCTTAACCGAAAACCACAACTCTACAAAACCCATAAACCTGAGGTAAACCTAAGGAAAAAACAAACGCACAAAATACCCATTCAATTCGTAACCGAAAAATCTTAGAGTTACATCATCATAGATAAATAGATATAAATATAGATATAGATATCCAGAGCGAGGGAAACGAAGAGAAAGAAAGATCATGATTCACATACAGACACATTAAGAGAGAGTCTGGCAAAGAATGCTCTAAGATGAAAAATATTCAAAAGTAGAAGAATGGTTTTAGGGTTTTGATAGACTAACCTTTGCCTTTGCGTTTTTCGATTGAGAGCGGTGGTTTTCGTTTCTTTCGGTGGAGAGCTGTGGTTTCCGATTGAGCTTTGCGTATGTAGTTTTGGTTTTCATTTTCCTGACGAGCGTTCTGTGTTTTGTTTTAGGTGATAATGTGTTTTAAGTGGGAAAGTTAAAGTGGGGGACGACGGTTCATTTGTCAACCGTCACGATTCCTGTTGCAAGCATTGATAGAGGGCGGTTTCAAACCGTCACGATCCTTTATTTGGTATTATAAGGGGCGACGGTTGTTTTTACCGTCGTGACCTTTGGTTAATTTTTTAGATGTCAAAGTGCGAAACACGTACCTTGAAAGGTTTAAGGCACGACAGTTTATTTACCGTCGTAATCTATATTTTAGGAAGGATGATTTAACCATCGTAAACTTAATTTTTGGGCAGTTTATGTTACAACTGTCGCAATCTTCATAAATTTTTTTAAAATATAAGGACGGTTGGTGTAAACCGTCGTGGCAACTGTCTCTACAGGAAAGTTATGACAGTTATCAAGTAACTGTCGTAAATTTTGTGTCGTAAAACCCTAATTTTCTTGTAGTAATTGCTTTATAAAAGATAAGGTCGACTTCCAATCGCGACATCTAGAATTTTTGATAAACATTCATCCCTTCTTGGAATATTTTGCCTTTCATGTACAAGTCGATAATTTTAGAGTAAGTTAGTATATTTGGATAATGTTCTGCACCTTCATTTCTTCAAATAGTTTGCTTGATTGATCTGGATTCCTCTTTTAAAATCTCTCTCTACTAAAAATTAATTTTAAGTATTAATGCAATTTCTTATTTTTGCATGGTTAATATGTGTTTGCCTTGAAGCTTGTATTTGAAACCAACTAGAAGGTAACCTAAACTTTAGACCTGATATAACCAACTTGATATAATTTGAGAGGAATTATGAAAAGTAAATTTTTTTGTTTGAATTAAAAAGCACATGAAAGTTGAGAATGTGTTTCTTTCAAAGTTTTTAAAGTTATTTGTGGACAAAAATATTAAAATTGAAATTTAATTTGTAAAGTTGTCGGATTTAACTACTAGTAATTTATAGTTACCGGAAAAAATAGTGTGATGATCTGGAATCAAACCCTATTGACACATAAATTGTCATCTTTGTTAGAACATGATTAGACAATAGTCTAACTAACTTTGAGTTAGTTAGTGGTTTGTTTGTATGATTACTTATGATATAAGTAATCTCTCCACATGTATGAAAAATGACCGATGCAGCGACCTGAATAATGATATTTTCTCACATTTTAACAAGGTGTGCCTCCTTCAATAAAAAACAAAGTTTCTTTTTTCAAGGTGGGAAAAGTTGTTATTTTCATTATCCCCACTTTCGTATCATTCCTTCTTTCTTTATGGAACATTTTCATGGCTGATTCGTCAAAATTTCCGATGCCATTAATTCCCAAATTTGATGGAATTTACGCTCATTGGGCCATGTGTAACACCCTATTTCTTGACTCATAAAATATTACAATAATTCAGAGTATATTTTCACCTAAAGGGTGTCGCACATTATCGGATAAAACACCTGTTATTAAATGAAACAACTTGAAGCAAAAAACTGAAACATTCATTAACACCTTCACATATATATGGTAAAAAATAATACTAGAACACAAACAATCATCAAAATCATTCTTAAAATTTCATATTCAACCTAAAACTTCATATTCAAACAAATTTCTCTGTTGAACCATAAGTTCGTCAATCATCAGACACACTATAATTCCTCTAAATTACTCAACTAAAAATTATTAATATAATTCATTTTAATTATTATATTATAACTAAAAAAATATCAATAACTGAGTAAACTGGTTTTATTACTCATTAGCTCGAAAATAAACCATCAATACTTAAAACATCTTAACAGGTTTTTTTTTAGCATTTTATTATATACTCATAGCTCATCAAAGGTTATAAAAAGTTCAAATATATAACTCAACAGAGTTCTCAAAGAACTATAAGAGCTCTTCCACAATTCCCTTTTACAGATGATAACTCTAGTGAACTCTAAGGGGATTACATCTTTACTCAATATTGCTAAAAAATAACACAAAGTTACCAAACAGGTCGTTTATGCTAGAATTGCTAAAAAATGACCGAATTGAGCCCCAAACTCAATGTTAGTTATACAATACAAAACTCAACACAATATTTAACAAATAAAAAATGAAAAATGAAAATGAAAAATCTTGACTGTCTTAAAATACCTTTTAATTTAAAGATGAAAATTGAAACCTGAAAATTGAGAAAGAAGTGGAAAAAAGTTGGAGGAGGAAATATCGTGGAGGAGGAAAAATTGAAAGAGGAAATTTGAGAAAGGAGCTGATTAAATCTGGGCTGCGTGAGAGAGAGAAAATATGAAAATATATAGAGCAATCAGCGACATGAATTTAACGTCGCAATCTTGCGAAATGAAATTCACATTGCAACTCCCTAACGGCTATAAAGTTGTGGCGTGGATAACATGACACTAATAAAGGTGTCAGTCAAATGTCCCCCATCAAATCCTGTCACTCAACTTCCCTCCTAAACGTTTTTTATTTTTGATTATAACGTTGCGACGTGATTTTCACGTCACAACTTAAATTTTGAAAATTTCAAATCTCCCCCCATCTGCCAACATGTGCACGTCTGACTTCATTATTATTTTTATTTTACTTTTCAATTTGCGACGTGATTATCACGTAACAACTATTTTTTTTATTTTTTCCATCTGCCAACATGTGCACGTCTGACTTCATTATTATTTTTATTTTACTTTTCAATTTGCGACATGATTATCACGTAACAACTATTTTTTTTATTTTTTTTCTGTCTTTCCCATGTGCAAGTCTGCCACTCAATTTTTTAAAAACCAAAACCTGTAGCGAAATGATAATCGCATCGCAACTCTTCTTTTTTGCCATGTGATTTTTACGTCACCATATCACGTAGTTTGAGAGTAGTTTTCTTGTAGTATCAAGTCTCAAATGTACTCTTAGTTAAATTAATTTTTTTACAGAGAAATAATAATCTTAAAGATAATGTAATTTTAAAGTAGAATAACTTAGTAAAATAATTTGTTTTTAAAAATAATAAATATGTTAATAGTTTATTTTTATATATTTTATATACATTTAAAATATCCAAAACAAAATCTTCGTGAATTTGTTATAAATGAAAAAAATTGACATTTATATATTAATTTGAAAGTTTGAAGTGGAGAAATGAAAAGAGGATTTAAATGGTGAAAAGCTGAAAGTGATGTCAAGATCTAAATTGTGGAAGAGTAACATTCAATTGAATTCGAAATGATAATCTACACTTACAGAATTTAGGGTAAACTTGTGATTATTAAATATAAATATCTATTACTAGTAATAATAAAATAGACGTATGCAACTTTGTAGTCACCGGCACGGTTGCTCATGACATCGGAACTGGTATGAGTTGAATTTTAATTGAACTTATGCTGTTGAATTGTTTATCTTTAATATTATTATTCTGATATCAGTGTTACCATTAAGTCATTTTGTAAATTGTAAATGTATTTTTACATCTGATTAGCCACCAAACACCACCTATCTTGCAGCAATATCTCTTCTTATTATCTTTTTAATTTTTGACAATAGGCATTATTGGAAGCCTCTTGCAATAATGTAATGCATTGTACATTGGAGTAGGCTTAGTAATTATTGAAATGGTTTCACTCAATCTTCTATGAGAAGACACTCCTTTGGCTGAAGCTTTTAAATCTAAAGGACTTACAACAACACTCCGTGTTGGCCTTTATGTTCAGGTAAATAACGTTTCAATATATATTGATGTGCCTTGTAGCATGTGCTAATGTACATGCATGACATAATTTTTCTCTCTGATGAGCAGTCTCGGCTATATGTTGGACTCGGCAAGGACGGTTTGCTACCTGCAATATTTGCTAAAGTTCATCCCAGATGTCACACACTTATTCATTCTCAAATTTGGGTTGGCTGTGTTTCCAATACTATGGCTGATCTCTCGCCGGAGAAGGTGCCTATACGACTTTTAACAACCTTTCGACTTTTCTTTTTTCCACAATTAGTGGTTGACTATTAATAGTTTGTTTTTTTTTTTGATAAGTTAAATTTATATATATCAAGGATACAAAGGGGTATCCCAACCCGAATACATCTAGAACCTTTTCACAAATCAAAGGCCACAAAAATCACTTGGAGAATTTACTCAAGTGTAATAATTACAAATAGAAGAACTTTTGTGATACTTTCCAAACCACCACCAAGTAAAAATGAGAATACGATTCGAAATCGTATCAAGATCCCAAAATTCATCCCTAAATATAACATTATTACGGGATGACCAAATGATCCAGCATATAGACAACATATATGACCAAATGATCCAAATAGTTTGTTAAGTATATTGAATTTCTTATTTCAAAGTTGGCAATTGTTGACAGGCATCAATTAATTATGGAGTTGAAAGTGATCACATTTGGCTTCATTCCTTGCTCTATCATTGTAATAAGGAACGTAATAGAAGACTCTACTAAATATTCATTGCTTCTTGGATCACTTTATAAAAAACAACATCAACCTCCAATCACGACATCTTAAATTCTCGATAAATATTCATTGCTTCTTGGAACATTTTGCAATTTGTGTACACGTCTATCATTGTAGAGAGTTAGTATATTTTAATATATGTTTCGCACCTTCATCTCTTCAAATAGTTTTCTAACTTCAGGGTACATGCCATTCCTTTCTTACTTGGACAACATAGTATTGTATGTTACAACGATTGTTTTGATTCCAGACATGTCCATCTCATTGCGCTTTTAATTGCTTCATCAAAATAGAAGTTGTCACATACAATGATATGTTGTCTAGGTATAGATGGCAGAAAATGTATGTTGAAGTTAGAAGACTAGTTGAAGAGACGAAGGCGCAAAACATATATCCAAATCCACTAACTTACTCTTCAATGATCGCCGTGTACACGAAATTTGAATTGTTCCAGGAAGCAAAGAATATTTATCAAGAATTCATGATGTCGCGATTGGAAGTCTGTGTTGTGTTTTATAGTGTAATCATAGTTCCACTATGCGAAAAATAGTTTAGTAGAGTCTTCAATTATATTGCTTATTGAAATTATAGATAAAGGAATCAAGGCAAATATGGTCACTTTCAACTCCATAATTGATACATGTCAATAATCGCCAACTTTGGAGTATGAAAATCGTTGTTTCTTTCCAAACTATTGAGTATTCAATTAAACAATCGTCTGTTACGCTTATTGATGTGCGTTTCAGACTAAGTCAGGTGACAACTTCTTAGTTTTTTATATGTTTTTTTTTCTCTATGATGTGCTAAATCATTCTCAACCTTCTAGTTCATCACATAACTATCCATCTCCTAGCTATTAGATCTATAGAAGTTATGTAGCATCGATTTATTGAATGTGTATGGTATTTGACATATCTCAGTGCTCAACGTCATTACATTTGACTTTTTAAATTTATTTTTTAAAATGGTATATTTGTATTAGTATATTGCATTTGTTGTCAATGTTTGTGTCTGTAATTTATAGAATACGAGTCGCTTGTTACTTTTTAGTCCTTGCTATAAACGTAAAGAACAAATTTTGGAATGATATCAGTTTGCTTGATTGATCCGGATTCTTCATTCCTCAATTTCATTATTTTATTACACTACTTTAGAATTATTAGTGAATCTTCTAAAATATCTCTCTACTATAAATTAATTTGAAGTATCAATCCAATTTCCTATTTTTGCATGCTTAATATATGTTTACCTTGAAGCTTATATTTGAAACCAACGAGAAGGGTACCCAAACTTTAGACCTGATATAACCCAACTTTAGACCTGATATAATTTGAGAGGAGTTATTGAAAGTAAATATTTCTGTTGGAATTAAGAACCACAAGAAAGTTGAGAATGCGTTTCTTTAATTTGTAAAATTGTCGGATTTAACTACTAGTAATTTATGATTACTGGAAAAAAGAGTGAGATGATCGGGATTGAAACCCCGATTGACACATAAATTGTCATCTTTGTTAGAATATGATTGGTCAATAGTCTAACTAACTTTGAGTTAGTTAGGAGTTTGTTTGTGTGGCAACTTGTGATATAAGTAATCTCTCCACATGTATGAAAAGTGACCAATAATATTACAAGTTGAATAATGAACTCTTCTCACATTCTAACAAGTGGTATCAGAAGCACTAGTTGCTGATTCAGGTGTGCCTTCTTCAACAAAAAAACACAATTTCTATTTTCAAGGTGGGAAAAGTTGTTATTTCCATTATCCTCACTCTCGTATTATTCCTTCTTTCCACGACCTCGTCCCCGAGAATCCCTCCCTCTCCCTCCTCAATCGTTTCCCCAACGGTAACATTCATTCATTCTTTCTATGCATTGTTTTTCTTCTTATAAACCAGTTTCTTTATTATTTTGATTTTATTTCAGGTTTAGAGATGAACAATAGAGGATTCAAATTGCTGATGTTCATTGTATTTTTTTTAATTTTTGACATTTTAGAAGGATTTGCCAATAAGCATTATTGGAATATGCTTTGTAATTACTGCAATGGTTCCATTTAATCTTCTAGGACAAGACGCTCCTTTAGGTGCAACGTTTAAATCTTAAGGACTGACAACAACACTCCTTGTTGGGCTCTATGTTCACGTAAATAAAGTAATATTGATTCATGTACCTGGTGACATGTGCTACTGTACATGCAAGACTGGGTTTTTCTTTCGGTGAGCCGGCTATTTCTTGGGCTTGGCATGGATGGTTTACTACCCATAATATATGTTAAGGATCACCCGAGACTCCACAACGCATTATTGCTAGTCTCTCAGGCAGAGAAGGCACTTATATAGCTCTTAACAAGATATGGCTTTTTATGTTTGCACAGCTAGTGTTTAATTATCAATAGTTTGTTAATTACTTTGAATTTCTTATTTTAGGATTGTTGACTTGCATCAATTATGGTGTTGAACGTGACCACATTTGACTTCATTCTTTACTCTATAATTGCAATAAACAACATAATAGAAGACTCCACTAAACTATTTTTACATAATGCATATATGATTCACTACAAGAAAATGGGCAAATTGCGACGGTTCATTTTGGCATATTACGACGGTTAGAACCGTCGTAATTTGTAAGTTACGACGTTTTAGTACTGTCGCAGAATCGTGCCTCGCAAGGCAATATTGCGACTGTTGTGAAAACCGTCATACATATCGTTGTTATTTTACGACGGGGTATCTAACTGACGTAAAATATACATTGTGACGGTTTCCAACCCTCTTAACCTGCTTAATATTTTTGTTTTAATTTTGGATTGTGACGGTTGTAACTGTCGTAATTTTCCGTTTGATACATGTTTATATGGTTGTTTGCGACGGTTATGGCTGTCGTAACTCTCCAGTGTTTTTTGTGTTTATTATTCATTACGACGGTTACAACTGTTGTAACTTTTCGTTTGATTCATGTTTATATCGTTGATTGCGACGGTTATAACCGCCGAATTTTCTTAATGATTTTTGTTTTTTTGTTTATTACGACGGTTACCAACTGTCATAACTTTGTGTATAGTATTATTTTATTTATATTTTTTTATTTATTTTAATTATTATCTATTAAAATATTTTTAAATATATTATTATTTTTTCAATATTATTTATTTTCTTAAAATTATTTCCACAAAAATATTTTTATTTATGATATTTTTTTAATACTTCTTTATTTTTTTATATGATTTTCTATATTACTTTATAAAATAGTAAAATTAAATACAATCATAAACATGTTATATATATAATCATTTAATATCCATAAAACATGTAATATCCATAATCATAATATCCTAATCTTATAATAATAAGCATCATAAAGCCAAAAATACATAAAAAAAAAAAGTTCATAAGAACGTCTACCATCAACAGGTAGCTATAAAAGTACATAGAAAAACATATCAAAGTCTAATTTGTCTTTCTTAATGATACATTATCTGCAATTCGGTAGTTTGACTCAGAAGAACGTCTACCATCAGCAGATGACTCCAATCCCTAAAAAAAAAATATTAAACTTAGAATAACGTCTTCCACTAGAATGAACCATCAATCTTAAACTTATATATTTTAAAGTTAATAATAGATTTCATGAAAATCATACCTGTCTTCCACTTGAATTTTTCATTTGCATTAAGAATTCAATTTCTGCTTTCCTAGCATTGTCCGTTTCGTTTAAGAATGTGATTGCCTCCATCAAGTCATAAATTTTTTAATTCTATTTTTAAAGCACATTAATTTCTTTTTGCATTTCCTTTTTTTTTTTTCATTTTCTTCAACAGAAGACGACGATCTCGTAGATCTATTAATCTGAGATGACGTAACTCCAAGTCCCATACTACGAACATATCCAGGATGTTCTTTTCCAAATACTTTCTGAAATGCCTCATTTTCAGGCACGGAATCCTTAATTGCAGCTTGTAATTTTTCCTGCACATGCAAAAGAGCAAATTAAGCTACTGTTTATATAACAAAGATCATGATGCAACAAACTTAATATCTTAAAAATATTATTGAAGAAATATTTGCATAGTATCTTAATATCTTTTTGGATGTATGTATGTTCAACATATTACTAAATCCAACAAACACAGGACATAGGTGAACTTTCGTTCACTCTAATTATATATACAATGATTAACCATCTTCAAACCACAAATCCATCAAACACATCACCAATTTCAGTTTTTGTTCTACATCTCATAGAATTATCAAGAAGAGCAGCTTTAATAAATATAAGTGTGAGAATGTAATGAAAGTTACATTGTGGCCATATATAATTCAGGAAGACCATTCTAACAAACTCAGCTTCAATTAATTTAGCTTTTATTTTAATTTCGTGTACAATTAAAATGTATTTCAAAGACTCTATCAATGCATGATCTAAAGTCTGTAGACATATTCTAAACCAACAAAACACCACCACCTCCAAGTCAGTCCGTATTTCATAATAGCTCCATATTAAAGTCTAAAAAACTAAGATAATATGACAGGAAGTATGAAATGAGACTAAACAAAAAAACCTTATGTATAAGCTTATGTATAATTAAGAGTTGTTTAGAGAGTTGTTTGATGTCATCTCTATAAAGATATTCCAAGTTAATTAATGGAAACTGTTGTTTTCTCCTCTGCTGAAGTTTTTTTAATGGATAACTTTCATTAAGATGTATAATTAAGTTATTCCAACTTAGAAAACAAATGTTAAGATATATCCTTTCAAAAATTTCAAATATTTCAAAGGGTATATCTTAATGGAAGTTATTCGAGCATGAAATGTTAAGATATATCCTTCAATGTTAAGATATTTTCGTTGTATTATGAAATGTTTGAAAGGATATTTCTTAACTTTTGTTTTTAGTATTTCATTATATAATTTAATTTATGGAAAGTCTTGTTTTCTCCTTTCAAATATATCCATTGAATTGTTAAGATATATCCTTTCTTAGTCTTCTACATGCTAGAAAACTTTCTTTTACCTATTAGATTATGTTCATGGAAATTGATGTTTCTCTTCAAGCAGTAAGATTCAGCAGCATTTGAAATTTTTAGAAGGAGAAACTTGTAGTTTTTCTCATGGTCATATACCACATTTTCGTTAAATTAACTTTTTTAATTATTGATGATTTTGTTACCATATAAATGTAAACCTAAATATTTTCTCAATTAATTTTAGGTGTATTTTTTATCATTTTTTTATATATATTAAGATAATTAATAAATATTATTACTTTTTAATAATATTTTATATTTCTTTAATAATATTACTAATTATTTATTACTTTATTTCATCAATTTCTTTATTTGAATATTGACAAATCAATAATTATTTGAATAATTAGTTACTAATTTTGAATAATTAGTTACTGGATGGGAGAAATGAGATAGTACTAATTTTACTTTTTATACTTTATAGACATATCCATGTTTCTACATTACCAAAGATTCTTGCTAATTAATGAATCTAATTCCTCATCATTAACAATTTGGAACTTCATCGTTTTAGCTAATAACTCATGGTTATCCTACTGTTGCGGCATAAAAGATACCCGAGCGAACGAACACTCGGATGACAATGAAGTCACAACTGGTGTTTATTTTTAAAAGGGAAAAAGTCGATAAAACTCTACAATAACATAAAGAGAGTCATCACAACCAAATTAAGGTTCGGGAGTCGGTTATGCATGAAAAAGGTATTAGCACCCAACGAGATCCGTTGTATCCAACGGGAACCGTTTAATCAGCTTTGCGAATGAGAATGTTAGCATAAGGTATTTTTTATTTCTTCTAATTATTAAAAGTATTTAAATGAAAAGAAAAGGTCTAAAAATATTTTATTAGAGTGTTTGACGAGACATTGAATCTCGCTCTTACGTATCCCATGTGTGATGGGGAACTCAAAGCTATGTAGTTATGGGTGGCAAATATTTGTTTGTTGGTCGATTTTAGCTAAAGATGTTTAGGTCGCATTCGAGCGGTAAAACATTAATTGCTACCCGCGCATGGGAGAAGTGAACGTTGTTTTTGCTTCACGTCAGAATGAATTTAACATGATTCGAAAATCCACCAGATTATGTTTTAATTGCATTCAAGCAGAAAACGTGGCTTGCTACTCGCATATAGGAGGAATGAAGCATTGATTGTGCTTTGCATCAGAATGGATAAAACATCGTTACTTTATAAAATGTTTTCGTCGCGCTGAAGCGGAAAAAGTAAGTTTGATTGGTTGAGGTTATTTTTAGGTGGATGACGAGTATTCGAAAGGCAAGGTGTTACAGCTTGTATTCAAATAGTTGGGAGAAAAAGGGATATTACATCTAGTTAATCCATTTTCATTCGATTTTATTTTAAAAATATGTTATACGAACTGAGTTATGATTTCTTAACGGAAGACAAGCATTCGAAAAACAAGCTATTACGACATGTATCTGAGTGCTCGAGGAAAAAAGTGATATACATCTAATTAGTCATTTTTCTTCCACGAAAGAATGCACTAAAGTCGGTTAATTATTGTATTTTTGAACGAAAGATAAGTACCCGAAAGTAAGGCTACTACGACTTGTATCTGAATACTCAAGGAAAAAAGAGGCTTAAGCCCAATTAATCATTTTTCACCCGATTTTTGTTTGTTAAAGAGGTTGATATTTTCGAATTTGAAATTAACCAAACATGACTCAAAATCCCATTATAAAAAACTCAATTAGAATAAATATAGAAACAACAAAATAGAATAAATAAAATGAAAATTAAAAATAAACAAAGGTTTAAAGGGAGAGTGCATAGTAAGAGTACCCAAAACTCAACTCAACATTTTATTGCTCACTTTAAATTTAAATAAAAACCTAATACAGTATAATCTTAATTACTAAAAAAAATTGGAATGCTAGATAGACTTGGGTAGAAAACATAACACCATGGCTTGATATCGCTTGGTTACCGATATGGATTGTTGTAAGCACCTTTTGTCTTGGTCTGTAACCTTACGTGGTAGATGCAAAGTAGAATTGGTTTGCTCCATGTAATTTATTGTTTGTTGGCATCTTTGGAAGACAAGGAATGATGTGCTATTCAATGACGAAGTATGTAATGTCGATAATATATTTTATAGGATTGTTGTTTCCTCTTGGAAATGGTTGGGCATAGCTGATAAAGGTAGGATGGTTTGTTCTTTATATGAGTGGACCAAGTTCCCTCTTCTTGGGTTGTATTAATTTTGGATCTTGAACTTTTGTTCTTCTTAGATCGTTTTTGATATGCTATCGAGATTCTTCTTTGTATCCTTTGGGGTAGGAGATCCCCTTAATCTCCTATTATTGAATTTGAATCCTAGCTTATCAAAAAAAAACCAGCCATTTTTAAACTCAAAGCAATAACAATAAAGGCTCACAAAAGTGTTTCTTTCCACCTTCCATAATAAAAAATGAAAATAAAAAACTTATACATATCGCAAGCCAATCCTCACGGTTCTTCTATCCATTTTTTTCAATAAAATCGAAATAAAAAATTCAAACTATGAATCATAAATAAAAAATGGAAAGAGGAAGAAAAGAAACCTTCAACAGCTCCAATGATGGAACTTCGGTGAGGAAGGGTTGTTGCAACTTCGGAGGTAGGCGCTCGTATGGTGGTTTGATGTGAGTGACACCATGAATGGTGGCAGGTTGGTGCGATTTCACAGTAGATGGAGTTATGTCATTGTTTAGAAGTGTGGTGACTCTATTTTGTAGTGGATTAGATGAGTGCAGAGCGGCAACAATTTATAGGACGGAGATAATGCGTCTTCTAGCGAAGAACAAGGCGGCGATAGTGCGTCCTCTAGCGAAGCGCTTTCTTCTCGATTTCTTCTTCTTTTGATTTTTCTTTCTTTTTGTTGTTTGTGGATTGTTCATTTGTTGTGATCAAATGTTGGTTGAATAAGTTTTATTGGTTTGAGGATTGCTATGATTCTGTTTATTATGATTATTGTGAAAAATGTTGTTGCTTTTATTTGTGATTTGGATGTCTTTATATGAGTTTGGTGGTGGCGATTAGAGCTGTCAAAATGGGATAGCCCATTTGGGCCGGCCCGCCAGGCCCGAAAAATCATAAGGTTTGGGCCTTAAAATTAGAATCCATATTTTTCAGGGTTTTTTAGCACGGCCCTAAAAAGCCCGTTACTCTTTAAAGCTAGCCCGTATGGGCTGTGGGTAGCCCATTAGGCCGGCATAACTATAAAATTTTTAAAAATTATATTAATATTGATATTATATTACTCCAAAATAACTTTTTAATAATTGTATGTGTGGAGTACGATAGTTGGGAATGTCTTGAAAAAATTAGGGTATGACAATTACCCCTATTTAATTACTTTTAACTAGAGAATATGAAAGACAAAAGTAATATAAATAAATTGGAATGAAATGAGTCTTGATAAATGCCTTATTTGAGAATGGAAGTTGCAAGGTAGACTCACTAGGGATTAACTAAGGTAATTTGTGAAGATGGCCCACTAGAAAGATTTTCAAGAGAAACTTATTAGGAAGAACATTCCCTAAGGATACTTCAAAAAGGGGTGAGTTATGGCAATCACCAGATTCCAATGGTTGAATTCCATAAATCCTCGGAACGAAATAAATGACATCTAGGAATCCTCAGATAAAAAAAAAAATGAGTTTTAGAAATCCTCATAACAAAACGAGATAACATTCGGCAATCCTCGGATTCATAAAAGGTGAATTTTGGAAATCTTTAGAACAAAAGGAGATAATATCTAGCAATCCTCGGATTAAAAAAAAAGTGAGTTCTGGAAATTTTCATATCAAAATGAGCTAACCAATTTGAATTGATCCATTTAATCAACAAATAAATCTAATAAATACATTGCTAAAAGATAACAACAAATCTAATTGAATCACAATCAGAAAAATATGCTCATAACAACATCCAACATGGTCTGCTGACAAGGGTCAGTTGTTGCACACATGCTGGAACAACTGGTCCCACCTGTGTCATTTCTTCACCAAAATATCTTGACAGGGTCGGCCTTGGGTCAGGGGAACCAAAACAACAACCCATGGCCTAAAAAAAATAGGGCCTCTAAAATTTGGGAGGTGGACTTTAGTAATATGATAAGTATTTTTATGACAATGTTCTCCCTGTGAGTGCAACTTTCTAATTAGGTGTATTTTGAATGATGTCAAAATTACCGTTAGCGTTTGTGTACATTGGACGGTATCATCTGAGTCTAGCTCTGTATTTTAGCATTAGGGAGCATGACAACATGTTAAAAAGATTTATGTGAAAAACTGTCTTCAGGTCGACACATAAGCTTCATAGGTAGACACATAGAAGTGAAACTCTTCTACAGGTCGACACATACACGTTATAGGTCGACACATAGATGAAAATTTCTTCTGCAGGTTAACACATACATTCTATAGGTTGGCTCATGTGCTACATTATTTAAGCTTGTAGGCTCTGTTAGATGTGTCGCCTCTACAGGTCGACACATGACTTGTATAGGTTGGCACATGACTTTCATAGGTCGACCTATGCATCAAAAATATTGAAAAATTGCATTGTTTTCCATTCCTTTTGCATTCCAACCAATGTGGGACTATCACCCACACTACTCGCACTCGTTAAATTCTCAACACTCCCCCTCAACTGTGAGTCCACAATGCTCCCCCTCAAGTGAAGACTTTTCTTACTTCCACAAACTCTTGTACCGCACGGAACATTTCTTACTCACCACCTTTATGGTGTCGTTGACACTCTTATAAATGCTCAAGTCTCCACATTTGTAACCAATGTGAGACTATTACTCGCTACACTCACACTTGCTACATTGTTAACTATATATATATATATATATATATATATATATATATATATATATATATATATATATGTGTGTGTGTGTGTGTGTATAAAGCAGCAAAATTTACGAGTAGTTGTTTAGTTATTTAATAGGGATACATGTTATTACTAGTTCTGGACCTAAAAAATCTGACTTTTACATCTTGTACACTCCATTTTATTTTGCATAATATAATCAATAAAAAAAAACATTAATATTTCCTTTTATTTTGAAAATCTTTACAACAAATACTACTTCCACTTTTTTTCTTCAAATTAATTTTTTTATAATATCAACGTAATATATTTTACTACTATAATCTTATTTATTGACTTTCATTCTTTTTAACTACTTTGCTAATAAAAAAAATAATAATATTATTTTTCTAAACGATACTAATTTTATTATTAAATCAAAATAAATAATTGTTTTTAACAAATATGTATAACTCAAATAAGACATGCATGTTTTATGAAATAAAAAAATTATAATTATTGATTTATTAATAATAATCTTGCCTATTTATTGCATAGAAAAAACAAATAAAATGTAACAATAAATAATTGATAGAATTATATAAAAGCAAAAAATAACAATAATTAGAAGAAAAAAAAGAGTACACATTTAATCAAGTAGTTCAATGATTGTAATAATAAAATAAAAAGAAAGTAATTGATAATCATATGTTTTAAAAAAAATTAAATCATATGCTCAACAAATATTTAATTATAATCAAACTAAACATTAATTTATTTTAAAAACTTATATCAAAACAAAACTTTAAAAAATGAAAATGATGAGATTGGAAAGAAATATGAAGACAAAAAATGAATGAATGAATTCTAAAGTGTAATTGAAACGAATGGTGTGAAGAAGAGACACAATGTTTTGGGAATATGAAACTCATAAAAATAAGAATTGGTTGTTACTTGTTAAATTATAAAATATAAGAGGGGCATATAGGCAATTGATATATCTTTAATTAGATGGCAAATGAATCCACATGTACAAATAAGTTATAATCATAATAAACATTAATTTATTTTAAAAACTTATATCAAAACAAAACTTAAAAAAAAAAAAATTATGAGATTGGAATGAAATATGAGTTATTGATATATCATATTGGTAAAGTTACCTAATTTTTTGGGTAGATAAGAATTTGCAAAAATTAAGTAAAAATCAATATAAAGAAAGCAAATAAATGCATGGACGTGGTCTAAGTTACTACGTGTGTGAGAACCGTGTGAGCCATTTAAGCAAAATCTCTCAACACTTTCCATCTTACTATTGATTTTTCCTAAACTTGAAGACTCTGATGACCAAGACATGACTATGACATTCTTGAGACTACCTCTTTATAAGGAGCAGCAACTGAATTGTCTCAAAATTCAAGTAGAAAACAATATGGTTGTCAAAATGTACGGAGTACCTATAGTTTGAAACAGTTGATATTGATCTCTTCAAGGGAGAAGTTCCTTTTATTCAAGATGGTGATTTGACCCTTTATGGTTAGTTACACCAATTATCATCTTGTTGTGTTTGATTTAAACTCATGATGTCCATTATGAGTTTCACCAATTAGTTCATGATATCTTCTTTTCATCCTTTTAATTTTTGATTTTTCAGCGGGATTTGCCAATAGGCATTATTGGAAGCCTCTTAGTATTGGGGCAAATGTTGGACTTACAACAACACTCCTTGTTGCCTCTATGTTCCTAATGGCGTGACATAATTTCTTTCTGGTGAGCCGTCTCGGTTATATCTTGGGCTTGACAGGTATGTTTTTGCTAAAGTTCACCCCAGACGAGACACACTTATTCATTCTTAGATTTGGGCTGGTTGTGTTGCCAGTATTATGGCTGGTATCCTCAGAGGAGAAGACACCTATACGGCTTTTAACGAACTTATGACTTTTCTTGTTTTTTCAAAATTAATGTTTGACTATCAATAGTTTGTAAATTACTTTAATTTTCTTACTCCATAATTGGTGATTGTTGACATGCATCAATTATGGAGTTGAAAGTGACAACATTTGGTTGAATTCCTTGCTCTATCATTACAATAAGCAACATAATAGAAGACTCCACTAAATCATTTTTGCATAATGCATCTATGATTGCTTTATAAAAGAACATCGACTTCCAATCGCGATTTCCTGAATTCTCGATAAACATTCATCGCTTCTTGGAAAATTTTGCCTTTCATGTACACGTCGATCATTTTAGAATAAGTTAGTATAGTTGGATATATGTTTCGCGCCTTCATCTCTTCAAATAGTTTTCTAACTTCAGCATACATGTCCCTTTCGTACCTGGACAACAGAGTATTGCATGTTACAACGTCTATTTTGATTCCACATATATCCATCTCCTTGCACTTATTAATTGCTTCATCAAAACAGAAATCGTAATATAGAATGATATGTTGTCAAGGTATGGATGGCAGGAAATGTATGTTGAAGTTAAAAGACTATTTAAAGAAACGAAGGCGCAAAACATATATCCAAATCCACTAACGTACTCTTCTATGATCGACGTGTACATGACATGGTAATTGTTCCAGGAAGAAATGAATATTTATCGAGAATTCATGAAGTCGCGCTTGGAAGCCGGTGTTGTGTTTTATAGTGCAATTATAGTTCCACTATGTAAAAAATGGTTCAGTTGAGTGCTCTATTATATTGCTTATTAAAATGATAGATAAAAGAATCAAGGCAAATGTGGTCATTTTCAACTCCATAATTGATACATGTCAACAATCGCCAACTTTGGAGTATGAAAATCATTGTTTCTTTGCAAACTATGTAGTATTCAATTGAGCAATCGTCTATTACAGTTATTGATGGGCATTTCAAACTAAGTCAGGTGACGACTTGACATTTTTCAATATGCTTGTTATGTATGATGATCGAAATAATTCTCAACCTACTAGTCCATCACATAATAATCCAGCTTCTGGCCATTAGATCGATGGAAGTTATGTAGCACCAATTGATTAAATATGTGTATGGTTTCTGATATATCTCAGTGTTCAACACCATTACATTTGAATTTTTTTAATAGATTTTTAAAAATGATTTATTAGTATTAGTATATTACATTTGTTATCAGTGTTTGTGCACGTATTTCATATAATACGAGTCACTTGTTACTTTTTAAAATTTGTTTGGCATAAAATAATACGAGTAACATTCTTAAAATTTCATATTCAAACAGATATCCTTCTTGAACCATAAGTTCGCAAATTATCAGGAAACACTGCAATTCCTATGAGTTACTCAACTAAAAAATATTCATATAATTAATTTTAATAATTGTATTATAACTATAAAATTATCAATAATTGAGTAACGTTGTATTATTATTCATCAGGTCGAAAATCAATCAACAACACTCAAAACATCTCAATAGAGTTTTTTTTATCATTTTATTATATACTCATAACTTATTAAAGGTTTATATATATATATATATATCAACAGAGTTCTCATAGAACTCTAACAACTCTACCACAATGCATAAATTTCAAAAATGACCCTAGAGTACTAGAGTACTCAAAAGTTTGACTCATTATTGTTCAAAAATAACACAAAAATTGCTAGGATTCACAGTCGTACGGCCAAATAACAACAAAAGTCATTATATTTAGACAAAAACTTCTCATTCAATATACAGAAAACAGATTAGACACAAGTGGAATAAAAAACATAAAATAGTAGGATAAAACAATATAAAAAGTATTTAAATAAAAAATAAAAAACAGAGGAAATGAGAAATTAGAGAATATGAAAAAGAAAGAACATAAGAGATATGAGATTAGAGAAGAAAATTGTTATAAAGCATAATTGGGAGAGAAAATAATAACGTAAAAACGAGAAGCTTAAAACGAAAGAACATAAGAGAGATTTGAGAAGGTTGATACTAAAACCCTAAGTTTCAGTAAGAGAATATTTGTAAGGTTAATGCATAATGAAAAAAAGTGATGAATTTATAGAATTTGGTTTATGTGAAGGCATTGTTATGCTTTTGCTAAAATCTTATGTTTGAAGAATCTAAAATGGATTGAAATCGTAATTGGGGATGGAAAATACACAAACTTATAAAAATATTTTGTTGTTTATTAGGTAACAAAAGGCAATTTAATAAATCAAGCATTTTAATTAATGGGGTTAATGAAACAAAATTGATACTTAAAATTAATTTTTAGTAGAGAGAGATTTTAGGAGACTTTCACCAATAATTCTAAAGTAGTTCGATAAAGTAATTAAATTGATGAAAAAAGAACCTATATAAATCGAGCAAACTAATATCATTAATTAAATTTGTGTTTTGCGCCAGTGACAAGGAAATACTAGAAAGTAATAAGAGATATGTATCTTATACAGGCACAAACATGGACATCGAATGAAATATGTTGACACTAATAAATCATTTTAAAATATAATAAAAAAACTAAATGTAATGGTGTTGAACAACGAGAGATGTCAGATCCTAGGCACACATTCAATCAATTATGCTACATAGATTTTATCGATCTAATAGCCAAGAGCTCGATAATTATGTGATTGACCAACATGTTGAGAATAATATAAAACATCATGCAGAAGAAAAAAAATTGGAAAAATGACAGGTGGTCACCCGACTTAGTCTAAAAAGCGCCATCAATAAGCGTAACTGACAATTGTTCAATTGGATGCTCAATGTTTATTGTAGCAATTATGGAGTTGAACCTGACAACATTAGACTTTATTTTCACATTCTAATAAGTTGTATCAGAAGCACTGGATCTCCGTCAATCAAAAAATGCAGTTTCAATTTTCAAGGTGGGAAAAGTTGTTATTTCCGTTATCCTCACTCCCGTATCATTCCTTTTATCCTTCTGAATCATTTTCATGGCTAATTCGTCAAAAATTCTAACACTAGTATATTCTAAGTTAAGTGGATTCGACGATCATTGGGTGATGTGTAACACCCTATTTCCCGAATCAAAAAATAATACAATAATTCAAAGAACATTTTCACCCAAAGGGTGTCGCAAATTCTCAAATTAAACACATGTTAATAAATTAAACAACTTGTAGTTGAAAAATGGAACATTCAAAAACACCTTCACATAGTCTCATCAAATGAAATTATTAAAATAGCATTATTATTAAAAAGAACACAATAATTCTCAAAAGAAAAGAAATAATGTCGCATCCCTGATATTACAATATCTGAACGACATGAAGTTTACTTGATAAAACGGAAAACAAACAAGAAAGCAATGACCACCATTCTACAACACAACCGCACTACATTCAACCTGTATTTGCAACATGGACACAAAAGCCACGTACAAACAAAAAAGGGGGTGGGAATAATCCTTACAAATGTTTGAGGAAAAGTAAATAATATTACAACTATAAAATACATAGTGTAAGTTCCTGGATTGGCTGGAATTTTGGTAAAACAAAGGTTATTCAATGTTGATGTCAAGGTGCTGATGTTGTAACATTGAAGTCTTAACACTGGGCTGTGTTAAGTAGTTATGTGCTGAAGTTGGATGTCTGATGTCACACAGATGATGTTATAACATCAGACCTGCAGAATTAATAACAGCAGGACATGTTATTCGGGCACGCGTGTTAGCTGGAATTGTGGAGAGTGGTTGACTCATTGGATGAGAATATCTTGGGATAGATATTTTCTGTTACATGGGAGATTTGATTGCAGGTTTGTTGGAGAATTAAAAGGTTGAAGATTTAAAAAGATTTTGGGGATAAAATCTTTTTTGAAGATTCAGTTTTAATTAACAAATCTGATCAAATATTGTGACAAGTCCAAGCCCAATTCAAGGAGCTATATAAAGTGCACAAGACCAAAGGAAAAAGTACAGATTGAAGAACAAGAGCAGAGGCTGAGTGTCTTAGATATTTGTACGAATAGTGTGTAAACCATTCAAGTGTGAATTGGTAATCTGTCCTCTCTAAAGTTGTGAAGCAAAGAGAGTTGTGTGATTTGATTGAAGCTGTGAAGTAAGATCAAGGGTACTCAAAGTGGTTTCTTTGAGAGTTTGTAAGGGATTGAGTGGTGTTCTCATACCTAAGTGGTTTCTTAGGTAGGAAGTCATTAGTAGAGTATAAGTTTAGGAGATTGTCAACGGGTTGTTGAGTCTGTAAATTATATCTACAAGTAGTGAATTCCATCCCTGGCTTGGTAGCCCCCATAGTAGGTTGGTTGTAACCGCACTGGGTCAACAATTCTTGGTGTTATTCTGCTGTTTATTTTGTCCATTGTGTAGAGTGTTTTGTTGTGACATCGCACCTTAACATCACATGTCTGGTACCAGAATTTCAATTGGTATCAAAGCAGGCATCATGTCTATCTCTGGGTGAGATCTTGGGAAGTTACTTTCTGGTTAAAAGATGGACAAAGAAGTTGGAGGATTCGTCAACAGACCCCCTATTTTGGATGGATCCAATTATGACTATTGGAAGCCAAGGATGACCACCGTCTTAAAATCCTTGGACAGTAGGGCTTGGAAGGCTGTTATTAAAGAGTGGAAAGCACCTGTCATGTGTGAGAAGGATGATGCTGGTAAAGATAAAGAAGGCACCTCTAAGCTAAAGCCTGAAGAAGAGTGGACCAAGGAGGAAGATGAGCTTGCCCTTGGAAATTCCAATGTTCTGAATGCTATCTTCAATGGAGTGGATAAGAACATCTTCAGGTTAATTAATACCTGTGAAGTTGCTAAGCAAGCATGGGATATCTTGCAGGCTACTCATGAAGGAACATCTAGAGTCAAGATGTCAAGACTTCAGATTTTAACATCAAAATTTGAAAGCCTGAAGATGAAGGAAGATGAGACTATTCATGATTTCCACATGAGTGTTCTTGAGCTGGCCAATGCATCTAGTGCTCTTGGAGAGAAAATGTCAGAAGAAAAGCTTGTGAGGAAGATACTTAGGTCCTTACCTAAGAAGTATAAGATGAAGGTTACTGCCATTGAAGAATCACAAGACATCAGCAAGATGAGAGTAGATGAGCTCATTGGATCTCTCCAAACCTTTGAGCTTGGGTTGAATGAGGAAGAACCAGAAAAGAAGCCAAAGAGTATAGCCTTGGTGACAAATGGTGAAGAAGAGAAAGGGAAGAAATCTGAATCCCAGGAGGATCTGTCTCAGGCCATAGTGATGTTGGGAAGAGAGTTCACCAAAGTATTCAAGAGAATGAATAATAACTCCAGGCCTAATTTCAAGAACATGACTTCTGACATCAGCAAGAAGGATGAAGAGAAAACTGCCCAAGATAAGGGAGTGCAGTGCTTTGAGTGTGAAGGGTATGGACATGTCAAGAAAGAATGTCCCACCTTCTTGAAAAAGCAGAAGAAGGGCATGACAGTCTCCTGGTCTGACTCTGATAGTGAGAGTGAAGGTGAGTCAGCAAAGCATGTGAGAGCTTTAACAGGAGCTGTGGTTTCTGATGATGATTCTAGTGATGAAGAAGTAACTTATGAGGAGTTAACATCTACCTATCGAGAGCTGTGTTTAAAAATTGCTGAGATTTATCAAGAGAACAAGTGCCACAAGCAACAAATTGCTCAACTTGAGAATGAAAAGACTGATCTGGAAAATGAAGTGGTGCTAGTTAGAGCTCACCTTGATCAAATGACGAAGTCTGTTAGGATGCTGAGCTGTGGTACAGACACTCTTGACAAGATTCTTCAGACTGAAAGGGTAGCTGGAGACAGGACTGGATTAGGATTTATGGTTAAGGGAAAAGTATCTACTGAAGCAAGCACTTCAGGAACCAAAGTGGAGATGTCTCAACCATTGTCTCAACATCAGCCAAAGATGCAGGACCCTACCCCTAAGAAAGTTGATGTCTCATAACCACAGAGTATTGAGAAAAAGACTGGTCCTTATCAGAAGAGAAAGCAGCCACAAAGAGCTAGTCAGTATATGCCCCCACAATACCATAAGAGCATGCAAGCTGCTAGGTTCAAACAGGGCATGTCACATCAGATGTCTCAACATCAGGACAACGGGTATGGTCATGGCTTTGGATTTAACAATGCTGTGCCTTATGTCTACGGAAGAAGAAAGCCTCACCATCATGGGAGACAATCCAGAAAACAACATTCTCAGCCTGCTTATGGAAGAAGATACCAGCATAATAGAAGGCAGGCTAGTTATGGTAGGAGGAGACCACATTATGGATGGTAGCCTAAGCAATCTCATCATGACAGAAGATTCAGAGATGAAAGGGTGAGATGTTATTACTGTGGAAGGTTTGGACATATGCAGTACTCTTGCTACAAGCTGCATGGATACCCGCAGCCTCAAAACAGATGGAGGGAGGATAGGCCCAAAGTGGTTAAACAATGGGTACCTAAGGAGAAGGTGAAGTGCCTATTGGCTCACATGGGTGATAAAGAAGGAACATGGTATTTTGACAGTGGGTGTTCCAAACACATGTCTGGATGTAGATCCATGTTTGATGATCTTAGACCTTGCCCCTCTCATGAGGTCATATTTGGCAATGGAGGAAAAGGTGTTGTTACAGGAGTTGGGAAAGTCCCAGGTGATGGTAGACCTGAACTTGACAATGTTATGTTTGTCAATGGCTTAAGTGCAAATTTGATCAGCATAAGCCAGTTGTGTGATGAAGGTTACAAGGTAAACTACACTAAGGATGATTGTGTGGTTTCTGATGAGCATAATCAGATTGTTATGAAGGGTACTAGAACCAAAGACAACTGCTATCAGTGGATTTCTCTTGAAGGAGATTCAACTAGTAATGTTCTAGTTGATGTTATAACATCAGACTATGACATCAAGATGCTGAAAGGTCACTCAAAGTTAACAAGTTCTGATGTGAATTTTTTTAAAGGAAAGTCTCTGTGGAGGGGGAAAATTAGAGATGGGTCTTTAATAAATACAGAAAATCTGGCGCCATACCACATACCATCATTTTCTTTTATAGCAAGATCACGGTTCATCAAAGAGCATATCTCTCATTTGTTCGTCTCCTTAAACAAGAAGAATCATCTGAACTCATACTGCCTCAAGGGAACCATGTCAAACCAGACGTCGTCTCCATCAAAGAAATCTATCGATCAAAGCTCTTCGCGAGATAAGGCTAGGGTTTCCTCAGAAGACGGATTTCCAGAAGAAGCGTTGAATATACAACCTATCTCAATGATGCTCCCAGAATCAGGTACTTCGAGACCCACTAAACTAACTGAGGGAAGTGGCATTCCTTGGTATAGCTATGGGGTAGTCTTGGACTACTTATTTTCTGAAGATTCAGATGTGGTAGGTTTGTAGTCTTTAGAGTTTCTAAGCAGGATGAAGGTTGTCTACTCAAAGTTGATTGTTGAATCAAGTCTATGAGAACATGGAAATCTGTTTCTGCAAAGGGAAGAGGTTCTTCTGAGTGGAAGAAGGTTGAGCTGAATTCAACAGTTGGATGACATAATGTTATGACATCTAGCTCAACATCAGGAGTCTCAGCTGGTGATGTGGCACATCAGTTATTGGTAGGGTGATCTACAGGAATGAACAATAGGATGCTTCAAAAAGATCGTTCTCATGGCAGTTTGCGGGAGCTGCAGGAAGGAGAAGATGTTACATGACCATGGCTTAGGGAGTCTAAGTGTGTTTGCTTTTGAGCAAGTGAAGCATGTGACTTGAAGATCAAGTCTCCTTGGTGGATCAAGATACCTTTGTGTGAGTTCTGTCAAACGTGAAAAAGGTCAAAATGTGGCATTTGGCTGTTTTCATATGAGGATTCGTGGATGAGGTGATCAAACTGTGGCTTCTGGTGGATTCGAAGAATCAAGATAATCAGAGTGTGGCAGCTGGTTATTATTGAGGAGTGTCTTGGAACAAGTTACTCTTGGGCAGAAGGGTGATGAGTTGAAGACTCAAGGAGATTACTCTTCTTGAAGGTGGTTGAGAGTTTATTTCTCTAGTTCTTTGGATTACTATGCTATAGTAAGTCCAGTTGGTGGAGCATATCAAGAATCATGGTGATGATGTCTTGGTGTCTGGCAGATGTTCTAACTTGTGTTGGGACATTATTTGGTTGGATATCCTTGGTGAAGGATGATTATGCTCTGGTTCAGGAGCTTGGTGCCTACAGTATGCCTAAGGAGTGTCTACATAGTCATACGGGAGAATGATGAAGTAGAAGATCTGTCTTGGATGGAGAATGTAGTGAAGACTGAAGTAGATCAGGGTCTTGCTAAAGGCAGAAGAAAAGCCTGTGAAGGGGACATAGCCATATTGTTAAGTTATGCTAGAGAGAAGTTGATCAGCTTGGCAAGATGTGAGTTTTGGAGCATGAGAAGATAACAAACCAAGAGGGAATCATGTGACTTTGATCTTTATCTAACAGTTTGGTTGAAGGAAGATGGTGATCCTTATGTTCCTCACGAATGGCCTAATTGTAACTTCATGTGTGAGTGACTGTTGTTTATTGTCAGAAGGGATAGTGATACCAAAATGAATGTGCTTCAGCAGGTGGCTGAATTGGGAGTGAGTTCTTGAAGACATGAAGATGCGTCTTATGTTTTTCATTCAGTTTGGGTGTTCTTCTTGCAAAGGAGCACAGGTTATCCACGTCAGGGGAAGTAATGCTACTGATTTCCCTTAAATACATAGGTGCTTGGTTTGGTATATTATGGTCAAAATAGGGGAGAATGTACAATAGTAGCTATTGTGTCTAGATTTTGTTCTGAGTATGTTGGTTGGAAGATTCAGTGTTTGCCAAATTATGGCTAAAAAGGGGGAGAGTAAATTGCCATGAAGAATAATTTGTGCTTAGAGGGGGAGTTTAGAATGAGCTGCTAGTGAAGATATCATAGCATTTGAAGAGTGCATCCAAGTAGACATCAAGGGGGAGCAGTGCTGCACATTGTGAGCTACTGAACAACTGTGATGCTGGTTCATGTTTTTGAGGGGGAGCACCAATTGGCTGTTGTCAATAATGATGATGGTGCTGCAGCAGATCAAGTGAGCTTTTGCTGCTGATGTTAGCTGAGATTGTTTTAGCCAAAATTAGCTAAAGGGGGAGATTGTTAGTTCTTGTATTGGCTAGAATTTTGGTAAAACAAAACTGTACAGTGTTGATGTCATATGTCTGATGTCATAACATTGGTTCTTATCATTAGCTGATGCAGGGTTGCAGTTTTGTGGTCTTATGTTATACATGATGTCTTGACAGAACATCAGAAAACCATCTGTTGTGGTTTTTGTATTGCAGAATGATAAGGTGTTGAAGAGTTAAAGTGCTGAAGAGTGATGTCACATGCGATGTCTTGACACCACTATACCAAAACATTAAAACATCAGGTTGTGATGTTTTTAGGGCTGCGCGCATTAGTTTGATTTGAGGATATCTGTTAGTTAGATTGGATGCGAATTTATTAGAGAAGATTTATTTTGATACAATTAATTCTGCATATCTTGTGGAGAATAGTTTGTTAATATTTTTGTGCAAATAGACATGGAGAATTGTTCCTATTTGTGTGGAGAAGATTGTTCCTATTTGTGTGGAGAAGATTGTTCCTATTTGTGTGGAGAAGATCTTGCAGCTGATTTAAAGAGAAGATTTAAAAGATACATAATATCCTGGAAATATTATGTGGAGCTGAATTTAATGCATAAAGATATGGAGAATATTTAGAGTTAATTATTGAAGATTTGATTGAAGATCCAATTGATAGCAGAATCTATTGTAGATATGTAGCAGAAGATATGATATGATTTAAAGGCCAAAATCTAGTTGGGAAATAGGTTATAAATAAGTGCATTGTAACCTTGTTTTAGTAAGCCATCCATCATGTAGATTATAAGGGTTGTGTTGGTTGATGAACAACCCGGTTTGTGGGATGGTCATCGTGTTTATCTCGAAGCCTGTAGGTAAGAGATGTATTGTTCTTGGAGGAAGCTGTTAAGCAACTCTAAGTATTGTTCTTAGTCATGAGGGTAATGTCTAGGTATTGTCATGGAAGTGTGTCTTCCAAGGTTATGTGGTTAAAAAGTTTAGGAAATCAAGTTGTTGATGCAGTGGCGGAGTTGTTGACTGCTAGACATCATTGCGATGATTGGAAGTGAGATGGAGTCTCTTACCTAGGGAGGACTTAGGTAGAAGGGTCATTGGGTAGTGATTAAATTAGGTAGATTGTCAACTGGTGTGTTGAGTCTGTAATTTGATACTACTAATAGTGGACTTCCTGCCTGGCTTGGTATGCCCCCAGATGTAGGTTGGTTGAACCGAACTGGGTGAACAATTCAGTGTGTTATTCATTGTTTCTATTATTGCCTTGTTCAGCAGATTGTGATGTTGTGACATTGCACAAGACATCACATATCTATACCAGAATTTCAGTATGCCAAGTAACTACAAGGATCCATGACTCGGGTCAACTTTTAGACGTAGAAGCGGACGGGAAAAGGGGATGCCTTGGTACAGGTTATCAATTAGTGATATTTTGAGTTGGTGAACTCATGAACATGTTTTCATATAATGTGAGAATTGAGATTGTGAACTCGAAGTCCTTTCCCTTTCCCTTGGACTTGAGTTAGAATGGTTAGAACCTTGTACGGATGAGAGAATCTATAAGATAGGGAACTCACTGAGATTTGATATAAGTCCCCACATTGTTGATTATATTACAGGTACAGCAGGTTCCGCGAAGGGTAAGGATAAGGCCATTTGATTATCCTTATGTTTCTTGGCTTTTTGGGATGGCAAGACTTCCGTTGTGGAGATTATTTTGAGATCATTGTTTGATCTAGTTCTTAGTGTCTTGGCATTTCTTGTATACATTGTGCCATAGTTTTTTGTATTAGGTATTTTTGGGGCATATAATGTATATAATGTGTTAATTTGGAACTTATGGTATTTCAGTACCAAAGACTTGGATTCATGTATAGTATTTATGCTTTGATGTATGATATTATATGTGGGTGTTACAGTTGGTATCAGAACAGGTCGTATCCTCGACCTAGCCATGAAATAGTATAAGTATTTCTTTCCGTTTCATATGCGTGGTGTCGCCTTTGGTCTTAAGTGTTATATTTATGGTATTGAGCCTGATCAACTTAATCTTATCTGTATGACATTTAGGAACATGGTTGACGGACGCAGAAGCAATCATGGTCGACCTAGAACTACTCCAGCTGGGACAGATCCGCCAGGCGGCGATGGGAATGACCCTTTGTATTAGTTTATGCAATAGATGCAGCAGCAACATAACCAATTCATGCAGCAGATGGTACAACAAATGAGTGAAGGTCTACATCCTCAGGTGGTTGTTCCAGAAGCTGTAGGTTGGAGTTTTCGGGATTTCATCCGCATGAATCCTTCGAAATTTCATGGCGGGTTAGATCCTGTGAAAGCTCATGAATGGATAGCTTTTCATTTGTTGAAGGGTCCTGCCATGAGGTGGTGGGAGAGTGGCTCAGCCCTGATGTCTATTCAAGAGGTACCTAAGGTCTGGGAGCGATTTAAGATTAATTTTATGGAGAGTTATTTCCTTAGTTCTTTGAGGACCCGGAAGGAATTTGACTTCCAACAATTGACACAAGGTACTTTGGCCGTAGCTGCTTATGCTGAGAAATTTGAGATTATGGTTGCTCATTCTAGACAGACCATGTATGCTCCGGACGAGAGGTGGAATATTGACCAGTTTCTTTTTGGCTTAAAGGCCGATATTTCGCATAGCGTGTCTCAAAGAGAGTTCACTAGTCATGCTGAATTACTAAGGCAGTGTTATGTGGCTGAGAATTGTTTAAAGAAATTTCAAGCTGAGGGGGTTATGAGTAGGTCGAATCAAAGTGATCGTGGAAGATCAAATCAATAATTTAGGCCGAGACAACAAGCTTTTAAAGGGAAGCAAGTTCAGAGTTCTAGGACTAGTGTGTCTCTTGTGTGTCGTAATTGTGGAAGGAATCATTATGGAAGGTGTGGTATCGAAGGTGTGAGGTGCTTTCAGTTTCAGAAGATAGGTCATTTGGCAAGGGGTTGTCCTCAGAATAGGAATCAGACATAAGGGAAAAGTGTCGGCCGAGTTTATACCTTGGATGCGAAGAAAGCAATGGGTGATAACTATGATTACTGGTACGTGTTTCGTTAATGGGATTCCTTGTTTTGTATTATTTGATTGTGGTGCGACACACTCTTTTGTGTCAATGCAATGTGTGAAGCGACTTGGGTTGCAAGCTATTCCGTTATCTCCTCCAATGATGGTTACTACTGCCATGGATGAGATCGTTGAAACACCATTAATGTGCGAGAATTGTGTTTTGTCTGTGGATGGGAGAGTTTTTTTGATTGATCTTATTTGTTTGCCGCTTAAAAAAGTTGATGTCGTTTTGGGGATGGATTAACTTTCTGCTAATTCAGTTTTCATTGGGTGTGAGGAGAAGCTAATCACCGTTCCATCTACTGAAGCTACTCCAAAAGATGTATTAACAACTATTTTTGAAGGCACGGTTGGAATGATAAATTTCTTGTTTGAGAAGGAAAAATATGTTCTTTTGGTTCTCACTAAGGAGGAGAGTAGCAACCTACAAGTTTTGAGTATCCCTGTAGTCCGTGAGTTTTCAGAAGTTTTTTTCGAGGATGTCACTTCTCTTTCTCCGGAGAGGGAAGTGGAATTCTCTATTGACCTGATAACGGGAACGACTCCTATATCCGATGGCACCACTTGAGTTAAGGGAATTGAAGGACCAATTGGAAGAGTTAATGGCTAAGCATTGTGTTCGACCTAGTGTTTCACCCTGGGGAGCTCCAATGTTGTTGGTAAAGAAGAAAAATGGTGGAATGCGGTTGTGTATTGATTACCGATAGTTGAATAAAGTCACCATCAAGAATAAGTACCCGTTACCAAGGATAGACGATCTGTTAGATCAATTGAAAGGAGCCTGTGTGTTCTCGAAGATTGATTTACGGTCGGGTTATTATCAGATCCGTGTGAAGTGTTAGGATGTATCTAAGACCACGTTTAGAACCCGTTATGGTCATTATGAATTCTTAGTAATGCCTTTCGGTGTGACGAATGCTCCAATAGTTTTTATGGATTACATGAATCAGATATTTCAAGCTTACTTGGATCAATTTGTTGTGATCTTCATTGATGACATTCTTGTTTATTCTCGTACTTCACAAGAGCACGAGGGACATTTAAGAATCATTTTATCGATCTTACAAGAGAAGCAACCTTTTGGCAAGTTGAGCAAGTGTGAGTTTTGGATGCCAGAGGCTAGTTTTCTTGGTCACATCATATATCAGGGAGGTGTGGCGGTTGATCCATCAAAACTTGAAGCGGTAATTAATTGGGAGAGACTGAAGAATGTCTCGGAAGTTAGAAGTTTCTTGGGACTGGAAGGTTATTACAGAAGGTTTATCAAGAGATTTTTTCAATTGGCGTTACCGATGATTAAACTTACTAGAAAGGACTATCCTTATGAGTGGGATTCGGCGTGTGAACAAAGTTTTATGAGTTTGAAGGAAAGATTGACGACTGCTCCTGTTTTGATTATTCTTGATCCTAACAAGTCGTATGAGGTATTTTGTGATGCATCTAAGATGGGATTAGAAGGTGTTTTAATGCAAGATAGTCAAGTAGTGGCTTATGCTTCTCGACAGTTGAAAGTCCACGAGAAGAATTATCCAACGCATGATTTGGAGTTGGCAGCAGTTGTCTTTAGTTTGAAAGTATGGCGTCATTATTTGTATGGAGTACATTTTGAAATGTATAGTGACCACAAGTGTTTAAAGTATCTTTTTGACCAAAAAGAGTTCAACATGCATCAAAGGAGATGGATGGAGTATTTGAAGGATTATGACTAGGAACTAAAGTACCATTCGGGTAAAGCAAATAAAGTAGCGGATGCATTGAGCCGGAAGGTGTTGCATAATTCCGAGTTGATGATATTAGAGTATACCTCATTGGAAAAGTTTCGAGATCTTAATCTTCAATTTGTTTGGACTCCTAAGGGTGTGATTATGGGAAACTTATATTTAAATTCTATTCTTAGAAAGGAAATTCAACAAGGACAAGTGTTGGATGAGAAGTTACAAGGACTATTAGTTCAACCGGGTTTTGTGCAAGTAAATGATGGAATTATTTTATTTAACCAAAGGATTTGCGTTCCAGATGATGCGATGTTAAAAAGAAGAATTTTGGAAGAAGCGCATAAGGGTGCTTTTACTATACATCCTGGTTCTTCGAAGATGTATCAAGACGTAAAGAGGGACTATTGGTGGTCCGGTATGAAAAGAGATGTTGCAGTGTATGTATCGGAGTATGCGGTATGCCAACAAGTGAAGATTGAACACCAAAGACCGGGTGGCTTATTACAACCGTTGGAAATTCCGGTATGGAAGTGGGATTATATTTCTATGAACTTTGCAGTTGGATTACCCCGTACCCAAGGTGGTTATGATTCTATTTGGGTAATTGTGGATCGGTTGACGAAATCTGCGCATTTCTTGGCAGTAAAGACTACTTACAAGGCATGTCATCTTACAAGGTTATTTATTTAGGAAATTGTGAGGTTGCATGGTATTCCCTCTAGTATTGTGTCCGATAGAGATCCGAAGTTTACTTCGAGGTTTTGGAGAGCTTTTCAACAAGCTATGGGAACGAAGTTGTGTTTAAGTATGTCGAATCATCCGCAAACAGATGGTCAGACAGAACGGACGATACAAATAATGGAAGATATGTTAAGTGCTTGTGTGCTTAGAAGTGGAGGAAATTGGATAAAACTTTTACCATTGATCGAGTTTTCATATAACAATAGTTATCATGCGAGTATTGGCATGGCTCCTTACAAGGCATTATATGGAAGGAAATGTAGGACGCCTCGGTGTTGGGGTAAAGTTGGTGAGGATATGATTTTAGGACCAGAGATTATTCAATAGACTACGAAAAAGATTAGAATGATCCGTGATAAAGTAAAAAAAGTGCAAGATCGGCATAAAAGTTATGCGGAAAACCGAAGTAGACCTTTAGAATTTGTTGAAGGTGATCACGTGTTTTTGAAAGTTACTCCGAGATTGAGGTTGAAAGGACTGTTTAAGTCGCGAAAGTTAAGTCCAAGATACGTGGGACCGTATAAAATTCTCGAAAGGATTGGTGAAGTAGCTTACAGATTAGCCTTATCGCCTTCTCTTTCAGAAATTCATGATGTTTTTCATGTGTCACAGCTTCGGAATTTTGTCCCAGATCCTCTTCTGCCAATTCTACCAGATATAGTTGAGATCGAAATAAATTTGATGTTTAAACCTCAACCAAGCGGTATCACATGAAGAGAAACTAAGTTACTAAGGAATAAAGAGATTTCTCTTGTGAAAGTTCAGTGGGATGAGACGCATCCGGGCGATGCAACTTGGGGACTAGAATCCGAGATGCGAGATGCTTACCCTCATCTTTTCAAGTAATCTTTAAATTCGAGGAAGAATTTCTATTTAAGGAGGGGAGGATGTAATACCCCATATTTTAATTACTCTGGATAATATTAGTTGTGATCAACTGAGTTTCGGTGTACTCTGAGAAATTATCTGCAAAGATAATTAGAGTAACTGTTGAGTTCAGAACAAATCCAATTAATATTATCTGACTCTGATGTTTTAATTATGGGAGCTATAGAAACTATTTGGACAATTAGTAGTGTTACTAATTAATGATATTTCTCTATATCATTTCTTTCCACACTTTTTCCAACAAAAGAAACAAAGAAATAAAAAGATGGAAAGAAGTTAGAGAGAAGGAAGAGGAAAGGAAGGAAAAAGAGGAGAAAACCAAGAAGAGGGAAAGATCAAGATCATCATCTCTTCTTCATCCAATCATCTCATCTTCTTCATCATCATCCTTTAATCAAGGTGGGTTCTAGATAGATGCTTTAGTTCTAGATTTTCTCGAGTTTTAGAGTTAGGTTTGATATTGTGAGAAAATGAGTAATCTTGCTAAAATCATGAATCTAACTGTTAAAAATCGATATAAATTGCATAGTATAATCGTAATATGCATATGAACATTGTTGATACTTGTTTTGGTTGTTTGAAAAATGTTTTAGTTTGGAAAAGTTGGATTTTGAGGCTTGGGAACCATGTAAAACGCAGCAGAAAATTCTACTTCTGGTGCGTAGCGTCGGACGAAGCCTGGAGCGCCGGGCGACGCCAGGCGTGCGCCGCTGCTTCGCCGGGAGATAGCCAAGAGCTGCATCAGGTTTTGATTCGGTAACTTTGGGTTTTTGGCATGGGTCTTACGCCCCAGCTTCGCCGGGCGAAGTAGAGGCGAAGGGGGAAGTGCCGGGCGAAGTCTGGAGCGTTGGGCGCTCCTGGGACTTTTTTTCAATGTTTTCTTTTCTTTTAAAACCCGTCACTTTTGACTCGTATACCCGATTTAAGCGTTCTTGGTACCAATGGAAAGCTATGAGAATATTCTACGCTATGAAAGAGAAAAATGTCAGTTTTGTTGCCTGATTAAATAATCGGAGGAAAACCCAAAACGTGTGTAAGTATGATTGATTTATTATATGTACTTGTGGTATGATTATGTTATATCTTGCCTAATCTAATGTTGTGAAACATAATTGAGAGAGTAACATGCTTAAAATGAATTAGGAAGAGTTTGAAAACTTACCCCAAACCTAATGATATGATTCTAGGTTGTGAATAGAATTGTGATAGAAAATCTAGATGGCAAGGCTCGGGCACTTAATGTAGGAAGGTACATCCGCGGCGAGATTGGTCTAGGAGAGAGTGAAACACTAGTATGGAACATGTTGAACTTTTGTGATTATGAGAAAAGGCGAATGTGGCATTAAGGCATTGTGGCCTTGTGATTGTCGAATACAATCACGTTTGTGTGTATGATCACGTAATCGTAACTGTTTCACCCGAGTACGTTTCATGAGTCTCGAGCTCCTCTGAAACATGTACACATTTACTTGGCATGTTTGATTCTGGTGTGTGAGTACTAATGGAGCCTAAGGGTAAAGAGACTTGTGACGGTTTATGGCCCGTGTGAAGTGACGGTTCATAACGTTTAGTGGCCCGTAGAACCCGAGTCCATTTCGTATGCCAAGTAACTACAAGGATCCATGACTCGGGTCGACTTCTAGACGTAGAAGCGGACGGGAAAAGGGGGTGCCTTGGTACAGGTTATCGATTAGTGATATTTTGAGATGGTGAACTCATGAACATGTTCCATATAGTGTGAGAATTGAGATTGTGAACTCGAAGTCCTTTCCCTTTCCCTTGGACTTGAGTTAGAATGGTTAGAACCTTGTACAACCGAGAGAATCTATAAGATAGGGAACTCACTGAGATTTGATATCTCACCCCACGTTGTCCCCACATTGTTGATTATATTACAGGTACAGCAGGTTCCGCGAAGGGTAAGGATAAGGCCATTTGATTATCCTTATGTTGCTTGGCTTTTTGGGATGGCAAGACTTCCGTTGTGGAGATTATTTTGAGATCATTGTTTGATCTAGTTCTTAGTTTCTTGGGACATCTTGTATACATTGTGCCATAGTTTTTTTGTATTAGGTATTTTTGGGGCATATAATGTATATAATGTGTTAACTAGCAACTTATGGTATTTTAGTACCAAAGACTTGGATTCATGTATAATATTTATGCTTTGATGTATGATATTATATGTGGGTGTTATAGTTGATTTGAGAAACTTCCAAAGAACACACATCAACCGATCAGACCTATAATTTGATCCCCAAAAAACTACCAGATCCAAAATATGTGCCCAAAATTACGCTACAAATATTAGTTTGTTTCTGAAGTGTGCAAATAGAGTTGATTTATTCTTGCTTCAATTTAAAGTATTGATGTCTTTTAAAAATTATGCTATACACTCAACATCCACAAAGGCGGTTAAAGCAGTATATATTATATTGAATAAATCACAAAAGTTAAAAAAAATAACAAAACTTATAACTAGCAGTGTATGGCATGTAGCAGTAAAGTGAACATGTTGTAGCATACACCGATATACACCAGTGCACGTGAAACCTCAGAGAAAAGGCAAAACATAAGATTCTCAGCAGCATCAACAGGTGTAATCTTCACTTCACAAATTAACCTCTCAACCCTCTCAAACAGAGGTTCTTAAACAAAAATAATGTACATCATTTAAAATGGATTCATTCACAACCTTCAATTCTTAACCGAAAACCATAACTCTACAAAACCCGTAAACCTGAGGTAAACCTAAGGAAAAAACAAACGCACAAAATACCCATTCAATTCGTAACCGAAAAATCTTAGAGTTACATCATCATAGATAAATAGATATAAATATAGATATAGATATCCAGAGCGAGGGAAACGAAGAGAAAGAAAGATCATGATTCACATACAGACACATTAAGAGAGAGTCTGGCAAAAAATGTTCTAAGATGAAAAATATTCAAAAGTAGAAGAATGGTTTTAGGGTTTTGATAGACTAACCTTTGCCTTTGTGTTTTTCGATTGAGAGCGGTGGTTTTCGTTTCTTCCGGTGGAGAGCGGTGGTTTCCGATTGAGCTTTGCGTATGTAGTTTTGGTTTTCATTTTCCTGACGAGCGTTCTGTGTTTTGTTTTAGGTGATAATGTGTTTTAAGTGGGAAAGTTAAAGTGGGGGACGACGGTTCATTTGTCAACCGTCACGATCCTTTATTTGGTATTATAAGGGGCGACGGTTGTTTTTACCGTCGTGACCTTTGGTTAATTTTTTAGATGTCAAAGTGCGAAACACGTACCTTGAAAGGTTTAAGGCGCGACAGTTTATTTTCCGTCGTAATCTATATTTTAGGACGGATGATTTAACCATCGTAAACTTAATTTTTCGGCAGTTTATGTTACAACTGTCGCAATCTTCATAAATTTTTTTAAAATATAAGGACGGTTGGTGTAAACCGTCGTGGCAACTGTCTCTACAGGAAAGTTATGACAGTTATCAAGTAACTGTCGTAAATTTTGTGTCGTAAAACCCTAATTTTCTTGTAGTAATTGCTTTATAAAAGATAAGGTCGACTTCCAATCGCGACATCTAGAATTTTTGATAAACATTCATCCCTTCTTGGAATATTTTGCCTTTCATGTACAAGTCGATAATTTTAGAGTAAGTTAGTATATTTGGATAATGTTCTGCACCTTCATTTCTTCAAATAGTTTGCTTGATTGATCCGGATTCCTCTTTTAAAATCTCTCTCTACTAAAAATTAATTTTAAGTATTAATGCAATTTCTTATTTTTGCATGGTTAATATGTGTTTGCCTTGAAGCTTGTATTTGAAACCAACTAGAAGGTAACCTAAACTTTAGACCTGATATAACCAACTTGATATAATTTGAGAGGAATTATGAAAAGTAAATTTTTTTGTTTGAATTAAAAAGCACATGAAAGTTGAGAATGTGTTTCTTTTAAAGTTTTTAAAGTTATTTGTGGACACAAATATTAAAATTGAAATTTAATTTGTAAAGTTGTCGGATTTAACTACTAGTAATTTATAGTTACCGGAAAAAATAGTGTGATTATCTGGAATCAAACCCTATTGACACATAAATTGTCATCTTTGTTAGAACATGATTATACAATAGTCTAACTAACTTTGAGTTAGTTAGTGGTTTGTTTGTATGATTACTTATGATATAAGTAATCTCTCCACATGTATGAAAAATGACCGATGCAGCGACCTGAATAATGATATTTTATCACATTTTAAGAAGGTGTGCCTCCTTCAATAAAAAACAAAGTTTCTTTTTTCAAGGTGGGAAAAGTTGTTATTTTCATTATCCCCACTTTCGTATCATTCCTTCTTTCTCTATGGAACATTTTCATGGCTGATTAGTCAAAATTTCCGATGCCATTAATTCCCAAATTTGATGGAATTTACGCTCATTGGGCCATGTGTAACACCCTATTTCTTGACTCATAAAATATTACAATAATTCAGAGTATATTTTCACCTAAAGGGTGTCGCACATTATCGGATAAAACACCTGTTATTAAATGAAACAACTTGAAGCAAAAAAATGAAACATTCATTAACACCTTCACATATATATGGTAAAAAATAATACTAGAACACAAACAATCATCAAAATCATTCTTAAAATTTCATATTCAACCTAAAACTTCATATTCAAACAAATTTCTCTGTTGAACCATAAGTTCGTCAATCATCAGACACACTATAATTCCTCTAAATTACTCAACTAAAAATTATTAATATAATTCATTTTAATTATTATATTATAACTAAAAAAATATCAATAACTGAGTAAACTGGTTTTATTACTCATTAGCTCGAAAATAAACCATCAATACTTAAAACATCTTAACAGGTTTTTCTTTAGCATTTTATTATATACTCATAGCTCATCAAAGGTTATAAAAAGTTCAAATATATAACTCAACAGAGTTCTCAAAGAACTATAAGAGCTCTTCCACAATTCCTAAATCTCAAAAATGACATTGGAGTACTCTAAAGTGCTAAAAAGATGCTCCAATGACAGTCTTTTACAGATGATAACTCTAGTGAACTCTAAGGGGATTACATCTTTACTCAATATTGCTCAAAAATAACACAAAGTTACCAAACAAGTCGTTTATGCTAGAATTGCTAAAAAATGACCGAATTGAGCCCCAAACTCAATGTTAGTTATACAATAAAAAACTCAACACAATATTTAACAAATAAAAAATGAAAAATGAAAATGAAAAATCTTGACTGTCTTAAAATACCTTTTAATTTAAAGATGAAAATTGAAACCTGAAAATTGAAAAAGAAGTGGAAAAAAGTTGGAGGAGGAAAATTGTTGCAAGAGGAAATATCGTGGAGGAGGAAAAATTGAAAGAGGAAATTTGAGAAAGGAGCTGATTAAATCTGGGCTGCGTGAGAGAGAGAAAATATGAAAATATATAGAGCAATCAGCGACATGAATTTCACGTCGCAATCTTGCGAAATGAAATTCACATTGCAACTCCCTAACGGCTATAAAGTTGTGGCGTGGATAACATGACACTAATAAAGGTGTCAGTCAAATGTCCCCCATCAAATCCTGTTACTCAACTTCCCTCCTAAACGTTTTTTATTTTTGATTATAACGTTGCGACGTGATTTTCACGTCACAACTTAAATTTTGAAAATTTCAAATCTCCCCCCATCTGCCAACATGTGCACGTCTGACTTCATTATTATTTTTATTTTACTTTTCAATTTGCGACGTGATTATCACGTAACAACTATTTTTTTATTTTTTTTCTGTCTTTCCCATGTGCAAGTCTGCCACTCAATTTTTTAAAAACCAAAACCTGTAGCGAAATGATAATCGCATCGCAACTCTTCTTTTTTGCCATGTGATTTTTACGTCACCATATCACGTAGTTTGAGAGTAGTTTTCTTGTAGTATCAAGTCTCAAATGTACACTTAGTTAAATTAATTTTTTTACAGAGAAATAATAATCTTAAAGATAATGTAATTTTAAAGTAGAATAACTTAGTAAAATAATTTGTTTTTAAAAATAATAAATATGTTAATAGTTTATTTTAATATATTTTATATACATTTAAAATATCAAAAACAAAATCTTCGTGAATTTGTTATAAAAGAAAAAAATTGACATTTATATATTAATTTGAAAGTTTGAAGTGGAGAAATGAAAAGAGGATTTAAATGGTGAAAAGCTGAAAGTGATGTCAAGATCTAAATTGTGGAAAAGTAACATTCAATTGAATTGGAAATGATAATCTACACTTACAGAATTTAGGGTAAACTTGTGATTATTAAATATAAATATCTATTACTAGTAATAATATAATAAAATAGACGTATGCAACTTTGTAGTCACCGGCACGGTTGCTCATGACATCGGAACTGGTATGAGTTGAATTTTAATTGAACTTATGCTGTTGAATTGTTTATCTTTAATATTATTATTCTGATATCAGTGTTACCATTAAGTCATTTTGTAAATTGTAAATGTAGTTTTACATCTGATTAGCCACCAAACACCACCTATCTTGCAGCAATATCTCTTCTTATTATCTTTTTAATTTTTGACAATAGGCATTATTGGAAGCCTCTTGCAATAATGTAATGCATTGTACATTGGAGTAGGCTTAGTAATTATTGAAATGGTTTCACTCAATCTTCTATGAGAAGACACTCCTTTGGCTGAAGCTTTTAAATCTAAAGGACTTACAACAACACTCCGTGTTGGCCTTTATGTTCAGGTAAATAACGTTTCAATATATATTGATGTGCCTTGTAGCATGTGCTAATGTACATGCATGACATAATTTTTCTCTCTGATGAGCAGTCTCGGCTATATGTTGGACTCGGCAAGGACGGTTTGCTACCTGCAATATTTGCTAAAGTTCATCCCAGATGTCACACACCTATTCATTCGCAAATTTGGGTTGGCTGTGTTTCCAATACTATGGCTGATCTCTCGCCGGAGAAGGTGCCTATACGACTTTTAACAACCTTTCGACTTTTCTTTTTTCCACAATTAGTGGTTGACTATTAATAGTTTGTTTTTTTTTTTGATAAGTTAAATTTATATATATCAAGGATACAAAGGGGTATCCCAACCCGAATACATCTAGAACCTTTTCACAAATCAAAGGCCACAAAAATCACTTGGAGAATTTACCCAAGTGTAATAATTACAAATTGAAGAACTTTTGTGATACTTTCCTAACCACCACCAAGTAAAAATGAGAATACGATTCGAAATCGTATCAAGATCCCAAAATTCATCCCTAAATATAATATTATTACGGGATGACCAAATGATCCAGCATATAGACAACATATATGACCAAATGATCCAAATAGTTTGTTAATTATATTGAATTTCTTATTTCAAAGTTGGCAATTGTTGACAGGCATCAATTAATTATGGAGTTGAAAGTGATCACATTTGGCTTCATTCCTTGCTCTATCATTGTAATAAGGAACGTAATAGAAGACTCTACTAAATATTCATTGCTTCTTGGATCACTTTATAAAAAACAACATCAACCTCTAATCACGACATCTTAAATTCTCGATAAATATTCATTGCTTCTTGGAACATTTTGCAATTTGTGTACACGTCTATCATTGTAGAGAGTTAGTATATTTTAATATATGTTTCGCACCTTCATCTCTTCAAATAGTTTTCTAACTTCAGGGTACATGCCATTCCTTTCTTACTTGGACAACATAGTATTGTATGTTACAACGATTGTTTTGATTCCAGACATGTCCATCTCATTGCGCTTTTAATTGCTTCATCAAAATAGAAGTTGTCACATACAATGATATGTTGTCTAGGTATAGATGGCAGAAAATGTATGTTGAAGTTAGAAGACTAGTTGAAGAGACGAAGGCGCAAAACATATATCCAAATCCACTAACTTACTCTTCAATGATCGACGTGTACACGAAATTTGAATTGTTCCAGGAAGCAAAGAATATTTATCAAGATTTCATGATGTCGCGATTGGAAGTCTGTGTTGTGTTTTATAGTGTAATCATAGTTCCACTATGCGAAAAATAGTTTAGTAGAGTCTTCAATTATATTGCTTATTGAAATTATAGATAAAGGAATCAAGGCAAATATGGTCACTTTCAACTCCATAATTGATACATGTCAATAATCGCCAACTTTGGAGTATGAAAATCGTTGTTTCTTTCCAAACTATTGAGTATTCAATTAAACAATCGTCTGTTACGCTTATTGATGTGTGTTTCAGACTAAGTCAGGTGACAACTTCATAGTTTTTTATATGTTTTTTTCTCTATGATGTGCTAAATCATTCTCAACCTACTAGTTCATCACATAACTATCCATCTCCTAGCTATTAGATCTATAGAAGTTATGTAGCATCGATTTATTGAATGTGTATGGTATTTGACATATCTCAGTGCTCAACGTCATTACATTTGACTTTTTAAATTTATTTTTTAAAATGGTATATTTGTATTAGTATATTGCATTTGTTGTCAATGTTTGTGTCTGTAATTTATAGAATACGAGTCGCTTGTTACTTTTTAGTATTTCCTTATTATAAACGTAAAGAACAAATTTATGAATGATATCAGTTTGCTTGATTGATCCGGATTCTTCTTTCCTCAATTTCATTATTTTATTACACTACTTTAGAATTATTAGTGAATCTTCTAAAATATCTCTCTACTATAAATTAATTTGAAGTATCAATCCAATTTCCTGTTTTTGCATGCTTAATATATGTTTACCTTGAAGCTTATATTTGAAAGCAACGAGAAGGGTACCCAAACTTTAGACCTGATATAACCCAACTTTAGACCTGATATAATTTGAGAGGAGTTATTGAAAGTAAATATTTCTGTTGGAACTAAGAACCACAAGAAAGTTGAGAATGCGTTTCTTTAATTTGTAAAATTGTCGGATTTAACTACTAGTAATTTATGATAACAGGAAAAAAGAGGGAGATGATCGGGATTGAAACCCCGATTGACACATAAATTGTCATCTTTGTTAGAATATGATTGGTCAATAGTCTAACTAACTTTGAGTTAGTTAGGAGTTTGTTTGTGTGGCAACTTGTGATATAAGTAATCTCTCCACATGTATGAAAAGTGACCAATAATATTACAAGTTGAATAATGAACTTTTATCAGATTCTAACAAGTGGTATCATAAGCACTAGTTGCTGATTCAGGTGTGCCTTCTTCAACAAAAAATCACAATTTCTATTTTCAAGGTGGGAAAAGTTGTTATTTCCATTATCCTCACTCTCGTATTATTCCTTCTTTCCTCGACCTCGTCCCCGAGAATCCCTCCCTCTCCCTCCTCAATCGTTTCCCCAACGGTAACATTCATTCATTCTTTCTATGCACTGTTTTTCTTCTTATAAACCAGTTTCTTTATTATTTTGATTTTATTTCAGGTTTAGAGATGAACAATAGAGGATTCAAATTGCTGATGTTCATTGTATTTTTTTAAATTTTTGACATTTTAGAAGGATTTGCCAATAAGCATTATTGGAATATGCTTAGTAATTACTGCAATGGTTCCATTTAATCTTCTAGAACAAGACGCTCCTTTAGCTGCAACTTTTAAATCTTAAGGACTGACAACAACACTCCTTGTTGGGCTCTATGTTCACGTAAATAAAGTAATATTGATTCATGTACCTGGTGACATGTGCTACTGTACATGCAAGACTGGGTTTTTCTTTCTGGTGAGCCGGCTATTTCTTGGGCTTGGCATGGATGGTTTACTACCCATAATATCTGTTAAGGATCACCCGAGACTCCACAACGCATTATTGCTGGTCTCTCAGGCAGAGAAGGCACTTATATAGCTTTTAACAAGATATGGCTTTTTATGTTTGCACAGTTAGTGTTTAATTATCAATAGTTTGTTAATTACTTTGAATTTCTTGTTTTAGGATTGTTGACTTGCATCAATTATGGTGTTGAACGTGACCACATTTGACTTCATTCTTTACTCTATCATTGGAATAAACAACATAATAGAAGACTCCACTAAACTATTTTTTCATAATGCATATATGATTCACTACAAGAAAATTGGCAAATTGCGACGGTTCATTTTGGCATATTACGACGGTTAGAGTCGTCGCAATTTGTAAGTTACGACGTTTTAGTACTGTCGCAGAATCGTGCCTCGCAAGGCAATATTGCGACTGTTGTGAAAACCGTCATACATATCGTTGTTATTTTTACGACGGGGTATCTAACTGACGTAAAATATACATTGTGACGGTTTCCAACCCTCTTAACCTGCTTAATGATTTTTGTTTTAATTTTGGAGTGTGACGGTTGTAACTGTCGTAATTTTCCGTTTGATACATGTTTATATGGTTGTTTGCGATGGTTATGACTGTCGTAACTCTCCAGTGTTTTTTGTGTTCATTGTTCATTAGGACGGTTACAACTGTTGTAACTTTTCATTGATTCATGTTTATATCGTTGATTGCGACAATTATAACCGCCGAATTTTCTTAATGATTTTTGTTTTTTTGTTTATTACGACGGTTACCAACTGTCATAACTTTGTGTATAGTATTATTTTATTTAGATTTTTTTATTTATTTTAATTATTATCTATTAAAATATTTTTAAATATATTATTATTTTTTCAATATTATTTATTTTCTTAAAATTATTTCCACAAAAATATTTTTATTTTCTGATAATTTTTTAATACTTCTTTATATACAGTCATAAACATGTTATATATATAATCATTTAATATCCATAAAACATGTAATATCCATAATCATAATATCCTAATCTTATAATAATAAGCATCATAAAGCCAAAAATACATAAAAAAAAAGTTCATAAGAACGTCTACCATCAACAGGTAGCTATAAAAGCACATAGAAAAACATATCAAAGTCTAATTTGTCTTTCTTGATGATACATTATCTGCAATTCGGTAGTTTGACTCAGAAGAACGTCTACCATCAGCAGATGACTCCAATCCCTAAAAAAAAAGTATTAAACTTAGAATAACGTCTTCCACTAGAATGAACCATCAATCTTAAACTTATATATTTTAAAGATAATAATAGATTTCATGAAAATCATACCTGTCTTCCACTTGAATTTTTCATTTGCATTAAGAATTCAATTTCTGCTTTCCTAGCATTGTCCGTTTTCTTTAAGAATGTGATTGCCTCCATCAAGTCATAAATTTTTTAATTCTATTTTTAAAGCACATTAATTTCTTTTTGCATTTCTTTTATTTTTTCATTTTCTTCAACAGAAGACGACGATCTCGTAGATCTATTAATCTGAGATGACGTAACTCCAAGTCCCATACTACGAACATATCCAGGATGTTCTTTTCCAAATACTTTCTGAAATGCCTCATTTTCAGGCACGGAATCCTTAATTGCAGCTTGTAATTTTTCCTGCACATGCAAAAGAGCAAATTAAGCTACTGTTTATATAACAAAGATCATGATGCAACAAACTTAATATCTTAAAAATATTATTGAAGAAATATTTTCATAGTATCTTAATATCTTTTTGGATGTATGTATGTTCAACATATTACTAAATCCAACAAACACAGGACATAGGTGAACTTTCGTTCACTCTAATTATATATACAATGATTAACCATCTTCAAACCACAAATCCAACAAACACATCACCAATTTCAGTTTTTGTTCTACATCTCATAGAATTATCAAGAAGAGCAGCTTTAATAAATATAAGTGTGAGAATGTAATGAAAGTTACATTGTGGCCATATATAATTCAGGAAGACCATTCTAACAAACTCAGCTTCAATTAATTTAGCTTTTATTTTAATTTCGTGTACAATTAAAATGTATTTCAAAGACTCTATCAATGCATGATCTAAAGTCTGTAGACATATTCTAAACCAACAAAACACCACCACCTCCAAGTCAGTCCGTATTTCATAATAGCTCCATATTAAAGTCTAAAAAACTAAGATAATATGACAGGAAGTATGAAATGAGACTAAACAAAAAACCTTATGTATAAGCTTATGTATAATTAAGAGTTGTTTAGAGAGTTGTTTGATGTCATCTCTATAAAGATATTCCAAGTTAATTAATGGAAAGTGTTGTTTTCTCCTCTGCTGAAGTTTTTTTAATGGATAACTTTCATTAAGATGTATAATTAAGTTATTCCAACTTAGAAAACAAATGTTAAGATATATCCTTTCAAAAATTTCTAATATTTCAAAGGGTATTTTTTTTTTAATAAGCTAAAAATTCGTATAAACAGGAGTACAAAGGGGTACTCCAACCCGTATACATCTAAAGCCTGCTTAAATATCACCGGCTACAAAAATCACTCGGAGAATTAACCCAAGTGAAATAATTACAAAAATAAAAACTTTTATAACTCCTACCTATCCACCACCAAGAATAAATAAAAATACGATTTGAAATCATATCAAAATCCCACAATTCCTCCCTAAAAATAATATTGTTACGACATAACCACAGGATCCAAGAAATTGATAACCATAACCCTATTGCTATTCTAACCACCACCCCTCTATCGACACAACCCTGTATCCAACATAATAAGTGAGTGACCAAATTTCCTACTAATATACACGGTATCCCCAACCATTTACAAGCAAAATTCCACACCATAATAGATTTACCACATAGAAATAGTACATGTTCAGCCGACTCCATATCGAGGAAGCAAAAAGGGCAAGACATCTCATAACTATTAGAAACAATTCCTCTCCGATACAAATTATCTCTCGTTGGAATTCGCCTATGGAGCATCCTCCACCCAAACACTTTCACCTTAAACGGTACTTGCGCTAGCCAAATTAACTTCAATGCCGCTTTCGTTTCATCTCCTACCTATCTTAATGGAAGTTATTCGAGCATGAAATGTTAAGATATATCCTTCAATGTTAAGATATTTTCGTTGTATTATGAAATGTTTGAAAGGATATATCTTAACTTTTGTTTTTAGTATTTCATTATATAAGTTAATTTATGGAAAGTCTTGTTTTCTCCTTTCAAATATATCCATTGAATTGTTAAGATACGTATATTAATGCCGAAAGCTTGTTAAGATATATCCTTTCTTAGTCTTCTACATGCTAGAAAACTTTCTTTTACCTATTAGATTATGTTCATGGAAATTGATGTTTCTCTTCAAGAAGTAAGATTCAGCAGCATTTGAAATTCTTAGAAGGAGAAACTTGTAGTTTTGCCCTCACACTCATGATATTTATGTACCTTTTATTAATATTTATTCTCATGGTCATATACCACATTTTTGTTAAATTAACTTTTTTAATTATTGATGATTTTGTTACCATATAAATGTAAACCTAAATATTTTCTCAATTAATTTTAGGTGTATTTTTTATCATTTTTTATATATATTAAGATGATTAATAAATATTATTACTTTTTAATAATATTTTATATTTCTTTAATAATATTACTAATTATTTATTACTTTATTTTATCAATTTCTTTATTTGAATATTGACAAATCAATAATTATTTGAATAATTAGTTACTGGATGGGAGAATTGAGATAGTACTAATTTTGCTTTTTATACTTTATAGACATATCCATGTTTCTCCATTACCAAAGATTCTTGCTAATTAATGAATCTAATTCCTCATCATTAACAATTTGGAACTTCATCGTTGGATACAACTGATGTTTATTTTTAAAAGGGAAAAAGTCGATAAAACTCTACAATAACATAAAGAGAGTCATCACAACCAAATTAAGGTTCGGGAGTCGGTTATGCACGAAAAAGGTATTAGCACCCAACGAGATCCGTTGTATCCAACGGGAACAGTTTAATCAGCTTTGCGAATGAGAATGTTAGCATAAGGTATTTTTGATTTCTTCAAATTATTAAAAGTATTTAAATGAAAAGAAAAGGTCTAAAAATATTTTATTAGGGTGTTTGACGAGACATTGAATCTCGCTCTTACGTATCCCATGTGTGATGGGGAACTCAAAGCTACGTAGTTATGGGTGGCAAATATTTGTTTGTTGGTCGATTTTAGCTAAAGATGTTTAGGTCGCATTCGAGCGGTAAAACATTAATTGCTACCCGCGCATGGGAGACGTGAACGTTGTTTTTGCTTCACGTCAGAATGAATTTAACATGATTCGAAAATCCATCAGATTATGTTTTAATTGCATTCAAGCAGAAAACGTGGCTTGCTACTCGCATATAGGAGGAATGAAGCATTGATTGTGCTTTGCATCAGAATGGATAAAACATCGTTACTTTATAAAATGTTTTCGTCGCGCTGAAGCGGAAAAAGTAAGTTTGATTGGTTGAGGTTATTTTTAGGTGGATGACGAGTATTCGAAAGGCAAGGTGTTACAGCTTGTATTCAAATAGTTGGGAGAAAAAGGGATATTACATCTAGTTAATCCTTTTTCATTCGATTTTATTTTGAAAATATGTGATACGAACTGAGTTATGATTTCTTAACGGAAGACAAGCATTCGAAAAACAAGCTATTACGACTTGTATCTGAGTGCTCGAGGAAAAAAGTGATATACATCTAATTAGTCATTTTTCTTCCACGAAAGAATGCACTAAAGTCGGTTAATTATTGTATTTTTGAACGAAAGATAAGTACCCGAAAGGAAGGCTACTACGACTTGTATCTGGATACTCAAGGAAAAAAGAGGCTTAAGCCCAATTAATCATTTTTCACCCGATTTTTGTTTGTTAAAGAGGTTGATATTTTAGAATTTGAAATTAACCAAACCTGACTCAAAATCCCATTATAAAAAACTCAATTAGAATAAATATAGAAAGAACAAAATAGAATAAATAAAATGAAAATTAAAAATAAACAAAGGTTTAAAGGGAGAATGCATAGTAAGAGTACCCAAAACTCAACTCAACATTTTATTGCTCACTTTAAATTTAAATAAAAACCTAATACAGTATAATCTTAATTACTAAAAAAAATTGGAATGCTAGATAGACTTGTGTAGAAAACATAACAACATGGCTTGATATCGCTTGGTTACCGATATGGATTGTTGTAAGCACCTTTTGTCTTGGTCTGTAACCTTACGTGGTAGATGCAAAGTAGAATTGCTTTGCTCCATGTAATTTATTGTTTGTTGGCATCTTTGGAAGACAAGGAATGATGTGCTATTCAATGACGAAGTATGTAATGTCGATAATATATTTTATAGGATTGTTGTTTCCTCTTGGAAATGGTAGGGCATAGCTGATAAAGGTAGGATGGTTTGTTCTTTATATGAGTGGACCAAGTTCCCTCTTCTTGGGTTGTATTAATTTTGGATCTTGAACTTTTGTTCTTCTTAGATCGTTTTTGATATGCTATCGAGATTCTTCTTTGTATCCTTTGGGGTAGGAGATCCCCTTAATCTCCTATTATTGAATTTGAATCTTAGCTTATCAACAAAAAAAAAAACCAGCCATTTTTAAACTCAAAGCAATAACAATAAAGGCTCACAAAAGTGTTTCTTTCCACCTTCCATAATAAAAAATGAGAATAAAAAACTTATACAAATCGCAAGCCAATCCTCACGGTTCTTCTATCCATTTTTTTCAATAAAATCGAAATAAAAAATTCAAACTATGAATCATAAATAAAAAATGGAAAGAGGAAAAAAAGAAACCTTCAACAGCGCCAATGATGGAACTTCGGTGAGGAAGGGTTGTTGCAACTTCGGAGGAAGGGTTGTCAGACGGAACGGACGATACAAATAATGGAAGATATGTTAAGTGCTTGTGTGCTTAGAAGTGGAGGAAATTGGATAAAACTTTTACCGTTGATCGAGTTTTCATATAACAATAGTTATCATGCGAGTATTGGCATGGCTCCTTACGAGGCATTATATGGAAGGAAATGTAGGACGCCTCGGTGTTGGGCAAAAGTTGGTGAGGATATGATTTTACGACCAGAGTTTATTCAATAGACTACGAAAAAGATTAGAATGATCCGTGATAAAGTAAAAAAAGTGCAAGATCGGCATAAAAGTTATGCGGATAACCGAAGTAGACCTTTAGAATTTGTTGAAGGTGATCACGTGTTTTTGAAAGTTACTCCGAGATTGAGGTTGAAAGGACCGTTTAAGTCGCGAAAGATAAGTCTGAGATACGTGGGACCGTATCAAATTCTCGAAAGGATTGGTGAAGTAGCTTACAGATTAGCCTTATCGCCTTCTCTTTCAGAAATTCATGATGTTTTTCATGTGTCACAGCTTCAGAATTTTGTCCCAGATCCTCTTCTGCCAATTCTACCAGATATAGTTGAGATCGAAACAAATTTGATGTTTGAACCTCAACCAAGCGGTATCACATGAAGAGAAACTAAGTTACTAAGGAATAAAGAGATTTCTCTTGTGAAAGTTCTGTGGGACGAGACGCATCCAGGCGATGCAACTTGGGGACTAGAATCCGAGATGCGAGATGCTTACCCTCATCTTTTCAAGTAATCTTTAAATTCGAGGACGAATTTCTATTTAAGGAGGGGAGGATGTAATACCCCATATTTTAATTACTCTGGATAATATTAGTTGTGATCAACTGAGTTCCGGTGTACTCTGAGAAATTATCTGCAAAGATAATTAGAGTAACTGTTGAGTTCAGAACAAATCCAATTAATATTATCTGACTCTGATGTTTTAATTATTGGAGCTATAGAAACTATTTGGACAATTAGTAGTGTTACTAATTAATGATATTTCTCTATATCATTTCTTTCCACACTTTTTCCAACAAAAGAAACAAAGAAAGAAAAAGATGGAAAGAAGTTAGAGAGAAGGAAGAGGAAAGGAAGGAAAAAGAGGAGAAAACCAAGAAGAGGGAAAGATCAAGATCATCATCTCTTCTTCATCCAATCATCTCATCTTCTTCATCATCATCCTTTAATCAAGGTGGGTTCTAGATAGATGCTTTAGTTCTAGATTTTCTCGAGTTTTAGAGTTAGGTTTGATATTGTGAGAAAATGAGTAATCTTGCTAAAATCATGAATCTAACGGTTAAAAATCGATATAAATTGCGTAGTATAATCGTAATATGCATATGAACATTGTTGATACTTGTTTTTGTTGTTTGAAAATGTTTTAGTTTGGAAAAGTTGGATTTTGAGGCTTGGGAACCATGTAAAACGCAGCAGAAAATTCTACTTCTGGTGCGTAGCGTCGGACGAAGCCTGGAGCGCCGGGCGACGCCAGGCGTGCGCCGCTGCTTCGCCGGGAGACAGCCACGAGCTGCATCAGGTTTTGATTCTGTAACTTTGGGTTTTTGGCATGGGTCTTACGCCCCAGCTTCGCCGGGCGAAGTAGAGGCGAAGGGGGAAGCGCCGGGCGAAGTCTGGAGCGTTGGGCGCTCCTGGGACTTTTTTTCAATGTTTTCTTTTCTTTTAAAACCCGTCACTTTTGACTCGTATACCCGATTTAAGCGTTCTTGGTACCAATGGAAAGCTATGAGAATTTTCTACGCTATGAAAGAGAAAAATGTCAGTTTTGTTGCCTGATTAAATAATCGGAGGAAAACCCAAAATGTGTGTAAGTATGATTGATTTATTATATGTACTTGTGGTATGATTATGTTATATCTTGCCTAATCTAATGTTGTGAAACATAATTGAGAGAGTAACATGCTTAAAATGAATTAGGAAGAGTTTGAAAACTTACCCCAAACCTAATGATATGATTCTAGGTTGTGAATAGAATTGTGATAGAAAATCTAGATGGCAAGGCTCGGGCACTTAATGTAGGAAGGTACATCCGCGACGAGATTGGTCTAGGAGAGAGTGAAACACTAGTATGGAACATGTTGAACTTTTGTGATTATGAGAAAAGGCGAATGTGGCATTAAGGCATTGTGGCCTTGTGATTGTCGAATACAATCACGTTTGTGTGTGTGATCACGTAATCGTAACTGTTTCACCCGAGTACGTTTCATGAGTCTCGAGCTCCTCTGAAACATGTACACATTTACTTGGCAGGTTTGATTCCGGTGTGTGAGTACTAATGGAGCCTAAGGGTAAAGAGACTTGTGACGGTTTATGGCCCGTGTGAAGTGACGGTTCATAACGTTTAGTGGCCCGTAGAACCCGAGTCCATTTCGTATGCCAAGTAACTACAAGGATCCATGACTCGGGTCGACTTCTAGACGTAGAAGCGGACGGGAAAAGGGGGTGCCTTGGTACAGGTTATCGATTAGTGATATTTTGAGATGGTGAACTCATGAACATGTTCCATATAGTGTGAGAATTGAGATTGTGAACTCGAAGTCCTTTCCCTTTCCCTTGGACTTGAGTTAGAATGGTTAGAACCTTGTACAACCGAGAGAATCTATAAGATAGGGAACTCACTGAGATTTGATATCTCACCCCACGTTGTTGATTATCCAAATTTTCCTTGGCTTTTTGGGATGGCAAGACTTCCGTTGTGGAGATTATTTTGAGATCATTGTTTGATCTAGTTCTTAGTTTCTTGGGACATCTTGTATACATTGTGCCATAGTTTTTTTGTATTAGGTATTTTTGGGGCATATAATGTATATAATGTGTTAACTAGCAACTTATGGTATTTCAGTACCAAAGACTTGGATTCATGTATAATATTTATGCTTTGATGTATGATATTATATGTGGGTGTTATAGTTGATTTGAGAAACTTCCAAAGAACACACATCAACCGATCAGACCTATAATTTGATCCCCAAAAAACTACCAGATCCAAAATATGTGCCCAAAATTACGCTACAAATAATAGTTTGTTTCTGAAGTGTGCAAATAGAGTTGATTTATTCTTGCTTCAATTTAAAGTATTGATGTCTTTTAAAAATTATGCTATACACTCAACATCCACAAAGGCGGTTAAAGCAGTATATATTATATTGAATAAATCACAAAAGTTAAAAAAAATAACAAAACTTATAACTAGCAGTGTATGACATGTAGCAGTAAAGTGAACATGTTGTAGCATACACCGACATACACCAGTGCACGTGAAACCGCAGAGAAAAGGCAAAACATAAGATTCTCAGCAGCATCAACAGGTGTAATCTTCACTTCACAAATTAACCTCTCAACCCTCTCAAACAGAGGTTCTTAAACAAAAATAATGTACATCATTTAAAATGGATTCATTCACAACCTTCAATTCTTAACCGAAAACCATAACTCTACAAAACCCATAAACCTGAGGTAAACCTAAGGAAAAAACAAACGCACAAAATACCCATTCAATTCGTAACCGAAAAATCTTAGAGTTACATCATCATAGATAAATAGATATAAATATAGATATAGATATCCAGAGCGAGGGAAACGAAGAGAAAGAAAGATCATGATTCACATACAGACACATTAAGAGAGAGTCTGGCAAAGAATGTTCTAAGATGAAAAATATTCAAAAGTAGAAGAATGGTTTTAGGGTTTTGATAGACTAACCTTTGCCTTTTCTTTTTTCGATTGAGAGCGGTGGTTTTCGTTTCTTTCGGTGGAGAGCTGTGGTTTCCGATTGAGCTTTGCGTATGTAGTTTTGGTTTTCATTTTCCTGACGAGCGTTCTGTGTTTTGTTTTAGGTGATAATGTGTTTTAAGTGGGAAAGTTAAAGTGGGGGACGACGGTTCATTTGTCAACCGTCACGATTCCTGTTGCAAGCATTGATAGAGGGCGGTTTCAAACCGTCACGATCCTTTATTTGGTATTATAAGGGGCGACGGTTGTTTTTACCGTCGTGACCTTTGGTTAATTTTTTAGATGTCAAAGTGCGAAACACGTACCTTGGAAGGTTTAAGGCGCGACAGTTTATTTACCGTCGTAATCTATATTTTAGGAAGGATGATTTAACCATCGTAAACTTAATTTTTGGGCAGTTTATGTTACAACTGTCGCAATCTTCATAAATTTTTTTAAAATATAAGGACGGTTGGTGTAAACCGTCGTGGCAACTGTCTCTACAGGAAAGTTATGACAGTTATCAAGTAACTGTCGTAAATTTTGTGTCGTAAAACCCTAATTTTCTTGTAGTAATTGCTTTATAAAAGATAAGGTCGACTTCCAATCGCGACATCTAGAATTTTTGATAAACATTCATCCCTTCTTGGAATATTTTGCCTTTCATGTACAAGTCGATAATTTTAGAGTAAGTTAGTATATTTGGATAATGTTCTGCACCTTCATTTCTTCAAATGGTTTGCTTGATTGATCTGGATTCCTCTTTTAAAATCTCTCTCTACTAAAAATTAATTTTAAGTATTAATGCAATTTCTTATTTTTGCATGGTTAATATGTGTTTGCCTTGAAGCTTGTATTTGAAACCAACTAGAAGGTAACCTAAACTTTAGACCTGATATAACCAACTTGATATAATTTGAGAGGAATTATGAAAAGTAAATTTTTTTGTTTGAATTAAAAAGCACATGAAAGTTGAGAATGTGTTTCTTTCAAAGTTTTTAAAGTTATTTGTGGACAAAAATATTAAAATTGAAATTTAATTTGTAAAGTTGTCGGATTTAACTACTAGTAATTTATAGTTACCGGAAAAAATAGTGTGATGATCTGGAATCAAACCCTATTGACACATAAATTGTCATCTTTGTTAGAACATGATTAGACAATAGTCTAACTAACTTTGAGTTAGTTAGTGGTTTGTTTGTATGATTACTTATGATATAAGTAATCTCTCCACATGTATGAAAAATGACCGATGCAGCGACCTGAATAATGATATTTTCTCACATTTTAAGAAGGTGTGCCTCCTTCAATAAAAAACAAAGTTTCTTTTTTCAAGGTGGGAAAAGTTGTTATTTTCATTATCCCCACTTTCGTATCATTCCTTCTTTCTCTATGGAACATTTTCATGGCTGATTCGTCAAAATTTCCGATGCCATTAATTCCCAAATTTGATGGAATTTACGCTCATTGGGCCATGTGTAACACCCTATTTCTTGACTCATAAAATTTTACAATAATTCAGAGTATATTTTCACCTAAAGGGTGTCGCACATTATCGGATAAAACACCTGTTATTAAATGAAACAACTTGAAGCAAAAAAATGAAACATTCATTAACACCTTCACATATATATGGTAAAAAACAATACTAGAACACAAACAATCATCAAAATCATTCTTAAAATTTCATATTCAACCTAAAACTTCATATTCAAACAAATTTCTCTGTTGAACCATAAGTTCGTCAATCATCAGACACACTATAATTCCTCTAAATTACTCAACTAAAAATTATTAATATAATTCATTTTAATTATTATATTATAACTAAAAAAATATCAATAACTGAGTAAACTGGTTTTATTACTCATTAGCTCGAAAATAAACCATCAATACTTAAAACATCTTAACAGGTTTTTCTTTAGCATTTTATTATATACTCATAGCTCATCAAAGGTTATAAAAAGTTCAAATATATAACTCAACAGAGTTCTCAAAGAACTATAAGAGCTCTTCCACAATTCCTAAATCTCATAAATGACATTGGAGTACTCTAAAGTGCTAAAAAGATGCTCCAATGACAGTCTTTTACAGATGATAACTCTAGTGAACTCTAAGGGGATTACATCTTTACTCAATATTGCTCAAAAATAACACAAAGTTACCAAACAGGTCGTTTATGCTAGAATTGCTCAAAAATGACCGAATTGAGCCCCAAACTCAATGTTAGTTATACAATAAAAAACTCAACACAATATTTAACAAATAAAAAATGAAAAATGAAAATGAAAAATCTTGACTGTCTTAAAATACCTTTTAATTTAAAGATGAAAATTGAAACCTGAAAATTGAAAAAGAAGTGGAAAAAAGTTGGAGGAGGAAAATTGTTGCAAGAGGAAATATCGTGGAGGAGGAAAAATTGAAAGAGGAAATTTGAGAAAGGAGCTGATTAAATCTGGGCTGCGTGAGAGAGAGAAAATATGAAAATATATAGAGCAATCAGCGACATGAATTTCATGTCGCAATCTTGCGAAATGAAATTCACATTGCAACTCCCTAACGGCTATAAAGTTGTGGCGTGGATAACATGACACTAATAAAGGTGTCAGTCAAATGTCCCCCATCAAATCCTGTCACTCAACTTCCCTCCTAAACGTTTTTTATTTTTGATTATAACGTTGCGACGTGATTTTCACGTCACAACTTAAATTTTGAAAATTTCAAATCTCCCCCCATCTGCCAACATGTGCACGTCTGACTTCATTATTATTTTTATTTTACTTTTCAATTTGCGACGTGATTATCACGTAACAACTATTTTTTTCTTTTTTTTCTGTCTTTCCCATGTGCAAGTCTGCCACTCAATTTTTTAAAAACCAAAACCTGTAGCGAAATGATAATCGCATCGCAACTCTTCTTTTTTGCCATGTGATTTTTACGTCACCATATCACGTAGTTTGAGAGTAGTTTTCTTGTAGTATCAAGTCTCAAATGTACACTTAGTTAAATTAATTTTTTTACAGAGAAATAATAATCTTAAAGATAATGTAATTTTAAAGTAGAATAACTTAGTAAAATAATTTGTTTTTAAAAATAATAAATATGTTAATAGTTTATTTTAATATATTTTATATACATTTAAAATATCAAAAACAAAATCTTCGTGAATTTGTTATAAAAGAAAAAAATTGACATTTATATATTAATTTGAAAGTTTGAAGTGGAGAAATGAAAAGAGGATTTAAATGGTGAAAAGCTGAAAGTGATGTCAAGATCTAAATTGTGGAAGAGTAACATTCAATTGAATTCGAAATGATAATCTACACTTACAGAATTTAGGGTAAACTTGTGATTATTAAATATAAATATCTATTACTAGTAATAATAAAATAGACGTATGCAACTTTGTAGTCACCGGCACGGTTGCTCATGACATCGGAACTGGTATGAGTTGAATTTTAATTGAACTTATGCTGTTGAATTGTTTATCTTTAATATTATTATTCTGATATCAGTGTTACCATTAAGTCATTTTGTAAATTGTAAATGTATTTTTACATCTGATTAGCCACCAAACACCACCTATCTTGCAGCAATATCTCTTCTTATTATCTTTTTAATTTTTGACAATAGGCATTATTGGAAGCCTCTTGCAATAATGTAATGCATTGTACATTGGAGTAGGCTTAGTAATTATTGAAATGGTTTCACTCAATCTTCTATGAGAAGACACTCCTTTGGCTGAAGCTTTTAAATCTAAAGGACTTACAACAACACTCCGTGTTGGCCTTTATGTTCAGGTAAATAACGTTTCAATATATATTGATGTGCCTTGTAGCATGTGCTAATGTACATGCATGACATAATTTTTCTCTCTGATGAGCAGTCTCGGCTATATGTTGGACTCGGCAAGGACGGTTTGCTACCTGCAATATTTGCTAAAGTTCATCCCAGATGTCACACACCTATTCATTCTCAAATTTGGGTTGGCTGTGTTTCCAATACTATGGCTGATCTCTCGCCGGAGAAGGTGCCTATACGACTTTTAACAACCTTTCGACTTTTCTTTTTTTCACAATTAGTGGTTGACTATTAATAGTTTGTTTTTTTTTTTTGATAAGTTAAATTTATATATATCAAGGATACAAAGGGGTATCCCAACCCGATTACATCTAGAACCTTTTCACAAATCAAAGGCCACAAAAATCACTTGGAGAATTTACCCAAGTGTAATAATTACAAATTGAAGAACTTTTGTGATACTTTCCTAACCACCACCAAGTAAAAATGAGAATACGATGCGAAATCGTATCAAGATCCCAAAATTCATCCCTAAATATAATATTATTACGGGATGACCAAATGATCCAGCATATAGACAACATATATGATCAAATGATCCAAATAGTTTGTTAATTATATTGAATTTCTTATTTCAAAGTTGGCAATTGTTGACATGCATCAATTAATTATGGAGTTGAAAGTGATCACATTTGGCTTCATTCCTTGCTCTATCATTGTAATAAGGAACGTAATAGAAGACTCTACTAAATATTCATTGCTTCTTGGATCACTTTATAAAAAACAACATCAACCTCCAATCACGACATCTTAAATTCTCGATAAATATTCATTGCTTCTTGGAACATTTTGCAATTTGTGTACACGTCTATCATTGTAGAGAGTTAGTATATTTTAATATATGTTTCGCACCTTCATCTCTTCAAATAGTTTTCTAACTTCAGGGTACATGCCATTCCTTTCTTACTTGGACAACATAGTATTGTATGTTACAACGATTGTTTTGATTCCAGACATGTCCATCTCATTGCGCTTTTAATTGCTTCATCAAAATAGAAGTTGTCACATACAATGATATGTTGTCTAGGTATAGATGGCAGAAAATGTATGTTGAAGTTAGAAGACTAGTTGAAGAGACGAAGGCGCAAAACATATATCCAAATCCACTAACTTACTCTTCAATGATCGGCGTGTACACGAAATTTGAATTGTTCCAGGAAGCAAAGAATATTTATCAAGAATTCATGATGTCGCGATTGGAAGTCTGTGTTGTGTTTTATAGTGTAATCATAGTTCCACTATGCGAAAAATAGTTTAGTAGAGTCTTCAATTATATTGCTTATTGAAATTATAGATAAAGGAATCAAGGCAAATATGGTCACTTTCAACTCCATAATTGATACATGTCAATAATCGCCAACTTTGGAGTATGAAAATCGTTGTTTCTTTCCAAACTATTGAGTATTCAATTAAACAATCGTCTGTTACGCTTATTGATGTGTGTTTCAGACTAAGTCAGGTGACAACTTCATAGTTTTTTATATGTTTTTTTCTCTATGATGTGCTAAATCATTCTCAACCTACTAGTTCATCACATAACTATCCATCTCCTAGCTATTAGATCTATAGAAGTTATGTAGCATCGATTTATTGAATGTGTAAGGTATTTGACATATCTCAGTGCTCAACGTCATTACATTTGACTTTTTAAATTTATTTTTTAAAATGGTATATTTGTATTAGTATATTGCATTTGTTGTCAATGTTTGTGTCTGTAATTTATAGAATACGAGTCGCTTGTTACTTTTTAGTATTTCCTTATTATAAACGTAAAGAACAAATTTATGAATGATATCAGTTTGCTTGATTGATCCGGATTCTTCTTTCCTCAATTTCATTATTTTATTACACTACTTTAGAATTATTAGTGAATCTTCTAAAATATCTCTCTACTATAAATTAATTTGAAGTATCAATCCAATTTCCTGTTTTTGCATGCTTAATATATGTTTACCTTGAAGCTTATATTTGAAAGCAACGAGAAGGGTACCCAAACATTAGACCTGATATAACCCAACTTTAGACCTGATATAATTTGAGAGGAGTTATTGAAAGTAAATATTTCTGTTGGAATTAAGAACCACAAGAAAGTTGAGAATGTGTTTCTTTAATTTGTAAAATTGTCGGATTTAACTACTAGTAATTTATGATAACAGGAAAAAAGAGGGAGATAATCGGGATTGAAACCCCGATTGACACATAAATTGTCATCTTTGTTAGAATATGATTGGTCAATAGTCTAACTAACTTTGAGTTAGTTAGGAGTTTGTTTGTGTGGCAACTTGTGATATAAGTAATCTCTCCACATGTATGAAAAGTGACCAATAATATTACAAGTTGAATAATGAACTTTTCTCACATTCTAACAAGTGGTATCATAAGCACTAGTTGCTGATTCAGGTGTGCCTTCTTCAACAAAAAAACACAATTTCTATTTTCAAGGTGGGAAAAGTTGGTATTTCCATTATCCTCACTCTCGTATTATTCCTTCTTTCCTCGACCTCGTCCCCGAGAATCCCTCCCTCTCCCTCCTCAATCGTTTCCCCAACGGTAACATACATTCATTCTTTCTATGCACTGTTTTTCTTCTTATAAACCAGTTTCTTTATTATTTTGATTTTATTTCAGGTTTAGAGATGAACAATAGAGGATTCAAATTGCTGATGTTCATTGTATTTTTTTTAATTTTTGACATTTTAGAAGGATTTGCCAATAAGCATTATTGGAATATGCTTAGTAATTACTGCAATGGTTCCATTTAATCTTCTAGAACAAGACGCTCCTTTAGCTGCAACTTTTAAATCTTAAGGACTGACAACAACACTCCTTGTTGGGCTCTATGTTCACGTAAATAAAGTAATATTGATTCATGTACCTGGTGACATGTGCTACTGTACATGCAAGACTGGGTTTTTCTTTCTGGTGAGCCGGCTATTTCTTGGGCTTGGCATGGATGGTTTACTACCCATAATATCTGTTAAGGATCACCCGAGACTCCACAACGCATTATTGCTGGTCTCTCAGGCAGAGAAGGCACTTATATAGCTTTTAACAAGATATGGCTTTTTATGTTTGCACAGTTAGTGTTTAATTATCAATAGTTTGTTAATTACTTTGAATTTCTTGTTTTAGGATTGTTGACTTGCATCAATTATGGTGTTGAACGTGACCACATTTGACTTCATTCTTTACTCTATCATTGGAATAAACAACATAATAGAAGACTCCACTAAACTATTTTTTCATAATGCATATATGATTCACTACAAGAAAATTGGCAAATTGCGACGGTTCATTTTGGCATATTACGACGGTTAGAGTCGTCGCAATTTGTAAGTTACGACGTTTTAGTACAGTCGCAGAATCGTGCCTCGCAAGGCAATATTGCGACTGTTGTGAAAACCGCCATACATATCGTTGTTATTTTTACGACGGGGTATCTAACTGACGTAAAATATACATTGTGACGGTTTCCAACCCTCTTAACCTGCTTAATGATTTTTGTTTTAATTTTGGAGTGTGACGGTTGTAACTGTCGTAATTTTCCGTTTGATACATGTTTATATGGTTGTTTGCGACGGTTATGACTGTCGTAACTCTCCAGTGTTTTTTGTGTTCATTGTTCATTAGGACGGTTACAACTGTTGTAACTTTTCATTTGATTCATGTTTATATCGTTGATTGCGACAATTATAACCGCCGAATTTTCTTAATGATTTTTGTTTTTTTGTTTATTACGACGGTTACCAACTGTCATAACTTTGTGTATAGTATTATCTTATTTATATTTTTTTATTTATTTTAATTATTATCTATTAAAATATTTTTAAATATATTATTATTTTTTCAATATTATTTATTTTCTTAAAATTATTTCCACAAAAATATTTTTATTTTCTGATAATTTTTTAATACTTCTTTATTTTTTTATATGATTTTCTATATTACTTTTTAAAATAGTAAAATTAAATACAGTCATAAACATGTTATATATATAATCATTTAATATCCATAAAACATGTAATATCCATAATCATAATATCCTAATCTTATAATAATAAGCATCATAAAGCCAAAAATACATAAAAAAAAAGTTCATAAGAACGTCTACCATCAACAGGTAGCTATAAAAGCACATAGAAAAACATATCAAAGTCTAATTTGTCTTTCTTGATGATACATTATCTGCAATTCGGTAGTTTGACTCAGAAGAACGTCTACCATCAGCAGATGACTCCAATCCCTAAAAAAAAAGTATTAAACTTAGAATAACGTCTTCCACTAGAATGAACCATCAATCTTAAACTTATATATTTTAAAGTTAATAATAGATTTCATGAAAATCATACCTGTCTTCCACTTGAATTTTTCATTTGCATTAAGAATTCAATTTCTGCTTTCCTAGCATTGTCCGTTTTCTTTAAGAATGTGATTGCCTCCATCAAGTCATAAATTTTTTAATTCTATTTTTAAAGCACATTAATTTCTTTTTGCATTTCTTTTATTTTTTCATTTTCTTCAACAGAAGACGACGATCTCGTAGATCTATTAATCTGAGATGACGTAACTCCAAGTCCCATACTACGAACATATCCAGGATGTTCTTTTCCAAATACTTTCTGAAATGCCTCATTTTCAGGCACGGAATCCTTAATTGCAGCTTGTAATTTTTCCTGCACATGCAAAAGAGCAAATTAAGCTACTGTTTATATAACAAAGATCATGATGCAACAAACTTAATATCTTAAAAATATTATTGAAGAAATATTTGCATAGTATCTTAATATCTTTTTGGATGTATGTATGTTCAACATATTACTAAATCCAACAAACACAGGACATAGGTGAACTTTCGTTCACTCTAATTATATATACAATGATTAACCATCTTCAAACCACAAATCCAACAAACACATCACCAATTTCAGTTTTTGTTCTACATCTCATAGAATTATCAAGAAGAGCAGCTTTAATAAATATAAGTGTGAGAATGTAATGAAAGTTACATTGTGGCCATATATAATTCAGGAAGACCATTCTAACAAACTCAGCTTCAATTAATTTAGCTTTTATTTTAATTTCGTGTACAATTAAAATGTATTTCAAAGACTCTATCAATGCATGATCTAAAGTCTGTAGACATATTCTAAACCAACAAAACACCACCACCTCCAAGTCAGTCCGTATTTCATAATAGCTCCATATTAAAGTCTAAAAAACTAAGATAATATGACAGGAAGTATGAAATGAGACTAAACAAAAAACCTTATGTATAAGCTTATGTATAATTAAGAGTTGTTTAGAGAGTTGTTTGATGTCATCTCTATAAAGATATTCCAAGTTAATTAATGGAAAGTGTTGTTTTCTCCTCTGCTGAAGTTTTTTTAATGGATAACTTTCATTAAGATGTATAATTAAGTTATTCCAACTTAGAAAACAAATGTTAAGATATATCCTTTCAAAAATTTCTAATATTTCAAAGGGTATTTTTTTTTTAATAAGCTAAAAATTCGTATAAACAGGAGTACAAAGGGGTACTCCAACCCGTATACATCTAAAGCCTGCTTAAATATCACCGGCTACAAAAATCACTCGGAGAATTAACCCAAGTGAAATAATTACAAAAATAAAAACTTTTATAACTCCTACCTATCCACCACCAAGAATAAATAAAAATACGATTTGAAATCATATCAAAATCCCACAATTCCTCCCTAAAAATAATATTGTTACAACATAACCACAGGATCCAAGAAATTGATAACCATAACCCTATTGCTATTCTAACCACCACCCCTCTATCGACACAACCCTGTATCCAACATAATAAGTGAGTGACCATATTTCCTACTAATATACACGGTATCCCCAACCATTTACAAGCAAAATTCCACACCATAATAGATTTACCACATAGAAATAGTACATGTTCAGCCGACTCCATATCGAGGAAGCAAAAAGGGCAAGACATCTCATAACTATTAGAAACAATTCCTCTCCGATACAAATTATCTCTCGTTGGAATTCGCCTATGGAGCATCCTCCACCCAAACACTTTCACCTTAAACGGTACTTGCGCTAGCCAAATTAACTTCAATGCCGCTTTCGTTTCATCTCCTACCTATCTTAATGGAAGTTATTCGAGCATGAAATGTTAAGATATATCCTTCAATGTTAAGATATTTTCGTTGTATTATGAAATGTTTGAAAGGATATATCTTAACTTTTGTTTTTAGTATTTCATTATATAAGTTAATTTATGGAAAGTCTTGTTTTCTCCTTTCAAATATATCCATTGAATTGTTAAGATACGTATATTAATGCCGAAAGCTTGTTAAGATATATCCTTTCTTAGTCTTCTACATGCTAGAAAACTTTCTTTTACCTATTAGATTATGTTCATGGAAATTGATGTTTCTCTTCAAGAAGTAAGATTCAGCAGCATTTGAAATTCTTAGAAGGAGAAACTTGTAGTTTTGCCCTCACACTCATGATATTTATGTACCTTTTATTAATATTTATTCTCATGGTCATATACCACATTTTTGTTAAATTAACTTTTTTAATTATTGATGATTTTGTTACCATATAAATGTAAACCTAAATATTTTCTCAATTAATTTTAGGTGTATTTTTTATCATTTTTTATATATATTAAGATGATTAATAAATATTATTACTTTTTAATAATATTTTATATTTCTTTAATAATATTACTAATTATTTATTACTTTATTTTATCAATTTCTTTATTTGAATATTGACAAATCAATAATTATTTGAATAATTAGTTACTGGATGGGAGAATTGAGATAGTACTAATTTTGCTTTTTATACTTTATAGACATATCCATGTTTCTCCATTACCAAAGATTCTTGCTAATTAATGAATCTAATTCCTCATCATTAACAATTTGGAACTTCATCGTTGGATACAACTGATGTTTATTTTTAAAAGGGAAAAAGTCGATAAAACTCTACAATAACATAAAGAGAGTCATCACAACCAAATTAAGGTTCGGGAGTCGGTTATGCACGAAAAAGGTATTAGCACCCAACGAGATCCGTTGTATCCAACGGGAACAGTTTAATCAGCTTTGCGAATGAGAATGTTAGCATAAGGTATTTTTGATTTCTTCAAATTATTAAAAGTATTTAAATGAAAAGAAAAGGTCTAAAAATATTTTATTAGGGTGTTTGACGAGACATTGAATCTCGCTCTTACGTATCCCATGTGTGATGGGGAACTCAAAGCTACGTAGTTATGGGTGGCAAATATTTGTTTGTTGGTCGATTTTAGCTAAAGATGTTTAGGTCGCATTCGAGCGGTAAAACAGTAATTGCTACCCGCGCATGGGAGACGTGAACGTTGTTTTTGCTTCACGTCAGAATGAATTTCACATGATTCGAAAATCCATCAGATTATGTTTTAATTGCATTCAAGCAGAAAACGTGGCTTGCTACTCGCATATAGGAGGAATGAAGCATTGATTGTGCTTTGCATCAGAATGGATAAAACATCGTTACTTTATAAAATATTTTCGTCACGCTGAAGCGGAAAAAGTAAGTTTGATTGGTTGAGGTTATTTTTAGGTGGATGACGAGTATTCGAAAGGCAAGGTGTTACAGCTTGTATTCAAATAGTTGGGAGAAAAAGGGATATTACATCTAGTTAATCCTTTTTCATTCGATTTTATTTTGAAAATATGTGATACGAACTGAGTTATGATTTCTTAACGGAAGACAAGCATTCGAAAAATAAGCTATTACGACTTGTATCTGAGTGCTCGAGGAAAAAAGTGATATACATCTAATTAGTCATTTTTCTTCCACGAAAGAATGCACTAAAGTCGGTTAATTATTGTATTTTGGAACGAAAGATAAGTACCCGAAAGGAAGGCTACTACGACTTGTATCTGGATACTCAAGGAAAAAAGAGGCTTAAGCCCAATTAATCATTTTTCACCCGATTTTTGTTTGTTAAAGAGGTTGATATTTTAGAATTTGAAATTAACCAAACATGACTCAAAATCCCATTATAAAAAACTCAATTAGAATAAATATAGAAAGAACAAAATAGAATAAATAAAATGAAAATTAAAAATAAACAAAGGTTTAAAGGGAGAATGCATAGTAAGAGTACCCAAAACTCAACTCAACATTTTATTGCTCACTTTAAATTTAAATAAAAACCTAATACAGTATAATCTTAATTACTAAAAAAAATTGGAATGCTAGATAGACTTGTGTAGAAAACATAACAACATGGCTTGATATCGCTTGGTTACCGATATGGATTGTTGTAAGCACCTTTTGTCTTGGTCTGTAACCTTACGTGGTAGATGCAAAGGAATTGCTTTGCTCCATGTAATTTATTGTTTGTTGGCATCTTTGGAAGACAAGGAATGATGTGCTATTCAATGACGAAGTATGTAATGTCGATAATATATTTTATAGGATTGTTGTTTCCTCTTGGAAATGGTAGGGCATAGCTGATAAAGGTAGGATGGTTTGTTCTTTATATGAGTGGACCAAGTTCCCTCTTCTTGGGTTGTATTAATTTTGGATCTTGAACTTTTGTTCTTCTTAGATCGTTTTTGATATGCTATCGAGATTCTTCTTTGTATCCTTTGGGGTAGGAGATCCCCTTAATCTCCTATTATTGAATTTGAATCTTAGCTTATCAACAAAAAAAAAAACCAGCCATTTTTAAACTCAAAGCAATAACAATAAAGGCTCACAAAAGTGTTTCTTTCCACCTTCCATAATAAAAAATAAGAATAAAAAACTTATACAAATCGCAAGCCAATCCTCACGGTTCTTCTATCCATTTTTTTCAATAAAATCGAAATAAAAAATTCAAACTATGAATCATAAATAAAAAATGGAAAGAGGAAAAAAAGAAACCTTCAACAGCGCCAATGATGGAACTTCGGTGAGGAAGGGTTGTTGCAACTTCGGAGGAAGGGTTGTCAGACGGAACGGACGATACAAATAATGGAAGATATGTTAAGTGCTTGTGTGCTTAGAAGTGGAGGAAATTGGATAAAACTTTTACCGTTGATCGAGTTTTCATATAACAATAGTTATCATGCGAGTATTGGCATGGCTCCTTACGAGGCATTATATGGAAGGAAATGTAGGACGCCTCGGTGTTGGGCAAAAGTTGGTGAGGATATGATTTTAGGACCAGAGTTTATTCAATAGACTACGAAAAAGATTAGAATGATCCGTGATAAAGTAAAAAAAGTGCAAGATCGGCATAAAAGTTATGGGGATAACCGAAGTAGACCTTTAGAATTTGTTGAAGGTGATCACGTGTTTTTGAAAGTTACTCCGAGATTGAGGTTGAAAGGACCGTTTAAGTCGCGAAAGATAAGTCTGAGATACGTGGGACCGTATCAAATTCTCGAAAGGATTGGTGAAGTAGCTTACAGATTAGCCTTATCGCCTTCTCTTTCAGAAATTCATGATGTTTTTCATGTGTCACAGCTTCGGAATTTTGTCCCAGATCCTCTTCTGCCAATTCTACCAGATATAGTTGAGATCGAAACAAATTTGATGTTTGAACCTCAACCAAGCGGTATCACATGAAGAGAAACTAAGTTACTAAGGAATAAAGAGATTTCTCTTGTGAAAGTTCTGTGGGATGAGACGCATCCGGGCGATGCAACTTGGGACTAGAATCCGAGATGCGAGATGCTTACCCTCATCTTTTCAAGTAATCTTTAAATTCTAGGACGAATTTCTATTTAAGGAGGGGAGGATGTAATACCCCATATTTTAATTACTCTGGATAATATTAGTTGTGATCAACTGAGTTCCGGTGTACTCTGAGAAATTATCTGCAAAGATAATTAGAGTAACTGTTGAGTTCAGAACAAATCCAATTAATATTATCTGACTCTGATGTTTTAATTATTGGAGCTATAGAAACTATTTGGACAATTAGTAGTGTTACTAATTAATGATATTTCTCTATATCATTTCTTTCCACACTTTTTCCAACAAAAGAAACAAAGAAAGAAAAAGATGGAAAGAAGTTAGAGAGAAGGAAGAGGAAAGGAAGGAAAAAGAGGAGAAAACCAAGAAGAGGGAAAGATCAAGATCATCATCTCTTCTTCATCCAATCATCTCATTTTCTTCATCATCATCCTTTAATCAAGGTGGGTTCTAGATATATGCTTTAGTTCTAGATTTTCTCGAGTTTTAGAGTTAGGTTTGATATTGTGAGAAAATGAGTAATCTTGCTAAAATCATGAATCTAACGGTTAAAAATCGATATAAATTGCGTAGTATAATCGTAATATGCATATGAACATTGTTGATACTTGTTTTGGTTGTTTGAAAATGTTTTAGTTTGGAAAAGTTGGATTTTGAGGCTTGGGAACCATGTAAAACGCAGCAGAAAATTCTACTTCTGGTGCGTAGCGTCGGACGAAGCCTGGAGCGCCGGGCGACGCCAGGCGTGCGCCGCTGCTTCGCCGGGAGACAGCTAAGAGCTGCATCAGGTTTTGATTCTGTAACTTTGGGTTTTTGGCATGGGTCTTACGCCCCAGCTTCGCCGGGCGAAGTAGAGGCGAAGGGGGAAGCGCCGGGCGAAGTCTGGAGCGTTGGGCGCTCCTGGGACTTTTTTTCAATGTTTTCTTTTCTTTTAAAACCTGTCACTTTTGACTCGTATACCCGATTTAAGCGTTCTTGGTACCAATGGAAAGCTATGAGAAATTTCTACGCTATGAAAGAGAAAAATGTCAGTTTTGTTGCCTGATTAAATAATCGGAGGAAAACCCAAAATGTGTGTAAGTATGATTGATTTATTATATGTACTTGTGGTATGATTATGTTATATCTTGCCTAATCTAATGTTGTGAAACATAATTGAGAGAGTAACATGCTTAAAATGAATTAGGAAGAGTTTGAAAACTTACCCCAAACCTAATGATATGATTCTAGGTTGTGAATAGAATTGTGATAGAAAATCTAGATGGCAAGGCTCGGGCACTTAATGTAGGAAGGTACATCCGCGACGAGATTGGTCTAGGAGAGAGTGAAACACTAGTATGGAACATGTTGAACTTTTGTGATTATGAGAAAAGGCGAATGTGGCATTAAGGCATTGTGGCCTTGTTATTGTTGAATACAATCACGTTTGTGTGTGTGATCACGTAATCGTAACTGTTTCACCCGAGTACGTTTCATGAGTCTCGAGCTCCTCTGAAACATGTACACATTTACTTGGCAGGTTTGATTCCGGTGTGTGAGTACTAATGGAGCCTAAGGGTAAAGAGACTTGTGACGATTTATGGCCCGTGTGAAGTGACGGTTCATAACGTTTAGTGGCCCGTAGAACCCGAGTCCATTTCGTATGCCAAGTAACTACAAGGATCCATGACTCGGGTCGACTTCTAGACGTAGAAGCGGACGGAAAAAGGGGGTGCCTTGGTACAGGTTATCGATTAGTGATATTTTGAGATGGTGAACTCATGAACATGTTCCATATAGTGTGAGAATTGAGATTGTGAACTCGAAGTCCTTTCCCTTTCCCTTGGACTTGAGTTAGCATGGTTAGAACCTTGTACAACCGAGAGAATCTATAAGATAGGGAACTCACTGAGATTTGATATCTCACCCCACGTTGTTGATTATCCAAATTTTCCTTGGCTTTTTGGGATGGCAAGACTTCCGTTGTGGAGATTATTTTGAGATCATTGTTTGATCTAGTTCTTAGTTTCTTGGGACATCTTGTATACATTGTGCCATAGTTTTTTTGTATTAGGTATTTTTGGGGCATATAATGTATATAATGTGTTAACTAGCAACTTATGGTATTTCAGTACCAAAGACTTGGATTCATGTATAATATTTATGCTTTGATGTATGATATTATATGTGGGTGTTATAGTTGATTTGAGAAACTTCCAAAGAACACACATCAACCGATCAGACCTATAATTTGATCCCCAAAAAACTACCAGATCCAAAATATGTGCCCAAAATTACGCTACAAATAATAGTTTGTTTCTGAAGTGTGCAAATAGAGTTGATTTATTCTTGCTTCAATTTAAAGTATTGATGTCTTTTAAAAATTATGCTATACACTCAACATCCACAAAGGCGGTTAAAGCAGTATATATTATATTGAATAAATCACAAAAGTTAAAAAAAATAACAAAACTTATAACTAGCAGTGTATGGCATGTAGCAGTAAAGTGAACATGTTGTAGCATACACCGACATACACCAGTGCACGTGAAACCGCAGAGAAAAGGCAAAACATAAGATTCTCAGCAGCATCAACAGGTGTAATCTTCACTTCACAAATTAACCTCTCAACCCTCTCAAACAGAGGTTCTTAAACAAAAATAATGTACATCATTTAAAATGGATTCATTCACAACCTTCAATTCTTAACCGAAAACCATAACTCTACAAAACCCATAAACCTGAGGTAAACCTAAGGAAAAAACAAACGCACAAAATACCCATTCAATTCGTAACCGAAAAATCTTAGAGTTACATCATCATAGATAAATAGATATAAATATAGATATAGATATCCAGAGCGAGGGAAACGAAGAGAAAGAAATATCATGATTCACATACAGACACATTAAGAGAGAGTCTGGCAAAGAATGCTCTAAGATGAAAAATATTCAAAAGTAGAAGAATGGTTTTAGGGTTTTGATAGACTAACCTTTGCCTTTGCGTTTTTCGATTGAGAGCGGTGGTTTTCGTTTCTTTCGGTGGAGAGCTGTGGTTTCCGATTGAGCTTTGCGTATGTAGTTTTGGTTTTCATTTTCCTGACGAGCGTTCTGTGTTTTGTTTTAGGTGATAATGTGTTTTAAGTGGGAAAGTTAAAGTGGGGGACGACGGTTCATTTGTCAACCGTCACGATTCCTGTTGCAAGCATTGATAGAGGGCGGTTTCAAACCGTCACGATCCTTTATTTGGTATTATAAGGGGCGACGGTTGTTTTTACCGTCGTGACCTTTGGTTAATTTTTTAGATGTCAAAGTGCGAAACACGTACCTTGAAAGGTTTAAGGCACGACAGTTTATTTACCGTCGTAATCTATATTTTAGGAAGGATGATTTAACCATCGTAAACTTAATTTTTGGGCAGTTTATGTTACAACTGTCGCAATCTTCATAAATTTTTTTAAAATATAAGGACGGTTGGTGTAAACCGTCGTGGCAACTGTCTCTACAGGAAAGTTATGACAGTTATCAAGTAACTGTCGTAAATTTTGTGTCGTAAAACCCTAATTTTCTTGTAGTAATTGCTTTATAAAAGATAAGGTCGACTTCCAATCGCGACATCTAGAATTTTTGATAAACATTCATCCCTTCTTGGAATATTTTGCCTTTCATGTACAAGTCGATAATTTTAGAGTAAGTTAGTATATTTGGATAATGTTCTGCACCTTCATTTCTTCAAATAGTTTGCTTGATTGATCTGGATTCCTCTTTTAAAATCTCTCTCTACTAAAAATTAATTTTAAGTATTAATGCAATTTCTTATTTTTGCATGGTTAATATGTGTTTGCCTTGAAGCTTGTATTTGAAACCAACTAGAAGGTAACCTAAACTTTAGACCTGATATAACCAACTTGATATAATTTGAGAGGAATTATGAAAAGTAAATTTTTTTGTTTGAATTAAAAAGCACATGAAAGTTGAGAATGTGTTTCTTTCAAAGTTTTTAAAGTTATTTGTGGACAAAAATATTAAAATTGAAATTTAATTTGTAAAGTTGTCGGATTTAACTACTAGTAATTTATAGTTACCGGAAAAAATAGTGTGATGATCTGGAATCAAACCCTATTGACACATAAATTGTCATCTTTGTTAGAACATGATTAGACAATAGTCTAACTAACTTTGAGTTAGTTAGTGGTTTGTTTGTATGATTACTTATGATATAAGTAATCTCTCCACATGTATGAAAAATGACCGATGCAGCGACCTGAATAATGATATTTTCTCACATTTTAACAAGGTGTGCCTCCTTCAATAAAAAACAAAGTTTCTTTTTTCAAGGTGGGAAAAGTTGTTATTTTCATTATCCCCACTTTCGTATCATTCCTTCTTTCTTTATGGAACATTTTCATGGCTGATTCGTCAAAATTTCCGATGCCATTAATTCCCAAATTTGATGGAATTTACGCTCATTGGGCCATGTGTAACACCCTATTTCTTGACTCATAAAATATTACAATAATTCAGAGTATATTTTCACCTAAAGGGTGTCGCACATTATCGGATAAAACACCTGTTATTAAATGAAACAACTTGAAGCAAAAAACTGAAACATTCATTAACACCTTCACATATATATGGTAAAAAATAATACTAGAACACAAACAATCATCAAAATCATTCTTAAAATTTCATATTCAACCTAAAACTTCATATTCAAACAAATTTCTCTGTTGAACCATAAGTTCGTCAATCATCAGACACACTATAATTCCTCTAAATTACTCAACTAAAAATTATTAATATAATTCATTTTAATTATTATATTATAACTAAAAAAATATCAATAACTGAGTAAACTGGTTTTATTACTCATTAGCTCGAAAATAAACCATCAATACTTAAAACATCTTAACAGGTTTTTTTTTAGCATTTTATTATATACTCATAGCTCATCAAAGGTTATAAAAAGTTCAAATATATAACTCAACAGAGTTCTCAAAGAACTATAAGAGCTCTTCCACAATTCCCTTTTACAGATGATAACTCTAGTGAACTCTAAGGGGATTACATCTTTACTCAATATTGCTAAAAAATAACACAAAGTTACCAAACAGGTCGTTTATGCTAGAATTGCTAAAAAATGACCGAATTGAGCCCCAAACTCAATGTTAGTTATACAATACAAAACTCAACACAATATTTAACAAATAAAAAATGAAAAATGAAAATGAAAAATCTTGACTGTCTTAAAATACCTTTTAATTTAAAGATGAAAATTGAAACCTGAAAATTGAGAAAGAAGTGGAAAAAAGTTGGAGGAGGAAATATCGTGGAGGAGGAAAAATTGAAAGAGGAAATTTGAGAAAGGAGCTGATTAAATCTGGGCTGCGTGAGAGAGAGAAAATATGAAAATATATAGAGCAATCAGCGACATGAATTTAACGTCGCAATCTTGCGAAATGAAATTCACATTGCAACTCCCTAACGGCTATAAAGTTGTGGCGTGGATAACATGACACTAATAAAGGTGTCAGTCAAATGTCCCCCATCAAATCCTGTCACTCAACTTCCCTCCTAAACGTTTTTTATTTTTGATTATAACGTTGCGACGTGATTTTCACGTCACAACTTAAATTTTGAAAATTTCAAATCTCCCCCCATCTGCCAACATGTGCACGTCTGACTTCATTATTATTTTTATTTTACTTTTCAATTTGCGACGTGATTATCACGTAACAACTATTTTTTTTATTTTTTCCATCTGCCAACATGTGCACGTCTGACTTCATTATTATTTTTATTTTACTTTTCAATTTGCGACATGATTATCACGTAACAACTATTTTTTTTATTTTTTTTCTGTCTTTCCCATGTGCAAGTCTGCCACTCAATTTTTTAAAAACCAAAACCTGTAGCGAAATGATAATCGCATCGCAACTCTTCTTTTTTGCCATGTGATTTTTACGTCACCATATCACGTAGTTTGAGAGTAGTTTTCTTGTAGTATCAAGTCTCAAATGTACTCTTAGTTAAATTAATTTTTTTACAGAGAAATAATAATCTTAAAGATAATGTAATTTTAAAGTAGAATAACTTAGTAAAATAATTTGTTTTTAAAAATAATAAATATGTTAATAGTTTATTTTTATATATTTTATATACATTTAAAATATCCAAAACAAAATCTTCGTGAATTTGTTATAAAAGAAAAAAATTGACATTTATATATTAATTTGAAAGTTTGAAGTGGAGAAATGAAAAGAGGATTTAAATGGTGAAAAGCTGAAAGTGATGTCAAGATCTAAATTGTGGAAGAGTAACATTCAATTGAATTCGAAATGATAATCTACACTTACAGAATTTAGGGTAAACTTGTGATTATTAAATATAAATATCTATTACTAGTAATAATAAAATAGACGTATGCAACTTTGTAGTCACCGGCACGGTTGCTCATGACATCGGAACTGGTATGAGTTGAATTTTAATTGAACTTATGCTGTTGAATTGTTTATCTTTAATATTATTATTCTGATATCAGTGTTACCATTAAGTCATTTTGTAAATTGTAAATGTATTTTTACATCTGATTAGCCACCAAACACCACCTATCTTGCAGCAATATCTCTTCTTATTATCTTTTTAATTTTTGACAATAGGCATTATTGGAAGCCTCTTGCAATAATGTAATGCATTGTACATTGGAGTAGGCTTAGTAATTATTGAAATGGTTTCACTCAATCTTCTATGAGAAGACACTCCTTTGGCTGAAGCTTTTAAATCTAAAGGACTTACAACAACACTCCGTGTTGGCCTTTATGTTCAGGTAAATAACGTTTCAATATATATTGATGTGCCTTGTAGCATGTGCTAATGTACATGCATGACATAATTTTTCTCTCTGATGAGCAGTCTCGGCTATATGTTGGACTCGGCAAGGACGGTTTGCTACCTGCAATATTTGCTAAAGTTCATCCCAGATGGCACACACCTATTCATTCTCAAATTTGGGTTGGCTGTGTTTCCAATACTATGGCTGATCTCTCGCCGGAGAAGGTGCCTATACGACTTTTAACAACCTTTCGACTTTTCTTTTTTCCACAATTAGTGGTTGACTATTAATAGTTTGTTTTTTTTTTTGATAAGTTAAATTTATATATATCAAGGATACAAAGGGGTATCCCAACCCGAATACATCTAGAACCTTTTCACAAATCAAAGGCCACAAAAATCACTTGGAGAATTTACTCAAGTGTAATAATTACAAATAGAAGAACTTTTGTGATACTTTCCAAACCACCACCAAGTAAAAATGAGAATACGATTCGAAATCGTATCAAGATCCCAAAATTCATCCCTAAATATAACATTATTACGGGATGACCAAATGATCCAGCATATAGACAACATATATGACCAAATGATCCAAATAGTTTGTTAAGTATATTGAATTTCTTATTTCAAAGTTGGCAATTGTTGACAGGCATCAATTAATTATGGAGTTGAAAGTGATCACATTTGGCTTCATTCCTTGCTCTATCATTGTAATAAGGAACGTAATAGAAGACTCTACTAAATATTCATTGCTTCTTGGATCACTTTATAAAAAACAACATCAACCTCCAATCACGACATCTTAAATTCTCGATAAATATTCATTGCTTCTTGGAACATTTTGCAATTTGTGTACACGTCTATCATTGTAGAGAGTTAGTATATTTTAATATATGTTTCGCACCTTCATCTCTTCAAATAGTTTTCTAACTTCAGGGTACATGCCATTCCTTTCTTACTTGGACAACATAGTATTGTATGTTACAACGATTGTTTTGATTCCAGACATGTCCATCTCATTGCGCTTTTAATTGCTTCATCAAAATAGAAGTTGTCACATACAATGATATGTTGTCTAGGTATAGATGGCAGAAAATGTATGTTGAAGTTAGAAGACTAGTTGAAGAGACGAAGGCGCAAAACATATATCCAAATCCACTAACTTACTCTTCAATGATCGGCGTGTACACGAAATTTGAATTGTTCCAGGAAGCAAAGAATATTTATCAAGAATTCATGATGTCGCGATTGGAAGTCTGTGTTGTGTTTTATAGTGTAATCATAGTTCCACTATGCGAAAAATAGTTTAGTAGAGTCTTCAATTATATTGCTTATTGAAATTATAGATAAAGGAATCAAGGCAAATATGGTCACTTTCAACTCCATAATTGATACATGTCAATAATCGCCAACTTTGGAGTATGAAAATCGTTGTTTCTTTCCAAACTATTGAGTATTCAATTAAACAATCGTCTGTTACGCTTATTGATGTGCGTTTCAGACTAAGTCAGGTGACAACTTCTTAGTTTTTTATATGTTTTTTTTTCTCTATGATGTGCTAAATCATTCTCAACCTTCTAGTTCATCACATAACTATCCATCTCCTAGCTATTAGATCTATAGAAGTTATGTAGCATCGATTTATTGAATGTGTATGGTATTTGACATATCTCAGTGCTCAACGTCATTACATTTGACTTTTTAAATTTATTTTTTAAAATGGTATATTTGTATTAGTATATTGCATTTGTTGTCAATGTTTGTGTCTGTAATTTATAGAATACGAGTCGCTTGTTACTTTTTAGTCCTTGCTATAAACGTAAAGAACAAATTTTGGAATGATATCAGTTTGCTTGATTGATCCGGATTCTTCATTCCTCAATTTCATTATTTTATTACACTACTTTAGAATTATTAGTGAATCTTCTAAAATATCTCTCTACTATAAATTAATTTGAAGTATCAATCCAATTTCCTATTTTTGCATGCTTAATATATGTTTACCTTGAAGCTTATATTTGAAACCAACGAGAAGGGTACCCAAACTTTAGACCTGATATAACCCAACTTTAGACCTGATATAATTTGAGAGGAGTTATTGAAAGTAAATATTTCTGTTGGAATTAAGAACCACAAGAAAGTTGAGAATGCGTTTCTTTAATTTGTAAAATTGTCGGATTTAACTACTAGTAATTTATGATTACAGGAAAAAAGAGTGAGATGATCGGGATTGAAACCCCGATTGACACATAAATTGTCATCTTTGTTAGAATATGATTGGTCAATAGTCTAACTAACTTTGAGTTAGTTAGGAGTTTGTTTGTGTGGCAACTTGTGATATAAGTAATCTCTCCACATGTATGAAAAGTGACCAATAATATTACAAGTTGAATAATGAACTCTTCTCACATTCTAACAAGTGGTATCAGAAGCACTAGTTGCTGATTCAGGTGTGCCTTCTTCAACAAAAAAACACAATTTCTATTTTCAAGGTGGGAAAAGTTGTTATTTCCATTATCCTCACTCTCGTATTATTCCTTCTTTCCACGACCTCGTCCCCGAGAATCCCTCCCTCTCCCTCCTCAATCGTTTCCCCAACGGTAACATTCATTCATTCTTTCTATGCATTGTTTTTCTTCTTATAAACCAGTTTCTTTATTATTTTGATTTTATTTCAGGTTTAGAGATGAACAATAGAGGATTCAAATTGCTGATGTTCATTGTATTTTTTTTAATTTTTGACATTTTAGAAGGATTTGCCAATAAGCATTATTGGAATATGCTTTGTAATTACTGCAATGGTTCCATTTAATCTTCTAGGACAAGACGCTCCTTAAGGTGCAACGTTTAAATCTTAAGGACTGACAACAACACTCCTTGTTGGGCTCTATGTTCACGTAAATAAAGTAATATTGATTCATGTACCTGGTGACATGTGCTACTGTACATGCAAGACTGGGTTTTTCTTTCGGTGAGCCGGCTATTTCTTGGGCTTGGCATGGATGGTTTACTACCCATAATATATGTTAAGGATCACCCGAGACTCCACAACGCATTATTGCTGGTCTCTCAGGCAGAGAAGGCACTTATATAGCTCTTAACAAGATATGGCTTTTTATGTTTGCACAGCTAGTGTTTAATTATCAATAGTTTGTTAATTACTTTGAATTTCTTATTTTAGGATTGTTGACTTGCATCAATTATGGTGTTGAACGTGACCACATTTGACTTCATTCTTTACTCTATAATTGCAATAAACAACATAATAGAAGACTCCACTAAACTATTTTTACATAATGCATATATGATTCACTACAAGAAAATTGGCAAATTGCGACGGTTCATTTTGGCATATTACGACGGTTAGAACCGTCGTAATTTGTAAGTTACGACGTTTTAGTACTGTCGCAGAATCGTGCCTCGCAAGGCAATATTGCGACTGTTGTGAAAACCGTCATACATATCGTTGTTATTTTACGACGGGGTATCTAACTGACGTAAAATATACATTGTGACGGTTTCCAACCCTCTTAACCTGCTTAATATTTTTGTTTTAATTTTGGATTGTGACGGTTGTAACTGTCGTAATTTTCCGTTTGATACATGTTTATATGGTTGTTTGCGACGGTTATGGCTGTCGTAACTCTCCAGTGTTTTTTGTGTTTATTATTCATTACGACGTTTACAACTGTTGTAACTTTTCGTTTGATTCATGTTTATATCGTTGATTGCGACGGTTATAACCGCCGAATTTTCTTAATGATTTTTGTTTTTTTGTTTATTACGACGGTTACCAACTGTCATAACTTTGTGTATAGTATTATTTTATTTATATTTTTTTATTTATTTTAATTATTATCTATTAAAATATTTTTAAATATATTATTATTTTTTCAATATTATTTATTTTCTTAAAATTATTTCCACAAAAATATTTTTATTTATGATATTTTTTTAATACTTCTTTATTTTTTTATATGATTTTCTATATTACTTTATAAAATAGTAAAATTAAATACAATCATAAACATGTTATATATATAATCATTTAATATCCATAAAACATGTAATATCCATAATCATAATATCCTAATCTTATAATAATAAGCATCATAAAGCCAAAAATACATAAAAAAAAAAAGTTCATAAGAACGTCTACCATCAACAGGTAGCTATAAAAGTACATAGAAAAACATATCAAAGTCTAATTTGTCTTTCTTAATGATACATTATCTGCAATTCGGTAGTTTGACTCAGAAGAACGTCTACCATCAGCAGATGACTCCAATCCCTAAAAAAAAAATATTAAACTTAGAATAACGTCTTCCACTAGAATGAACCATCAATCTTAAACTTATATATTTTAAAGTTAATAATAGATTTCATGAAAATCATACCTGTCTTCCACTTGAATTTTTCATTTGCATTAAGAATTCAATTTCTGCTTTCCTAGCATTGTCCGTTTCGTTTAAGAATGTGATTGCCTCCATCAAGTCATAAATTTTTTAATTCTATTTTTAAAGCACATTAATTTCTTTTTGCATTTCCTTTTTTTTTTTTCATTTTCTTCAACAGAAGACGACGATCTCGTAGATCTATTAATCTGAGATGACGTAACTCCAAGTCCCATACTACGAACATATCCAGGATGTTCTTTTCCAAATACTTTCTGAAATGCCTCATTTTCAGGCACGGAATCCTTAATTGCAGCTTGTAATTTTTCCTGCACATGCAAAAGAGCAAATTAAGCTACTGTTTATATAACAAAGATCATGATGCAACAAACTTAATATCTTAAAAATATTATTGAAGAAATATTTGCATAGTATCTTAATATCTTTTTGGATGTATGTATGTTCAACATATTACTAAATCCAACAAACACAGGACATAGGTGAACTTTCGTTCACTCTAATTATATATACAATGATTAACCATCTTCAAACCACAAATCCATCAAACACATCACCAATTTCAGTTTTTGTTCTACATCTCATAGAATTATCAAGAAGAGCAGCTTTAATAAATATAAGTGTGAGAATGTAATGAAAGTTACATTGTGGCCATATATAATTCAGGAAGACCATTCTAACAAACTCAGCTTCAATTAATTTAGCTTTTATTTTAATTTCGTGTACAATTAAAATGTATTTCAAAGACTCTATCAATGCATGATCTAAAGTCTGTAGACATATTCTAAACCAACAAAACACCACCACCTCCAAGTCAGTCCGTATTTCATAATAGCTCCATATTAAAGTCTAAAAAACTAAGATAATATGACAGGAAGTATGAAATGAGACTAAACAAAAAAACCTTATGTATAAGCTTATGTATAATTAAGAGTTGTTTAGAGAGTTGTTTGATGTCATCTCTATAAAGATATTCCAAGTTAATTAATGGAAACTGTTGTTTTCTCCTCTGCTGAAGTTTTTTTAATGGATAACTTTCATTAAGATGTATAATTAAGTTATTCCAACTTAGAAAACAAATGTTAAGATATATCCTTTCAAAAATTTCAAATATTTCAAAGGGTATATCTTAATGGAAGTTATTCGAGCATGAAATGTTAAGATATATCCTTCAATGTTAAGATATTTTCGTTGTATTATGAAATGTTTGAAAGGATATTTCTTAACTTTTGTTTTTAGTATTTCATTATATAATTTAATTTATGGAAAGTCTTGTTTTCTCCTTTCAAATATATCCATTGAATTGTTAAGATATATCCTTTCTTAGTCTTCTACATGCTAGAAAACTTTCTTTTACCTATTAGATTATGTTCATGGAAATTGATGTTTCTCTTCAAGCAGTAAGATTCAGCAGCATTTGAAATTTTTAGAAGGAGAAACTTGTAGTTTTTCTCATGGTCATATACCACATTTTCGTTAAATTAACTTTTTTAATTATTGATGATTTTGTTACCATATAAATGTAAACCTAAATATTTTCTCAATTAATTTTAGGTGTATTTTTTATCATTTTTTTATATATATTAAGATAATTAATAAATATTATTACTTTTTAATAATATTTTATATTTCTTTAATAATATTACTAATTATTTATTACTTTATTTCATCAATTTCTTTATTTGAATATTGACAAATCAATAATTATTTGAATAATTAGTTACTAATTTTGAATAATTAGTTACTGGATGGGAGAAATGAGATAGTACTAATTTTACTTTTTATACTTTATAGACATATCCATGTTTCTACATTACCAAAGATTCTTGCTAATTAATGAATCTAATTCCTCATCATTAACAATTTGGAACTTCATCGTTTTAGCTAATAACTCATGGTTATCCTACTGTTGCGGCATAAAAGATACCCGAGCGAACGAACACTCGGATGACAATGAAGTCACAACTGGTGTTTATTTTTAAAAGGGAAAAAGTCGATAAAACTCTACAATAACATAAAGAGAGTCATCACAACCAAATTAAGGTTCGGGAGTCGGTTATGCATGAAAAAGGTATTAGCACCCAACGAGATCCGTTGTATCCAACGGGAACCGTTTAATCAGCTTTGCGAATGAGAATGTTAGCATAAGGTATTTTTTATTTCTTCTAATTATTAAAAGTATTTAAATGAAAAGAAAAGGTCTAAAAATATTTTATTAGAGTGTTTGACGAGACATTGAATCTCGCTCTTACGTATCCCATGTGTGATGGGGAACTCAAAGCTATGTAGTTATGGGTGGCAAATATTTGTTTGTTGGTCGATTTTAGCTAAAGATGTTTAGGTCGCATTCGAGCGGTAAAACATTAATTGCTACCCGCGCATGGGAGAAGTGAACGTTGTTTTTGCTTCACGTCAGAATGAATTTAACATGATTCGAAAATCCACCAGATTATGTTTTAATTGCATTCAAGCAGAAAACGTGGCTTGCTACTCGCATATAGGAGGAATGAAGCATTGATTGTGCTTTGCATCAGAATGGATAAAACATCGTTACTTTATAAAATGTTTTCGTCGCGCTGAAGCGGAAAAAGTAAGTTTGATTGGTTGAGGTTATTTTTAGGTGGATGACGAGTATTCGAAAGGCAAGGTGTTACAGCTTGTATTCAAATAGTTGGGAGAAAAAGGGATATTACATCTAGTTAATCCGTTTTCATTCGATTTTATTTTGAAAATATGTTATACGAACTGAGTTATGATTTCTTAACGGAAGACAAGCATTCGAAAAACAAGCTATTACGACATGTATCTGAGTGCTCGAGGAAAAAAGTGATATACATCTAATTAGTCATTTTTCTTCCACGAAAGAATGCACTAAAGTCGGTTAATTATTGTATTTTTGAACGAAAGATAAGTACCCGAAAGTAAGGCTACTACGACTTGTATCTGAATACTCAAGGAAAAAAGAGGCTTAAGCCCAATTAATCATTTTTCACCCGATTTTTGTTTGTTAAAGAGGTTGATATTTTCGAATTTGAAATTAACCAAACATGACTCAAAATCCCATTATAAAAAACTCAATTAGAATAAATATAGAAACAACAAAATAGAATAAATAAAATGAAAATTAAAAATAAACAAAGGTTTAAAGGGAGAGTGCATAGTAAGAGTACCCAAAACTCAACTCAACATTTTATTGCTCACTTTAAATTTAAATAAAAACCTAATACAGTATAATCTTAATTACTAAAAAAAATTGGAATGCTAGATAGACTTGGGTAGAAAACATAACACCATGGCTTGATATCGCTTGGTTACCGATATGGATTGTTGTAAGCACCTTTTGTCTTGGTCTGTAACCTTACGTGGTAGATGCAAAGTAGAATTGGTTTGCTCCATGTAATTTATTGTTTGTTGGCATCTTTGGAAGACAAGGAATGATGTGCTATTCAATGACGAAGTATGTAATGTCGATAATATATTTTATAGGATTGTTGTTTCCTCTTGGAAATGGTTGGGCATAGCTGATAAAGGTAGGATGGTTTGTTCTTTATATGAGTGGACCAAGTTCCCTCTTCTTGGGTTGTATTAATTTTGGATCTTGAACTTTTGTTCTTCTTAGATCGTTTTTGATATGCTATCGAGATTCTTCTTTGTATCCTTTGGGGTAGGAGATCCCCTTAATCTCCTATTATTGAATTTGAATCCTAGCTTATCAAAAAAAAACCAGCCATTTTTAAACTCAAAGCAATAACAATAAAGGCTCACAAAAGTGTTTCTTTCCACCTTCCATAATAAAAAATGAAAATAAAAAACTTATACATATCGCAAGCCAATCCTCACGGTTCTTCTATCCATTTTTTTCAATAAAATCGAAATAAAAAATTCAAACTATAAATCATAAATAAAAAATGGAAAGAGGAAGAAAAGAAACCTTCAACAGCTCCAATGATGGAACTTCGGTGAGGAAGGGTTGTTGCAACTTCGGAGGTAGGCGCTCGTATGGTGGTTTGATGTGAGTGACACCATGAATGGTGGCAGGTTGGTGCGATTTCACAGTAGATGGAGTTATGTCATTGTTTAGAAGTGTGGTGACTCTATTTTGTAGTGGATTAGATGAGTGCAGAGCGGCAACAATTTATAGGACGGAGATAATGCGTCTTCTAGCGAAGAACAAGGCGGCGATAGTGCGTCCTCTAGCGAAGCGCTTTCTTCTCGATTTCTTCTTCTTTTGATTTTTCTTTCTTTTTGTTGTTTGTGGATTGTTCATTTGTTGTGATCAAATGTTGGTTGAATAAGTTTTATTGGTTTGAGGATTGCTATGATTCTGTTTATTATGATTATTGTGAAAAATGTTGTTGCTTTTATTTGTGATTTGGATGTCTTTATATGAGTTTGGTGGTGGCGATTAGAGCTGTCAAAATGGGATAGCCCATTTGGGCCGGCCCGCCAGGCCCGAAAAATCATAAGGTTTGGGCCTTAAAATTAGAATCCATATTTTTCAGGGTTTTTTAGCACGGCCCTAAAAAGCCCGTTACTCTTTAAAGCTAGCCCGTATGGGCTGTGGGTAGCCCATTAGGCCGGCATAACTATAAAATTTTTAAAAATTATATTAATATTGATATTATATTACTCCAAAATAACTTTTTAATAATTGTATGTGTGGAGTACGATAGTTGGGAATGTCTTGAAAAAATTAGGGTATGACAATTACCCCTATTTAATTACTTTTAACTAGAGAATATGAAAGACAAAAGTAATATAAATAAATTGGAATGAAATGAGTCTTGATAAATGCCTTATTTGAGAATGGAAGTTGCAAGGTAGACTCACTAGGGATTAACTAAGGTAATTTGTGAAGATGGCCCACTAGAAAGATTTTCAAGAGAAACTTATTAGGAAGAACATTCCCTAAGGATACTTCAAAAAGGGGTGAGTTATGGCAATCACCAGATTCCAATGGTTGAATTCCATAAATCCTCGGAACGAAATAAATGACATCTAGGAATCCTCAGATAATAAAAAAAATGAGTTTTAGAAATCCTCATAACAAAACGAGATAACATTCGGCAATCCTCGGATTCATAAAAGGTGAATTTTGGAAATCTTTAGAACAAAAGGAGATAATATCTAGCAATCCTCGGATTAAAAAAAAAGTGAGTTCTGGAAATTTTCATATCAAAATGAGCTAACCAATTTGAATTGATCCATTTAATCAACAAATAAATCTAATAAATACATTGCTAAAAGATAACAACAAATCTAATTGAATCACAATCAGAAAAATATGCTCATAACAACATCCAACATGGTCTGCTGACAAGGGTCAGTTGTTGCACACATGCTGGAATAACTGGTCCCACCTGTGTCATTTCTTCACCAAAATATCTTGACAGGGTCGGCCTTGGGTCAGGGGAACCAAAACAACAACCCATGGCCTAAAAAAAATAGGGCCTCTAAAATTTGGGAGGTGGACTTTAGTAATATGATAAGTATTTTTATGACAATGTTCTCCCTGTGAGTGCAACTTTCTAATTAGGTGTATTTTGAATGATGTCAAAATTACCGTTAGCGTTTGTGTACATTGGACGGTATCATCTGAGTCTAGCTCTGTATTTTAGCATTAGGGAGCATGACAACATGTTAAAAAGATTTATGTGAAAAACTGTCTTCAGGTCGACACATAAGCTTCATAGGTAGACACATAGAAGTGAAACTCTTCTACAGGTCGACACATACACGTTATAGGTCGACACATAGATGAAAATTTCTTCTGCAGGTTAACACATACATTCTATAGGTTGGCTCATGTGCTACATTATTTAAGCTTGTAGGCTCTGTTAGATGTGTCGCCTCTACAGGTCGACACATGACTTGTATAGGTTGGCACATGACTTTCATAGGTCGACCTATGCATCAAAAATATTGAAAAATTGCATTGTTTTCCATTCCTTTTGCATTCCAACCAATGTGGGACTATCACCCACACTACTCGCACTCGTTAAATTCTCAACACTCCCCCTCAACTGTGAGTCCACAATGCTCCCCCTCAAGTGAAGACTTTTCTTACTTCCACAAACTCTTGTACCGCACGGAACATTTCTTACTCACCACCTTTATGGTGTCGTTGACACTCTTATAAATGCTCAAGTCTCCACATTTGTAACCAATGTGAGACTATTACTCGCTACACTCACACTTGCTACATTGTTAACTATATATATATATATATATATATATATATATATATATATATATATATATATATATATATATATATATATATATGTGTGTGTGTGTGTGTGTATAAAGCAGCAAAATTTACGAGTAGTTGTTTAGTTATTTAATAGGGATACATGTTATTACTAGTTCTGGACCTAAAAAATCTGACTTTTACATCTTGTACACTCCATTTTATTTTGCATAATATAATCAATAAAAAAAAACATTAATATTTCCTTTTATTTTGAAAATCTTTACAACAAATACTACTTCCACTTTTTTTCTTCAAATTAATTTTTTTATAATATCAACGTAATATATTTTACTACTATAATCTTATTTATTGACTTTCATTCTTTTTAACTACTTTGCTAATAAAAAAAATAATAATATTATTTTTCTAAACGATACTAATTTTATTATTAAATCAAAATAAATAATTGTTTTTAACAAATATGTATAACTCAAATAAGAAATGCATGTTTTATGAAATAAAAAAATTATAATTATTGATTTATTAATAATAATCTTGCCTATTTATTGCATAGAAAAAACAAATAAAATGTAACAATAAATAATTGATAGAATTATATAAAAGCAAAAAATAACAATAATTAGAAGAAAAAAAAGAGTACACATTTAATCAAGTAGTTCAATGATTGTAATAATAAAATAAAAAGAAAGTAATTGATAATCATATGTTTTAAAAAAAATTAAATCATATGCTCAACAAATATTTAATTATAATCAAACTAAACATTAATTTATTTTAAAAACTTATATCAAAACAAAACTTTAAAAAATGAAAATGATGAGATTGGAAAGAAATATGAAGACAAAAAATGAATGAATGAATTCTAAAGTGTAATTGAAACGAATGGTGTGAAGAAGAGACACAATGTTTTGGGAATATGAAACTCATAAAAATAAGAATTGGTTGTTACTTGTTAAATTATAAAATATAAGAGGGGCATATAGGCAATTGATATATCTTTAATTAGATGGCAAATGAATCCACATGTACAAATAAGTTATAATCATAATAAACATTAATTTATTTTAAAAACTTATATCAAAACAAAACTTAAAAAAAAAAAAATTATGAGATTGGAATGAAATATGAGTTATTGATATATCATATTGGTAAAGTTACCTAATTTTTTGGGTAGATAAGAATTTACAAAAATTAAGTAAAAATCAATATAAAGAAAGCAAATAAATGCATGGACGTGGTCTAAGTTACTACGTGTGTGAGAACCGTGTGAGCCATTTAAGCAAAATCTCTCAACACTTTCCATCTTACTATTGATTTTTCCTAAACTTGAAGACTCTGATGACCAAGACATGACTATGACATTCTTGAGACTACCTCTTTATAAGGAGCAGCAACTGAATTGTCTCAAAATTCAAGTAGAAAACAATATGGTTGTCAAAATGTACGGAGTACCTATAGTTTGAAACAGTTGATATTGATCTCTTCAAGGGAGAAGTTCCTTTTATTCAAGATGGTGATTTGACCCTTTATGGTTAGTTACACCAATTATCATCTTGTTGTGTTTGATTTAAACTCATGATGTCCATTATGAGTTTCACCAATTAGTTCATGATATCTTCTTTTCATCCTTTTAATTTTTGATTTTTCAGCGGGATTTGCCAATAGGCATTATTGGAAGCCTCTTAGTATTGGGGCAAATGTTGGACTTACAACAACACTCCTTGTTGCCTCTATGTTCCTAATGGCGTGACATAATTTCTTTCTGGTGAGCCGTCTCGGTTATATCTTGGGCTTGACAGGTATGTTTTTGCTAAAGTTCACCCCAGACGAGACACACTTATTCATTCTTAGATTTGGGCTGGTTGTGTTGCCAGTATTATGGCTGGTATCCTCAGAGGAGAAGACACCTATACGGCTTTTAACGAACTTATGACTTTTCTTGTTTTTTCAAAATTAATGTTTGACTATCAATAGTTTGTAAATTACTTTAATTTTCTTACTCCATAATTGGTGATTGTTGACATGCATCAATTATGGAGTTGAAAGTGACAACATTTGGTTGAATTCCTTGCTCTATCATTACAATAAGCAACATAATAGAAGACTCCACTAAATCATTTTTGCATAATGCATCTATGATTGCTTTATAAAAGAACATCGACTTCCAATCGCGATTTCCTGAATTCTCGATAAACATTCATCGCTTCTTGGAAAATTTTGCCTTTCATGTACACGTCGATCATTTTAGAATAAGTTAGTATAGTTGGATATATGTTTCGCGCCTTCATCTCTTCAAATAGTTTTCTAACTTCAGCATACATGTCCCTTTCGTACCTGGACAACAGAGTATTGCATGTTACAACGTCTATTTTGATTCCACATATATCCATCTCCTTGCACTTATTAATTGCTTCATCAAAACAGAAATCGTAATATAGAATGATATGTTGTCAAGGTATGGATGGCAGGAAATGTATGTTGAAGTTAAAAGACTATTTAAAGAAACGAAGGCGCAAAACATATATCCAAATCCACTAACGTACTCTTCTATGATCGACGTGTACATGACATGGTAATTGTTCCAGGAAGAAATGAATATTTATCGAGAATTCATGAAGTCGCGCTTGGAAGCCGGTGTTGTGTTTTATAGTGCAATTATAGTTCCACTATGTAAAAAATGGTTCAGTTGAGTGCTCTATTATATTGCTTATTAAAATGATAGATAAAAGAATCAAGGCAAATGTGGTCATTTTCAACTCCATAATTGATACATGTCAACAATCGCCAACTTTGGAGTATGAAAATCATTGTTTCTTTGCAAACTATGTAGTATTCAATTGAGCAATCGTCTATTACAGTTATTGATGGGCATTTCAAACTAAGTCAGGTGACGACTTGACATTTTTCAATATGCTTGTTATGTATGATGATCGAAATAATTCTCAACCTACTAGTCCATCACATAATAATCCAGCTTCTGGCCATTAGATCGATGGAAGTTATGTAGCACCAATTGATTAAATATGTGTATGGTTTCTGATATATCTCAGTGTTCAACACCATTACATTTGAATTTTTTTAATAGATTTTTAAAAATGATTTATTAGTATTAGTATATTACATTTGTTATCAGTGTTTGTGCACGTATTTCATATAATACGAGTCACTTGTTACTTTTTAAAATTTGTTTGGCATAAAATAATACGAGTAACATTCTTAAAATTTCATATTCAAACAGATATCCTTCTTGAACCATAAGTTCGCAAATTATCAGGAAACACTGCAATTCCTATGAGTTACTCAACTAAAAAATATTCATATAATTAATTTTAATAATTGTATTATAACTATAAAATTATCAATAATTGAGTAACGTTGTATTATTATTCATCAGGTCGAAAATCAATCAACAACACTCAAAACATCTCAATAGAGTTTTTTTTATCATTTTATTATATACTCATAACTTATTAAAGGTTTATATATATATATATATATATATATATATATATATATATATCAACAGAGTTCTCATAGAACTCTAACAACTCTACCACAATGCATAAATTTCAAAAATGACCCTAGAGTACTAGAGTACTCAAAAGTTTGACTCATTATTGTTCAAAAATAACACAAAAATTGCTAGGATTCACAGTCGTACGGCCAAATAACAACAAAAGTCATTATATTTAGACAAAAACTTCTCATTCAATATACAGAAAACAGATTAGACACAAGTGGAATAAAAAACATAAAATAGTAGGATAAAACAATATAAAAAGTATTTAAATAAAAAATAAAAAACAGAGGAAATGAGAAATTAGAGAATATGAAAAAGAAAGAACATAAGAGATATGAGATTAGAGAAGAAAATTGTTATAAAGCATAATTGGGAGAGAAAATAATAACGTAAAAACGAGAAGCTTAAAACGAAAGAACATAAGAGAGATTTGAGAAGGTTGATACTAAAACCCTAAGTTTCAGTAAGAGAATATTTGTAAGGTTAATGCATAATGAAAAAAAGTGATGAATTTATAGAATTTGGTTTATGTGAAGGCATTGTTATGCTTTTGCTAAAATCTTATGTTTGAAGAATCTAAAATGGATTGAAATCGTAATTGGGGATGGAAAATACACAAACTTATAAAAATATTTTGTTGTTTATTAGGTAACAAAAGGCAATTTAATAAATCAAGCATTTTAATTAATGGGGTTAATGAAACAAAATTGATACTTAAAATTAATTTTTAGTAGAGAGAGATTTTAGGAGACTTTCACCAATAATTCTAAAGTAGTTCGATAAAGTAATTAAATTGATGAAAAAAGAACCTATATAAATCGAGCAAACTAATATCATTAATTAAATTTGTGTTTTGCGCCAGTGACAAGGAAATACTAGAAAGTAATAAGAGATATGTATCTTATACAGGCACAAACATGGACATCGAATGAAATATGTTGACACTAATAAATCATTTTAAAATATAATAAAAAAACTAAATGTAATGGTGTTGAACAACGAGAGATGTCAGATCCTAGGCACACATTCAATCAATTATGCTACATAGATTTTATCGATCTAATAGCCAAGAGCTCGATAATTATGTGATTGACCAACATGTTGAGAATAATATAAAACATCATGCAGAAGAAAAAAAATTGGAAAAATGACAGGTGGTCACCCGACTTAGTCTAAAAAGCGCCATCAATAAGCGTAACTGACAATTGTTCAATTGGATGCTCAATGTTTATTGTAGCAATTATGGAGTTGAACCTGACAACATTAGACTTTATTTTCACATTCTAATAAGTTGTATCAGAAGCACTGGATCTCCGTCAATCAAAAAATGCAGTTTCAATTTTCAAGGTGGGAAAAGTTGTTATTTCCGTTATCCTCACTCCCGTATCATTCCTTTTATCCTTCTGAATCATTTTCATGGCTAATTCGTCAAAAATTCTAACACCAGTATATTCTAAGTTAAGTGGATTCGACGATCATTGGGTGATGTGTAACACCCTATTTCCCGAATCAAAAAATAATACAATAATTCAAAGAACATTTTCACCCAAAGGGTGTCGCAAATTCTCAAATTAAACACATGTTAATAAATTAAACAACTTGTAGTTGAAAAATGGAACATTCAAAAACACCTTCACATAGTCTCATCAAATGAAATTATTAAAATAGCATTATTATTAAAAAGAACACAATAATTCTCAAAAGAAAAGAAATAATGTCGCATCCCTGATATTACAATATCTGAACGACATGAAGTTTACTTGATAAAACGGAAAACAAACAAGAAAGCAATGACCACCATTCTACAACACAACCGCACTACATTCAACCTGTATTTGCAACATGGACACAAAAGCCACGTACAAACAAAAAAGGGGGTGGGAATAATCCTTACAAATGTTTGAGGAAAAGTAAATAATATTACAACTATAAAATACATAGTGTAAGTTCCTGGATTGGCTGGAATTTTGGTAAAACAAAGGTTATTCAATGTTGATGTCAAGGTGCTGATGTTGTAACATTGAAGTCTTAACACTGGGCTGTGTTAAGTAGTTATGTGCTGAAGTTGGATGTCTGATGTCACACAGATGATGTTATAACATCAGACCTGCAGAATTAATAACAGCAGGACATGTTATTCGGGCACGCGTGTTAGCTGGAATTGTGGAGAGTGGTTGACTCATTGGATGAGAATATCTTGGGATAGATATTTTCTGTTACATGGGAGATTTGATTGCAGGTTTGTTGGAGAATTAAAAGGTTGAAGATTTAAAAAGATTTTGGGGATAAAATCTTTTTTGAAGATTCAGTTTTAATTAACAAATCTGATCAAATATTGTGACAAGTCCAAGCCCAATTCAAGGAGCTATATAAAGTGCACAAGACCAAAGGAAAAAGTACAGATTGAAGAACAAGAGCAGAGGCTGAGTGTCTTAGATATTTGTACGAATAGTGTGTAAACCATTCAAGTGTGAATTGGTAATCTGTCCTCTCTAAAGTTGTGAAGCAAAGAGAGTTGTGTGATTTGATTGAAGCTGTGAAGTAAGATCAAGGGTACTCAAAGTGGTTTCTTTGAGAGTTTGTAAGGGATTGAGTGGTGTTCTCATACCTAAGTGGTTTCTTAGGTAGGAAGTCATTAGTAGAGTATAAGTTTAGGAGATTGTCAACGGGTTGTTGAGTCTGTAAATTATATCTACAAGTAGTGAATTCCATCCCTGGCTTGGTAGCCCCCATAGTAGGTTGGTTGTAACCGCACTGGGTCAACAATTCTTGGTGTTATTCTGCTGTTTATTTTGTCCATTGTGCAGAGTGTTTTGTTGTGACATCGCACCTTAACATCACATGTCTGGTACCAGAATTTCAATTGGTATCAAAGCAGGCATCATGTCTATCTCTGGGTGAGATCTTGGGAAGTTACTTTCTGGTTAAAAGATGGACAAAGAAGTTGGAGGATTCGTCAACAGACCCCCTATTTTGGATGGATCCAATTATGACTATTGGAAGCCAAGGATGACCACCGTCTTAAAATCCTTGGACAGTAGGGCTTGGAAGGCTGTTATTAAAGAGTGGAAAGCACCTGTCATGTGTGAGAAGGATGATGCTGGTAAAGATAAAGAAGGCACCTCTAAGCTAAAGCCTGAAGAAGAGTGGACCAAGGAGGAAGATGAGCTTGCCCTTGGAAATTCCAATGTTCTGAATGCTATCTTCAATGGAGTGGATAAGAACATCTTCAGGTTAATTAATACCTGTGAAGTTGCTAAGCAAGCATGGGATATCTTGCAGGCTACTCATGAAGGAACATCTAGAGTCAAGATGTCAAGACTTCAGATTTTAACATCAAAATTTGAAAGCCTGAAGATGAAGGAAGATGAGACTATTCATGATTTCCACATGAGTGTTCTTGAGCTGGCCAATGCATCTAGTGCTCTTGGAGAGAAAATGTCAGATGAAAAGCTTGTGAGGAAGATACTTAGGTCCTTACCTAAGAAGTATAAGATGAAGGTTACTGCCATTGAAGAATCACAAGACATCAGCAAGATGAGAGTAGATGAGCTCATTGGATCTCTCCAAACCTTTGAGCTTGGGTTGAATGAGGAAGAACCAGAAAAGAAGCCAAAGAGTATAGCCTTGGTGACAAATGGTGAAGAAGAGAAAGGGAAGAAATCTGAATCCCAGGAGGATCTGTCTCAGGCCATAGTGATGTTGGGAAGAGAGTTCACCAAAGTATTCAAGAGAATGAATAATAACTCCAGGCCTAATTTCAAGAACATGACTTCTGACATCAGCAAGAAGGATGAAGAGAAAACTGCCCAAGATAAGGGAGTGCAGTGCTTTGAGTGTGAAGGGTATGGACATGTCAAGAAAGAATGTCCCACCTTCTTGAAAAAGCAGAAGAAGGGCATGACAGTCTCCTGGTCTGACTCTGATAGTGAGAGTGAAGGTGAGTCAGCAAAGCATGTGAGAGCTTTAACAGGAGCTGTGGTTTCTGACGATGATTCTAGTGATGAAGAAGTAACTTATGAGGAGTTAACATCTACCTATCGAGAGCTGTGTTTAAAAATTGCTGAGATTTATCAAGAGAACAAGTGCCACAAGCAACAAATTGCTCAACTTGAGAATGAAAAGACTGATCTGGAAAATGAAGTGGTGCTAGTTAGAGCTCACCTTGATCAAATGACGAAGTCTGTTAGGATGCTGAGCTGTGGTACAGACACTCTTGACAAGATTCTTCAGACTGAAAGGGTAGCTGGAGACAGGACTGGATTAGGATTTATGGTTAAGGGAAAAGTATCTACTGAAGCAAGCACTTCAGGAACCAAAGTGGAGATGTCTCAACCATTGTCTCAACATCAGCCAAAGATGCAGGACCCTACCCCTAAGAAAGTTGATGTCTCATAACCACAGAGTATTGAGAAAAAGACTGGTCCTTATCAGAAGAGAAAGCAGCCACAAAGAGCTAGTCAGTATATGCCCCCACAATACCATAAGAGCATGCAAGCTGCTAGGTTCAAACAGGGCATGTCACATCAGATGTCTCAACATCAGGACAACGGGTATGGTCATGGCTTTGGATTTAACAATGCTGTGCCTTATGTCTACGGAAGAAGAAAGCCTCACCATCATGGGAGACAATCCAGAAAACAACATTCTCAGCCTGCTTATGGAAGAAGATACCAGCATAATAGAAGGCAGGCTAGTTATGGTAGGAGGAGACCACATTATGGATGGTAGCCTAAGCAATCTCATCATGACAGAAGATTCAGAGATGAAAGGGTGAGATGTTATTACTGTGGAAGGTTTGGACATATGCAGTACTCTTGCTACAAGCTGCATGGATACCCGCAGCCTCAAAACAGATGGAGGGAGGATAGGCCCAAAGTGGTTAAACAATGGGTACCTAAGGAGAAGGTGAAGTGCCTATTGGCTCACATGGGTGATAAAGAAGGAACATGGTATTTTGACAGTGGGTGTTCCAAACACATGTCTGGATGTAGATCCATGTTTGATGATCTTAGACCTTGCCCCTCTCATGAGGTCATATTTGGCAATGGAGGAAAAGGTGTTGTTACAGGAGTTGGGAAAGTCCCAGGTGATGGTAGACCTGAACTTGACAATGTTATGTTTGTCAATGGCTTAAGTGCAAATTTGATCAGCATAAGCCAGTTGTGTGATGAAGGTTACAAGGTAAACTACACTAAGGATGATTGTGTGGTTTCTGATGAGCATAATCAGATTGTTATGAAGGGTACTAGAACCAAAGACAACTGCTATCAGTGGATTTCTCTTGAAGGAGATTCAACTAGTAATGTTCTAGTTGATGTTATAACATCAGACTATGACATCAAGATGCTGAAAGGTCACTCAAAGTTAACAAGTTCTGATGTGAATTTTTTTAAAGGAAAGTCTCTGTGGAGGGGGAAAATTAGAGATGGGTCTTTAATAAATACAGAAAATCTGGCGCCATACCACATACCATCATTTTCTTTTATAGCAAGATCACGGTTCATCAAAGAGCATATCTCTCATTTGTTCGTCTCCTTAAACAAGAAGAATCATCTGAACTCATACTGCCTCAAGGGAACCATGTCAAACCAGACGTCGTCTCCATCAAAGAAATCTATCGATCAAAGCTCTTCGCGAGATAAGGCTAGGGTTTCCTCAGAAGACGGATTTCCAGAAGAAGCGTTGAATATACAACCTATCTCAATGATGCTCCCAGAATCAGGTACTTCGAGACCCACTAAACTAACTCCTAAGAGACCTGCTACCATCTTTAAGAATCCTGAAACAATGACAGTTGTTACTAGTGTGTTATTTGGAGACAAACCTAGAACTACCAATCCAAGTCCACAAATTGATGAGGAAAGGGTTGATGTTGATAAGAGCATGGGGCAGATTGTTGATAAGATTCTTGAGAAAGGGCTTCCTATTAAGGGTATATCCAGACCCCTGAGACAAATGGCTGCGGATCAGTGTAGAAGAGAAAAGAGGGACATGCAAAATGCTGTAACGAATCTTCATAGACTTGCTATGTCTGTTATTCAAAATTCTGAAGGTATTGAAGATGCTGATCAGAAAGGAGACTTGCCTGAGGAAACAAATGTTGAAGAAAATGTTAGAACATCACCTGAACCTGCTTCTGGTGGTAAAGACAATGCTGATGCAATCAACGTTGTTGATTTATCAGATGATGAAGTGATAGATAGGGCTGCTCTAAGCATTGCCAAGAGGTTGAAAACAAGGAAGGGAAAGAAGGTTGAATCCTCTCCGAAGAAGCCATCTGTTGATAAGAAGAAGAACATTGCTGTTGGACCAGCAAAAAATCTTGGAGTAAAGTGGAAATAAATCCAAGGAAGAGGAAGGCTATGAATCATTCTGAGTCAGACTATGATGTCGAAGATGATGTTCAGGACATCACTCCTGTCAGAAAATCAATCTTGAAGAGAATTGCTGATAAGATACCTGAGGTCCCTGTTGATAACCTTTCATTCCATTATGCAAGCAGTGCTTCTATGTGGAAGTTTATCTGTCAAAGAAGACTTGCTCTTGAAAAAGTGATTGGGAAAGAGATAATGGAGATGAAAGAAGTCATAGAGGTGATAGAGGCTGCTGACCTGATGAAAACGGTTCATGGATTTTCCAAGTGCTATGATAGCCTGGTTAAGGAATTTGTGGTCAATATTCCTGTAAATATTTCGGACAAGATCTGTGTGGACTACATGAAAGTGTTTGTAAGAGATATGTATCTTATACAGGCACAAACATGGACATCGAATGAAATATGTTGACACTAATAAATCATTTTAAAATATAATTAAAAAACTAAATGTAATGGTGTTGAACAACGAGAGATGTCAGATCCTAGGCACACATTCAATCAATTATGCTACATAGATTTTATCGATCTAATAGCCAAGAGCTCGATAATTATGTGATTGACCAACATGTTGAGAATAATATAAAACATCATGCAGAAGAAAAAAAATTGGAAAACTGACAGGTGGTCACCCGACTTAGTCTAAAAAGCGCCATCAATAAGCGTAACAGACAATTATTCAATTGGATACTCAATGTTTATTGTAGAAATTATGGAATTGAAACTAACAACATTAGACTTTATTTTCACATTCTAATAAGTTGTATCAGAAGCACTGGATCTCCTTCAATAAAAAAATGCAGTTTCAATTTTCAAGGTGGGAAAAGTTGTTATTTCCGTTATCCTCACTCCCGTATCATTCCTTATTTCCTTCTGAATCATTTTCATGGCTAATTCGTCAAAAATTATAACACCAATATATTCCAAGTTAAGTGGATTCGACGATCATTGGGTCATGTGTAACACCCTATTTCCCGAATAAAAAAATAATACAATAATTCAAAGAATATTTTCACCCAAAGGGTGTCGCACATTCTCAAATTAAACACATGTTAATAAATTAAACAACTTCCAGTTGAAAAATGGAACATTCAAAAACACCTTCACATAGTCTCATCAAATGAAATTATTAAAATAGCATTATTATTAAAAAGAACACAATAATTCTCCAAAGAAAAGAAATAATGTCGCATCCCTTATATTACAATATCTGAACGACACGAAGTTTACTTGATAAAACGGAAAACAAACAAGAAAGCAATGACCACCATTCTGCAATACAACCGCACTACATTCTACCTGTATTTTCAACATGGACACAAAAGCCACGTACAAAAAAAAAAGGGGGTGGGAATAATCCTTACAAATGTTTAAGGTTAAAGTAAATAATATTACAACTATAAAATACATAGATCGTTCTCACACAATAACAAAAATACAATTTATAATGCAAATGAGAAATGCACCAACTTCTCCTCCAATATGCATGTGGTGTTGGGTTTTTGGGCATCAGAGTTGTGTTACTGATTTATCCCTGTCTTCGGTTCTTCTTTGAACCGTGTCCCTCTCTCGACATGAGAACGTTATAATTCCTCTCTAAAATGGTGGAGGTTTTTATAAGGTGATGAAATATGACGGTGGGTTGTTTGAATTTCCTCCCTTTTGCATTCTCACTTAGGTGTCATATTTATAATAGGGTTTTAGGGTTAAAATTGGATAAACTAGAATTTGGTTATTAGTGGAACAGTGATAGCAAATGTTTGTGAAATTGTGCAAATGGTAGTGGAATTGTATGTAATTGTAATGCTAGAGAGAGAGAGAGAGGGAGAGAGAGAGAGAGAGAGAGAGAGAGAGAGAGAGAGAGAGAGATTTTTTCATTTTTTGGCCTTTTGACTTTAAAAGAAACATGAAATAAAAATTTGCTTACCAAATAAGTAAATGACAATTTACTAAATTGGTGAAAAATAGTACTAAAGGTATTTGAAATTATGGTCAAAATGGCAAAATGGATGATGATTAACAAATAACCTATTATTGAAAAATGCAAAGATAAAAATGGACGATAAAATAACAAAATGTGATGAAAATGAAAAATGAAAATGTTTAAACAAAATTAGGGTACAACAGTTGCCCTTATTTAATTATTTTTAATTAGAGAATACTAATGACGAAAGTCATGAAAATAAATTGGAATGAAATAAGTCTTGATAAATACCTTATTTGGGAATGGAACTTGCAAGGTAGACTCACTATAGATTACCTGAGGTAATTTGTGAAGAAGGTCCACTAGGAAGATTTTTAAGAGAAACTTATTTGGAGAACATTCCCGAGGGATACTTCAAAAGGGGTGAGTTCTGTCAATCCTCGGATTCAAATGTGTGAGTTCCAGAAAATCTTTGGAATGAAATAAATGACATTTGATAATCCTCGAATTCAAAAAGAGTGAGTTTTAGAAATCCTCAAAACAAAACGAGATAACATTCGACAATCTTCGGATTCAAAAAAGGTGAATTTTAGAAATCCTTAAAACAAAAGGAGATAACGTTCAGCAATCTTCGGATTCAAAAAAATAGTGTTCTGGAAATCCTCATATCAAAATGAGCTAACATCTAGAAAACCTTGAATTCAAAAAATGTGAATTCTAGAAATCCTCAGAACAAAATGAGATAACATTAGGCAATCCTCATATTCAAAAAAAATAGTGAGTTCTGCAAATTGCGGTGAGGAGAAGAACCAGCGATAAGGTGGTCGCGTCACCGACAAAAATCGCTCGCTACACGGGCCAACCGACAAAAGAAAATAGACGATCTCGAGGAAGAGAACAGAGAGCTAAGGGAAGAAATCGACGCTCTAAAGGAAGATCTGAAAAAACTTCACAGTGACATGCAATCCCTGGCAACAGCTCAGAGGCAACAACAAAGAACTGTGATTTCAGAGATCACATCTACGCCCATAGTCGAAACATATGATCTGCTGGATTTTGCTCAAGCTGGATTTTATGCTCAAGCTGGATTTTGAACGAGCATATGATTGCTTGAACTGGGAGTTCTTGATCTCTTTGCTACAGGCGGTTGGTTTTGGGGAGAAATGAATTGGTTGGTTGAAGGGAACTGTTTTCAATAGCAGTTTGTCAATTCTGGTAAATGGTGGCACAACTTCGGATTTCAGAGCCACGAAAGGACTGCGGCAAGGGGATCCATTATCTCCTTTTCTGTTTACTCTGGTTGTGGAAGGCCTCGCCTTGTTAGTTCCTAGAAGCAGCAGGATGGGGAAGTTGACTGTTATAATCTGCTTCAATTCGTGGACGACACAATGCTGTTGTGTGACGCCACTTGGGATAATCTTTGGGGTTTGAAGTCCATTATTCGCGGTTTTGAAGTCCATTACATGTCAACGAAGTTGTTCTAACAAATAATATTTTAAAATGTGCATGAAGAATTCATCCAATTAAAAATAATATTAAATACACGGTTGTTTTACATTATATATTTTAAATTTAGTTATAAATTTGGTCCAATTATTTCACCTCATTCGTAAAATTAGTTCTTGTGTTTTAAATTAAAAACAATTTAATTTTTTTCTCACAATTTAATACTTAAAACTGATGACATATCCATTTTAAATTACATCTCAATAGTGAAACATGAATAATTATCGTATACGAATCTTTGTAGAATTTTAAAGATTAAAAATATAAGTAACACATCATTAAAAGAAACACGCCATCAATTATATGTGCAAAAATGTGAGAATACTTTTATAAAAATTCCATGTAACCCTGAATAATGATCATAATATAAAATACGAGGATACACGTGCAAATGATACGGGTGCAAGGATACAAAGGTTACTTGGATATTCCATAAAAAAAAAGGTTACTTGGATATTGTTCTGCTCCGATCATATTGACCTCGGCCAACTACCATGAAAGAATTGTAATCTTTTTCAGAATTTTTTCGACATACGAGAACCACCCTGATAACGAGTAGAGGAGATTCGAGCCTTAAGTGGATCCAACGACTCTCCGCAATTTACTCATAACAAATATCAAGTTTATTATCCCGTATCTCTATATATAGAGAAGACACCAAATTCAAGTGAGGAGTTTCAAACTCAATTTCAATTCATTCTTCTTTCTCACATACCGACTTGAGTGTTCGAGTGCTAACAATGCAAGACAACCCCTTCTCCACTGCGCCAGAAGCTCAGATCCACTATCACTTCTTATCGCCACTCCATTTCTGGTCCAGAACGAAACAATGGCGCCATCTGTGGGAATCGACTTCAGATTCCTGCATTTTCCATAATTTCATGTTCGCTCTCTTATTTGTTAGTTCGTAACCTCCTTAGGTCACCAAATCAAGAGCGTTTAAAATCGAACACGATGATTTGTCGCGTTCGATATAATTGAGCATCATTTCAACTTTGATTCCTCAAATTTCCATATCTCTTATTCATACGATTCCAAATGATGGTTGGATCCAAAGCTACTCGTTATGCTAATGCTCGAGAAACGGTCACCGCTACTGCAGCTCAAGCAGATATCCAACAACCACATCTACCTCCACCTCCTTAGCAAAACATCGTGAATCTAGAAGTGGAGATTTCGTTGCAGCTATATATAGTACAAACTTCTCAGGTATCTGGATATGTCCAATTGCCTCATATTGGACCTCTAATTTCACCTCTAGTTGCACAAGCTTCTGAACAACATGTACAACATCGTTCGACAACATAATTCGCCGGCAATAGAGGAAAGATTGTAGTTCCTCGAAGAAAGCCTCCACAACTGTCCAACACAAGGAAACACTATTCAAGAGGCAATTTATAGGAGAACTAATATCTTCGTCTTTAAGCCGTCCGCATCGAATAAATACGGAGCTCTTAAATTAAGAAATTAGCATATGAGCATGAAACATCAAATTATTTCCCAAAGCCTCGAGGGAGACTCAGACAGCCATGCTGCCCCCTTGGATTGAGCAAAAAACTAGCCAGTGAAGGTTTAGTAGAAGCATTCATTGTGAACTAGGATTTTAGAAAGCAGAATACCAAAATCCATAGAGAAGTTGCCCAACCTAGGTGAGTATGATGGGAATGAAGATCAATGCGAGCACGTGCAACTCGTCAAAGATCGGCTGGACTACTCAAATGGTGACGAAGTGTCCAAATGCAAGTTGTCTTCCTTGACCTTGGTCGGACCGGCATACTATGGTTCAATAGTCTTCCAGATGAGAGCAATAAATCATGGACTGATTTCTATGATGGATTCTCTGCACTTTACTGTCCGGAAAAAATGGTTTGTGATTGGAGCCGCTTTGAGGGGGATTATCCTATGAAAGAAGGAAAGCATGCAATCTTAGATAGACCATTATACGCAAGTTACCGTTGAAGTCGGGGGATCCGGAGAAGGCCTTAAGTGTTAGATCTTCGAAAAATGGCCTTTTGAGGGAGAATCCCATTAGGTTGAAGATAAGAAGGAAGAAAGTGAAAACCACTCAAGAGATGTTAAACATGGTTAGGTCTTACATGATCTTGGAGGAAAAACTAAATACACAATTCGACAATCCCGCTTCCCCCGAGACCAAGTCCAGCCGCCCGACATCGAAGGAGTCTCACAGGTAGAAGGACGAGTCCGATCAAAATAAGTATTGCCGATAAGAAAAGTACACTCCTTTGACTGTTTCTCGAAAGAATATCTCCTAAGATTGCGCTAACACAGAATTCCAAAAGGGAGGTATCCGACCCCATTACCCTATCAGAGAGACATCTCAGATTGACAAGTCAAAGTACTTCTGCTTTCATAAAGGTCGCAACCATAACATCGACAAGTGCATCCAGTTAAAGGATGCCTTTGAAAGGTTGATCAAGAGGGGCTGGCTGATCGAGTACGTGAAAATAGGGAACTGAAAGAGGGAAGAATCTCCCAAAGGTAAATCTCCCTCAAAGACTTCAGATGTCGGGACCAGTGGTAAGAGCAAAGAGGCCAGCAAAGGGAAGTGCTCGTATATCGCCCCCATCGTGGAGGAGTACCCCAGGAAAATCTCTCCTCCAAAAGAACCATGAAGAGAAAAATCACTAATATGTTGGCCTTCCACAAGAAGGATGATGGTATGTCGACAAAGACACCTGATCGACCCATGTTGGAGTTTCGAGACTCAGAGATGGTAGGAAGGATTCAAAATAAAATTGACCCTGGTGATCATGGTTACATTCAGACATTTTGATGTCTCTCGGATTTGATTGACGATGGAAGCTCCTGTGTATTATGTACTATGTGTTGTTCGAGAAGACGGGCCTTGAAAGAAGTGGTTTATGGCCATATGAAGGCTCTAACTTGCAGGCATTCATTGGAACAACCACTCATCCATGGGGATACATTAAGATGATGGTATCAGTAGGCGACGCGAGGGACGTCCTTGCAGTCAATTCGCAATTCCTCGTCATCCCATGCAGGAGCGTTTATAACTGCATACTAGGAAGGCCTTTTGTAACCACTCTGGACGTTGTAGAATCACTGATGCATCTCAAACTTAAGTATCATAACCTTCAGGGAGAGCCGATAACCATCAGCACTAATATCGAAAAAGCAAAAAGAATCTATCAGACACTCTATAAAGACCAAGGAGAAAGTGTGGCTATGGAGATTAATGTATCTTCCCTCATCGGTCAGCTCAGCAGGATAAACAAGTCCCTCAAGAAGTGGCTAGAGCAACAAAGGCGAACTAGAAGAATAAGCGATGGCTAACCAACTTGGATATGTTTTCTTTTCCATTTGTATTAAATGTTGTGATTATATAATCATTCTCCTTATACGGGTGTTGTCCCAAGTTATTTGCACATTGATAAGTGCAAATTGTAGTTATTTTTGTATATAAGTTTGCTGCACTTATCGATACTTTTTGTTAATATCGTTCGAATAAACTCCACTTTGTTTGTAAATACGTTTACTTTACGTTATAGTGTATATATTGCGTTATTGTGTAAATATCATTGAGTTTAATTGTTTTCCATTTATTTTTGCAGGTATTCAAGTAGGGATATCTTGTCATATTCATAAAGAGTATTGAATAAGATTCCCAACGCTTCGAACCGGGCGAAAAACGGAGTTACGGTTCGAAAGTTATGGCCGAAACAAGAAAACAGAAAATGATGTATGTCTGCTCTCGCCCCATGCTCGCCGGGTGAGGCAGAAGCGAGCTAGACAGACAAAAATGAGTAAAAATTCCAGAATAAGCCGCCTTAGCTCGCCGGGCGAACCAGAATTCGCCGAGCGAATCTGGATGGACGGAAACCTCATTTAAATGCTAAAAACAATTTTTTTTTGAGAATGGTTGGGTAATATTTGTTCCCAATGCATCAAACTTTCATTTTTTGGTAGATTTAGCTTGAAAACAACATTGGAGCTTGCATATGGATGATCCGGAGTGGATTGATCATCCATTGGCGCTATCAAACCGTGAGATTTTTGGTTCATTTCTCTTCTTCTTTGTGTATTCTTCATTTGTTGGGTTTTATATATATCAACAGAGTTCTCATAGAACTCTAACAACTCTACCACAATGCATAAATTTCAAAAATGACCCTAGAGTACTAGAGTACTCAAAAGTTTGACTCATTATTGTTCAAAAATAACACAAAGGTAACAAAAAGGTCGTTGACACTAAAATTGCTGAGATTCACAGTCGTACGGCCAAATAACAATAAAAGTCATCATATTTACACAAAAACTTCTCATTCAATATACAGAAATCAGATTAGACAAAAGTGGAATAAAAAACTTAAAATAGTAGGATAAAACAATATAAAAAGTATTTAAATAAAAAATAAAAAACAGAGGAAATGAGAAATTAGAGAATATGAAAAAGAAAGAACATAAGAGATATGAGATTAGAGAAGAAAATTGTTATAGAGCATAATTGGGAGAGAAAATAATAACGTAAAAACGAGAAGCTTAAAACGAAAGAACATAAGAGAGATTTGAGAAGGTTGATACTAAAACCCTAAGTTTCAGTAAGAGAATATTTGTAAGGTTAATGCATAATGAAAAAAAGTGATGAATTTATAGAATTTGGTTTATGTGAAGGCATTGTCATGCTTTTGCTAAAATCTTATGTATGAAGAATCTAAAATGGATTGAAATCGTAATTGGGGATGCAAAATACACAAACTTATAAAAATATTTTGTTGTTTATTAGGTAACAAAAGGCAATTTAATAAATCAAGCATTTTAATGAATGGTGTTAATGAAACAAAATTGATACTTAAAATTAATTTTTAGTAAAGACAGATTTTAGGAGACTTTCACCAATAATTCTAAAGTAGTTCGATAAAGTAATTATATTGATGAAAAAAGAACCTATATAAATCGAGCAAACTAATATCATTAATTAAATTTGTTTTTTGCGCCAGTGACAGGGAAATACTAGAAACTAATAAGAGATATGTATCTTATACAGGCACAAACATTTAGATCGAATGAAATATGTTGACACTAATAAATCATTTTAAAATATAATAAAAAAACTAAATGTAATGCTGTTGAACAACGAGAGATGTCAGATCCTAGGCACACATTCAATCAATTATGCTACATAGATTTTATCGATCTAATAGCCAAGAGCTCGATAATTATGTGATTGACCAACATGTTGAGAATAATATAAAACATCATGCAGAAGAAAAAAAATTGGAAAAATGACAGGTGGTCACCCGACTTAGTCTAAAAAGCGCCTTCAATAAGCGTAATAGACAATTATTCAATTGGATACTGAATGTTTATTGTAGTAATTATGGAGTTGAAACTGACAACATTAGACTTTATTTTCACATTCTAATAAGTTGTATCAGAAGCACTGGATCTCCTTCAATCAAAAAAAGGAGTTTCAATTTTCAAGGTGGGAAAAGTTGTAATTTCCGTTATCCTCACTCCCGTATCATTCCTTATTTCCTTCTGAATCATTTTCATGGCTAATTCGTCAAAAATTATAACACCAGTATATTCCAAGTTAAGTGGATGCGACGATAATTGGGTCATGTGTAACACCCTATTTCCCGAATCAAAAAATAATACAATAATTCAAAGAATATTTTCACCCAAAGGGTGTCGCACATTCTCAAATTAAACACATGTTAATAAATTAAACAACATGCAGTTGAAAAATGGAACATTCAAAAGCACCTTCACATAGTCTCATCAAATGAAATTATTAAAATAGCATTATTATTAAAAAGAACACAATAATTCTCCAAAGGAAAGAAATAATGTCGCATCCCTTATATTACAATATCTGAACGACACGAAGTTTACTTGATAAAACGAAAAACAAACAAGAAAGCAATGACCACCATTCTGCAACATAACCGCACTACATTCTACCTGTATTTGCAACTTGGACACAAAAGCCACGTACAAACAAAAAAGGGGGTGGGAATAATCCTTACAAATGTTTGAGGTGAAAGTAAATAATATTACAACTATAAAATACATAGATCATTCTCACACAATAACAAAAATACAATTTATAATTCAAATGCGAAATGCACCAACCTCTCCTCCAATATGCATGTGGTGTCGGGTTTTTGGGCATCAGAGTTGTGTTACTGATTTATCCCTGTCTTCGGTTCTTCTTTGAACCGTGTCCCTCTCTGGACATGAGAACATCATAATTCCTCTCTAAAATGGTGGAGGTTATTTTAAGGTGATGAAATATGACGGTGGGTTGTTTGAATTTCCTCCCTTTTGCATTCTCACTTAGGTGTCATATTTATAATAGGGTTTTAGGGTTAAAATTGGATAAACTAGAATTTGGTTATTAGTGGAACAGTGATAGCAAATGTTAGTGAAATTGTGCAAATGGTAGTGGAATTGTATGTAATTGTAATGCTAGAGAGAGAGAGAGAGAGAGAGAGAGAGAGAGAGAGAGAGAGAGAGAGAGAGAGAGAGAGAGAGAGAGAGAGAGGGAGAGAGAGATTTTTTCATTTTTTGGCCTTTTGACTTTAAAAGAAACATGAAATAAAAATTTGCTTACCAAATAAGTAAATGACAATTTACTAAATTGGTGAAAAATAGTACTAAAGGTATTTGAAATTATGGTCAAAATGGCAAAATAGATGATGATTAACAAATAATCTATTATTGAAAAATGCAAAGATAAAAATGGATGATAAAATAATAAAATGTGATGAAAATGAAAAATGAAAATGTTTGGACAAAATTAGGGTACAACAGTTGCCCTTATTTAATTATTTTTAATTAGAGAATACTAATGACGAAAGTCATGAAAATAAATTGGAATGAAATAAGTCTTGATAAATACCTTATTTGGGAATGGAACTTGCAAGGTAGACTCACTATAGATTACCTGAGGTAATTTGTGAAGAAGGTCCACTAGGAAGATTTTCAAGAGAAACTTATTGGGAGAACATTCCCGAGGGATACTTCAAAAGGGGTGAGTTCTGTCAATCCTCGGATTCAAATGTGTGAGTTCCAGAAAATCTTTGGAAAGAAATAAATGACATTTGATAATCCTCGAAATCAAAAAGAGTGAGTTTTAGAAATCCTCAAAACAAAACGAGATAACATTCGACAATCTTCGGATTCAAAAAAGGTGGATTTTAGAAATCCTTAAAACAAAAGGAGATAACGTTCAGCAATCTTCGGATTCAAAAAAAGAGTGTTCTGGAAATCCTCATATCAAAATGAGCTAACATCTAGCAAACCTTGAATTCAATAAATGTGAATTCTAGAAATCCTTAGAACAAAATGAGATAACATTAGGCAATTCTCATATTAAAAAAAAAGTGAGTTCTGCAAATTGCAGTGAGGAGAAGAACAAGCGATAAGGTGGTCGCGTCACCGACAAAAATGGCTCGCTACACGGGCCAACCGACAAAAGAAAATAGACGATCTCGAGGAAGAGAACAGAGAGCTAAGACAAGAAATCGACTCTCTGAAGGAAGATCTGAAAAAACTTCACAGTGACACGCAATCCTTGGCAACAGCTCAGAGGCAACAACAAAGAACTGTGATTTCAGAGATCACATCTACGCCCATAGTGGAAACATATGATCTGCTGGATTTTGCTCAAGCTGGATTTTATGCTCAAGCTGGATTTTGAACGAGCATATGATTACGTGAACTGGGAGTTCTTGATCTCTTTGCTACAGGCGACTGATTTTGGGTAGAAATGGATTGGTTAGTTGAAGGGAACTGTTTTCAATAGCAGTTTGTCAATTCTGGTAAATGGTGGCACAACTTCAGATTTCAGAGCCACGAAAGGACTGCGGCAAGGGGATCCATTATCTCCTTTTCTGTTTACTCTAGTTGTGGAAGGCCTCACCTTGTTAGTTCCTAGAAGCAGCAGGATGGGGAAGTTGACTGTTATAATTTGCTTCAATTCGCGGACGACACAATGCTGTTGTGTGACGCCACATGGGATAATCTTTAGGGTTTGAAGTCAATTATTCGCGGTTTTGAATTGGTTTCTGGTCTTAGAGTTAACGCTTGGAAGAGAAGCATTATTGGGCTGAATGTGAGCTCTGACTTTATTTCTACTTCTTCGCAATTCCTCGCCTGCAGGGTCGGTTCTCTTCCTTTCAAGTTTCTAGGTATCACAATAGGGGGAAATCACAGAGTGGTTTCGTTTTGGAAATCAACTATAAATGTGTTCAAAGCGAGACTTTCCACGTGGAAAAGTAAGTTATTATCGATATGTGGGAGAGTCACACTCTTAAACTCGGTATTGGCTAATCTGCCAATCCATATGTTTTCTTTTTATCGGGCGCCTACAACAGTTTTAAAGGAAATTATTGCCATTCAACGAAAATTTTTATGGGCAGGCTCAACGGGCAAAACTTGGGTGAATTTGGTGAGTTGGAAGGGGGTCTGTTGTGATAAAGACAAAAGGGGGCTTGGTATTCGTGATATCTGGATCTTCAACAAGGCTTTAATGACAAAATGGTTATGGCGTTTATCGAAGGAAAAGGATGCATTATGGAGTGGAATTATCAGAGAAAGAAATGGAGATATTATTGTGGAGTTATCTAGTAGGGAGGTTTCGTTTGATAGAAAAGGGCTTTCTCTTTGGTGGCGTGATCTCCTTAAGCTTAGGGATGATTCTGGTGCTGGTAGTTTTGTAAACGGGCGGTGCACAGTTTTGGGAAATGGAGAGTCAACTCTTTTTTGGGAGAACATATGGGTGGGTTCTAACCCGTTGATGTCGTCCTTTCCTGGCTTTTACGAAATGGCTCTGGAGAAGAATTTATTAGTTTCTGAAGCAGGATTTGGGAGGGATTACAGTGGTCTTGGAATCATTTTGAGTATTTTGTTGGGCGATCATTTCGATCTTTGAGGGAGCGTCAGGAGTGGGAGGAATTGCTCGCGGTTTTGGCCACGAATCAGCCTGAGTAGGAGAGACAGGACGTTGTTATTTGGAAATGGGATGACAGCAACAATTTCACTGTGAATTCTGTTTACAACAGGTGTTTGGAGTCTGTTCCGTCACTTGGTTGGTTAAGTGCCACAACCCCTGCCTTATCTATTTTGTGGAACTCTGCTCTTCCGTTGAAAGTGAAAATTTTCGGATGGCGTTTGTAATATCTCACTAATAACCATAATTCAAAAAAAAAATTATTCTCCACCGATAATACTAATAGACCAATGAGTTTACGTAATTCTATTATTAAATGTTTTTTTCTTTTTTTTGTATCATTTTCAACTTACCTATTTTATGAAAATAATGTGTCTTGTTGAATTTTATACTAATATCAAATGTTATGTCGTGTTGATGAATTTTATTAGATATTATATGACGTGTTTCATTGAATTTGAATGTTAAAAATGAGTATGATTGCATTGAGTTGTGTTACATTTTTTAAAACCGACAAAAAAGATTCATTAAAAAATAGAGATTTTTTTTGAAACACAACCCGCGAACCCAACTCCTAAATGAACTGGTCGGTTTGGGTTAGATTTGACAATAAAATCGTGGGTTGGACGGAAAACCCAACCTAATAAAATTTGAATGAGTTAAGTAATGGATTTGGTACCGGATTAGGCCAAATCAAATCCAATCCGACATGCATACACCCTTAGTAGAGATTACATGTCAACTAAGTTGTTCTAACAAATAATATTTTAAAATGTGCATGAAGAATTCATCCAATTAAAAATAATATTAAATACACGGTTGTTTTACATTATATATTTTAAATTTAGTTATAAATTTGGGCCAATTATTTCGCCTCATTCATAAAATTAGTTCTTGTATTTTAAATTAAAAACAATTTAATTTTTTTCTCACAATTTTATACTTAAAACTGATGACGTATCCATTTTAAATTACATCTCATTAGTGAAACATGAATAATTATCGTATACGAATCTTTGTAGAATTTTAAAGATTAAAAATATAAGTAACACATCATTAAAAGAAACACGCCATCAATTATATGTGCAAAAATGTGAGAATACTTTTATAAAAATTCCATGTATCCCTGAATAATGATCATCATCATAATATAAAATAGAAATATTTTTTACGAGGATACACGTGCAAATGATACGAGTGCAAGGATACAAAGGTTACTTGGATATTGTTCTGCTCCGATCATATTGACCTCGGCCAACTACCATGAAAGAATTGTAATCTTTTGCAGAATTTTTTCGACATACGAGAACCACCCTGATAACGAGTAGAGGAGATTCGAGCCTTAAGTGGATCCAACGACTCTCCGCAATTTACTCATAACAAATATCAAGTTTATTATCTCGTCTCTCTATATATAGAGAAGACACCAAATTCAGGCGAGGAGTTTCAAACTCAATTTCAATTCATTCTTCTTTCTGATATACCAACTTGAGTGTTCGAGTGCTAATAATGCAAGACAACCCCTTCTCCACTGCGCTAGAACCTCAGATCCACTATCACTTCTTATCGCCACTCCATTTCTGGTCCGGAACGAAACAATGGCGCCATCTGTGGGAATCGACTTCAGATTCCTGCATTTTCCATAATTTCGCGTTCGCTCTCTTATTTGTTAGTTCGTAACCTCCTTAGGTCACCAAATCAAGAGCATTTAAAATCGAACACGATGATTTGTCGCGTTCGATATAATTGAGCATCATTTCAACTTTTATTCCTCAAATTTCCATATCTCTTATTCATACGATTCCAAATGATGGTTGGATCCAAAGCTACTCGTTATGCTAATGCTCGAGAAACGGTCACCGCTACTGCAGCTCAAGCAGATATCAAACAACCACCTCTACCTCCACCTCCTTAGCAAAACATCGTGAATCTAGAAGTGGAGATTTCGTTGCATCTATATATAGTACAAACTTCTCAGGTATCTGGATATGTCCAATTGCCTCATATTGGACCTCTAATTCCACCTCTAGTTGCACAAGCTTCTAAACAACATGTACAACATCGTTCGACAACATAATTCGCCAGCAATAGAGGAAAGATTGTAGTTCCTCGAAGAAAGCCTCCACAACTGTCCAACACAAGGAAACACTATTCAAGAGGCAATATATAGGAGAACTCATATCTTCGTCTTTAAGCCGTCCGCATCGAATAAATACGGAGCTCTTAAATTAAGAAATTAGCATATGAGCATGAAACATCAAATTATTTCCCAAAGCCTCGAGGGAGACTCAGGCAGCCATGCTCCTCCCTTGGATTGAGCAGAAAACTAGCCAGTGAAGGTTTAGTAGAAGCATTCATTGTGAACTTGGATTTTAGAAAGCAGAATACCAAAATCCATAGAGAAGTTGCCCAAGCTAGGTGAGTATGAAGGGAATGAAGATCAATGCGAGCACATGCAACTCTTCAAAGATCGGCTGGACTACTCAAATGGTGACGAAGTGTCCAAATGCAAGTTGTTTTCCTTGACCTTGGTCGGACCGGCAGACTATGGTTCAATAGTCTTCCAGATGAGAGCAATAAATCATGGACTGATTTCTATGAGGGATTCTCTGCGCTTTACTGTCCGGAAAAAATGGTTTGTGATTGGAGCCGCTTTGAGGGGGATTATCCTTGGAAAGAAGGAAAGCATGCAATCTTAGATTGACCGTTATACGCAAGTTACCGTTGAAGTCGGGGGAGCCGGAGAAGGCCTTAAGTGTTAGATCTTTGAAAAATGGCCTTTTGAGGGAGAATCCCATTAGGTTGAAGATAAGAAGGAAGAAAGTGAGAACCACTCAAGAGATGTTAAACATGGTTAGGTCTTACATGATCTTGGAGGAAAAACTAAATACACAATTCGTCAATCCCGCTTCCCCCGAGACCAAGTCCAGCCGCCCGACATCGAAGGAGTCTCACAGGTAGAAGGACGAGTCCGATCAAAATATATATTGCCGATAAGAAAAGTACACTCCTCTGACTGTTTCTCGAAAGAATATCTCCTAAGATTGCGGTAACAAAGAATTCCAGAAGGGAGCGATCCGACCCCATTACCCTATCAGAGAGACATCTCAGATTGACAAGTCAAAGTACTTCTGCTTTCATAAAGGTCACAACCATAACATCGACAAGTGCATCAAGTTAAACGATGCCATTGAAAGGTTGATCAAGAGGGGCTGACTGATCGAGTACGTGAAAATAGGGAAAAGAGAGAGAGGGAAGAATCTCCCAAAGGTAAATCTCCCTCAAAGACTTCAGATGTCGGGACCAGTGGTAAGAGCAAAGAGGCCAGCAAAGGGAAGTGCTCGTATATCGCCCCAATCATGGAGGAGCACCCTAGGAAAATCTCTCCTCCAAAGGAACCATGAAGAGAAAAATCACTAATATGTTGGCCTTCCACAAGAAGGATGATGGTATTTCGACAAAGACACCTGATCGACCCATGTTGGAGTTTCGGGACTCAGAGATGGTAGGAAGGATTCACAATAAAATTGACCCTGGTGATCATGGTTACATTCGGACATTTTGATGTCTCTCAGATTTGATTGACGATGGAAGCTCCTGTGTATTATGTACTATGTGTTGTTCGAGAAGACGGGCCTTGAAAGAAGCGGTTTCTGGCCATATGAAGGCTCTAACTTGCATGCATTCATTGGAACAACCACTCATCCATGGGGATGCGTTAAGATGATGGTATGAGTAGGCGACGCGAGGGACGTCCTTGCAGTCAATTCGCAATTCCTCGCCATCCCATGGAGGAGCGTTTATAACTACATACTAGGAAGGCCTTTTGTAACCACTCTGGACGTTGTAGAATCACTGATGCATCTCAAACTTAAGTATCATAACCTTCAGGGAGAGCCGATAACCATCAGCACTGATATCGAAAAAGCAAAAAGAATCTATCAGACACTCTATAAAGACCAAGGAGAAAGTGTGGCTATGGAGATTAATGTATCTTCCGTCATCGGTCAGCTCAGCAGGATAAACAAGTCCCTCAAGAAGTGGCTAGAGCAACATAAGCGAACTAGAAGAATAAGCGACGGCTAACCAACTTGGATATGTTTTCTTTTCCATTTGTATTAAATGTTGTGATTATATAATCATTCTCCTTATACGGGTGTTGTCCCAAGTAATTTACACATTGATAAGTGCAAATTGTAGCTATTTTTGTATATAAGTTTGCTGCACTTATCGATACTTTTTGTTAATATCGTTCGAATAAACTCCACTTTGTTTGTAAATACGTTTACTTTACGTTATAGTGTATATATTGCGTTATTGTGTTAATATCATTGAGTTTAATTGTTTTCCATTTATTTTTGTAGGTATTCAAGCAGGGATATCTTGTCATATTCATAAAGAGTATTGAATAAGATTCCCAACGCTTCGAACCGGGTGAAAAACGGAGTTACGGTTTGAAAGTTATGCCCGAAACAAGAAAACAGAAAATGTTGTCTGTCTGCTCGCGCCCCGTGCTCGCCGGGCGAGGCAGAAGCGAGCCAGACAGACAAAAATGAGTAAAAATTCCAGAATAAGCCGCCTTAGCTCGCCGGGCGAACCAGAACTTCGCCGAGCGAATCTGGACGGACAGAAACCTCATTTAAGGGCTAAAAACAATTTTTTTAGAGAATGGTTGGGTAATATTTGTTCCCAGTGCATCAAACTTTTAGTTTTTGTTAGATTTAGCTTGAAAACAACATTGGAGCATGCATATGGATGATCCGGAGTGGATTGATCATCGATTGGCGCTAACAAACCGTGAGATTTTTGGTTCATTTCTCTTCTTCTTTGTGTATTCTTCATTTGTTGGGTTTTGTATATGTATTTACTTTGATCTTTTGTATTTTTATCGCTCATGGTGTTGTATAAAATCTGCTTTACAAATCTTTATCAGTGATTGTCCTTGATTTTTTTGCTTTATGCTCGGGGTTTGGGTTGTGTTAGAGATAAACATCACAAACCTTGATTAAGGATGATTATTTGTTAGTTTCTGGATGCTAGAGATAGATTTAGAGCTAACAATCTTTATGGGTATCGGAGCTTAATGCCTCTGTGTTGATTGAGTCGGGTGCGAGATCATCGACGAGACTAATACGGTTCTTCTCTCAACTAAGTGTGTCAGAGATGGACACTGTTGTAAGCGATGTTGGATGATATTGAGGAGTATTGTAGGTTGAGTATAACTGTTCGGTAAGTTTAAGTTTGTGAGGAGTGGATTATATGCATACCAGATAAGTTTCTTCTCTCTGAAGAATGAATTCTTTCTATGTTCATATTTACTTTTCTGCTTTTACTTTAACCAATTTAATTCAAACTCATAAACGCGAGACTTGTCGAACGGCAGTTCAATAGCACCAATCTCTGTGGACACGATAAATTCCCGAAAAAATACTTCCAAAAACTTTTGTTGCATGCCGCTTTACCGCTTCAGGAAAATGGTGTCGTTGTCGAGGATTTGTTTTGATATTGAATTGCATTGCGATAGTTTCGATGTTTTGGAGCTTTGTACACAATTGTTTATATTGTATATATGCTTGTATAGATACTTGTTTTTCTTTTATTTTCCATTATGTTTGTTCAAGTGTTGTATACATTTTGTTCCCGTAACGTTTGTTCAAGTGTTTGGTTAGGACACTTGCTTTTGGTTTGCGCGGTGAGGCATCACCATGGCATGAAGGGAGGAAGTTACTAGCTACACACAGTAAAGGCGTCGAGCTTACGACGTAAAAGAAGCATGTTTTATCATTTTTTGTTTTGTTATTACTTTTTCATTCTAGCTTAGGTAGTGTGGTGAACATTCATTAAACAAGTTGTACTCGGATTGTTCGTAAAATTCTCAAATCTTTAATTTACAACTTGTTTAGTCTATTTTCAGCCAGTTTTTTAGTTTCTTTATTTTAATAGTTTTTGTGTTTGTCTAAGAGCTTGTTTTGAGTTGCTTGAGGAAATTTAAGGTGATGTTCCAAGTTTGATGTTCCAAGAGATTGTGTATGGTAATGATATTGTTAAGGTTTGTACACGTCCAAGGTATGTGTTTATCGCTTTCTAGACTTTAGCATATTCAAGATACTTAGGCTTTTTACAAACTTCCATGTCATTCATTCTTTTGTATACTTGTTCTTGATGTGAATCACTTTAGCTCCCACCCTTATTGTGAGGTAGCTTTCCACTGTTCATATTTGCGCGGAGTACCAACATTCTTGTTCTAACTGGATTTTATTATGCTTAATCTTTTGTTTGTGTTGACTATATGAAAGCATGAAAATGATCAAGGCATTTCGTTTCATTTTGAGCACAACTACCTAGCCAAATAGTCAATTCACCATGTGAGTGTGTGAGCATTTGTTAAACCCCTTTGTGCCTTTCTATCATTATTCATGTTGTTTGAAGTTAATGCTTGTCTATGAGTATTAATTCACTTTTTGAATGGATTTTGATTGATTGTTTTTTCTTGAACCCTCAACTTTGTGTTGTGGTATGAATTTTTACACTGCCTTAGAAAGTAGGGAGTATTCACATGATGATGTGGTTGAATTCAAGTTGGGGAGAGAATGATTGATTACTCATTGGTTGGTTTCTATGAGGTTGAAAAACAAAATAAAAATGAGAAAAATATGAAAAAGAAAAGAAAGGAAAAAAAAAGAAAGAAAAAGAAAATCCTTGTGAAAGGAAACAAAAAGAGTTCATATAATTGTGCTAAATAAGTATTGTGTTTTGTGTAACACTTGGGATTTGGGAAGAAGTTGATTATAATTTTTTGTTTGAGTCTTTGTGAGTTGATCACTCCCTTAGGTTTAGACAAGTTTTTGTTTCAATTACTTTTAGAAATTGCCCTTTGTTTGTTTACCCGACCACGCTATAACCTTGAAAGCCCTTGTGATTCTTGCCTTTGTATGTTCAATGTGAATTTTTGGATGAATGCATAATTTAGTCTTTTACTTGCAAGATTGTTTTGTGAGTGAAAAGTACCTGATTTTGTGTTTTTCATCTACCAATGATTATTTTTGCTAGGTGTGATTCACATTTGAACTTGTGTTGCTTTAGGATGTTTGGCATGATTTTTTTATTTAGCATTTGTTTTGTGCCTATGTTTTCGTTGTAGTATAGTGGTAAGTATTTACTTTAGGTGTACCGTTTTTCATTTGAACCACTCATTTATTTCCGTTTTTCAAAACATGTTGATTTGTGATTCTTTGGTTGTCACTCTGTTTCTTTGAGTCGCTTGATTCTTGTTTAGGGACAAACAAGTTTAAGTTGGGGAGAGTTTGATAAGTGCAAATTGTAGCTATTTTTGTATATAAGTTTTGTTGCACTTATCGATACTTTTTATTAATATCGTTCGAATAAACCCCGCTTTGTTTGAAAATACGTTTACTTTATGTTATAGTGTATATATTGCGTTATTGTGTAAATATCATTGAGTTTAATTGTTTTCCATTTATTTTTACAGGTATTCAAGCAAGGATATCTTGTCATTTTCATAAAGAGTATTGAATAAGCTTTTCAACGCTTCGAACCGGGCGAAAAACGGAGTTACTTTTTGAAACTTATGGCCGAAACAAGAAAACAGAAAAGGCTGTCTGTTTACTCTCGCCCCGTGCTCGCCGGGCGAGACAGAAGCGAACCACACAGACAGAAACGTGTAAAAATTCCAGAATAAGTCGTGTTAGCTCGCCGGGCGAACCAGACCTTCGTCGTGCGAATCTGGACGGACAGAAACACCATTGAAGGGCTAAAAGCACATTATTTAGAGAATGGTTGGGTAATATTTGTTCCCAATGCATCAATGTAATACCCCGTATCTTAATTGCTCTGGATAATATTAAGTTGTGATCAACTGAGCTTCGGAGTACTCTGAGAAACTATCTGCAAAGATAATTAGAGTAACTGTTGAACTCAGAGCCGTTTAAATTAATATTTCCTTACTCTGAGATTTTAATTAATTGGAGCTATAGAGACTTTTTGGACATTTAGTGATGTTACTAATTAATGATATTTTCTATATCATTTCATTTCCACCCTTTCCAAACATAGTAACAATTGGAGAGAGAGAAGTTAGAGAGAAGGAAGAGGAAAGGAAAGAAAAGAAGAAAACCTAGAAAAGGAAAAAGATCAAGAATCATCATCTCTTCTTCATCAATTCATCTAATCTTCTTCATCATCATCATCTAATCCAGGTGGGTTCTAGATAGAGACTTAGTTGTAGAGTTTCTTGAGTTCTAGAGTTAGGTTTGATATTGTGAGAAAATGAGTAATCTTGCTAAAATCATGAATCTAACGGTTGAAAATCGATATTAATTGTGTAATATAGTCGTAATATGCGTATGATAATTTGTTGATACTTGTTTTGTGGTTTGGAACTGATTTGGTGTGGAAAGGGTGAGTTTTGGAACCCTTGGAACCATGGAAATGCAGCAGAAAATTCTGCTTCTGATGCGTATCATCGGGCGGCGCTTTAAGTTCCGGGCGAAGCGAGGCCTACGCCGCTGCTTCGCTGGGCGATGGTCAAGAGGCGTAGTGAGTTTTGATTCTGTAACTTTTGGGTTTTGGCATGGGATTTACGTCGCTGCTTCGTCGGGCAAAGTATAGGCAAAGGGGGCACCGCCGGGCAAAATTTGTACCGCCGGGCGCTCTTGGGAGTTTTCAAATAAATTCCCTTTTCCTTTAAAATCCATAACTTTTGACTCGTTTACCCGATTTGAGTGTTCTTGGTACCAATGGATAGCTATGAGAATATTCAATTTGATGAAAGTGAAAAATATAGGTTTTTGTTGCCTGACTAAATAATCAGAGGAAAACCAAAAGTGGTATAATTATGTTGAGTTATCATATGTAATTCTATTGTGCAAATGTAATATGCTTTGCCTGTCTTATTGTTGTTAAACATGATTGTGAGAGATATGAATGCTTAAAAGATAAAATAGGAAGAGTGAGGAAAACTTACACCAAATTATATTAGAACCTAGTAATGGGCTAGGAAATTTGTAGACGATTTAATGTTAACGCTCGTGCAAGAAAGGCCGAAGCGTGTAACCAAATACCGAATGGTATAGAAAGAAACAAACACTATTATGGAACATGTGTACTATGTTAAGTATAAAGAAAGGCAAATGAGGCCAAAAGGCGTATGTGGCCTAGAAATGTTGAATACAATCACGGTTGTATAAGAAATCACGAAATCTTAACCATTCCCCTATTATGTGTCGTCCATGAGTAACGAGCTCCTCTGGAACGAATGCACGATTACTTGATAGGTTTGATTCCCAATGTTATAGTACAAATGGAGCCTATATGGTAAAGAGACTTGTGACGATGTACGGACCGTGTGAAGTGACGACTTAAGGTGATAATGTGTCCCTTAGCTCCGAATCCATCTCGTATGCCAAGTAATCTACGAGGATCCATGACTCGCTCTGACTTCTAGACGTAGAAGAGGACGGGAAAAGGGGATGCCTTGATAAGGTTATCGATAGTGATAATTATGTGAGTTAACAGGACTCCTATCATGTTTCCATATAGTGCGAGATTGTGAGATTGTGAACTCGAAGTCCTTTCCTTCCCCTTGGACTTGAGTTAGGCTATGGTTAGAACCTTGTAAAGCCGAGAGGATCCATAAGATAGGGAACTCACTGAGATTTAATATCTCACCCCATGTTGTTAATTATATTACAGGTACCACAAGTTCTACGAAGGGTAAGGATAAAGTCGTTTGATTTTCCTTATTTTCCTTGGCTTTTTGGGATGGCAAGACTTCCGTTGTGGAGATTATTTTGAGATCATTGTATTGATCTAGTTCTTAGTGTATTGGAACATCTTGTATATATATTATGCCATAGTGTTTTTGTATGTAGTGTTTTGGGCATGTATATGTATAATGTGTTAACTAGGAACTTATGGTATTTCAGTACCAAAACGTGAATTCATGTATGATATGGATGCTTGATGTATTATATTATATGTGGGTGTTATAGTTAGTATCAAAGCAGGTCGTATCCTCGACCTAGCTATGAAATAGTATAAATATTTCTTTCCGCTTCATATGCGTGGTGTCGCCATTGGTCTTAAGAGTTATATTTATGGTATTGAATCTGATCAACTTAATCCTATCTGTATGACCTTTAGGAACATCGCAGACGGACGCAGGAGCAATCTTGGTAGACCCAGAACCACTCCAGCTGGGACGAATCCGCCAGGCGGCGATGGGAATGCCCCTTTGTATCAGTTTATGCAACAGATGCAGCAACAACATAACCAATTCATGCAGCAGATGGTACAACAAATGAATGGAGGTTTACATCCTCAGGTGGTTGTTCCAGAAGCTGTAGGTGGGAGTTTCCGAGATTTCATCCGCATGAATCCTCCTGAATTTCATGGTGGATTAGATCCTGTGAAAGCTCATGAATGAATAGCTGGCATGGAAAGAATTTTCTTGATAGTCCATTGTAGTGAGGAGAATAAGGTGGTATTCGCTTCTGTAACACCCATATATAAATACATACATCAAAGCATATATTATACATGAATTTCAAGTTTGGTACTGAAATATACAAGTTCCTAGTAACACATTATACATATAAATTCCCAAAATCACCTAATAAAAAAAATAAGGCATGTCATATATACAAGATGTTCCAAAAGATAAAACTAAGAACTAGATCAAAAATGATCTCCAAAATCTTCACAACGGAAGCCTTGCCACACAAAAGCTACGATCCGTAAGGAAAAGTCAAACAACTTTACCCTTACCCTTCGCCGAACCTGAAGTACCTATGATGTAAACAACAACATGGGGTGAGATACATCAATCTCAGTGAGTTCCCTATCTTACATGTCCTCTCGGCTCTACAAGGTTTTAATAATCCTAACTCGAGTCCAAGGGAAAGGGAAGGGACATTCGAGTTCACAAATCCAATTCTCACACTATATGGAAACATGTCATGAGTTCATGAACTCACAATATCACTAATCGATAACCATGCCAAGGCATCCCCTATTCCCGTCCTCTTATACGTCTAGAAGTCGACCCGGGTCATGGATCCTTGCAATTTACTTGGCATACGAAATGGATTCGGGAACATCGGCCTGTTAGCCGTGAACCGTCACTTCGCATGCCCTGTTAACCATCAGAAGTCTCTACCCTTAGGTTCCATTCGTACTACACACGGGAATCAAACCTGCCAAGTACCATGCCTTGTTTCAGAGGAGCTCGAGACTCATGAAACTGCAACTCAAAGAACTGGTTACGATTACGTGATCACACACACAAACGGGATTGTATTCGAAAATCACAAGGCCATAATGCCTTATCACAACCACAAAGGTTTACACACATGTTCCATACTAGTGTTTACTCATTCTATGACATTAGTATCTGACACATGCCTCGACACCGCACGCACGATCATTGTCAGACACACGCCTCGGCACCGCACGCACGAGCGTTGTCATTATGTTATTCGACAATTTCCTAGCCATTACTAGGTTCTAATATTGTTTTATGGTAATGATCCTCACTCTACATATTTGTATTTTACATGCATATACATCTCAAACATGCTTAACAATAATAGGATAGGCAAGATATATCATAATTGCACAATGGAATAATATCTAACAAGTACAACATAATATACCACTTTTGGAATTTCTTAGATTATTGAATCGGGCAGTAAAATTAACAGTTTTCACCTCCATTGCATAGAATATTTTCTTAGCTTCACGTCGATATAAAGAACTCTTAAATCGGATAAACGAGTCAAAAGTTACGGATTTTTGAAGAAAGGAAAAATATTTGATCCCAGGCAGATTCGCCTGGCGAATCTGGATTTCGCCTGGCGAATCCCCCTTCGCCAGCACTTCTCCTGGCGAATCTAGTGGAGAATCTCCAATTTTAGAAAAAATCAGAAGTTCCAAAAGCTAAAACATTCTGTCTCTTCAAATTCGCCTGGCGAATCTGGATTTCGGCTGGCGAATCTGGATTTCGGCTGGCGAATCCCTTTCGCCTGTCTTTCGCCTGGCGAGATAGTGACAAGACTTAATTCGCCTGACGAATTTCTAATTCGCCTGGCGAATCGCACCAGAACCAGAATTCTTCCCTTACGGGTTCCATGGTTCCAAAGCTACAACTTCACCATTTCTCAACCCAAATCAATTCCAAACAGCACAAACAAGCATCAATAATGTTCATATGCATAATGTGATTATACTACACCATTTATTTCGATTTTTTAACCGTTAGCTTATCGAAGATGGAGAAGATGAAGATGATTTGACGAAGATTGGATGATGATCTCGATCCTTCCACTTCTAGGGTTTTCTTCTCCTTTTCTTTCCCTTCTCCTTCTTTCTCTCCAAAACTATTTCTACCTTTTTCTTTCTCTTGTTCTAATAAGGAAAAGGAATGGAAAAGAAATGATATAGTATAATATCATTAATTAGTAACACAACTAATTATCTAAATAGTCTCCAAAGCTCCAATAATTAAAACCTCAGAGTCAGATAATATTAATTTGATTTGCTCTGAGCTCATCAGTTTACTCTAATTATTTTATCCAAATAAATTCTCAGAGTAAACCGGAACCCAGTTGATCATATCAATATTATCCAGAGTAAAATAATTTACGGGGTATTACAGCTTCTCACTCATTGAAGGGTCCTGCCATGATGTGCTAAATCATTCTCAACCTACTAGTTCATCACATAACTATCCATCTCCTAGCTATTAGATCTATAGAAGTTATGTAGCATCGATTTATTGAATGTGTAAGGTATTTGACATATCTCAGTGCTCGACGTCATTACATTTGACTTTTTAAATTTATTTTTTAAAATGGTATATTTGTATTAGTATATTGCATTTGTTGTCAATGTTTGTGTCTATAATTTATAGAATACGAGTCGCTTGTTACTTTTTAGTATTTCCTTGTTATAAACGTAAAGAACAAATTTATGAATGATATCAGTTTGCTTGATTGATCCGGATTCTTCTTTCCTCAATTTCATTATTTTATTACACTACTTTAGAATTATTAGTGAATCTTCTAAAATATCTCTCTACTATAAATAAATTTGAAGTATCAATCCAATTTCCTGTTTTTGCATGCTTAATATGTGTTTACCTTGAAGATTATATTTGAAACCAACGAGAAGGGTACCCAAACTTTAGACCTGATATAACCCAACTTTAGACCTAATATAATTTGAGAGGAGTTATTGAAAGTAAATATTTCAGTTAGAATTAAGAACCACAAGAAAGTTGAGAATGCGTTTCTTTTCGAAGTGTCTAATGTTATTTGTGGAAAAAAATGTTAAAATTAAACTTTAATTTGTAAAATTGTCGGATTTAACTACTAGTAATTTATGATTACAGGAAAAAAGAGTGAGATGATCGGGATTGAAACCCCGATTGACACATAAATTGTCATCTTTGTTAGAATATGATTGGTCAATAGTCTAACTAACTTTGAGTTAGTTAGGAGTTTGTTTGTGTGGCAACTTGTGATATAAGTAATCTCTCCACATGTATGAAAAGTGACCAATAATATTACAAGTTGAATAATGAACTCTTCTCACATTCTAACAAGTGGTATCAGAAGCACTAGTTGCTGATTCAGGTGTGCCTTCTTCAACAAAAAAACACAATTTCTATTTTCAAGATGGGAAAAGTTGTTATTTCCATTATCCTCACTCTCGTATTATTCCTTCTTTCCTCGACCTCGTCCCCGAGAATCCCTCCCTCTCCCTCCTCAATCGTTTCCCCAACGGTAACATTCATTCATTCTTTCTATGCACTGTTTTTCTTCTTATAAACCAGTTTCTTTATTATTTTGATTTTATTTCATGTTTAGAGATGAACAATAGAGGATTCAAATTGCTGATGTTCATTGTATTTTTTTTAATTTTTGACATTTTAGAAGGATTTGCCAATAAGCATTATTGGAATATGCTTAGTAATTACTGCAATGGTTCCATTTAATCTTCTAGGACAAGACGCTACTTTAGATGCAACTTTTAAATCTTAAGGACTGACAACAACACTCCTTGTTGGGCTCTATGTTCACGTAAATAAAGTAATATTGATTCATGTACCTGGTGACATGTGCTACTGTACATGCAAGACTGGATTTTTCTTTCTGGTGAGCCGGCTATTCATTGGGCTTGGCATGGATGGTTTACTACCCATAATATATGTTAAGGATAACCCGAGACTCCACAACGCATTATTGCTGGTCTCTCAGGCAGAGAAGGCACTTATATAGCTTTTAACAAGATATGGCTTTTTATGTTTGCACAGCTAGTGTTTAATTATCAATAGTTTGTTAATTACTTTGAATTTCTTATTTTAGGATTGTTTACTTGCATCAATTATGGTGTTCAACGTGACCACATTTGACTTCATTCTTTACTCTATCATTCCAATAAACAACATAATAGAAGACTCCACTAAACTATTTTTTCATAATGCATATATGATTCACTACAAGAAAATTGGCAAATTGCGACGGTTCATTTTGGCATATTACGACGGTTAGAGCCGTCGCAATTTGTAAGTTACGACGTTTTAGTACTGTCGCAGAATCGTGCCTCGCAAGGCAATATTGCGACTGTTGTGAAAACCGTCATACATATCGTTGTTATTTTTACGACGGGGTATCTAACTGACGTAAAATATACATTGTGACGGTTTCCAACCCTCTTAACCTGCTTAATGATTTTTGTTTTAATTTTGGATTGTGACGGTTGTAACTGTCGTAATTTTCCGTTTTATACATGTTTATATGGTTGTTTGCGACGGTTATGACTGTCGTAACTCTCCAGTGTTTTTTGTGTTTATTGTTCACTAGCGTCCAAACGGGCACGCCGTTTGTCCGCTTTTTTAATTCGCACAACAGAAAAAATAAACGTGTGTATATTATATATGAGGTGTTTATTGTACTTTACATTAAAAATAATATTTTTTTAGACAACATATACATATGTATATCAATGTATTTATTGAATAGAAATATATTTATTATTGGTGTATTTATTAAGATACATATTAAGTATTGATTCTAATATGTAATATTCATGTATTAAATTTGGTTTGAATTCAGAAAATCGCATTGTGACGTGACTTTATTCAACCAGTTTTGTCACGCATTAAGTTTTGTATTTATATATTGTTATAGTCCGTCTCAAAACCATAAGAAGATTTAGATAGAATAAGAACAAAAATCTTTCTCACATATTTTTAAGCAAATAAATATAAACATTAACAGAGATATTAAGTTACATTGTTTCTTAATAGGAATGTCAACCATGGAATCAAAATCAGAAATATCTCTCGTTTCACTGCAAAACAAATGAAGTAAATTTTAGTAGTCAACGATATATTGTAATCTAATAAGTACACGCCTAGTGTGACCTTGCAAATGAGTATAATTGCATTGATAACACATGCCTAGCATTCAACACAGAAAAATAAACATATGTAAATATTTTTATGAGTTTCTTTAATGTATGTTTCATAAAAAATAATATTATTTAAATACCTTCATTCCATCTTCTAATATCTTTTGCTGTTAATCATGGTATTTTATGAGTTTCTTTAATGTATGTTTCTTTAATGTACGTTTCATTTAATGAAAGGGCATAAACACTACTCAAGAAACCAATAGTTTTTGTATTGAGTAAACCACCCAATTGTTCCTTAACTTTCTTTGTAGGATTCTTACCATCAATTCAATAGATTTTTTTTGAAATACTTATAATATCATCTAAGCAAGAGATAAATTTAAAATACTTACGTGTCAACCATATATACTAACATACTAACATAGATTTATCTCTCTTAGAGCATTTGAATAATCTCGAAATCAAAAACTCCAATAGAAAATTGTTAGTGGGATCAAGTTGTTAATATATATATATATATATATATATGTTGAACTATATATAAAAATCATCACTTTCCCCAAATAATTTTTCATGGTAAAACTAAAATAAGAATCATCACTTATAGCAAATATAAAAATATCACTTAAATAGTAACCTAATTAATTCTTTTTTTGTTACACAAATAGTTAATTATTGTAATATTCAGAAGTCTCGTAATATTATGCAATTAATATTGGAAGATAAATTTTGTTTCATCTTATAGGCAATGTGCTTCATCAAAAGGTAATAATTAAATCCAATGTATTGTTTAATTTAAGTCTATTTTTCATCCAATTCTTTTAACGGTTTAACTCCAATTTATTAATGTGAGACGTTTTTTTTTTCCTTAACTGCTCCATAATTGCTTTAAGTGCTTTATAAATTTAATTTAGTAAAATCAATCAGCCAAAACTTATATATAATTTGAATCACTGTATTTTTCTGCATACGTTCTAAAAAAAACTAAGATAATTCTTATCAAAAAACTAAAATATAATTTGAAAAACATAAATTGATGATATAATAGAAAAAAATAAAGGATATAATAGAAACAAACATGCACTAAGAAATTGATTATTCCCCTAAAATTAAAATTAAAAGAAAAAACATGCAATGAAGAGTCATTGTCTCCTTTTAAATTCTTATTCATTTAATAATTGCTTTCCATGGTAAATTTTTCATTTTTATCTTTTCGTTTGCAAAATTAAAAGCACATATGAGACAAATTGAAAATTGCATTCAGGACCATATGAAACAGTGTTGGAGGCAAAATCATTTCTTACTTTCTTTTAATTTTTCTCCTTATGTTCTTTACGCAAGCACCATGGGCGCAACTCCCTCTCATTTATCTTTCTTCTTTTGTGTCTTAACCTTGTAATTGTAATTAAATAAAAGGGAAAAAATGAAGTACAATATAATTTATAAATTAGAAATGTGTTCAATCACTATAAAAAAATTAATTTTAAAAAAGAATGACAACAATATTGTCTCAAACAAAATGTATTCATCGAATCAAATGAAACTATTTAGACGCTGATGTGAATTACACACCTCTTACACATAACGGTGAAAACTCAGTCTCCATGCACCCACCACGAACATTTAATTTGCTGCTGCACAATGTCATCACAACGATTTAGCGTGTCCCCTCTTGGCCTTTTTTAAACATTTCTTCATCTTATAATTATCACTGTCTCACTATTTTCTACTTTTGTTGTTGTTGGATATCTCTCTCCTTCTCTCTCACAAAATCTATGCATTATTGTATGTTTTTATGCATCATTGTAATGGAATTGATATGTCTGAAGAAAAGAAAACTATGTGGAAGTTATATAGTATGTCTCTATTATGGAATTGCAATATTTAAAGAAAAGAAAACTGATAGAGAAGTTATATAGTCTCTCACTATTATGGAGTTGCAATATTTAAAGAAAAGAAAATTGTATGGAAGTTATACAATTTGTAACTATTATGATATTATGAAATTGCAATGTTTAAAAAAACTGTATGGAAGTTATGAGTCTCATCTATTTAGTTGGATTTTATTAAATTGGGAGAAATATTTTTTTAAACCATTCGGTAACTTCTACATATAAAATAACCGTCTGAATTATAATTAATAATTTTTATTTTAATAATTTATTATTAAATTGAGGATAAAATTGTATATTTTTATGAATGAATTGAGGGTTAAATGGAGAAAAAAATAGGCTACACCAAAATAGTGTTTTGTCTTTATATATTGTTATAGATTACGACGGTTACAACTGTTGTAACTTTTCGTTTGATTCATGTTTATATCGTTGATTGCGACGGTTATAACCGCCGAATTTTCTTAATGATTTTTGTTTTTTTGTTTATTACGACGGTTACCAACTGTCATAACTTTGTGTATAGTATTATTTTATTTATATTTTTTTATTTATTTTAATTATTATCTATTAAAATATTTGTAAATATATTATTATTTTTTCAATATTATTTATTTTCTTAAAATTATTTCCACAAAAATATTTTTATTTATGATATTTTTTTAATACTTCTTTATTTTTTTATATGATTTTCTATATTACTTTTTAAAATAGTAAAATTAAATACAATCATAAACATGTTATATATATAATCATTTAATATCCATAAAACATGCAATATCCATAATCTTAATATCCTAATCTTATAATAATAAGCATCATAAAGCCAAAAATACATAAAAAAAAAGTTCATAAGAACGTCTACCATCAACAGGTAGCTATAAAAGTACATAGAAAAACATATCAAAGTCTAATTTGTCTTTCTTGATGATACATTATCTGCAATTAGGTAGTTTGACTCAGAAGAACGTCTACCATCAACAGATGACTCCAATCCCTAAAAAAAAAGTATTAACCTTAGAATAACGTCTTCCACCAGAATGAACCATCAATCTTAAACTTATATTTTTTAAAGTTAATAATAGATTTCATGAAAATCATACCTGTCTTCCACTTGAATTTTTCATTTGCATTAAGAATTCAATTTCTGCTTTCCTAGCATTGTCTGTTTCCTTTAAGAATGTGATTGCCTCCATCAAGTCATAAATTTTTTAATTCTATTTTTAAAGCACATTAATTTCTTTTTGCATTTCCTTTATTTTTTCATTTTCTTCAACAGAAGACGACGATCTCGTAGATCTATTAATCTGAGATGACGTAACTCCAAGTCCCATACTACGAACATATCCAGGATGTTCTTTTCCAAATACTTTCTGAAATGCCTCATTTTCAGGCACGGAATCCTTAATTGCAGCTTGTAATTATTCCTGCACATACAAAAGAGCAAATTAAGCTACTGTTTATATAACAAAGATCATGATGCAACAAACTTAATATCTTAAAAATATTATTGAAGAAATATTTGCATAGTATCTTAATATCTTTTTGGATGTATGTATGTTCAACATATTACTAAATCCAACAAAAACAGAACATAGGTGAACTTTCGTTCACTCTAATTATATATACAATGATTAACCATCTTCAAACCACAAATCCAACAAACACATCGCCAATTTCAGTTTTTGTTCTACATCTCATAGAACTATCAAGAAGAGCAGCTTTAATAAATATAAGTGTAAGAATGTAATGAAAGTTACATTGTGGCCATATATAATTCAGGAAGACCATTCTAACAAACTCAGCTTCAATTAATTTAGCTTTTATTTTAATTTCGTGTACAATTAAAATGTATTTCAAAGACTCTATCAATGCATGATCTGAAGTCTGTAGACATATTCTAAACCAACAAAACACCACCACCTCCAAGTCAGTCCGTATTTCATAATAGCTCCATATTAAAGTCTAAAAAACTAAGATAATATGACAGGAAGTATGAAATGAGACTAAACAAAAAAACCTTATGTATAAGCTTATGTAAAATTAAGAGTTGTTTACAGAGTTGTTTGATGTCATCTCTATAAAGATATTCCAAGTTAATTAATGGAAAGTGTTGTTTTCTCCTCTTCTGAAGTTTTTTTAATGGATAACTTTCATTAAGATGTATAATTAAGTTATTCCAACTTAGAAAACAAATGTTAAGATATATCCTTTCAAATATTTCAAATATTTCAAAGGGTATATCTTAATGGAAGTTATTCGAGCATGAAATGTTAAGATATATCCTTCAATGTTAAGATATTTTCGTTGTATTATGAAATGTTTGAAAGGATATATCTTAACTTTTGTTTTTAGTATTTCATTGTATTTCATTTCTCCTTTCAAATATATCCATTGAATTGTTAAGATACGTATATTAATGCCGAAAGCTTGTTAAGATATATCCTTTCTTAGTCTTCTACATTCTAGAAAACTTTCTTCTACCTATTAGATTATGTTCATGGAAATTGATGTTTCTCTTCAAGCAGTAAGATTCAGCAGCATTTGAAATTCTTAGAAGGAGAAACTTGTAGTTTTGCCCTCACACTCATGATATTTATGTACCTTTTATTAATATTTATTCTCATGGTCATATACCACATTTTTGTTAAATTAACTTTTTTAATTATTGATGATTTTGTTACCATATAAATGTAAACCTAAATATTTTCTCAATTAATTTAAGGTGTATTTTTTATCATTTTTTTATATATATTAAGATAATTAATAAATATTATTACTTTTTAATAATATTTTATATTTCTTTAATAATATTACTAATTATTTATTACTTTATTTTATCAATTTCTTTATTTGAATATTGACAAATCAATAATTATTTGAATAATTAGTTACTAATTTTGAATAATTAGTTACTGGATGGGAGAAATGAGATAGTACTAATTTTGCTTTTTATACTTTATAGACATATCCATGTTTCTCCATTACCAAAGATTCTTGCTAATTAATGAATCTAAATCCTCATCATTAACAATTTGGAACTTCATCGTTGTAGCTAATAACTCATGGTTATCCTACTGTTGCGGCATAAAAAATACCCGAGCGAACGAACACTCGGATGACAATGAAGTCACAACTGATGTTTATTTTTAAAAGGGAAAAAGTCGATAAAACTCTACAATACCATAAAGAGAGTCATCACAACCAAATTAAGGTTCGGGAGTCGGTTATGCACGAAAAAGGTATTAGCACCCAACGAGATCCGTTGTATCCAACGGGAACAGTTTAATCAGCTTTGCGAATGAGAATGTTAGCATAAGGTACTTTTGATTTCTTCTAATTATTAAAAGTATTTAAATGAAAAGAAAAGGTCTAAAAATATTTTATTAGGGTGTTTGACGAGACATTGAATCTCGCTCTTACGTATCCCATGTGTGATGGGGAACTCAAAGCTACGTAGTTATGGGTGGTAAATATTTGTTTGTTGGTCGATTTTAGCTAAAGATGTTTAGGTCGCATTCGAGCGGTAAAACATTAATTGCTACCCGCGCATGGGAGAAGTGAACGTTGTTTTTGCTTCACGTCAGATTGAATTTAATATGATTTGAAAATCCACCAGATTATGTTTTAATTGCATTCAAGCAGAAAACGTGGCTTGCTACTCGCATATAGGAGGAATGAAGCATTGATTGTGTTTTGCATCAGAATGGATAAAACATTGTTACTTTATAAAATGTTTTCGTCGCGCTGAAGCGGAAAAAGTAAGTTTGATTGGTTGAGGTTATTTTTAGGTGGATGACGAGAATTCGAAAGGCAAGGTGTTACAGCTTGTATTCAAATAGTTGGGAGAAAAAGGGATATTACATCTAGTTAATCCTTTTTCATTCGATTTTATTTTGAAAATATGTGATACGAACTGAGTTATGATTTCTTAACGGAAGACAAGCATTCGAAAAACAAGCTATTATGACTTGTATCTGAGTGCTCGAGGAAAAAAGTGATATACATCTAATTAGTCATTTTTCTTCCACGAAAGAATGCACTAAAGTCGGTTAATTATTGTATTTTTGAACGAAAGATAAGTACCCGAAAGGAAGGCTACTACGACTTGTATCTGAATACTCAAGGAAAAAAGAGGCTTAAGCCCAATTAATCATTTTTCACCCGATTTTTGTTTGTTAAAGAGGATGATATTTTCGAATTTGAAATTAACCAAACATGACTCAAAATCCCATTATAAAAAACTAAATTAGAATAAATATAGAAAGAACAAAATAGAATAAATAAAATGAAAATTAAAAATAAACAAAGGTTTAAAGGTAGAGTGCATAGTAAGAGTACCCAAAACTCAACTCAACATTTTATTGCTCACTTTAAATTTAAATAAAAACCTAATACAGTATAATCTTAATTACTAAAAAAATTGGAATGCTAGATAGACTTGCGTAGAAAACATAACACCATGGCTTGATATCGCTTGGTTACCGATATGAATTGTTGTAAGCACCTTTTGTCTTGGTCTGTAACCTTACGTGGTAGATGCAAAGTAGAATTGGTTTGCTCCATGTAATTTATTGTTTGTTGGCATCTTTGGAAGACAAGGAATGATGTGCTATTCAATGACGAAGTATGTAATGTCAATAATATATTTTATAGGATTGTTGTTTCCTCTTGGAAATGGTTGGGCATAGCTGATAAAGGTAGGATGGTTTGTTCTTTATATGAGTGGACCAAGTTCCCTCTTCTTGGGTTGTATTAATTTTGGATCTTGAACTTTTGTTCTTCTTAGATCGTTTTTGATATGCTATCGAGATTCTTCTTTGTATCCTTTGGGGTAGGAGATCCCCTTAATCTCCTATTATTGAATTTGAATCTTAGCTTATTGAAAAAAAACCAGCCATTTTTAAACTCAAAGCAATAACAATAAAGGCTCACAAAAGTGTTTCTTTCCACCTTCCATAATAAAAAATAAAAATAAAAAACTTATACAAATCGCAAGCCAATCCTCATGGTTCTTCTATCCATTTTTTTCAATAAAATCGAAATAAAAAATTCAAACTATGAATCATAAATAAAAAATGGAAAGAGGAAAAAAAGAAACCTTCAACAACACCAATGATGGAACTTCGGTGAGGAAGGGTTGTTGCAACTTCGGAGGTAGGCGCTCGTATGGTGGTTTGACGTGAGTGACACCATGAATGGAGGCAGGTTGGTGCGATTTCACAGTAGATGGAGTTATGTCATTGTTTAGAAGTGTGGTGACTCTATTTTGTAGTGGATCAGATGAGTGCAGAGCGGCAACAATTTATAGGACGGAGATAGTGCGTCTTCTAGCGAAGAACAAGGCGGCGATAGTGCGTCCTCTAGCGGAGCGCTTTCTTCTCGATTTCTTCTTCTTTTGATTTTTATTTCTTTTTGTTGTTTGTAGATTGTTCAATTATTGTGATCAAATGTTGGTTGAATAAGTTTTATTGGTTTGAGGATTGCTATGATTCTGTTTATTATGATTATTGTGAAAAATGTTGTTGCTTTTATTTTTGATTTGGATGTCTTTATATGAGTTTGGTGGTGGGGATTAGAGCTGTCAAAATGGGATAGCCCATATGGGCCGGCCCGCCAGGCCCGAAAAATCATAAGGTTCGGGCTTTAAAATTATAATCCATATTTTTCAGGGTTTTTTAGCACGGCCCTAAAAAGCCCGTTACTCTTTAAAGCTAGCCCGAATGGGCTGTGGGTAGCCCATTAGGCCGGCATAACTATAAAATTTTTAAAAATTATATTAATATTGATATTATATTACTCCAAAATAACTTTTTAATAATTGTAAGTGTGGAGTACGATAGTTGGGAATGTCTTGAAAAAATTAGGGTATGACAATTACCCCTATTTAATTACTTTTAACTAGAGAATATGAAAGATGAAAGTAAAATAAATAAATTGGAATGAAATGAGTCTTGGTAAATGCCTTATTTGATAATGGAAGTTGCAAGGTAGACTCACTAGGGATTAACTAAGGTAATTTGTGAAGATGGTCCACTAGAAAGATTTTCAAGAGAAACTTATTAGGGAGAACATTCCCTAAGGATACTTCAAAAAGGGGTGAGTTATGGCAATCATCAAATTCCAATGGTTGAATTCCATAAATCCTCGGAACGAAATAAATGACATCTAGGAATCCTCAGATAATAAAAAAAATGAGTTTTTGAAATCCTCATAACAAAACGAGATAACATTCGGCAATCCTCGGATTCATAAAAGGTGAATTTTGGAAATCTTTAGAACCAAAGGAGATAATATCTAGCAATCCTCGGATTAAAAAAAAAGTGAGTTCTGGAAATTTTCATATCAAAATGAGCTTACCTATTTGAATTGATCCATTTAATCAACAAATAAATCTAATAAATACATTGCTAAAAGATAACAACAAATCAAATTGAATCACAATCAGAAAAATATGCTCATAACAACATCCAACATGGTCTGCTGACAAGGGTCAGTTGTTGCACACATGCTGGAACAACTGGTCCCACCTGTGACATTTCTTCACCAAAACATCTTGACAGGGTCGGCCTTGGGTTAGGGGAACCAAAACAACAACCCATGGCCTAAAAAAAATAGGGCCTCTGAAATTTGGGAGGTGGACTTTAGTAATATGATAAGTATTTTTATGACAATGTTCTCCCTGTGAGTGCAACTTTCCAATTAGGTGTATTTTGAATGATGTCAAAATTACCGTTAGCGTTTGTGTACATTGGACGGTATCATCTGAGTCTAGCTCTGTATTTTAGCATTAGGGAGCATGACAACATGTTAAAACGATTTATGTGAAAAACTGTCTACAGGTCGACACATAAGCTTTATAGGTAGACACATATAAGTGAAACTCTTCTACAGGTCGACACATACGCGTTATAGGTCGACACATAGAAGAAAATTTCTTCTGCAGGTTAACACATACATTCTGTAGGTTGGCTCATGTGCAACATTATTTAAGCTTGTAGGCTCTGTTAGATGTGTCGCCTCTACAGGTCGACACATGACTTGTATAGGTCGACACATGACTTTCATAGGTCGACCTATGCATCAAAAATATTGAAAAATTGCATTGTTTTCCATTCCTTTTGCATTCCAACCAATGTGGGACTATCACCCACACTACTCGCACTCGTTAAATTCTCAACACTCCCCCTCAAGTGTGAGTCCACAATGCTCCCCCTCAAGTGAAGACTTTTCTTACTTCCACAAACTCTTGTACCGCACGGAACGTTTCTTACTCACCACCTTTATGGTGTCGTTGAACTCTTATAAGTGCTCAAGTCTCCACATTTCTAACCAATGTGAGACTATTACTCGCTACACTCACACTTGCTACATTGTTAACTATATATATATATATATATATATATATATATATATATATATATATATATATATATATATGTGTGTGTGTATGTGTGTGTGTGTGTGTGTGTGTGTGTATAAAGCAGCAAAATTTATGAGTAGTTGCTTAGTTATTTAATAGGGATACATTTTATTACTAGTTCTGGACCTAAAAAATCTGACTTTTACATCTTGTACACTCCATGTTATTTTGCATAATATAATCAATCAAAAAAAAAACATTAATATTTCCTTTTATTTTGTAAATCTTTACAACAAATACTACTTCCACTTTTTGTTCTTCAAATAATTTTTTTTATAATATCAACGTAATATATTTTACTACTATAATCTTATTTATTGACTTTCATTCTTTTTAACTACTTTGCTAATTAAAAAAATAATAATATTATTTTTCTAAACGATACTAATTTTATTATTAAATCAAAATAAATAATTGTTTTTAACAAATATGTATAACACAAATAAGACATGCATGTTTTATGAAATAAAAAAATTATAATTATTGATTTATTAATAATAATCTTGCCTATTTATTGCAAAGAAAAAACAGATAAAATGTAACAATAAATGATTGATAGAATTATATAAAAGCAAAAAATAACAATAATTAGAAGAAAAAAAAGAGTACACATTTAATCAAGTAGTTCAATGATTGTAATAATAAAATAAAAAGAAAGTAATTGATAATCATATGTTTTAAAAAAAAATTAAATCATATGCTCAACAAATATTTAATTATAATCATACTAAACATTAATTTATTTTAAAAACTTATATCAAAACAAAACTTTAAAAAAATGAAAATGATGAGATTGGAAAGAAATATGAAGACAAAAAATGAATGAATGAATTCTAAAGTGTAATTGAAACAAATGGTGTGAAGAAGAGACACAATGTTTTGGGAATATGAAACTTATAAAAATAAGAATTGGTTGTTACTTGTTAAATTATAAAATATAAGAGGGGCATATAGGCAATTGATATATCTTTAATTAGATGGCAAATGAATCCACATGTACAAATAAGTTATAATCATAATAAACATTAATTTATTTTAAAAACTTATATCAAAACAAAACTTAAAAAAAAAAATTATGAGATTGGAATGAAATATGAGTTATTGATATATCATATGGGTAAAGTTACCTAATTTTTTTAAGTGGGTAGATAAGAATTTGCAAAAATTAAGTAAAAATCAATATAAAGAAAGCAAATAAATGCATGGACGTGGTCTAAGTTACTACGTGTGTGAGAACCGTGTGAGCCATTTAAGCAAAATCTCTCAACACTTTCCATCTTACTATTGATTTTTCCTAAACTTGAAGATTCTGATGACCAAGACATGACTATGACATTCTTGAGACTACCTCTTTATAAGGAGCAGCAACTGAATTGTCTCAAAATTCAAGTAGAAAACAATATGGTTGTCAAAGTGTACGGAGTACCTATGGCTTGAAACAGTTGATATTGATCTGTTCAAGGGAGAGGTTCCTTTTATTCAAGATGGTGATTTTACCCTTTATGGTTAGTTACATCACCCCTTTACTATTTCTCCACGTATTTTTATTGAAGCTATGAATTTTTATGAATTTCATATATCGGATTTTAAATAATAGCTATTATCATCTTGTTGTGTTTGATTTAAACTCATGATGTCCATTATGAGTTTCACCAATTTGTTCATGATATCTTCTTTTCATCCTTTTAATTTTTTATTTTTCAGCGGGATTTGCCAATAGGCATTATTGGATGCCTCTTAGTATTGGTGCAAATGCTGTACTTACAACAACACTCCTTGTTGGCCTCTATGTTCCTAATGGCATGACATAATTTCTTTCTGATGAGCCGTCTCGGTTATATCTTGGGCTCGACAGGTATGTTTTTGCTAAAGTTTACCCCAGACGCGACACACTTATTCATTCTTAGATTTGGGCTGGTTGTGTTGCCAGTATTATGGCTGGTATCCTCGGAGGAGAAGACACCTATACGGCTTGTAACGAACTTATGGCTTTTCTTGTTTTTTCAAAATTAATGTTTGACTATCAATAGTTTGTAAATTACTTTAATTTTCTTACTCCATAATTGGTGATTGTTGACATGCATCAATTATGGAGTTGAAAGAGACAACATTTGGTTGCATTCCTTGCTCTATCATTACAATAAGCAACATAATAGAAGACTCCACTAAATCAATTTTGCATAGTGCATCTATGATTGCTTTATAAAAGAACATCTACTTCCAATCGCGATTTCCTGAATTCTCGATAAACATTCATCGCTTCTTGGAACATTTTGCCTTTCATGTACACGTCGATCATTTTAGAATAAGTTAGTATAGTTGGATATATGTTTCGCGTCTTCATCTCTTCAAATAGTTTTCTAACTTCAGCATACATGTCATCCCTTTCGTACCTGGACAACAGAGTATTGCATGTTACAAAGTCTATTTTGATTCCACATATATCCATCTCCTTGCACTTATTAATTGCTTCATCAAAACAGAAGTCGTAATATAGTATGATATGTTGTCAAGGTATGGATGGCAGGAAATGTATGTTGAAGTTAGAAGACTATTTAAAGAGACGAAGGCGCAAAACATATATCCAAATCCGCTAACGTACTCTTCTATGATCGACGTGTACATGACATGAGAATTGTTTCAGGAAGAAATGAATATGTATCGAGAATTCATGAAGTTGCGTTTGGAAGCCGGTGTTGTGTTTTATAGTGCAATTATAGTTCCACTATGTGAAAAATGGTTCACTTGAGTGCTCTATTATATTGCTTATTAAAATGATAGATAAAAGAATCAAGGCAAATGTGGTCATTTTCAACTCCATAATTGATACATGTCAACAATCGCCAACTTTGGAGTTTGAAAATCATTGTTTCTTTGCAAACTATGTAGTATTCAATTGAGCAATCGTCTATTACAGTTATTGATGTGCATTTCAAACTAAGTCAGGTGACGACTTGACATTTTCGATATGCTTGTTATGTATGATGATCTAAATAATTCTCAACCTACTAGTCCATCACATAATAATCCAGCTTCTGGCCATTAGATCGATGGAAGTTATGTAGCACCAATTGATTAAATATGTGTATGGTTTTTGATATATCTCAGTGTTCAACACCATTACATTTGAATTTTTTTAATAGATTTTTTAAAATTATTTATTACTATTAGTATATTGCATTTGTTATCAGTGTTTGTGCACGTATTTCATATAATACAATTCACTTGTTACTTTTTAAAATTTATTTGGCATAAAATAATACGAGTAACATTCTTAATATTTCATACTCAAACAGATTTCCTTCTTGAACCATAAGTTCGCAAATTATCAGGAAACACTGCAGTTCCTATGAATTACTCAACTAAAAAATATTCATATAATTAATTTTAATAATTGTATTATAACTATAAAATTATCAATAATTGAGTAACGTTGTATTATTATTCATCAGGTCGAAAATCAATCAACAACACTCAAAACATCTCAATAGAGTTTTTTTTATCATTTTATTATATACTCATAACTTATTAAAGGTTTATATATATATCAACAGAGTTCTTATAGAACTCTAACAACCCTACCACAATGCATAAATTTCAAAAATGACCCTAGAGTACTAGAGTACTCAAAAGTTTGACTCATTATTGTTCAAAAATAACACAAAGGTAACAAAAAGGTCGTTGACATTAAATTGCTGAGATTCACAGTCGTACGGCCAAAAAACAACAAAAGTCATCATATTTAGACAAAAACTTCTCATTCAATATACAGAAATCAGATTAGACAAAAGTGGAATAAAAAACATAAAATAGTAATATAAAATAATATAAAAAGTATTTAAATAAAAAATAAAAAACAGGGGAAATGAGAAATTAGAGAATATGAAAAAGAAAGAACATAAGAGATATGAGATTAGAGAAGAAAATTGTTATAAAGCATAATTGGGAGAGAAAATAATAACGTAAAAACGAGAAGCTTAAAACGAAAGAACATAAGAGAGATTTGAGAAGGTTGATACTAAAACCCTAAGTTTCAGTAAGAGAATATTTGTAAGGTTAATGCATAATGAAAAAAGTGATAAATTTATAGAATTTGGTTTATGTGAAGGCATTGTTATGCTTTTGCTAAAATCTTATGTATGAAGAATCTAAAATGGATTGAAATCGTAATTGGGGATGCAAAATACACAAACTTATAAAAATATTTTGTTGTTTATTATGTAACAAAAGGAAATTTAATAAATCAAGCATTTTAATTAATGGTGTTAATGAAACAAAATTGATACTTAAAATTAATTTTTAGTAGAGAGAGATTTTAGGAGACTTTCACCAATAATTCTAAAGTAGTTCGATAAAGTAATTAAATTGATGAAAAAAGAACCTATATAAATCGAGCAAACTAATATCATTAATTAAATTTGTTTTATGCGCCAGTGACAGGGAAATACTAGAAAGTAATAAGAGATATGTATCTTATACAGGCACAAACATGGACATCAAATGAAATATGTTGACACTAATAAATCATTTTAAAATATAATAAAAAAACTAAATGTAATGGTGTTGAACAACGAGAGATGTCAGATCCTAGGCACACATTCAATCAATTATGCTACATAGATTTTATCGATCTAATAGCCAAGAGCTCGATAGTTATGTGATTGACCAACATGTTGAGAATAATATAAAACATCATGCAGAAGAAAAATTTTTGGAAAAATGACACGTGGTCACTCGACTTAGTCTAAAAAGCGCCATCAATAAGCGTAACAAACAATTGTTCAATTGGATACTCAATGTTTATTGTAGCAATTATGGAGTTGAAACTGACAACATTAGACTTTATTTTCACATTCTAATAAGTTGGATCAGAAGCACTGGATCTCCTTCAATCAAAAAATGAAGTTTCAATTTTCAAGGTGGGAAAAGTTGTTATTTCCGTTATCCTCACTCCCGTATCATTCCTTATTTCCTTCTGAATCATTTTCATGGCTAATTCGTCAAAAATTCTAACACCAGTATATTCCAAGTTAAGTGGTTTCGACGATCATTGGGTCATGTGTAACACCCTATTTCCCGAATCAAAAAATAATACAATAATTCAAAGAATATTTTCACCCAAAGGGTGTCGCACATTCTCAAATTAAACACATGTTAATAAATTATACAACTTGCAGTTGAAAAATGGAACATTCAAAAACACCTTCACATAGTCTCATCAAATGAAATTATTAAAATAGCATTATTATTAAAAAGAACACAATAATTCTCCAAAGAAAAGAAATAATGTCGCATCCCTTATATTACAATATCTGAACGACACGAAGTTTACTTGATAAAACGGAAAACAAACAAGAAAGCAATGACCACCATTCTACAACACAACCGCACTACATTCTACCTATATTTGCAACATGGACACAAAAGCCACGTACAAACAAAATAGGGGATGGGAATAATCCTTACAAATGTTTGAGGTGAAAGTAAATAATATTACAACTATAAAATACATAGATCATTCTCACACAACAAAAAAAATACAATTTATAATGCAAATGCGAAATGCACCAACTTCTCCTCCAATATGCATGTGGTGTCGGGTTTTTGGGCATCAGAGTTGTGTTACTGATTTATCCCTGTCTTCGGTTCTTCTTTGAGCCGTGTCTCTCTCTGGACATGAGAACGTCATAATTCCTCTCTAAAATGGTGGAGGTTTTTATAAGGTCATGAAATATGACGGTGGGTTGTTTGAATTTCCTCCCTTTTGCATTCTCACTTAGGTGTCATATTTATAATAGGATTTTAGGGATAAAATTGGATAAATTAGAAATTTGGTATTAGTGGACTAGTGGTAGCAAATGTTAGTGAAATTGTGCAAATGGTAGTGGAATTGTATGTAATTGTAATGCTAGAGAGAGAGAGAGAGAGAGATATTTTTTCATTTTTTGACCTGTTGACTTTAAAAGAAACATGAAATAAAAATTTTCTTACCAAATAAGTAAATGACAATTTACTAAATTGGTGAAAAATAGTACTAAAGGTATTTGAAATTATGGTCAAAATGGCAAAATGGATGATGATTAACAAATAACCTATTATTGAAAAATGCAAAGATAAAAATGGACGATAAAATAATAAAATGTGATGAAAATGAAAAATGAAAATGTTTGAACAAAAATGAAAATGTGACGAAAGACATGAAAATAAATTGGAATGAAATAAGTCTTGATAAATACCTTATTTGGGAATGGAACTTGCAAGGTAGACTCACTATAGATTGCCTGAGGTAATTTGTGAAGAAGGTCCACTAGGAAGATTTTCAAGAGAAACTTATTGGGAGAACATTCCCGAGGGATACTTCAAAAGGGGTGAGTTATGTCAATCCTCGGATTCAAATGTTTGAGTTCCAGAAAATCTTTGGAAAGAAATAAATGACAATTGATAATCCTCGAATTCAAAAAGAGTGAGTTTTAGAAATCCTCAAAACAAAACGAGATAACATTCGACAATCTTCGGATTCAAAAAAGGTGATTTTAGAAATCCTTAAAACAAAAGGAGATAACGTTCAGCAATCTTCGGATTCCAAAAGAGAGTGTTCTGGAAATCCTCATATCAAAATGAGCTAACATCTAGCAAACCTTCAATTCAAAAAATGTGAATTCTAGAAATCCTCAGAACAAAATGAGATAACATTAGGCAATCCTCATATTCAAAAAAAAAAGTGAGTTCTGCAAATTGCGGTGAGGAGAAGAACCAGCGATAAGGTGGTCGCGTCACCGACGAAAATCGCTCGCTACACGGGCCAACCGACAAAAGAAAATAGACGATCTCGAGGAAGAGAACAAAGAGCCAAGAGAAGAAATCGACCCTCTAAAGGAAGATCTGAAAAAACTTCACAGTGACATGCAATCCCTGGCAACAGCTCAGAGGCAACAACAGAGAACTGTGATTTCAGAGATCACATCTACGCCCATAGTGGAAAAATATGATCCGCTGGATTTTGTTCAAGCTGGATTTTATGCTCAAGATGGATTTTGAACGAGCATATGATTGCGTGAACTGGGAGTTCTTGATCTTTTTGCTACAGGCGACTGGTTTTGGGGAGAAATGGATTGGTTGGTTGAAGGGAACTGTTTTCAATAGCAGTTTGTCAATTCTGGTAAATGGTGGCACAACTTCGGATTTCAGAGCCAAGAAAGGACTGCGGCAAGGGGATCCATTATCTCCTTTTCTGTTTACTCTGGTTGTGGAAGGCCTCGCCTTGTTAGTTCCTAGAAGCAGTAGGATGGGGAAGTTGACTGTTATAATCTGCTTTAATTCGCGGACGACACAATGCTGTTGTGTGACTCCACTTGGGATAATCTTTGGGGTTTGAAGTCCATCATTCGCGGTTTTGAATTGGTTTCTGGTCTCAGAGTTAACGTTTGAAAGAGAAGCATTATTGGGCTGAATGTGAGCTCTGACTTTATTTCTGCTTCTTCGCAAGTCCTCGCCTGCAGGGTCAGTTCTCTTCCTTTCAAGTTTCTGGGTATCACAATAGGGGGAAATCACATAGTGGTTTTGTTTTGGAAATCAACTATAAATGTGTTCAAAGCGAGACATTCCACGTGGAAAAGTAAGTTATTATCGATATGTGGGAGAGTCACCCTCTTAAACTCGGTATTGGCTAATCTGTCAATCCATATGTTTTCTTTTTATCGGGCGCCTATAGTGGTTTTATAGGAAATTATTGCCATTCAACGGAAGTTTTTATGGCCAGGCTCAGCGGACAAAACTACGGTGAATTGGGTGAGTTGGAAGGGGGTCTGTTGTGATAAAGACAAATGGGGGCTTGGTATTCGTGATATCTGGATCTTCAGCAAGGCTTTAATGACAAAATGGTTATGGCGTTTATCGAAGGAAAAGGATGCATTATGGAGTGGAATTATCAGAGAAAGATATGGAGATGTTATTGTGGAGTTATCTAGTAGGGAGGTTTCGTTTGATAGAAAAGGGCTTTCTCTTTGGTGGCTTGATCTCCTTAAGCTTAGGGATGATTCTGGTGCTGGTAGTTTTGTAAACGGGCGGTGCACAGTTTTGGGAAATGGAGAGTCAACTCTTTTTTGGAAGAACATATGGGTGGGTTCTGACCCGTTGATGTCTTCCTTTCCTGGCTTTTACGAAATGGCTCTGGAGAAGAATTTATTAGTTTCTGAAGCAAGGGTTTGGGAGGGATTATAGTGGTTTTGGAATCATTTTGAGTTTTTTGTTGGGCGATCATTTCGATCTTTGAGGGAGCGTCAGGAGTGGGAGGAATTACTCGCGGTTTTGGCCACGAATCAGCCTGAGAAGGAGAGACAGGACGCTGTTATTTGGAAATGGGATGACAGCAACAATTTCACTGTGAATTCTGTTTACAGCAGGTGTTTGGAGTCTGTTCCGTCACTTGGTTGGTTAAGTGCCACAACCCCTGCCTTATCTATTTTGTGGAACTCTGCTCTTCCGTTGAAAGTAAAAATTTTCGGATGGCATTTGTAATATCTCATTAATAACCATAATTTAAAAAAAAATTATTCTCCACCGATAATACTAGTAGACGAATGAGTTTATGTAATTCTAATATTAAATGTTTTTTTCTTTTTTTTGTATCATTTTCAACCTACCTATTTTATGAAAATAACGTGTCTTGTTGAATTTTATACTAATATCAAATGTTATGTCGTGTTGATGAATTTTATTAGATATTATATGATGTGTTTCATTGAATTTGAATGTTAAAAATGAGTATGATTGCATTGAGTTGTGTTACATTTTTTAAAACCGACAAAAAAGATTCATTAAAAAATATATATTTTATTTGAAACACAATCCGCGAACCCAACTCCTAAATGAACTGGTCGGTTTGGGTTAGATTTGACAATAAAATCGTGGGTTGGACGGAAAACCCAGCCTAATAAAATTTGAATGAGTTAAGTAACGGATTTGGTACCGGATTAGGCCAAATCAAATCCAATCCGACCTGCATACACCCTTAGTAGAGATTACATGTCAACTAAGTTGTTCTAACAAATAATATTTTAAAATGTGCATGAAGAATTCATCCAATTAAAAATAATATTAAATACACGGTTGTTTTACATTATATATTTTAAATTTAGTTATAAATTTGGTCCAATTATTTCACCTCATTCGTAAAATTAGTTCTTGTATTTTAAATTAAAAACAATTTAATTTTTTTCTCACAATTTTATACTTAAAACTGATGACATATCCATTTTAAATTACATCTCATTAGTGAAACATGAATAATAATCGTATACGAATCTTTGTAGAATTTTAAAGATTAAAAATATAAGTAACACATCATTAAAAGAAACACGCCATCAATTATCTGTGCAAAAATGTGAGAATGCTTTTATAAAAATTCCATGTAACCCTGAATAATGATCATCATCATAATATAAAATAGAAATATTAGTTACGAGGATACACGTGCAAATGATACGGGTGCAAGGATACAAAGGTTACTTGGATATTGTTCTGCTCCGATCATATTGACCTCGGCCAACTACCATGAAAGAATTGTAATCTTTTTCAGAATTTTTTCGACATACGAGAACCACCCTGATAACGAGTAGAGGAGATTCGAGCCTTAAGTGGATCCAACGACTCTCCGCAATTTACTCATAACAAATATCAAGTTTATTATCTCGTCTCTCTATATATAGAGAAGACATCAAATTCAGGTGAGGAGTTTCAAACTCAATTTCAATTCATTCTTCTTTCTCATATACCGACTTGAGTGTTCGAGTGCTAACAATGCAAGACAACCCCTTCTCCACTGCGCCAGATGCTCAGATCCACTATCACTTCTTATCGCCACTCCATTTCTGGTCCGGAACGAAACAATGGCGCCATCTGTGGGAATTGACTTCAGATTCCTGCATTTTCCATAATTTCACGTTCGCTCTCTTATTTGTTATTTCGTAACCTCCTTAGGTCACCAAATCAAGAGCATTTAAAATCGAACACGATGATTTGTCGCGTTCGATATAATTGAGCATCATTTCAACTTTGATTCCTCAAATTTCCATATCTCTTATTCATACGATTCCAAATGATGGTTGGATCCAAAGCTACTCGTTATGCTAATGCTCGAGAAACGGTCACCGCTACTGCAGCTCAAGCAGATACCAAACAACCGCCTCTACCTCCACCTCCTTAGCAAAACATCGTGAATCTAGAAGTGGAGATTTCGTAGCATCTAGATATAATACAAACTTCTCAGGTATCTGGATATGTCCAATTGCCTCATATTGGACCTCTAATTCCACCTCTAGTTGCACAAGCTTCTGAACAACATGTACAACATCGTTCGACAACATCATTCGCCAGTAATAGAGGAAAGATTGTAGTTCCTCGAAGAAAGCCTCCACAACTGTCCAACACAAGGAAACACTATTCAAGAGGCAATATATAGGAGAACTCATATCTTCGTCTTTAAGTCGTCCGCATCGAATAAATACGGAGCTCTTAAATTAAGAAATTAGCATATAAGCATGAAACATAAAATTATTTCCCAAAGCCTCGAGGGAGACTCAGGAAGCCATGCTCCTCCCTTGGATTGAGCAGAAAACTAGCCAGTGAAGGTTTAGTAGAAACATTCATTGTGAACTAGGATTTTAGAAAGCAGAATACCAAAATCCATAGTGAAGTTTCCCAAGCTAGGTGAGTATGATGGGAATGAAGATCAATGCGAGCACGTGCAACTCGTCAAAGATCGGTTGTACTACTTAAATGGTTAAGAAGTGTCCAAATGCAAGTTGTTTTCCTTGACCTTGGTCGGACCGACAGACTATGGTTCAATAGTTTTCCAGATGACAGCAATAAATCATAAACTGATTACTATGAGGGATTCTCTGCACTTTACTGTCCGAAAAAAATGGTTTGTGATTGGAGCCGCTTTGAGGGGGATTATCCTAGGAAAGAAGGAAAGCTTGCAATCTTAGATTGACCGTTATACGCAAGTTACCGTTGAAGTCGGGGGAGCCGAAGAAGGCCTTAAGTGTTAGATCTTCAAAAAATGGCCTTTTGAGGGAGAATCCCATTAGGTTGAAGATAAGAAGGAAGAAAGTGATAACCACTCAAGAGATGTTAAACATGGTTAGGTCTTACATGATCTTGGAGGAAAAACTAAATACACAATTCGACAATCCCGCTTCCCCCGAGACCAAGTCCAGCCGCCCGACATCGAAGGAGTCTCACAGGTAGAAGGACGAGTCCGATCAAAATATGTATTGCCAATAAGAAAAGTACACTCCTCTGACTGTTTCTCGAAAGAATATCTCCTAAGATTGCGCTAACACAGAATTCCAGAAGGGAGGGATCCGACCCCATTACCCTATCAGAGAGACATCTCAGATTGACAAGTCAAAGTACTTCTGCTTTCATAAAGGTCGCAGCCATAACATCGACAAGTGCATCCAGTTAAAGGATGCCATTGAAAGGTTGATCAAGAGGGGCCGGCTGATCGAGTACATGAAAATAGGGAAAAGAGAGAGGGAAGAATCTCCCAAAGGTAAATCTCCCTCAAAGACTTCAGATGTCGGGACCAGTGGTAAGAGCAAAGAGGCTAGCAAAGGGAAGTGCTCGTATATCGCCCCCATCGTGGAGGAGCACCCCAGGAAAATCTCTCCTCCAAAGGAACCATGAAGAGAAAAATTACTAATATGTTGGCCTTCCACAAGAAGGATGATGGTATGTCGACAAAGACACCTGATCGACCCATGTTGGAGTTTCGGGACTCAGAGATGGTAGGAAGGATTCACAATAAAATTAACCCTGGTGATCATGGTTACATTCGGACATTTTGATGTCTCTCGGATTTGATTGACGATGGAAGCTCCTGTGTATTATGTACTATGTGTTGTTCGAGAAGACGGGCCCTGAAAGAAGCGTTTTATGGCCATATGAAGGCTCTAACTTGTAGGCATTCATTGGAACAACCACTCATCCATGGGGATACGTTAAGATGATGGTATCAGGAGGTGACGCGAGGGACGTCCTTGTAGTCAATTCGCAATTCCTCGTCATCCAATGCAGGAGCGTTTATAACTGCATTTTTGGAAGGCCATTTGTAACCACTCTGGACGTTGTAGAATCACTGATGCATCTCAAACTTAAGTATCATAACCTTCAGGGAAAGCCGATAACCATCAGCACTGATATCGAAAAAGAAAAAAGAATCTATCAGACACTCTATAAAGACCAAGGAAAAAGTGTGGCTATGGAGATTAATGTATCTTCCCTCATCGGTCAGCTCAGCAGGATAAACAAGTCCCTCGAGAAGTGGCTAGAGCAACAAAGGCGAACTAGAAGAATAAGCGACGGCTAACCAACTTGGATATGTCTTCTTTTCCATTTGTATTAAATGTTGTGATTATATAATCATTCTCCTTCTACGGGTGTTGTCCCATGTTATTTGCACATTGATAAGTGCAAATTGTAGCTATTTTTGTATATAAGTTTGCTGCACTTATCGATACTTTTTGTTAATATCGTTCGAATAAACTCCACTTTGTTTGTAAATACGTTTACTTTACATTATAGTGTATATATCGCGTTATTGAGTAAATATCATTCAAGCAGGGATATCTTGTCATATTCATAAATAGTATTGAATAAGATTCCCAACGCTTCGAACCGGGCGAAAAACGGAGTTACGGTTCGAAAGTTATGGCCGAAACAAGAAAATAGAAAATGTTGTCTGTCTGCTCTCGCCCTGTGCTCGCCGGGCGAGCCAGAAGCGAGCCAGACAGACAAAAACGAGTAAAAATTCCAGAATAAGCCGCCTTAGCTCGCCGGGCGAACCAGAACTTCGCCGAGCGAATCTGGACGGACAGAAACCTCATTTAAGGGCTAAAAACAATTTTTTTAGAGAATGGTTGGGTAATATTTGTTCCTAATGCATCAAACTTTCATTTTTTGATAGATTTAGCTTGAAAACAACATTGGAGCTTGCATATGGATGATCCGGAGTGGATTGATCATCGATTGGCGCTAACAAACCGTGAGATTTTTTGTTCATTTCTCTTATTCTTTGTGTATTCTTCATTTGTTGGGTTTTATATATATCAACAGAGTTCTCATAGAACTCTAACAACTCTACCATAATGCATAAATTTCAAAAATGAGCCTAGAGTTCTAGAGTACTCAAAAGTTTGACTCATTATTGTTCAAAAATAACACAAAGGTAACGAAAAGGTCGTTGACACTAAAATTGCTGAGATTCACAGTCGTACGGCCAAATAACAACTCATTCAATATACAGAAATCAGATTAGACAAAAGTGGAATAAAAAAATTAAAATAGTAGGATAAAACAATATAAAAAGTATTTAAATAAAAAATAAAAAATAGAGGAAATGAGAAATTAGAGAATATGAAAAAGAAAGAACATAAGAGATATGAGATTAGAGAAGAAAATTGTTATAAAGCATAATTGGGAGAGAAAATAATAACGTAAAAACGAGAAGCTTAAAACGAAAGAACATAAGAGAGATTTGAGAAGGTTGATACTAAAACCCTAAGTTTCAGTAAGAGAATATTTGTAAGGTTAATGCATAATGAAAAAAAGTGATGAATTTATAGAATTTGGTTTATGTGAAGGCATTGTTATGCTTTTGCTAAAATCTTATGTATGAAGAATCTAAAATGGATTGAAATCGTAATTGGGGATGCAAAATATACAAACTTTTAAAAATATTTTGTTGTTTATTAGGTAACAAAAGGCAATTTAATAAATCAAGCATTTTAATTAATGGTGTTAATGAAACAAAATTGATACTTAAAATTAATTTTTAGTAGAGAGAGATTTTAGGAGACTTTCACCAATAATTCTAAAGTAGTTCGATAACGTAATTAAATTGATGAAAAAAGAACCTATATAAATCGAGCAAACTAATATCATTAATTAAATTTGTTTTTTGCGCAAGTGACAGGAAAATACTAGAAAGTAATAAGAGATATGTATCTTATACAGGCACAAACATGGACATCTAATGAAATATGTTGACACTAATAAATCATTTTAAAATATAATAAAAAAACTAAATGTAATGGTGTTGAACAACAAAAGATGTCAGATCCTAGGCACACATTCAATCAATTATGCTACATAGATTTTATCGATCTAATAGCCAAGAGCTCGATAATTATGTAATTCACCAACATGTTGAGAATAATATAAAACATCATTCAGAAGAAAACAAATTGGAAAAATGACAGGTGGTCACCCGACTTAGTCTAAAAAGCGCCATCAATAAGCGTAACAGGCAATTGTTCAATTGGATACTCAATGTTTATTGTAGCAATTATGGAGTTGAAACTGACAACATTAGACTTTATTTTCACATTCTAATAAGTTGTATCAGAAGCACTGGATCTCCTTCAATAAAAAAATGCAGTTTCAATTTTCAAGGTGGGAAAAGTTGTTATTTCCGTTATCCTCACTCCCGTATCATTCCTTATTTCCTTCTGAATCATTTTCATGGCTAATTCGTCAAAAATTCGTCCAAAATTACTTTTTAATAATTGTAAGTGTGGAGTACGATAGTTGGGAATGTCTGGAAAAAATTAGGGTATAACAATTACCCCTATTTAATTACTTTTAACTAGAGAATATGAAAGACGAAAGTAATATAAATAAATTGGAATGAAATGAGTCTTGGTAAATGCCTTATTTGAGAATGGAAGTTGCAAGGTAGACTCACTAGGGATTAACTAAGGTAACTTGTGAAGATGGTCCACTAGAAAGATTTTAAAGAGAAACTTATTAGGGAGAACATTCCCTAAGGATACTTCAAAAAGGGGTGGGTTATGGCAATCATCAGATTCCAATGGTTGAATCCCATAAATCCTCGAAACGAAATAAATGACATCTAGGAATCCTCGGATAATAAAAAAATGAGGTTTAGAAATCCTCATAACAAAACGAGATAACATTCGGCAATCCTCGGATTCATAAAAGGTGAATTTTGGAAATCTTTAGAAAAAAAGGAGATAATATCTAGCAATCCTCGGATTACAAAAAAAGTGAGTTCTGGAAATCTTCATATCAAAATGAGCTAACCCATTTGAATTGATCCATTTAATCAACAAATAAATCTAATAAATACATTGCTAAAAGATAATAACAAATCTAATTGAATCACAATCAGAAAAATATGCTCATAACAACATCCATCATGGTCTACTGACAAGGGTCAGTTGTTGCACACATGCTGGAACAACTGGTCCCACCTATGTCATTTCTTCACCAAAACATCTTGACAGGGTCGGCCTTGGGTCAGGGCAACCAAAACATCAACCCAGGGCCTAAAAAAAATAGGGCCTCTGAAATTTAGGCGGTGGACTTTAGTAATATATGATAAGTATTTTTATGACAATGTTCTCCCTGTGAGTGCAACTTTCGAATTAGGTGTATTTTGAATGATGTCAAAATTACCGTTAGCGTTTATGTACATTGGACGATATAATCTGAGTCTAGCTCTGCATTTTAGCATTAGGGAGCATGACAACATGTTAAAAAGATTCATGCATCAAGAAATGGTTTTATATGCATCAAAAACCTATTTTTATGAAAAAAACTGTCTACAGGTCGACACATAAGCTTAATAGGTCGACACATAGAAGTGAAACTCCTCTACAGGTCGACACATACGCATTATAGGTCGACACATAGAAGAAAATTTCTTCTGCAGGTTAACACATACATTCTATAGGTCAGCTCATGTGCTACATTATTTAAGCTTGTACGCTCTGTTAGATGTGTCGCCTCTACAGGTCGACACATGACTTGTATAGGTCGGCACATGACTTTCATAGGTCGACCTATGCATCAAAAATATTGAAAAATTGCATTACTTTACATTCCTTTTGCATTCCAACCATTGTGGGACTATCACCCACACTACTCGCACTCGTTACATTCTCAACACTCCCCCTAAAGTGTGAGTCCACAATGCTCCCCCTCAAGTGAAGACTCTTCTTACTTCCACAAACTCTTATACCGCACGGAACGTTTCTTACTCACCACCTTTATAGTGTCGTTGACACTCTTGTAGATGCTCAAGTCTCCACTTTTCCAACCAACGTGAGACTATTTCCCGCTACACTCACATTTGCTACATTTTTAACTATATATATATATATATATATATATATATCTATATATATATATATCTATATATATATATATATATCTATATATATATATATATAATATATATATATATATATATATATATATGTGTGTGTGTGTGTGTGTGTGTGTAGGTGTATAAAGCGGCAAAATTTAAGATTAGTTGCTTAGTTTTTTAATAGGGATACATTTTATTACTAGTTCTGGACCTAAAAAATCTGACTTTACATCTTGTACACTCCATGTTATTTTGCATAATATAATCAATCCAAAAAAAAATATTAATATTTCCTTTTATTTTGTAAATCTTTACAACAAATACTACTTCCACTTTTTTTTCTTCAAATTATTTTTATTATAATATCAACGTAATATATTTTACTACTATAATCTTATTTATTGACTTTTATTCTTTTTAACTACTCTGCTAATTAAAAAAATAATAATATTATTTTTCTAAACAATACTAATTTTATTATTGAATCAAAATAAATAATTGTTTTTAACAAATATGCATAACTCAAATAAGACATTCATGTTTTATGAAATAGAAAAAATATAATTATTGATTTATTAATAATAATCTTACCTATTTATTGCAAAGAAAAAACAGATAAAATGTAACAATAAATAATTGATAGAATTATATAAAAGCAAAAAATAACAATAATTAGAAGAAAAAAAAGAGTACACATTTAATCAAGTAGTTCAATGATTGTAATAATAAAATAAAAAGAAAGTAATTGATAATCATATGTTTTAAAAAAAAAAATCATATGCTCAACAAATATTTAATTATAATCATACTAAACATTAATTTATTTTGAAGTGGGTAGATAAGAATTTGCAAAAATTAAGTAAAAATCAATATAAAGAAAGCAAATAAATGCATGGATGTGGTCTAAGTTACTACGTGTGTGAGAACCGTGTAAGCCATTTAAGCAAAATCTCTCAACACTTTCCATCTTACTATTGATTTTTCCTAAACTTGAAGATTCTGATGACCAAGACAAGACTATGACATTCTTGAGACTACCTCTTTATAAGGAGCAGCAACTGAATTGTCTCAAAATTCAAGTAGAAAACAATATGGTTGTCAAAGTGTACGGAGTACCTATGGTTTGAAACAGTTGATATTGATCTCTTCAAGGGAGAGGTTCCTTTTATTCAAGATGGTGATTTTAGCCTTTATGGTTAGTTACATCACCCCTTTACTATTTCTCCACGTATTTTTATTGTAGCTATGAATTTTTATGAATTTCATATAACGGATTTTAAAAAATAGCTATTATCATCTTGTTGTGTTTGATTTAAACTCATGATGTCCATTATGAGTTTCACCAATTAGTTCATGATATCTTCTTTTCATCCTTTTAATTTTTTATTTTTCAGCGGGATTTGCCAATAGGCATTATTGGAAGCCTCTTAGTATTGGTGCAAATGCTGGACTTACAACAACACTCCTTGTTGCCTCTATGTTCCTAATGGCATGACATAATTTCTTTCTGATGAGCCGTCTCGGTTATATCTTGGGCTCGACAGGTATGTTTTTGCTAAAGTTCACCCCAGACGCGACACACTTATTAATTCTTAGATTTGGGCTGGTTGTGTTGCCAGTATTATGGCTGGTATCCTCGGAGGAGAAGACACCTATACGACTTTTAACGAACTTATGGCTTTTCTTGTTTTTTCAAAATTAATGTTTGACTATCAATAGTTTGTAAATTACTTTAATTTTCTTACTCCATAATTGGTGATTGTTGACATGCATCAATTATGGAGTTGAAAGTGACAACATTTGGTTGCATTCCTTGCTCTATCATTACAATAAGCAACATAATAGAAGACTCCACTAAATCATTTTTGCATGGTGCATCTATGATTGCTTTATAAAAGAACATCGACTTCCAATCGCGATTTCCTGAATTCTGGATAAACATTCATCGCTTCTTGGAACATTTTGCTTTTCATGTACACGTCGATCATTTTAGAATAAGTTAGTATAGTTGGATATATGTTACGCACCTTCGTCTCTTCAAATAGTTTTCTAACTTCAACATACATGTCATCCCTTTCGTACCTGGACAACAGAGTATTGCATGTTACAACGTCTATTTTGATTCCACATATATCCATCTCCTTGCACTTATTAATTGCTTCATCAAAACCGAAGTCGTAATATAGAATGATATGTTGTCAAGGTATGGATGGAAGGAAATGTATGTTGAAGTTAGAAGACTATTTAAAGAGATGAAGGCGCAAAACATATATCCAAATCCGCTAACGTACTCTTCTATGATCGACGTGTATATGACATGGGAATTGTTTCAGGAAGAAATGAATATTTATCGAGAATTCATGAAGTGGCGCTGGGAAGCCGGTGTTGTGTTTTATAGTGCAATTATAGTTCCACTATGTGAAAAATGGTTCAGTTGAGTACTCTATTATATTGCTTATTAAAATGATAGATAAAAGAATCAAGGCAAATGTGGTCATTTTCAACTCCATAATTGATACATGTCAACAATCGCCAACTTTGGAGTATGAAAATCATTGTTTCTTTGCAAACTATGTAGTATTCAATTGACCAATCGTCTATTACAGTTATTGATGTGCATTTTAAACTAAGTCAGGTGACGACTTGACATTTTTCAATATGCTTGTTATGTATGATGATCTAAATAATTCTCAACCTACTAGTCCATCACAAAATAATATAGCTTCTGGCCATTAGATCGATGGAAGTTATGTAGCACCAATTGATTAAATTTGTGTATGGTTTCTGATATATCTTAGTGTTCAACACCATTACATTTGAATTTTTTTAATAGATTTTTTAAAATGATTTATTAGTATTAGTATATTGCATTTGTTATTAGTATTTGTGCACGTATTTCATATAATACGAGTCACATGTTACTTTTTAAAATTTATTTGGCATAAAATAATACGTGTAACATTCTTAAAATTTCATACTCAAACAGATTTCCTTCTTGAACCAGAAGTTCGCAAATTATCAGGAAACACTGCAATTCCTATGAATTACTCAACTAAAAAATATTCATATAATTAATTTTAATAATTGTATTATAACTATAAAATTATCAATAATTGAGTAACGTTGTATTATTATTCATCAGGTCGAAAATCAATCAACAACACTCAAAACATCTGAATAGAGTTTTTTTTATCATTTTATTATATACTCATAATTTATTAAAGGTTTATATATATATATATATATATATATATATATATATATATATATATATCAACAGAGTTCTTATAGAACTCTAACAACTCTACCACAATGCATAAATTTCAAAAATGACCCTAGAGTACTAGAGTACTCAAAAGTTTGACTCATTATTGTTCAAAAATAACACAAAGGTAACAAAAAGGTCGTTGACACTAAAATTGCTGAGGTTCACAGTCGTACGGCCAAATAACAACAAAAGTCATCATATTTAGACAAAAACTTCTCATTCAATATACAGAAATCAGATTAGACAAAAGTGGAATAAAAAACATAAAATAGTAGGATAAAACAATATAAAAAGTATTTAAATAAAAAATAAAAAACAGGGGAAATGAGAAATTAGAGCATATGAAAAAGAAAGAACATAAGAGATATGAGATTAGAGAAGAAAATTGTTATAAAGCATAATTGGGAGAGAAAATAATAACGTAAAAACGAGAAGCTTAAAACGAAAGAACATAAGAGAGATTTGAAAAGGTTGATACTAAAACCCTAAGTTTCTGTAAGAGAATATTTGTAAGGTTAATGCATAATGAAAAAAAGTGATGAATTTATAGAATTTGGTTTATGTGAAGGCATTGTTATGCTTTTGCTAAAATCTTATGTATGAAGAATCTAAAATGGATTGAAATCGTAATTGGGGATGCAAAATACACAAACTTTTAAAAATATTTTGTTGTTTATTAGGTAACAAAAGGAAATTTAATAAATCAAGCATTTTAATTAATGGTGTTAATGAAACAAAATTGATACTTAAAATTAATTTTTAGTAGAGAGAGATTTTAGGAGACTTTCACCAATAATTCTAAAGTAGTTCGATAACGTAATTAAATTGATGAAAAAAGAACCTATATAAATCGAGCAAACTAATATCATTAATTAAATTTGTTTTTTGCGCGAGTGACAGGAAAATACTAGAAAGTAATAAGAGATATGTATCTTATACAGGCACAAACATGGACATCTAATGAAATATGTTGACACTAATAAATCATTTTAAAATATAATAAAAAAACTAAATGTAATGGTGTTGAACAACGAGAGATGTCAGATCCTAGGCACACATTCAATCAATTATGCTACATAGATTTTATCGATCTAATACCCAAGAGCTCGATAATTATGTAATTCACCAACATGTTGAGAATAATATAAAACATCATGCAGAAGAAAAAAAATTGGAAAAATAACAGGTGGTCACCCGACTTAGTCTAAAAAGCGCCATCAATAAGCGTAACAGGCAATTGTTCAATTGGATACTCAATGTTTATTGTAGCAATTATGGAGTTGAAACTTACAACATTAGACTTTATTTTCACATTCTAATAAGTTGTATCAGAAGCACTGGATCTCCTTCAATCAAAAAATGCAGTTTCAATTTTCAAGGTGGGAAAAGTTGTTATTTCCGTTATCCTCACTCCCGTATCATTCCTTATTTCCTTCTGAATCATTTTCATGGCTAATTCGTCAAAAATTCGTCCAAAATTACTTTTTAATAATTGTAAGTGTGGAGTACGATAGTTGGGAATGTCTGGAAAAAATTAGGGTATAACAATTACCCCTATTTAATTACTTTTAACTAGAGAATATGAAAGACGAAAGTAATATAAATAAATTGGAATGAAATGAGTCTTGGTAAATGCCTTATTGGAGAATGGAAGTTGCAAGGTAGACTCACTAGGGATTAACTAAGGTAATTTGTGAAGATGGTCCACTAGAAAGATTTTCAAGAGAAACTTATTAGGGAGAACATTCCCTAAGGATACTTCAAAAAGGGGTGAGTTATGGCAATCATCAGATTCCAATGGTTGAATCCCATAAATCCTCGAAACGAAATAATGACATCTAGGAATCCTCGGATAATAAAAAAATGAGGTTTAGAAATCCTCATAACAAAACGAGATAACATTCGGCAATCCTCGGATTCATAAAAGGTGAATTTTGGAAATCTTTAGAACAAAAGGAGATAATATCTAGCAATCCTCGGATTACAAAAAAAGTGAGTTCTGGAAATCTTCATATCAAAATGAGCTAACCCATTTGAATTGATCCATTTAATCAACAAATAAATCTAATAAATACATTGCTAAAAGATAATAACAAATCTAATTGAATCACAATCAGAAAAATATGCTCATAACAACATCCATCATGGTCTACTGACAAGGGTCAGTTGTTGCACACATGCTGGAACAACTGGTCCCACCTATGTCATTTCTTCACCAAAACATCTTGACAGGGTCGGCCTTGGGTCAGGGCAACCAAAACAACAACCCAGGGCCTAAAAAAAATAGGGCCTCTGAAATTTAGGCGGTGGACTTTAGTAATATATGATAAGTATTTTTATGACAATGTTCTCCCTGTGAGTGCAACTTTCCAATTAGGTGTATTTTGAATGATGTCAAAATTACCGTTAGCGTTTATGTACATTGGACGATATAATCTGAGTCTAGCTCTGCATTTTAGCATTAGGGAGCATGACAACATGTTAAAAAGATTCATGCATCAAGAAATGGTTTTATATGCATCAAAAACCTATTTTTATGTGAAAAACTGTCTACAGGTCGACACATAAGCTTAATAGGTCGACACATAGAAGTGAAACTCCTCTACAGGTCGACACATACGCATTATAGGTCGACACATAGAAGAAAATTTCTTCTGCAGGTTAACACATACATTCTATAGGTCAGCTCATGTGCTACATTATTTAAGCTTGTACGCTCTGTTAGATGTGTCGCCTCTACAGGTCGACACATGACTTTCATAGGTCGACCTATGCATCAAAAATATTGAAAAATTGCATTGTTTTACATTCCTTTTGCATTCCACCCAATGTGGGACTATCACCCACACTACTCGCACTCGTTACATTCTCAACACTCCCCCTAAAGTGTGAGTCCACAATGCTCCCCCTCAAGTGAAGACTCTTCTTACTTCCACAAACTCTTATACCGCATGGAACGTTTCTTACTCACCACCTTTATAGTGTCGTTGACACTCTTGTAGATGCTCAAGTCTCCACATTTCCAACCAACGTAAGACTATTACCCGCTACACTCACGTTTGCTACATTTTTAACTATATATATATATATATATATATCTATATATATATATATATAATATATATATATATATATGTGTGTGTGTGTGTGTGTGTGTGTATAAAGCGGCAAAATTTAAGATTAGTTGCTTAGTTTTTTAATAGGGATACATTTTATTACTAGTTCTGGACCTAAAAAATCTGGCTTTACATCTTGTACACTCCATGTTATTTTGCATAATATAATCAATCCAAAAAAAAACATTAATATTTCCTTTTATTTTGTAAATCTTTACAACAAATACTACTTCCACTTTTTTTTCTTCAAATTATTTTTATTATAATATCAACGTAATATATTTTACTACTATAATCTTATTTATTGACTTTTATTCTTTTTAACTACTCTGCTAATTAAAAATATAATAATATTATTTTTCTAAACAATACTAATTTTATTATTGAATCAAAATAAATAATTGTTTTTAACAAATATGCATAACTCAAATAAGACATTCATGTTTTATGAAATAGAAAAATTATAATTATTGATTTATTAATAATAATCTTACCTATTTATTGCAAAGAAAAAACAGATAAAATGTAACAATAAATAATTGATAGAATTATATAAAAGCAAAAAATAACAATAATTAGAAGAAAAAAAAGAGTACACATTTAATCAAGTAGTTCAATGATTGTAATAATAAAATAAAAAGAAAGTAATTGATAATCATATGTTTTAAAAAAAAAAATCTTATGCTCAACAAATATTTAATTATAATCATACTAAACATTAATTTATTTTGAAGTGGGTAGATAAGAATTTGCAAAAATTAAGTAAAAATCAATATAAAGAAAGCAAATAAATGCATGGATGTGGTCTAAGTTACTACGTGTGTGAGAACCGTGTAAGCCATTTAAGCAAAATCTCTCAACACTTTCCATCTTACTATTGATTTTTCCTAAACTTGAAGATTCTGATGACCAAGACAAGACTATGACATTCTTGAGACTACCTCTTTATAAGGAGCAGCAACTGAATTGTCTCAAAATTCAAGTAGAAAACAATATGGTTGTCAAAGTGTACGGAGTACCTATGGTTTGAAACAGTTGATATTGATCTCTTCAAGGGAGAGGTTCCTTTTATTCAAGATGGTGATTTTACCCTTTATGGTTAGTTACATCACCCCTTTACTATTTCTCCACGTATTTTTATTGTAGCTATGAATTTTTATGAATTTCATATAACGGATTTTAAATAATAGCTATTATCATCTTGTTGTGTTTGATTTAAACTCATGATGTCCATTATGAGTTTCACCAATTAGTTCATGATATCTTCTTTTCATCCTTTTAATTTTTTATTTTTCAGCGGGATTTGCCAATAGGCATTATTGGAAGCCTCTTAGTATTGGTGCAAATGCTGGACTTACAACAACACTCCTTGTTGCCTCTATGTTCCTATTGGCGTGACATAATTTCTTTCTGATGAGCCGTCTCGGTTATATCTTGGGCTCGACAGGTATGTTTTTGCTAAAGTTCACCCCAGACGCGACACACTTAGTAATTCTTAGATTTGGGTTGGTTGTGTTGCCAGTATTATGGCTGGTATCCTCGGAGGAGAAGACACCTATACGGCTTTTAACGAACTTATGGCTTTTCTTGTTTTTTCAAAATTAATGTTTGACTATCAATAGTTTGTAAATTACTTTAATTTTCTTACTCCATAATTGGTGATTGTTGACATGCATCAATTATGGAGTTGAAAGTGACAACATTTGGTTGCATTCCTTGCTCTATCATTACAATAAGCAACATAATAGAAGACTCCACTAAATCATTTTTGCATGGTGCATCTTTGATTGCTTTATAAAAGAACATCGACATCCAATCGCGATTTCCTGAATTCTCGATAAACATTCATTGCTTCTTGGAACATTTTGCTTTTCATGTACACGTCGATCATTTTAGAATAAGTTAGTATAGTTGGATATATGTTTCGCGCCTTCGTCTCTTCAAATAGTTTTCAAACTTCAACATACATGTCATCCCTTTCGTACCTGGACAACAGAGTATTGCATGTTACAACGTCTATTTTGATTCCACATATATCCATCTCCTTGCACTTATTAATTGCTTCATCAAAACAGAAGTCGTAATATAGAATGATATGTTGTCAAGGTATGGATGGCAGGAAATGTATGTTGAAGTTAGAAGACTATTTAAAGAGACGAAGGCGCAAAACATATATCCAAATCCGCTAACGTACTCTTCTATGATCGACGTGTACATGACATGGGAATTGTTTCAGGAAGAAATGAATATTTATCGAGAATTCATGAAGTCGCGCTTGGAAGCCGGTGTTGTGTTTTATAGTGCAATTATAGTTCCACTATGTGAAAAATGGTTCAGTTGAGTACTATATTATATTGCTTATTAAACTGATAGATAAAAGAATCAAGGCAAATGTGGTCATTTTCAACTCCATAATTGATACATGTCAACAATCGCCAACTTTGGAGTATGAAAATCATTGTTTCTTTGCAAACTATGTAGTATTCAATTGACCAATCGTCTATTACAGTTATTGATGTGCATTTCAAACTAAGTCAGGTGACGACTTGACATTTTCCAATATGCTTGTTATGTATGATAATCTAAATAATTCTCAACCTACTAGTCCATCACATAATAATCCAGCTTCTGGCCATTAGATCGATGGAAGTTATGTAGCACCAATTGATTAAATATGTGTATGGTTTCTGATATATCTCAGTGTTCAACACCATTACATTTGAATTTTTTTAATAGATTTTTTAAAATGATTTATTAGTATTAGTATATTGCATTTGATATTAGTGTTTGTGCACGTATTTCATATAATACGAGTCACTTGTTTCTTTTTAAAATTTATTTGGCATAAAATAATACGAGTAACATTCTTAAAATTTCATACTCAAACAGATTTCCTTCTTGAACCAGAAGTTCGCAAATTATCAGGAAACACTGCAATTCCTATGAATTACTCAACTAAAAAATATTCATATAATTAATTTTAATAATTGTATTATAACTATAAAATTATCAATAATTGAGTAATGTTGTATTATTATTCATCAGGTCGAAAATCAATCAACAACACTCAAAACATCTCAATAGAGTTTTTTTTATCATTTTATTATATACTCATAATTTATTAAAGGTTTATATATATATATTTATATATATATATATATATATATATATATATATATATATCAACAGAGTTCTTATAGAACTCTAACAACTCTACCACAATGCATAAATTTCAAAAATGACCCTAGAGTACTAGAGTACTCAAAAGTTTGACTCATTATTGTTCAAAAATAACACAAAGGTAACAAAAAGGTCGTTGACACTAAAATTGCTGAGATTCACAGTCGTACGGCCAAATAACAACAAAAGTCATCATATTTAGACAAAAACTTCTCATTCAATATACAGAAATCAGATTAGACAAAAGTGGAATAAAAAACATAAAATAGTAGGATAAAACAATATAAAAAGTATTTAAATAAAAAATAAAAAACAGTGGAAATGAGAAATTAGAGAATATGAAAAAGAAAGAACATAAGAGATATGAGATTAGAGAAGAAAATTGTTATAAAGCATAATTGGGAGAGAAAATAATAACGTAAAAACGAGAAGCTTAAAACGAAAGAACATAAGAGAGATTTGAAAAGGTTGATACTAAAACCCTAAGTTTCAGTAAGAGAATATTTGTAAGGTTAATGCATAATGAAAAAAAGTGATGAATTTATAGAATTTAGTTTATGTGAAGGCATTGTTATGCTTTTGCTAAAATCTTATGTATGAAGAATCTAAAATGGATTGAAATCGTAATTGGGGATGCAAAATACACAAACTTTTAAAAATATTTTGTTGTTTATTAGGTAACAAAAGGCAATTTAATAAATCAAGCATTTTAATTAATGGTGTTAATGAAACAAAATTGATACTTAAAATTAATTTTTAGTAGAGAGAGATTTTAGGAGACTTTCACCAATAATTCTAAAGTAGTTCGATAACGTAATTAAATTGATGAAAAAAGAACCTATATAAATCGAGCAAACTAATATCATTAATTACATTTGTTTTTTGCGCGAGTGACAGGAAAATACTAGAAAGTAATAAGAGATATGTATCTTATACAGGCACACACATGGACATCTAATGAAATATGTTGACACTAATAAATCATTTTAAAATATAATAAAAAAACTAAATGTAATGGTGTTGAACAACGAGAGATGTCAGATCCTAGGCACACATTCAATCAATTATGCTACATAGATTTTATCGATCTAAAAGCCAAGAGCTCGATAATTATGTAATTCACCAACATGTTGAGAATAATATAAAACATTATGCAGAAGAAAAAAATTGAAAAAATGACAGGTGGTCACCCGACTTAGTCTAAAAAGCGCCATCAATAAGGGTAACAGGCAATTGTTCAATTGGATACTCAATGTTTATTGTAGCAATTATGGAGTTGAAACTGACAACATTAGACTTTATTTTCACATTCTAATAAGTTGTATCAGAAGCACTGGATCTCCTTCAATCAAAAAATGCAGTTTCAATTTTCAAGGTGGGAAAAGTTGTTATTTCCGTTATCCTCACTCCCGTATCATTCCTTATTTCCTTCTGAATTATTTTCATGGCTAATTCGTCAAAAAATCGTCCAAAATTACTTTTTAATAATTGTAAGTGTGGAGTACGATAGTTGGGAATGTCTGGAAAAAATTAGGGTATAACAATTACCCCTATTTAATTACTTTTAACTAGAGAATATGAAAGACGAAAGTAATATAAATAAATTGGAATGAAATGAGTCTTGGTAAATGCCTTATTTGAGAATGGAAGTTGCAGGGTAGACTCACTAGGGATTAACTAAGGTAATTTGTGAAGATGGTCCACTAGAAAGATTTTCAAGAGAAACTTATTAGGGAGAACATTCCCTAAGGATACTTCAAAAAGGGGTGAGTTATGGCAATCATCAGATTCCAATTGTTGAATCCCATAAATCCTCGAAACGAAATAAATGACATCTAGGAATCCTCGGATAATAAAAAAATGAGGTTTAGAAATCCTCATAACAAAACGAGATAACATTTGGCAATCCTCGGATTCATAAAAGGTGAATTTTGGAAATCTTTAGAACAAAAGGAGATAATATCTAGCAATCCTCGGATTACAAAAAAAGTGAGTTCTGGAAATCTTCATATCAAAATGAGCTAACCCATTTGAATTGATCCATTTAATCAACAAATAAATCTAATAAATACATTGCTAAAAGATAATAACAAATCTAATTGAATCACAATCAGAAAAATATGCTCATAACAACATCCATCATGGTCTACTGACAAGGGTCAGTTGTTGCACACATGCTGGAACAACTGGTCCCACCTATGTCATTTCTTCACCAAAACATCTTGACAGGGTCGGCCTTGGGTCAGGGCAACCAAAACAACAACCCAGGGCCTAAAAAAAATAGGGCCTCTGAAATTTAGGCGGTGGACTTTAGTAATACATGATAAGTATTTTTATGACAATGTTCTCCCTGTGAGTGCAACTTTCCAATTAGGTGTATTTTGAATGATGTCAAAATTACCGTTAGCGTTTATGTACATTGGACGATATAATCTGAGTCTAGCTCTGCATTTTAGCATTAGGGAGCATGACAACATGTTAAAAAGATTCATGCATCAAGAAATGGTTTTATATGCATCAAAAACCTATTTTTATGTGAAAAACTGTCTATAGGTCGACACATAAGCTTAATAGGTCGACACATAGAAGTGAAACTCCTCTACAGGTCGACACATACGCATTATAGGTCGACACATAGAAGAAAATTTCTTCTGCAGGTTAACACATACATTCTATATGTCAGCTCATGTGCTACATTATTTAAGCTTGTACGCTCTGTTAGATGTGTCGCCTCTACAGGTCGACACATGACTTGTATAGGTCGGCACATGACTTTCATAGGTCGACCTATGCATCAAAAATATTGAAAAATTGCATTGTTTTACATTCCTTTTGCATTCCAACCAATGTGGGACTATCACCCACACTACTCGCACTCGTTACATTCTCAACACTCCCCCTAAAGTGTGAGTCCACAATGCTCCCCCTCAAGTGAAGACTCTTCTTACTTCCACAAACTCTTATACCGCATGGAACGTTTCTTACTCACCACCTTTATAGTGTCGTTGACACTCTTGTAGATGCTCAAGTCTCCACATTTCCAACCAACGTGAGACTATTACCCGCTACACTCACGTTTGCTACATTTTTAACTATATATGTATATATATATATATATATATATATATATATATATATATATATATATATATATGTGTGTGTGTGTGTGTGTGTGTGTGTGTGTGTGTGTATAAAGCGGCAAAATTTAAGATTAGTTGCTTAGTTTTTTAATTGGAATACATTTTATTACTAGTTCTGGACCTAAAAAATCTGACTTTACATCTTGTACACTCCATGTTATTTTGCATAATATAATCAATCCAAAAAAAACATTAATATTTCCTTTTATTTTGTAAATCTTTACAACAAATACTACTTCCACTTTTTTTTCTTCAAATTATTTTTTATTATAATATCAACGTAATATATTTTACTACTATAATCTTATTTATTGACTTTTATTCTTTTTAACTACTCTGCTAATTAAAAAAATAATAATATAATTTTGCTAAACAATACTAATTTTATTATTGAATCAAAATAAATAATTGTTTTTAACAAATATGCATAACTCAAATAAGACATTCATGTTTTATGAAATAGAAAAATTATAATTATTGATTTATTAATAATAATCTTACCTATTTATTGCAAAGAAAAAACAGATAAAATGTAACAATAAATAATTGATAGAATTATATAAAAGCAAAAAATAACAATAATTAGAAGACAAAAAAGAGTACACATTTAATCAAGTAGTTCAATGATTGTAATAATAAAATAAAAAGAAAGTAATTGATAATCATATGTTTTAAAAAAAAAAATCATATGCTCAACAAATATTTAATTATAATCATACTAAACATTAATTTATTTTGAAGTGGGTAGATAAGAATTTGCAAAAATTAAGTAAAAATCAATATAAAGAAAGCAAATAAATGCATGGATGTGGTCTAAGTTACTACGTGTGTGAGAACCGTGTAAGCCATTTAAGCAAAATCTCTCAACACTTTCCATCTTACTATTGATTTTTCCTAAACTTGAAGATTCTGATGACCAAGACATGACTATGACATTCTTGAGACTACCTCTTTATAAGGAGCAGCAACTGAATTGTCTCAAAATTCAAGTAGAAAACAATATGGTTGTTAAAGTGTACGGAGTACCTATGGTTTGAAACAGTTGATATTGATCTCTTCAAGGGAGAGGTTCCTTTTATTCAAGATGGCGATTTTACCCTTTATGGTTAGTTACATCACCCCTTTACTATTTCTCCACGTATTTTTATTGTAGCTATGAATTTTTATGAATTTCATATAACGGATTTTAAATAATAGCAATTATCATCTTGTTGTGTTTGATTTAAACTCATGATGTCCATTATGAGTTTCACCAATTAGTTCATGATATCTTCTTTTCATCCTTTTAATTTTTTATTTTTCAGCGGGATTTGCCAATAGGCATTATTGGAAGCCTCTTAGTATTGGTGCAAATGCTGGACTTACAACAACACTCCTTGTTGCCTCTATGTTCCTAATGGCGTGACATAATTTCTTTCTGATGAGCCGTCTCGGTTATATCTTGGGCTCGACAGGTATGTTTTTGCTAAAGTTCACCCCAGACGCGACACACTTATTAATTCTTAGATTTGGGCTGGTTGTGTTGCCAGTATTATGGCTGGTATCCTCGGAGGAGAAGACCCCTATACGGCTTTTAACGAACTTATGGCTTTTCTTTTTTTTTCAAAATTAATGTTTGACTATCAATAGTTTGTAAATTACTTTAATTTTCTTACTCCATAATTGGTGATTGTTGACATGCATCAATTATGGAGTTGAAAGTGACAACATTTGGTTGCATTCCTTGCTCTATCATTACAATAAGCAACATAATAGAAGACTCCACTAAATCATTTTTGCATGGTGCATCTATGATTGCTTTATAAAAGAACATCGACTTCCAATCGCGATTTCCTGAATTCTCGATAAACAATCATCGCTTCTTGGAACATTTTGCTTTTCATGTACACGTCGATCATTTTAGAATAAGTTAGTATAGTTGGATATATGTTTCGCGCCTTCGTCTCTTCAAATAGTTTTCTAACTTCAACATACATGTCATCCCTTTCGTACCTGGACAACAGAGTATTGCATGTTACAACGTCTATTTTGATTCCACATATATCCATCTCCTTGCACTTATTAATTGCTTCATCAAAACCGAAGTCGTAATATAGAATGATATGTTGTCAAGGTATGGATGGAAGGAAATGTATGTTGAAGTTAGAAGACTATTTAAAGAGATGAAGGCGCAAAACATATATCCAAATCCGCTAACGTACTCTTCTATGATCGACGTGTATATGACATGGGAATTGTTTCAGGAAGAAATGAATATTTATCGAGAATTCATGAAGTGGCGCTGGGAAGCCGGTGTTGTGTTTTATAGTGCAATTATAGTTCCACTATGTGAAAAATGGTTCAGTTGAGTACTCTATTATATTGCTTATTAAAATGATAGATAAAAGAATCAAGGCAAATGTGGTCATTTTCAACTCCATAATTGATACATGTCAACAATCGCCAACTTTGGAGTATGAAAATCATTGTTTCTTTGCAAACTATGTAGTATTCAATTGACCAATCGTCTATTACAGTTATTGATGTGCATTTTAAACTAAGTCAGGTGACGACTTGACATTTTTCAATATGCTTGTTATGTATGATGATCTAAATAATTCTCAACCTACTAGTCCATCACAAAATAATATAGCTTCTGGCCATTAGATCGATGGAAGTTATGTAGCACCAATTGATTAAATTTGTGTATGGTTTCTGATATATCTTAGTGTTCAACACCATTACATTTGAATTTTTTTAATAGATTTTTTAAAATGATTTATTAGTATTAGTATATTGCATTTGTTATTAGTATTTGTGCACGTATTTCATATAATACGAGTCACATGTTACTTTTTAAAATTTATTTGGCATAAAATAATACGTGTAACATTCTTAAAATTTCATACTCAAACAGATTTCCTTCTTGAACCAGAAGTTCGCAAATTATCAGGAAACACTGCAATTCCTATGAATTACTCAACTAAAAAATATTCATATAATTAATTTTAATAATTGTATTATAACTATAAAATTATCAATAATTGAGTAACGTTGTATTATTATTCATCAGGTCGAAAATCAATCAACAACACTCAAAACATCTGAATAGAGTTTTTTTTATCATTTTATTATATACTCATAATTTATTAAAGGTTATATATATATATATATATATATATATATATATATATATATATATATCAACAGAGTTCTTATAGAACTCTAACAACTCTACCACAATGCATAAATTTCAAAAATGACCCTAGAGTACTAGAGTACTCAAAAGTTTGACTCATTATTGTTCAAAAATAACACAAAGGTAACAAAAAGGTCGTTGACACTAAAATTGCTGAGGTTCACAGTCGTACGGCCAAATAACAACAAAAGTCATCATATTTAGACAAAAACTTCTCATTCAATATACAGAAATCAGATTAGACAAAAGTGGAATAAAAAACATAAAATAGTAGGATAAAACAATATAAAAAGTATTTAAATAAAAAATAAAAAACAGGGGAAATGAGAAATTAGAGCATATGAAAAAGAAAGAACATAAGAGATATGAGATTAGAGAAGAAAATTGTTATAAAGCATAATTGGGAGAGAAAATAATAACGTAAAAACGAGAAGCTTAAAACGAAAGAACATAAGAGAGATTTGAAAAGGTTGATACTAAAACCCTAAGTTTCTGTAAGAGAATATTTGTAAGGTTAATGCATAATGAAAAAAAGTGATGAATTTATAGAATTTGGTTTATGTGAAGGCATTGTTATGCTTTTGCTAAAATCTTATGTATGAAGAATCTAAAATGGATTGAAATCGTAATTGGGGATGCAAAATACACAAACTTTTAAAAATATTTTGTTGTTTATTAGGTAACAAAAGGAAATTTAATAAATCAAGCATTTTAATTAATGGTGTTAATGAAACAAAATTGATACTTAAAATTAATTTTTAGTAGAGAGAGATTTTAGGAGACTTTCACCAATAATTCTAAAGTAGTTCGATAACGTAATTAAATTGATGAAAAAAGAACCTATATAAATCGAGCAAACTAATATCATTAATTAAATTTGTTTTTTGCGCGAGTGACAGGAAAATACTAGAAAGTAATAAGAGATATGTATCTTATACAGGCACAAACATGGACATCTAATGAAATATGTTGACACTAATAAATCATTTTAAAATATAATAAAAAAACTAAATGTAATGGTGTTGAACAACGAGAGATGTCAGATCCTAGGCACACATTCAATCAATTATGCTACATAGATTTTATCGATCTAATACCCAAGAGCTCGATAATTATGTAATTCACCAACATGTTGAGAATAATATAAAACATCATGCAGAAGAAAAAAAATTGGAAAAATAACAGGTGGTCACCCGACTTAGTCTAAAAAGCGCCATCAATAAGCGTAACAGGCAATTGTTCAATTGGATACTCAATGTTTATTGTAGCAATTATGGAGTTGAAACTTACAACATTAGACTTTATTTTCACATTCTAATAAGTTGTATCAGAAGCACTGGATCTCCTTCAATCAAAAAATGCAGTTTCAATTTTCAAGGTGGGAAAAGTTGTTATTTCCGTTATCCTCACTCCCGTATCATTCCTTATTTCCTTCTGAATCATTTTCATGGCTAATTCGTCAAAAATTCGTCCAAAATTACTTTTTAATAATTGTAAGTGTGGAGTACGATAGTTGGGAATGTCTGGAAAAAATTAGGGTATAACAATTACCCCTATTTAATTACTTTTAACTAGAGAATATGAAAGACGAAAGTAATATAAATAAATTGGAATGAAATGAGTCTTGGTAAATGCCTTATTGGAGAATGGAAGTTGCAAGGTAGACTCACTAGGGATTAACTAAGGTAATTTGTGAAGATGGTCCACTAGAAAGATTTTCAAGAGAAACTTATTAGGGAGAACATTCCCTAAGGATACTTCAAAAAGGGGTGAGTTATGGCAATCATCAGATTCCAATGGTTGAATCCCATAAATCCTCGAAACGAAATAATGACATCTAGGAATCCTCGGATAATAAAAAAATGAGGTTTAGAAATCCTCATAACAAAACGAGATAACATTCGGCAATCCTCGGATTCATAAAAGGTGAATTTTGGAAATCTTTAGAACAAAAGGAGATAATATCTAGCAATCCTCGGATTACAAAAAAAGTGAGTTCTGGAAATCTTCATATCAAAATGAGCTAACCCATTTGAATTGATCCATTTAATCAACAAATAAATCTAATAAATACATTGCTAAAAGATAATAACAAATCTAATTGAATCACAATCAGAAAAATATGCTCATAACAACATCCATCATGGTCTACTGACAAGGGTCAGTTGTTGCACACATGCTGGAACAACTGGTCCCACCTATGTCATTTCTTCACCAAAACATCTTGACAGGGTCGGCCTTGGGTCAGGGCAACCAAAACAACAACCCAGGGCCTAAAAAAAATAGGGCCTCTGAAATTTAGGCGGTGGACTTTAGTAATATATGATAAGTATTTTTATGACAATGTTCTCCCTGTGAGTGCAACTTTCCAATTAGGTGTATTTTGAATGATGTCAAAATTACCGTTAGCGTTTATGTACATTGGACGATATAATCTGAGTCTAGCTCTGCATTTTAGCATTAGGGAGCATGACAACATGTTAAAAAGATTCATGCATCAAGAAATGGTTTTATATGCATCAAAAACCTATTTTTATGTGAAAAACTGTCTACAGGTCGACACATAAGCTTAATAGGTCGACACATAGAAGTGAAACTCCTCTACAGGTCGACACATACGCATTATAGGTCGACACATAGAAGAAAATTTCTTCTGCAGGTTAACACATACATTCTATAGGTCAGCTCATGTGCTACATTATTTAAGCTTGTACGCTCTGTTAGATGTGTCGCCTCTACAGGTCGACACATGACTTTCATAGGTCGACCTATGCATCAAAAATATTGAAAAATTGCATTGTTTTACATTCCTTTTGCATTCCACCCAATGTGGGACTATCACCCACACTACTCGCACTCGTTACATTCTCAACACTCCCCCTAAAGTGTGAGTCCACAATGCTCCCCCTCAAGTGAAGACTCTTCTTACTTCCACAAACTCTTATACCGCATGGAACGTTTCTTACTCACCACCTTTATAGTGTCGTTGACACTCTTGTAGATGCTCAAGTCTCCACATTTCCAACCAACGTAAGACTATTACCCGCTACACTCACGTTTGCTACATTTTTAACTATATATATATATATATATATATATCTATATATATATATATATATATATATATATATATAATATATATATATATATATGTGTGTGTGTGTGTGTGTGTGTGTATAAAGCGGCAAAATTTAAGATTAGTTGCTTAGTTTTTTAATAGGGATACATTTTATTACTAGTTCTGGACCTAAAAAATCTGGCTTTACATCTTGTACACTCCATGTTATTTTGCATAATATAATCAATCCAAAAAAAAACATTAATATTTCCTTTTATTTTGTAAATCTTTACAACAAATACTACTTCCACTTTTTTTTCTTCAAATTATTTTTATTATAATATCAACGTAATATATTTTACTACTATAATCTTATTTATTGACTTTTATTCTTTTTAACTACTCTGCTAATTAAAAATATAATAATATTATTTTTCTAAACAATACTAATTTTATTATTGAATCAAAATAAATAATTGTTTTTAACAAATATGCATAACTCAAATAAGACATTCATGTTTTATGAAATAGAAAAATTATAATTATTGATTTATTAATAATAATCTTACCTATTTATTGCAAAGAAAAAACAGATAAAATGTAACAATAAATAATTGATAGAATTATATAAAAGCAAAAAATAACAATAATTAGAAGAAAAAAAAGAGTACACATTTAATCAAGTAGTTCAATGATTGTAATAATAAAATAAAAAGAAAGTAATTGATAATCATATGTTTTAAAAAAAAAAATCTTATGCTCAACAAATATTTAATTATAATCATACTAAACATTAATTTATTTTGAAGTGGGTAGATAAGAATTTGCAAAAATTAAGTAAAAATCAATATAAAGAAAGCAAATAAATGCATGGATGTGGTCTAAGTTACTACGTGTGTGAGAACCGTGTAAGCCATTTAAGCAAAATCTCTCAACACTTTCCATCTTACTATTGATTTTTCCTAAACTTGAAGATTCTGATGACCAAGACAAGACTATGACATTCTTGAGACTACCTCTTTATAAGGAGCAGCAACTGAATTGTCTCAAAATTCAAGTAGAAAACAATATGGTTGTCAAAGTGTACGGAGTACCTATGGTTTGAAACAGTTGATATTGATCTCTTCAAGGGAGAGGTTCCTTTTATTCAAGATGGTGATTTTACCCTTTATGGTTAGTTACATCACCCCTTTACTATTTCTCCACGTATTTTTATTGTAGCTATGAATTTTTATGAATTTCATATAACGGATTTTAAATAATAGCTATTATCATCTTGTTGTGTTTGATTTAAACTCATGATGTCCATTATGAGTTTCACCAATTAGTTCATGATATCTTCTTTTCATCCTTTTAATTTTTTATTTTTCAGCGGGATTTGCCAATAGGCATTATTGGAAGCCTCTTAGTATTGGTGCAAATGCTGGACTTACAACAACACTCCTTGTTGCCTCTATGTTCCTATTGGCGTGACATAATTTCTTTCTGATGAGCCGTCTCGGTTATATCTTGGGCTCGACAGGTATGTTTTTGCTAAAGTTCACCCCAGACGCGACACACTTAGTAATTCTTAGATTTGGGTTGGTTGTGTTGCCAGTATTATGGCTGGTATCCTCGGAGGAGAAGACACCTATACGGCTTTTAACGAACTTATGGCTTTTCTTGTTTTTTCAAAATTAATGTTTGACTATCAATAGTTTGTAAATTACTTTAATTTTCTTACTCCATAATTGGTGATTGTTGACATGCATCAATTATGGAGTTGAAAGTGACAACATTTGGTTGCATTCCTTGCTCTATCATTACAATAAGCAACATAATAGAAGACTCCACTAAATCATTTTTGCATGGTGCATCTTTGATTGCTTTATAAAAGAACATCGACATCCAATCGCGATTTCCTGAATTCTCGATAAACATTCATTGCTTCTTGGAACATTTTGCTTTTCATGTACACGTCGATCATTTTAGAATAAGTTAGTATAGTTGGATATATGTTTCGCGCCTTCGTCTCTTCAAATAGTTTTCTAACTTCAACATACATGTCATCCCTTTCGTACCTGGACAACAGAGTATTGCATGTTACAACGTCTATTTTGATTCCACATATATCCATCTCCTTGCACTTATTAATTGCTTCATCAAAACAGAAGTCGTAATATAGAATGATATGTTGTCAAGGTATGGATGGCAGGAAATGTATGTTGAAGTTAGAAGACTATTTAAAGAGACGAAGGCGCAAAACATATATCCAAATCCGCTAACGTACTCTTCTATGATCGACGTGTACATGACATGGGAATTGTTTCAGGAAGAAATGAATATTTATCGAGAATTCATGAAGTCGCGCTTGGAAGCCGGTGTTGTGTTTTATAGTGCAATTATAGTTCCACTATGTGAAAAATGGTTCAGTTGAGTACTATATTATATTGCTTATTAAACTGATAGATAAAAGAATCAAGGCAAATGTGGTCATTTTCAACTCCATAATTGATACATGTCAACAATCGCCAACTTTGGAGTATGAAAATCATTGTTTCTTTGCAAACTATGTAGTATTCAATTGACCAATCGTCTATTACAGTTATTGATGTGCATTTCAAACTAAGTCAGGTGACGACTTGACATTTTCCAATATGCTTGTTATGTATGATAATCTAAATAATTCTCAACCTACTAGTCCATCACATAATAATCCAGCTTCTGGCCATTAGATCGATGGAAGTTATGTAGCACCAATTGATTAAATATGTGTATGGTTTCTGATATATCTCAGTGTTCAACACCATTACATTTGAATTTTTTTAATAGATTTTTTAAAATGATTTATTAGTATTAGTATATTGCATTTGATATTAGTGTTTGTGCACGTATTTCATATAATACGAGTCACTTGTTTCTTTTTAAAATTTATTTGGCATAAAATAATACGAGTAACATTCTTAAAATTTCATACTCAAACAGATTTCCTTCTTGAACCAGAAGTTCGCAAATTATCAGGAAACACTGCAATTCCTATGAATTACTCAACTAAAAAATATTCATATAATTAATTTTAATAATTGTATTATAACTATAAAATTATCAATAATTGAGTAATGTTGTATTATTATTCATCAGGTCGAAAATCAATCAACAACACTCAAAACATCTCAATAGAGTTTTTTTTATCATTTTATTATATACTCATAATTTATTAAAGGTTTATATATATATATTTATATATATATATATATATATATATATATATATATATATATATATATATATATATATATATATATATATATATATATATATATATATATATATATCAACAGAGTTCTTATAGAACTCTAACAACTCTACCACAATGCATAAATTTCAAAAATGACCCTAGAGTACTAGAGTACTCAAAAGTTTGACTCATTATTGTTCAAAAATAACACAAAGGTAACAAAAAGGTCGTTGACACTAAAATTGCTGAGATTCACAGTCGTACGGCCAAATAACAACAAAAGTCATCATATTTAGACAAAAACTTCTCATTCAATATACAGAAATCAGATTAGACAAAAGTGGAATAAAAAACATAAAATAGTAGGATAAAACAATATAAAAAGTATTTAAATAAAAAATAAAAAACAGTGGAAATGAGAAATTAGAGAATATGAAAAAGAAAGAACATAAGAGATATGAGATTAGAGAAGAAAATTGTTATAAAGCATAATTGGGAGAGAAAATAATAACGTAAAAACGAGAAGCTTAAAACGAAAGAACATAAGAGAGATTTGAAAAGGTTGATACTAAAACCCTAAGTTTCAGTAAGAGAATATTTGTAAGGTTAATGCATAATGAAAAAAAGTGATGAATTTATAGAATTTAGTTTATGTGAAGGCATTGTTATGCTTTTGCTAAAATCTTATGTATGAAGAATCTAAAATGGATTGAAATCGTAATTGGGGATGCAAAATACACAAACTTTTAAAAATATTTTGTTGTTTATTAGGTAACAAAAGGCAATTTAATAAATCAAGCATTTTAATTAATGGTGTTAATGAAACAAAATTGATACTTAAAATTAATTTTTAGTAGAGAGAGATTTTAGGAGACTTTCACCAATAATTCTAAAGTAGTTCGATAACGTAATTAAATTGATGAAAAAAGAACCTATATAAATCGAGCAAACTAATATCATTAATTACATTTGTTTTTTGCGCGAGTGACAGGAAAATACTAGAAAGTAATAAGAGATATGTATCTTATACAGGCACACACATGGACATCTAATGAAATATGTTGACACTAATAAATCATTTTAAAATATAATAAAAAAACTAAATGTAATGGTGTTGAACAACGAGAGATGTCAGATCCTAGGCACACATTCAATCAATTATGCTACATAGATTTTATCGATCTAAAAGCCAAGAGCTCGATAATTATGTAATTCACCAACATGTTGAGAATAATATAAAACATTATGCAGAAGAAAAAAATTGAAAAAATGACAGGTGGTCACCCGACTTAGTCTAAAAAGCGCCATCAATAAGGGTAACAGGCAATTGTTCAATTGGATACTCAATGTTTATTGTAGTAATTATGGAGTTGAAACTGACAACATTAGACTTTATTTTCACATTCTAATAAGTTGTATCAGAAGCACTGGATCTCCTTCAATCAAAAAATGCAGTTTCAATTTTCAAGGTGGGAAAAGTTGTTATTTCCGTTATCCTCACTCCCGTATCATTCCTTATTTCCTTCTGAATTATTTTCATGGCTAATTCGTCAAAAAATCGTCCAAAATTACTTTTTAATAATTGTAAGTGTGGAGTACGATAGTTGGGAATGTCTGGAAAAAATTAGGGTATAACAATTACCCCTATTTAATTACTTTTAACTAGAGAATATGAAAGACGAAAGTAATATAAATAAATTGGAATGAAATGAGTCTTGGTAAATGCCTTATTTGAGAATGGAAGTTGCAGGGTAGACTCACTAGGGATTAACTAAGGTAATTTGTGAAGATGGTCCACTAGAAAGATTTTCAAGAGAAACTTATTAGGGAGAACATTCCCTAAGGATACTTCAAAAAGGGGTGAGTTATGGCAATCATCAGATTCCAATTGTTGAATCCCATAAATCCTCGAAACGAAATAAATGACATCTAGGAATCCTCGGATAATAAAAAAATGAGGTTTAGAAATCCTCATAACAAAACGAGATAACATTTGGCAATCCTCGGATTCATAAAAGGTGAATTTTGGAAATCTTTAGAACAAAAGGAGATAATATCTAGCAATCCTCGGATTACAAAAAAAGTGAGTTCTGGAAATCTTCATATCAAAATGAGCTAACCCATTTGAATTGATCCATTTAATCAACAAATAAATCTAATAAATACATTGCTAAAAGATAATAACAAATCTAATTGAATCACAATCAGAAAAATATGCTCATAACAACATCCATCATGGTCTACTGACAAGGGTCAGTTGTTGCACACATGCTGGAACAACTGGTCCCACCTATGTCATTTCTTCACCAAAACATCTTGACAGGGTCGGCCTTGGGTCAGGGCAACCAAAACAACAACCCAGGGCCTAAAAAAAATAGGGCCTCTGAAATTTAGGCGGTGGACTTTAGTAATACATGATAAGTATTTTTATGACAATGTTCTCCCTGTGAGTGCAACTTTCCAATTAGGTGTATTTTGAATGATGTCAAAATTACCGTTAGCGTTTATGTACATTGGACGATATAATCTGAGTCTAGCTCTGCATTTTAGCATTAGGGAGCATGACAACATGTTAAAAAGATTCATGCATCAAGAAATGGTTTTATATGCATCAAAAACCTATTTTTATGTGAAAAACTGTCTATAGGTCGACACATAAGCTTAATAGGTCGACACATAGAAGTGAAACTCCTCTACAGGTCGACACATACGCATTATAGGTCGACACATAGAAGAAAATTTCTTCTGCAGGTTAACACATACATTCTATATGTCAGCTCATGTGCTACATTATTTAAGCTTGTACGCTCTGTTAGATGTGTCGCCTCTACAGGTCGACACATGACTTGTATAGGTCGGCACATGACTTTCATAGGTCGACCTATGCATCAAAAATATTGAAAAATTGCATTGTTTTACATTCCTTTTGCATTCCAACCAATGTGGGACTATCACCCACACTACTCGCACTCGTTACATTCTCAACACTCCCCCTAAAGTGTGAGTCCACAATGCTCCCCCTCAAGTGAAGACTCTTCTTACTTCCACAAACTCTTATACCGCATGGAACGTTTCTTACTCACCACCTTTATAGTGTCGTTGACACTCTTGTAGATGCTCAAGTCTCCACATTTCCAACCAACGTGAGACTATTACCCGCTACACTCACGTTTGCTACATTTTTAACTATATATGTATATATATATATATATATATATATATATATATATATATATGTGTGTGTGTGTGTGTGTGTGTGTGTGTGTGTGTGTATAACGCGGCAAAATTTAAGATTAGTTGCTTAGTTTTTTAATTGGAATACATTTTATTACTAGTTCTGGACCTAAAAAATCTGACTTTACATCTTGTACACTCCATGTTATTTTGCATAATATAATCAATCCAAAAAAAACATTAATATTTCCTTTTATTTTGTAAATCTTTACAACAAATACTACTTCCACTTTTTTTTCTTCAAATTATTTTTTATTATAATATCAACGTAATATATTTTACTACTATAATCTTATTTATTGACTTTTATTCTTTTTAACTACTCTGCTAATTAAAAAAATAATAATATAATTTTGCTAAACAATACTAATTTTATTATTGAATCAAAATAAATAATTGTTTTTAACAAATATGCATAACTCAAATAAGACATTCATGTTTTATGAAATAGAAAAATTATAATTATTGATTTATTAATAATAATCTTACCTATTTATTGCAAAGAAAAAACAGATAAAATGTAACAATAAATAATTGATAGAATTATATAAAAGCAAAAAATAACAATAATTAGAAGACAAAAAAGAGTACACATTTAATCAAGTAGTTCAATGATTGTAATAATAAAATAAAAAGAAAGTAATTGATAATCATATGTTTTAAAAAAAAAAATCATATGCTCAACAAATATTTAATTATAATCATACTAAACATTAATTTATTTTGAAGTGGGTAGATAAGAATTTGCAAAAATTAAGTAAAAATCAATATAAAGAAAGCAAATAAATGCATGGATGTGGTCTAAGTTACTACGTGTGTGAGAACCGTGTAAGCCATTTAAGCAAAATCTCTCAACACTTTCCATCTTACTATTGATTTTTCCTAAACTTGAAGATTCTGATGACCAAGACATGACTATGACATTCTTGAGACTACCTCTTTATAAGGAGCAGCAACTGAATTGTCTCAAAATTCAAGTAGAAAACAATATGGTTGTTAAAGTGTACGGAGTACCTATGGTTTGAAACAGTTGATATTGATCTCTTCAAGGGAGAGGTTCCTTTTATTCAAGATGGCGATTTTACCCTTTATGGTTAGTTACATCACCCCTTTACTATTTCTCCACGTATTTTTATTGTAGCTATGAATTTTTATGAATTTCATATAACGGATTTTAAATAATAGCAATTATCATCTTGTTGTGTTTGATTTAAACTCATGATGTCCATTATGAGTTTCACCAATTAGTTCATGATATCTTCTTTTCATCCTTTTAATTTTTTATTTTTCAGCGGGATTTGCCAATAGGCATTATTGGAAGCCTCTTAGTATTGGTGCAAATGCTGGACTTACAACAACACTCCTTGTTGCCTCTATGTTCCTAATGGCGTGACATAATTTCTTTCTGATGAGCCGTCTCGGTTATATCTTGGGCTCGACAGGTATGTTTTTGCTAAAGTTCACCCCAGACGCGACACACTTATTAATTCTTAGATTTGGGCTGGTTGTGTTGCCAGTATTATGGCTGGTATCCTCGGAGGAGAAGACCCCTATACGGCTTTTAACGAACTTATGGCTTTTCTTTTTTTTTCAAAATTAATGTTTGACTATCAATAGTTTGTAAATTACTTTAATTTTCTTACTCCATAATTGGTGATTGTTGACATGCATCAATTATGGAGTTGAAAGTGACAACATTTGGTTGCATTCCTTGCTCTATCATTACAATAAGCAACATAATAGAAGACTCCACTAAATCATTTTTGCATGGTGCATCTATGATTGCTTTATAAAAGAACATCGACTTCCAATCGCGATTTCCTGAATTCTCGATAAACAATCATCGCTTCTTGGAACATTTTGCTTTTCATGTACACGTCGATCATTTTAGAATAAGTTAGTATAGTTGGATATATGTTTCGCGCCTTCGTCTCTTCAAATAGTTTTCTAACTTCAACATACATGTCATCCCTTTCGTACCTGGACAACAGAGTATTGCATGTTACAACGTCTATTTTGATTCCACATATATCCATCTCCTTGCACTTATTAATTGCTTCATCAAAACCGAAGTCGTAATATAGAATGATATGTTGTCAAGGTATGGATGGAAGGAAATGTATGTTGAAGTTAGAAGACTATTTAAAGAGATGAAGGCGCAAAACATATATCCAAATCCGCTAACGTACTCTTCTATGATCGACGTGTATATGACATGGGAATTGTTTCAGGAAGAAATGAATATTTATCGAGAATTCATGAAGTGGCGCTGGGAAGCCGGTGTTGTGTTTTATAGTGCAATTATAGTTCCACTATGTGAAAAATGGTTCAGTTGAGTACTCTATTATATTGCTTATTAAAATGATAGATAAAAGAATCAAGGCAAATGTGGTCATTTTCAACTCCATAATTGATACATGTCAACAATCGCCAACTTTGGAGTATGAAAATCATTGTTTCTTTGCAAACTATGTAGTATTCAATTGACCAATCGTCTATTACAGTTATTGATGTGCATTTTAAACTAAGTCAGGTGACGACTTGACATTTTTCAATATGCTTGTTATGTATGATGATCTAAATAATTCTCAACCTACTAGTCCATCACAAAATAATATAGCTTCTGGCCATTAGATCGATGGAAGTTATGTAGCACCAATTGATTAAATTTGTGTATGGTTTCTGATATATCTTAGTGTTCAACACCATTACATTTGAATTTTTTTAATAGATTTTTTAAAATGATTTATTAGTATTAGTATATTGCATTTGTTATTAGTATTTGTGCACGTATTTCATATAATACGAGTCACATGTTACTTTTTAAAATTTATTTGGCATAAAATAATACGTGTAACATTCTTAAAATTTCATACTCAAACAGATTTCCTTCTTGAACCAGAAGTTCGCAAATTATCAGGAAACACTGCAATTCCTATGAATTACTCAACTAAAAAATATTCATATAATTAATTTTAATAATTGTATTATAACTATAAAATTATCAATAATTGAGTAACGTTGTATTATTATTCATCAGGTCGAAAATCAATCAACAACACTCAAAACATCTGAATAGAGTTTTTTTTATCATTTTATTATATACTCATAATTTATTAAAGGTTTATATATATATATATATATATATATATATATATATATATATATATATCAACAGAGTTCTTATAGAACTCTAACAACTCTACCACAATGCATAAATTTCAAAAATGACCCTAGAGTACTAGAGTACTCAAAAGTTTGACTCATTATTGTTCAAAAATAACACAAAGGTAACAAAAAGGTCGTTGACACTAAAATTGCTGAGGTTCACAGTCGTACGGCCAAATAACAACAAAAGTCATCATATTTAGACAAAAACTTCTCATTCAATATACAGAAATCAGATTAGACAAAAGTGGAATAAAAAACATAAAATAGTAGGATAAAACAATATAAAAAGTATTTAAATAAAAAATAAAAAACAGGGGAAATGAGAAATTAGAGCATATGAAAAAGAAAGAACATAAGAGATATGAGATTAGAGAAGAAAATTGTTATAAAGCATAATTGGGAGAGAAAATAATAACGTAAAAACGAGAAGCTTAAAACGAAAGAACATAAGAGAGATTTGAAAAGGTTGATACTAAAACCCTAAGTTTCTGTAAGAGAATATTTGTAAGGTTAATGCATAATGAAAAAAAGTGATGAATTTATAGAATTTGGTTTATGTGAAGGCATTGTTATGCTTTTGCTAAAATCTTATGTATGAAGAATCTAAAATGGATTGAAATCGTAATTGGGGATGCAAAATACACAAACTTTTAAAAATATTTTGTTGTTTATTAGGTAACAAAAGGAAATTTAATAAATCAAGAATTTTAATTAATGGTGTTAATGAAACAAAATTGATACTTAAAATTAATTTTTAGTAGAGAGAGATTTTAGGAGACTTTCACCAATAATTCTAAAGTAGTTCGATAACGTAATTAAATTGATGAAAAAAGAACCTATATAAATCGAGCAAACTAATATCATTAATTAAATTTGTTTTTTGCGCGAGTGACAGGAAAATACTAGAAAGTAATAAGAGATATGTATCTTATACAGGCACAAACATGGACATCTAATGAAATATGTTGACACTAATAAATCATTTTAAAATATAATAAAAAAACTAAATGTAATGGTGTTGAACAACGAGAGATGTCAGATCCTAGGCACACATTCAATCAATTATGCTACATAGATTTTATCGATCTAATACCCAAGAGCTCGATAATTATGTAATTCACCAACATGTTGAGAATAATATAAAACATCATGCAGAAGAAAAAAAATTGGAAAAATAACAGGTGGTCACCCGACTTAGTCTAAAAAGCGCCATCAATAAGCGTAACAGGCAATTGTTCAATTGGATACTCAATGTTTATTGTAGCAATTATGGAGTTGAAACTTACAACATTAGACTTTATTTTCACATTCTAATAAGTTGTATCAGAAGCACTGGATCTCCTTCAATCAAAAAATGCAGTTTCAATTTTCAAGGTGGGAAAAGTTGTTATTTCCGTTATCCTCACTCCCGTATCATTCCTTATTTCCTTCTGAATCATTTTCATGGCTAATTCGTCAAAAATTCGTCCAAAATTACTTTTTAATAATTGTAAGTGTGGAGTACGATAGTTGGGAATGTCTGGAAAAAATTAGGGTATAACAATTACCCCTATTTAATTACTTTTAACTAGAGAATATGAAAGACGAAAGTAATATAAATAAATTGGAATGAAATGAGTCTTGGTAAATGCCTTATTGGAGAATGGAAGTTGCAAGGTAGACTCACTAGGGATTAACTAAGGTAATTTGTGAAGATGGTCCACTAGAAAGATTTTCAAGAGAAACTTATTAGGGAGAACATTCCCTAAGGATACTTCAAAAAGGGGTGAGTTATGGCAATCATCAGATTCCAATGGTTGAATCCCATAAATCCTCGAAACGAAATAATGACATCTAGGAATCCTCGGATAATAAAAAAATGAGGTTTAGAAATCCTCATAACAAAACGAGATAACATTCGGCAATCCTCGGATTCATAAAAGGTGAATTTTGGAAATCTTTAGAACAAAAGGAGATAATATCTAGCAATCCTCGGATTACAAAAAAAGTGAGTTCTGGAAATCTTCATATCAAAATGAGCTAACCCATTTGAATTGATCCATTTAATCAACAAATAAATCTAATAAATACATTGCTAAAAGATAATAACAAATCTAATTGAATCACAATCAGAAAAATATGCTCATAACAACATCCATCATGGTCTACTGACAAGGGTCAGTTGTTGCACACATGCTGGAACAACTGGTCCCACCTATGTCATTTCTTCACCAAAACATCTTGACAGGGTCGGCCTTGGGTCAGGGCAACCAAAACAACAACCCAGGGCCTAAAAAAAATAGGGCGTCTGAAATTTAGGCGGTGGACTTTAGTAATATATGATAAGTATTTTTATGACAATGTTCTCCCTGTGAGTGCAACTTTCCAATTAGGTGTATTTTGAATGATGTCAAAATTACCGTTAGCGTTTATGTACATTGGACGATATAATCTGAGTCTAGCTCTGCATTTTAGCATTAGGGAGCATGACAACATGTTAAAAAGATTCATGCATCAAGAAATGGTTTTATATGCATCAAAAACCTATTTTTATGTGAAAAACTGTCTACAGGTCGACACATAAGCTTAATAGGTCGACACATAGAAGTGAAACTCCTCTACAGGTCGACACATACGCATTATAGGTCGACACATAGAAGAAAATTTCTTCTGCAGGTTAACACATACATTCTATAGGTCAGCTCATGTGCTACATTATTTAAGCTTGTACGCTCTGTTAGATGTGTCGCCTCTACAGGTCGACACATGACTTTCATAGGTCGACCTATGCATAAAAAATATTGAAAAATTGCATTGTTTTACATTCCTTTTGCATTCCACCCAATGTGGGACTATCACCCACACTACTCGCACTCGTTACATTCTCAACACTCCCCCTAAAGTGTGAGTCCACAATGCTCCCCCTCAAGTGAAGACTCTTCTTACTTCCACAAACTCTTATACCGCATGGAACGTTTCTTACTCACCACCTTTATAGTGTCGTTGACACTCTTGTAGATGCTCAAGTCTCCACATTTCCAACCAACGTAAGACTATTACCCGCTACACTCACGTTTGCTACATTTTTAACTATATATATATATATATATATATCTATATATATATATATATATATATATATATATATAATATATATATATATATATATGTGTGTGTGTGTGTGTGTGTGTGTATAAAGCGGCAAAATTTAAGATTAGTTGCTTAGTTTTTTAATAGGGATACATTTTATTACTAGTTCTGGACCTAAAAAATCTGGCTTTACATCTTGTACACTCCATGTTATTTTGCATAATATAATCAATCCAAAAAAAAACATTAATATTTCCTTTTATTTTGTAAATCTTTACAACAAATACTACTTCCACTTTTTTTTCTTCAAATTATTTTTATTATAATATCAACGTAATATATTTTACTACTATAATCTTATTTATTGACTTTTATTCTTTTTAACTACTCTGCTAATTAAAAATATAATAATATTATTTTTCTAAACAATACTAATTTTATTATTGAATCAAAATAAATAATTGTTTTTAACAAATATGCATAACTCAAATAAGACATTCATGTTTTATGAAATAGAAAAATTATAATTATTGATTTATTAATAATAATCTTACCTATTTATTGCAAAGAAAAAACAGATAAAATGTAACAATAAATAATTGATAGAATTATATAAAAGCAAAAAATAACAATAATTAGAAGAAAAAAAAGAGTACACATTTAATCAAGTAGTTCAATGATTGTAATAATAAAATAAAAAGAAAGTAATTGATAATCATATGTTTTAAAAAAAAAAATCTTATGCTCAACAAATATTTAATTATAATCATACTAAACATTAATTTATTTTGAAGTGGGTAGATAAGAATTTGCAAAAATTAAGTAAAAATCAATATAAAGAAAGCAAATAAATGCATGGATGTGGTCTAAGTTACTACGTGTGTGAGAACCGTGTAAGCCATTTAAGCAAAATCTCTCAACACTTTCCATCTTACTATTGATTTTTCCTAAACTTGAAGATTCTGATGACCAAGACAAGACTATGACATTCTTGAGACTACCTCTTTATAAGGAGCAGCAACTGAATTGTCTCAAAATTCAAGTAGAAAACAATATGGTTGTCAAAGTGTACGGAGTACCTATGGTTTGAAACAGTTGATATTGATCTCTTCAAGGGAGAGGTTCCTTTTATTCAAGATGGTGATTTTACCCTTTATGGTTAGTTACATCACCCCTTTACTATTTCTCCACGTATTTTTATTGTAGCTATGAATTTTTATGAATTTCATATAACGGATTTTAAATAATAGCTATTATCATCTTGTTGTGTTTGATTTTAACTCATGATGTCCATTATGAGTTTCACCAATTAGTTCATGATATCTTCTTTTCATCCTTTTAATTTTTTATTTTTCAGCGGGATTTGCCAATAGGCATTATTGGAAGCCTCTTAGTATTGGTGCAAATGCTGGACTTACAACAACACTCCTTGTTGCCTCTATGTTCCTATTGGCGTGACATAATTTCTTTCTGATGAGCCGTCTCGGTTATATCTTGGGCTCGACAGGTATGTTTTTGCTAAAGTTCACCCCAGACGCGACACACTTAGTAATTCTTAGATTTGGGTTGGTTGTGTTGCCAGTATTATGGCTGGTATCCTCGGAGGAGAAGACACCTATACGGCTTTTAACGAACTTATGGCTTTTCTTGTTTTTTCAAAATTAATGTTTGACTATCAATAGTTTGTAAATTACTTTAATTTTCTTACTCCATAATTGGTGATTGTTGACATGCATCAATTATGGAGTTGAAAGTGACAACATTTGGTTGCATTCCTTGCTCTATCATTACAATAAGCAACATAATAGAAGACTCCACTAAATCATTTTTGCATGGTGCATCTTTGATTGCTTTATAAAAGAACATCGACATCCAATCGCGATTTCCTGAATTCTCGATAAACATTCATTGCTTCTTGGAACATTTTGCTTTTCATGTACACGTCGATCATTTTAGAATAAGTTAGTATAGTTGGATATATGTTTCGCGCCTTCGTCTCTTCAAATAGTTTTCTAACTTCAACATACATGTCATCCCTTTCGTACCTGGACAACAGAGTATTGCATGTTACAACGTCTATTTTGATTCCACATATATCCATCTCCTTGCACTTATTAATTGCTTCATCAAAACAGAAGTCGTAATATAGAATGATATGTTGTCAAGGTATGGATGGCAGGAAATGTATGTTGAAGTTAGAAGACTATTTAAAGAGACGAAGGCGCAAAACATATATCCAAATCCGCTAACGTACTCTTCTATGATCGACGTGTACATGACATGGGAATTGTTTCAGGAAGAAATGAATATTTATCGAGAATTCATGAAGTCGCGCTTGGAAGCCGGTGTTGTGTTTTATAGTGCAATTATAGTTCCACTATGTGAAAAATGGTTCAGTTGAGTACTATATTATATTGCTTATTAAACTGATAGATAAAAGAATCAAGGCAAATGTGGTCATTTTCAACTCCATAATTGATACATGTCAACAATCGCCAACTTTGGAGTATGAAAATCATTGTTTCTTTGCAAACTATGTAGTATTCAATTGACCAATCGTCTATTACAGTTATTGATGTGCATTTCAAACTAAGTCAGGTGACGACTTGACATTTTCCAATATGCTTGTTATGTATGATAATCTAAATAATTCTCAACCTACTAGTCCATCACATAATAATCCAGCTTCTGGCCATTAGATCGATGGAAGTTATGTAGCACCAATTGATTAAATATGTGTATGGTTTCTGATATATCTCAGTGTTCAACACCATTACATTTGAATTTTTTTAATAGATTTTTTAAAATGATTTATTAGTATTAGTATATTGCATTTGATATTAGTGTTTGTGCACGTATTTCATATAATACGAGTCACTTGTTTCTTTTTAAAATTTATTTGGCATAAAATAATACGAGTAACATTCTTAAAATTTCATACTCAAACAGATTTCCTTCTTGAACCAGAAGTTCGCAAATTATCAGGAAACACTGCAATTCCTATGAATTACTCAACTAAAAAATATTCATATAATTAATTTTAATAATTGTATTATAACTATAAAATTATCAATAATTGAGTAATGTTGTATTATTATTCATCAGGTCGAAAATCAATCAACAACACTCAAAACATCTCAATAGAGTTTTTTTTATCATTTTATTATATACTCATAATTTATTAAAGGTTTATATATATATATTTATATATATATATATATATATATATATATATATATATATATATATATATATCAACAGAGTTCTTATAGAACTCTAACAACTCTACCACAATGCATAAATTTCAAAAATGACCCTAGAGTACTAGAGTACTCAAAAGTTTGACTCATTATTGTTCAAAAATAACACAAAGGTAACAAAAAGGTCGTTGACACTAAAATTGCTGAGATTCACAGTCGTACGGCCAAATAACAACAAAAGTCATCATATTTAGACAAAAACTTCTCATTCAATATACAGAAATCAGATTAGACAAAAGTGGAATAAAAAACATAAAATAGTAGGATAAAACAATATAAAAAGTATTTAAATAAAAAATAAAAAACAGTGGAAATGAGAAATTAGAGAATATGAAAAAGAAAGAACATAAGAGATATGAGATTAGAGAAGAAAATTGTTATAAAGCATAATTGGGAGAGAAAATAATAACGTAAAAACGAGAAGCTTAAAACGAAAGAACATAAGAGAGATTTGAAAAGGTTGATACTAAAACCCTAAGTTTCAGTAAGAGAATATTTGTAAGGTTAATGCATAATGAAAAAAAGTGATGAATTTATAGAATTTAGTTTATGTGAAGGCATTGTTATGCTTTTGCTAAAATCTTATGTATGAAGAATCTAAAATGGATTGAAATCGTAATTGGGGATGCAAAATACACAAACTTTTAAAAATATTTTGTTGTTTATTAGGTAACAAAAGGCAATTTAATAAATCAAGCATTTTAATTAATGGTGTTAATGAAACAAAATTGATACTTAAAATTAATTTTTAGTAGAGAGAGATTTTAGGAGACTTTCACCAATAATTCTAAAGTAGTTCGATAACGTAATTAAATTGATGAAAAAAGAACCTATATAAATCGAGCAAACTAATATCATTAATTACATTTGTTTTTTGCGCGAGTGACAGGAAAATACTAGAAAGTAATAAGAGATATGTATCTTATACAGGCACACACATGGACATCTAATGAAATATGTTGACACTAATAAATCATTTTAAAATATAATAAAAAAACTAAATGTAATGGTGTTGAACAACGAGAGATGTCAGATCCTAGGCACACATTCAATCAATTATGCTACATAGATTTTATCGATCTAAAAGCCAAGAGCTCGATAATTATGTAATTCACCAACATGTTGAGAATAATATAAAACATTATGCAGAAGAAAAAAATTGAAAAAATGACAGGTGGTCACCCGACTTAGTCTAAAAAGCGCCATCAATAAGGGTAACAGGCAATTGTTCAATTGGATACTCAATGTTTATTGTAGCAATTATGGAGTTGAAACTGACAACATTAGACTTTATTTTCACATTCTAATAAGTTGTATCAGAAGCACTGGATCTCCTTCAATCAAAAAATGCAGTTTCAATTTTCAAGGTGGGAAAAGTTGTTATTTCCGTTATCCTCACTCCCGTATCATTCCTTATTTCCTTCTGAATTATTTTCATGGCTAATTCGTCAAAAAATCGTCCAAAATTACTTTTTAATAATTGTAAGTGTGGAGTACGATAGTTGGGAATGTCTGGAAAAAATTAGGGTATAACAATTACCCCTATTTAATTACTTTTAACTAGAGAATATGAAAGACGAAAGTAATATAAATAAATTGGAATGAAATGAGTCTTGGTAAATGCCTTATTTGAGAATGGAAGTTGCAGGGTAGACTCACTAGGGATTAACTAAGGTAATTTGTGAAGATGGTCCACTAGAAAGATTTTCAAGAGAAACTTATTAGGGAGAACATTCCCTAAGGATACTTCAAAAAGGGGTGAGTTATGGCAATCATCAGATTCCAATTGTTGAATCCCATAAATCCTCGAAACGAAATAAATGACATCTAGGAATCCTCGGATAATAAAAAAATGAGGTTTAGAAATCCTCATAACAAAACGAGATAACATTTGGCAATCCTCGGATTCATAAAAGGTGAATTTTGGAAATCTTTAGAACAAAAGGAGATAATATCTAGCAATCCTCGGATTACAAAAAAAGTGAGTTCTGGAAATCTTCATATCAAAATGAGCTAACCCATTTGAATTGATCCATTTAATCAACAAATAAATCTAATAAATACATTGCTAAAAGATAATAACAAATCTAATTGAATCACAATCAGAAAAATATGCTCATAACAACATCCATCATGGTCTACTGACAAGGGTCAGTTGTTGCACACATGCTGGAACAACTGGTCCCACCTATGTCATTTCTTCACCAAAACATCTTGACAGGGTCGGCCTTGGGTCAGGGCAACCAAAACAACAACCCAGGGCCTAAAAAAAATAGGGCCTCTGAAATTTAGGCGGTGGACTTTAGTAATACATGATAAGTATTTTTATGACAATGTTCTCCCTGTGAGTGCAACTTTCCAATTAGGTGTATTTTGAATGATGTCAAAATTACCGTTAGCGTTTATGTACATTGGACGATATAATCTGAGTCTAGCTCTGCATTTTAGCATTAGGGAGCATGACAACATGTTAAAAAGATTCATGCATCAAGAAATGGTTTTATATGCATCAAAAACCTATTTTTATGTGAAAAACTGTCTATAGGTCGACACATAAGCTTAATAGGTCGACACATAGAAGTGAAACTCCTCTACAGGTCGACACATACGCATTATAGGTCGACACATAGAAGAAAATTTCTTCTGCAGGTTAACACATACATTCTATATGTCAGCTCATGTGCTACATTATTTAAGCTTGTACGCTCTGTTAGATGTGTCGCCTCTACAGGTCGACACATGACTTGTATAGGTCGGCACATGACTTTCATAGGTCGACCTATGCATCAAAAATATTGAAAAATTGCATTGTTTTACATTCCTTTTGCATTCCAACCAATGTGGGACTATCACCCACACTACTCGCACTCGTTACATTCTCAACACTCCCCCTAAAGTGTGAGTCCACAATGCTCCCCCTCAAGTGAAGACTCTTCTTACTTCCACAAACTCTTATACCGCATGGAACGTTTCTTACTCACCACCTTTATAGTGTCGTTGACACTCTTGTAGATGCTCAAGTCTCCACATTTCCAACCAACGTGAGACTATTACCCGCTACACTCACGTTTGCTACATTTTTAACTATATATGTATATATATATATATATATATATATATATATATATGTGTGTGTGTGTGTGTGTGTGTGTGTGTGTGTGTGTATAAAGCGGCAAAATTTAAGATTAGTTGCTTAGTTTTTTAATTGGAATACATTTTATTACTAGTTCTGGACCTAAAAAATCTGACTTTACATCTTGTACACTCCATGTTATTTTGCATAATATAATCAATCCAAAAAAAACATTAATATTTCCTTTTATTTTGTAAATCTTTACAACAAATACTACTTCCACTTTTTTTTCTTCAAATTATTTTTTATTATAATATCAACGTAATATATTTTACTACTATAATCTTATTTATTGACTTTTATTCTTTTTAACTACTCTGCTAATTAAAAAAATAATAATATAATTTTGCTAAACAATACTAATTTTATTATTGAATCAAAATAAATAATTGTTTTTAACAAATATGCATAACTCAAATAAGACATTCATGTTTTATGAAATAGAAAAATTATAATTATTGATTTATTAATAATAATCTTACCTATTTATTGCAAAGAAAAAACAGATAAAATGTAACAATAAATAATTGATAGAATTATATAAAAGCAAAAAATAACAATAATTAGAAGACAAAAAAGAGTACACATTTAATCAAGTAGTTCAATGATTGTAATAATAAAATAAAAAGAAAGTAATTGATAATCATATGTTTTAAAAAAAAAAATCATATGCTCAACAAATATTTAATTATAATCATACTAAACATTAATTTATTTTGAAGTGGGTAGATAAGAATTTGCAAAAATTAAGTAAAAATCAATATAAAGAAAGCAAATAAATGCATGGATGTGGTCTAAGTTACTACGTGTGTGAGAACCGTGTAAGCCATTTAAGCAAAATCTCTCAACACTTTCCATCTTACTATTGATTTTTCCTAAACTTGAAGATTCTGATGACCAAGACATGACTATGACATTCTTGAGACTACCTCTTTATAAGGAGCAGCAACTGAATTGTCTCAAAATTCAAGTAGAAAACAATATGGTTGTTAAAGTGTACGGAGTACCTATGGTTTGAAACAGTTGATATTGATCTCTTCAAGGGAGAGGTTCCTTTTATTCAAGATGGCGATTTTACCCTTTATGGTTAGTTACATCACCCCTTTACTATTTCTCCACGTATTTTTATTGTAGCTATGAATTTTTATGAATTTCATATAACGGATTTTAAATAATAGCAATTATCATCTTGTTGTGTTTGATTTAAACTCATGATGTCCATTATGAGTTTCACCAATTAGTTCATGATATCTTCTTTTCATCCTTTTAATTTTTTATTTTTCAGCGGGATTTGCCAATAGGCATTATTGGAAGCCTCTTAGTATTGGTGCAAATGCTGGACTTACAACAACACTCCTTGTTGCCTCTATGTTCCTAATGGCGTGACATAATTTCTTTCTGATGAGCCGTCTCGGTTATATCTTGGGCTCGACAGGTATGTTTTTGCTAAAGTTCACCCCAGACGCGACACACTTATTAATTCTTAGATTTGGGCTGGTTGTGTTGCCAGTATTATGGCTGGTATCCTCGGAGGAGAAGACCCCTATACGGCTTTTAACGAACTTATGGCTTTTCTTTTTTTTTCAAAATTAATGTTTGACTATCAATAGTTTGTAAATTACTTTAATTTTCTTACTCCATAATTGGTGATTGTTGACATGCATCAATTATGGAGTTGAAAGTGACAACATTTGGTTGCATTCCTTGCTCTATCATTACAATAAGCAACATAATAGAAGACTCCACTAAATCATTTTTGCATGGTGCATCTATGATTGCTTTATAAAAGAACATCGACTTCCAATCGCGATTTCCTGAATTCTCGATAAACAATCATCGCTTCTTGGAACATTTTGCTTTTCATGTACACGTCGATCATTTTAGAATAAGTTAGTATAGTTGGATATATGTTTCGCGCCTTCGTCTCTTCAAATAGTTTTCTAACTTCAACATACATGTCATCCCTTTCGTACCTGGACAACAGAGTATTGCATGTTACAATGTCTATTTTGATTCCACATATATCCATCTCCTTGCACTTATTAATTGCTTCATCAAAACAGAAGTCGTAATATAGAATGATATGTTGTCAAGGTATGGATGGCAGGAAATGTATGTTGAAGTTAGAAGACTATTTAAAGAGACGAAGGCGCAAAACATATATCCAAATCCGCTAACGTACTCTTCTATGATCGACGTGTACATGACATGGGAATTGTTCCAGGAAGAAATGAATATTTATCGAGAATTCATGAAGTCGCGCTTGGAAGCCGGTGTTGTGTTTTATAGTGCAATTATAGTTCCACTATGTGCAAAATGGTTCAGTTGAGTACTCTATTATATTGCTTATTAAAATGATAGATAAAAGAATCGAGGTAAATGTGGTCATTTTCAACTCCATAATTGATACATGTCAACAATCGCCAACTTTGGAGTATGAAAATCATTGTTTCTTTGTAAACTATGTAGTATTCAATTGACCAATCGTCTATTACAGTTATTGATGTGCATTTCAAACTAAGTCAGGTGACGACTTGACATTTTTCAATATGCTTGTTATGTATGATGATCTAAATAATTCTCAACCTACTAGTCCATCACATAATAATCCAGCTTCTGGCCATTAGATCGATGGAAGTTATGTAGCACCAATTGATTAAATATGTGTATGGTTTCTGATATATCTCAGTGTTCAACACCATTACATTTGAATTTTTTTAATAGATTTTTTAAAATGATTTATTAGTATTAGTATATTGCATTTGTTATTAGTGTTTGTGCAAGTATTTCATATAATACGAGTCACTTGTTACTTTTTAAAATTTATTTGGCATAAAATAATACGAGTAACATTCTTAAAATTTCATACTCCAACAGATTTCCTTCTTGAACCAGAAGTTCGCAAATTATCAGGAAACACTGCAATTCCTATGAATTACTCAACTAAAAAATATTCATATAATTAATTTTAATAATTGTATTATAACTATAAAATTATCAATAATTGAGTAACGTTGTATTATTATTCATCAGGTCGAAAATCAATCAACAACACTCAAAACATCTCAATAGAGTTTTTTTTATCATTTTATTCTATACTCATAATTTATTAAAGGTTTATATATATATATATATATATATATATATATATATATATATATATATATATATATATCAACAGTGTTCTTATAGAACTCTAACAACTCTACCACAAAGCATAAATTTCAAAAATGACCCTAGAGTACTAGAGTACTCAAAAGTTTGACTCATTATTGTTCAAAAATAACACAAAGGTAACAAAAAGGTCGTTGACACTAAAATTGATGAGATTCACAGTCGTACGGCCAAATAACAACAAAAGTCATCATATTTAGACAAAAACTTCTCATTCAATATACAGAAATCAGATTAGACAAAAGTGGAATAAAAAACATAAAATAGTAGGATAAAACAATATAAAAAGTATTTAAATAAAAAATAAAAAACAGGGGAAATGAGAAATTAGAGAATATGAAAAAGAAAGAACATAAGAGATATGAGATTAGAGAAGAAAATTGTTATAAAGCATAATTGGGAGAGAAAATAATAACGTAAAAACGAGAAGCTTAAAACGAAAGAACATAAGAGAGATTTGAGAAGGTTGATACTAAAACCCTAAGTTTCAGTAAGAGAATATTTGTAAGGTTAATGCATATTGAAAAAAGTGATGAATTTATAGAATTTGGTTTATGTGAAGGCATTGTTATGCTTTTGCTAAAATCTTATGTATGAAGAATCTAAAATGGATTGAAATCGTAATTGGGGGTGCAAAATACACAAACTTATAAAAATATTTTGTTGTTTATTAGGTAACAAAAGGAAATTTAATAAATCAAGCATTTTTATTAATAGTGTTAATGAAACAAAATTGATACTTAAAATTAATTTTTAGTAGAGAGAGATTTTAGGAGACTTTCACCAATAATTCTAAAGTAGTTCGATAAAGTAATTAAATTGATGAAAAAAGAACCTTTATAAATCGAGCAAACTAATATCATTAATTAAATTTGTTTTTTGTGCCAGTGACAGGGAAATACTAGAAAGTAATAAGAGATATGTATCTTATACAGGCACAAACATGGACATCGAATGAAATATGTTGACACTAATAAATCATTTTAAAATATAATAAAAAAACTAAATGTAATGGTGTTGAACAACGAGAGATGTCAGATCCTAGGCACACATTCAATCAATTATGCTACATAGATTTTATCGATCTAATAGCCAAGAGCTCGATAATTATGTGATTGACCAACATGTTGAGAATAATATAAAATATCATGCAGAAGAAAAAAAATTGGAAAAATGACAGGTGGTCACCCGACTTAGTCTAAAAAGCGCCATCAATAAGCGTAACCGACAATTGTTCAATTGGATACTCAATGTTTATTGTAGCAATTATGGAGTTGAAACTGACAACATTAGACTTTATTTTTACATTCTAATAAGTTGTATCAGAAGCACTAGATCTCCTTCAATCAATAAATGCAGTTTCAATTTTCAAGGTGGAAAAAGTTGTTATTTCCGTTATCCTCACTCCCGTATCATTCCTTATTTCCTTCTGAATCATTTTCATGGCTAATTCGTAAAAAATTATAACACCAGTATATTCCAAGTTAACTGGATTCAACGATCATTGGGTCATGTGTAACACCCTATTTCCCGAATCAAAAATTAATACAATAATTCAACGAATATTTTCAACCAAAGGGTGTCGCACATTCTCAAATTAAACACATGTTAATAAATTAAACAACTTGCAGTTGAAAAATGGAACATTCAAAAACACCTTCACATAGTCTCATCAAATGAAATTATTAGAATAGCATTATTATTAAAAAGAACACAATAATTCTCCAAAGAAAAGAAATAATGTCGCATCCCTTATATTACAATATCTGAACGACACGAAATTTACTGGATAAAACGGAAAACAAACAAGAAAGCAATGACCACCATTTTGCAACACAACCACACTACATTCTACCTGTATTTGCAACATGGACACAAAAGCCACGTACAAACAAAAAAGGGGGTGGGAATAATCCTTACAAATGTTTGAGGTGAAAGTAAATAATGTTACAACTATAAAATACATAGATCATTCTCACACAACAACAAAAATAGAATTTATAATGCAAATGCGAAATGTACCAACTTCTCCTCCAATATGCATGTGGTGTCGGGATTTTGGGCATCAGAGCTGTGTTACTGATTTATCCCTGTCTTCGGTTCTTCTTTGAACCGTGTCCCTCTCTGGACATGAGAACGTCATAATTCCTCTCTAAAATGGTGGAGGTTTTTATAAGGTGATGAAATATGACGGTGGTTTGTTTGAATTTCCTCCCTTTTGCATTCTCACTTAGGTGTCATATTTATAATGGGGTTTTAGGGTTAAAATTGGATAAACTAGAATTTGGTTATTAGTGGAACAGTGATAGCAAATGTTAGTGAAATTGTGTAAATGGTAGTGGAATTGTATGTAATTGTAATGCTAGAGAGAGAGAGAGAGAGAGAGAGAGAGAGAGAGAGATTTTTTCATTTTTTGGCCTTTTGACTTTAAAAGAAACATGAAATAAAAATTTGCTTACCAAATAAGTAAATGACAATTTACTAAATTGGTGAAAAATAGTACTAAAGGTATTTGAAATTATGGTCAAAATGGAAAAATGGATGATGATTAACAAATAACCTATTATTGAAAAATGCAAAGATAAAAATGGACGATAAAATAATAAAATGTGATGAAAATGAAAAATGAAAATGTTTGGACAAAATTAGGGTACAACACTTGCCCTTATTTAATTATTTTTAATTAGAGAATACTAATGACGAAAGTCATGAAAATAAATTGGAATGAAATAAGTCTTGATAAATACCTTATTTGGGAATGGAACTTGCAAGGTAGACTCACTATAGATTACCTGAGGTAATTTGTGAAGAAGGTCCTCTAGGAAGATTTTCAAGAGAAACTTATTGGGAGAACATTCTCGAGGGATACTTCAAAAGGGGTGAGTTCTGTCAATCCTCGGATTCAAATGTGTCAGTTCCAGAAAATCTTTGGAAAGAAATAAATGACATTTGATAATCCTCAAATTCAAAAAGAGTGAGTTTTAGAAATCCTCAACAAAACGAGATAACATTCGACAATCTTCGGATTCAAAAAAGGTGAATTTTAGGAATCCTTAAAATAAAAGGAGATAACGTTAAACAATCTTCGAATTCAAAAAAAGAGTGTTCTGGAAATCCTCATATCAAAATGAGCTAACATCTAGCAAACATTGAATTCAAAAAATGTGAATTCTAGAAATCCTCAGAACAAAATGAGATAACATTAGGCAATCCTCATATTCAAAAAAAAAAGTGAGTTCTGCAAATTGCGGTGAGGAGAAGAACCAGCGATAAGGTGGTCGCGTCACCGACGAAAATCGCTCGCTACACGGGCCAACCGATAAAAGAAAATAGACGATCTCGAGGAAGAGAACAGAGAGCTAAGAGAAGAAATCGACACTCTGAAGGAAGATCTGAAAAAACTTCACAGTGACATGCAATCCCTGGCAATAGCTCAGAGGCAACAACAAAGAACTGTGATTTCAGAGATCACATCTACGCCCATAGTGGAAAAATATGATCCGCTGGATTTTGCTCAAGCTGGATTTTATGCTTAAGCTGGATTTTGAACGAGCATATGATTGTGTGAACTGGGAGTTCTTGATCTCTTTGCTACAGGCGTCTGGTTTTGGGGAGAAATGGATTGGTTGGTTGAAGGGAACTGTTTTCAATAGCAGTTTGTCATTTCTAGTAAATGGTGGCACAACTTCGGATTTCAGAGCCACGAAAGGACTGCGGCAAGGGGATCCATTATCTCCTTTTCTGTTTACTCTGGTTGTGGAAGGCCTCGCCTTGTTAGTTCCTAGAAGCAGTATGATGGGGAAGTTGACTGTTATAATCTGCTTCAATTCGCGGACGACACAATGCTGTTGTGTGACTCCACTTAGGATAATCTTTGGGGTTTGAAGTTCATTATTCGCGGTTTTAAATTGGTTTCTGGTCTCAGAGTTAACGCTTGAAAGAGAAGCATTATTGGGCTAAATGTGAGCTCTGACTTTATTTCTGCTTCTTCGCAATTCCTCACCTGCAGGGTCGGTTCTCTTCCTTTCAAGTTTCTGGGTATCACAATAGGGGGAAATCACAGAGTTGTTACGTTTTGGAAATCAACTATAAATGTGTTCAAAGCGAGACTTTCCACGTGGAAAAGTAAGTTATTATCGATGTGTGGGAGAGTCACCCTCTTAAACTCGGTATTGGCTAATCTGTCAATCCATATGTTTTCTTTTTATCGGGCGCCTATAGCGGTTTTAAAGGAAATTATTGCCATTCAACGGAAGTTTTTATGGGCAGGCTCAGCGGACAAAACTACGATGAATTGGGTGCGTTGGAAGGGGGTTTGTTGAGATAAAGACAAATAGGAGCTTGGTATTCGTGATATCTGGATCTTCAACAAGGCTTTAATGACAAAATGGTTATGGCGTTTATCGAAGGAAAAGGATGCATTATGGAGTGGAATTATCAGAGAAAGATATGGAGATGTTATTGTGGAGTTATCTAGTAGGGAGGTTTCGTTTGATAGAAAAGGGCTTTCTCTTTGGTGGCGTGATCTCCTTAAGCTTAGGGATGATTCTGGTGCTGGTAGTTTTGTAAACGGGCGGTGCACAGTTTTGGGAAATGGAGAGTCAACTCTTTTTTGGAAGAACATATGGGTGGGTTCTGACCCGTTGATGTCGTCCTTTCCTGGCTTTTACGAAATGGCTCTGGAGAAGAATTTATTAGTTTCTGAAGCAGGGTTTTGGGAGGGATTACAGTGGTCTTGGAATCATTTTGAGTTTTTTGTTGGGCGATCATTTCGATCTTTGTAGGAGCGTCAGGAGTGGGAGGAATTGCTCGCGGTTTTGGCCACGAATCAGCCTGAGAAGGAGAGACAGGACGCTGTTATTTGGAAATGGGATGACAACAACAATTTCACTGTGAATTCTGTTTACTGCAGGTGTTTGGAGTTTGTTCCGTCACTTGGTTGGTTAAGTGCCACAACCCCTGCCTTATCTATTTTGTGGAACTCTGCTCCTCCGTTGAAAGTAAAAATTTTCGGATGGCGTTTGTAATATCTCATTAATAACCATAATTTAAAAAAAAATATATTCTCCACCGATAATACTAATAGACGAATGAGTTTACGTAATTCTAATATTAAATGTTTTTTTCTTGTTGAATTTTATACTAATATCAAATGTTATGTCGTGTTGATGAATTTTATTAGATATTATATGATGTGTTTCATTAAATTTGAATGTTAAAAATGAGTATGCTTGCATTGTGTTGTGTTACATTTTTTTAAACCGACAAAAAAGATTCATTAAAAAATATATATTTTATTTGAAACACAACCCGCGAACCCAACTCCTAAATGAACTGGTCGGTTTGGGTTAGATTTGACAATAAAATCGTGGGTTGGACGGAAAACCCAGCCTAATAAAATTTGAATGAGTTAAGTAACGGATTTGGTACCGGATTAGGCCAAATCAAATCCAATCCGACCTGCATACACCCTTAGTAGAGATTACATGTCAACTAAGTTGTTCTAACAAATAATATTTTAAAATGTGCATGAAGAATTCATCCAATTAAAAATAATATTAAATACACGGTTGTTTTACATTATATATTTTAAATTTAGTTATAAATTTGGTCCAATTATTTCACCTCATTCGTAAAATTAGTTCTTGTATTTTAAATTAAAAACAATTTAATTTTTTTCTTAAAATTTTATATTTAAAACTGATGACATATCCATTTTAAATTACATCTCATTAGTGAAACATGAATAATTATCGTATACGAATCTTTGTAGAATTTTAAAGATTAAAAATAAAAGTAACACATCATTAAAAGAAACACGCCATCAATTATATGTGCAAAAATGTGAGAATACTTTTATAAAAATTCCATGTAACCCTGAATAATGATCATCATCATAATATAAAATAGAAATATTAGTTACGAGGATACACGTGCAAATGATACGGGTGCAAGGATACAAAGGTTACTTGGATATTGTTCTGCTCCGATCAAATTGACCTCGGCCAACTACCATGAAAGAATAGTAATCTTTTTCAGAATTATTTTGATATACGAGAACCACCCTGATAACGAGTAGAGGAGATTCGAGCCTTAAGTGGATCCAACGACTCTCCGCAATTTAATCATAACAAATATCAAGTTTATTATCTCGTCTCTCTATATATAGAGAAGACATCAAATTCAGGTGAGGTGTTTCAAACTCAATTTCAATTCATTCTTCTTTCTCACATACCGACTTGAGTATTCGAGTGCTAACAATGCAAGACAACCCCTTCTCCACTGCGCCAGAAGCACAGATCCACTATCACTTCTTATCGCCACTCCATTTCTGGTCCGGAACGAAACAATGGCGCCATCTGTGGGAATCGACTTCGGATTCCTGCATTTTCCATAATTTCACGTTCGCTCTCTTATTTATTAGTTAGTAACCTCCTTAGGTCAGCAAATCAAGAGCATTTAAAATCGAACACGATGATTTGTCGCGTTCGATATAATTGAGCATCATTTCAACTTTGATTCCTCAAATTTCCATATCTCTTATTCTTACGATTCCAAATGATGGTTGGATCCAAAGCTACTCGTTATGCTAATGCTCGAGAAACGGTCACCGCTACTGCAGCTCAAGCAGATATCAAACAACCACCTCTACCTCCACCTCCCTAGCAAAACATCGTGAATCTAGAAGTGGAGATTTCGTTGCATCTAGATATAATACAAACTTCTCAGGTATCTGGATATGTCCAATTGCCTCATATTGGACCTCTAATTCCACCTCTAGTTGCACAAGCTTCTGAACAACATGTACAACATCGTTCGACAACATAATTCGCCAGCAATAGAGGACAAATTGTAGTTCCTCGAAGAAAGCCTCCACAACTGTCCAACACAAGGAAACACTATTCCAGAGGCAATATATAGGAGAACTCATATCTTCGTCTTTAAGTCGTCCGAATCGAATAAATACGAAGCTCTTAAATTAAGAAATTAGCATATGAGCATGAAAAATCAAATTATTTCCCAAAGCCTCGAGGGAGACTCAGGCAGCCATGCTCCTCCCTTGGATTGAGCAGAAAACTAGCCAGTGAAGGTTTAGTAGAAGCATTCATTGTGAACTAGGATTTTAGAAAGCAGAATACCAAAATCCATAGAGAAGTTGCCCAAGCTAGGTGAGTATGATGGGAATGAAGATCAATGCGAGCACGTGCAACTCGTCAAAGATCGGCTGTACTACTCAAATGGTGACGAAGTGTCCAAATGCAAGTTGTTTTCCTTGACCTTGGTCGGACCGGCAGACTATGGTTCAATAGTTTTCCAGATGAGAGCAATAAATCATGGAGTGATTTCTATGAGGGATTCTATGCACTTTACTGTCCGGAAAAAATGGTTTGTGATTGGAGCCGCTTTGAGGGGGATTATCCTAGGAAAGAAGGAAAGCATGCAATCTTAGATTGACCGTTATACGCAAGTTACCGTTGAAGTCGGGGGAGCCGGAGAAGGCCTTAAGTGTTAGATTTTCGAAAAATGGCCTTTTGAGGGAGAATCCCATTAGGTCGAAGATAAGAAGGAAGAAAGTGAGAACCACTCAAGAGATGTTAAACATGGTTAGGTCTTACATGATCTTGAAGGAAAAACTAAATACACAATTCGAAAATCCCGCTTCCCCCGAGACCAAGTCCAGCCGCCCGACATCGAAGGAATCTCACAGGTAGAAGGACGAGTCCGATCAAAATATGTATTGCCGATAAGAAAAGTACACTCCTCTGACTGTTTCTCGAAAGAATATCTCCTAAGATTGCGCTAACACAGAATTCCAGAAGGGAGGGATCTGACCCCATTACCCTATCAGAGAGACATCTCAGATTGACAAGTCAAAGTACTTCTGCTTTCATAAAGTTCGCAACCATAACATCGACAAGTGCATCCAGTTAAAGGATGCCATTGAAAGGTTGATCAAGAGGGGCCGGCTGATCGAGTACGTGAAAATAGGGAAAAGAGAGAGGGAAGAATCTCCCAAAGGTAAATCTCCCTCAAAGACTTCAGATGTCGGGACCAGTGGTAAGAGCAAAGAGGCCAGCAAAGGGTAGTGCTCGTATATCGCCCCCATCGTGGAGGAGCACCCCAGGAAAATCTCTCCTCCAAAGGAACCATGAAGAGAAAAATCACTAATATGTTGGCCTTCCACAAGAAGGATGATGGTATGTTGACAAAGACACCTGATCGACCCATGTTGGAGTTTCGGGACTCAGAGATGGTAGGAAGCATTCACAATAAAATTGACCCTGGTGATCATGGTTACATTCGTACATTTTGATGTCTCTCGGATTTGATTGACGATGGAAGCTCCTGTGTATTATGTACTATGTGTTGTTCGAGAAGACGGGCCTTGAAACAAGCGGTTTATGGCCATATGAAGGCTCTAAATTACAGGCATTCATTGGAACAACCACTCATCCATGGGGATACGTTAAGATGATGGTATCAGTAGGCGACGCGAGGGACGTCCTTGCAGTCAATTCGCAATTCCTCGTCATCCCATGCAGGAGCGTTTATAACTGCATACTAGGAAGGCCTTTTGTAACCACTCTGGACGTTGTAGAATCACTGATGCATCTCAAACTTAAGTATCATAACCTTCAGGGAGAGCCGATAACCATCAGCACTGATATCGAAAACGCAAAAAGAATCTATCAGACACTCTATAAGACCAAGGAGAAAGTGTGGCTATGGAGATTAATGTATCTTCCCTCATCGGTCAGCTCAGCAGGATAAACAAGTCCCTCAAGAAGTGGCTAGAGCAACAAAGGTGAACTAGAAGAATAAGCGACGGCTAACCAACTTGGATATGTTTTCTTTTCCATTTGTATTAAATGTTGTGATTATATAATCATTCTCCTTATACGGGTGTTGTCCCAAGTTATTTGCACATTGATAAGTGCAAATTGTAGCTATTTTTGTATATAAGTTTGTTGCACTTATCGATACTTTTTGTTAATATCGTTCGAATAAACTCCACTTTGTTTGTAAATACGTTTACTTTACGTTATAGTGTATATATTGCGTTATTGTGTAAATATCATTGAGTTTAATTATTTTCCATTTATTTTTGCAAGTATTCAAGCAAGGATATCTTGTCATATTCATAAAGAGTATTGAATAAGATTCTCAACGCTTCGAACCGGGCAAAAAACGGAGTTACGGTTCGAAAGTTATGGCCGAAACAAGAAAACAGAAAATGTTGTCTGTCTGCTCTCGCCCCGTGCTCGCGGGGCGAGGCAAAAGCGAGCCAGACAGACAAAAATGAGTAAAAATTCCAGAATAAGCCGCCTTAGCTCGCCGGGTGAACCAGAACTTCGCCGAGCGAATCTGGACGGACAGAAACCTCATTTAAGGGCTAAAAACAATTTTTTTAGAGACTGGTTAGGTAATATTTGTTCCCAATGCATCAAACTTTCATCTTTTGGTAGATTTAGCTTGAAAACGACATTGGAGCTTGCATATGGATGATCCGGAGTGGATTGATCATCGATTGGCGCTAACAAACCGTGAGATTTTTGGTTCATTTCTCTTCTTCTTTGTGTATTCTTCATTTGTTGGGTTTTATATATATCAACAGAGTTCTCATAGAACTCTAACAACTCTACCACAATGCATAAATTTCAAAAATGACCCTAGAGTACTAGAGTACTCAAAAGTTTGACTCATTCTTGTTCAAAAATAACACAAAGGTAACAAAAAGGTCGTTGACACTAAAATTGGTGAGATTCACAGTCGTACGGCCAAATAACAACAAAAGTCATCATATTTAGACAAAAACTTCTCATTCAATATACAGAAATCAGATTAGACAAAAGTGGAAAAAAAACATAAAATAGTAGGATAAAACAATATAAAAAGTATTTAAATAAAAAATAAAAAACAGAGGAAATGAGAAATTAGATAATATGAAAAAGAAAGAACATAAGAGATATGAGATTAGAGAGAAAAATTGTTATAAAGCATAATTGGGAGAGAAAATAATAACATAAAAACGAGAAGCTTAAAACGAAAGAACATAAGAGAGATTTGAGAAGGTTGCTACTAAAACTCTAAGTTTCAGTAAGAGAATATTTGTAAGGTTAGTGCATAATGAAAAAAAGTGATGAATTTATAGAATTTGGTTTATGTGAAGGCATTGTTATGCTTTTGCTAAAATCTTATGTATGAAGAATCTAAAATGGATTGAAATCGTAATTGGGGATGCAAAATACACAAACTTATAAAAATATTTTGTTGTTTATTAGGTAACAAAAGGCAATTTAATAAATCAAGCATTTTAATTAATGGTGTTAATGAAACAAAATTGATACTTAAAATTAATTTTTAGTAGAGAGAGATTTTAGGAGACTTTCACCAATAATTCTAATATCATTATCTTTTAGTAGAGAGAGATTTTAGGAGACTTTCACCAAAATTGATACATATTTCATTAAATTGATGAAAAATTAACCTATATAAATCGAGCAAACTAATATCATTAATTAAATTTGTTTTTTGCGCCAGTGACAGGAAAATACTAGAAAGTAATAAGAGATATGTATCTTATACAGGCACAAACATGGACATCTAATGAAATATGTTGACACTAATAAATCATTTTAAAATATAATAAAAAAACTAAATGTAATGGTGTTGAACAACGAGAGATGTCAGATCCTAGGCACACATTCAATCAATTATTCTACATAGATTTTATCGATCTAATAGCCAAGAGCTCGATAATTATGTAATTGACCAACATGTTGAGAATAATATAAAACATCGTGCAGAAGCAAAAAAATTGGAAAAATGACAGGTGGTCACCCGACTTAGTCTAAAAAGCGCCATCAATAAGCGTAACAGACAATTGTTCAATTGGATACTCAATGTTTATTGTAGAAATTATGGAGTTGAAACTGACAACATTAGACTTTATTTTCACATTCTAATAAGTTGTATCAGAAGCATTGGATCTCCTCCAATCAAAAAATGCAGTTTCAATTTTCAAGGTGGGAAAGTTGTTATTTCCGTTATTCTCACTCCCGTATCATACCTTATTTCCTTCTGAATCATTTTCATGGCTAATTCGTCCAAAATTCGTCCAAAATAACTTTTTAATAATTGTAAGTGTGGAGTACGATAGTTGGGAATGTCTGGAAAAAATTAGGGTATGACAGTTACCCCGATTTAATTACTTTTAACTAGAGAATATGAAAGACGAAAGTAATATAAATAAATTGGAATGAAATGAGTCTTGGTAAATGCCTTATTTGAGAATGGAAGTTGCAAGGTAGACTCACTAGGGATTAACTAAGGTAATTTGTGAAGATGGTCCACTAGAAAGATTTTCAAGAGAAACTTATTAGGGAGAACATTCCCTAAGGATACTTCAAAAAGGGGTGAGTTATGGCAATCATCAGATTCCAATGGTTGAATCCCATAAATCCTCGAAACGAAATAAATGACATCTAGGAATCCTCGGATAATAAAAAAATGAGTTTTAGAAATCCTCATAACAAAACGAGATAACATTCGGCAATCCTCGGATTCATAAAAGGTGAATTTTGGAAATCTTTAGAACAAAAGGAGATAATATCTAGCAATCCTCGGATTAAAAAAAAAGTGAGTTCTGGAAATCTTCATATCAAAATGAGCTAACCCATTTGAATTGATCCATTTAATCATCAAATAAATCTAATAAATACATCGCTAAAAGATAATAACAAATCTAATTGAATCACAATCAGAAAAATATGCTCATAACAACATCCATCATGGTCTACTGACAAGGGTCAGTTGTTGCACACATGCTAGAACAACTGGTCCCACCTATGTCATTTCTTCACCAAAACATCTTGACAGGGTCGGCCTTGGGTCAGGGCAACCAAAACAACAACCCAGGGCCTAAAAAAAATAGGGCCTCTGAAATTTAGGCGGTGGACTTTAGTAATATATGATAAGTATTTTTATGACAATGTTCTCCCTGTGAGTGCAACTTTCCAATTAGGTGTATTTTGAATGATGTCAAAATTACCGTTAGCGTTTATGTACATTGGACGATATCATCTGAGTCTAGCTCTGCATTTTAGCATTAGGGAGCATGACAACATGTTAAAAACATTCATGCATCAAGAAATGGTTTTATATGCATCAAAAACCTATTTTTATGTGAAAAACTATCTATAGGTCGACACATACGCATTATAGGTCGACACATAGAAGTGAAACTCTTCTACAGGTCGATAAATACGCATTATAGGTCGACACATAGAAGAAAATTTCTTCTGCAGGTTAACACATACATTCTATAGGTTAGCTCATGTGCTACATTATTTAAGCTTGTACGCTCTGTTAGATGTGTCTCCTCTACAGGTCGACACATGACTTGTATAGGTCGGCACATGACTTTCATAGGTCGACCTATGCATCAAAAATATTGAAAAATTGCATTGTTTTCCACTCCTTTTACATTCCAACCAATGTGGGACTATCACCCACACTACTCGCACTCATTACATTCTCAACACTCCCCCTCAAGTGTGAGTCCACAATGCTCCCCCTCAAGTGAAGACTCTTCTTACTTCCACAAACTCTTATACCGCATGGAACGTTTCTTACTCACCACCTTTATGGTGTCGTTGACACTCTTGTAAATGCTCAAGTCTCCACATTTCCAACCAACGTGAGACTATTACCCGCTACACTCACGCTTGCTACATTTTTAACTATATATATAAATATATATATATGTGTGTGTGTGTGTGTGTGTGTATAAAGCGGCAAAATTTAAGATTAGTTGCTTAGTTTTTTAATAGGGATACATTTTATTACTAGTTCTGGACCTAAAAAATCAGACTTGACATCTTGTACACTCCATGTTATTTTGCATAATATAATCAATCCAAAAAAAACATTAATATTTCCTTTTATTTTGTAAATCTTTACAACAAATACTACCACTTTTTTTTCTTCAAATTATTTTTTATTATAATATCAACGTAATATATTTTACTACTATAATCTTATTTATTGACTTTCATTCTTTTTAACTACTCTGCTAATTAAAAAAATAATAATATTATTTTTCTAAACAATACTAATTTTATTATTAAATCAAAATAAATAATTGTTTTTAACAAATATGCATAACTCAAATAAGACATGCATGTTTTATGAAATAGAAAAATTATAATTATTGATTTATTAATAATAATCTTACCTATTTATTACAAAGAAAAAACAGATAAAATGTAACAATAAATAATTGATAGAATTATATAAAAGCAAAAAATAACAATAATTAGAAGAAAAAAAAGAGTACACATTTAATCAAGTAGTTCAATGATTGTAATAATAAAATAAAAAGAAAGTAATTGATAATCATATGTTTTAATTAAAAAATCATATGCTCAACAAATATTTAATTATAATAATACTAAACATTAATTTATTTTGAAGTGGGTAGATAAGAATTTGCAAAAATTAAGTAAAAATCAATATAAAGAAAGCAAATAAATGCATGGATGTGGTCTAAGTTACTACGTGTGTGAGAACCGTGTAAGCCATTTAAGCAAAATCTCTCAACACTTTCCATCTTACTATTGATTTTTCCTAAACTTGAAGATTCTGATGACCAAGACATGACTATGACATTCTTGAGACTACCTCTTTATAAGGAGCAGCAACTGAATTGTCTCAAAATTCAAGTAGAAAACAATATGGTTGTCAAAGTGTACGGAGTACCTATGGTTTGAAACAGTTGATATTGATCTCTTCAAGGGAGAGGTTCCTTTTATTCAAGATGGTGATTTTACCCTTTATGGTTAGTTACATCACCCCTTTACTATTTCTCCACGTATTTTTATTGTAGCTATGAATTTTTATGAATTTCATATAACGGATTTTAAATAATAGCTATTATCATCTTGTTGTGTTTGATTTAAACTCATGATGTCCATTATGAGTTTCACCAATTAGTTCATGATATCTTCTTTTCATCCTTTTAATTTTTGATTTTTCAGCGGGATTTGCCAATAGGCATTATTGGAAGCTTCTTAGTATTGGTGCAAATGCTGGACTTACAACAACACTCCTTGTTGCCTCTATGTTCCTAATGGCGTGACATAATTTCTTTCTGATGAGTCGTCTCGGTTATATCTTGGGTGCGACAGGTATGTTTTTGCTAAAGTTCACCCCAGACGCGACACACTTATTCATTCTTAGATTTGGGCTGGTTGTGTTGCCAGTATTATGGCTGGTATCCTCGGAGGAGAAGACACCTATACGGCTTTTAACGAACTTATGGCTTTCCTTGTTTTTTCAAAATTAATGTTTGACTATCAATAGTTTGTAAATTACTTTAATTTTCTTACTCCATAATTGGTGATTGTTGACATGCATCAATTATGGAGTTGAAAGTTACAACATTTGGTTGCATTCCTTGGTTTATCATTACAATAAGCAACATAATAGAAGACTCCACTAAATCATTTTTGCATAGTGCATCTATGATTGCTTTATAAAAGAACATCGACTTCCAATCGCGATTTCCTGAATTCTCGATAAACATTCATCGCTTCTTGGAACATTTTGCCTTTCATGTACACGTCGATCATTTTTGAATAAGTTAGTATAGTTGGATATATGTTTCGCGCCTTCATCTCTTCAAATAGTTTTCTAACTTCAGCATACATGTCATCCCTTTCGTACCTGGACAACAGAGTATTGCATGTTACAACGTCTATTTTGATTCCACATATATCCATCTCCTTGCACTTATTAATTGCTTCATCAAACCGGAAGTCGTAATATAGAATGATATGTTGACAAGGTATGGATGGCAGGAAATGCATGTTGAAGTTAGAAGACTATTTAAAGAGACGAAGGCGCAAAACATATATCCAAATCCGCTAACGTACTCTTCTATGATCGACGTGTACATGACATGGGAATTGTTTAAGGAAGAAATGAATATTTATCGAGAATTCATGAAGTCGCGCTTGGAAGCCGGTGTTGTGTTTTATAGTGCAATTATAGTTCCACTATGTGAAAAATGGTTCAGTTGAGTACTCTATTATATTACTTATTAAAATGATAGATAAAAGAATCAAGGCAAATGTGGTCATTTTCAACTCCATAATTGATACATGTCAACAATCGCCAACTTTGGAGTACGAAAATCATTGTTTCTTTGCAAACTATGTAGTATTCAATTGAGCAATCGTCTATTACAGTTATTGATGTGCATTTCAAACTAAGTCAGGTGACGACTTGACATTTTTCAATATGCTTGTTATGTATGATGATCTAAATAATTCTCAACCTACTAGTCCATCACATAATAATCCAGCTTCTGGCCATTAGATCGATGGAAGTTATGTAGCACCAATTGATTAAATATGTGTATGGTTTCTGATATATCTCAGTGTTCAACACCATTACATTTGAATTTTTTTAATAGATTTTTTAAAATGATTTATTAGTATTAGTATATTGCATTTGTTATCAGTGTTTGTGCACGTATTTCATATAATACGAGTCACTTGTTACTTTTTAAAGTTTATTTGGCATAAAATAATACGAGTAACATTCTTAAAATTTCATACTCAAACAGATTTCCTTCTTGAACCATAAGTTCGCAAATTATCAGGAAACACTACAATTCCTATGAATTACTCAACTAAAAAATATTCAAATAATTAATTTTAATAATTGTATTATAACTATAAAATTATCAATAATTGAGTAACGTTGTATTATTATTCATCAGGTCGAAAATCAATCAACAACACTCAAAACATCTCAATAGAGTTTTTTTTATCATTTTATTATATACTCATAACTTATTAAAGGTTTATATATATATATATATATATATATATATATATATATCTCAACAGAGTTCTTATAGAACTCTAACAACTCTACCACAATGCATAAATTTCAAAAATGACCCTAGAGTACTAGAGTACTCAAAAGTTTGACTCATTATTGTTCAAAAATAACACAAAGGTAACAAAAAGGTCGTTGACACTAAAATTGCTGAGATTCACAGTCGTACGGCCAAATAACAACAAAAGTCATCATATTTAGACAAAAACTTCTCATTCAATATACAGAAATCAGATTAGACAAAAGTGGAAAAAAACATAAAATAGTAGGATAAAACAATATAAAACGTATTTAAATAAAAAATAAAAAACAGAGGAAATGAGAAATTAGATAATATGAAAAAGAAAGAACATAAGAGATATGAGATTAGAGAAGAAAATTGTTATAAAGCATAATTCGGAGAGAAAATAATAACGTAAAAACGAGAAGCTTAAAACGAAAGAACATAAGAGAGATTTGAGAAGGTTGATACTAAAACCCTAAGTTTCAGTAAGAGAATATTTGTAAGGTTGATGCATAATGAAAAAAAGTGATGAATTTATAGAATTTGGTTTATGTGAAGGCATTGTTATGCTTTTGCTAAAATCTTATGTATGAAGAATCTAAAATGGATTGAAATCGTAATTGGGGATGCAAAATACACAAACTTATAAAAATATTTTGTTGTTTATTAGGTAACAAAAGGCAATTTAATAAATCAAGCATTTTAATCAATGGTGTTAATGAAACAAAATTAAATACTTAAAATTAATTTTTAGTAGAGAGAGATTTTAGGAGACTTTAACCAATAATTCTAAAGTAGTTCGATAAAGTAATTAAATTGATGAAAAAAGAACCTATATAAATCGAGCAAACTAATATCATTAATTAAATTTGTTTTTTGCGCCAGTGACAGGGAAATACTAGAAAGTAATAAGAGATATGTATCTTATACAGGCACAAACATGGACATCGAATGAAATATGTTGACACTAATAAATCATTTTAAAATATAATAAAAAAACTAAATGTAATGGTGTTGAACAACGAGAGATGTCAGATCCTAGCCACACATTCAATCAATTATGCTACATAGATTTTATCGATCTAATAGCCAAGAGCTCGATAATTATGTAATTGACCAACATGTTGAGAATAATATAAAACATCATGCAGAAGAAAAAAAATTGGAAAATTGACAGGTGGTCACCCGACTTAGTCTAAAAAGCGCCATCAATAAGCGTAACAGACAATTGTTCAATTGGATACTCAATGTTTATTGTAGCAATTATGGAGTTGAAACTGACAACATTAGACTTTATTTTCACATTCTAATAAGTTGTATCAGAAGCACTGGATCTCCTTCAATCAAAAAATGCTGTTTCAATTTTCAAGGTGGGAAAAGTTGTTATTTCTGTTATCCTCACTCCCGTATCATTCCTTATTTCCTTCTGAATCATTTTCATGGCTAATTCGTCCAAAATTCGTCCAAAATAACTTTTTAATAATTGTAAGTGTGGAGTACGATAGTTGGGAATGTCTGGAAAAAATTAGGGTATGACAGTTACCCCGATTTAATTACTTTTAACTAGAGAATATGAAAGACGAAAGTAATATAAATAAATTGGAATGAAATGAGTCTTGGTCAATGCCTTATTTGAGAATGGAAGTTGCAAGGTAGACTCACTAGGGATTAACTAAGGTAATTTGTGAAGATGGTCCACTAGAAAGATTTTCAAGAGAAACTTATTAGGGAGAACATTCCCTAAGGATACTTCAAAAAGGGGTGAGTTATGGCAATCATCAGATTCCAATGGTTGAATCCCATAAATCCTCGAAACGAAATAAATGACATCTAGGAATCCTCGGATAATAAAAAAATGAGTTTTAGAAATCCTTATAACAAAACGAGATAACATTCGGCAATCCCCGGATTCATAAAAGGTGAATTTTGGAAATCTTTAGAACAAAAGGAGATAATATCTAGCAATCCTCGGATTAAAAAAAAAGTGAGTTCTGGAAATCTTCATATCAAAATGAGCTAACCCATTTGAATTGATCCATTTAATCAACAAATAAATATAATAAATACATTGCTAAAAGATAATAACAAATCTAATTGAATCACAATCAGAAAAATATGCTCATAACAACATCCATCATGGTCTACTGACAAGGGTCAGTTGTTGCACACATGCTGGAACAACTGGTCCCATCTATGTCATTTCTTCACCAAAACATCTTGACAGGGTCGGCCTTGGTTCAGGGCAACTGTTGTACCCCAAATTTTACCCTCATTTTTTCTGCTAGTTGATGTTTTATTTATTTGTTCTCTATTTTTACTTAATATTTATCTTAATAACTTAATCTATCTTTATTTTAATTTATACTCAATGTGGCATATTTTTATTTCATTTTATATTTAAGTTGTTTTTTTAATTTAAGTTAATCTTAATTTAATTTAATTTTAATAATTAGTTTAAATAATTAGATTATTTATTTCATTTAGTTTTTTTTTAACTAATTTTAATTTAGAATGTTACTTAGTTTTTATCAATCATATTATTCCATGCCATGTTACAAGGGAACCAAGAACCAATTCATTTGGTTTATTAAGATTGACAATATCATGTAACAAGTGGACATTTTAATATAGTTTCATTACAACTACATGTTAAACTAAAAACCTATCTTGCCAAGTACACTCTGCTGCGCTTTTCCATCAGTTCCCAAGTTCACTTCGTACCTTAAAACCCGTTGAAAAGAACAACTCCAAGTACAAATACCTCGTACTAGGCAACAAGCTACAAAAGCCAATAAGCAACCATTTCAAATATCACAGGGCTCAAGGTAGATAGAGTAGGAAGGCTATGAGGTAGTATCCAAACTCTATCACGTTTGCTCTTGAAAAAGCAAGTAGCCGTTGGAGTTCCTGGGCAGTACCATACTGCCACTATAAATGAAGTTGGTTTTCACTTCTCAAGGGAGAATACCAACGGTTGACACAAGAAAACCACTTGCAAACCATTGTTCGGCGCAATCCTCTTCACAGCAATCCACAACACAAAAATAGAACCTCCACCATCACTAAGAAACGGAAGTGTGTCCATCAGCTCATAGCTCCATATCATTTTTTTATTCAAGAACCACCAATATCAGCCAGCACATAAGAGGTTGACGGTCACGACGTCCGTAGCTCAACGGTAAAACTACACACTGCAAGCAGAGGTAACTCTCACCCTTTTTCCTCCATATTCGATATGCCATTTATCACATTGAGATCCATACTGTTTAAGTGACGAGTATCATGAAAGCTTGATGTTGAGGCTATGTGTTTGTGTTGCGAAACCGTCATTTGTAGATAGTATATTGCGGTTTGTTTTTTAACTCATATTTTTTTAGTTACGTAGAGTGTGTGTAAGGTTTTTATGAGTAGTAACAATTGTTTGTTGCTATACTATCACGTGTTGTGTAAATACTCGGCATGTGGTATATTATACTGTAACAAAAATGTCTTTATGTTTTGTGTGTCTCGTTATGAGTGCTCGTAAAGTGTTGTACAATGTATCAGATAAGTAATGTCTAGAGTGTATGTTATGTGCATTTTAAGCTACTGTATGTGAGTAATGTATGTAGTGTTATATAACTGTGTGTGTTGTGGTGTTGTAGTTGTTGTTGTGTGAGACAATGATACTTTAGAATTTAAGAATTGCCTTATTTATGTGTGTCGTATGCATGCTGTGTGACTGTTGTTGTAGTATTGTGTGATCTTCATGCTTGTGCTTGTTGTAATTGTGATACTGTGATGTGTTTAGTTTGTACAAGGTGCTTGTATGTCTCTTGTATTCCAAACGTGTGTGTGAGTATGAAAGTGTATGAGTTCAATGTGCAATAATGTGCGATATGTGTTTGCTATCAGTTTAGCAAAGTGTTGTATGCTACTGTGTATTTTGATTTGAGTCGTGTGTTATGATGTTTTGTAAAAGAAGTTCTCAGCTTATATAGCATGTGTAGTGTGGTTGGTGTAGTGGATCATGTGTTTGCATTGGTTTGTAAGTGTTGAAGCAGTCTGAGTGTGTGTGTAACATATAGATGCGTGTTGTGTGTAATATGTGTATTTGAGCGGCTGTAATTGATAGTGTGGTTGGTTATCTGAGTTCGCATTGTGTTTTTTGTTCTGTAAGTTTGTGTCAGCTCCGAACACACGTTTTCGAGGCCATTTTTCTACACGTTCTAGTTGTTATTTCGTGTTGTTTAGGGTTTGATGGTATTCTGCTATTTGAGCCCTACATGTTGGTGTCTTATTTCATGTTTTTTAGTTAAGAAATGAACTTGAAAATGCTTGAACAAGGTGAGGATGTGCCATGGCGTTCGTTGTTGGATTCACGACATTTAAGGGATGGTTTGCATGGTTACATATAGACGCCAGCTGTGGCGAGATCTGGTTGGTCAGAGATTGTTTTGTCATTTGGTGACTTAGAGTATAGATGGCTAATTGATACAAGTGGGTCACGTGTTTTTTGTTACGCGTTACATTTCATTTTCACTTGGCCGATGAATTGGTTTCAAGATTGGACCGTGGGCTTCATCAGAATGCTAAGCACACCCCCTACATCTGGCCCATTTCGTTCTGTTTTCTTTTTCAATTATGTTAGCTGCTAGATACACCCCCTCAGCGCCTCCTTTTCTTTTAATTAAACAATTATCATTATTTACTTATTTTTAAATCGTATCAAAAAAAACATTCCATTTTCCTTTTATTTTCAAAAAACTCACCTTCTACTTTAACTCAAAATATTTTATTTTATTTTCTTAAATGTTTATTTAAGATAATTTATTATTAATTTGAGTTTTATATCTTTGTGTATTTGATTAAATCGTTGAATATTTGCTCATTATTTTTCTCATAATTGAACTTGGTTAATCTCATGCTTAAATTGTGATTTATCTCACCATATAATTGTTGATTAAATTTATGGTGATTTAATCTAGATTATTGTTTTAATCTCATATCTAACTTGCTTTGATTTTGTAATTGTTTGTGAAACTATCTTTCTCAAAATTCAACATCTTTTATGTATCGTTGTCTACTTGATGCCTTGATATTATCTCATGCTTACTTATTATCATCTATCATGAAGCATCTTACCATCCTTATGATTGTGTTGCTTTCATCTCATCATATTATCCATGTGTAGTCAATTAGGGTTACCTTATGTGTTATAATCGTTAATTTTAATTGCCTTGTCAATTAATTATCAATTTTGGTTGAAATTTTATTTCACTAATGACTTGTTTAAATCCTTGAATTAATCCATCCATGTTGACTTGGCCATGTCTTTGACTTTTACATGAATATCACTCTTCTTTATTATCATCCTTTAATATCATTCTACATGTTTGTCTTCCTAAAGATTGAAGCATGTTGATTGTCATCCTTAATATCTTCCTATATGTTTGTCTTCATAAAGATTTAAACATATTGTTATCATTTTAATCATTCTTATAATCATGTCCATCTCACCCATACTTTATCATGAAACATATGGCCATCTTCATGCTTATGTTACTTCCATCATATTATCTCATATCAATGTTGTAACTCGTATCATGTCTTACCTTGTTATTTTATCATGTGTATGTTTATCATATCTTACTTCTATCTGTATGTTTATTTATTATTGTCTAAACCTTTTCAAAACAATATCAAAATTCTCGATCCAACGTCGAGCCCATTTTCTACCCATGTAAGTCGATCACCTTCGGGTATCGCATTCAACCTTTTGGTCACAAGACACAAGTCTAGCATCACCTTGCTAGCACCATCGCCTAAACAACGTAATTTAATCGCATTAATATCCAAAGGAAAATCCCATGCATGATGACCATGTTATTGTGCATGGTGCATATCATTTGCATTCATAATTGTTACCTTAAGATAAGTAATGACCCCCATCTTAACCTAAGTATCCTCTTAGGAAGGAACTTTGTTTCTTGGCCTCATTAGAGTCATAGAAATCACAATTAGCTTTAGGAAGAATTCTTCAACTCTTAGTGATATTCATCATAATGAATTTATCACTTCCCCCACTGACTAAACTTCAATATAGGTCCATTACAACTAGATCTAGAGAGTTCTTAAACTCTACAATGAGATTGTACTCATTTCCCCTCTGAATATTGGCCATGGTCAATAGATCAGTAGACGTAGAACTACGCATACTCTGATTCTATTCCCGAGGATACGTAGGCGTAAAGTGCGATGCTTTATCGAGTATACTTAGATACTAACCCCTAGGGTTTTCCAACCTTTAGAATAGAACCTTTAGCAAACAGATAACAAATAACATAATTGAATCAAGAGGTTCCTGTAGAGTACTACAGATATCTAGGATGCTAACACCTTCCCTAGGTATAACCAACCCCCGAACTTAGAATCTTAGTGCATTTGCATTGCATTGTGGGAATTCGGTTTTTTCTCCCTTCCTTTGGATAAATCAAAGACCGGTGGTGACATTAAAAATACGATACAAGTTAATCAATAATTTGTTATCCAATTTTCACCGCGACAGAAATGGCGACTTCACTGGGGACTTATCTCATAAGAGGGTTCCCCCTAACTTGTTTAATCATGTTATTTGTTTTTGTTATGCTTGCTTGGGTTGTCACTTTGAGTGGTGAGGAGTCCTAGACCCGGACACGAGTATAATTATAGGAGATGATATGGTCAAGGGTACTTTGACGGAGTCGATTCCTGAAGAGTCGAATTGAGAAAATCATCGCTCAGTTTAGGTTCTTTTGAACTTAATATTGTTTGAACGAGTACATTCGTGAAAACGATATTAACTTCGACCAAGGACCTTTAAGACTGAGGACCGTAGCACCTTTAACCCAACTTGGCCTTTTAGGACGTAGTGCGGTGACTATGCGGGAGTCCATTTCCAAATAGTTGTCACGCGATACTACACTCAGACGAGATTCTCTTGAGAATATTATTGACTAACCGAGTAATTTGGGAAGTCGATAATATCCGAAAGATGGGTCGTAGACTCTGGGAACTCTTAGAACCCGTTCGGCAGGTACATTCTAAAACCACACCACCCCATGGGATGGGTAGACCTTGACTCCATTCATGCTCCTTTGAACCTAGGACTTTTTGTTTGCTTGTTTGTGTGCCCTTTTGTTTGTGTGTTTGTGCATACATGCATACATAAGCATCATTTTCGTTCAAGTTCGTGGAGTCTGAGTCTTTTATTTACGTCGTAGGGTGCCATGGACAATGAAAGAAGGAACACCGTGAAGTATACTTACAAGAGTTCTGACACAAGTGACCTAAGGAGGTTGGAGACTCTGTTGGTTGATCCAAAAGGATTCGAGCGTAGATATGGGGCGCTTTTGTTTCTATTGAAGGTGAGGGTTGATCAAGGACTTCTCTCCACCCTACTTCAGTTTTATGATCCGGTATATCATTGCTTCACATTCCCTGATTACCAACTGGTGCCTACTCTTGAGGAATATGCATGTCTGACTGAGATACCTATTTTGGATAAGTCCCCTTTTCCCATTTTTGGTAAGGACCCTAAGGAACAAGAGATTGCTAAGGCGACACATTTGGAGTTAGCAGACATACGAGGGAATATGACTACCAAAGGAGGGATTTCTGTTTTGCCTATGAAATTTCTGGTGGAGAAAGCTCATCATTATGCCAGGCGTTCTGACATGGCTGCCTTTGAGGCTATATATGCTTTAATGATTTATGGTACCTTTCTGTTCCCCAATCTCAAAGACTATGTGGACCTCAATGCCATCAAGATATTTATGAAGAGGAACCCTGTCCCTACTTTGTTAGCTGAAGCTTATCACGCCATACATTCGAAGCATGCCAAAGGAGGGCAGATCGCATGCTGTGTACCCTTATTGTACAAGTGGTTTACTTCGCACTTGCCCAAGGCTAACATTTTTTGGGACCCTAAAAAAGGATGGTGGTCTAAGAAGATCATGGCCCTTACTCATTCTGACGTTGATTGGTATAACCCTCATAGGTACGAGGATGTGGTGATCATTGACAGTTGTGGAAAGTTCGGGAACGTGCCTCTTCTTGGCATACAAGGAATAACCAGTTACAATCCGGTCTTAGCTCGCAGACAGTTTGGTTACCCTTTGAAGGTCAAGCCTCTTGGTATTCACACAGAAGGATTTTTCTCCAAAGATTACGAAAAGCAAGAAGAATTAAGGAGCAGAATTTTAGAAGCCTGGAGGGACAAACACAAGAAAGATAGGAATGCTTTGGGGAAGCATAACTGTGTCTCCATGGACCCCTACCTACAATGGGTCAGAAGAAGGGCTATTGAACTAAGGATGCCCTATGATCGCCAAGAGCCTATGGTCTTGAATGAAGAACCTGTCTTCATCTTTGCATCTGAGACAGAGGAATTAAAGATCGCCTTAAGGAAAGCTCAGCAGATAGGGAATGCTTGGAAGGATAAGTGTGAGGTGCTTGTGGAAGAGAACGAAGCGCTTCAAAGACAGCTAAAGGCAAAAAGTGAGGAAGTTCTCTCTTGCAAAAGGAGGAAGTTACAAGAAGACCCGAGTCCCTCAAACCCTGAGACTACTTCGTGGGAGGCGATAATAGAGGAGCTGGTTCTCGAGAAGTCCCGAATGGAAGAAGAGATTAAGAAGTACAAGCTAAGATTATTGGGGGAATCTCCTTAGGTCTTTTATTAGCCTTTATTTAATTATTAAAACTCTTGTAAGAATATCAACGGTTGCATTGTTTTCCTTACGAAGTTTTAATTCCCGCTTCTTTCACTTGTAACAAATTCTGTATGATTAATGAAATCAGGTCCGTTGGTATTCTGTGACGATTACAAATACTCAAAATTCCACGAACTTTTGCATCTCATTGCATTTGCATTCTCATTCTCATTCACTTCAAAGAACTCAAAGTTTGCTGTTTTTAGATATCGCAAAATGGATCATGGAAGGAAAGGAACGGTACCATACACCTTCAGGGTTTTTGATGTGGAACAGTTGAGGGAACTAGGAGGTCGGATAAGGGATCCAGATGCCTTCGCCGCAAAGCACGGGCATATGCTCTCTTTATTGCAGGTACAAGTAGCTGAGGGTTTATTAGAGACATTGGCTCAACTCTACCATGTGATCTACCACTGTTTCATCTTCCAAGATTTCCAGTTGATGCCCACTTTGGAAGAGTATTCCGCCTTATTAGGGATACCCGTCAAAGATTCACCCCCGTTCTACGGTGGAGAAGGAAGACCCAGTCAAGAAGACATCGCGAGAGTGACTCGCATCAAGCTGATAGAGATCCAGACACACATGAGGTGCAGAAGAGGGGTCGACGGCTTGCCTGCTCCATTCTTATTTAAGAAAGCTCAAGAGTTCGCCGACCAAGAAAAAACTAGGGCTTTCGAAAATCTTTTCGCGCTACTGGTCTATGGTCTATTTTTGTTTCCGAATGTTGAGAATTTCGTCGACGTTCATGCAATCAGGATCTTCATGCTCAAGAACCCGGTACCAACGTTATTGGCCGATGCATACCACTCGATCCATTCAAGGATCCTGAAAGGAGAAGGTCAGATCGTATGTTGCACTGCTATCCTCTATAGGTGGTTTATTTCGCACCTACCAAAGACCATGGCCTTCTGGGATGTGAGGGATGGCTCAGAATGGCCCGTTAAACTCATGGACCTGACCCACTCAGATGTTGTTTGGTATGATCCGATATACGGAGGGATTCCCATGATTCACAGTTGCGGAGATTTTTCCAACGTGCCTCTTCTTGGCACGAAAGGGTGCACCAGTTACAACCCTGTTCTCGCTCGTCGCCAGCTTGGACATCCGATGAACGAGATACCAGATCCGGAGAACTTGAAAAGAATTTTCCTCTATGAAGGAGAAGACCCCCAGCTGAAGATGCAAATTCTATTCGCCTGGCGTCAAATCAACAGACAAGGAATGACTGCAACAACAAACCCTGACTGCACGGTTACAGAATCTTACCTAGAGTGGTCACGCAAACGAGCCCTCGCTCTGACGATGCCATATCCTCGGCCCAAGCCTCCTGTAATAGAATCAGATGAAGTTTCAAGACTAAAGGTAGAAGTGGAGAAGCTGACACTGGACAAGTACATATTGCAGGAAAGGATTGACAAGTTGATGGAGGAACTCAGCGAAAGGAAAGGAGCATCATCCAGCGGATCAAAGCCCTAGTTCCTCTTTGTTGTATTTTGTTGTACTGAAAGCCCTGAGGGTGTACCGCTTGTAAACAAGTTTTAAAATTTTAATAAAAACAAGTTTCCAATTGCGATATTTAACTACACTTTCGAGCTCCTTGAAGTGAACGTTGCATCATGTTGCATCATACGCATCATTTCGCATCACATCTGCATTTTCGCATATACATGTGCATTTCTTCGATGTCTCATTATCCTTTTATCTTCTTCAGTTGTTGTTGTTATTGCCACCACCCTGAGTTCCCTGCATCATTACAACATCCGGACGCAGCCTTGAAAAGAAATAATGTCTGAGAATTGCGAGAATCTGGATCAGGTTAACAACGAGCTCGCTGAATTAAGAGTAGGAATGGGGCAGATCATGGAAGCCTTGAGTATCATACGAGCAACGATGGACACACAAGCCACTGTGGTCTCAGAAATCGTCACTACGACTGTTGTGCCACCGGTTATACCTGTCGTAAATCCCACTCTGGGGATGCCATTCGAGTTCATGCGAGCCACAGCCCCTCAATCCACGCAACAAGCGGTACCATTGCTCAGTGAGAATCAGCAAGCTATTCCGACTTATGTTCCGCCTGTGGTACAGACCCAATTCCAACCTGTTTTCCAGAACCAGCAGTATTTTGATGGTATGTCTGTAGAAGAGGGTGACAGTAACGATAAGTTGAGAGCCAACATGGAGGTGATGCAAAGAAAGCTGAAGGCTATGGAAGGAGACAACGTTTTCAGTTCTGACCTTAAAGATATGTGTCTAGTCACTGATCTAGTGATTCCACCGAAATTCAAGTTACCAAGTTTTGAATTGTATTCTGGTGCCACGTGTCCTAAGGCACACCTAGTCATGTATCTCCGAAGAATGGCGGCTTATATGGATAATGATAAGTTAATGATCCATTGTTTCCAAGACAGCCTGAAGGGCGCTGCCGCAAAGTGGTATTTAAGCTTAGACCAGTCTCAGATCAAGTGTTTCCAGGATGTTATGGACGTGTTCATAAAGCATTATAAGTATAATTTGGATTTAGCTCCTGATCGTAGACAGCTATTGACCATGACTCAGAAGAACACAGAGTCGTTTAAAGAATATGCTCAAAGATGGAGAGAGACTGCATCACAAGTTGAACCGCCATTGACTGAAAAGGAGTTAGCTGATTGGTTTGTAGATACTGTAAGACCAGAATTCTATGAGAAGATGATCAGTAATATCGGCGCTAATTTCTCTGATATCATTGCAATTGGTATGAAGGTGGAGGCAGGGCTGAAAAGTGGAAAGGTAGCCAGCTCACCGAACAGTTCTACTAGCACCGGTATCAAGAAGTCTCCGGGTAACTTCCATAAGAAGAAGGAAGGCGAGACTAACGCTATTTTGACAGGAAAGAGGCAAAATCCTAGTTGGAAACGATCTCTATTCCAACCACCACCGAGTCCCGGCTTTCCTCAGCAGCCAATCTATCCCACACAGTTTGCACAACAACCATACGTGGCGTCTGTTACGCCCACTTTTAATCATCAGATAATGCAGCAAGTTCCTGCTTCCCAGTCACCAAATCAGCAACAGTGGACGAAGAACCAGAATCAGAATTACCAGCAACAACGGCGGCCAGTGCCACAGCAAAATACCCCGCCAAGAAGACAAGCAGTAACACCAAATTTTCCGCCCATACCAATGACGTACACGGCATTGTATCCTTCGCTGGTGGAGCAAGGATTAATCGTTACTAGGCCATTGGGGCCACTATCTGAAAAAGCTATGCAGTTCTACAATCCTAACGCATCATGTGCTTTCCATCAAGGAGGAGTAGGCCACGATTTAGAAGGGTGTTTGGCGCTAAAGAATCTAGTAAAGAGTCTGATGGAGAAAAATATCTTGTCTTTCGCTAACAACCAGCCAGATGTGAAAAACAACCCCTTGCCAACACATGGGTCAGCCAATGCCATCGAAGATGAGAATGGTGAAGTACTAGTCTCAGATGTAACAAAGATTAAGACTCCCTTGAAGATGTTTCATGCTAAGCTATTCAGCGCCGGTTTGGTCAAAGATTGCCACGATGGTTGTAAAAAGTGTGACAGTAATAATGAAGGGTGTCAGTTGGTTCGAAATGATATCCAACAATTGATCGATGAAGGTTTCTTACAGGTTTTTAGAAAGGAAGGCAAAGTAGCAGTGATTGAACCAGTGTTTAATTTACCAAAACGGATGCCAGCGCTTGAAGAAGAGTACGTATCAGTAGTCCCTGTGTTCAACAATCCAGGGGCAGCTACCGTGAGCCCTGTGTTCAATAATCCGGGGGCAAATACCGTGAGTCCGGTATTCAGACAACCAGTTCCAAGATTCAACAGGTCTGAAACTGTTTCTCTTGATAATCATACAAGGAGGAATAATCTCCCAAGACCAGTCCCGTTCAGATTCAGGGGAACCAAAGTAGTACCGTGGGTCTACGAAGGCAGTGCAAGTGGGAAGTGGAAGGAGGAAACGATCCCAAGGAAAGAGGTGGGGGTCATTATAGAAGAACCGGTCCCAAGGAAAGAGGTGGGGGCTGATGAAAAGAGCGTGTCTAATATAGCGGGAACAGGAAGAATGATGAGGAGTGGAAGGATTCTCCCCCCTATTAACAAAGAAACGTCAGATAAAGAGAATGAGGTGCGTGTACCCACCAACGACAAAAGTAAAGAAGTAATCTCCAAGGAGGACGATGAAGAATTTCTCAAGATAATAAAGAGAAGTGACTACAGGGTCGTGGATCAGCTTCACCAGACCCCGTCCAAAATTTCTATTTTATCCCTATTGATTAATTCACCAGTCCACCGGTCAGCACTACAGAAAGTACTGGCTCAGGCTCATGTGGCCCAGGACATTACCGCCGGACAGTTCGATCATGTTATCTCTAACATTACTGCTTGCAATACGCTCAGCTTCAGCGATGAAGAATTAACCCAATCAGGTCGGAATCACAATCTCGCCCTGCATATATCAATGAAGTGTCAGGAGGACACATTGGCCAGAGTTCTTGTGGATACAGGATCCTCTCTAAATGTCCTACCGAAGAGGGCCCTCGACAAGCTAGCATACAAAGGAGGGATCATGAGACCCACGTCGTTAATTGTCAAAGCTTTTGATGGCTCACGAAGATCCGTGATGGGGGAAATTGAGCTGCCAGTTTTGATTGGACCCCAGGAATTCAATGTTTTGTTTCAGGTTTTAGACATTAACCCTGCCTATAGCTGCCTACTGGGAAGACCCTGGATCCACGAGGCAGGCGCTGTTACTTCAACCTTACACCAAAAAATGAAATTTGTGGCCGATGACAAGCTGGCCATCATCCATGGGGAAGAAGACTTAATGGTTAGTAACTTGTCGTCTTTCCGTTATATTGAGGCTGACGAAGATGCATTGGAAACTTCTTTTCAAGCCCTGGAAATAGCCAACGCAGTTACGGTTGACAATGAGGAGACAGTGGTACCAGAATATCCATCTTTTGCTTCGTATAAGAGTATTCAGTCTGCCCTTCAAGACGGTGTGCCCGCAGGTTGGGGTGAAGTGATTGAGGTCGAGAAGAGAGTCAGACACCAAGGGTTGGGTTACAGACCAACTCTAGAAGAAGAGGCTGCTTCAGGTTCAAGAGAAAGAAGAATGAAGATAATGACCGTACAAGAGACATTTATCAGCGGTGGCCATCAAGTCCACGCAATCATAGGAAGCACTGAAGAAGACGAAGATATTGATCGTTTGATTTTTCGCCAAGAAGGCGCATTATGCAACTGGGAGTCCATTGAGATCCCAATTCTGTACCCGGAACCAGAGTAACTTGTCTAGATTTGTTGTTTTCATCTCCCTAGTCTTGCCCAAAGCTAGTGGATTGTTTTGTACGGGCCTCCGTTTTCAAGCTTTAAATCAATGAAATGACTCTTTTGCTAAAATTTGTTGTTTTGCTTTATTGCATTCTATTTCTAAAAATGGCAATCTTTTCAAACAAAAGCATCTCCATCCCGCATGTTCTTGAATTATTGCGCTTTTAATAATATAAGTCATTCTACTATGCAGAATGAATCATAAACCTCTTGTATTCAATGACCCTGATCTTACCATTGACTTCGACTCCCCCGTCTATCAAGCTGAGGAGGAGGAAGATTATGAAGTGTCCGAGGATCTAGCAGATATGTGTGATTACCAGTATGCAGATCTCCAGCCTCATGAAGAGCAGGTGGACGTCATCAATCTTGGCACCGAGGAAGAGAAGAAAGAGGTTAAGATTGGGGCATCCCTAAAGCCAGAAATTAGACAGCGACTGATTTCACTCCTTGAAGAGTATGTGGACGTGTTTGCTTGGTCCTACCAAGATATGCCTGGTTTAGATACAGATATTGTGGTTCACAAGCTACCGCTTAAGCCTGAGTGCCCACCAGTGAAACAAAAGCTTCGCAGAAGTCATCCAGACATGGCCCTCAAAATTCGAGACGAAGTCAAGAGACAGTTGGATGCCGGTTTCCTAGCAGTTTCCAAATACCCAGAGTGGGTAGCTAATATTGTTCCAGTTATGAAGAAGAATGGAAAGGTGCGGATGTGCGTGGATTATAGGGATCTTAACAAAGCTAGTCCCAAGGATGATTTTCCTCTACCACATATCGACACATTAGTAGACAACACGGCCCGTTTCGCCATGTTCTCATTTATGGACGGTTTTTCAGGCTACAATCAGATCAAAATGGATCCATCTGATATGGATAAAACCACTTTCATTACCCCGTGGGGTACTTATTGTTATAAGGTCATGCCTTTTGGACTAAAGAATGCTGGGGCAACTTACCAAAGGGCTATGGTAACCTTGTTCCACGACATGATCCACAAAGAGATAGAAGTGTATGTGGACGATATGATAGCCAAATCTCGAAATGAGGAAGAACATGTAGAACATCTGCTAAGGTTGTTCAAGAGGCTTCGAAAGTATCAGTTGAGGTTAAACCCTGCAAAATGTACTTTTGGAGTTAGGTCAGGGAAGTTATTGGGTTTCATTGTTAGCCAGAAAGGCATTGAAGTGGATCCCGATAAAGTGCGAGCTATTCAAGAAATGCCAGCTCCGCGAACAGAGTCTCAAGTCAGAGGATTTTTGGGCCGTCTGAATTACATCTCCCGGTTCATCTCCAATATGACTCCGATATGTGCTCCCATCTTCAAACTACTCCGCAAGAATCAGCCGGTAGAATGGAATACTGAATGTCAGCAAGCTTTTGAGAAGATCAAGAGTTATCTCCAAGAACCACCTATCCTGATCCCTCCAGTACCTGGGAGGCCGCTCTTTATGTATCTAACTGTTTTGGAAGAATCCATGGGTTGCGTTTTGGGACAGCACGACGAGACTGGCCGAAAGGAGCATGCAATCTATTATCTGAGCAAGAAGTTCACAGACAGTGAAAGCCGTTACTCAATGCTTGAAAAGACTTGTTGCGCTCTGGCTTGGGCCGCCAAACGCCTGAGACAGTACCTAATTTGTCATACCACCTTGTTGATTTCCAAAATGGACCCGATAAAGTACATTTTTGAGAAACCTGCTCAAACGGGTAGACTTGCCCGTTGGCACATGTTATTGTCCGAATATGATATTCAATATGTCACTCAAAAGGCTATTAAAGGAAGTGTTCTTTCAGAATATCTTGCTGATCAACCAGTTGAAGACAACGAACCACTCAAATTTGATTTCCCTGATGAGGACATTATGGCAGTGAAAGATGGTGAAGAGTCAAGTTCTGAAGATGATCCCAGGGCCGAATACAGGTGGAAGATGATGTTCGATGGTTCGTCCAATTACAAGGGGCATGGAGTAGGTGTTGTTATGATTAATCCGGAAGGTGGCTACACCCCTTTTACAGCTAGATTGGATTTCGGATGTACGAATAATATTGCTGAATATGAGGCATGTATCCTGGGACTAGAAGCTGCGATCGATCTTGGAATTTGTTTCCTCGAAGTTATGGGTGACTCTGCTCTAGTCATTTATCAAATCAGAGGCGAATGGGAGACAAAAGATGAGAAGCTTATCCCCTACCAGGCATATGCTTTGGAATTGATTGAGCATTTTGATGAGATTACTTTCCGCCATGTGCCACGTACTGAGAATCACGTGGCTGATGCTTTAGCAACGCTGGCTTCAATGTGGCAAGTCAGATTTATCAATGAGGATCCGGTTATCAGTATTGGGAGAAGGGCTGAACCTGCCTACTGCCAGGCCATTGAAGAAGAATCAGATGGCAAACCCTGGTTTCATGACATTTTGAACTTCCTGAAGAATCAAGAATATCCGGCCAACGCCTCCGCTCTTGATAAGAAAACTCTGCGAAGGTTGTCAGCTAAATTCTTCATCAGCAACGGTGTACTATACAAAAGGAATCATGATATGGTGTTGCTAAGATGTGTCGACAAGAGAGAAGCAGGCTTGCTGATCCACGATATTCATGAGGGAGCCTTCGGCACCCATGCCAATGGACACGCCATGGTTAAAAAGATCTTGAGAGCTGGATACTATTGGTTAACTATGGAGACTGATTGCATCCAGTATGCTAGGAAATGCCATAAATGTCAGATTTACGCAGACAAAATGCATGTTCCTCCTACTTTGCTAAATGTGCTATCATCGCCCTGGCCATTCTCTATGTGGGGCATTGATATGATTGGGGCGATTGAGCCTAAAGCATCCAATGGGCATCGATTCATTTTGGTGGCTATAGATTACTTTACCAAATGGGTGGAAGCCGCCTCTTATGCGAATGTAACTAAACAAGTAGTTGCTCGTTTCATCAAGAACAACATCATTTGTCGTTATGGGATTCCAAGCAAAATCATAACCGACAACGGGACCAACTTGAATAACAAAACCATGAAGGAATTGTGTGATAACTTCAAGATTGAGCACCATAACTCTTCACCATATCGACCGAAGATGAACGGAGCAGTTGAGGCCGCGAACAAGAATATTAAGAAAATTATTCAGAAGATGGTCAAAACATACAAGGATTGGCAGGAGATGTTGCCATATGCGCTACACGGATATAGAACGTCCGTCAGAACATCAACAGGGGCAACCCCTTTTTCGCTGGTATATGGAATGGATGCTGTCCTCCCTATAGAAGTTGAGATACCTTCTCTGAGGATATTAATGGAAACAAAGCTTGACGAAGCTGAATGGATTCAAGAGAGATACGATCAGTTGAATCTAATTGATGAGAAGCGCCTGACAGCTATGTGTCATGGTCAGTTGTACCAGAAGAAGATGAAGAGAGCATTCGATAAAAAGGTCCGCACTCGGGAATTCCGAGTAGGCGAATTGGTACTTAAGAAGATTCTGCAATCACAAAGAGACGCCCGTGGAAAATGGGCACCTAATTATGAAGGTCCCTACATAGTTAAGACAGTGTTTTCAGGAGGGTCATTGCTTCTTACAACTATGGACGGTGAACAGCTTGCGCATCCTGCGAATGCTGATTCGGTGCGGAAGTATTATGCTTAAGACTAGGACGCCTCTGTAACATCCAAGAATCCCCAGAGAACCTCAAGTTTTGCTACAACAGAAATCCTTAGTCATTAGGGGTCATTGGTCATTGAATACAATATAACCTTTTGCTAAACTGCCATTTCGATGCATCTGTAATATCTCATGGGACTATGCTATTTGGCAAGTCACCAGTTTTCAATGAATATCAGTTATATGATCATCTTCTTATCGTCTTTATTTTTGCAAATTTTGCCATTTTCACTTGATTTTTGAAAACGGAAATATTGCAATTGCTAAGAAAACACAAAGATAAACTAAGTTTTTACTCTGGATCTTCTACGAATCAAGCTGGTGTAAGGAGATTTAGCAGTATTGCATTTTTGGCATGGATTCGCCACCTCCAGTGGAAAGAAGATCGCCTTGGCTATCCTTGACGTTGGGTTTCAGGGTGTTGGCTTGTGTTATCCTTTCTCCTTTCCTGTTTTGCGTCGTTCGCGTTGTTCCTAGCATATAGCTAAGCATGTGCATCATCCTTTAGCATCTTTGCATCCTTTGTGCTCTGTTTTGCTGGTGATCTTTTGTTGTGCTTATCTTTATTTCCCTAGTGGAGTAAGGATATTCCCGGTTTTCTTTGCGTCGTGCTTGTTCGGTCTTAACCTCTGCGCGCCAAATTCGAATCTTTAAAATCTTTTTTTCCGTTCCCCAAGAGGTTTAACTTTAAAGGATTTTATAGTTGTTCTCGTTTGAATCGTGTCAAACTTGAACTTGGACTATGTTTGAATCGTGTCAAGCATTGTCTTCTTAAAAACTTTGTTCTTGTTTGAATCGTGTCAAACTTGAACTTGTTCTTGTTTGAATCGTGTCAAACTTGAACTTGGACTATGTTTGAATCGTGTCAAGCATTGTCTTATTTGGACTTTGTTTGAAGCGTGTCAAACACTGTCTTATGTGTTCTTGTTTGAATCGTGTCAAACTTGAACTTGGACTATGTTTGAATCGTGTCAAGCATTGTCTTCTTAAAAACTTTGTTCTTGTTTGAATCGTGTCAAACTTGAACTTGTTCTTGTTTGAATCGTGTCAAACTTGAACTTGGACTATGTTTGAATCGTGTCAAGCATTGTCTTATTTGGACTTTGTTTGAAGCGTGTCAAACACTGTCTTATGTGTTCTTGTTTGAATCGTGTCAAACTTGAACTTGGACTATGTTTGAATCGTGTCAAGCATTGTCTTCTTTCAAACTTTGTTCTTGTTTGAATCGTGTCAAACTTGAACTTGGACTATGTTTGAATCGTGTCAAGCATTGTCTTATTTGGACTTTGTTTGAAGCGTGTCAAACACTGTCTTATGTGTTCTTGTTTGAATCGTGTCAAACTTGAACTTGGACTATGTTTGAATCGTGTCAAGCATTGTCTTCTTAAAAACTTTGTTCTTGTTTGAATCGTGTCAAACTTGAACTTGTTCTTGTTTGAATCGTGTCAAACTTGAACTTGGACTATGTTTGAATCGTGTCAAGCATTGTCTTATTTGGACTTTGTTTGAAGCGTGTCAAACACTGTCTTATGTGTTCTTGTTTGAATCGTGTCAAACTTGAACTTGGACTATGTTTGAATCGTGTCAAGCATTGTCTTCTTACAAACTTTGTTCTTGTTTGAATCGTGTCAAACTTGAACTTGGACTATGTTTGAATCGTGTCAAGCATTGTCTTCTTACAAACTTTGTTCTTGTTTGAATCGCGTCAAACTTGAGCTTGGACTTTGTTTGAATCGTGTCAAGCATTGTCTTCTAAAAAAAAAAAAAACAAAAAAACTTGTTCTTGTTTGAATCGTGTCAAACCTGAACAGAGTCCTTGTTCGAATCGTGTCGGACATCGACTCTTGTTTTAAAACCGTTCTTGTTCGAATCGCGTCGAACTCGAATTAAGGCTTTGTTTGAATCGTGTCAAGCACCGTCTTTTGTTTTAAAACTGTTCTTGTTCGAATCGTGTCGGACATTGAACACCCTAATCTTTGTTGCTTTTCTAAAATTTGCTTTAAGATTAAGTTTCTTGGAACAAATTTCTTCAACTTTAAGACTCCTATCTGGTGCGCAGAGTTGGTCTCTGCCTTCCTGACTCTTTCTGAAGATCCCATTTTGAACTCTTATTTTTGAGATCCCCAGGAAGTCTTTGTTTGCTTGTTTGTCTCCTCTAGACTGAATCTTAGTGATCAGTTTCTTCTTTCTGGTTTCATGCCCAGGAAGAGCGTGGTTTTGTTTCCTTCCCCGTGAAATCTATCTCCTTGGATTTCTCCCCAGTGGAGATTGTCTTTTAGTTTTTCCCCAGTTGTTTCCTCGGGATCTCCCCGGTGAGTCTTCTTGCTGGTTGACCAGTATCCCCAGTGAGTCTTTGCTTGAGGATACTAGTTTCCGTCTTTCCCCAGCGAAGCTTTTCTTGCGTGTTTGCTTACTGTGGTCCTTGGTGTCTTGTTCGTATGCATCCTTTGCATTCCTGGCATCATATCACCATTTTAGAAGTCATGGCATGTCAGCATTTGCATGTCCGTAGCGTGTCCTTAGCATTCGCATTCCATCTAAGGGCAAAATTTTTGGTTTGCTATATTTAAATACCTTTCACCTTGATGCCTCCGGAATCTCCGTTCCTCGTGCCCTCCGGTGAAGCTATTTAAATAGGGGCAACTGTTGTACCCCAAATTTTACCCTCATTTTTTCTGCTAGTTGATGTTTTATTTATTTGTTCTCTATTTTTACTTAATATTTATCTTAATAACTTAATCTATCTTTATTTTAATTTATACTCAATGTGGCATATTTTTATTTCATTTTATATTTAAGTTGTTTTTTTAATTTAAGTTAATCTTAATTTAATTTAATTTTAATAATTAGTTTAAATAATTAGATTATTTATTTCATTTAGTTTTTTTTTAACTAATTTTAATTTAGAATGTTACTTAGTTTTTATCAATCATATTATTCCATGCCATGTTACAAGGGAACCAAGAACCAATTCATTTGGTTTATTAAGATTGACAATATCATGTAACAAGTGGACATTTTAATATAGTTTCATTACAACTACATGTTAAACTAAAAACCTATCTTGCCAAGTACACTCTGCTGCGCTTTTCCATCAGTTCCCAAGTTCACTTCGTACCTTAAAACCCGTTGAAAAGAACAACTCCAAGTACAAATACCTCGTACTAGGCAACAAGCTACAAAAGCCAATAAGCAACCATTTCAAATATCACAGGGCTCAAGGTAGATAGAGTAGGAAGGCTATGAGGTAGTATCCAAACTCTATCACGTTTGCTCTTGAAAAAGCAAGTAGCCGTTGGAGTTCCTGGGCAGTACCATACTGCCACTATAAATGAAGTTGGTTTTCACTTCTCAAGGGAGAATACCAACGGTTGACACAAGAAAACCACTTGCAAACCATTGTTCGGCGCAATCCTCTTCACAGCAATCCACAACACAAAAATAGAACCTCCACCATCACTAAGAAACGGAAGTGTGTCCATCAGCTCATAGCTCCATATCATTTTTTTATTCAAGAACCACCAATATCAGCCAGCACATAAGAGGTTGACGGTCACGACGTCCGTAGCTCAACGGTAAAACTACACACTGCAAGCAGAGGTAACTCTCACCCTTTTTCCTCCATATTCGATATGCCATTTATCACATTGAGATCCATACTGTTTAAGTGACGAGTATCATGAAAGCTTGATGTTGAGGCTATGTGTTTGTGTTGCGAAACCGTCATTTGTAGATAGTATATTGCGGTTTGTTTTTTAACTCATATTTTTTTAGTTACGTAGAGTGTGTGTAAGGTTTTTATGAGTAGTAACAATTGTTTGTTGCTATACTATCACGTGTTGTGTAAATACTCGGCATGTGGTATATTATACTGTAACAAAAATGTCTTTATGTTTTGTGTGTCTCGTTATGAGTGCTCGTAAAGTGTTGTACAATGTATCAGATAAGTAATGTCTAGAGTGTATGTTATGTGCATTTTAAGCTACTGTATGTGAGTAATGTATGTAGTGTTATATAACTGTGTGTGTTGTGGTGTTGTAGTTGTTGTTGTGTGAGACAATGATACTTTAGAATTTAAGAATTGCCTTATTTATGTGTGTCGTATGCATGCTGTGTGACTGTTGTTGTAGTATTGTGTGATCTTCATGCTTGTGCTTGTTGTAATTGTGATACTGTGATGTGTTTAGTTTGTACAAGGTGCTTGTATGTCTCTTGTATTCCAAACGTGTGTGTGAGTATGAAAGTGTATGAGTTCAATGTGCAATAATGTGCGATATGTGTTTGCTATCAGTTTAGCAAAGTGTTGTATGCTACTGTGTATTTTGATTTGAGTCGTGTGTTATGATGTTTTGTAAAAGAAGTTCTCAGCTTATATAGCATGTGTAGTGTGGTTGGTGTAGTGGATCATGTGTTTGCATTGGTTTGTAAGTGTTGAAGCAGTCTGAGTGTGTGTGTAACATATAGATGCGTGTTGTGTGTAATATGTGTATTTGAGCGGCTGTAATTGATAGTGTGGTTGGTTATCTGAGTTCGCATTGTGTTTTTTGTTCTGTAAGTTTGTGTCAGCTCCGAACACACGTTTTCGAGGCCATTTTTCTACACGTTCTAGTTGTTATTTCGTGTTGTTTAGGGTTTGATGGTATTCTGCTATTTGAGCCCTACATGTTGGTGTCTTATTTCATGTTTTTTAGTTAAGAAATGAACTTGAAAATGCTTGAACAAGGTGAGGATGTGCCATGGCGTTCGTTGTTGGATTCACGACATTTAAGGGATGGTTTGCATGGTTACATATAGACGCCAGCTGTGGCGAGATCTGGTTGGTCAGAGATTGTTTTGTCATTTGGTGACTTAGAGTATAGATGGCTAATTGATACAAGTGGGTCACGTGTTTTTTGTTACGCGTTACATTTCATTTTCACTTGGCCGATGAATTGGTTTCAAGATTGGACCGTGGGCTTCATCAGAATGCTAAGCACACCCCCTACATCTGGCCCATTTCGTTCTGTTTTCTTTTTCAATTATGTTAGCTGCTAGATACACCCCCTCAGCGCCTCCTTTTCTTTTAATTAAACAATTATCATTATTTACTTATTTTTAAATCGTATCAAAAAAAACATTCCATTTTCCTTTTATTTTCAAAAAACTCACCTTCTACTTTAACTCAAAATATTTTATTTTATTTTCTTAAATGTTTATTTAAGATAATTTATTATTAATTTGAGTTTTATATCTTTGTGTATTTGATTAAATCGTTGAATATTTGCTCATTATTTTTCTCATAATTGAACTTGGTTAATCTCATGCTTAAATTGTGATTTATCTCACCATATAATTGTTGATTAAATTTATGGTGATTTAATCTAGATTATTGTTTTAATCTCATATCTAACTTGCTTTGATTTTGTAATTGTTTGTGAAACTATCTTTCTCAAAATTCAACATCTTTTATGTATCGTTGTCTACTTGATGCCTTGATATTATCTCATGCTTACTTATTATCATCTATCATGAAGCATCTTACCATCCTTATGATTGTGTTGCTTTCATCTCATCATATTATCCATGTGTAGTCAATTAGGGTTACCTTATGTGTTATAATCGTTAATTTTAATTGCCTTGTCAATTAATTATCAATTTTGGTTGAAATTTTATTTCACTAATGACTTGTTTAAATCCTTGAATTAATCCATCCATGTTGACTTGGCCATGTCTTTGACTTTTACATGAATATCACTCTTCTTTATTATCATCCTTTAATATCATTCTACATGTTTGTCTTCCTAAAGATTGAAGCATGTTGATTGTCATCCTTAATATCTTCCTATATGTTTGTCTTCATAAAGATTTAAACATATTGTTATCATTTTAATCATTCTTATAATCATGTCCATCTCACCCATACTTTATCATGAAACATATGGCCATCTTCATGCTTATGTTACTTCCATCATATTATCTCATATCAATGTTGTAACTCGTATCATGTCTTACCTTGTTATTTTATCATGTGTATGTTTATCATATCTTACTTCTATCTGTATGTTTATTTATTATTGTCTAAACCTTTTCAAAACAATATCAAAATTCTCGATCCAACGTCGAGCCCATTTTCTACCCATGTAAGTCGATCACCTTCGGGTATCGCATTCAACCTTTTGGTCACAAGACACAAGTCTAGCATCACCTTGCTAGCACCATCGCCTAAACAACGTAATTTAATCGCATTAATATCCAAAGGAAAATCCCATGCATGATGACCATGTTATTGTGCATGGTGCATATCATTTGCATTCATAATTGTTACCTTAAGATAAGTAATGACCCCCATCTTAACCTAAGTATCCTCTTAGGAAGGAACTTTGTTTCTTGGCCTCATTAGAGTCATAGAAATCACAATTAGCTTTAGGAAGAATTCTTCAACTCTTAGTGATATTCATCATAATGAATTTATCACTTCCCCCACTGACTAAACTTCAATATAGGTCCATTACAACTAGATCTAGAGAGTTCTTAAACTCTACAATGAGATTGTACTCATTTCCCCTCTGAATATTGGCCATGGTCAATAGATCAGTAGACGTAGAACTACGCATACTCTGATTCTATTCCCGAGGATACGTAGGCGTAAAGTGCGATGCTTTATCGAGTATACTTAGATACTAACCCCTAGGGTTTTCCAACCTTTAGAATAGAACCTTTAGCAAACAGATAACAAATAACATAATTGAATCAAGAGGTTCCTGTAGAGTACTACAGATATCTAGGATGCTAACACCTTCCCTAGGTATAACCAACCCCCGAACTTAGAATCTTAGTGCATTTGCATTGCATTGTGGGAATTCGGTTTTTTCTCCCTTCCTTTGGATAAATCAAAGACCGGTGGTGACATTAAAAATACGATACAAGTTAATCAATAATTTGTTATCCAATTTTCACCGCGACAGCAACCAAAAAAACAACCCAGGGCCTAAAGAAAATAGGGCCTCTGAAATTTAGGCGGTGGACTTTTGTAATATATGATAAGTATTTTTATGACAATGTTCTCCCTGTGAGTGCAACTTTCAAATTAGGTGTATTTTGAATGATGTCAAAATTACCGTTAGCGTTTATGTACATTGGACGATATCATCTGAGTCTAGCTCTGCATTTTAGCATTAGGGAGCATGACAACATGTTAAAACATTCATGCATCAAGAAATGGTTTTATATGCATCAACAACCTATTTTTATGTGAAAAACTGTCTACAGGTCGACACATACGCATTATAGATCGACATATAGACACTACTAGAAAATTCGCTTTTAGTGACCGATTTAGTGACCGAAATATTTTGGTCACTGTGGCCACCGAATTAGCCACCAAAATTTGATATCCATGAGTAAATTTTTATAGGTCACTAAATCGGTCACTAAATAAAAATTAGCCACCGATTTAGCGACCAAAAGTTTGTGACCAACTATTCGGTCTCGAAAAAATGTTTTAATACAATATTTAGTTTATATAAAAAATTCAGAGACCGAAATTTCGGTCACTGATATTTTTGTTTTTTTTTCTTTATTTTTTAATCCTCTTTAATATGTTACTATTTCTCTCCCAATTTTTTTAAAGATTTTAGTTCTTTTTTTAATAAAAGATTCTTCTTTTTATTATTTTAACAAATAAAATATATAATTATATAAACAATTATGTTTTTTATTTTTATTTTTATATATGCATAAAAAGTGAATTTTATTTTCATTATGCAATTTTTATATGTGCATAATGAAATTACATTAATAAAATCAAATTTTATTTTCATTACATTCAATTAAATTAAATAATAATTAATAATTTTCTAAAGATTATTTAATTTTTTTTATTTTTTATATGTATATATATTTAAATATAGAGAATATAACAAATGATGTTAAGTGATCGAGTGGTAAGACATAATTGAAATGGCTAGAGGTAATGGGTTCGATCCCCAAGTTTGGCACCTTTTTATTTTATTTTTTGAAAAAAGAACATAAAAATCGGTCACTAAATTCAGTCTCTAAATTCGGTCACAAAATCGGTCTCTAAATTTCGGTGACAAAATCGGTCTCTAAATTTCGGTCACTAAATTTGTCGCAAAAGCTTAGCGACTAACACTTTTACAACCAAAAAATGATGGTCTCTAAATTGGTCGTAAAACGCTATAGTGACCGATTTTTATGCTTTTTCGGTCTCTAATTCGGTTACTAAAAGCAGTTTTTCTAGTAGTGAGAAGTGAAACTCTTCTACAGGTCGACACATACGCATTATAGGTCGACACATAGAAGAAAATTTCTTCTGCAGGTTAACACATACATTCTATAGGTTATCTCATGTGCTACATTATTTAAGCTTGTAGGCTCTGTTAGATGTGTCTCCTCTACAGGTCGACACATGACTTGTATAGGTCGGCACATGACTTTCATAGGTCGACCTATGCATCAAAAATATTGAAAAATTGCATTGTTTTCCATTCCTTTTACATTCTAACCAATGTGGGACTATCACCCACACTACTCGCACTCGTTACATTCTCAACACTCCCCCTCAAGTGTGAGTCCACAATGCTCCCCCTCAAGTGAAGACTCTTCTTACTTCCACAAACTCTTATACCGCATGGAACGTTTCTTACTCACCACCTTTATGGTGTCGTTGACACTCTTGTAAATGCTCAAGTCTCCCCATTTCCAACCAACGTGAGACTATTACCCGCTACACTCACGCTTGCTACATTTTTAACTATATATATATATATATATATATATATATATATATATATATATATATATATATATATATATGTGTGTGTGTGTGTGTGTTTATGTGTGTGTGTGTATAAAGCGGCAAAATTTATGATTAGTTGCTTAGTTTTTTAATAGGGATACATTTTATTACTAGTTCTGGACCTAAAAAATCTGACCTAAAAAATCTGACTTTACATCTTGTACACTCCATGTTATTTTGCATAATATAATCAATCCAAAAAAAAACATTAATATTTCCTTTTATTTTGTAAATCTTTACAACAAATACTACTTCCACTTTTTTTTCTTCAAATTATTTTTTATTATAATATCAACGTAATATATTTTACTACTATAATCTTATTTATTGACTTTCATTCTTTTTAACTACTCTGCTAATTAAAAAAATAATAATATTATTTTTCTAAACAATACTAATTTTAATATTAAATCAAAATAAATAATTGTTTTTACCAAATATGCATAACTCAAATAAGACATGCATGTTTTATGAAAAAGAAAAATTATAATTATTGATTTATTAATAATAATCTTACCTATTTATTACAAAGAAAAAACAGATAAAATGTAACAATAAATAATTGATAGAATTATATAAAAGCAAAAAATAACAATAATTAGAAGAAAAAAAAGAGTACACATTTAATCAAGTAGTTCAATGATTGTAATAATAAAATAAAAAGAAAGTAATTGATAATCATATTTTTAAAAAAAAAATCATATGCTCAACAAATATTTAATTATAATCATACTAAACATTAATTTATTTTGAAGTGGGTAGATAAGAATTTGCAAAAATTAAGTAAAAATCAATATAAAGAAAGCAAATAAATGCATGGATGTGGTCTAAGTTACTACGTGTGTGAGAACCATGTAAGCCATTTAAGTAAAATCTCTCAACACTTTCCATCTTACTATTGATTTTTCCTAAACTTGAAGATTCTGATGACATAGTGGAACATTTTGCCTTTCATGTACACGTCGATCATTTTAGAATAAGTTAGTATAGTTGGATATATGTTTCGCGCCTTCATCTCTTCAAATAGTTTTCTAACTTCAGCATACATGTCATCCCTTTCGTACCTGGACAACAGAGTATTGCATGTTACAACGTCTATTTTGATTCCACATATATCCATCTCCTTGCACTTATTAATTGCTTCATCAAAACAGAAGTCGTAATATAGAATGATATGTTGTCAGGGTATGGATGGCAGGAAATGTATGTTGAAGTTAGAAGACTATTTAAAGAGACGAAGGCGCAAATCATATATCCAAATCCGCTAACGTACTCTTCTATGATCAACGTGTACATGACATGGGAATTGTTTTAGGAAGAAATGAATATTTATCGAGAATTCATGAAGTCGCGCTTGGAAGCCGGTGTTGTGTTTTATTGTGCAATTATAGTTCCTCTATGTGAAAAATGGTTCAGTTGAGTACTCTATTATATTGCTTATTATAATGATAGATAAAAGAATCAAGGCAAATGTGGTCATTTTCAACTCCATAATTGATACATGTCAACAATCGCCAACTTTGGAGTATGAAAATCATTGTTTCTTTGCAAACTTTGTAGTATTCAATTGAGCACTCGTCTATTACAGTTATTGATGTGCATTTCAAACTAAGTCAGGTGACGACTTGACATTTTTCAATATGCTTCTTATGTATGATGATCTAAATAATTCTCAACCTACTAGTCCATCACATAATAATCCAGCTTCTGGCCATTAGATCGATGGAAGTTATGTAGCACCAATTGATTAAATATGTGTATGTTTTCTGATATATCTCAGTGTTCAACACCATTACATTTGAATTTTTTTAATAGATTTTTTAAAATGATTTATTAGTATTAGTATTGTTGTACCCTAAATTTTACCCTTAGATGTCATCCAGCTTTTGTGCATCTTAGGAGCATCTCTGCATTTGTTTGATCTAACCCATATCTTGTAGTTTGTTTATTTGTGTTCAAATTAGGTCTACCTATCATCGTGAGGCTCCACAAGTTGTTTGAAGCAAGTCAAATCGACAACAGATCTCCAATACCAGAGCTTTGGAATTAGGGTTCTATCCTGAAGGGATCATTAAGTTTTGGCTCTATCAAATCAAGATTTGTATGGATCACTTACCATATAATGCCATCTACATCCAAGAGATATCATTTAACAAAAATCCAAGGCCCATGTTACAAAAAACCTTATGTTGATTATAAAAAAATCGTTACCAAAAATATATTGAAAACTATATGGATTTAAATTTCATTGCCAAGAACCAATGAGGACCAAGCACTACTTTGTTTGACTTTTCAACCCCATTTGCTAACCAATGAAAAAGTGACACGTGGCGTACAAGAAACCAAAACAATCCAAATTGTTCCTTCTTCCCTGTTCTTGTTCGCGGATTGCAAGGGAGAGGAGGGAAATTCAAACTAGTGATTCAATTCATCAAATCCATCATCAATCTTTAACGCACCATTATTTCAATTCGAATTCTCCAAATCACTTGCCCGTTGAGCTTCGACGGTTTGATTCATCCAAATGGCTCAGAGGATTGTTCGTTTCTGCACGCTACCTGCTCTCACCTCAACCGAGACCTAAATTGAAGCACCAAAATAGCCTATACGCGTTTCACTTGGCTCAAGATGAAATTCAGGCTATTGCTAGGCGTGTAGTAGCTTCATTGATTGCCCTCTCTCCAAGATAAACTCATTTTGTCTGCTGAACTTTCAATGCGGTTGACCAACTCGCTGCCTATAAAAGGAGCCTCCAACTTCATCAGAAAGGGTCATATTCAAAAATAGAAAAAGCAACAAAGAAACCCTATAAAAAAACCCAATTCTTGGAGTATCCAAAGCTAGCTGAAAGGAAAGGATCGCTTGCCATTTGCTTAGGAACCAGGTAAGTTCCCCAAACCTTCATCTATCATGCTCACATCATATCTGCTCTAAATTGTTTGATTGTGTTAGCTACTTTTGAAGATTGTTGTCGTTTGCCTTATGCACATAAACATGTATGATGCCCTGCAAAATCTTGTTGTTTGAACTCTGTTAATTTTGAACTGTGATTGTTACTTTGAGCCTAGATGCATGTCATAAATTTGGAGCTTCTGAGACATATTTGAATGATGAACAATTCAACATGTTCATACTGACCATGATATTTTGGCTAATAAGTTTGTGAGGTTTGTATTTATGGATTTGCTCCATGATTCATTCTTGTTAAATTTGTTGAAACCTGGTATATGCATTATCAAGCTCATCATAACGGTAAGTGTGTGTTTGTCCTAGCAGGTAGATGCTTATGCTGTGGAGGTAATCCAAGCTTTCACGATTTCTTCATGTTTAAGAAATTTGTCAAATTCTGAACTTTACATTTGCCTTGCTACATTTGTCACTTTTGTCCAAACATGATTATGATGAATATGCTAGAAATATTGTTTTGAATTTTGGTTGTCCTTTACATCTTGATTGAGTAGCTGCTAAGACACATGATTTGCTTGACACGTCAAATTTGGTAAACAAACTAAACTGAATCATTGCTCTTTGGGAATTATGACACAATGACATAATGGTTTTTCTGTTAAAACAAATTCTACTTCAAGAATCATTAGTGTTCCCCTATTGCCAGTTTTACCTTGATCATTTGGGCTGGTGTGTAGTGTATTGCTTTTAGTTATGTTACTTCCATTTCAAATGAGAAATTTGTTTTGGTGTACCATTTGAATCATATGCTGCAGTGTCACGATCTATATGCCACTTGTTTATTTTAACTGATGTTTAATGTTCAAACTTATAGTATGTCTGTTTGTCTTGGGTATGCAGTCCATGTTTGTTAAGATATGTTTTCATGCTTACATTGCCAAAAGGTGGAAGTTGATCATTGTTTCCTTATATGCTACTAGTATAACTGAACCACCATCCATGCTAATTTACAAGGTTCCTACATATACATCATGTTTTGCTTTTAGCATGTTACTTTGTATGTCCCTATATGTGTAAGCTCTGACCAATGTGCAACGTTTTGTCCTAATGTGAGTAGTTGTTATTATCCTAAACTATTGACTTGTCAAGTATCACGTATGCGCATAACTTTGCCCTGCCATGCCGTTTATTCTAAACTAGTTTAATTTGTGCATTTTATGGTTGATGTATGGTCCTTGTTATGTATATACCTTGCTGGCAAGTGTTTGAAGACAATCGATGTTTATGGATTCAAATTTGCTCTGAGTTATCATATGTTAACCTTATGCCTGCTGCCTCTATCTATGACATTAGTATCTTGCTATGTTAACTGTGTTAAGCCAATTTGAACTATGCATTGATAAGTTAAATGTTAATCTTTTGAAACTTCTGTTTGAATTTATGCCTTATATTCTTAGCATGGTAATCTGAGGAGTGATCTTATGACTGTGATTGTTAAATACTGATTGCTATCTTCTCATCTACCATGAGCCCACTTGTGAAAATATCACCATGCCACTGGTTCTTGATTTATACTCTAACTTTGAACACGCATTGCCAATCTGCACTGTGGTAAAATTTGATTGCTCATGAACCTCAAATAACTTCTCATGTATGCTATGTGCTATGCTTTGTGTGATAATTCAAATTGCTGTAATCTAGTTGATGTGTACCTCCTGATGATATGAATGTTAGTATCAAGTCATGAGTTTCTCCCCAATGGGCTAATTCTTGTAATCACTTAGAATGTATGGGTTGCTTCTCATATGTGTAATCCATGTTAAAGTTGTTTGAACCCTGCATTGTTGGTTTACCTGTTTGAATTATGTCTGAGTCCATCTCTTCATATATAGCTGCTATGTCATGATCATAAATGTGTGTAACAACCCTGCCTCTTTGCATGTTTGAGTTGTCTTGATGTTTGCTACCAAGAGCTGCCAGAATTTGTGAATATGCATGAGTGTTAATTTGTCACAATCACATTGAAAGTTTATGTTAATTTTCATCAATACTTCAGTATGCTTAATGGTTTGCTTTCTGATCTTAATGAATGCTTGAGATGGTTGTGACACACCATATCCTCTTTTCCTTCCTTTTTGAAACGTGCTCTGATCTGAATCTGTAAGCCACATGTGTGATTAATTGATATGGGTCATCTTGAAACCTATTATGAAGGTTTGGTGTGAGTGCTGCCATGACTTTGCTAATTGTTTTGAATTTTGGTGTGCATTGACTGATGATATGTTCTCTCCCAGCCTAAGATTAGAAGTTGGTTATAAATTTGAAATTGTTGAATCTTGTTCAGATCTATGCCATTGATGATACTCCTATTGTTCTATCTCTCACATGTTGATCTTTCTAATATATGTCTTAATATTGTTTACTTCATGTTGATTCTGATAATTGTTATGACTTGAGGAGTGTGTGATATTTGATATATGCCCAAGATGCTTTCATTGATCATTTCGCGATGACCTCTGGCTACAACAGATTTCTGGTTTGTATGTTTAACATTAGGGTACATGAATGCCATATTCATATTCTATGTTCTCCTCTGATTCATTTCAGTTTTTATTCCATTTAATTTGGTTAAGATTTGTGTGAGTTATGCTGTTATGAAAATAGTTGGTTGAAGCTTGAATCACGTTGGTTTGATTTTGATTGATTTAGGAAAAGCTCACAAAATCAGCTTATATGCAATTGAAGGCGTATGTATATTGGATGAACACGTCGTCCCAACGACCACACACATGCACTAAAGACACGCCTATGCCTTGCCATGCCCGGGTTCGATCCTTGGATCGACCCTTTTGCTGTTTTTTTTTAATTTCGTCTTACCATGCCATTTTCTGACCCTGGGCCTTGCGCCCTTTCTTACCCACACCCCCATTATTTAGGCCAAATTCACTCCCTTTCATTTTTTAACTAAGCTAAAATCACTAATACACCACCCTGCGTTTTTGTTTCAAATTTTTCTAACTTCTAAATCTTTTCTTTTTAAAACCTTTTATTTATTTTGCTTAATCCAAAAAAACTCTAAAAATATTTTTATTTTGTTTTATAATTTGTCCCTTAATTATTTATTTTATCATTAATTCATATGTGTTATGTTTTCTAATTGTTAATTATATTTTTATTGTTAATTGTTCTAGTAGCTTTTTGACTTTAATTATCAATTGCATTTTGGAATGGTATTGTTAATTCTAATTGAGATGTTAATTGTTATTTTCAAATTATGTCGTTAACTTTAATTTATCAATTGTGTGCCTTAATTTTGAGATTTGTCAATTTGCATGGTTAGATGTTTAATTTCTAAATGTTAATTATCCATGTGTAGCCAATTTTTTAATTACCTACTTGTGGGTTAATTGTTAATTTCTATTGCGTTGTTAATTCTTGGTCTAATTATCAATGTCATTTTTAAGCATCCTTGTTTAATTCTTAAGTTAATATATCCATGTTGGTTGGCCATATGTTTGGTTTTTACATGAATATCATCCTTCTAAATTGTCATCTTTAATATCACTCTTTTTGATTGTCATCTTTAATATCATTCTATATGTTTGTCTTCCTAAAGATTTAAGCATATTGATTTTCATTCTTAATTATCACTCTACATGTTTGTCTTCATAAAGATTTAAGCATGTTGACATCATTTGTTTAATTATTCTTCTTGAAGCATATTCATCTTATCCATGCTTTATCATGAAACATATTACCATCCTCATGCTTATGTTATTTCCATTATGTTATCTCATATCAAGGTTCTAACTTGTATCATATCTCAACTATCGTCATTTTATCACTTGTATATTTATGATGTCTTACTTCCATCTGTATGCTTATTTGCTATTGTCTAAACCTTTTCAAAACAATATCAAAATTCTCGATCCAACGTCGAGCCCATTTTCTACCCATGTAAGTCGATCGCCTTCGGGTATCGCATTCAACCTTTTGGTCACAAGACACAAGTCTAGCATCACCTTGCTAGCACCATCGCCTAAACAAAGTAACTTAATCGCATTAATATCCAAAGGAAAATCCCATGCATGATGACCATCTTAATCGTCACCTTGAGATAATGACCCCCATCTTAACCTAAGTAACCTCTTAGGAAGAAACTTCATTTCTTGGCCTCATCAGAGCCATAGAAATCACAACTAGCCTTAGGAGAGAGTTCTTAAACTCTTAGTGATATTCATCATAATGAATTTATCACTTCCCCTACTAACTAAACTTCAACATAGGTCCATTATAACTAGATCTAGAGAGTTCTTAAACTCTACAATGAGCTTGTACTCATTTCCCCTCTGAATATTGACCATAGTCAATAGATCAGTAGAAGTAGAACTACGCGTACTCTGATTCTATTCCCGAGGATACGTAGGCGTAAAGTGCGATGCTTTATCGAGTATACTTAGATACTAACCCCTAGGATTTTCCAACCTTTAGCATAAAAACCTTAGCAAAACAGATAACAGATAACATAAATAATCAAGAGGTTTTTGTAGAGTACTACAGATATCTAGGATGATAACACCATCCCTAGGTATAACCAACCCCCGAACTTAGAATCTCAGTGCATTTGCATTGCATTGTGGGAATTCGGTTTTTTCTCCCTTCCTTTGGATAAATCAAAGACCGGTGGTGACATAAAAAAAATACGATGCAAGTTAATTAATGGCTTGTCATCTAATTTTCACCACGACAGAAATGGCGACTTCACTGGGGAAGCACTCATAAGAGGGTTCCCCCTAACTTGTTTAAATTATGTTATTCGTTATATATATTTGTATTTGTTATGCTTGCTTGGGTTGTCACTTTGAGTGGTGAGGAGTCCTAGACCCGGACATGTGTATAATTATAGGAGATGATATGGTCAAGGGTACTTTGACGGAGTCGATTCCTGAAAAGTCGAATTGAGAAAATCATCGCTCAGTTTAGGTTCTTTTGAACTTAATATTGTTTGAACGAGTACATTCGTGAAAACAGTATTAACTTCGACCAAGGACCTTTAAGACTGAGGACCGTAGCACCTTTAACCCAACTTGGCCATTTAGGACGTAGTGCGGTGACTATGCGGGAGTCCATTTCCAAATAGTTGTCACGCGATACTACACTCAGACGAGATTCTCTTGAGAATATTATTGACTAACCGAGTAATTTGGGAAGTCGATAATATCCGAAAGATGTGTCGTAGACTCTGGGAACTCTTAGAACCCGTTCGGCAGGTACATTCTGAAACCACACTACCCTATGGGATGGGTAGACCTTGACTCCACTCATGCTCCTTTGAACCTAGGACTTTTTGTTTGCTTGTTTGTGTGCCCTTTTGTTTGTGTGTTTGTGCATACATGCATACATAAGCATCATTTTCGTTCAAGTTCGTGGAGTCTGAGTCTTTTATTTACGTCGTAGGGTGCCATGGACAATGAAAGAAGGAACACCGTGAAGTATACTTACAAGAGTTTTGACACAAGTGACCTAAGGAGGTTGGAGACTCTGTTGGTTGATCCAAAAGGATTTGAGCGTAGATATGGGGCACTCTTGTTCCTAGTGAAGGTGAAGGTTGATCAAGGACTTCTCTCCACCCTACTTCAGTTTTATGATCCGGTATATCATTGCTTCACATTCCCTGATTACCAACTGGTGCCGACTCTTGAGGAATATGCATGTTTGACCGGTGTACCTATTTTGGATAAGTCTCCTTTTCCCATTTTTGGTAAGGACCCTAAGGAACAAGAGATTGCTAAGGCGACACATT